>OZ010743.1:16486950-17875752 GCA_963932245.1 Tachinus rufipes | reverse complement strand
CGATGGATCAACTGTTACTTGCATGTCATGCACAACAGCTGGAATCTTTTTGTTGAAAGCTTCCTAAAATGGTTCAGAAACTACTTGAATCTACAGAACCACAGTACAGATATTAGCTACGCAATCTGTAAGTACATATTTATTTCAAGATCAATAATTCTACAAACAATTTATTGCAGTTTGTGAAATTCGCCAATATTGAAGAAGATACTCCATCATATCACAGGAGGTATGATTTCTTTGTAAGTAAATTCTCAGCAAATGTGTCATAGCGGCGAAGCGGGTGAAATGAGGAACAGCATACGTACAGCCGGAATCAAAGGTTTGCAAGCCGTTGTCCGCAAAACGGTCTCGGACGATTTGGTAGAAAACATCTGGGAGCCAACTCACATGGATAAAATAGTGCCCAGCTTATTATTCAACATGCAAGTGAGTACAAACCGATTTGGTTTAGTTCAGCATGTTTAGTCCATTGTTTTATTTTTATACGAATGGACTGTACATTTTAAAAGCCTAATTTATAGTGCAATGTTGGTTATTGATATGTTTGATGTATTTTTGTTTATAAGTTCTGGGAAGAAATCGAAATGTTGTTAATTTTTTAGTTAATGTATTTATTCGTTGGCGGTGCGTGAGCTGCTAGAAAAATGGGGAAAAGGGAACATTGCCACTACTGCCTGCTACTACTTCATGTGTAATAATTTCTATTTATATTTCTCTCTCTATTCCTGCTCACTGATTGGAGTGTTTTGATTGTTATTTTGCAATACACCACACAATACTATTTGTATACAATGCATGAGCTCATATATGTTTAGAATGTTATGCACTTTAACCGATTAATACTATTATCATCACTACATAACCTCAATTTACAGATTAAACGTATTATGATAATTAACAGCAGACTCGCAGCCGCATAATCGAAACATTACTGACAAGGTTGCGTTGCGACGGTTGATTACTAAATATCTAATAAGTGTAACGGCGAGATAGCTCAGTTGGTTTAGCAAGTTAGCAGTCCGGGGCTCGATTCCCGAATATGACTAATAAACTTGATCTCTATTAAGTCTTACAAATTCTGGGGCGATGTAAAAAATTAGTTAAAATTGTAAATGGGTCCGAACTTAGGACTAAATGAATAACTACACGAAATATGAACTATTTGATTGCTTTACTATTAAAAGTAGCAAATGTTATGATGAGTAGGGTGTTGTGCGGGAACGTGTTGTTTTATTGATAGAACGTAGTGGCTAGAATTATATTAAATTTGTTTAATAGCGACTGTTGCGTAGTTGGCCATGTGCGAGGACTGCTACGCCTGCACTCCAGGTTCAATTTTTCACCGCAGCAATGATTATTTATCGAATATATTTTGGTATAGTAATTTTTTTGCAATTGAAATCAACGATGTACATAAAAGTAAATTTTTGTTAGAAATATCATGGGTGTCCCTAATGGGGCAAACGTGACATTTGCCTTTCTTTCGGGATTCTTGAATTGTTCTAACCGCCGGGCGATTTTTATTGATTTCTAAAAGTTTTGCACATTTATTCAAATTTTCTGCATTGCTTTAGATTTTTTTGTTAAACTTTAGAACTTGTATATTTTGTATATTTGTATAGAATTATTTTTGTTCTTTACAAGTATAGACGCAACAATTTTGGCAGAATTGAGGATGACCTACAGCGCTTGCCTGCTCTATAAGTTTAACATGATAGCAAAACAATTCAGTATACAGATCTTTATAAAGAAAGCTAAGTCAATGGTGCTGTCAACGAAGCTAATCAGATGCAAACTTATTATCGAAATACCTCGGCGTGGTACCAGCAGAAGCTCAACAAGAGGTGATCAAATAGCACTACTTGACTACACTGGTGGTATGCCTGATCAGCTAATGGGTCAGTGCAGCTCGGGGCTTGTTTTCCTTGGGAATGCCTCAGGGAGTGGAACGATGCTAGGGAGGCTGCCTGTCCAGGGAATTGCGTTCTGGAATTGGGACTGCCGATCCAGGGTACCACAAGGTCTTGGCGAATGTCAACAGAGATGTCCTCCCGGGTATATCCGGGACTAAATTTCCTAAGGTCCATTGCGGCCGATAGTTTGTGGTATGAGGACACTGCTAAGTCTTGGCGGAGGTCGTCGGAGTCACACTCCAGGGAATGAGTTATCCTGGATTAGATGACTCGGTCTATCACGTCAGTAGACTCATCTCAGCAGTATGGTTCTTGATGTTGATGTTTGTGGCGTGTTGTCCGGTTACTTCCTGGTTTCTGCGAACATAAAAAAAAAATAAGCGGTGGCGAGTACCTGCGTGCTTGCACTTGGTTGTTTACGCGGGGTCGATCTAAAGAGATCTTATTATCGGACATTAAACGACGCCCGGGGGCTGCCGAATAAGTGGTCTTTATGAAGTTTTGCTGGTGCACTTTAGCAGGGGCAAATCTTGCTTTTTCAACAAGGTTCTGGTTGTCTCTGTCGGTTGCAGCGGATTGGTGAGGATTGGTAGCGTCCTAGTTGACGAAGTCGAGCGTCAGTTATCAGTCCTCAACGCTCCTAGTTTGTACTTTGGGGGGCTGTATCTGTATCAGGCGCGTCGGGTTTTGTTAACGCTTAGGTCACGCCCCTTTTGGTCACGTGCCTGCAACAATTTACCATTTTTGCGACGCTGTTCTCACCCTCGAGGGTTTGTGGAAGGTCGTGTGTCTTCTGGAGTGCGCACTATAGTTTTAGGGTGTGGCCACAACGGCGATCCGACCATCGAACAGCGCTCCGACCATCGAACAGCGCTCCGAGCATAGAACACTAAAATGTGTTCTAAGCTCGCTCCCTTGGACACCGCTCGAGCTTCGTATTTATTTGAACTGAAACTTTTTTATCGGCGTGAGAGTAAAACTATCTAGTAATTAAAAAATATAATGTAATAATGTTACTCTCACGCCGCTAAAAAAGTATCAGTTCAATATAAATACGAGACTCGACCGGTGTGCGAGGGTCCGAGCTTAGAACACATTTTAGTGTTCTATGCTCGGAGCGCTGTTCGATGGTCGGATCGCCGTTGTGGCCACACACTTAGTCTGCACTTTTTCGGAAAAAAATAAAAAATGTTGATCTTCCTGGGGATGTACATCCAGGTTAGATCACGGTAGGTAGTAAGCTCAGTTCATGTCCGAGTTTGGTTGTGGATAACCCACTAATGTTTGCACGCGGTCTCTGATTCACTGGCCTTAGAGACTTACGGGCGTCTGACTCTCGTAAGGCGCTCTCAGGGTTTCGGGTGCGGCGTCACTTAGTCATTGTTTTCGACTACTCGGTTACGCCTGGGTTGTCTTCCGGTTTGGTTCTCTTGCTTCACGTCCAGCATGAGCACCTGAGGCTCGGGTCATCTTGGTGCTGCTCCCTGAGTGATAGGTCACGCGGTTCCAGGTTTACGTCCTTTAACAAGGGAACTTGGTGATGATTGACATCGGTGGCGTTTCAAATCGGAGCGGTTGGTTAGCTAGTGGACATCGGCAAGTAGTCTGAGTCTGTGTCCGCTCCACAGGGTGCAATGTTGGATCGGAACTCAGCGTGGGAGGTGAGTGGCTTGAATATCCAGTCGCACTTCTCGAGCCCTTGAAGGTATCATTCCAAGCTCCCAGATGTTGTTTGGGTTTTAGAGGTTTCTAATGCAGATAATCCTTCAGGGTTTCTCTCCCCGGATCAAAGTCTCGACCGACTTCTTCCAACTGGTCTCGATCGGGGTCTCTGGGTGTCGAGTAAGCCATGGCTGTAAATTATTAATTATTTTGTACCTGACGGACACTTGGTTTGAATGGCGAACCATGTTTCACAGGTTGGGACTTCTGGGGACGTCCTCTAGGTGGTAGGGTGTGTCCGGAAGTTGTTTCAACTGATTGAATTTTGGGATTAAGTCCAATTCTTCGGGGAGCTTCAGGTGGTGGGAGTTCTCCGGTGGCTGGTCCATGGTCTTTACTCCAATACGCCCCACGTGGGGCGCCAATTGTTACCGTCTAGTTAGAACGACACGTGCTTGGGGATTTGCAATTTAGGACTGCCACTTGGACTGACCTAGCGCTGTCTGAACGCCGATTTACATAGCAATCCTAGACTGCATCTAGGAGTCTCTGATCTAAGGAGGGCTTAACTAAACCGGGGCTTTTCCGGTGTCATTGCACTTTTTGGTACCGGGAAAGACACTATCACTAACGTCAAAGGCTTCTTTACACTTGGATAACATCTCCAGAGAGTAGCCTACTACGACCAAACCAAAAATATAACAATTCAAGAATTTTCTGAACATTAAAGCCTTTATCTGCACCATATTCGGGGCGATTTGTGGGTTCTGAGGACGGTAACACGATGACTTGCGATCAGCTTCACAGACACAACTACCAGCTCCAATCCTAGTACTACTTCCGACTTCTGGAGTTTTTGACGGCATTTTTTAATATTTTTTTTACATGAGCTAGACTAGATTGACCCCAATACCACGGACTTACACGTGGTCTGCGACACTGCATCTCACGCCGTAGACTTGCTCCCGAACTCAAGAGATCTACGAGATTGAAGTGATAACTCGCCATTTAACCTTCACGTTAAGACGGGAAATGCTTATATCTGGGTAACTGCATTGGCTATAGACTCAGCGTATGGTACGGGGAGGGGAGGGGGGGGGGGCAGATGGACCCACGACCAAATGCCATGCTATGGGCAGGAGAGACAAAATCACATTTTTCCTCAATCTACTTACCACCTGAAGACCGCTGTAGCAGTAAGCACAGTTTACGAATTTCACAGCAAACCTTGAGGCATCAAGTAATTGCATCCGGATAATTCTAGCCACAACGAAATTATTTGGCTCTGTGAACATTTTGACCGAAACAAAGACTGTAAGCATCTTCAAAGACACGTGTTCGTCTTTAATAATCCAACGCAAAAGAAGTTAAACAAGGCCATTGGTTATTTCCAACACTGCAAACTAGTTTGTGGACTGTAAGACTATCACTTTAACCTCTCACTTGAAGAGCTTTCTTACTACTTTGTCGCCACTATCTTTTTGGCACTACATTCCGTCTCAAAACCACATCACTTTCACTACCTCTAAGATTGTCAACGATAACTCCTGCGGTCCCAGCTACACTTTCATCAACGGAGCGAGAAGAGTCGTTTTATAATTTGCGTCGACCCCAGGACGAATAATTCAGAGGGATTTTTAGGAGGGCGACGAATAACTAGTAGACTTTTCTTTGATGGCAGCAGTTTATTGCAGTACGATGCGAGGAGCCCTAGAGGTTTACTATAGGTGCCAACATTTGCAATGTTGCAGCACCTGGATCTGGAATAACCTCTGTTGAAGGGAAAGTGCACGGACCGCATACGAAACCTCATGCTTAGTATTGAAGAAAATGTGTCTTGGAGACTGATGATCATATAATTACATATAAAGGTGCTGGAGTTTGTACAGAAAGAGTTGTGTTTATTCTATATTTGCTAAATACTGAAAAAATTGGTCATCTATCCCATAAAAATGCACAATAAAGAACAAATATAAGATATATCGATTGAATCGTCAGTAGTTTTTTCTCTCTAGAATGTATACTTTTTGTCGAATATGTAAATAGCACAAAACCTAACATATATGAGCCCATCCACACTAAATTCCGAATTTGTAAATGCATGCTCCAATAACAAACACTATTTAAAATACGAATCAAAATTTTGCTTCTAAAATAAAAATCGAATTGTCAACTCATTTACATTATGTATAATTGCAATTTTATTTCCTAGATGGCAGCAGCGGTATTATACGTGGTATGTATGAATAGAGAAGCACCAATATTTAGGATTGTAACACATATTGCACTATAAATGTGGCTTTTTATCATCAATAATATTAATAATTGAAGTAATACCAATGCGTTGTTTGATTGTTTGTGGAATGATTTAAAAATGCATTTGACCTAAACTCTTGGTCTGGTTTAATCTAAATCTACAATCAGTGTTGAGTAGCTAGTGTGGACGAGGTTTTTGTACAGAATGTAATTGCAGAATGTTGAGGCATGTCTTAATTTGAAATAAAAGCTTTGATAATAACTTTAATATTTGCTATGCAGACTAATGACCAATTAAAATATTACAATGGCGGTTCATTCGCATTTAAGAGAATTTAGCTAACTCATAATTAGTCCACATTTTTACGATAAAGTTTGGACATGCCTCATTTTTTATTGGAATTATTTATAGCACCTGTAATATACCTTCAATAATAAAATGCATGATAGAATACCTCAGTTCTGAATTGATAAATATTATTGTGTATATAGTCTATTCAAGTCTGAGGCAGAGCGGAATTAATACATTATTTTTCAAGGTGAGCAGCATTTGTACAACGTGAGTAATGATAGGTAGCCGACTTTCCAACTGGTGACGCCACCTACTGGATGGAAGTTGAAGTAGTAATCTGTTATGTTCTGGGTCTTTTGGCGCCATCTGTCGGAACAGCGCCATAGGAGAACTATCTGAACTTTGACCTCAATCCACCTATGTGGCGCTGTTCCGACAGATGGCGTGAGCAGTTAGAGGGCCCAGAATCTACTAGTTCACCTTTCGTTCGACACACCAATCTCAAACTTTGATTTCCATCCATGAGGTGGCACCACCGGACGATCTGGGCTTGGCTGTCTATCGCTACCAACGGACATTGGTGCTGTTTGCCTTGCTTTACCTTGATTTTGAATGGACAAGAAAACTATTAGAAAACAAATTATTCCAAATATGATATACCTGTATATAATATCATGCACATTTGCCGTCGCAGTTTTAGATTCGTTATTTTTTTATATGTTCTACATAATATTGTAAGAAAAGGATACTAATATGCTTGCTTGCGCGCTTCCCGTATTTAAGTTCTGTAAACAATTCCTGCTGTAAACGACACAACAAGACTACTAAAGTAATATGGTGAGGTTGCTGCTTTGCTTATAGCATTGGACGCATGATTAAAATATAGATCCAATTCTAAATATACAATGTTATGGTTGGAAGCATGGAGATGTCTATTCGGCATCACTCAGAATGCTACACACTCACGCAGAGTGAGTAATGAAAGAAGTCCGTGGCGGTGGTGCAATACTAACAAACTTGGTGATGTTCTTGTTAATCTTCGGTGTTGAACCGGGAGGACCTATGTTTATTAGCAGATGATTGAGGTATTTTTCTTCTTTAGTGCCGCTTGTAAGTCAGGTTAAGCTGGCGGTCTGCTAGAGGAGTGGAGTCGGTTGCGACTGGGAAAATTCATCCGGTCCAATGGCCTATTCAGTATCTAGTTATGATAATTTTTCTATGCCGGTCTAGGTCTGTTGGATGATGCGTCAGACGACGCTTCTTTGAGCTGAAGATCCGCGTCTATAAGCGAAAGAACCACGTTGGCCGATGGTGATGTTTGGTCTCAGCTGGGTCCGAGTTTTGTTTCCGGGTGCTCGCCAAGTCAATCAAATTGAATACGATCTGATCGGGAACTTGAAGATTTGGTGTCAAGGCGAGGGCTTTGGATTTCTGGAGTTCTTGCTCGGGGAGCTGCGGCTAGTATTAGCTTGATAGGGTGCGTCAACCTCTGTCGAGTCATTTTTGCTTGAGTCATCTTTGCTCGAGTTGACGGAGGAAGTGCTCGGCCTTAGCAAGGACGAGGTGGAGGTCTTAACCTAACAGTTTTTGCTTTTTTGAAAGTTTTGATTGGTCCTGATCGATTTTGTTGCAAAGTTTTACGGTTACGCTTTGGTTTTAGGACTTGTGTCTAAGAGATCCTGTAGCTATTATGAAGAAGTACGATGTGAACTTGAGCGGATGTCCCTTCTCTGTATATGCTCTAAAATCTATGCTAGAAGAGAGAGTCAGAAACTGTTGGTGTGGATGTTCTTCTCTGTCTATTATGTTTTTAGGTTAGGTTTATGGATTTTTAATGAGTAGGCAATCTTTCAGTGCGAGGATGTAGTCTATGCTTGAAAGATACCGAGGAAGTGGTTTTGACGAAGCTGAAAGTAGATTGAAGCAAACTGTTTTTTTCTGTGCCATATTCTCCTAGGTTAGGTTGATGGACTTTTGATGATGAGCATTCCATGTAAGGTTTAGTTGGACTTAGATCCAAGGACTGTTGAGCAGGCAACTTGGGTTCGATTCCCCGAGCAGCTTTTCCTTTACAAGACAACGGCAAACCAGCGAAGGAACTGGTTTTTTTTTGGCAAGGGGAAGAATCTATCAAAGACGTTGTGCCGGATTTGTTTGGAAATGCTCCATAAACGCCTACTGACTAAAACAACTTTTAGGGTGATAGTGTGATCACTTCGCGGCATTGATTTGCTGTCACCTGGCTTGTGCTGCTGTTTGTTATGTTCAAAATACCCAGGAATAATTTAAAAGAAAAAAAAACAGTTGGTAAAAAGAACCACACAGAAGAGTTTACATTGATCAAAGATCTCACTACACGTAATATCACGTTTATTACAGTTTTCTTCAAAAGATTCCACGACACAGTTTAAACGAAAGGCACTGGTTGGTCAAAAAGGACCCCACAAAAACAGTTTAAAAGGGATATAGCCACTTTTTTGCAGCTTTCTTTCTTCCTTTTCTTTTTATGCATTATGGTTTTAGTTGGCGATGGTACTCACTTCTCCTCGCTTTTGAGCATATGCTGGACAATGTTCCCAGTATTTGTCAGTCCTTGTTCTGTGTTCGGTATGGCGCCTCTCTTCTGTTCATCTTGGGCACTGGAAGATGGTGTGTTCAGACGTGTTCACCTCCCCGCAGTACATCCTCTTCAAATAGGATCCGAAACACTCATGTCCTGTGAGGAACTGGATTAGAAAGTAGTTCTGTTTAGTCATGGTTCCACTTTGGGGATAAGTGCTTTTGTTCACTTTTCGCTCCTGTTTGACGACTCCGACGAGGTATTTAACGACATATTTGCTTTCCACATTGACGTTTCCTATTCTGGGTTTGACGCTGAGTGTTTTGGCCGTCCAGGTTTTTGAATTGTATGCCGCGTATTCAATATCGTTTTCTATGGCTTATCTTTCTTTCCCACAAACCACCATTTGCAAGATCGTCTGCGTATCTCACGAAATGGGTTTTCTCTGGGAGTTTCATCCTCGTATAGGATATTCCAGAATGTCGGTCCGATAACGGAGCCTTGTGGTACATCGCATTTGCACTCTCTGTCTTGCAGGTAACTTTTCATGATTCTCCGCATGTACGGGGAAACTATTGGCCTAGTGAGCTCTACCATTATGTCTCCATCTTGCTGAGTTAAAGGCATTTTGTTTGTTAGGTATCTGCCTAGTGATGTGGTTAAGATTCCACGTTAAACTGTTTTGTATGTTTGTGTAGAACTATTAAATGCGGATGGATATTTATTAAACACTCTAGATGTTACCTGAAAAGGTTGTAGGGTGCCGAGGAAGTGGTTTTAACGAAGCCCAATGTACACTTGGGAATGTTTTTTTTTGGTCAATACGTTTTTAGGTTAGTTTGAGATCTTGGATGGTGATTTTTTTTGTGGGTGGATTGCTACAACAAACAGTCTAGTCCAAGACTGTGGGATTTATTTTTGTGTTAGGATGTTGATGGTTACATAGCAATTTTCTGGGCAGTATCAGTGTTATTGTGTGTGTGTTCGGAAGAGGTATCACTGCACTATAGCACAGTGATCTGGGTTCTCAGGTTGGTTTATGCGAAGGGCAGTACATGTATTGCGGCACTGTTAGCGTTCTTATATCATACCCTTGGAATTGTTGAAGATTAAAATTGGCTTATGGACAATATTATTTATTGGGCTCAGCTTTTAAACTATTAATTGGATCTCGAATTGTTTGAAGAGTGGTGGTGTTGCCGGGTGGCCATGAATGACTCGTGGTCTTACCAGTTGGGGCACGTGGTAATTGCTAGATTTGTGTAGCAACTAAGCTCTTTGCTGGGTTTTTTGTCCTTGGTTTGTGGCACTTTAGTAGTCAGTATGAAGGCTTGGTTTTTGGAGGCTCAGTCAGATTTTGGCGGCAATTTTGTCATTTAGATAGAGGAGTCCGTGGTGCGAGTATAATGGTGTGTCCGTCTCGTGAACATGACGTCAGGTGGGTGATACAAACTATAGCAACGCGCAATTCATACGAATCACACGCTTAAATTCATAATAATGCGAATTCTTATCACCCACTTGACGTCATTATTTAGAGATTGCCACACCTATATACTCACACCACGGGGGAGTCTACGATTTGCTGTTATAGTCATCTGACGATATATTGGTTTTTGGGATCCTGCTCTACCTCGAAGTGGCGGAGCTAACTGTAAGCAAGGGCCTGCAATGCGGAAGGGCCTACAAGCAATCTTGATTTAAAAACCTGTGGAGGAGGGTACAAAATTAAAAAATATTTTGCGGTGAGGCTCAAAAATCATAAGTAAAAGGCTAGATTTGTTGGCAATGTGGGTGGAGCAAAGACACAACAAATGTTGAAAAACATTTTTTATTAGGATGCAACTCAAACTTACAGGTGGTTTGATATGACGAACCTTTGGTGTTATCTATGGACATAAAGATGAAATTAGCAAAATGTCATTCTTGATGAAAATTGATGGTGCGGTGCAGTTTAGACTTTTTTGTAACCGGGCCTCTTACAGTGTTCCTTTGACGTCTAAGCTCAGAGTGAGTGCTGCAAAGAAACAACGCACGGACCGCATGTGGAACGATGGTGAAGGAGCCGTGATTTAAAGATGTTTTTTGCCCTGATCACCGCCTTTTTGCCGGTAACACCTTCATTAGTAAATAGCACAAAAAGTTTGTGATCAAGTTAAAATTACATTTTGAATGTTGTTGGTATTTCTGAAAGAAATGAATCAGCCTTTTTACGCTTGCGCGGTGTTAACGTTGGACGATTATTCTCTAAATAGCTAAACAACAAATTTTCTACACTTTTTTTAAACGGAAACATAAATATTCATATCAATCTAAACAATTCATTTTTATCTGTACATTTACTTCATCCGGGACTTTTGATCTATTATGACGAATTGTACTTTGGTTTGATTGAATTTTGTCTACTGAGAGGAAATGAAATGAAAATTGTAAATGTAACAAATTATATCATAATTTGAAATCTTTCAGGATTCTGGTTTCCACATGAAAGAACCAGGTGGTATTGAATCGGCACCAGAAGATAGTGTGGATCCCCCAATGTTGGCAGAAACCTGCATGCGGGAACTCGTAGGTAGAGCATCATTTGGACATATCCGGGCAGTATTAAGGCCTGTGCTAAGGTAACTTTGGAAAAAAATGTTGAAACTGAATCAAATTCTATACATTAACACCATGACTATACATACAGCATTGCCAACCAAATGCTGAATTAAAAAAAATAATTAAACTGGTCTACGATTATGTCATACTGAAACTAGAAACATTTATATATTTATCAATCAAATTAGTTGCAATTCCAATTAACACTGTTAACATTCACAGGCACTTTGATTTACACGAATTATGGGTTCCCAACCAATTCGCCATTCATACATTTAGGATAATTATATTTTCAATACAAGTGAGTTAACTGTTGCATCCACATTTGGCAATATCGTCAAATTTTGTTTTAATTATTTTTCAGGCCCAATACTCATATACAGTTGTGGAAACGCTGATGGCTCATTTAGATGAAAATACTAAAGCCACACCTACAATACGTACAAGCATAGTCGATGTTTTATCCAAAATTATTGCCATAGCAGCAGGAGAAAGTGTCGGTATGTTATAATTGTTGAAGCATGCGCGAAGTATTGTTTTTATTTTATTTGTTTATAGGTCCTTCAGTTTTGGAAATTATTAATTCTCTCCTAAGCCATCTGAAGGATTCCGTGCGGCACGGATTGAGTCAGCACGATGAGAAGCAGTATCAGGACGCGTTGATAAATGCTCTGGGTGAATTTGCCAATCACTTACCCGATTATCAGAAGATTGAGATTATGATGTTTATCATGAGTAAGATTCCATTTCCATTGGTGGATAACCACACACCTGCCGATAATTTGTTACAAAGTATATTATTGAAGAGTTTATTGAAGGTAAGTTGTTTGCTATAAAGCACTGGAAGTGTTGCTTTATTTATATTACTACGGTCTGGCATGTGTGTCTAATTCACGGGTTGGTCTATCTGGTGCAAACTCATTTGTAGGTTGCAGTCAGCTTGCACCACATCAGCACGTTCAGACACTTTCCCTTAGGGGGTTTTTAACCTTAATTGGTAAGTTAGGATCTACAGGGCTAGAGTTATTTTTAGTGACTTGAAAGTTGCCAAGAGCCCTTGATAAACGGAATTGTCCGAAATAGTGATGGGCGGAGGGCGGCGTGTGCCGGCTCTCTGTGGTTGCTGGTGGTTTTGCTGGGCTTGAGGGAGGACCTAGGGTGCTGGTATTCGGACCAGAGTTGGTGCACTGCGCTGTGGTGGCTGGCCTAGTCGAGGACTTTTTGGCCTATGTGGCACTGAAGACACCTGACGGGATGGGTCAGCTGATGACCTATATGGCACTGAAGGCATCTGGCGGGATGGACTGGCTGACCGGCCTAATAGTAATAGAAATTAAAGAGGGCACTACGCCCATTTCTTTTCTTAACTTTTTTGTCATCGTTTTCCCTATGACGGGTGAATCCTTCTTCCGGGACGGGGCTTTGTGCTGATCGTCGTTATTACTGTTCTGGTGGCTGGACCGGCGGCAGGTCTTTTGGGTGGTGGACTTTACTTTGTCGTCACTGGCTTGTTTCAGCTGGAGTAGTGCCTTCTTGTGGATTTCAATTTGTTCGGATTGGCCCTCCGTCAGAGTCACCATGAGTTTTTCCAGGGCTTGCATTCTGGCAGATTGAAATTCTATGAGTTCTGTGAGCTTTTGCTTCTGTTCAAGTATTGTCTTGATGATAGGGTCGACCTATCGGACTAGTTCAATCAATCTTTTTTAGCAAGGCACACTGACGAGGTTTGTAGAACCGAAACAATTGTCTGTGCTTGGCCCTTGGTTGCTGTGATTATTAAATTATCAATTTATTTCATATTCACTTTGATTGAAATTTCAACTAAAAATAATTCTTTTGATAAAAAAATTGTTAGAGATCATTTTGAAACTAACAAATTTGTATATTTTTGTAGGTTGGAACGAAATATCAAACTATACATTTGAACACAACATTCCCCGTTTCGTTCCTGGAGCCTCTATTGAGGATGTCATTAGCACCGGATCCAGATATGCGTTTATTGGTACAAAAAATATTACATACATTAATCGACAGGCATCATAACCTAGAAAAATTGACGAAACCTACGTAAGTAGATTTCCTAAAAAGAACCGGTTTTATCTAATAAAATTTCCAAAACTCATTATTATTTTGTTTGCTGCAGAGTTGATGTTGCGGAGCTTGAATTGACTTCTGAAAAATCCTCAAGACCCGACCTGATATTCATCAACAAGCACGGCCCTATAATATACGACGCGCTGTACACAAGTTTACAAATGGACTCGAACACTTCCGAAAATATCGAGGCTGTGTACACAACGATGGCTTTATTATGCGTCGAGTTGGCAAGCGTGGAAACCGTAATCGATTTACTACAATTAGTATTAGGGTAACAAAAACTAACTTAATAATAATTTTGTATTAATTTAATTTTTTCACAGAATTCAAAGCCTGGCGTTAAATAGTACCGTACTGTCGAGTTCGCAGAAGTACAATTTGCACGCCATTGTGATAAGTCTGTTGATGTTGATACCTATAGTGGTTAGTATACCACCACTTTCGGAATACGCTCTTAAGATTATGAGGGCGCGCGGAAGAGAAGCGCCGTATTTGTTGCCGGAATTGAGGGATCATTATGCAACGGGACAGCTTGCTAATAAGTTACCACATTTGTTAATCGATCAGGTGAGTTTTGATTATTGCGATTTTAGAAAAATTGATTCAATTAATTTATTTCAGATGGCTGTATGCGAATATGTAAAAGCTGGTGGTTTGGATCCTTCACGTTTATCGCAAACTTCGCCTTACGGTGCCGGTGGACCAGGAATTGTGGCCGGTGCACAGAGACATAGTTGGGTTGAAGCCAGTGCTAGGGGTAGTGTGGTGGAAATAGTCACCGCTAATGAGGTGGACAGTGCTTCCAGTTCGCCGGGCGTACAAAGGGTAAGTGATCTTAAATTGATTTTATAATTAAATTAAAAGATAATAACAGGAACTCGCAGCTTTTATGATTTGTTACGGTTTGCTAAATTGTTTTTGAAGGTAGGATTATGATAAGCATCTCATAATTGATCAAAGAATTTTTGGTCGGGTTCAGGTTAGGTATACCTGTAAGTTTGAACCTTATTTAGGTTATAGCTTCTTATTAGAGAGAACTCATTAAAAAATAAAGTAGGAAAAGGGACGGGGAAACTTGTTTGGAAGTCGGCTACAATGATGCGGTTGGTTGGCTTCTGGATTCAGGTTATTGACGTATCCGCCCACCCACCCACGTGTTTGTCATTTTGAAATTTAATTTTTTTTGTCTCTGTGGATGTTAATTCTCATCTCGGATTTGGATGTTCGGATTTCCGACCGGCATAAAATAATTATACACTCGACGTATGTTTAGCACGATGCTTTCTTATACACTACGCACTACTTTGAAACTACTGAGTGGTGAGTAGTCAGCATAATGTTATAGGTTTTCTGATCAATTAAAGAAAGTGTATGCTAACAGATAATTCTACTTCCAAAATAATTGTGATTACATTATAAACCTAACAATAGCTATTTAAAATAACATTAGAATTAATGTTAAATGGTCAATTCCTTTTATATTAGAATGCCGGTGCTTATATGTGGCCGTTTTATATCGACAGAAACAGACACAGCAGTTGGGATAGCATTTTAAGATTTATGAATTCTGAAACGAGCTCCCTTGATATTAACCTTAAAACTAAGTCCAGTGTTTCTATTTATGGCAATGTAAGCATGTTTTTCCTATTCCTATTTTATCCTTTATTCTACAATTTTAATTAATATCAACCTTATCTAGTCTTACCCTTTTGTTACTTAACTCTACTGTTGATTGAATTTGATTTTAATCGATTTTTAAAATTACATTTTATGTTTTCGTTTAGAAACTGCCGGAGGAAGAGTTGACATTTGAAAGTATGAAGCACGTGCTGAGTGAAACGCCGGAAGCCAGGAAGGAAGCGGAAGCTGAAAAACGGGAACAAATCAGTAATACATTTAGAACTGCGTCGTTTTCAGAGCTCAAGAAACGTACACAACCAAAGGTTTGTAGTTTTTTATTAGTTATTTTAATCAAACTTAACTGTTTAAATTGTCACCTCTTAGGGTATATTCACTTTTCAGTAAAGTGCTTAGTAGCGTTACTAATAAGATTGCCATGAGTAAACGTCTATTCATCTGTCCGTAGTAATCTTTTATCAAATCAAATTTACAAGACAGATAAATTAGGTGGTAGACGGGTGGAAATATTACAGTTGCGTGGTCAGTTTTTGGAGTTTTGAGGGGCGGTCGGGATCTTTCTCTTGCACTGTAAATTTTCATACTCCAGTGTCATCTTGATGAGTTCAGGCACAGTGGAAAAGTTGCGAGGACGCATGTACGTTCTATAATCAGGACGTAAGTTCTCGTAGATTCTAGTGAGCGCTTTTCCAGCACTGAATCTATCGTATCGTTGAAGCAGAGTTTGCAGGGTTACTATATGTCTTTAGGTTCTTTGCAGAATCTTGCTTCTGATTTTGGATGTCGTCCTCAAGATTCTGTAGCAGTTGGGTCGGCAGGAAGAACAATTGAAAATCTTTTACGTAGTTTTTTTAGGTGTTCCAGTTGCCGCGGTTGTTTCGGTACCACGTCGATGCATCTTCATCTTAAGAGTTTCGGTAGAGCAGAAAGTGAATTGTCTTCGCGGGCGCGGTAAGCTTGGGTTAACTTCTCGCGCTTGAGAAATGCGAGAAGGTACTTCTCTCTATTGAATGACAGATTTTATTTACGGGCCATAGTACAGAGCGTAGCTTCGGGGCGTTCACAGCGAGGTTGTGGGCAGACCAAAGCAGTGATGGTGGTTGGCTGTGGACGGGTTTCTTTAGGTGTTTCGAGGTTTGCTACAATCGACATTATTGATCCAGCCGAGTAATTGCGTTGGGTCAGATTTGTGGCAGAAGAAAAATGCCACGTACTAGGGGTCAGCTTCCGCTTTTTTTAATGTTACGCCTCCTTGTGACAGAACAAGGAAAACGGCCAGGGTAGATCAAGTGTGATCAACGAGGTTTGCTTTATTTAGGTTTCGGGCGCCACTGCACTCCCGGTGTGGACTGTACGGGATTTTCTAAAATATTTACTAAAGAAATAGGGTTGGTTATTGAGTTGTTACTTTCTGTGTTCTAACATTCTTTATCTCTTGACACACGACGGGAGCTAACACCGGATGCAGGTCACAATCTTGGCGGGATCTACTTCGGATCTACTGCAGGAACTCTTTGATAGGTCTGGACTGGATGTCTTCTGTCTTTTTCCATCTGGGTGTTGCCGGCTCGAGTCCGCCAAGGAATCAGGATGACTCATTTCTCGGAAAAAGTGCAAAGACTATGGGGGGGTTTGTTGCATAAGCCGAGTCATCTAAACCATTGAGCTATCGGTTGCGATGGGCCTTAAATAGTTTTGTCCCGGAATACCTTCGTCGACCTCTTCCGAGAGCTCGTGCTAACCTGCAGGGTTACCATGCTTTATTTTCAGGACGTAATTTCCTGGGCGGACAGCTCCTAGCATCGTCCACTTTTTGAGGTATTTCCCAGGGAGGACAAAGCCCGAATTGCACTAAACCTTTTATATTTTTAATAATAGCGACCCAGCATAACCCCAGCCAGGCTGAGCTTCTGTTTCCATCTCGATGTTTGGCGATGGGGTCTAGGTGACGTCAACTTAGTTCTGAACACTATTGAACGGGGACGGGAGTAGTTTGTTATAAAGAAGAATTCACAGGAGTTTCACTGAGTCTGGGTAACGAGGAAAGTTTGAATCACACGCGACATGGGCTGTCCTAAACCGTGCACGGCCCAGGTTCAGGCTTCCAGGACAGGTTTTGCTCACTCGCGGGAACGCACAGAGTCCACTTCGGTAGGCGATTGTTGCTGGCTGACTTTTTTTTTCTCTTCGCGGATGTTCGCGCATATCAGGTATACGATGCTTCGCCAAGGTTTGTAGCGTAGGTCAGGCTTCCGTTCCGTCGGTTCTTGCTTAACATAGTCTGCGTCAGCGGGAGTGACGGTTGTGACAATGTGGACTATGTTGGGCTCTGCTGCAAGATTTGTAGTATGGTTGCTTGCGACGTCGGTTTTTGTTCCGGTCTGAACCTCTTCCGGTTGTTCATTTTGCTTCTGTCGTCACGTTTGGTGTTTGGACGTTGGCCGTGAAGCGGGGGCGTCTTGATCGGTTATGTCGCAGATGGTAGTAGGGACTGCAGTTAGCACCGAGCCGAAGCATTCCGCTTCTTTGTGGTACTCGGTACTGACGATTTCGGCGATGTGGACTTCTTGCGTTATTATGAGTGGTTTCGAGAGATCATTCTCGACCTCTGTGAAGACTACTTGGTGGGTGTCCGGTATAAATTCCAGGACTTTTTTGGTAGTCTCGCAGACGCATCTGCAATAAGGCTGCTAGCACTCTGTTGTTTTACATAATAATTTAGAGTCTTCAACTGTGCTGACGCTGTATTGATCAAAATGTCGATTTGATCTCGATTGAGTGCACCAGCAAAGGACAGTTCCAGGTCACGATCTAGCGATTCCAGATTATTTGTTATGAAGAAGTCTGTGACGTCTTCTAGGCGCCGGGGGTTTATGTTCGTGACGTGACTCAAGTGACCTGTTAGTACCCCGATTTGGCCGATCGGCTTGCTTTGTGGGATCTCGAAGTCGGCAAGGTATTCTTCTCTTATTTTTCTTCATTTCTATCGCCGAGTCTTCTTCTTGGGTCTCTTTTCAGGTATGGATTAATGAGGCCGTGAAGGCACCATGCCATTCAAAGCCCCACGTTGGGCGCCATTTGTTACCGACCCGCGTCCGCAAGGGGTTGCGGAGGCTGCGTTCCCCTCTCTAAAGTGGAAATGAGTGCGCTCGTACTTATAAAGATCCAGATTTTACCCTCTACAGCGTTTTTACATTGAATAATAAACTAGATTTAACATTTGAGTTTTTTGAGCTACTAAAATTTGTGTGAAGGATGGATGTTCATTTATTGACAAGATTTTGAAAATTTGTTTTCCAGGATCGTTGAAATCACCTTTGAATCGGGTCAGCATCCATCTAGGGAGTTTCTGCTATTTCTACCCTACATCTAGCTTTGTTTTTTAGAGTGTGACAAAACGCTTCATTTTTAATACAAAAATCATTCATTAAGGGCGCGATATTTTGAGTGGCATAAAACACAACTCGCACAATTGAAATTATGCATTCTCCTATATTTTATGTTACTGGAAATGCGAGTTATGCTCGTAGTTTTATGACACTCCCTAAACCGCGCCCTTAACATTCAAATGATTTCACTTATTATCAATTATTTTTTTATTATACAAAATGTTTTACATTTTTTTTAGCACGATGTTCTTCAAAGTAAACTAAACGAGATATTTAAATCGTTATCGGAGACCAATGGACCTCGAACACCGACCGACAAAAAAACCAACATACCAGTCTACGAGCAAAACTTCCCCGAGCTATTCATACACTAAGCACTAATCATACATATTTTACAATTGTTATTTATTAATTTTGCTTGTTAAGGGATCAACGGTGGTCGGTACAGGTACAATAACTTTCTTATTAATCAAATCTATACAGAGAATATAATGGATTATTCAGATTTTAATTAGCAATATCCAATTGTTATACATTATACAAATGTGTTGTATTACTAACAAAAAAAATACTAATGTGAAAATAAAGAAAATCGTGAACAAATATATATATATATACATGTTAGACATGAAAATTTAGACAAATTTTATCCTTGTTGGAACATGTAAATTTTATTGTATAAAATATATATGTATATAATTTAATGGTAATTATAATTATTTTTTTGACAATTATTATATTTTTTGATATAACTGTTTGTTTCTAAACTTGTCATCATTAAGTTTTCATGATAAAATTTGAAATTAAATTCATTGCTAGCTGCAGTTACAAAAATTTTTGTGAATTGAATAATTTTGCAGGATTTTAATTTACCAATGTAACAAAGGAGTACATTTCCATGAGCGATTTCAGTTTAGGTAAGTTTTTTTTTTATAATTTGTAATTTATATTGTTTTTGTTAAGGGCGCGGTTTAGGGAGTGTCATAAAACTATGAGCAGCAAATATATGAAAATTCAAAACCTTCAATTGTCTATTAAATTTTGGAAATGTGGGGTCTGCTACTTGGAGTTTTAAATATATAAATAGGTAAATAAAATCCTCTTCTCCAATGGTTTGATAAAAATTATTTTTATTTTTATTGTTGCGACATGTTTCGAATCGTCCATCGATTCATTTTCAAGCTATACAGAAAATAACAATAAATATACAAGCTACCCAATTATACATGCAAATTCACACTAATAATATATAAATACAAACAAACTTACCAGTTATAAATAAAAACAACACAATTATAAATTAAAATGCAGTGAAGGAACTGAACCTTTCAACTGTCTATATAAATATAAAATCGCATGGTCTCAAATATTATTATAAATCATATTCTTTGAAAAAACATTAAGATAAAAATAATAAAATAAAATAAAAATATTTGTTTATTATATCAATTTGTTTGAAGGTTAAACAAATATTTTTATTTTATTTTATTATTTTTATCTTAATGTTTTTTCAAAGAATATGATTTATAATAATATTTGAGACCATGCGATTTTATATTTATATAGACAGTTGAAAGGTTCAGTTCCTTCACTGCATTTTAATTTATAATTGTGTTGTTTTTATTTATAACTGGTAAGTTTGTTTGTATTTATATATTATTAGTGTGAATTTGCATGTATAATTGGGTAGCTTGTATATTTATTGTTATTTTCTGTATAGCTTGAAAATGAATCGATGGACGATTCGAAACATGTCGCAACAATAAAAATAAAAATAATTTTTATCAAACCATTGGAGAAGAGGATTTTATTTACCTATTTATATATTAAATTTTGAAATAAAATTGTTTTGTCGAAATATTTTCTTAAACTTTAAGAGTTATACTTCATTCACCATCAAATTCAGTAGACTTTTTATTGTGTTATTTTTAATGTTACAATTGTTATAGTTCTGCTCGTAGTTGTGAATGTATATCAAGATGTAAATTTTGTAATTTTTATCAGTTTGGTACAGCTGCTACATTGATTAAAATTATAATGAAAGTGGGTTGGTTCGTCCGGTACTACGACCGCGAATCCGTTGGACATACCGAATTGATGTAGCGTTTTACCATAGATATTTATAATTCTCTAGTTTCAGCTATTATGCTTTGCTTTTAGGTCTCCCGCAGAGTCTGAATAAATATATAAAAATAATTTTTTCGAGTTCAATGCAAAACGACTCAATAAGTCTCCGAGTTGCTGAGTATTAGTAAATCTTTGTTAGAGTTTTAAATTACATAATAAGTTACTCAAATATGCAATATGCATAACAATAAACTTGCGTAAAATCAAATGTTTTTGAGTTTTTTTTTTTTTTTTTTAATTACATATCTAAAGTGGTTTTAGGGTATATTTTGATTACGAAAACGTGTGAAACAAATATAGTTTTAACGGGCTGAGGAGGACGCAATTGCTCCTGTGGCAAGCCAACAGACCTCAGTAGATGCTTTTGCAAACCGGAAGTCCGTAGGTCAAAAGGTTTTCTTTCGGCGACCAACAAACGTTCTCGTTAACCTAACCTAAGCTCACGTCGCCACACTAAAACTCGCAAATGTGGACCAATGTTGGTAATTTTTTGGTTATTGGGGTAATTTAGACTCCTGATTACGATTCCGCAATCGCCGTTTGGATATTCTGAACATTTCACCTTCTAATCCAAAGCGGTTTTAGGGTATATTTAGATTACGAAAACGTGTGAAACAAATATAGTTTTAACGGGCCGAGGAGGACGAAATTGCTCCTGTGGCAAGCCAACAGACCCCAGTAGATGCTTTTGCAAACCGGAAGTCCGTAGGTCAAAGGGTTTTCTTTCGGCGACCAACAAACGTTCTCGTTAACCTAACCTAAGCTCACGTCGCCACACTAAAATTCGCAAATGTGGACCAATGTTGATAATTTTTTGGTTACTGGCGTAATTTGGCCCCCTGATTACGATTCCGGAATCGCCGTTTTAATATTCTTAACATTTCACCTTCTAATCCAAAGCGGTTTGGAGATCGTCCACATTAGATTTACATCCTTTGTGGTTGGTTCCAAGGTTTTTTTGCTAACACAGACTTAATATTGGATCTAACTTCCCTGTTTAGTTTGTTGAGGATTTCACGATCTAATGGGTCGCGGAGCCTTTGCCATTGATGTTTGGCGAAATATCTTTGTCGAATCAACGCTTTTTGATTGCAGGATAGTCCTAGAGGATTATCAACCCGAACCTGAAAGGTTTTAGAAGCTTTTCTGTAGCTCAACTGTTTGACGGCTCTTTCAACATCTGCAATTGTTTTACTTAAGTTATCTTGACTATGCTTTCTTTCAGGTATCTCAAGAAAAAAATCTAATTTGTGGGTAACAAATCGTCTTTTCTTCTTGTCAAATCTCTTTCCATAGATTTCCAGTATTACCTGGACGTGGTCGCCAATTGTCCTAATCTCGAGTTGGGAGTTTTTTTTTAATTTTTTTTTTTAAGGACGTACTGAGGTTTTGGCCTCAGCAGGCCCTTGAGAATAACTAACGCATGGCAATACTTTTCGGTTTTCTTCTCTACGTTAGTTCTGTTGTCATTTTGTCCTTATCATGTCTGTCTCTAGTCTATTATTAGTTTGAGATGAGCTGGTTTCAGCCTTGTGGGATTCACACAGACTGCTGCGGCAACACATGCTGTCCCCGGCTCATCTCTCCCTATACCCTATTTGTTGTCTGTCCTATACTGACGTTCATCTCTCCTTTCTGCCATTCTATTGTTATTCAGCCTAGTTGTTTGATTTGTCCTTAGATGTCTTCTTAGTTTCTCTAAAACTTCATTCACTTCTTTGTCGGCGTATCCTCTCTCTTTCATGAATATTTTGTGGAGCTCCATTAGGTGAACCCCCTTTGGTAATCCTAGATTTGCCAATTTAACTTCTAAGGATATTCTTGATTCTCCATTTGGAATTATTTCTTTGTGTCACCTGGTTGCCAAATATACTCTGACCATTTCAAAGGTTACATTGTCAGTCAACCTCGAAATGGCGTATCTGCCATTTAGAAATTCTCTTGAGTTTTCAAACTTCTCTATCTTTTTTCTTATTACTGCCGTTGCATAGTTTCTTAATGCTCTCCATTTGTTTTCATCATTCAGACAAATATTAATTATTGAAGATTTACAATTTTGTTTTCCAATACATTCTCTAACTCTTTCCTATTATTCTCCCACGCTTCGCACTCTATTAGCGTATGTTTTGCGTCGTCATACGTGTCTTCTTGGCAGAATATACATTTCTCTTCTTTCTCCATTTTATTTATATTTTGTAAATACTTTCCAAAGGCTCCATGTCCGGTGAGTAGTTGTGTTGTATAGTAACACGTCTCCGGTTTATTCTCTACCCATTCTTTTATTTCTGGTATTAACTCTTTTGTCCATTCACCTTTTTCTCCGTCTTTTTACTGTGTCTGCCATTTTTTCATTGTTTTATCTCTTGCTTGTCTCTTTGCTTCTTGTTTACTATTTCCTTCATTTACCAGTTTTTTTTATGTTTAATTTTTCTTCTACCATCAAGTCTGCGGGTAGTGTCGCCGCGATTACTTCTAGCGTTTCTTGCGACACCGTTCTGTAAGCCCTACATATTCTTAACAAGCTTGCTCTAGTGGCTCCTCTTATTTCTTTTCTGATTTTTTTGTCTTTAAGGCATCTCCCCATGTTTCTGCGGCGTACAATAGTTTACTTTTGGCCGCCGTTGCTATTAGCCTTTTTGCCTCTTGTCCTGGTCGTCCCTTGTTTGGCATAAGCCTACTAAGCATTCTTTCCATTTTTTTTGTTCCTCTTACCGCTTCCTTAATCTGTTCGTTCCATCCTTTTGCTACGAGTGTAACTCCGAGGTATTTAATCTTTTTCCCTATGGTTATTATTTGTTCACCTACCTGTATTTTTCCGGTTCGTTTATTTGTCCTCTTTGTCGATAACCATGCCGCTTCCGTTTTCTGCGGTGAGTTGCGAGTTAACGTCTTTTAGAATTGCTACGTCCAAAACGTCCCCTCGGTGACACCAGCATTGCTGTAGTAAGTGGTTCATTTTGGACTCATGACTCGATAACCTTTTTTTTTCACCATAATCTTGTAAAGTTTGACCTTTAAAGTTGTTTGCACAATTGTTCTAAGCCCTATGTTTGGAATTAAAATCTCCAGCAAGTATAGTGGAAAAATGAGACGAGACAACGATTTATTTGGATGAGCTGACCCAGATTCCAGTTTGAGAATGCCCAACCCCGGCACTCTCACCACAATCATATTTGTTTCTAATGTTAGAGTGTCTGGAGTGTCTACTTTGGAATGGTCCAGCAATCTTCTTGCAAAGATCACTGTGTCACGCTTTTGATTCACCTCCGACGTTCCCAAATACGTGAAAGTATTTGTGGTTCTCAGCTCGTGCCAAAGGCGGGTGGTTTGACTCACTCGCAAGCATGACGTCAATTTCCTGGTCAAAGAAAAACTCATTTTGCCCAACTTCTCTGGAATGCTGTTGGCATTCCAGAAGTATACTCTTAATACCATTTTAGGTGGATTATTCATTATTGGTTTGGATGGACAAAAGTTTTGCAATCATTTCGGATTGAAAATTGTTGCATTCTGAAATTAGAGATTTGAGATCTTTTTCTTCTTCTTTTTTAGACTTTATTCTTCCAATATTGGATAATGTTCTCTCTTTTTACTTTTTATTCTTCTCTGTTCCTCGCCAGTCTTAACTATTTCCTTCCTGCTACTTCCCGCTCCATCTTTTAGGAGGGCGGCCTATGTTTCTCCTTCCGAATTTTGATTTCCATACCAGGATTCTGTGAGACCATCTGTTATCAGTTTGTAGGATATGCCCAGCTCAACTCCATTTCTGTTGCGCCCATTCTTTCCACCACATCCGCGACACTTGTCTTTTTTCTACCGTGACCCCATCGATGACTATATGAGATTGGATGACTGGGGTATTTACGTGGAGTTGGATTCCGTAATATCACTTTCTGGGTTGAGGTCCGAGGCGACAGGCCTTGCCCTACGGCCTAAAGGTCCGGCAAGAATGACCGCTGATGGCCGTCCGGACGCAGCTCCTGAGTGGAGCTGGGGATTGACTGATGGTTTTGTATTAGTATTGGAGGTTCACTCACCCCCGTTTTTTTTACGCTTCCTTTGGACGAGGATGTATCCCTCTTTGTCGTTGGTTGCAGGATTACCTGCAATTTTCTTCTGTTCGAGGAAATCAATTGGCTTGTCGACGGTTGCTTGGGGGTAAGTTAGGGCTTAGCGTTTTTCTTTGCCGCTCCCGTTGGCAAGGGCGGTTTTGCCGTCCCTGTGGTAGAAATCTTGCCGCCCCCCGGTTCTTCGGTGTCGATCAAAGTGATTCAAAAGTTATCTAATAAGCTATTGAAATACATAACCAAACGTCACCGCCCCCTAATCTTTAAAGTCGATCAAAGAACGGCAGTAGTCCTCACCTGACTGCAAATTCTGTTTTGCCCGCCAAACCGCCCCCAGCTTCTTCGTTAGTCACCGTGCCGCTGCCTCCGCGCAATTGCACAATGAAATCAAGCCGACTAACCAACTAAACACAAAACTCAAAACTGATCAAAAGCAGACAGCCACGTTTGCTTAATGCGCGTTTTTGTTATTTGGCGTTGGCATACTTTTAATGCCAATGTCAAATAATAAAAACAGTCCACTCCCTTCCTTTATAAATTAAATTATTCTAAGGGGTGGTTGATTAAATTTTTGATTAATAGGGATTATTTTATTAATTACAAAAGCAATTTTATATTTTTTAAATATGTTGTTATATTTTTAAGGGTTGTTTTTGTTACAGGGTTGATTTTTGTTTGTTTTAAGGGGTGGGTATTTTCATCACTCAAAACCTAAGGTTTTTCTGTATAGAAAACGCGTTGGTTCCTTTGTTTATACATCAAGTAAACAAAGTTGGCACAATTAAAGGTGCTTAAATTAAATCATCTTAAGGGGTGATAATAAAATTTTAATTAGTTGTCATTTTATGAGTAATAAAAGCAAATTTATATTTTTAAAATATTTTATATTTTTAAGGGGTGGTTTTATATTACCCACAGAGGGTGGGTGACTACATTACTTAAAAGATAATTTTTTTCTATATTGATTCCTAATTATTTATAATACATCAGTTAAACAGAATTGATATAATATTGGAAGTTTAAATTAAATTATTTTAAGGGGTGGTTAATTAAATTTTTGTTTAGTTGTGATTATTTTATTAATAACATAAGCAGTTTTATATTTTTAAAACATATTATTAATTTTTAAGACTTATTTTTTAACAGGGTTGTTTTATATTAATCGTAGGGGGTGGACGTTTACACCATTGGAAAGCTGAGATTTTTCTGTATGGGGAGCATATTGGTTCTTAATTATTTTTACATTATTAAGAGAGAATTAGTATAATTTGTAAAATATTTCAATCCGGCCGGATAAGTGGAGTGGGTAGACGCCATGTTTTGCTTGATACGACGCAGACGCAATAGATCCGTGCAGTCGGTCAGAGTACAGCGTGCGTGTATGACGTGTTCCGATTTAATTTGATTTAATTAATTAAAGTGATGAAATTATTAATAGAATTTGATTAAATTGTGTTATTAATATAAGTGCAACTAACTTGGTAATTATACATGAAAATTGTAAGCGTTTAGTCTGTTTATTAGAATTATTTGCATTGAATTTATAATACAACGACGCACATTGCAAGTGAAGGTCACAAGAAGGTTATGATACGACGGATTCGAATCTGCCTTATCATCGTTCGCTTAAAAGGTTTTTTATGTGCGTTGTTGCTTTATTCTAAATTTAACATGAGTAATATTGTTTTCTTATCGCATAATACTTTATATTTTCTAATTTCACATTCTAAAACATTTCTTATTGATTTCACTTATCTATGTATAAAGGGCATAATATTTCCTGTATTTGTTCGGGATATATTTTATTATTTTAAATGTTTCAAAATTCTCTTATTATACTTTGGATTCACATTAAATCAAATTATTTTGTTCTTGTGAGTGCAGTGTGAAGCTGGCTCCTCCTATATTTTGCAGTGCATACAGTGCGCGTTGGTTGTATGCCGGTGTATAATATAATTATCATTTAAATAAAAGTGCGAGAAGACAAGAACAGGCATTAATTATTTAATATAAAGTGATGGCCATTAACGGAGGTTTGCTTTAATTTTTAAATTGTTTTAAATATTTTTTAAATGTATTGATGCTTATTTTTATTAATTATTGTGTATTTTATTGTATGCTTCTTTAAATATGATTATGTATTATTGATTTAATATTGGATTAGCTGTAGCTAATTAGTGTTGATATAAAATAGTTGTTTGGATGATTGTATGCAATTATTTTTTTAAATTACTAATTTGTTACATTTAAAGCAGCATTAAATCAGGTCTTTAACTACATATTTCCAAATTAAATAAAATTAAAAATTTAAACCAAATTTAGTATCTTATGCATCAATACTAAGAAAAGTATCAATTAATTTACTACAAAATTTTGATTAAATTAATTCCAATTTGCTTACACCTACATATTTAATGAATTAAATCTTCTTTACATTTAATAAATTATTAATACTATTTAAATTGCTTTTCTACATACACTAGTGCTTCTAGGTATGCACCAGTGTGCCTAGTATCTCACTAGTCAGAAAAACAATTTACATAAAATCACAAATTTTCTTTGTTACAATTGCTTAACTTTTGAAAGGGTTGCTGAATTTATTAACAAATATTTGCAGCAGCGTTTGTTAATTTCTAAAAAATGTTGATTGTTCTATTCTTATGTGAGTCATTCTTGCATAATTAATTTAATGTAAAGAACATTGAGTGTGGGTGCTAGATAGATAGGTTGGAAGTATGACCCAACCTCATCACACTAGTGAAGATTTGTAACCTGACCAGGTTAATCAGATTGGACCTAGTGTAAGAGTTGAGGCCGGCATACTAAGTCCCCATCATTTCAGACGACGCATTGCATTTTAAAGATTTGGTCAATCTTTTGAAAATGTTCTGCTATAAGCGTTTGATCTAAAAAAGGGTAAACCCCACATGCGCAGGGACATCTTCCGCTGTTGCTATTGGTGGTTCGACCTTGATGGCACAGGTTAGTTAGCTCAATAGGTATATGTAGGTGCAAACAAATAAAAAAAACTCCGTGGTCAAATTAATTAAAAGTGCAATCAAGAGGGGTAAGCAGGAAACCTGAGAACTTCTACCCTCACCTTTGCGCAAGATTAAGGTAGGTCCGGCATTGAAGGGAGCCCAGAAGACGGGTGCCTTGTGCTTCTCATCTGTAAGCAAGTCAAAAGTAAGTCCGACTTTGTTCGGTTTATTTATGCGCCAAAATGGGTTGGCCGGTTTCCTTTATTTTAGTAAAGTGACCACGGTCCGATATCGTGCTCCATCCCCAAATGCGTCGCGATAGGGTGGGCGACAGTAGATTAAGAAGGTGCGTCCAAACTGAACCTTCCACCACTTGTTTCAAGGTTGACTTTTTTCTTAGGGCCAACCACTTTTTGAAGGTCAAGGTTGCCCTCAAGTGTGTCATTATGTTCAAGGTCAACGTATGTAGTTTTTTCAAGGTCGACCACTTTTTCAACTACTTTTTTGAAAGTCAAGGTCAAGTATAAATCATTTCCAAGGCTACCCCAAGACCACACCACAATTTATCTGACTTTCGCAATCAGTTAGAAATCAGTTACATATAAAAGGATATTCATAACAACATCGATTATTGTATCAATTGCCATCATGAATGCAACAACCTTCATTCTATTATCCGCAATTTTAAACGTCTCATTATATGTGTCCAAACTAAAAAATACAAAGGCATGCTATATTTCAATTAATAATTCAACATGGAAGCGAATGGGTATGGATTATATTTACCAACCAAAAACATGCAAAACTCCAATGGCTATCAACCACAACTATTTCGAATATAAAATTATGTATGGATTAAAAAATAATACAAACATAACTATAGAAAATAATAATTTTAATAATTCAAATACATTGTACAATTTTATTAACATATTATCAATTATTATTTTAACATTGTTTGTTATTTATAGATTATACTTCAGTCACAAGAAAAATGTACACTACATATATTATTAATAAAAAAAGCACACAACAACATCTGTAAAATCTAAAACTGACGATGGCCTAACAGCCGAAACCGGTCTTAAATAAACAAATAAAAATAATAAAATTCAGCACAATAAAGTATATACAAATTTAATAAAATAACCTTAAATATTAATAAATTGTGCAATATTCAGATAAATAAATACTACTTATAATAAAACATTTACATACATATAATAAAACATATTATTAAAACTTAAAAATTAGATTCATTTTCTATTTCTTCCGCAACTTCCAATAACAGGTCAAAATTGGTTTTACCAGAACATTTCGATTCTTTTTCAATTTCTTCTACTACTTGCAATAACAAGTTAAAATTAGTTTTACAAGAACGTTTCGATTCTTTCTCAATTTTTTCTGCTACTTTGAAAAACATTTCAATTTTGTTTCTCCAGATTGGGTCATTATCTAACAGTTTATGACCCAAGCTAAAGTTTTTATGGAATCAGGAATTAAATATCGTTTATCATCAAAATTGGTCAATGCTACTTTATTTTTTAGTTCTGTATACATATTATGTAAATGTGATCGAAAAATAAACATTCTACAAAACTTGGTAGTACCATTCAGAACACTTTGGAAGTCATGTAGTGTCAATTGTTTATCGATAGCACACTTTTTAACACCCTCTGCTTTTTTTTGTGATTGATGAAGGTGTTACTTCGCAATAAGCTTTTGCTCCGGTGCCATAGTAACTTTGAATCGGTTCACCAACATACTCATCTTTCATTTTACCCAAAATAGATTTATTTGTAATTATACCATGAATATTACCATTCTTGTAATTAGATGTGTCAAATTTATTTAAATTTTGTTTCATATCATCATAAAAATTATTAGTTTTTACTTTTATTATAAACGAATCAGTATCCGTATATAATAATGACATGTTTTCATTATACTTCAGTTTTAAATAGTTATGATACAAATCATACATCACTGTTTTTGACAAATCTAATATAGAAAATCCAACATAATTGGTTTATCATAATATACTTTTACTTTATTCATCTGAATAACAACTAAATTTTCAGAAAATATTGAAGAACTTTTAAAATTTGGTTTTGCTATCAATACTTCAGCTCCGAATTGTTTACCTAATTTATTCCAATGACTGACAAGTTTTATATCGACTCTGTTGTCTAAATTTTCCATAGTTTTACCGAATACACTATTATTCATAAGTTTAAAAAATAACTTTTCAAAATCATTTCTTGATTCATTTTGCATTTTAGTATTCAAATCAATGTAACCTTTAAGCCACAATGATTGTTTAAATTGAATAACACGATGTATTTTTTTCAATTTTAAACTATTAGTTAAGCATTGCTTTAAATTTCTGTAGTGAATGGTGTATTTATTTTTATCATATAAGTTTGGAATCAGTTTTGGTAATTTTCCCATGGGTGGTATTATATTTTCTGAACAAAATGGAAAATCATTATGAAGGTCATGTAATTTAGATGGATACTCTAAGTCAACTTCTGAAACACAATCTATATTAGAAGTATCAGAAATGTCTAACACATTTAATTGTTGTATTACTTCAGGTGTTAACCAACAAAAAAAATTTTCGGGTAAATATTCAGACATAGACAAACAAATATAAATTTGTTGCATCAAGATACATAAGAAATGAGATCAGTTTTGTGGGATCGTAGTTTGGTAAAAATTTATTGTTTGCATCAGCTTGCCTAACACATGTACTGACACCACCACGTATATCTTTTTTTAAAAAAACGTAACATATCGATGTCAGTTAGAAATTCTAATTAAACTTTTGTATATTTTAACATAGCATCCCAACTTAAACCAAGAGCTGTATAATAATGTCTAATTTATAATTTTTTAAACAAATTTTACGAAAATTTTCAAAAACATCTGCTAAAATTAGTACATCTGATTTTAAATATATATCAGCATAATCACCAATAGTTTGACATTTAAATAGATTCCATACATCACACGTTCTCTGATAATCTTCTGTGGAAATATTTTCATCTCTAAGTTTGTCATAAATTCATGCATAGTTGGTAATATTGTTTTATTTAATTTTAAACAATTATCAATATAAGAATAAGGAAATACACCTTTTTGTCTCATAAAATTAAATTTTGTCGAATCTTCAAAATATTTTTTTATTTGATACATTCTTGTGGATCTAAATTTTTTGATAATTTTTCTAGTGATTGTGGCATAAATCGAAAAGAGTCCAAAAACCGCATGTGAATGTATACGTTTTTCTCATCTACTACATCAACCCAAACTTCTTTACTAAATGATATATATTTTTCTTTTGTTTGTGCAATCACATTTTTTTTCATTATTTAATGCTAAATATTTAATAAACAAATGTGAATCATAATTTAAGTTGTGGAAAAATATTGGAATATGATTTGGATTTTTATATTGTAAATTATAGTTAGAGTAGAGCAGCACCTCTGTATTTACCTGTCAGATGACAATGGTTTCTTACTTTTCTATTTTCATCAGAAAATAATGTTTCGCAAATATGACATGTAGTGGAATTCTGATATTCATTTTTGTCTTGTATCGTCATTACCATTGGTTTTATTGGTTTTAAATGCTCTTTATATATATTTTTTAAATCAGTTTCTAATTTTTCAATAAATATTTTTTCCGGATTGGGGCCAGATTTCTAATTTTGACAACGAATCATCATAATTACATTTAATATAAGTACGCAAATGAATATGGCTCATATTCATATGTTTTAATACTAAAAGACTTTGTCGGATCAGGGGAACATGTTAAAATCTCTTTTAAATCACATTCAAAATCAGCATATGCTACAAATAGTACCTCTAATTGTTTTTGAATATTTTGAAATTCTAATATGTTTCAGATACAATTTTTCCAAATTTATTAATTTTGGAATTGGTACTAGGAATTTGTGTATACACGTAATTGCAATCATGTTCTAAATGTTTTAACAATTTCAAATTGGTTCCAAAGTATTGCAAACACCCATCACAAAAGTGTTTTGTTTGGTGATGATTAGAAATGTGTGATAAATTTAGATAAATTTTTAATGTAACAGTAATGATTAATACCAACATCATCACTAAATGAAAGTAAATTTATATGAGTTGGTTTTTTTGTATAGAGCATAGGACCTACGATTTCATATTTTTTGATTCCATCTTTAAAGTATGAATCTAAACCGTACATATAAATTGATAAATTATTATTTTTTTCAAATTTTTCTATGTCATTTAATTTAATTGGAAAAACAATATCACTAAAATTAAATACGTTACTATAATGTTCATAGGATGTTGTCTTATTTGGGTTTCCGGTTGGTTGACGTACTGCAGCAACAACACTCCACGCGAAACAGCACTTTTTCATTTTTAATGTTGATTATTGCATTTTTTCTTAGGATATTTAATGGTAGTGGAATATATGATGAAGCACAAAGAAAATTGTACTTATTGAAATTGATTTCCAAAAACAATATTTTTTCCAACGCTCAACCTGCAACAATAAGTTTATTTAATAAACAAATATAAAAAATATATATATAGTTTACCTGAATCACGTTCTTGAAATTTAGACATTTTTGTATCAAGAATATGTTGAAAAGCCTCATACAACTCTTCAAATGGTCAGTGGACAGTAGTAACTTGATATACAGTACTGAATGATTTTATATCTCGCATATCTTTTTTACTAATTGTGTATGCTGCAAGTAACTCAAAATTTATTTTGACTGCACAAAATTTATTGATAACTTTATCAATTACATTATTTGCTTTTTGTTTACATTTAATCATAAAATTATTTAAATTTTGATCATAGTCTTTTGATTGTAATCTAAACGCCACAATTCTACTTTTAAATGCAGTTAATACCAGCTCTACACCATCATCTATTACAAGACAACAATTTTTTTTATGTTGGAAGCTTTTCAGATGATGGTTGTATGAGCTTGATGGTATATTTGTTTTACAATCATTGCAAAACTTATCTGGAAATATACATTTTTTTTAAATAAAATATAAAAATATTTAAAAAAATCTTTCTTGTATTTGTTTTTCTTAGTTTTGTTGGAGGTATATAATTTTCTAATCCACAACTTTTTTGTAATGTCTTTTGAGTGAACTCACACTTTTATATTGTTTATTACACTTTGAGCAGTTCATAATAAATAGTGTTTAATGACTGACTGCTATACTACGAATACAGATTTACTTAAACATGTCTTAATATAAGGATGCTGAACTTGGCGTTACTCAACAAAACCACGGGGAGGTGTCAGCGTATTGTCAGGAATGATAGGAAATAAGGAAGGGATAAAGGGTTTCAAAACACATGCAAACTTAATTTTTATTCAGTTGTTTCTGAAGGTTTTGCAAGCGCCAAACTTTACCTAATTGATTATTAACGTTTCTTAAAATTTTATTTATTTCAGTTTCAATATTAATTAAATCTGCAACCCGTTTCTCGCACTTATCCTTTTCAATGTCTAAATACTGTTCACTCTAATCCTCAAACTCTGGTGTTAATTCCACATTGTTTATGTTTGTGTCTATTTCACTTATCTCCAAAATATTATCACTCACGTTAATGATTGTTTCGGCTGATAAAATTGATGGCCCAACTATCAAAGTTTGTGCTGATGATGGCTAAACCTTCAAAACGTTAGGACAAGGAATATTGTTATCATCACTAATACACATCTGTAGTTTAATTGAAGGTGATGGTGATGGTTGTGGTGATGAAGATATGGATGGTGAAGATATGGATGACATATCATCACAACCATCATTACTACTACCTTTAATGGTAATGGTTATGGTGGTGATGGTTGTGGTGATGAAGATATGGATGATGAAGATATGAAATATGTATCATCACAACCACCATTACCACCACCTTCAATAGTGGTGGTTATGGTGGTAATGGTTGTGGTGATGAAGATTTGAATGATGAAGATATGGATGATGTATCATCACAACTACCATTATCACCACCTTCAAGGGTGGTGGTTATGATGGTGATGGTTGTGGTGATGAAGATATGGATGATGAAGATATGGATAATGTATCATCACAACTACCATTACCACCACCTCAATGGTGGTGGTTATGGTGGTGATGGTTGTGGTGATGAAGATATGGTTAATGTATCATCACAACTACCTTTACCACCACCTCAATGGTGGTGGTTATGGTGGTGATGGTTGTGGTGATGAAGATATGGATAATGTATCATCACAACTACCATTACCACCACCTCAATGGTGGTGGACATGGTGGAGATGGTTGTGGTGATGAAGATATGGATGATGAAGATATGGATAATGAAGATATGGATGATGTATCATCACAACTACCATTATTACCACCTTCAATGGTGGCGGTTATGATGGTGATGGTTGTGGTGATGAAGATATGGATAATGTATCATCACAACTACCATTACCACCACCTCAATGGTGGTGGACATGGTGGAGATGGTTGTGGTGATGAAGATATGGATGATGAAGATATGGATAATGAAGATATGGATGATGTATCATCACAACTACCATTATTACCACCTTCAATGGTGGCGGTTATGATGGTGATGGTTGTGGTGATGAAGATATGGATAATGTATCATCACAACTACCATTACCATCACCTCAATGGTGGTGGACATGGTGGAGATGGTTGTGGTGATGAAGATATGGATGATGAAGATATGGATAATGAAGATATGGATGATGTATCATCACAACTACCATTATCACCACCTTCAATGGTGGTGGTTATGATGGTGATGGTTGTGGTGATGAAGATATGGATAATGTATCATCACAACTACCATTATCACTACCTCAATGGTGGTGGTTATGGTGGAGATGGTTGTGGTGATGAAGTTATGGATGATGAAGATATGGATAATGAAGATATGGATGATGTATCATCACAACTACCATTATCACCACCTTCAATGGTGGTGGTTATGATGGTGATGGTTGTGGTGATGAAGATATGGATGATGAAGATATGGATGATGTATCATCACAACTACCAATACCACCACCTCAATGGTGGTGGTTATGGTGGTAATAGTTGTGGTGATGAAGATACCGATGATGATGATATGGATGATGTATCATCACAAGCACCATTACCACCACTTTCAATAAAACTTCAAATGTGTATCAGTAATGATGATGACGATATATGTACCTCGTAGTGGAGTTTTGAAGGTTTGGTCAGCATCAGCACAAACTTTGATAGTTGGGCCATCAATTTTATGAGCCAAAACAATCATTAACTTAAGTGATAATATTTTGGAGATATGTGAAATAGACACAAACATAAACAATGTGGAATTAACACCAGAGTTTGAGGATTGGAGTGAAGAGTATTTAGACATTGAAAAGGATAAGTGCGAGAAACGGGTTGCAGATTTAATTAATATTGAAACTGAAATAAATAAAATTTCAAGAAACGTTAATAATCAATTAGGTGAAGTTTGGCGCTTGCAAAACTTTCAGAAACAATTGAATAAAAATTAAGTTTGCATGTGTGATGAAACTCTTTAACCCTTCCTTATTTCCTATCATTCCTGACAATACGCTGACACCTCCCCGTGATTTTGTTGGGTAACGTCAAGTTCAGCATCCTTATATTAAAACATTTTTTAAGTAAATCTGCATTCGTAGTATATCAGTCAGTCGCTAAACACTATTTACTTATGAACTGCTCAAAGTGTAATAAACAATATAAAAGTGAGTTCACTCAAAAGACATTACAAAGAAAGTTGTGGTTTAGAAAATTATACACCTCCAACAAAACAAAGAAAAACAAATACGGGTTAAGTTTTTTTTTAATATTTTTATATTTTATTAAAAAAAAATGTATATTTCCAGATAAGTTCTGCAATGATTGTAAAACAAAAATACCATCAAGCTCATACAACAATCACCTGAAAAGCTTCCAACATAAAAAAAATTGTTGTCTTGTAATAGATGATGGTGTAGAGCTGGTATTAACTGCATTTAAAAGTAGAATTGAGACGTTTAGATTACAATCAAAAGACAATGATCAAAATTTAAATAATTTTATGAATAAAATTAAACAACAAGCAAATAGTGTAATTGATAAAGTTATCAATAAATTTTGTGCAGTCAAAATAAATTTTGAGTTATTTGCAGCATACACAATTAGTGAAAAAGATATGCGAGATATAAAATCATTCAATACTGTATATCAAGTTGCTACTGTTTCTATACCATTCGAAGAGTTGTATGAGACTTTTCAACATATTCTAGATACAAAAATGTCTGAATTTCAAGAACGTGATTCAGGTAAGCTATATATATATATATTTGTTTATTAACTAAACTTATTGTTGCCGGTTGGGAGTTGGAAAATATATTGTGTTTGGAAATCAATTTCAATAAGTACTTTCTTTGTGCTTCATCATATATTCCACTACCATTAAATATCCAAAGAAAAAATACAATAATCAACATTAAATATGAAGATAAGTGCTGTTTTGCGTGGAGTGTTGTTGCTGCAGTACGTCAACCAACCGGAAACCCAAATAAGACAACATCCTATGAACATTATAGTAATGTTTTTAATTTTAGTGATATTGTTTTTTCAATTAAATTAAGTGACATAAAAACATTTGAAAAAAATAATAATTTATCAATTAATGTGTACGGTTTAGATTCATACTTTAAAGATGGAATCAGAAAATATGAAATTGTAGGTCCTATGCACTATACAAATTTAAAAAGCAACTCATATAAATTTACTTTTATTTAGTGATGATGTTGGTATTAATCATTACTGTTACATTAAAAATTTATCTAAATTAGTTTCATCACAAATTTCTAATCATCACCAAACAAAACACTTTTGTGATGGGTTTTTACAATACTTTGGAACCAATTTGAAATTGTTAAGACATTTAGAACATAATTGCAATTACGTGTATACACAAATTTCTAGTACCAATACCAAAATTAATAAATTTGGAAAAATTGTATCTGAAAACATATTAGAATTTCAAAATATTCAAAAACAATTAGAGGTACTATTTGTAGCATATGCTGATTTTGAATGTGTTTTAAAAGAGATTTTAACATGTTTTCCTGATCCGACAAAGTCTTTCAGTATTAAAACATATGAACATGAGCCATATTCATTTGCATACTATATTAAATGTAATTATGATGATTTGTTGTCAAAATTAGAAATCTGGCCCCAATCCGGAAAAAAATATTTATTGAAAAATTAGAAACTGATTTAAAAAATATATATAAAGAACATTTAAAACTAATAAAACCAATAAATATCAGAATTCTACTACATGTCATATTTGCGAAACATAATTTTCTGATGAAAATAGAAAAGTAAGAAACCATTGTCATCTGACGGGTAAATACAGAGGTGCTGCTCACTCTAACTATAATTTACAATATAAAAATCCAAATCATATTCCAATATTTTTCTACAACTTAAATTATGATTCACATTTGTTTATTAAATATTTAGCATTAAATAATGAAAAAATTAATGTGATTGCACAAACAAAACAAAATTATATATCATTTAGTAAAGAAGTTTTGGTTGATGTAGTAGATGAGAAAAACGTATACATTCACATGAGGTTATTGGACTCTTCGATTTATGCCACAATCACTAGAAAAATTAACAAAAAATTTAGATCTACAAGAATGTATTAAAATAAAAAAATATTTTGAAGACTCGACAAAATTTAATTTTATAAGACAAAAAGGTGTATTCCTTTATTCTTATATTGATAATTGTTTAAAATTAAATGAAACAAAATTACCGGCTATGCATGAATTTATGACAAACTTAGAGATGAAAATATTTCCACAGAAGATTATCAGAGAACGTGTGATGTATGGAATCTATTTAAATGTCAAACTATTGGTGATTATGCTGATATATATTTAAAATCAGATGTACTAATTTTAGCAGATGTTTTTGAAAATTTTCGTAAAATTTGTTTAAAAAATTATAAATTAGACATTATTATACAGCTCCTGGTTTAAGTTGGGATGCTATGTTAAAATATACAAAAGTTAAATTAGAATTGGTAATTGACATTGATATGTTACATTTTTTTTTTAAAGATATACTTGGTGGTGTCAGCACATGTATTCGTAGGAAGCTGATGCAAACAATAAATTTTTACCAAACTACGATCCTACAAAGCTGATCTCATTTCTTATGTATCTTGATGCAACAAATTTATATGGTTTGTCTATGTCTGAAAAAGATTTTTGTTGGTTAACACCTGAAGAAATACAACAATTAAATGTGTTAGAAATTTCTGATACTTCTGATACAGGTTATATGTTTTAGAAGTTGTCTTAGAGTATCCATCTAAACTACATGACCTTCATAATGATTTTCCATTTTGTTCAGAAAATATAATACCACCCATGGGAAAATTACCAAAACTGATTCCAAACTTATATGATAAATATAAATACATCATTCACTACAGAACTTTAAAGCAATGCTCGACTCATGGTTTAAAATTGAAAAAAATACATCGTGTTATTCAATCATTGTGGCTTAAAGGTTACATTGATTTGAATACTAAAATGCAAAATGAATCAAGAAATGATTTTAAAAAGTTATTTTTTAAACTTATGAATAATAGTGTATTCGATAAAACTATGGAAAATTTAGACAACAGAGTCGATATAAAACTAACTTGTCAGTCATTGGAATAAATTAGGTAAACTATTCGGAGCTGAAGTATTGATAGCAAAACCAAATTTTAAAAGTTCTTCAATATTTTCTAAAAATTTTGTTGCTATTCAGATGGATAAAGTAAAAGTATATTATGATAAACCAATATATGTTAGATTTTCTATATTAAATTTGTCAAAAACAGTGATTTATGATTTTTATTATAACTATTTAAAACTGAAGTATAATGAAAACGTGTAATTATTATATACGGATACTGATTCGTTTATAATAAAAGTAAAAACTAATAATTTTTATGATGATATGAAACAAAATTTAAATAAATTTGACACAACTAATTACAAGGATGGTAATATTCATGGTATAATCAAAAATAAATCTATTTTGGGTAAAATGAAAGATGAGTATGTTGGTGAACAGATTCAAAGTTTCTATGGCACCGAAGCAAAAGCTTATTGCGTAGTAACACCTTCATCAATCACAAAAAAGCAAAGGGTGTTAAAAAGTGTGCTATCGATAAACAATTGACACTACATGACTTCTAAAGTGTTCTGAATGGTACTACCAAGTTTTGTAGAATGTATTTTTCGATCACATTTACATAATATGTATAGAGAACTAAAAAATAAAATAGCATTGACCAATTTTGATGATAAACGATATGTAATTCCTGGTTCCATGAAAACTTTAGCTTGGGGACATAAACTGTTAGATAATGATCCAATCTGAAGAAACAATATTGAAATTTTTTCGAAGTAGCAGAAGAAATTGAGAAATAATCGGAACGTTCTTGTAAAACTATTCTTGACTTGTTATTAGAAGTAGCAGAAGAAATTGAAAAAGAATCGGAATGTTCTGGTAAAACCAATCTTGACCTGTTATTGGAAGTTGCGGAAAAAATAGAGAATGAAACAAATTTTTAAGTTTAATAATATGTTTTATAATATGTAAATGTTTTATTATAAGTAGTATTTATTTATCTGAATATTGCACAATTTATTAATATTTAAGGTTATTTTAATAAATTTCTATATACTTTATTGTGCTGAATTTTATTATTTTATTTATTTATTTAAGACCGGTTTCGGCTGTTAGGCCATCGTCAGTTTTACATTTTACAGATGTTGTTGAGTTATAAGTGCTTAATTATTAATAATATATGTAGTGTACATTTTTCTTGTGACAAAATATAATGTATAAATAACAAACAATGTTAAAATAATAATTGATAATATGTTAATAAAATTGTACAATGTATATGAATTATTAAAATTACTATTTTCTATAGTTATGTTTGTATTCTTTTTACTATTTTAATCCATACATAATTTTATATTCGAAATAGTTGGTAGCCATTGGAGTTTTGCATGTTTTTGGTTGGTAAATATAATCTATACCCATTCGCTTCCATGTTGAATTATTAATTGAAATATAGCATGTCTTTGTATTTTTTAGTTTGGACACATATAATGAGCCGTTTAAAACAGCAGATAATAGAATAAAAGTTGTTGCATTCATGATGGCAATTGATACAATAATCGATGTTGTTATGAATATCCTTTTATATATAACTGATTACTAACTGAGCACGAAAGTCAGATAAATTAAATGTGTGGTTTTGGGGTAGTCTTGGAAATGATTTATACTTGACCTTGACCTTCAAAAAAGTAGTTGAGAAAGTGATCGAAAATTTGAAAAACTAGATATCTTGATCTTGAACATATTAAAACACTTGAGTGCGACCTTGACCTTCAAAAAGTGGTTGACCCTGAGAAAAAGGTCAGCCTTGAAAAAAGTAGTGGGAGGTTCAATTTGGACGCACCTTCTTTATCTACTAGCAACGACTCCTTTGTGTTTCCAACCTTATAATCCCTTGTTTCCAATCCTTCCCCTGCTCACGGATTTGTACCTTGACATGGTGAGCAGGCAAAATTACATCAAAATATATTTTTTCAAACAGAATTGATATTGAATAAATTAGTTAATTTTTTTCTTATATTTTGATGTAAAGCTAAATCAATCCATAGAGTTAATTTAGTTAGAAAAAATGTAATTATTTTAAAACTACAATTACTAAATATTAGTGAACATAGGCTGTACCGTAGCTAAGATTTGTAGGTTTCACCGCAAAATTATGAGAAAAAAGGCGCCTCCTCAAAAAAATATTTTTGAATTTTAATTTACCTTTAGGTTTTTGTTCCTAGTAGGCGATAACCAATATATTAGAAGGTGAAATGTTAAGAATATCGGAACAGCAATTCTGGAATTTACCAAATTACCCCAGAAACCAAAAAATTACAAACTTTGGTTCACATTTGCAAATTTTAGTCGGGCGTCATGAGCATATACTTATGGGTCTATTCTGAACATATTTTAACATCGATGTTAGCTAACATTGCTGTAAAAAATGATTTTTTTACAGGTAAAAAAACTCGAAACCTGATTAGTTAAAAATTTAAAAAATATTTTGATATTTTATTATAATACTTTACATTATTCTCAAAATAACAAAATTTACCCGAAGTCTCTACTACCAACCGTTCTCAAGTTATGATTTTTTTAGTGCAAAAAGTTGAAAATTTGTCGAAAATTTTCATCGGCAATTTAGTGGTGTATTTTTGACCCTTGCTGATTTTAATGAAAATTACATTTTTAACTGAATTTAGTACCAGAAACACGAATCTGGCATTTAAAAATCTGTAAAAAAATGTCTTCTTGTTTAAAAAAAAAAAAAAAATTCATAATTTTAGGGGATGTTTTTAAATTAAGGGTCAGAAGCTTTAAAATAATAAAAAATTGTCTTATAAAGCATTTTTACAAATTATAGTGATGCTAGACATCAATTTAGTTTATTTTTGTCAAATTTAAAAATTATTTTTTGTCAGTATTTTTTTGGCTATTAGTCGTAAAAATTGTTGAAAAAACTGAAATATTTTTTTAACGGGTCAAAACAACCCACAAGACCAACTTATTATACATCGTTGGAAAGCTCTTGACAAACCCTATCTAACAAAAAAATAAAAATTGACAAAAGTTGAACCGTTTAAAAATGGCGGCCAATAATGTCAAATTTAGTTTTTACCCTAAAAGTAAGGGTAAAATTTTTTTTAAAAATATTTTGATATTTTATTATAATACTTTACATTATTCTCAAAATAACAAAATTTACCCGAAGTATCTACTACCAACCGTTCTCAAGTTATGATTTTTTTAGTGCTAAAAGTTGAAAAATTGTTGAAAAAATTGATCGGCAATTTAGGGGTGCATTTTTCACCCTCGCTGATTTTGATGAAAATCATATTTCTGGCTAATTTGGGTATAAGAAACACGAATCTGGCATTTAAAAATCTGAAAAAAAATGTCTTCTTGTTTTTTTCGAAAAAAAAATTTGTCATTTTTGAAAATTCATAAAAGGGGTTGTAAACAAAAAATCAAAAAATCCATACAGCAATCTCTTGAAAAACTCTTTTTCTTTCGATTAAAACTATGCGCAGCCTTCTACGTTAAAATCCTGGGCACTTCTATTCTTTCGCGTGAGACCATTTTTGGGCAAAAATCGCGTTTTTTCAAAGTTTGACGAACCGTCACTGGTTTATTTTTACAGATATCAAAAAAATGTAAGAATAACAATTTGTAGAAAATAATTAGGTCTTGCATTTAAGACTAAGCACAATTTTTTGCGTGGTCGGGTTAACCAGCACCGTACTCTCAAAAAACCATTGTTTTTGCCCTACTTTAGCACGCCACTGCTCAAAAACAAAAAAAGCAATCGGAGCGCTGACAGGCCTATAACACTTTCGGAACCTTTTGCCATCAAAAAGTCCTCTTGCGTTTTTGGCTCAGATTATCGCTTGTGATCCATCGGTTGGCCCTCGATTTTCACCTTTGTAAAAACTCAATTTTTGACTTTGAGATGAAAAATTTTTGTGACGCCACTGAACAAAAAAATTGGGGGTCAGATATAAGAAGGAGGTTATCAAAAGGAATTTTTTGGTTCATATCTCACCCTCCTAGGATCAAATTTACTCGAGTTATTACAAATCTACGTTTTTTGGGAAAAAAATTCTCACGCCGCTACTGATTTTTTGAAAAATACGCGGTTAGTCTCAAATTGCAGTTTAATAGTTGGTAAATCCGAAAATCCATATGCCCCATCTCGAGCGTTTTTAGAAAAGGGCGGAAAATGGCCTCAAACATGGGTAATTTTGGAGGTACCTTGGGGTGAGTTTTTGAAAAAGTTTAAGGGTAGTTTTTGAAAAAGTGAATGCATAGCAGGGTGTAAGGTAAGTCAAGGAACCCAAAAAAAAATACTAAAAAATGATTTATTTACAACATTCGGTAGCAATTAATTAAAAAGTGCGTTTTTGTTAAAAAACAGCCCTTGCAAAAATCGCAGGGGTTGTGTTTTTGAAAGGAAGGTTTTAAAAAAATTATCCTAAGCGTAAAAAGCTGTAAGAAAACTGAAAAAAAATTCAAAACAGAATTATTCCCATAAATAACGAAATGAAAATTTATTGAAATTTGGATAAAAATAAACAAAATTTATTATGTCCGCTCGTGCTTTTAGGGGCGGGGTTGAAACTTATTTTTGAGGGTGGATTCTGAAAGATCAACATTTTCTACAGACCTTTGGGCAAAATTTTCAGAGCGATATTTCCACGAATAAGAAAGTTACAGCCGTTTGAAAATGAAAAATATGATGAAAAAAGAAATTTCATGTTTGAGGGGGCCCCATTTGTGAAGGGGGCCGAATCGGACCGCGAAAAAAAAATTCCATGTAGAAAATCTATGTATGGAGCTCGGGTAAAAATTTCAGCTCGATCGGTTAGAGTTTGACAAAGTTGGGACATGATAACTGACAGTTGGTCGTTTTTTTGGTAAAAGGGGTGGATACCCTTAAATTAGGGGTAAAGTTTGGTAGACGGTCGGCCTAAAGGCCTCGCCTGATCCCGATTTGGGGCTGCCGCCCCAAATCGGGACGATTTTTGTCGACTTGCGCTGTCGCGCAAGTCGACAAAAATCGACGAAACTGAAATAGTAATAGCAGTCCCGTATCAATTTCTACAGCGATGTTAGCTAACATCGATGTTAAAATATGTTCAGAATAGACACATTAATATAGATTTTGATCAGAACGTTTGACTTATGTTAGTCACAAATGGAATTCTACTGTGGACAAACAAGGAGAACATACTGCAGAATGTACTCACAGAGCGACTGGCAACGGAGACACACTTAATACAACCCTTTGAAAATTCCGAGCCCATTCCTGAAATAGCGGAGTGTTCATGCATTAATTATATGTTACAAATTAACTAGTAAACCTAATGGTGTTCATAAAAAATAAATTAAACAAATTTGTTACAATTCTATCAATTTTATAAACAATATAAAATGGGGTGTAAGAGGTTGATTTAAATTATATAATCAACTCAAATGTCAACCTCATCTGCACGCGGTGCACTCTGCCAGATAACTAACGAGGCAATGACGACCGAATCACGGCGGAATAACTGTTGGATCCGAGAATTAAGGAAATGTAATTCTCAAGACACTGGTAATCCTTATAGAGCTATGTGGCAGGATATTATACTCGCAATTTGCTAAAATAATTTAATATTGATTTTAATTTCAATTCAGTTAACAAAACTAGGCATAATTAACACAAATAATCAGATGCATCTCATGAATAGTACATTGTTATTTCTATTCTAGATGGGCAGGATTTATCTCATTTGTCCAAATATCATGATATGATGAATGGGAATTGTAAAACCTCACATATTAAATCAGTCTACCAGATAACGCCACATTTGCATGTGAACAAATCATTTCTAGTTAGTCACAAAAATAGTAGGTAGAACCACAGCCGAGACGGCTGTGGTAGAACATTAATTATAACAAACTTTAAATAGTTGGTATACATTATGTGCATCTTACTAATGAGCTGTATTAAATAACTAAAGCTGTTAGTAAACTTTGACACACAATAAAGAGAAAAGTTATTTAAGTGCATTTATCTAATGAACTGGAAATTTAATAATATATTACAACTTTATAACTATAATCAATAGAAATACTGTCAAGTCGTGTGGATTTTAATTTAAAAAAATATATAATCAAAAAGTGTAGTCACAATGAGACAGAATCTCTATCAGACGCCGGTTGCAGCAATTGACACCTGTCAGTGGTTTACTTGAAGTCTTAAAATGAAATTGCGCGGTATTTCTAAAAAAAACTTGGCATAGGAAACGTTTTTAAAGATTGTGGTAGTTATAACTGACAAGGGTATATTTTTGCAGACAATTAACAAGAGAAACGACGCACTATCGTATTCTAGACCTGAATGCAATTTATGGGGGGGGGGGACATTCCGGAGATACTAGATGCTCGCATTTTCTTGGATTTTTAGCGTTTTTGTATGTTTCGGTGTAGATGAGCAACTACCTAGACTTTCGCGCATCATAACCTGGTCGTCTGGACCGTAAGTGCAGATGTTGTCCTGCCTGGGGTAGCGCATCTCATGGTAGGTAGCGCTTTTCATGTTTTCATGATAGATAGCCTGACGTTGTCGGGTTTGTTGAAGTCGTTGGTGAATCTGCAGAGATTTTAAATGTGTTTAAGTAGACCATGGCAATGATAATTAGGAGCCCAACCAATATCCCGAACATGTTTTTAGAAAATGGCTAGCCCATTCTTAAGTGCAAATGATAAAGTGGTAAGTGCCTCCATCCGGTGTATGGTCAAGTCGGTTTTGGTCACATCATTCAGTTTTTTGTTTTATGTATCTATTGGGGAGTTTATTTTGTTCAAACTTTTGTCTGTTTGGTAGAGTGTTTGCCGTAGTTAGTGACCAAAAACTAGACCAATAAGGTTTGCAACTGGTAAAGCTTTTGAGTGATGCAAGTATGCTGGCGTTGTAGGTAACTCTCGACTGGGTTTTTTGGCTCTTGAATACTATTCGATTGTCTTGAAGAACGTTTCAGGGTCTCCGTAAACTGACTTACTTCAAAAAATGGGTTTTTGTAAACTTTTCCTATAGTCATAGGCTCCAACTTTTTGTTTTTTGGTGATTGGCTGATGTGATAGCCAATGGCATTATAGAGCTTCGTAAGCGGCGTTTTGTTAGCGGTCCGTGCATTTCTACCTAGTCAAGCACTAAAAAATGCTTTAAACATATTTCTTGGTTTGCTTAAAGTCTTAAAATGAAATTAATCGCTTGCTAATAACTTATTTCTGGTCTACATCAAACTTAATACAGGTTTTTGTAATGATTTAAATTTAAGTCTTAGTGATAGTAGTTCCACCAGTCTCCAATACATTTCTAAATTTTCAAAGGTTGGCTCAACTTTATTTAACAGTAGTTTTCTACCTTTTCCTATTTCCATTAGTTTTGATCTTAAGAAGTGACTTTTTAAAAAAATCCAAACAGTATTAGTTAGCTTAAATCAAACTTAGTATACATTTTCTCAATGATTTGTTTTTTGAGCAGATGAGGCCAAGATCTTAGCAATTTTTTTAGTGTCTAATGCATCATTTCCAAATTTTCAAAGATTATTATACAGTAACTTTTTTCCTCTTCCTTGTCATACTGCGTTTGTTCTTGATACGTGATACTAATTACTTATTTCTGGTCTAGGTCAAATTTAGTATAGGTTTTTGTAATGATTTGATTTCTGGACAGATGTAGCTAAGGTCTTCTCTATTTCTGTGTGATAGTAGTTTCACTGGACTTGATCCACTTAACTGCTCAAAAGAATTTAGACGGTTGCTAACCTTAACTTATTTTTGGTCTAGATAAAACACAATATAAGGTTCCACAATGTTTTGATTTTTGGGCAGTTGTGACCAAAATTTTCTCCAATCTTTTCGTAATGTTGGTTCTACTGGACACTGCAACATTTTAAAGGTTGACTCAAGTTTAGAAGTAAAAGGTCCATCTTCTTCCTTAATCTATTGTCCTTCTATGGGCGTGATTTCTTGTGAGAATTCTGACAGTTGCTAACAACTCATTTCAAGTTCAAATCAAACAGGTTTTAGCAAGAATTTGATTTCTGGATCATGTTAGATATAGCCAAATTCTTCTACATTGTTTTGGTTTGCTTCGACTAGTCCACATTGTAGTATTCAGAGTTTGTCGGGGATGGACTATCAAGTTTACTAAAAGGTAGTTTTCTTTCTCTTCTTGATCCATTGTTTTCGCTTTCTAGAAATAACTCGAAAAAATTCAGATTTTCAGTTTTTACACAAAATTAAGTTTTGAGCAGATCTTTTCCATTTTATTAGTGATGCTTGTTCTAACTGGACTCTGCTTTGATCTACTGCTCTCTAGAGGCAACTTTTTGTAGCAACAGTTCAATTTCTGGATTATGTTAAATGTGGCCAAAATCTTCTCCATTTGTAGTAATAGTTGAACTTGTATACATTGTAGCATTCAGAGTTCTTTGGGGATAAATCGTCAAGATTACTAAAAGGTAGTTTCCTTTCTTTTCCTTGTTCCACTACCTTTCTACAAGATTTATTTGATATAAGGCTTTGGAAAAGAAAGTGGACAAGTAAAAAATAAAGAATTATTGAGAAAAATAGAGGAGCAGTGACCACTACGTTGGGACTCAAAAAGTACTATTGATACGAATGAGGATGCATTGTGTGTGCTTATTGTAATCTAGTATATTTTTGCGGACAATTAATAACGATAGAGCAACCCCAGGATTATTAATTATCAAGTCAAACGGCGCTTGTTACCGCCTCCCCGCCCTGCAGGTGATAAGGGTGGGGGTGGTGATCGTAGAGAAGGCGACTTGGTCCTTCTCCATGTGGTTCTGTTGAGTTTGAGGACATGGGCCCCTGGTTTCCACCTTAACCGGTGGTTGAGCTGTTCCCGAAGGTAGTAGTGGTGTCACTACTGTGTTTGCCAAGAGGTTGTACGTGGGGTACATCCTGGTGTTCGCCTGATAGTGGCAGTTGACGTGTGGTGTGCCTTCGTGGTTCAAGGTCACACGGCGGGCCTGGGTTGTTTTTCCAGGCACCGCGGGGTAAGGTGCGTTCTGGTTAGGGACGTACCCGCAGCCAGATTGCACACCCCATGGCGTCATTAACCTAACCTAACCTAAGCTAACGTCGCCACACTAAAATTCGCAAATTTGGACCAATATTGGTAATTTTTTGGTTACTGCGGTAATTTGGTCCCCTGATTACAATTCCGAAATCGCCGTTTCGATATTCCTTATATTTCACCTTCTAATCCAAAGCGGTTTTACAATATATTTTGATTGCGAAAACGTGTGAAACAAATATAGTTTTAACGGGCCGAGGAGGGCGCAATTGCTCCTGTGGCAAGCCAACAGACCCCGGCAGATGCTTTTGCAAAACAGAAGTCTGTAGGTCAAAGGGTTTTCCTTCGGCGACTAACAAACGTTTTCGTTAACCTAACCTAACCTAAGCTCACGTCGCCACACTAAAACTCGCAAATGTAGACCAATGTTGGTAATTTTATGGTTACTGGGGTAATTTGGACCCCTGACAACGATTCCAAAATTGCCGTTTTGATATTCTTAACATTTCACCTTCTAATCCAAAGCGGTTTTAGGGTATATTTTGATTACGAATACGTGTGAAACAAATATAGTTTCAACGGGCCGAGGAGGACGCAATTGCTCCTGTGGCAAGCCAACCTACCCCGGCAGATGCTTTTGCAAACCGGAAGTCCGTAGGTCTAAGGGTTTTTCTTCAGCGACCAAAAACGTTCTCGTTAACCTAACGTAACTTCTAACCTAAGCTCTACACTAAAATTCGCAAATGTGGACCAATTTTGGTAATTTTTTGGATACTGGGGTAGTTTGGTCCCCTGTTTACAATTCCGGTATCGCCGTTTCGATATTCTTAATATTTCACCTTCTAATCCAAAGCGGTTTTAGGGTGTCTTTTGATTACAAAAACGCGAGAAACAAATATAGTTTTAACGGGCCGAGGAGAACGCAATTGCTCCTGTGTCAAGCCAACAGACTCCGGCAGATGCTTTTGCAAACCGGAAGTCCGTAGGTCAAAGGGTTTAATTCGGCGACCAACAAACGTTCTTGTTAACCTAACCTAACCTAAGCTCATATCGCCACACTAAAACTATCAAATGTGGACCAATGCTGGTAATTTTTTGGTTACTGTGGTAATTTGGTTCCTTAATTACGATTCTGGAATCGCCGTTTAGATATTTTTAATATTTCATCTTCTAATCCGAAGCGGTTTTAGGGTATATTTAGATTACAAAAACGTGTAAAACAAATATAGTTTTAACGAGCCGAGGAGGACGCAATTGCTCCTGTGGCAAGCCAACAGACCCCGGGAGATGCTTTTGCAAACCGGAAGTCCGTAGGTCAAAGGGTTTTCCTTCGGCGAGCAACAAACGTTCTCGTTAACCTAACCTAACCTAAGCTTACGTAGCCACACTAAAATTTGCAAATGTGGACCAATATTGGTAATTTTTTTGGTTGCTGGGGTAATTTGACCGCATGCAACGTTAGACATATTGCGCAACATTTTGACAGTGAGGACGTCACTTGGCGTTTAGAGGCGAGACACGTACTAGTCTGTCTCTAGCTACCAAGTGTTGGGGATTGGCTGTTGACAGTTATTTTCCAAAATTTTAGAGTTTATTTGAAAACATATGGTCTAACAAGACAGTTTTAAAACTAATTGAAGATTACCATGCATCTTATTGTTTGTGGGATCTTACGAGTCCCGACTATGCATAATTTAAAAACATTATTCAACCGGGAGCAAAATAAAAAGTCGTCTATGGTGGACTGCAAAGATGAGACTGAGATATTTACAACGTAGTGTGGACGCTAGGCGAGACAAAGAACGGGGTCTAGACGGTCTATAGACCGTGTCTTTAGACGGTTTATAGACATCTTGCAACATGGTCTATTAGTGTGTACTAGCCTTTAGTTATCAAAAGATTCATTATTAAACAATTCTCTGATAGCCGGATATGATGGTCTGTTGTAAACGGAAGCCACGTCACGTCTAATACTAGCAATTACACATGATGCTTTAACGGTGAACAATTATGGACATTCCATGCCGTAATGAGGGATGTGATTAACTTAGGAATGGTGCGCGCTTTGGAGCTTCCACCAGTAGAAGTGTTAGGCTTGGAAGGTTTTTCTTTGGTTTTTGGACTTTCGTCTTTTTCACCGTTGATCTACGCTTCCGTGACGTTCTTTTTGAAAGTGCGGTGGTTTTTTGTCCTGAAGAAGTCTGTTTTGTCGTCGCCGCATTGCGTTTCTAAGGGTGGCTTTTTGGGTTTCCGATGGAGCCTGTTGCACCGTTGCCGTATTTCCCTTTGCCGAGACTGTTGAAGATTTTCCTAGCACCTGTACAAATTTTGTTGCTTTAGAGTTCTAAATGCTACCAATTTTTAGACCTCCGAAGAGGATTTGCTTTGGTTTTTTGGACTTTTGTCTTTTTCACTGTTGCTCTACGCTTCCATTGCGCTCTCTTTGAACGTTTTGTGGTGGCTATTTGGAGTTCCGAAGGATGTGATGGTTTATTATCTCCTTATGCACGGCCATCAGTAAACAAATTGTGTGTCAACGAATATTATGTTTTGACATTCGCGCTTCTGAGCTTTCATTAGTAGATGTGTTAGACTTTAAAAGTTTTGCTTTGATTTTTAGGCTTTTGTCTTTTTCATATTGCTCTACGCTTCCGTGACTCTCTCTGGACGTTTTTTTCTGAGAATTTCAAAAGGTTAACTAACGGTGGCTTTTTGGGTTTTCATGTCGCTCTTTGCCGAGACTGTTATAGGTTTTCTGAGATCCTGTACTAATTTTTTGTTTTGGGTCCGTCTGTGTCAGTAGCTTTTCGGACATCCGAAGAGGTCTGTTCAGCTGTAGCCAAAACTTTTGAAGTTTTCTTGAGAACCAGTACTAACTTCGTTGCCATCAATACTTTGACTGTCTTTTATGCTTTTCTTCAAAAAGACCTACTCGCCGTTGTCACTACTACTATCTTGCTCTTTTTTGCAGTACTGTGCGTCTTTGCAGTAGTCGGACTTTCAGAGAAGATTTACTTATAGTCGCCGCTACTAACGCATCGGTTTTATTCCGCAACAATCACTTCCGTAAAGGAAACGGTTTTGTGGGAAACGTCGGCCATCTCTCTATACGCAGCATTAGCCAGCAAAATACTCCCCACTTGGAGACCTACACACACTTCAATAGAAGCAGCAACAACTTATCACAATTTAGGCTGTTAGCAACTGCGTCCGTGCTATGGACACACACTTTTGCATTGTGTTTCTCTGCATACTAGACTTTTGCACTTTTTTGATGAATTTCTCCATCGCTGGAAGCCTAAAAATTAAACGATTTGCTTGAGGTCTTTTTTGGCAGCCGCGTTGGGCGCATGCATGTACACTAAAAATGGTAGTGGCGGCTTGGCTATTGGTTTCAGCTGTGAAGTATGCTTAGAGTTTATTAGTAGCTTTTTCAGTTCTTGACTTATTGCTTCAGGTTTTGTTTTAAGAGGTAAACTTTGGATAATGAGCTAATGCTTTCGTTCTTCTTTTGTAAGAAAGGTATAGAATTTAAGCTGTTCTAGGCACGCAGTAGATTTATTATATCCATTCAATGTGTCAAAACGATATCATCAACAAATCGCCCGGGATTTGAAAAGTATCGCATTTTTGCACGTATAACGGAGTAACACTTGACTTCCAAACTTTTAACGAAAGTGACAGAGTTGGTTGTTCTTACCCTTTTTGCGGGCGGCATGCTAGCTTTCGAGATTGGGTCAGATAACTTCTGAAACGACATGCTGCAGTTTTTTTTTTTTTCAATAGCCTACGGCTTACTCAAAGTTACTATCATCAGATAAAATTTGCAGATAAGACTCCGTTTAGTGTTTGTCAATACTCGATATTCTTGGCTCACCGAGATGTTGTATTAGCGGAAATATCTTGCATTGAAGCTTGGGGCGGTGTGGAACTCCATAATGCAGTCTACTAATGACTTCAGTGGGCTTTGGTAACGGAATCTCATACAGAAATGCCGAGACCCTTAAAGGATATAATATGTTTTCTTGCGGTCGTACGTTACATGACGTGTCTTGATTTAACTGCATTGTACTGCCAGAAAGGCGATTATTTCAAAAATTTGTTCTTATTGTTTTGTCTTACTATTTTGGCTTAAAGTGGCAGTCGTTTACAATGTGTATGAAGCAGTTATTTGAACCCTCGCGCTATCATTTTGTCTACCCTTACGTAGATGACTTCTAAGTCGTTTCACGAACATATCTAGCACATGGACTTTGTATTTATCAAACTTTGGGAAGCCGGTTTTGCGTTTAAACTTTTCAAATACAACTTTTTTTAGCTTGTTTTTTGGGCTACTTTTTAGATAATCAATGTTTTAAACCAGATTCAGAACGAATCTAATGCTTAAAAGAATTCTTAAAACCGGTTAATACCAAACAGTTGCAAGCGTTTTTAGGACTTTGATTTGTTTTTGTATTTAACTTCTCCACCCTTACAGCACTTCTAACTAAACTGTTGCAAAAAAGTTTAAATGGGAATGGGAGAAAGAGCAACAAAATGCATTTGATTGTATTACAAGAAAATAAAAGCTAATGAAGTATTGGTATATCACCCACAAACCCAATTACTATTTTACTGAACTAGGTACTACACTCCTAAAAAGAAACTTGTAACGGCTCTGCTGCGATGCAAAATAGGGATGTCTGTTACGAATGTGTTAAAAAGAGTTTACCGCAAATCCCTGTTTTTCAAAAATAATTAGTCAAACTGCACAAAGACTAAACGATTTGTGCTAGATCAAGATTTGTTGTATTTTAGACAAGACGGTGACACTCCATTGGTATTGTGGATTTAAAAGGCTTTGATTGGAAATTTTACGCTCCTGAATCACGAATATTACGGCTACTTTGGCATCTATAATTGGTGTGCCATACGCCGGGTTTTATAGTAGAAAAGTATGCTTCAGTACATTAAAAAAATAGTAAAGGAATGTTTGGTATGTCAGGTATCCAAAATTTCAGTAGCACTTTTCCCAAAGCCAGAATCTAGCATTGCATATAGCCCGATTGAATTGGTCGCTGTCGACACTATTCGGTCCACTTGCACGATCAATAGGTGGCGTAGCCCAAGAACTCTACTACAGAGAACTGCTGGATTTATGATTTACTTTTTGATACATTGTGACGTAGCTCGGGGTACGCAACAACCAATCATAGCTCCGCTTTTTGAGTCAGATACATTGAAATATTGTGACTAATTAATGCGATTGCTACAACTTTCCGCGTCACAGGCGGTAGACAACACACATCAAGCAGTTTTTTACGTATATTTTTTTGTTTTAGTCGATGCATTTAGCCCACATGTCCGCTTAAGCTTGCCAGTGGAATGGCAGCAACTAATTGATTGGCCAAATTTTACTTTCCTAAAGTAGGTATTTCCGTATATTAAGCGACCATGGGACCAAATTTACAAATTTTGTGTAGGAGATCTAGTTTTGCTGCGGACTAATTTTATCTTTTCTTTTTTAAATTGACAATCTAGTAAAGTTTTTCCTTATACAAGAGACCTTAGTGGATAACCAAAATAGTAGCCACTAAAACTTACATAGCTTCAACCGAATCTGGAAGCAATGTCTCCAGCAGTTGTAGCATTTTATTTATCGGTAAACAACGTGTAACTTGCGGAACGAGACATTGTTGGTCTTTACCACCAATATGCTAGCTTCAACCTTTGTACGTGTTGCCATTGAGATAATTGATTCAATTATATTTTTTGCAGATCAGGTTCTGCCACATTTAATTGTTTTTTAATTAAAAAATGGCTTGTTATTAGAACATCTAGATCTGCTAAGAGAGTCAACGGTTTGGAGTTTAATATGGATTCTACTTGAGCCATCAGTGTATACAATTCTTTATAGTTTAATGCTAAATAAGGTATTATTTATTGTATTATTTATTTATATATCATCACTATCGTTACGCATGTCGATTAATTATATATTAATCAGATATTATAGATTATTTTCAGACGCTTAGTTGTTAATCCAGTTATAGCAGAACATGCTTTGATCATGGGACATACTGTATATACACTAGTTATCTGCTTACTTCAATTCATTGTTTATTAATAACCTTGCGGTGCTGATCATGGGGTGCGCACTGTTATTAGAAAAAGTTGAATCTATAACTTTAGTGTTGGTTCATTCTACTGCGCAGCGCTGCGATCGCTAAAATTTTCAAAATTAGATAGTTGGCTATGACTGACAAATAACAATTATTGTGAGAACAAAGATCTGTCAAGTTTTTTTCATTAAACTGTGTTTTTTGTGTTATATGGTTGTGTTGTGTTGTGTTTCTTGTGAACATAATTTATATAATATACATAAGACAATTTTTAGTGAGTATTTAGGTTTACTATTGTTTATTAATTTTAAAGTTAGTATATTTAAAGTTTTATTAAAAATAAATCAAATCCTAACTCCTATATTATACAATTCTTGAGATGAATTAATATTTTTAAAATTATTAATGTGTTATATAATAAATAAATAAATAAAAATAGAATGAATAGAATTTGATTTGATTATCATTACTAATTAGGAGACATGTAATGTGTTTACAACATTTTTTTTGCCTAATTCCACCAGGTAAATTATGTGTAGAAAATATGTGTATATGTTTGCAATGTATAATAAAATTTCAACATTAATTTAATTTTTTATTTTAAAATAATAAAATGTGAGTGATTGTTATTTTATAAATAATGAATATACAAAGATTTCATCAAGTCTATATTAAAATGTAAGTATATGTTTTTTTTTATTTAAGTTGTAAAATTTAATCATTTATTTAAATAAGTTAGTAAATTTGCTTATTATCTAATATATATGTCATCAGTGAATATGTGTGCAAGTCTAATAAATTTAAATTAGACTTGCCTATTAATTCAATGTCCATAGATTTTTAATAAAAAAATAATATATTCCAGAGTTTAAATTTGCCGCGGAATGCAAATTAGTTTTGGTTCATTCCGACGTGATGGCGCAAACGTGGAAACAAGAGAGAGGCTGAGTTGCCGTTCTATATGAATATATGTTCTATGGTGCTGATATAGGTATTTCCCCTTTAAAACTGCAGACTTTCTACAGCTATAAAACGTTATTACAAATTTGTTTCTGCTATATAGTGCCATCTAAATCTATTGTGTATTAATGAGCTTAAAATTCATGTAAGTTAAAAGAATATAATTATTTAGAAATGTGCCGGCATTGTTTACTTTTTTAGATTATAACCTAACAATGGATGCCTATTCTGAATTAAATAATCTTAAAGGATTTTTATATTGCACTGCTGCATATTTAGCAACAGATAATGGACATAAGAACATAGTAGAATATTTAAAAAATCTACCTTTAACACTGGATGAAAGCATTATCGAAAAATTCAGCACGTTTTATTTAGCTGCACGGAATGGTCAATTGGATATACTTAAATATTTTTTGGAAGATAATGTTTTTCCTAATGAAATTAATAACGGTCAACTGCTAACATCTAATTTAAGTATTGCTCCTACCACCGCTGAACAAGAGGATACACTTCAGTGCGATGGTATAGAAAATTCTAGAATATTACTAATTGCATCTAAACATGGAAATTTAAAATTAGTAAAGTTGTTGTTAAATTACAATGAGAATATTGAAAGTGAAGATAATAATGGTAATACTGGGCTCCATTATGCAGCAATGAGAGGATATTCTAATATTGTTGAGCACTTGTTGAAGAATGGAGCAAAAGTGAGAGCACCAAATAATAATTTAGATAGACCTCTTCATTTCGCTGCACTAAATGGACATGATAAAGTTGTTAAATTGTTGATTGAAAATGGAAGTAATATTAATGTCTTAAATAAAGAAAACAATAATCCACTTTATTTGGCTGCACAAAATGGACATGATGAGATTGTTAAATTGTTGATTGAAAATGGAAGTAGTTTTAAAGACACTGCTTTGAAGGTTTCAGTGAGAAATGGACATTTGAGAATAGTTCAACAATTATTAATACATTATACCGATTTTACAGATTTTAATAAACTTTTGTATGTTGCATCGGACATTAATATTGTTGATTTGCTATTGAACCTTAAACCAAAAAGCATTAATGATCATTTTATATTACATTCAGTAGTTAGTAATGGGAAAATTGATGCTTTGAAGGTATTTTTGAAATATAATGCAAACATTGAATTAACAAATTTGTGTGGTCATACTTTATTACACACCGCAGCAATTTCTGGAAATGAATTGATTTTTAATTTATTGATTGAAAACAATGCAAATATAGAAGCTCGAGATAACTTCGGTAACACTCCTTTATTTAGTTCAATAAATTATAAAACAGATCAAATTACACAATTACTCTTAGAATTAGGAGCAGATATTAATTGTAAAAATTCAACAAATTGGACAGTTTTACATAAAGCTACAAAATATGATAAAAAAAAATTTATTGAATATTTTATAAAAAAAGGATTGGATGTTAATTCTAAAAATAATAAACTTTGGACTCCATTAATGTATGCAGCAAAAAAGAACTGTCTTACTGCTGGTGAGATATTACTAGATGCTAATGCAAATGTTAATCTCGTAAATGATGACAAAAATTCTGCTTTACATATTGCTGTTAAAAATGGACATTTGGGTTTTACGAAACTACTTTTAAAACATGGAGCATTGAATTGTAAAAATAGACAGTCCCTAAAACCATTCAACTTGGCTATTTCAAAAAATCTTGCTGATATTGCAGAAGTAATACGAAAGAAATTTCCAAATGATTACGATTGATCTTTAACAATCAAATTTTTGAATGAAAATGCAATAAATATATAGACAAAATGTAAAAATATTGCTATTTTTGCTTTTCTAAAGTTTTTCAGTTCCACTTACTATTATTTACATATTCTTTTATTTTGTTAGTTATTTTGTTTTCTTGTATTGAATAAAATATGATTTGTTTGTATTATTAATGTTTAAATAGTTATTAAAAATATATTAAATTATGACGAATTTTATTTCAGTTTGGATTTTAAAAATGTTTCTTTTTATATTAAACTTGATTTTATGTTTTTTGTCAAACTAACATTGCTTAAACAAATATTGTAATATATTTATTCTTATAGATATTAGTTTTTCTTGGCTGATTGAAAAGAGGAAATTAAATGTTCGGCAAGACGCCACTCGACAATTGAAATACCATATATTTTATGAATACTTTCATAAATTATTTTGTTAGGAGGTTTTAAAGTCATTCATTTTCTCGGCTAAAGAGCATTATTTTTGCTGCTTTTTATAATCTTGCTTGACTTATTCAGCAACTCATTTATTTTTCTTGTAATGAACTTTTTAGTGAACCAAGGTTATTTGATCTTAATAACGGAGAGACACCCGGAATTGGCAGCCGCTATGAGTGAGGAACAAAAGAAACTAATAAATGGTGGAGAATGAAAGACACCTATGTGGGAATAGAAGGGGAGGGGTAAAGGGAATAACTAGAGCAATGCAAGACATAAAGGAAATAGCAATTAAAAAAAGAAAAATCGAGACTAGCCTGTGCCTCGGGTGCAAAAGCACGAACGTGCTAGAATACCGCCTCATCGAGGAGGGATGAAAACAGTACAGATAAGAAAAATTACATGTCCAAGAAGCAAATGGACACGATCTTAATTAAACCAATTTAGGGTTGCAGAGAAGAATCGACAAAGGAGCTTAAGAAATCATCGTCGTCACATACTCGATGAAAGAAAGAAGACAATAAGGCTTATAGACGTAGAGGAAGTAAGGAAAGTCATCAACAGGAGTACCTGAGAGATAGCCTCAGTGTCAAGTTAAGACACGGTAGAAACTTTCCAATCCGCTTTCGTTTTATTTTGAGCAATGTTAATATGGTCAGTAAACGATTTAAGTTTAGATGATTTAATTGCCATATTATATTTTTTATATGATTTAAGGAGTAGTTTATTGCTTTTAGATTTATTTTTGTAATAAGCTTCCTTTGTCAACTCCAGTGTTTTGCGCATGTTTGCTAACTCTGGAGTAAACCAATTAATGAGGTTTCTTGATTTATTGGAGATATTTTTTTCAAGAAAACAACTCAAAAATAAATTGTTTATTATACTTATAAACAAATCAAATTTCTCACAAGAACAGTAGAAATTAGTAGAAAAGGCTAACCAAAATGGAGTAAGATATGCTTTGGTGAGCATGCCCAAAAAGGCAGCAAAAACGAGAGTAGGTTCAGACTGGAACAAATGGAGAGTGATGGAGGTCTTTCCGCCAAAAGTTACAGTTGGCATAGACTAGGTCACAGAGCAACGATGTGTAAAGAAATAGACGGCGAACCTTGCAGAAACTGTAACTAACTGTAATAAGTTAAAAGAGTGCACCAGCAAACTGGAGTGAGAGGGGGAAGGTCACAAAACAGAAAGCATAAAATGCTCTGTTTTTAGGAAACTAGTGCAAGCACAGGAAAAATAAAGGGCAATAAAGGAATCCAGGTTAACCTAAACAGATTGAATTGCCAAAAAAACAGGAGCAGATTTTGCTTTAATCTTGGAACCAAATAAGAAAATAGCAGCTAGCAGGAAAAGATTTAACTTAGACAAACGGGAAGGCGAGGCAGTACATTCCAGACAATACAAAATCCGGTGCTGCGGGCTTCACCTGGGTGGAGTGACTGGATGCAGTTATGTACTCCAGTTACTTATCCCCAAATGAAAGCATCGAGCAATTCGAAAAATTGCTGAATTAAGCAAAGATCAGGAAAACAAGATTATTGGTGGGGATAATAATGTCAAGCCTGGCATATGAGTTCACCCAAGGATGACTGTAAAAGAGACATGCTAACGGATGACCGGAAAGGAGACAAACGAATACTAGCTCTGCGAGGAACAGAATCTGGGTGACCACATGAACATACATACAGAAATTAAGTTCAGGAAGGAAACAACAAGGGAGAGAAAAAGAGAAAACAAAGCCCGTGTCTTCCACAGGCAAAAGGATTGTGACTACTACAAATTACAATCAAACAAAGGACGTCAACCTAGTGCAACTCTAAAAAAGGCAATAATGGACTCCATGACATGAAAGAAACTATACGAAGAACTATGTAGGGCAAAGGGTACAAAATTACTGACAAGGGATGAAACTATTTCCGAACCAAGCCAAACATCTTGGAAAAAGCTAAGAGTAGACGTGTCTATGATACCAGAATGTACAGAAAAACACCCTGATTAGAGCGAAAATAGCCTATGCGGACGATCTTCCAAGGTAGTTAGTGGCAATATCATAAGGGAAATAGGGAATAGCGCAAAATGGTGGGCAGAAGGAAGGACATCATAGTTGAGATCAATCTAGGGGACACTACAATCAAATCCTAAGATATCATTAAATACTTAGGGTTGAGGATAGGAAAACTGAAACAGGACTTTATATAACTGAGATCAAACAAAAAGCAGAGAAACTAGTAACGGAATCAAAAAATGTCAAACGTGGGAGGCCCAATAACGGAGAAGCGTAGTGTAATGTAAACAGAATGGCCCCAGCATAATATGACATGTGTGACTCAAAATATGAAAAATAAACTGTACGTAAACATTCCTCAGTTATCTTTCCTTTCAAGCTTCTTATTGCTAAAACAGATCTTGACAACGTTTTTGACAAATCATCTCTATGTATTGTCCACTTGAGTTTAGGATCAAGACTGACTCCCAAATATCTAATAGAACTTAGTTCATTATGCGTTTCCTTTACCGAAAAAACCATATTGTTTGTTTTGTCTTTATTTAGCATCAATTTATTATTGTGAAACTAGATTGAAGTTTCTTCCAATAACGCTTGGGAATGCTGATTGGCTATTTCCACCTGAGCTGACCTATAAAGAATAATAGTATTGTCGGCGTTGAGAAAATTGGTGCTGATATATTGTTAGGTAGATCGTTAATATATAAGAGAAATAATAAAGGGCCAAGAATTGAACCCTGTGGTACCACGTGTTTAATATGCAATATTTTTGATGTTATATTATTGCAATTAACAATCTGCTTTCTATTGCTAAGGTAAGAAAGCAATAACTTGGTACTATTTGGGTGAAAATTATAGAAATAAAGCTTCCGAAGCAGTATATCATGTGATACACAGTCGAAAGCTTTACTCAAGTCTAGCAGACTCACTTTTGTGTATTCCTTATTTTGAAATCTCTTTATTATTTCACAACTTCCGTTATTGCATGCGTGGTTGAAAGCCCTTTTCTAAAACTAAATTGACAAGACGTTAACAGGTTGTTTTTGTCAAGATACTTAGTATTCTGATTTAATCAAATTGTTTCAAAAACTTTACTAAATGCTGGTAATATTGAAATAGGCTTATCATTTGAAGGATTTTGCTGATCACCCTTTTTAAATATAGAAACGACTGGAAAGATGTTATTGCTTATGAGTTTATTAATTAACTTTGTCAATGGTATTAAAATTAAATTAACAACTTGTTTGATACAAACTGTACTAGAACCATAATAATCGCGACTTTTTAGGTTTGTGATTATATCTCTTACATCATTGAATGAGACAGCTTCAAATGTCAGAAAACTGGTGCAGTTAAACAGTTGGTTATAGTTTTCCAAGTTTGTTGTTAAGCAATATTAACAAAATAGTTATTAAAATTGTCTGGTGATATTGAGTCATTATTGTTTTCTATTGGCGATTTTTTCATTTTAGAATGGATAACTTTCCAATCCGCTTTCGTTTTATTTTGAGCAATGTTTATATGGTCAGTAAACGATTTAAGTTTAGATGATTTAATTGCCATATTATATTTTTTTTATGATTTAAGGAGTAGTTTATTGCTTTTAGATTTATTTTTGTAATAAGCTTCCTTTGTCAACTCCAGTGTTTTGCGCATGTTTGCTAACTCTGGAGTAAACCAACTAATGACGTTTCTTGATTTATTGGAGATATTTTTTTCAAGGAAACAACTCAAAAATAAATTGTTTATTATACTTATAAACAAATCAAATTTCTCACAAGAACTCATGGACGAGTCAACAAATGTAAAATCTGTTTCTACAACTAAGCCGTAAAAGATATTCTGTCCCAACGGTGTTATAGGTCTACACTTGTTTTGTGTCTGACGTTGGTTAGGTATTTTTATATCAATAGTAGTATCAATTCCGCATCCTATATGATCTGAAAAAACCACTGGCACTGGATAAGCAATATTATTACTACAGTTGGTAAAAACATTATCGATGCAGTTTTCCAGTCTGGTATTAAAATTAACTTGATGATTAAGACCATATCCGCTAAAAAAATCAATTATTAATTTAGATCTACCATTTTTGTTAAAATTTACATTAAAATCACCGCCGTGACGATGCGTTTATTTAAGCTGCAATGGAATCCATGACATCAAACAGTACATTTAGAAATACATTAAAATCATCCAATGGTGTACATTAAACACACAACAATATTGTGTTAATATCTTTAATGTATATACCAGTAACTTCACAGTTCTTTTCTATTGACAAACGCGTTATATTGTTAACTTGAGTCACCTCATAGTCGTTCTTAGATAAAATTACAACACCTCCACGTTTATAACGTATTTGTGAAAAGTGTGAGACAGTTCTATAATTATTTAATACTAATTCATTTATTTCAGAATGTAACCAGTGTTCACATACAAAATTAAAACTTTTATCTAAATCATTCAACATACATTCAAACTCATTTATACTTGTAGTGGTACCTTGTGTGTTTAAAAACAACACAGATAAGATGCCATTTTCATGGTATAATAACCAAAAGAACTAATTTTATTTCCGAAAAAAATTATATCTTCTAACAATTATGCCTTTTGGCCAAATAAAATCATTAAGCAGATCATCTTTTAAAGCTAAATTTGCACCAACTTTAAAAGACTTGCATTTAGTTTAATCATTTACTTTGAGGGTTTGTATAATAAAATCATCGTTTGGGAAATGATTGAAAACCATATCGTTGGTTACTGAGAAATAGGTTCTACCAACATAGAACCATGCTTTGCCAGTTACAGTTTTGAGGGTACATTCTACCGGTGGTGTATTGCAGTAGAAGTTTTTGATGTTTCCTTATCAGGAACGAAATCGGTCTTGGTTTGAGAAGTTTTTCCATTTTCAGTCGGATTCTTTGTTTTTAGTAATTGGTTCTATAGAAAGTTGGACTATTTTCTTTTTCGTTTAAATCAGAAACGTTTACTGTATTAGACTTTCTTTCCAGCTTTTTTGAGGTTTGCATAATAGAGTTAGTTTTTTATTTTGTCTTTTGATTCTGCAGATTTACCTTGTCGAACATGTTACTTTCAAAGAAATCTTCAGCTTTCTTCAAATTTTTCTCAAGAATTTTGTTTAACATTGTAGTGGTTCTAATTTGGTCTTCATAACTCTTAATAACAACAAGATTTTAGATACTCCATCTCAACAAGAATAGCCGTTTTATTGGATGAAATAGACTGATCGAATTGTGTCTCCATGTCAATAACATTTAGAGAAATTGTAGATGTGTTAATTTCTTCAGTATGCAATTGTGACTCATCACAGGTATCGTTCGAAGCTTTCTTATTTAGTTTTTTATTTTTTTTCTTCACATTTTCTATTTCAATGTGGCAATCACAGGCTGGTTTGACACGTTTTTCTTTGTGCAGGTAGCGCACCGAAATGCATAATCATTTTATGGTTCATGATTTCTTTCAAGGTGACACCCTTTATGAAAAGGGCCATAACAGTCAATGCAGACTAAGGTTCTAATTTCTTTTGCTGGTCCTTTCTTTCAGCATTTAAATACAACAGTGCTCTGTGATGGTTCATTAAGAAGTGCCATATTAAAAGAAACAGATAAATAAAAAGATTTGATCAGATAAGATATTGAGCAAATTACAAAGGATACAAGCTTCACACCACTGGGTCTATAGTGCTGACTAACTATTAAAAGACATACAAGACAAGACCTCGGAATTAGAAAACAATTAGTTAAAATTAATAATTAATTAAAATGTATTATTCTGAAGTTAATGTAAAAGGATTTTTTTAAATAAATCAAAAACACAAAAATTAAAACAATTAAATACAGAATACATCACAAAGTTTTGTGTAGACAACTAAAACAAAAATCGTTTCTTAATTAAAAATCTTCAACAATTAAAGTAAAGCAAAATAAATATAAATTAACAATTCTGATAAAAACATTATATACTAATTCCATTCTCTCACAGATTCATTCTTCTTTTACTCACAAATTACAAATTATTTTGGTTAAAAAACATTACAGGGCCCGCAAAAACGTAAGGATCATGTTTATGACAATTTTGTTTTAAGCTTAAAACTAACTAACCTAATCTATCTATTTGCAACAGAGATATAGATATAGGAGAAGGGGCTTTGAGCTGCGCCAAAGATCTAATAATGAAGGCTGCCATTTTGCCCGATGGCTGACGTCACGTTCGGTGTGAAGTGAGTATTTTATAAATGATGTGGACTTTGCGTTGTTTACTTTTGCTTTGTTTGGAAAAATTGATTTATTGTATTATTATTCCAGAATTACTATTAATATAATAATTATAGATTTATGCTTGTGTTTATAGGTTTATTTCAAATCTATAACCAAAAAAAACAAAAAAATAGTATTTTCAAATAGAATAAATAAACTTACATATGGAATGAAAATTTTTTTGGCTCATCTTTCATTTGAATAAACACGTCACCAACTCAAAAGTAATTTTTATACTTGATGATTATATTTGCAATGACCAATGATAGGAAAAATAAACTGGGTACAAGTAAAAACTTTAGACGCTGATTAAATATTACATATAATGAAGAATTATAGTAGTGAGTCATGTGTATGTAGGGGTAAGAGTTGATCAGTCGAGCTCCAAATATGAATTAAATTTAAAAAAATGTTTACGTGTTTATCAATACTGATATACATTCAGTTTCACAATTTTTTAAATTTTAGTTTGCATTTTGTAAAATCCGTTAATTTTTGTATAACGTTTTATTAAATTAGTTATAAGTATACAAACTTTCATTTAGATTTGAATCAATTTGGGGGTGAAAAAAATAAAAACTCAATTAGGGGTTGATTCAATTTGCATCAATCAAGAGGGCGTTTGCTTTATAGTAAAGCTGACAAAATTATGTACAGAAAATCTTAAACAATCCAATTTCTAAAACGCAGTTTTCAATAAGAACATACAATTTATAATTATCCGTAATGTAATGATTCTATGCGCATCTCCATCGCGTCTTGCTTGTACTACGCTGAGTGGCTTCGTCCTTCATTTCTCAGTAACATCTAGTTCGGTCCAGATGTGTTTGCCTTTAATAATAATAAATTAGTGCTATTTTATAATTAAAAGTGATTAGTGGTGTTACATCATTGCAGTTCAACATAAGATGACCGTCGAGGGAGATTGCAATGTAAGTTGTGAATTAATTCGCCCGATTTTAATCTTAAATTGCGCGATTTTTAATGTAAATTGATTCAATCGATTTGTTTTTAATTGAGCGTTAATTAATGATATTTTTTTTACCAAATTTCACAATATTTTAACTCAATACGCCCTTGTTTAATATTAATATATTGCGCTGTTTCTACAGGTATTTGCGTCGCATTTTTATTCCAGTAAATAAATTTTATCTCTTCGCTTTTTTGCTTAAATTGAAATCGAACATTCGCATTTATAAATAGAATTTCTTATCACCTTCCCTTGTGAAATGTTTCCTTTATATTTACAAGTTTTATATTACTGTATTATTAATTTTAAATTATATTGCATTCTAGTGCGGATTTATTGTAAATTATACTTATATCGTTATAACAATTAAAGATTTTAGTTTTAGAAGCTTCTAATATTTTGTTGGAAGTAAACTTTAAAGTTTAAAAATTTAATTAAACTAAGGTTTTTAATTATAAAATTTTATTGTTTCTGCTCAATTAGATCCAGTTAACGCCCGATTTTTGTATAATTTTTTTTTTCAGTTGTTCTCTTCTAAGTTTAGGCTTTTTTAATTTCTTTTACGATTTTTTATCCTGAACTAGATGATACTAGGTCTTTTATTGCATATATATTATTTCTTTTGTGGAATAAAATTTGTTTTAACTAGATCCATCTTACCAAACATGCTTTTAACTAATTGAATATTATATTTAAATCAATTTTTGTGTTAAATGTTTACCTTCATTTTAAAACAATTTTTTCTTTACTTTTTGATGTGCTTGCTGCATTTACAATTGAGTGGTAAATGTTAAATGTTATTAAATACCATCTGGAGAAACAAACATTCAATTTTTTTATAACAAAGACTTGGCTGAGTGTTTGTAATCAGAAATTGATATTTTCTTGAGTTTTTGATGTACTTGCTGCTATTATATTCAAAGATGAATGTTAAAATTTACTAAATAACAGCAATAGAAACAAACAATCATTTTTTTATGACAAACACTTGGGCTAGTAGGCGATTCTTGCCCAATTGTTTGTCATTAAAAAATGGACTTTTTCTTCGGCTTTTGATGTGTCTGCTGCTATTGCATTTGAGAGAGAATGTTAAAAGTTATTAAATAATAGCTGGAGAGACAGGGAACTATTTTTTTTATAACGAACACTTGGCCTAGTAGGTGATTCTTACTCAAGTGTTTGTAATCAAAAAATTAAATATTTTCTAAAGTTTTTGATGTGCCTGCTGCTATTATATTCAGAAGTGAATGTCTAAAGTTACTAAATAACAGCACTAGAGACAAACAAACTATTTTTTTAATGGCAAACACTTTGACTTGTATGCGATTCTTGTCTAAGTTTTTGTCAGCAAAAAAATTGATTTTGTTCAGTTTTGATGTTTCTGCTGCTATTGTATTTGAGGGAGAATATTAAAAGTTATTAAACAACAGCTGGAAAGCCAGGCAACCATTTTTTTATGACGAATACTTGGTCTTGTAAGCGATTCTTGTCCAAGTGCTTGTCATCAAAAAAATTAAATATTTTTGGTGTGCCTGCTGCTGTTACATTTGAGGTAGAATGTTGAATGTTATTAAATAAAAGCAGGACTTACATTTATTTTTTTTGATGACCAATGCTTGGGCTAGTAGGCGATTCTTGTCCAAATATTTGTCATCAAATTCTTTTTTTTTTTTTGATAAATAAATTGTAGTTTTACTAGATACATCTTAGCAAATTTGGTCTTAACTAATTGGATAATATATTTAAAACCTGTTTTAATATGAATTTTAAATTTTTACTTAAACTGCAGTACAAAATTATTTATTTTTTAATTATCCTACAAAACTTTACTATATTATGAGCAATATTAAGAAATATTTATATTATATTATTATTATATTCTAAATCGATTTCTTTACATATAAAACAAATCTTGTATAATGTCGAAGGTAACAATTTTACAGTCAATCAAAGTAGTTTTTGTTAGAATACAGGCAATCAAAGCAGCATCAAATTGTTTTAAAATCTTTTTTCCTGCTGAGACTAAATAATTTTTTAAATTGATTCAGCATTTTCAATAAATTATATTATCAAAACATGTACAAACATGATTTTGATTTTTTATAATGAAAACACATACATACATACATACATACATACATACATACATACATACATACATATAAGTCACGCTGTTTTCTTTTGGGGTAAGCAGTAACACTGTTCTAATACATTTACACACGTTTTTTGCTTCAGGAATATTCATACATCCAGTCATGCATGCTCTCTTATTCTTATCATTTCTAATAAAAAGTTGTTTGAACTTATTTATCTACAACATTCAACCAACTTTTTTATTCTGCATTTTGATCCAAATACAAAAGTTTTTTTATTCTATCCTCATTTATTTTATTTTTTTGGCTTGGCCAAATCAACGTAGAGTACTACGTTTATACTGGTCTATCGGTGTTACATTCAAACCACATTTGTTCATTACCCACTCATTTCTAACTTTATCTATTCGAGTTTTTTTACACACACTTCATAAGTACCCCATTTCAAATGCATTTATTTTACATTTGTGTTTTTCTTGACCAACCCATGCTTCAGATCTATACAGCAGAGTTGGCGTCAACACACTTTTATAAACTGCCATCTTTGCCTTCTTGGATAATACTTTGTTGTTTGCAATCATACGCATACTTCAGACTACTTATTGCGATGCATTTACTCAATTTCTGCATCTAAGTTACTATTCTTATTAAACATTTATCTCATACAACAACACTCTTATATTTACATTATTCATCCGTACACCGTTACTGTCTTCACAGGCATTTCTTACGCATTTATCCATAAATATATTAAGCAACCACGGGAACGTAACGCATTTTGCGATTTGATGCCATTCTTTTCCCGCATTCTTCTTGATGTCGTCGAGCTATCTTCTTTGCGGTCTTTCAGTGCTTTGTTTTGTGGCTCTTGGTCTCTAATGAGTAATCCTATGGGTCTATTTGTTAGTGTTTTTTCTGGCTACGTGTCTTACCCAGCTCCACTTAAGTTCAATCACATCTTTGACTTTGGTTTGCAGTTTGATCTTTTGGTTTGTTATTCTATCTCTTAAGCTTATGCCGAGTAGAGCCTGCTCTATTACTTGTTGGCAGGTTTTTAATTTGTTTGCGCTCTTTGCTGTTTATGCCATCGTTTCCAAGCCATACGTTGTAACGGGCAATACGCACATGTTGTATACTTTTCCTTTTAGACAGTGCGTTGTGGCTGGGTTTTTGAGTATGTTTCTGAGTTTGCCGAAAGCAACTTATTCTTCTTGTTATTTTGGCCGCCTGATTTTTCTTCCTTTATTTGGTGTCCTAGGTATATGTACTGGGTCACTCGTTCGATTACGTGTCTGTTTATTTGATATGGCTGGGCTTCAACTTCTGGTGTCATGATCTTGGTCTTTTCCAAGTTTATATTCAGGCCAACTGATAGTGATGCTGTATTTAGTTGGTCTCTCATGTCTTTAAGTTCTTGGATGTCTGAGCTTATTAATATATTATCGGCGAAGCGTAAGTGATTTAGATATTTGTCAGCTTTAATGATGTAGAGTCTCTTTGCCTGACCCCTCTACCTATCTTGATCTTATTGTTAGTCGACTCTTTATGTAGTGTCACTTTAAAAGTGGAATTTTGGTATATTTGTTGAATTAATTGTGTATACCTTGAGTCTATTCTGGTTTTATATATGGCAATAAAGATTACTCACAGCTCGATAGAATTGAACGCTTTTTCATAGTCAATAAACGCTATGGGTACGTTATATTCCGTATATTTCTCTATTAATGTGCGGATGGTCTGTATGTGATCCGTTGTGCTAAACTCTTTATGAAAGCCAGTCTATTCTGGATGTTGGTAAAAATCCAGTTTGTTTGTTAGGCGATTGGTATGATTTTTGTTAACAGTTTATAAAGGTGTGATAGCAGGCTATTGGGTCATAGTTCTTAATGTCTTTATTGTCCCCTTTCTTGTGTTTCAGAATTACTTCTGAATTTTTGCAGGTATTCTCGTTTCTTCAATGCATTTATTTAGTAAAAGTTTTACTGTATTTAATAAGGTGTCCTCCCCTAGTAACATTTATGTTGATATTTTGTCTTCGCCTGGTGCTTTCCCGTTTTTTACTTGTTTAAGAGCTTAATTAATTTTAGAGATATCTATTTCCGGTATGTCTTCTGAATTGACGTTCTGTATTAACTCATTGTTGGTACTTAGTGTGCTTGGTATGTGAGATCTGTAAAGGTCTGCGTAAAAGTTTTGAATAACTTCGAGAATTTGTTCTTTGTCGTTGACCGTTATACCGTTTTTATTTTCATGTTTTTGTTATTTTTTATTGTATCTTTTATGAGTTTTGCGTTTTGCTTTCTAGTTTCTCTCCTGATTTCTTTAGTGATGGTTTTGCTTAGTTGTCTGTATTTGTTCGATTTTTGATTTAGGTTATTTCTTTGTTTTATGAGTTCTATTGTACCTTTGTTTATCTTTTTATTTTTTTACAGTTTTGTTCTTGTGCAAATTTTTTTATTGACTGTATGTCATTTACAATTTTTTAATTTAATTTTGTATAGTACATCTTAGTTGATATTTTCTTTATGTATTGGTCCTGGTTTTGTTTCAGGTGGCTTATAGTTCGAAAGGGTTTCTTGTTGAGCATTTTTTTTCGTTATATTCTAGTGTTAATTACCAGAGCAGCTTTTATTAACCTGTGGTCGCTGCCGGTATGGAAGTTATTTATCACTGGAACGTTTGTGAGCGTATTTTTATTATTAAATATTACGTAGTTTATTTTGTTTTTAATTTTACCGTCTGGGCTTAACCATGTTCATCTCCGTTGTTTAGGTTTCTCGAAAAAGCTGTCCATGCTGAACAGGTTTTTGTCTTGCAGGTAATTTATAAGCATTTCTCCCCCGGTGGTTCCTTTTTCGTAGACCGAAACTCCTAATATTTGGTATATTTTTGTCTTTTCTCTTTAGGCCTAGTTTTGCGTTGAAGTCTCCCAAAGTCATTGTAGAATAGTTCTTATATACTTTTTTACATTCAGACTTACTGTCTTATATTTGTACAAAAGAATAATCACAGCATCATTCTAATCATTTAGTACTGTAGATTTTCTAAAGCACACATTAAATAAGCTAATCAGTCTTATCAATAAGTGATATGCCTTCATATTTTAACATTTCACTTGTAATTGTATCTACACCCGTGGCTTTACCATTTTTCAATAATGTTATAGCTTTCATCACTTTGTCTTTGGTTAAACTATTTGCAATTTCCCCGGTCTCTCTTCTGTCTACAGTAAGATTCGCACTGAGTTCATACAATTGCTCAAAATATTTTCTCTGGCGTTTTCTAATATCGTTCTTATTCCAAATCATTTCTCCACGATCATTCTGAATTTGGGGGTGGAAAAAATAAATACCCAATTAGGGGTTGATTCAATTAGCATCAATCTTGACGGCGTTTGCTTTATAGCAAAGCTGACAAAATTCTGTACAGAAAATCTCAAATAATCAAATTTCCAAAATGCAGTTTTCAATAAGAAAATGCAATTTATAATTATCCGAAATGTAATGATTCCATGCGCATCGCCATCGCGCCTTGATTGTTCTACCCTGAGTGGCTTCGTCCTTCATTCCTCAGTAGCACATAGTCCGGTCCAGATGTGTTTGCCTTTAATAATAATAATTTAGTGCTATTTTATAATTAAAAGTGATTAGTGGTGTATACATCATTGCAGATCAACATAAGATGACCGTCGAGGGAGATTGAAATGTAAGTTTTGATTAATTCGGCCGATTTTGAACCTAAATTGCGCGATTTTTATTGTAAATTGATTGATTCAATCGATTTGTTTTTAATTGAGCGTTAATTAATAATATTCTTATTACCAAATTTTACAATATTTCAACTCATTACGCCATTGTTTAATGTTAATATATTGCGATGTTTCTACAGGTATTTGCGTCGCATTTTTATTCCAGTAAATAAATTTTATCTCTTCGCTTTTTTGCCTAAATTGAAATCGAACATTCGCATTTATAAATAGAATTTCTTATCACCTTCCCTTGTGAAATGTTTCCTTTATATTTACAAGTTTTATATTATTGTATTATTCATTTTAAATTATATTCTATTCTAGTGGGGGTTTATTGTAAATTATACTTATATTGTTATAACAATTAAAGACTTTTTAGAGCTTTTAATATATTGTTGAAAGTAAATTTTAAAATTTAATTAAACCAAGGTCCTTAATTATGAAATTTTACTGTTTCTGCTCAAATAAATCCAGTTGAAGCCCGGTTGTTGTAATTTATTTTTCGTTTAGTTGTTCACTTCTGAATTTAGGCTCTTTTAATTTCTTTTACGATTTTATATCCTGAGCTAGATGATACCAGGTCTTTTATTGCTAATATATTATTTCTTTTGTGGAATAAAATTTGTTTTAACTAGGTCCATCTTACCAAACATGCTTTTAACTAATTGAATATTATATTTAAATCAATTTTTGTGTTAAATGTTTACCTTCATTTTAGTAAAAAAAATTTCTTTACTTTTTGATGTGCTTGCTGCAATTACTATTAATTGGTAAATGTTATTAAATATTATCTGGAGAAGCAAACATCCATTTTTGTCATAACAAAGACTTGGCCAAGTGTTTGTAATCACAGATTGGATATTTCTTTGAGTTTTTGATGTGCTTGCTGCTATTATACTTAAGGATAAATGTTAAAATTTACTAAATAACAACAATAATTTTTTTGATGACAAACACTTGAGCTAGTAGGCGATTCTTGCTTGACTGTTTGTCATTAAAAAATTAGAGTTTTTCTCTAGCTTTTGATGTGTCTGCTGCTATTGCCTTTGAGAGAGAATGTTAAAAGTTAATAATTAATAGCTGAAGAGACAGGCAACCAATTTTTTTTAACGAACACTTGGCCTAGTAGGCGATTCTTGCTCAAGTGTTTGTAATAAAAAAATAGGATATTTTCTAAAGTTTTTGATGTGCCTGCTGCTATTATATTTAGGAGTCAATACTAAAAGTTACTAAATAACAGAACTAGAGACAAACAAACTATTTTTTTAATGACAAACGCTTGGACTAGTATGCGATTTTTGCCTAAATCTTTGTCAGCAAATAAATGGAATTTTTTCCAGTTTTTGATGTGTCTGCTGCTATTGCAATTGAGGGAGAATATTATAAGTTATTAAGTAACAGTTGGAGAGACAAGCAACCATGCTTTTTATGACAAACACTTGGTTTAGTAGGCGATTCTTGTCCAAGTGTTTGTCATCAAAATAATTAAATATGTTTGGTGTGTGCTACCGTTACATTTGAGGTAGAATGTTAATTGATAAATAATAACAGCAAGACATACATCCAATTTTTCCAATGACAAATTCTTGGGCTAGTAGACGATTCTTGCACAAGTATTTGTTTAATTTTTTTTTTTTCATGATTAAAATAAAGTTTTACTATCTTACCAAACCTGGTCTTAACTAACTGGATAATATATTTAAAACAATTCTTATAATAAATTTTAAATTTTTAGTTCTACTTCAGTATAAATTTTTATTATATAAATATTTTTTTTATTCATTAAACAAAACTACTGTATTATGAGCAATATTTGGAATTATATTATATTATTATTTCCTAAATCGATTTCTTTACATTTAAAATATATTTCGTGTAATTTTTTAAAGTTGATTTTGTCATTATTTTTTAAGTTAGAGGTTTTTAATTTTTTATCTCAGGTTTACTTTAATGAAATAATGGTTCTCAATTAGTTTCAATTTCTTTCTTTTAAATAGTTTTATTGTTAAAATAATTAAAATTGTTACAGTTATCCAAACTTATTTCTAGATTAGGTGATTTAGTTGCTTTCTATTCTGTTTCATGTTGTTTTTTAATATTTGGTAGAGAATTAGCGTTTTTATTTATCGTCAGAACTTGGAAGATAAAATGTTGATGATCCAAACAGTTTTTAAAATTAATTTACTGTTTGCAGTTGTCAAAATGTATTACAAGTACACGTTTTCTTAATAATCGGTTTGATTGCTTATAGATATTATTAGGAAACATTAATTAAATTAGTTTTTAGCTGATAGTTTGTGGGTGACGCCTTAAGCTGCCGTTCCACTTAAGAGTAAATACAGGCAAGTATAAGAAATACTTGCCTGTATTTACTCTTAAGGAGATTAAAAAAATGCGATTGACGACTTTGTACTGAGTTGTGTAGTTAACTATTTTTTTTTTTTGAGAAGCATTTGCCAATATTTACTTTTATGCGGAGCAGCACCTTTAAAGTGAGTTGTTTGGGATTTTGTTCTCCGATTGTATTACTTTAAAGAATGACGCTGTTGTAGATTCTACCGTTGTGCAACAATCTTTATTTGATTTGTTTTGTTGTTGTGAAGCCGATAATCTATTAGATATTTTTTTTGTTAATTTAATACTTCTACTCAACTTTTAATATTTCTTACTTCAATGATCTGAGTAACTATATGCAATAAATATTTTACATGCGGCAAAACTATTTACTGACCGATCTTAACCATATTGTTGAATAATTTTACTCAGGAAATGAAATTTATGCTTTTCATAATAATTTTTGATGCATTTCATGGGTGAAATGGGTTTTCTTGGAGACCTTTTATAATTTTTATGCTATGAATTGGATTTCTGTCGAATATTTAATGGATTTTATTAATCTAGATAAGTTGGTATTAAAACTGTTCTAATTTCTACCTTGGTTTCTAGTATTATAACGAAAGCAACAACTTTAGCGTCATTTCTACTTCTGCATATAATTTGATAATCAATTTATTTTTATTCTAGTACATTTAGAAAGCACTAAACTATGTTTTGTGAAAGTATTTTAGTCAAATTATATTTGCTAATAGCAATAAAATGCATTCAAAAATAACGATTTTTTTTTAATTTTGTTATTTTTTTGGCTATTTTCATTTATAATTTGACCAAAATACTTTGACAAAATACAGTTTATATTTATCAAATTATCTGTAGATGTAGAAACCACGCCAAAGTTGCTGTTTTTGTTAGAATACAAGAATTAAAGTAGCTTCGAATTGTTTCAAGAACCTTTTTTTTAGTTTAGACTGCATAATTTTTTAAATTGATTTAGTATTTTCCATAAATTATCTTAAAAAACGTAAAAACATGAGTTTGAAAAATTTAAATGAAATATTTGTTTATAATTGCTTAAAAACTTGGAAAGTTTATCAAATGTGGGATTTATTTTATTTTTTTAAGAGATTTTATCCATTAAACCCACTTTTTTTTCTCCCTCGCTTGGATGGTATTACTTTTGCATTCATTTTTCATTGAAGTTTTGTTAATGTTCTTACTTTATTATTTTTTTTGTTATGATTTGACTTACTATTTCATTTTTGAATTTCCAATTGTTTTTATTTAAAGCATTAAGTCTACTAATTACCTGATGTCAACTTTATCTGCGAGGCTTCTTTTTCATCGCTCCTTTTTCATCGTTTCTTTCTTATTGTCATCTGATGCATGCAAACAGCGTATGTTGTGCAGTGTCAGCCTCTTCGCAATACACGAATTTATTATCTATCATTTTTCATATCTTTTTCAGGTAGCTTTGGAAGCTTTCATGACCTGTAAGGCACGGCAAAGTAGTAGTTTATTTCTTCATGGTCCTTGTTTATCTACTTTTTTATGTTGGGTATTAGCTTGTGGATTCACTATTCCTTTACATTTTTTGCCTACATTTTTTGCCACTTGTTTAATGTTTTGTTGCCAGCTGGCTCATTTTTTCTGCTTTCCTTTTCCTTTTGTGCTACTCCTTTCTCTGGCTAGCAGAGTAAACGGAACCATGCATGCCAGGATTATTGAACTCATTGTCGAAATTGTTTTTCATACCTTACTAACTCTGATTGCCAAATTTCTTTGCAAACTGTTCAGCGTTTTTAAGTTTTTATTAAATTTGAGAGCATCACTCCATATTGGCGCAGCGTATAGCACGATTGACGCGGCTTTGGCTGCCAAAAGCCTTCTCTTGCTTTTGCTGATTCTTCATATTCTATGCATCATCTTTTTAACGTAAGCGGCTGCTTTTTTTTACTTTAGTTATCATCAATTTTACAGGTTTCTTAAACGTTAAGTATTTGTCCACCACCATTCCCAGATACTTAATACTACTATTTTTTGGCTTAATGGTGTTTTGTCTAATACAAAATGTATGTCTCCGCATTTTTTCTTACTAATCTACATTACCGCTTCCATTTTCTCAGTTGCCAGTTCTAGTCTGTGGTCTTTTATCTATTTGCTAATTTGTTTGCCTTTTTCTGGCGTCTTTTGCAACCATCATCATTGCTAAAATATGAGCATAAGCTATTAGCGTCACTTTTTTGGGTGTGTCCAGCCTCAACAGTTATATAAGATATTCCAGAGATGAGGATCTAACACTGACTTTTGTGGTATCTTTCTTGTAACTTTTTGCTTTTCGTTTTTCTTATCTACTATAATTTGGTCTAAAAAGTAATCCTTTATAGTTTCTACTAGATGCTTGGTATATTTCTATCTTCTATAGCCTTTATTGTTACGTTCGTTGCAGCCGAATTGAAGGCATTCTTGACTTCTTGACTCTTTGTTTTCAGTGTTTTTTATCTCATTTTTTGCAATTTCAATTACGGTTTCTATTGATTGTAAGGTTTATTTTCCTTAGCCGTGTTGCGTTTTTGAGTATGATGTGCTCATATAGCTTTTTCCATTATGACAACTAGGCATATGAAACGGTATGAGCTCGAATTTTCCTGATTCTTGTTTGTTTTTTTAGTTCATTTTAGATTGGCCTTTTTTCATATGTCCTTAAACTTTCCATTTTTAAATGCTGAGTTAAACACAGCGAGAATTTGCTCTGGAATTATTTTATATATTTCTGCTGGAATTTTATCCCGCCTCGGGTTTTCCTGTCTTACAGTTTCCTTAGTTAAATTTAGTTCTAATGGCTGATGATCTGAATCTATTCTTATTGCTACTTCAAATTTATTTACCTCTTCCCTCGTTAGCGTATTTACAACTACATAGTCTATTACGGATTGCTCAGTTAATAAATTCAACCTCTTAATCTGTTGTGAAGTTTCCATTTAAAATGTCCCAACCTCTCTTCTATCGTTTTTATCAGTTCTCCTTTCCTTCTTCTCTGTTTTCTAAGGTGTTTTTTGATTTTCTGTTTTTTGTGTGGATATTTTGTGTGATTCTTTCTCTTCTCTTTTCAATTCTTGTATTAAAGGGTTAGCAGTACTAAGGGATTCTAATTATTTAAATTTTATTATTCTGCAAATCTTAAATGTCTATAATAATAAAAAAAAAAATTTTAATAGTAAAGCATTTTTAAATTTTAATAAATTGATACATCATAAACTATTAGTGTCGATTGACATCAGGTTTTAAATAATTGTTCATTTAATTCAGTTTTTATAAAAATTAAATGAAATAAAGTTAGCAATCAATTAATATCTTCTTTAGTTTGCATTCTATAAAAACAGTAAATTTTCATATAATATATTATTAAATTAGTTATAAGTATACAAAATTTCATTTTGATTTGAATCAATTTGGGGGTGGAAAAAATAAAAAGCCAATTAGGGGTTGATTCAATTTGCATTAATCAAGGGGGCGTTTGCTTCATAGCAAAGCTGACAAAATTCTGTACAGAAAATCTTAAACAGTTCAATTTTTAAAATGCAGTTTTAAATAAGAAAATGCAATTTATAATTATCCGAAATGTAATGATTCCATGCGCATCGCCATCGCGCCTTGCTTGTTCTACCCTGAGTGGCTTCGTCCTTCATTCCTCAGTAGCACATAGTCCGGTCCAGATGTGTTTGCCTTTAATAATAATAATTTAGTGCTATTTTATAATTAAAAGTGATTAGTGGTGTATACATCATTGCAGATCAACATAAGATGACCGTCGAGGGAGATTGAAATGTAAGTTTTGATTAATTCGGCCGATTTTGAACCTAAATTGCGCGATTTTTAATGTAAATTGATTCAATCGATTTGTTTTTAATTGAGCGTTAATTAATAATATTCTTATTACCAAATTTCACAATATTTCAACTCATTACGTCATTGTTTAATGTTAATATATTGCGATGTTTCTACAGGTATTTGCGTCGCATTTTTATTCCAGTAAATAAATTTTATCTCTTCGCTTTTTTGCCTAAATTGAAATCGAACATTCGCATTTATAAATAGAATTTCTTATCACCTTCCCTTGTGAAATGTTTCCTTTATATTTACAAGTTTTATATTATTGTATTATTCATTTTAAATTATATTCTATTCTAGTGGGGGTTTATTGTAAATTATACTTATATTGTTATAACAATTAAAGACTTTTTAGAGCTTTTAATATATTGTTGAAAGTAAATTTTAAAATTTAATTAAACCAAGGTCCTTAATTATGAAATTTTACTGTTTCTGCCAAATAAATCCAGTTGAAGCCCGGTTTTTGTAATTTATTTTTCGTTTAGTTGTTCACTTCTGAATTTAGGCTCTTTTAATTTCTTTTACGATTTTATATCCTGAGCTAGATGATACCAGGTCTTTTATTGCTAATATATTATTTCTTTTGTGGAATAAAATTTGTTTTAACTAGATCCATCTTACCAAACATGCTTTTAACTAATTGAATATTATATTTAAATCAATTTTTGTGTTAAATGTTTACCTTCATTTTAGTAAAAAAAATTTCTTTACTTTTTGATGTGCTTGCTGCAATTACTATTAATTGGTAAATGTTAAATGTTATTAAATATTATCTGGAGAAACAAACATCCATTTTTTTCATAACAAAGACTTGGCCAAGTGTATAACGAACACTTGGCCTAGTAGGCGATTCTTGCTCAAGTGTTTGTAATAAAAAAATAGGATATTTTCTAAAGTTTTTGATGTGCCTGCTGCTATTATATTTAGGAGTCAATACTAAAAGTTACTAAATAACAGAATTAGAGACAAACAAACTATTTTTTTAATGACAAACGCTTGGACTAGTATGCGATTTTTGCCTAAATCTTTGTCAGCATATAAATGGAATTTTTTCCAGTTTTTGATGTTTCTGCTGCTATTGCAATTGAGGGAGAATATTATAAGTTATTAAGTAACAGTTGGAGAGACAAGCAACCATGTTTTTTATGACAAACACTTGGTCTAGTAGGCGATTCTTGTCCAAGTGTTTGTCATCAAAATAATTAAATATGTTTGGTGTGTGCTACCGTTACATTTGAGGTAGAATGTTAAATGATAAATAATAACAGCAAGACATACATCCAATTTTTCCAATGACAAATTCTTGGGCTAGTAGACGATTCTTGCACAAGTATTTGTTTAAATTTTTTTTTTTTTTTTTTTTTCATGAATAAAATAAAGTTTTACTATATTACCAAACCTGGTCTTAACTAACTGGATAATATATTTAAAACAATTCTTATAATAAATTTTAAATTTTTAGTTTTACTTCAGTATAAATTTTTATTATATAAATTATTTTTTTTAATCATTATACAAAACTACTGTATTATGAGCAATATTTGGAATTATATTATATTATTATTTCCTAAATCGATTTCTTTACATTTAAAATATATTTCGTGTAATTTTTTAAAGTTGATTTTGTCATTATTTTTTAAGTAAGAGGTTTTTAATTTTTTATCTCAGGTTTACTTTAATGAAATAATGGTTCTCAATTAGTTTCAATTTCTTTCTTTTAAATAGTTTTATTGTTAAAATAATTAAAATTGTTACAGTTATCCAAACTTATTTCTAGATTAGGTGATTTAGTTGCTTTCTATTCTGTTTCATGTTGTTTTTTAATATTTGGTAGAGAATTAGCGTTTTTATTTATCGTCAGAACTTGGAAGATAAAATGTTGATAATCCAAACAGTTTTTAAAATTAATTTACTGTTTGCAGTTGTCAAAATGTATTACAAGTACACGTTTTCTTAATAATCGGTTTGATTGCTTATAGATATTATTAGGAAACATTAATTAAATTAGTTTTTAGCTGATAGTTTGCCTTAAGCTGCCGTTCCACTTAAGAGTAAATACAGGCAAGTATAAGAAATACTTGCCTGTATTTACTCTTAAGGAGATTAAAAAAATGCGATTGACGACATGTTTGTACTGAGTTGTGTAGTTAACTATTTTTTTTTCTTGAGAAGCACTTGCAAATATTTACTTTTATGCGGAGCAGCACCTTTAAAGTGAGTTGTTTGGGATTTTGTTCTCCGATTGTATTACTTTAAAGAATGACGCTGTTGTAGATTCTACCGTTGTGCAACAATCTTTATTTGATTTGTTTTGTTGTTGTGAAGCCGATAATCTATTAGATATTTTTTCATGTAACTAAAATGTTTTTTTGTTAATTTAATACTTCTACTCAACTTTTAATATTTCTTACTTCAATGATCTGAGTAACTATATGCAATAAATATTTTACATGCGGCAAAACTATTTACTGACCGATCTTAACCATATTGTTGAATAATTTTACTCAGGAAACGAAATTTATGCTTTTCATAATAATTTTTGATACATTTCATGGGTGAAATGGGTTTTCTTGGAGACCTTTTATAATTTTTATGCTATGAATTGGATTTCTGTCGAATATTTAATGGATTTTATTAATCTAGATAAGTTGGTATTAAAACTGTTCCAATTTCTATCTTGGTTTCTAGTATTATAACGAAAGCAACAACTTTAGCGTCATTTCTACTTCTGCATATAATTTGATAATCAATTTATTTTTATTCTAGTACATTTAGAAAGCACTAAACTATGTTTTGTGAAAGTATTTTAGTCAAATTATATTTGCTAATAGCATTAAAATGCATTCAAAAATAACGATTTTTTTTAATTTTGTTATTTTTTTGGCTATTTTCATTTATAATTTGACCAAAATACTTTGACTGTTTGGGCAAGCCACGTGTTTGCATGGCTTTCTTTGCCGCAGCGCGATTCACTTCAATCGGCTGTTTTGGATGTATGATTAATAAACTACGAAATACTAATCTACGTACATTTATTTACTATTTAATTTGGTGATACTATGTTAAGAGGCCGTACCACCGGGTTGGGTTATTTTGAAGACGAAGTGCGCGGTGAGGAAAAGGAAATGTCTACACCACATATAAATTTGTGTACGTAAGCCACGCATGACGTTACCGCAACTATATTACAAAATATTTTTACTGTGTAATGCGGCTGCGCCGTCAGTCCACGTGCTTTTTCAATTGCTAGCGTTGTAGTATTGTGGCTGTTAAATATTTTATAATATTGTTTCTCGAAATTATGGGTAGGAAAATAAAGTACATCGGCACAAATGCAAGGGGCAAAAAAAGGTTAATATCATTTTATTTATTTTATGTTCGATTGTGCAATAAACACTTTATTAATTTAATTGTTTTGCGGCCGCCTATAACTATTTTCTACTTATATTATTGGGCAATTCCACGTCAAGTGAGCAGTCCATTTCACGCGACCCTCTCCGATTTAGTTCAAATGTTTTACACTTTTTTGGGTACCCAAAATATGACTTTATGCCAAACTTCAGACCTCTAAGTCACATAGTTTGCCTTGTAGAGCAAATTGAATTTTACAGCAATTTTTTAATTTCAACTTGAATTTTTTTTTTATTTCATTTATCTTAATTGCATTTTAACCTGGAAAATTTTTAAAATAGTTATAATCGATGGGAAATTTCACAAGAAATTGAATGCAGGAGTCAAATTTTTGATACCTTGCCGCGCATGCGCAGAAAACGCAAAAAACAGTAATCATAATAAAATTTTCCCACACTAGTAGTAGTTTTTGCTCTAGAGCCTCTTGAACGCACAAAACCATTTTTTAATCAAATTCTTTGCACATATTGATTAATATATACAGGATGTTAATAAATAAGAGTAACAAACTTTTAAGATGGGTAGGGAGATACATTTGAGACACTTTTTATTTATAAACTTTTTTGTTTTTAGTACAAAATATTCGAAATATTTTTCTTAAAAGTAAAAAAAAATAATAAAATTAATAATTATAGGCAATTAAATTGTCCATCTTTTTTGAACAGCATATCTAGATCTATCTCTTACCGTACTCATGTCATAAATCAAAGAATAATTTTGTTTATTTTTTTTTGTCATTTTTCTTAAAAATCATGTTTAAAAGTCAAAAATTTGAAAAACAAATTGATATTCGAAATCAAAGGCCATTCAATTGCGCTTCTTTCACCTAATAACATGTTTCAATGTAGCTTCTACCGATTATGTGCTATTAAAGAAAAACTTCAAGGGGAACATTTATTGAAACATTAATGACCAACTTTGATGCAAACATTGCACCTTCGCAGCATATTTTTATAAACCCTCTCAAAATTTTTAGGCATTTCTTGATCTTCTTTAGATTAACACCACAACAAAAAAAACTAGGAGGTGGTAGAAACGTCACTGGCCCCTCTCGCCCAATCCATCTATCCTCAAACTGTTTGTTGACGTAGTCTCGAACAGCAAGCAAAAAATGTGCCAGCGCACCGTCATGTTGCACCCACATATGTCGGCAAACCCCCATTAGTACAACAAATCTGGCAAAACTCATTCTAAAAAGATCTTGTAAATGGGACCGGTAAGACAAGGTCAAAAAAGATATAGCCCAATCAAACAACCGTCAACAATGCCAACCCACACGTTGATTCCGAATTTCTGATAGAATTTGTATTGTCAAATAGTATGAGGGTTTCGGTCAGCCCAAATATGGTTGTTGCGAGAGTTAAGAATGCCTTCTCTGTTAAATGTTGTTTCATCAGTAAAAAGAACATACCGTGGAAATTAAAGCTGTAAGCAACAGCGATTTACAAACCAACGAGAAAAGTTATTACGTGGTGGAAAACCGATTGGACTTAAAGCTTGAACTCCGCAATTTACCTTGTTGACTGCAAAAGCTTGGAAATCGGGGAGTATACAAGCGTGTCGCCGTCAACTAAGATCAATTTTTATGTTTAAATTCTAGTATAGACCAGGTTCAAGAAGAAGACTAGATGAATGTTACTACATTCAATTTAACCCATTGCCCAAACATTTGTTTTTTTATATATTTTTGTAATTATGTAATTGTTAAGATATATATTTGTACTATGGGTAATAAATGTATTTATTATTATCATTATTATAATCTTAAAAAGTATGTTAATTTATGATTTAAGTAACAAGTAACACAAATTCAACTATATCATACGTCAAAATCATAAGCAATTTAAGACAAAAAACTTAGCCAACTTGAAGCCAAGTTTTTGACGTGCAACTTCTAGGGTGAACATGGTAGCCTATGAGTTTATAAATAAAAAGTGTCTCAAATGTATTTCCCTACCCACCCTAGAAGTTTGTTACCCCTATTCATTAACACCCTGTATATATTAATAAATATGTGCAAAAATTTTGATTGAAAAATGGTTTTGTGCGTTCAAGAAGCTCTAGAGCAAAAACTACCACTAGCATCTTAAAGTACATACTTTTGGCTATCTTTGCTCAAAATTTGGAGTTTTAATCGGTGGCAACTTTTGAGAAATAAATTTAAAAAAAAACAGCGGTTTTTTGCGTTTTCTGCGCAGGCGCGACAAGATACCAAAATCTGACCTCTGCATTCAATTCTTTGGGAAATTTTATTTTTTAGAACTGTTTTAAAAATTTTCCAGGCTGAAATGTAACTAAGAAAAATTAAATTAAAAAAAATTAAAATTGAACTTAAAATGCCGTAAAATTCAATTCGCTCTACAAGTCAAACTATGTGACTTAGAGGTCTGAAATTTGGAAATGAAATCATATTTTGGGTACCCATAAAAGTGTACAAAATTTGAGCTAAATCGGAGAAGGTCGGGTGAAATGGACTGCTCACTTGACGTGGAATTGCCCTATTAGCATTGTAATTTATTTTTGAGTTTTCTAACGCTGTTGAAGATAACGATAATTTACAATCCGCTAGTTTTTTTGTTCGAAACTAATGTTATCATCTTGATTAAAGTGATATAACTATTAAGTTATTAACATTAATTATATTATAATTATTTTCAAATCCGAGTAGTCAATCTAAATTATTTATGACAATCTAATACATTTCGATTATCTTCTCAAGAACTCATTTGCTGACTTACAAGGTATATGTATCTACATCCACAAACAACTAGCAAATTCCAGACTTACGACTTACGAAATACAAGGCAATGGTTATAACAGCGTTTTTCATAAACTCCTTTTATAGTTATGATAGGCTTCTTCAAAATAGGAAACATAAGAAAGCTGAAATAATTTTGTTAGGAGATTTTAATGTTCATAATATCGAATGGCTACCGCATTCATCTCTTACAACTAAATCCGGGCAACAAGCTAAGTTCTTTGACAATTCTCATAATCTTACTCAAATGATAAATCAACCTTTTTCCACCCGACAATATGGAGCACCTAAATTATTAGATCTCTATCTTACAACTATTCCACTCATAACGTAAAAAAAATTGTGATTTCAATGCACAATGCCTGTATTCCGATAATCCACATATTGCTGCCGAAAATATAACAAAATCATTCAACAAGTTATAAAAGAATTTGTACCATTTTTTGTTATCAAACCAAAACAAAAATACTTTTATTTGATTTAAGTCAAACAAGCAATTAATAAGAAACGTAAAGCATTCAACAAACGCATCTTTGATAGTCCTATACATAGTTTTGCAGATGTTAATACCCTTCACACCTCTTACTTTCCAAAGTTAATTTTCACAAACATGAATGAGCGTCTAAATATTTCTAGGATAGAATCTGTAACATCTTTAAATAATGACGTTCAAAAAATTTCTGAGTAGGGCGTTTTCAATATAGTAAACATTAATTACAACTTTATCAAGTATTAATATAAATAATTAATCTATATCAAACACATCAACGATTTGTCTTCTTGGAGTTACAATTTTAATTAATTTTCTTTGGAATAAACATGTCGTAGATCTGGCTTCTTAAGTTGCTACAAAACTAGGATTTTTTAATAGGTGCAAAAAGTTCTTCACTTCTAAGCAGCTAGTCCATATATATAAAACTTACATACGTTCTTGTATTGAATAATGTTCCCAAGTTTGGGGAGGAGCGTCCAAATCAACACTATCACTTTTAAATACTATTCAAAAACGAGCTATTAGAACCATTGCCGACCCAACATTGACCAATGACTTAAATACCTTGCAACAACCTTCAAAGATGTAGAACCAAAACTTTTAAAAAAGATTTTTTCAATAGACTATTGACAAGTAGAATAAACTTCCAAATTCGGTTTTCCCTGAAGACTATAATCCTCAATGTTTTAAAGTAAATTTTCACAGACATATTAAAACTTGACTTCAGTGTAGTTTCAATGCAGGTGTATTCACTCGTTGAAATTCAAATGTTTTTATATGTTGTTGTGACATATAAAGTAATACCTAAATATTACACTTTGAAGTAAAAAAAAAAAAATTATGACTAATGCTTTGTTATTATCTTTCTTAGGGGCTTTGCAGTAAACACAAACAGAAATAAAACAAATTTTAAGGGACCTGTTCAAACACAAGCAACGATCAATGTTCCTCCTACTGAAGTTGATGAAATTCGACTTGATGTTGATGAAGATCTAGCCACTACATTGGAAAATGTAAATATTATTAATTCCGACAATGCCACAAGTCAACAAAAACCTTATCAGGAGCAACCTACAGGTTTAAGAATTTTTGATCCCTTATATTTTTTATTAAAATTGAAAGATTTTGAAATGCATGGTCGGCAATTTGGATGCAACCTTTCTAATTTTAATATTGTGCATGAAAATCGAGACGGATTATTTACTTCGTTAAAATTTGTATGTAATATGTGCAATGCTGTGCAGCACATACCTTTGATAAATCCTCTGGATGAAATGAAATTAAGCATTAACAACAGCTTTGTTGCCGGTGGAATGAACGTTGGTGGTGGCTACAACATGTTGTGCAAACTACTATCTTCTATAAATATGCCATTTATGTCTTCTAAAAAATATTCTCAAGTCCATAAAGAAGTATGCCGCACATATGAGAAAATAGCAATTTCTGAAATGTCAAATGCTGCCAACGAAGAAAAACAATTAGCAATTGAAGAAGGCCATATTGATAAAGACGGTATTCCTGAGATAACGGTTGTTTGTGATGGAGCTTGGTCCAAACGATCATACCGAACAAATTATAATGCATTGTCTGGCGTAGGAGCAATCATTGGATATAGAACAAAAAAAGTTTTATATGTTCACGTAAAAAATAAGTATTGCCTTGTTTGTGCTAGAGCGGAAAATGCTAATTTGGTAGTGAAAAGGCACGATTGTTACAAAAATTGGACAGATAGTTCACCTGCTATGGAATCTGCTTCAATCGTTGAAGGTTTTAACAAAAGTATTGAACTTCACGGATTAAAGTACAAGACAATGATAGCAGATGGTGATAGTTCTTGCTACAATAAAAGTTTTAGAATCCCGACCATACGGAATGGACGTTGTGGAAAAAATTGAATGTAGAAATCATTTATTTCGTAATTTTTGTAATAAACTTCGCGATCTTAGCAATGCAAAAATAGGACCAAAGGTAATAAGAAGTGAATTATCTAAAAAAAATTTAAAACTGCGCTGTTCAATATACAAAGCAGTTAAATACCGAAAAAACGAAAATATTGACACAGCTAGCAAAATTTTGAATTTAAAAAATGATATTTTATATGCTCCCAGTCACATTTTCGGTGAGCATAAAAACTGTGCAAATTATTTTTGTGATAAAAAAAGACCGGATAAAAAAAATACGATGGAAGATTTTAAATTGGCAGGTCTATATGAACGTTTAATGACAATTTTTAGATTACTTTCTACGCACGCTAAAAGTCTAATTTACGATGTAGATAGCAATATTGTTGAGCAGTACAACTCCATTATTTGTAAATTTGTAGGTGGTAAACGCATTAATTATAGTTTAAAAGGTTCATATCAAGCAAGATGTTTTGCTGCAGTGATTTCTCATAACTCAAAAAAAACCATTCTACAAATTTTAGAAGTATTGCACGAGTGAGTCGCCGAAGAAGTACGCAAAACGATATGAACATTCAAAAGCTACAAAAAAGAGCGTTAGGCAAATTTTCCGCCCAAAACACAAACCTAAAATGGCGTCCAGTAATCGGCACTATGGCGACTTTTGTGAAAAGCCTGATATTTCTACCGAAGATTTTGAAATTGCAAAAGAAATGTTTCTATTTTCACTGAAGAAAAGTGAAAAAGAACGTGAGTTATTTGAAATAAGAACAAGGGACCAAAGTAATTGTGTGGAATGGTTAGAAGAAAGAAGGAAATTGCTAACTGCTTCTAATTTTGGTACAATTTGTAAGAGAAAACCTTATACCAGTTGTGCTAATCTTGTAAATACTATTATTTATAAAGACTATGCCAAAGGAATACGTGCTTAGGACTACGGAAAGCAAAACGAACCGTTAGCAATTTCAGAATTGTCCGCTTTACAAGCAGTGGAAATAGTGCCATGTGGAATGTTTCTTGATAGTCAAATTCCATATTTAGGTGCTACTCCAGATGGTTTGGTTGGAGCTGATGGCATTGTTGAAGTGAAATGCCCTTATTCAGCAAGAGAAATGACACCAGATCAGGGAATATTGACAAAGAAAATATTGTTTTGGAAAAATGACACAGTAGATAAAAAACATAAGTGGTTTTTTCAAATCCAAGGACAGCTTCACGTCACTCAAAAACAATATTGTTTGTTTTGCGTTTGGACACCAAAGGGGATCAAGACAGAAATTATTTGCAGGGATGATCAGTTTTGGGAAGATCAAATGTTGCCGCATCTATCATTTTTCTATTTAAACTGCATTTTACCGGAACTGCTTGATCCAAGAAAAACAAGGAATATGGCAATACGAGATCCAAAACAAATTTTAGAGGCGCAGGAAGAATATAGAAATAAAAAACAGAAAAAAAGAAAATAATTCAAATAAATTTTTACCTAACATTTTGGTGGATAATAATTAGTCCTTTGTTTGTATCGCAGTTTGGATTAATAAAAAATTATTGTGTTGAGTACTGATTTTTTTCTTTCCATGCTTTGGTGATGTGACCGACTTGTAGCTCTTGATTGGTAGAATTAGATGTCAAAGGAAGCGCAGTTTTTTATGATTAAACATATAATAAAGATTACTAAAATAGCAATAACATTTAGGGCCGGTCTTTCATTTTGAGTTTAAGCTAAGATTGAAGTTTAAGTTCTTTTCAAATCAGTTTAACTGAGTTTGTCAATGTAATTTGTCATAATGGATTATTTGTAAATAGGTTATGTATCATGCTTTGAGTCATAAAAATGCGGGACATTTAAAATTAAAATAAAAGTTGATAAAATTGTAATAATAGGATTGTCGCTTAAAAATGTTGTGCATTACATGTTTTTAATTAACAATATTCTTAAAAACGTAGTAATAATGTAGTTTAAATATGTTTATTTTATCATTTCGCTGCAAACATTTTACAGAATAAAATGTCATAAATAAAATGAAGTGAGAAATAAATGATATTTCAGAGATTTTACTACCAACTTAAAATACATTTATTATATTAATCTCAGATCACAAACTGAGTTAAACAATGGATTAAACTATGATTGAAATATCAGCCCTTATTAACACATACATAGTACTTAAACATTATTTTTTGTATGTTGATAATACCAAATTAAAAACAATAAATTTTCAACTTCCATACAGCACCATTAGAATAGTATTTATTAAAATTTAAGAATATTACAGATCTTTTAATTTCAATTAAAATTATTACTAAAACTATTATTGATGATTAATTTTTATAATAATATTATTAATATTATAACTTGGCATAAAAACTTCTTAATAAAATTATTATATTGTATCTGCCACACGGAGCCAGTCAAAGTGCGTATGCACCGGCTAATGGCAGACAAGACCAAGAAACCTACTCTGTCTTTTTCTAGCACCGCGCGACCTAGTATTTTAATTTATTACTTTAAAGGTCGTTATTTTAGCAGTAGTATTGTTTTAATCAAGTTTTTTTATAAGAATTTTATTTTTTAAATATAGAAATAAAGAAAAAATATGTTTAAGATTGTTCATTTTCGATATTTTTTTGACATTTTCTCATTTTTCTCCGTTAATTATGGGAAATTAAAATTTTTGCCTCGGAAATTTTCTTGCAAATTAAGTTCTTGAAATATTTTATAATAAACTTTTTTTGATAAATCCGATAGTTTAGACACAAACTCAACTGCCAGTTGTTCGATTTTCCCCTCAAGCAACATGACAAATCCTATCATTTTCAGCACCCCGTTCCGCCACGCCACTCGGACCATGGAGCCTTAATTATTGAGTGTGAAATAAGTATATTTGTGAGGCGGACCGGTCGCCGTAGTCGTTGTATTGCGTATTGGATTCACACTTCACACTGCTAGTTATTCGAGGTTCGAGGTATACCTGCTTGTCGGATGGCACAAAAAAGGGGTGCGCGCAAAGAAACAAATATAAATCATTGACTTTACAACACATATAAATCATTGACCTTAAAATATATATAGAATAATTGAATACATATTCAATCATTCATATAATTATTTACATACAAACTGGTTAACTACAACAACAATTAATACACAATAAAATTAATATTTGATATTGAACATTGACAAAATACAGTTTATATTTATCAAATTATATGTAGATGTAGAAACGACGCCAAAGTTGCTGTTTTTGTTAGAATACAAGAATTAAAGTAGCTTCGAATTGTTTCAAGTACCTTTTTTTTGTTGAGACTGCATAAATTTTTAAATTGATTTAGTATTTTCCATAAATTATCTTAAAAAACGTAAAAACATGAGTTTGAAAAATTTAAATGAAATATTTAATTATAATTGCTTAAAAACTTGGAAAGTTTATCAAATGTGGGATTTATTTTCTTTTTTAAAAGGGATTTTATCCATTAAACCCACTTTTTTTTCTCCCTCGCTTGGATGGTATTACTTTTTCATTCATTTTTCATTGAAGTTTTGTTAATGTTCTTATTTTTTTCTTATTTTTTTCTTTTTTTTGTTATGATTTGACTTACTATTTCATTTTTGAATTTCCAGTTATTTTTATTTAAAGCATTAAGTCTACTATATTACCTGATATCAACTTTATCTGCGAGGCTTCTTTTTCATCGTTTCTTTCTTATTGCCATCTGATGCATGCAAACAGCGTATGTTGTGCAGTGTCAGCCTCTTCGCAGTACACGAATTTATTATCTATCATTTTTCATATTTTTTTCAGGTAGCTTTGGAAGCTTTCATGACCTGTAAGGCACGGCAAAGTAGTAGTTTATTTCTTCATGGTCCTTGTTTATCTACTTTTTTATGTTGGGTATTAGCTTGTGGATTCACTATTCCTTTACATTTTTTGCCTACATTTTTTGACACTTGTTTAATGTTTTGTTGCCAGCTGGCTCATTTTTTCTGCTTTCCTTTTCCTTTTGTGCTACTCCTTTCTCTGGCTAGCAGAGTAAACGGAACTATGCATGCCAGGATTATTGAACTCATTGTCGAAATTGTTTTTCATACCTTACTAACTCTGATTGCCAAATTTCTTTGCAAACTGATCAGCGTTTTTAAGTTTTTATTAAATTTGAGAGCAACACTCCATATTGGCGCAGCGTATAGCACGATTGACGCGGCTTTGGGTGCCAAAAGCCTTCTCTTGCTTTTGCTGATTCTTCATATTCTATGCATCATCTTTTCAACGTAAGCGGCTGCTTTTTTTACTTTAGTTATCATCAATTTTACAGGTTTCTTAAACGTTAAGTATTTGTCCACTACCATTCCCAGATACTTAATACTACTATTTTTTGGCTTTATGGTGTTTTGTCTAATACAAAATGTATGTCTCCGCATTTTTTCTTACTAATCTACATTACCGCTTTCATTTTCTCAGTTGCCAGTTCTAGTCTGTGGTTTTTTATCTATTTGCTAATTTGTTTGCCTTTTTCTGGCGTCTTTTGCAACCATCATCATTGCTAAAATATGAGCATAAGTTATTAGCGTAACTTTTTTGGGTGTGTCCTCAACAGTTTGTTATATAAGATATTCCAGAGATGAGGATCTAACACTGACTTTTGTGGTATCTTTCTTGTAACTTTTTGCTTTTCTTTTTTCTTATCTACTATAATTTGGTCTAAAAAGTAATCCTTTATAATTTCTACTAGATGCTTGGTATATTTCTATCTTCTATAGCCTTTATTGTTACGTCCGTTGCAGCCGAATTGAAGGCATTCTTGACTTCAATTGTTACAAGCGCACATAGTCTCTTTGTTTTCAGTGTTTTTTATCTCATTTTTTGCAATTTCAATTACGGTTTCTATTGATTGTAAGGTTTATTTTCCTTAGCCGTGTTGCGTTTTTGACTATGATGTGCTCATATAGCTTTTTCCATTATGACAATTAGGCATATGGAACGGTATGAGCTCGAATTTTTCTGATTCTTGTTTGTTTTTTCAGTTCATTTTAGATTGGCCTTTTTTCATATGTCCTTAAACTTTCCATTTTTAAATGCTGAGTTAAACACAGCGAGAATTTGCTCTGGAATTATTTCCACCGTCAGTTTAATAATTTCTGCTGGAATTTCATCCGGCCCCGGGTTTTCCTGTCTTACAGTTTCCTTAGTTAAATTTAGTTCTAATGGCTGATGATCTGATTCTATTCTTATTGCTACTTCAAATTTATTTACCTCTTCCCTCGTTAGCGTATTTACAACTACATAGTCTATTACGGATTGCTCATTTAATAAATTCAACCTCTTATTCTGTTGTGAAGTTTCCATTTAAAATGTCCCAACCTCTCTTCTATCGTTTCTATCAGTTCTCCTTTCCTTCTTCTCTGTTTTCTAAGGTGTTTTTTGATTTTCTGTTTTTCGTGTGAATATTTTGTTTGATTCTTTCTCTTCTCTTTTCAATTCTTGTATTAAAGGGTTAGCAGTACTAAGGGATTCTAATTATTTAAATTTTATTATTCTGCAAATCTTAAATGTCTATAATAATCAAAACAAATTTTTTTAATAGTAAAGCATTTTTTAAATTTTAATAAATTGATACATCATAAACTATTATTGTCGATTGACATTAGGTTTAAATCAGTTTTTAAATAATTGTTCATTTAATTCAATTTTTATAAAAATTAAATGAAATAAAGTTAGCAATCAATTAATATCTTCTTTAGTTTGCATTCTATAAAAACAGTAAATTTTCATATAATATATTATTAAATTAGTTATAAGTATACAAAATTTCATTTTGATTTGAATCAATTTGGGGGTGGAAAAAATAAAAAGCCAATTAGGGGTTGATTCAATTTGCATCAATCAAGGGGGCGTTTGCTTCATAGCAAAGCTGACAAAATTCTGAACAGAAAATCTTAAACAGTTCAATTTTTAAAATGCAGTTTTGAATAAGAAAATGCAATTTATAATTATCCGAAATGTAATGTTTCCATGCGCATCGCCATCGCGTCTTGCTTGTACTACGCTGAGTGGCTTCGTGTCCTTCATTCCTCAGTAACACATTGTCCGGTCCAGATGTGTTTGCCTTTAATAATAATAATTTAGTGCTATCTTATAATTAAAAGTGACTAGTGGTGTATACATCATTGCAGATCAACATAAGATGACCGTCGAGGGAGATTGAAATGTAAGTTTTGATTAATTCGGCCGATTTTGAACCTAAATTGCGCGATTTCTAATGTAAATTGATTCAATCGATTTGTTTTTAATTGAGCGTTAATTAATAATATTCTTATTACCAAATTTCACAATATTTCAACTCATTACGCCATTGTTTAATGTTAATATATTGCGATGTTTCTACAGGTATTTGCGTCGCATTTTTATTCCAGTAAATAAGTTTTATCTCTTCGCTTTTTTGCCTAAATTGAAATCGAACATTCGCATTTATAAATAGAATTTCTTATCACCTTCCCTTGTGAAATGTTTCCTTTATATTTACAAGTTTTATATTATTGTATTATTCATTTTAAATTATATTCTATTCTAGTGGGGGTTTATTGTAAATTATACTTATATTGTTATAAAAATTAAAGACTTTTTAGAGCTTTTAATATATTGTTGAAAGTAAATTTTAAAATTTAATTAAACCAAGGTCCTTAATTATGAAATTTTACTGTTTCTGCTCAAATAAATCCAGTTGAAGCCCGGTTTTTGTAATTTATTTTTCGTTTAGTTGTTCACTTCTGAATTTAGGCTCTTTTAATTTCTTTTACGGTTTTATATCCTGAGCTAGATGATACCAGGTCTTTTATTGCTAATATATTATTTCTTTTGTGGAATAAAATTTGTTTTAACTAGATCCATCTTACCAAACATGCTTTTAACTAATTGAATATTATATTTAAATCAATTTTTGTGTTAAATGTTTACCTTAATTTTAGTAAAAAAAAAATCTTTACTTTTTGATGTGCTTGCTGCAATTACTATTAATTGGTAAATGTTAAATGTTATTAAATATTATCTGGAGAAACAAACATCCATTTTTTTCATAACAAAGACTTGGCCAAGTGTTTGTAATCACAGATTGGATATTTCTTTGAGTTTTTGATGTGCTTGCTGCTATTATACTTAAGGATAAATGTTAAAATTTACTAAATAACAGCAGTAGAGACAAACAATAATTTTTTTGATGACAAACACTTGAGTTACTAGGCGATTCTTGCTTGACTGTTTGTCATTAAAAAATTAGAGTTTTTCTCTAGCTTTTGATGTGTCTGCTGCTATTGCCTTTGAGAGAGAATGTTAAAAGTTAATAATTAATAGCTGAAGAGACAGGCAACCAATTTTTTTTTATAACGAACACTTGGCCTAGTAGGCGATTCTTGCTCAAGTGTTTGTAATAAAAAAATAGAATATTTTCTAAAGTTTTTGATGTGCCTGCTGCTATTATATTTAGGAGTCAATACTAAAAGTTACTAAATAACAGAATTAGAGACAAACAAACTATTTTTTTAATGACAAACGCTTGGACTAGTATGCGATTTTTGCCTAAATCTTTGTCAGCATATAAATGGAATTTTTTCCAGTTTTTGATGTGTCTGCTGCTATTGCAATTGAGGGAGAATATTATAAGTTATTAAGTAACAGTTGGAGAGACAAGCAACCATGTTTTTTATGACAAACACTTGGTCTAGTAGGCGATTCTTGTCCAAGTGTTTGTCATCAAAATAATTAAATATGTTTGGTGTGTGCTACCGTTACATTTGAGGTAGAATGTTAAATGATAAATAATAACAGCAAGACATACATCCAATTTTTCCAATGACAAATACTTGGGCTAGTAGACGATTCTTGCACAAGTATTTGTTTAAATTATTATTTTTTTTTTATGAATAAAATAAAGTTTTACTATCTTACCAAACCTGGTCTTAACTAACTGGATAATATATTTAAAACAATTCTTATAATAAATTTTAAATTTTTAGTTCTACTTCAGTATAAATTTTTATTATATAATTTTTTTTTTAATCATTATACAAAACTACTGTATTATGAGCAATATTTGGAATTATATTATATTATTATTTCCTAAATCGATTTCTTTACATTTAAAATATATTTCGTGTAATTTTTTAAAGCTGATTTTGTCATTATTTTTTAAGTAAGAGGTTTTTAATTTTTTATCTCAGGTTTACTTTAATGAAATAATGGTTTTCAATTAGTTTCAATTTCTTTCTTTTAAATAGTTTTATTGTTAAAATAATTAAAATTGTTACAGTTATCCAAACTTATTTCTAGATTAGGTGATTTAGTTGCTTTCTATTCTGTTTCATGTTGTTTTTTAATATTTGGTAGAGAATTGGCGTTTTTATTTATCGTCAGAACTTGGAAGATAAAATGTTGATGATCCAAACAGTTTTTAAAATTAATTTACTGTTTGCAGTTGTCAAAATGTATTACAAGTACACGTTTTCTTAATAATCGGTTTGATTGCTTATAGATATTATTAGGAAACATTAATTAAATTAGTTTTTAGCTGATAGTTTGTGGGTGACGCCTTAAGCTGCCGTTCCACTTAAGAGTAAATACAGGCAAGTATAAGAAATACTTGCCTGTATTTACTCTTAATGAGATTAAAAAAATGCGATTGACGACATGTTTGTACTGAGTTGTGTAGTTAACTATTTTTTTTTCTTGAGAAGTACTTGCAAATATTTACTTTTATGCGGAGCAGCACCTTTAAAGTGAGTTGTTTGGGATTTTGTTCTCCGATTGTATTACTTTAAAGAATGACGCTGTTGTAGATTCTACCGTTGTGCAACAATCTTTATTTGATTTGTTTTGTTGTTGTGAAGCCGATAATCTATTAGATATTTTTTCATGTAACTAAAATGTTTTTTTGTTAATTTAATACTTCTACTCAACTTTTAATATTTCTTACTTCAATGATCTGAGTAACTATATGCAATACATATTTTACATGCGGCAAAACTATTTACTGACCGATCTTAACCATATTGTTGAATAATTTTACTCAGGAAATGAAATTTATGCTTTTCATAATAATTTTTGATACATTTCCTGGGTGAAATGGGTTTTCTTGGAGACCTTTTATAATTTTTATGCTATGAATTGGATTTCTGTCGAATATTTAATGGATTTTATTAATCTAGATAAGTTGGTATTAAAACTGTTCTAATTTCTACCTTGGTTTCTAGTATTATAACGAAAGCAACAACTTTAGCGTCATGTCTACTTCTGCATATAATTTGATAATCAATTTATTTTTATTCTAGTACATTTAGAAAGCACTAAACTATGTTTTGTAAAAGTATTTTAGTCAAATTATATTTGCTAATAGCATTAAAATGCATTCAAAAATAACGATTTTTTTTAATTTTGTTATTTTTTTTGGCTATTTTCATTTATAATTTGACCAAAATACTTTGACAAAATACAGTTTATATTTATCAAATTATATGTAGATGTAGAAACCACGCCAAAGTTGCTGTTTTTGTTAGAATACAAGAATTAAAGTAGCTTTGAATTGTTTCAAGAACCTTTTTTTTGTTGAGACTGCATAATTTTTTAAATTGATTTAGTATTTTCCAAAAGTTATCTTAAAAAACGTAAAAACATGAGTTTGAAAAATTAAAATGAAATATTTGTTTATAATTGCTTAAAAACTTGGAAAGTTTATCAAATGTGGGATTTATTTTCTTTTTTAAAAGGGATTTTATCCATTAAACCCACTTTTTTTTCTCCCTCGCTTGGATGGTATTACTTTTGCATTCATTTTTCATTGAAGTTTTGTTAATGTTCTTATTTTTCTCTTATTTTTTCTTTTTTTTTTTGTTATGATTTGACTTACTGTTTCATTTTTGAATTTCCAGTTATTTTTATTTAAAGCATTAAGTCTACTATACCTGATGTCAACTTTATCTGCGAGGCTTCTTTTTTCATCGCTTCTTTTTCATCGTTTCTTTCTTATTGCCATCTGATGCATGCAAACAGCGTATGTTGTGCAGTGTCAGCCTCTTCGCAGTACACGAATTTATTATCTATAATTTTTCATATGTTTTTCAGGTAGCTTTGGAAGCTTTCATGACCTGTAAGGCACGGCAAAGTAGTAGTTTATTTTTTCATGGTCCTTGTTTATCTACTTTTTTATGTTGAGTATTAGCTTGTGGATTCACTATTCCTTTACATTTTTTGCCACTTGTTTAATGTTTTGTTGCCAGCTGGCTCATTTTTTCTGCTTTCCTTTTCCTTTTGTGCTACTCCTTTCTCTGGCTAGCAGAGTAAACGGAACCATGCATGCTAGGATTATTGAACTTATTGTCGAAATTGTTTTTCATACCTTACTAACTCTGATTGTCAAATTTCTTTGCAAACCATATTGGCGCAGCGTATTGCACGATTGACGCGGCTTTGGGTGCCAAAAGCCTTCTCTTGCTTTTGCTGATTCTTCATATTCTATGCATCATCTTTTCAACGTAAGCGGCTGCTTTTTTTTACTTTAGTTATCATCAATTTTACAGGTTTCTTAAACGTTAAGTATTTGTCCACCACCATTCCCAGATACTTAATACTACTATTTTTTGGCTTTATGGTGTTTTGTCTAATACAAAATGTATGTCTCCGCAATTTTTCTTACTAATCTACATTACCGCTTCCATTTTCTCAGTTGCCAGTTCTAGTCTGTGGTCTTTTATCTATTTGCTAATTTGTTTGCCTTTTTCTGGCGTCTTTTGCAACCATCATCATTGCTAAAATATGAGCATAAGCTATTAGCGTCACTTTTTTGGGTGTGTCCAGCCTCAACAATTTGTTATATAAGATATTCCAGAGATGAGGATCTAACACTGACTTTTGTGGTATCTTTCTTGTAACTTTTTGCTTTTCTTTTTTCTTATCTACTATAATTTGGTCTAAAATGTAATCCTTTATAATTTCTACTAGATGCTTGGTATATTTCTATCTTCTATAGCCTTTATTGTTACGTCCGTTGCAGCCGAATTGAAGGCATTCTTGACTTCAATTGTTACAAGCGCACATAGTCTTTTTGTTTTCAGTGTTTTTTATCTCATTTTTTGCAATTTCAATTACGGTTTCTATTGATTGTAAGGTTAATTTTCCTTAGCCGTGTTGCGTTTTTGACTATGATGTGCTCATATAGCTTTTTCCATTATGACAATTAGGCATATGGAACGGTATGAGCTCGAATTTTCCTGATTCTTGTTTGTTTTTTTAGTTCATTTTAGATTGGCCTTTTTTCATATGTCCTTAAACTTTCCATTTTTAAATGCTGAGTTAAACACAACGAGAATTTGCTTTGGAATTATTTCCACCGTCAGTTTAATAATTTCTGCTGGAATTTCATCCGGCCCCGGGTTTTCCTGTCTTACAGTTTCTTTAGTTAAATTTAGTTCTAATGGCTGATGATCTGATTCTATTCTTATTGCTACTTTAAATTTATTTACCTCTTCCCTCGTTAGCGTATTTACAACTACATAGTCTATTACGGATTGCTCATTTAATAAATTCAACCTCTTATTCTGTTGTGAAGTTTCCATTTAAAATGTCCCAACCTCTCTTCTATCGTTTCTATCAGTTCTCCTTTCCTTCTTCTCTGTTTTCTAAGGTGTTTTTTGATTTTCTGTTTTTCGTGTGGATATTTTGTTTGATTTTTTCTCTTCTCTTTTCAATTCTTGTATTAAAGGGTTAGCAGTACTGAGGGATTCTAATTATTTAAATTTTATTATTCTGCAAATCTTAAATGTCTATAATAATCAAAAAAATTTTTTTAATAGTAAAGCATTTTTTAAATTTTAATAAATTGATACATCATAAACTATTAGTGTCGATTGACATTAGGTTTAAATCAGTTTTTAAATAACTGTTCATTTAATTCAGTTTTTATAAAAATTAAATGAAATAAAGTTAGCAATCAATTAATACCTTCTTCGGTTTGCATTCTATAAAAACAGTAAATTTTCATATAATATATTATTAAATTAGTTATAAGTATACAAAATTTTATTTTGATTTGAATCAATTTGGGGGTGGAAAAAATAAAAAGCCAATTAGGGGTTGATTCAATTTGCATCAATCAAGGGGGCGTTTGCTTCATAGCAAAGCTGACGAAATTCTGTACAGAAAATCTTAAACAGTTCAAATTTTAAAATGCAGTTTTGAATAAGAAAATGCAGTTTATAATTATCCGAAATGTAATGATTCCATGCGCATCGCCATCGCGTCTTGCTTGTACTACGCTGAGTGGCTTCGTGTCCTTCATTCCTCAGTAACACATTGTCCGGTCCAGATGTGTTTGCCTTTAATAATAATAATTTAGTGCTATCTTATAATTAAAAGTGACTAGTGGTGTATACATCATTGCAGATCAACATAAGATGACCGTCGAGGGAGATTGAAATGTAAGTTTTGATTAATTCGGCCGATTTTGAACCTAAATTGCGCGATTTTTAATGTAAATTGATTCAATCGATTTGTTTTTAATTGAGCGTTAATTAATAATATTCATATTACCAAATTTCACAATATTTCAACTCATTACGCCATTGTTTAATGTTAATATATTGCGATGTTTCTACAGGTATTTACGTCGCATTTTTATTCCAGTAAATAAATTTTATCTCTTCGCTTTTTTGCCTAAATTGAAATCGAACATTCGCATTTATAAATAGAATTTCTTATCACCTTCCCTTGTGAAATGTTTCCTTTATATTTACAAGTTTTATATTACTGTATTATTCATCTTGAATTATATTGCATTCTAGTGGGGTTTTATTGTAAATTATACTTATGTTATAACAATTAAAGATTTTAGTTTTAGGATCTTCTAATATTTTGTTGGAAGTAAATTTTAAAGTTTTAAAATTTAATTAAACTAAGGTTTTTAATTATGAAATTTTATTGTTTCTGCTCAACTAGATCCAATTGAAGCCCGATTTTTGTAATTTATTTTTCTTTCATTTGTTCAATTCTGAACTTAAGCTTTCTTTAATTTGTTCTACGATTTTTTAATTCTGAACTGGATGATACCAGGACCGCCCTTTATTGCTAATATATTATTTCTTACCAAACATGCTCCTAACTAATTGAATATTATCTTTAAATCAATTTTTGTGTTAAATGTTTAGCTCCATTTTAGTACACATTTTTCTTTACTTTTTGATGTGCTTGCTGCAATTACTATTAATTGGTAAATGTTTAATGTTATTAAATACCATTTGGAGAAACAAACATTCAATTTTTTTATAACAAATACTTGGCTGAGTGTTTGTAATCAAAAATTGATATTTTCTTGAGTTTTTGATGTGCTTGCTGCTATTATATTTAAGGATAAATGTTGAAATTTACTAAATAACATAATAACAATTATTTTTTTATGACAAACACTTGAGCTAGTAGGCGATTCTTGCTTGACTGTTTGTCATTACAAAAAAGGAATTTTTCTTCAGCTTTTGATGTGTTTGCTACTATTGCAATTCAGAGAGATTGTTAAAGTTATTAAATAATAGCTGGAGAACTGTTTTTTTCACAACGAACACTTGGCTTAGTAAGCGATTCTTGATCAAGTGTTTGTAAGCAAAAAAAAATGGATATTTTTTTAAGTTTTTGATGCGTCTGGTGCTATTATATTCAGGAGTGAATGTTAAAAGTTATGAAATAACATCACTAGAGACAAACAAACTATTTTTTTAATGATAAACACTTGGACTAGTATGCGATTCTTGTCTAAGCCTTTGTCAGCAAAAAATTGAACTTTTTTAATTTTTGATGTGTCTGCTGCTATTGCATTTGAGGAAGAATGTTATTAATTAAGAGAGCCTGGCAATCATTTTTTTACGACGAACACTTGGTCTAGTAAGTGATTCTTGTCCATGTGTTTGTCATCAAAAAATTAAATAATTTGGTGTGCTTACTATCGTTACATTTGAGGTAGAATGTTAAATGTTATTATATAATAGCAAGACCTCCATCTAATTTTTTTGATGACAAATACTTGGGCTAGAAGGCGATTCTTGCTCAAATATTTGTTATCGAAAAATTGTTTGATTTTTTCTTTTTGATAAATAAAATGTAGTTTTACTATTTACATCATACCAAACCTGTTCTAAGCTAATTGGATAATATATTTATAACAATTATAATAAATTTTAAGTTTTTGGTTCTACTTCAGTACAACATTTTTATTATAATATAGGTTTTTTAGACTTTGTATTTTTTTTTAATTTAATGGTTGATGATCTGATTCTATTTTTATTGCTACTTTAAATTTATTTACCTCTTCCTACGCTGGTCTATTCACAACTACATAGTCTATTACGGAATGCTCATTTAGTAAATTCAACCACTTCATCTGCTGTGAAGTTTCCATTTAAAATGGAAAATCTTTCACTTCTATCATTTTAATCAGTTCTTTCCTTCTTCTCTATTTTCTGTAGTGTTCTTTGATTTTCTGTTTTTTGTGTGGTTATCTTGTTTGATTCTTTTTCCACTTCTTAATTTTGGTATTAAAAGGTTAGCTGTACTAGAGGATTCTAATTATTTAAATTTTATTACTCTGCTATTCTTAAATGTCTATAATAATCAAGCCTTAACTAAAAATAATTTTAAAAAATAGTAAACCATTTTTTTAAATTTTAATAAATTGATACATCATAAACTATTAGCGTCGATTGACATTAGGTTTAAATCAGTTTTTAAATAATTGTTCATTTAATTCAGTTTTTATAAAAATTAAATGAAAAATAGTTAGCAATTAATTAATATCTTTCTTAGTTTGCATTTTGTAAAAACCGTAAATTTTTATACAACGTATTATTAAATTAGTTATATGTATACAAAATTTTATTTTGTTTTGATTCAATTTGAGGGTGGCAAAAATAAAAACTCGATTAGGGGTTGATTCAATTTGCATCAATCAAGAGGGCGTTTGCTTTATAGCAAAGCTGACAAAATTATGTACAGAAAATCTTAAATAATCCAATTTCTAAAACGCAGTTTTCAATAAGAAAATACAATTTATAATTATCCGTAATGTAATGATTCCATGCGCATCTCCATCGCGTCTTGCTTGTACTACGCTGAGTGGCTTCGTCCTTCATTCCTCAGTAACACATAGTTCGGTCTAGATGTGTTTGTCTTTATTAATAATAAATTACTGCTATTTTATAATTAAATGTGATTAGTGGTGTCCACATCATTGCACTTCAACATAAGATGACCGTCAGGGAGATTGCATTGTAAGTTATGAATTAATCCGGCCGATTTTGATCTTAAATTGCGCGATTTTTAATGTAAATTGATTCAATCGATTTGTTATTAATTGAGCGTAAATTAATGATATTCTTTTTACCAAATTTCACAATATTTCAACTCATTACGCCATTGTTTAATGTTAATATATTACGATGTTTCTACAGGTATTTGCGTCGCATTTTTATTCCAGTAAATAAATTTTATCTCTTCGCTTTTTTGCTTAAATTGAAATCGAACATTCGCATTTATAAATAGACGGTCTTATCAGCTTCCCTTGTAAAATGTTTCCTTTATATTTACAAGTTTTATATTATTGTATTATTCATTTTAAATCATATTCTATTCTATGGGGGGTTTATTGTAAATTATACTAATATTGTTATAACAATTAAAGATTTTAGTTTTAGAATCTTCTAATATTTTATTGGTAGTAAATTTTAAAATTTTATAATTTTAAAATTTAATTTAACTAAGGTCTTTAATTATGAAATTTTATTGTTTCTGCTGGAATAGATCCAGTTGAAGCCCGATTTTTGTAATTTATTTTTCTTTCATTTGTTTACTGAATTTAGGTTTCCTTTAATTTCTTCCACGATATTTTATCCTGAGCTGGATGATACCATGCTTGGCTTTTATTGCGTATATTATTTCTTTTGATGAATAAAATGTGTTTTTACTAAATCCATCTTACCACACCTGGTCTTAACTAACTGAATAATATATTGAAACCAATTTTTATGATGAATTTTAAATTTTTAGTTTCGTTTTAGTACAAAATATTACCACCAACATATTACTGCATTATGTACAATATTTTGAGTTATTTATATTATATTATTGTTTGTTAAATTAATCTTTGAGAGCTTTACTATGTAGTTATTCATATTAATGATGACATAAAACCATTATTAAGTTTTTACTACAAGTAATCATTTTTAACATTAATCCGGCCGATTTTCTTCCAAATTTTATAGTATACCCATAGATATAGTGTCTTTATGGCATAGGCTAAATTTATCTCTACTGGTTATTTCATTACTAACCAATTATGTTTGTATTATATACCTGAAACCCGAAATAGCATTCAAGGGTGAAAATATTGTATATTTATATATTATTTTAACCCTTGAACAAAAAGGTAATCTATTTAGGGTATATAATACTAACATAATTGCTTATGTCGTAAAGACCTATACCTATAGGCGTACTATACATGTTAATATTTTTATGTAAAATTTTCATATTTGAAGCCAATATGGAATTATTCTATATTATAATAGTGCGTAGTTTAAATTTGCGTCGCATTTTTATTTCAATAAACAAATTTGATTGCTTCGCTTTTTCTCATTTATAAATAGACTGGTCTTATCAGCTACCCTTATGATGTTAGTACAGTTAGAATTTTCTTAATAAAATTTTTATATTATTACTCCTTTAATATATTGTTTTATATTATGGGTTTATTCTAAATTATACATACATACTAGGTTTGCCATTTTGTTTCGGGGTAGGCAGCAACACTGTACAATACAATTCTTATACCTTACTTCGATTTGCTTCAGCAATATCCTCACGCCTGGTCATGCATGCTCTCTTATTCTTACCATTTTTATTTTTTTGCGCGAGCGCTTTTATCTACAAGATTCAACCAACTTTAACATGATCTCTCTCTGCATTTTGATGAAAATATGTTTTCATCATTTTTATTCAAGTTTGATTGAAATTTTCAAAAAGCTTTTTACAATTATGGTTAATCTAAAAATATTTATTGGAAAATTTCATGAAAATTATTGTTGCTTAGAATTGAAAAAATGCAAGAAAAATCATTAATTTCTTGTATAAATTGTTGTCGTTTCCACAATTTTCCTCAAATTTGATTGAAATTTTTCAAAAAGCTTTTCACAATTATAGTAAATTTAAAAATAATTATTGGAAAGTTTCATGAAAATTATTGTTGCTTAGAATTGAAAAAATGCAAGAAAAAACATAGATTTCTTGTATAAATTGTTGTCGTTTCCACAATTTTCCTCAAATTTAATCGAAATTTTCCAAAAAGCTTTTTACAATTATGGTTTATCTAAAAATAATTATTGGAAAATTTCATGAAAATTATTATTGCTTAGAGATGAAAAAAATGCAAGAAAAAACATTAATTTCTTGTATAAATTGTTGTCGTTTCTACAATTTTCTTCAAATTTGAATAAAATTTTCCAAAAAGCTTTTTACAATTATGGTTAATCAAAAAATAATTATTGGAAAATTTTATGAAAATTATTATTGCTTAGAGATGAAAAAAATGCAAGAAAAAACATTAATTTCTTGTATAAATTGTTGTCGTTTCCACAATCTTCCTCAAATTTGAATAAAATTTTCCAAAAAGCTTTTTACAATTATGGTTAATCTAAAATTAATTATTGGAAAGTTTCATGAAAATTATTGTTGCTTAGAATTGAAAAAATGCAAGAAAAAATATTAATTTCTTGTATAAATTGTTGTCGTTTCCACAATTTTCCTCAAATTTGATTGAAATTTTCCAAAAAGCTTCTCACAGTTATAGTAAATTTAAAAATAATTATTGGAAAGTTTAATGAAAATTATTGTTGCTTATAATTGAAAAAAAAATGCAAGAAAAAACATTAATTTCTTGTATAAATTGTTGTCGTTTCCACAATTTTCTTCAAATTTGATCGAAATTTTCCAAAAAGCTTTTTACAATTATGGTTAATCTAAAAATAATTATTGGAAAGTTTCATGAAAATTATTGTTACTTAGAATTGAAAAAATGCAAGAAAAAACATTGATTTCTTGTATAAATTGTTGTCGTTTCCACAATTTTCTTAAAATTTGATTGAAATATTTCAAAAAGCTTTTCACAATTATGGTTAATCTAAAAATAATTATTGGAAAATTTTATGAAAATTATTGTTGCTTCGAATTGGAAAAAATGCAAGAAAAAACATTAATTTCTTGTATAAATTGTTGTCGTTTCCACAATTTTCCTCAAATTTGAATAAAATTTTCCAAAAAGCTTTTTACAATTATGGTTAATCTAAAAATAATTATTGGAAAATTTTATGAAAATTATTGTTGCTTAGAATTGACAAAATGCAAGAAAAAACATTAATTTCTTGTATAAATTGCTGTCGTTTCCACGATTTTCTTCAAATTTTCCAAAAAGCTTCTCAGAATTATATTAAGTTTTAAAATAATTATTGGAAGATTTTATGAAAATTAATGTTGAATTGAATTTAGAATTAAGAAAATTCAAGAAAAAACATTATTTTTTTGTGGAGATGGTTGTCGTTTCCACAATTGTTTTGAATTTTCTTGAAATACTTTAAATTTACATTAAATCTAATAATAATTATTGGTTGCATCACGGTTGATTCTCAACATAAATTGGGTTGTTTGATTAGGCTTTGGAGATTGTTCATTGTTTTGCATTCTACTAGAACTTTACCAATACTTCTGACGCGATTACATTTTCGAATTATATTTTAGATTTTTTTAGAGAGACTTATTAGTGGGTTGAGATGTTTTTGTAATTAGTTACTTTATCGGCGAGCAATTCACAGTATTTTCTATTTGTATTCTGAACAAACTGCTTACTAAGCTGCTGCAGAACAAAAAAGAATTTGGAGGATTTAGTATCTTAACTCTAGAAAAATAGAATCTTTGTCTCTGCAAACTATACATTTTCTGTCATTTTTTTGAATGATTATTAAAAAATTATTGTACTTTAATGCAACTTTTTATTTATTTTTTTCTAATCTAGCTATAGTATTACCATGATCTCTACTGGCGGCGCGGTTCAAATAGACATATATTAAGTGTATATATTTTTGAATCTATTAATTACGATTGAGATCTAATATCTTAACAAACACAATCACGTTTTTTTTTTAAATTTCAGGATATAAATAGCACTAAGGCAACTGAGGCTTGAGACATACTGTTTATTTGTAAATATTCCAAAGCATAAATCATTCTCTAATAAATGAGTTTGAGTGATCATCAAAGATCAACTATCGTGATCTGATAATTGAAGGTTAAATTCCTTAGTTCGTCTGTCACAACTCTGGTTGGGGACCCTATGTTACAATTTTCCAAGAAGGCAGCACGTCAATCGTGAGGCATGAGGAAAGTTCCCCTGTTGTCGTATCCTGTAGCTCTGAGGATAAGGTGCTTAGGTCAATAGAAAGTTTTGACAAAGGATCCTTGACCGAGTGAACCTTGGGTTCATGAGTTGCGGGGGGCGGGCTATACGGTTTTTGATTGATCTTTAGTTGTTGGCTAAAGATCGTTGATCAAGGATTGTTCAGCAGTGTATTAAGATATTTATGAAGAACACAGTAATGTCTGTTAGATGCACAATATAAGAAGCACACGGTAAGCAAACTTAAATAATACTTACTAACTTAAGCATACTAATTTTTTAACATTTCAGATTTCTTATTCATCTACAAAGGATTGAGAATGGATGAACTTATCTGGTTAGACATGTTCTGTTAATTTGCAAATATTCCAAAGCACATAACAATAGTTTGTGTGGGCATCAAAGATTGCCGATCGAAAGCAATAATTGAAGATTAAATCCCTTAGTTCGTCTGTCACAACTCTGGTTGGGGACCCTATGTTACAATTTTCCAAGAAGGCAGCACGTCAATCGTGAGGCATGAGGAAAGTTCCCCTGTTGTCGTATCCTGTAGCTCTGAGGATAAGATGCTTAGGTCAATAGAAAGTTTTGACAAAGGATCCTTGACCGAGTGAACCTTGGGTTTATGAGTTGCGGGGGGCGGGCTATACGGTTTTTGATTGATCTTTATTTGTTGGCTAAAAATCGTTGATCAAAGATTGTTCAGCTGTGTACTAAAATGTTTGTGAAGAATGCAGTCATGTCTACTGGATACAGTATCATCGAAGAAGCAGACGGTAAGCAGACCTTAATACTATTTACATAACCACAATAATTCTTTTAAAATTTCAGATCTACATATCTAGAAGAGGATTGGTGGACTTATCTACAACACATGTTCTGTTAATTTGCAAATATTCCAAAGCACATAACAATAGTTTGTGTGGGCATCAAAGATTGCCGATCGAAAGCAATAATTGAAGATTAAATCCCTTAGTTTGTCTGTCACAACTCTGGTTGGGGACCCTATGTTACAATTTTCCAAGAAGGCAGCACGTCAATCGTGAGGCATGAGGAAAGTTCCCCTGTTGTCGTATCCTGTAGCTCTGTGGATAAGGTGCTTAGGTCAATAGAAAGTTTTGACAAAGGATCCTTGACCGAGTGAACCTTGGGTTCATGAGTTGCGGGGGGCGGGCTATACGGTTTTTGATTGATCTTTAGTTGTTGGCTTAAGATCGTTGATCAAAGATTGTTCAGCGGTGTACTAAAATGTTTGTGAAGAATGCAGTCATGTTTAGTGGATACAGTTCCATCAAAGAAGCAGACGGTAAGCAGACCTTAATATTGTTTACATAACCACAATAATTCTTTTAACATTTCAGATCTACATATCTAGAAGAGGATTGGTGAACTTATCTACAACACATGTTCTGTTAATTTGCAAATATTCCAAAGCACATAACAATAGTTTGTGTGGACATCGAAGATTGCCGACCGAAAGCAATAATTGAAGATTAAATCCCTTAGTTCGTCTGTCACAACTCTGGTTGGGGACCCTATGTTACAATTTTCCAAGAAGGCAGCACGTCAATCGTGAGGCATGAGGAAAGTTCCCCTGTTGTCGTATCCTGTAGCTCTGTGGATAAGGTGCTTAGGTCAATAGAAAGTTTTGACAAAGGATCCTTGACCGAGTGAACCTTGGGTTCATGAGTTGCGGGGGGCGGGCTATACGGTTTTTGATTGATCTTTAGTTGTTGGCTTAAGATCGTTGATCAAAGATTGTTCAGCGGTGTACTAAAATGTTTGTGAAGAATGCAGTCATGTCTACTGGATACAGTATCATCGAAGAAGCAGACGGTAAGCAGACCTTAATACTATTTACATAACCACAATAATTCTTTTAAAATTTCAGATCTACATATCTAGAAGAGGATTGATGGACTTATCTACAACACATTTTCTGTTAATTTGCAAATATTCCAAAGCACGTAACATTAGTTTGTGTGGACATCAAAGTTTGCCGATTGAAAGCAATAATTGAAGATTAAATCCCTTAGTTCGTCTGTCACAACTCTGGTTGGGGACCCTATGTTACAATTTTCCAAGAAGGCAGCACGTCAATCGTGAGGCATGAGGAAAGTTCCCCTGTTGTCGTATCCTGTAGCTCTGTGGATAAGGTGCTTAGGTCAATAGAAAGTTTTGACAAAGGATCCTTGACCGAGTGAACCTTGGGTTCATGAGTTGCGGGGGGCGGGCTATACGGTTTTTGATTGATCTTTAGTTGTTGGCTAAAGATCGTTGATCAAAGATTGTTCAGCGGTGTACTAAAATGTTTGTGAAGAACGCAGTCATGTTTAGTGGATACAGTTTCATCAAAGAAGCAGACGGTAAGCAAACCTTTATAATATTTATTTAATCATAATTAATTTTTTAATATTTCAGACCTTATTCATCTAGAAGGGAAGGACTATGTTGATTTGCGAATATTTTAAAGCACATAACAATAGTTTGTGTGAACATCAAAGGTTGCCGATCGAAAGCAATAATTGAAGGTTAAATCCCTTAGTTCGTCTGTCACAACTCTGGTTGGGGACCCTATGTTACAATTTTCCAAGAAGGCAGCACGTCAATCGTGAGGCATGAGGAAAGTTCCCCTGTTGTCGTATCCTGTAGCTCTGTGGATAAGGTGCTTAGGTCAATAGAAAGTTTTGACAAAGGATCCTTGACCGAGTGAACCTTGGGTTCATGAGTTGCGGGGGGCGGGCTATACGGTTTTTGATTGATCGTTAGTTGTTGGCTAAAGATCGTAGACCAAAGATTGTTCAGCGTTGCTTGAAATGTTTTTGATGAAACATGAAGTAACTGGATCAAGATTACGAGGGTATGCTTGTAAACTTCAATATTGTTTATTTAATACTTATAGTATTTTTATTGTTTTAGGACTTTGTCGAATAGAAGAAAGAAGCAAATTAATGATTATACTAATTATAAAAATTGTATGTAAGAAAACATTATAATTATTTGTTTGGTTGTAATAGTTTTTTTTTAGTATTTCAGATGGCCTAAGAATTAACAAATTACTCTAACGTTATTAAGGCTAATGGGTAGAGAGATGACCCATGATTGAGAACAAAGATTAGGAGCAAAAGGATGCGGATTAGGGATGTGCTAATATTGCTTGAAGATGAGGTACACGTACTGCAGATGGAGGACCATACAATAAGAATGGAAGTTTATGGACTAAGGATTGATAACTATTAGCTTAGTGTAGCAAGAAGTAGATTGTGGAAGGATGGACTTAACAATTAAGGAAGGAGGAACATGAAGTAAGGATAGAGGGGCATAAGCTGGAGGTGGAAAGATGTGGATCGAGTATCAAAGGCTATGGACTTAGGGTAAAGGGATATGGATTGTGGATAACGAAACATAATTTTATGATGAAGAGATGTGGGTTTTGGGTGTAGAATCAGGGAATGTGTAGGGAGGTGCATTGTGGATGGAGGAGTGTGGGGTGGGATCATGGGGCCGTAATCCTCGAGGACATGACCCCAACCCGTATTTTTGCATCCAGAATGCATGTCCTTGATTTTTCAATACACGATTTTTGGTTCATAATTCGAAATCCATAGCTCTTTGTCATCATTTTGTGTTTCAACAATTTACAAATCATACGCCTTTAACCTCAGTTTATATTTTTTGATGCTCGATCCCCATCTTTTCATTTTCAGTTCATGTCTATCCACCCTTATTTCATGTTTGTTTATCCTTAATTTAGTTCACCCGTTTTCAGTTTGTTTCTTTTTATTCGAAGTTTATTATGGTTATCGATTTTCAGTTTGTATTCTTGCAATTTTATTTTATGGAAATCGTTCCTCTGTACATGTCTCTCAATCGTCAGGTATGTTAATTCAATCTTAGTTCACTTTGTTTTGTTCTTATTTGGTCCTTCTCAATTCTCAAACTATCTCGAAGAAGATGAGCTGGAAGTGTAATATATTATAAAAGTGCGCGGTAAAAAGTGATATATTATTATAGTGCGGTTAAAGTGTAATATATTATAAAAGTGCGCGATAAAATGTGATATATTATTATAGTGCGGTAAATCTCCATTACGAACGTCACGTACCACGGATTTTATTATGGGTGGATGTTCATTACCTAAGATGGAAGCAAAGCAGTGAAGTGTTATATAATATTAAAGTGCGCGAAAGTGTGATATATTAATAAAGTGCAGTGAAGTGTTATATAATATTAAAGTGCGCGAAAGTGTGATATATTAATAAAGTGCAGTGAAGTGTTATATAATATTAAAGTGCGCGAAAGTGTGATATATTAATAAAGTGCAGTGAAGTGTTATATAATATTAAAGTGCGCGAAAGTGTGATATATTAATAAAGTGCAGTGAAGTGTTATATAATATTAAAGTGAAGTGTGATATATTAATAAAGTGCAGTGAAGTGTCATATATTATTAAAGTGCGCCAAAGTGTGATATATTAATAAAGTGCAGTGAAGTGTTATATAATATTAAAGTGAAGTGTGATATATTAATAAAGTGCAGTGAAGTGTCATATATTATTAAAGTGCGCCAAAGTGTGATATATTAATAAAGTGCAGTGAAGTGTTATATAATATTAAAGTGCGCGAAAGTGTGATATATTAATAAAGTGCAGTGAAGTGTTTTATAATATTAAAGTGAAGTGTGATATATTAATAAAGTGCAGTGAAGTGTTATATAATATTAAAGTGAAGTGTGATATATTAATAAAGTGCGGTGAAGTGTTATATAATATTAAAGTGAAGTGTGATATATTAATAAAGTGCAGTGAAGTGTTATATAATATAAAGTGCGCGAAAGTGTGATATATTAATAAAGTGCAGTGAAGTGTTATATAATATTAAAGTGAAGTGTGATATATTAATAAAGTGCAGTGAAGTGTTATATAATATTAAAGTGCGCGAAAGTGTGATATATTAATAAAGTGCAGTGAAGTGTTATATAATATTAAAGTGCGCGAAAGTGTGATATATTAATAAAGTGCAGTGAAGTGTTATATAATATTAAAGTGAAGTGTGATATATTAATAAAGTGCAGTGAAGTGTCATATATTATTAAAGTGCGCCAAAGTGTGATATATTAATAAAGTGCAGTGAAGTGTTATATAATATTAAAGTGAAGTGTGATATATTAATAAAGTGCAGTGAAGTGTGATATATTAATAAAGTGCAGTGAAGTGTTATATAATATTAAAGTGAAGTGTGATATATTAATAAAGTGCAGTGAAGTGTGATATATTAATAAAGTGCAGTGAAGTGTTATATAATATTAAAGTGCGCGAAAGTGTGATATATTAATAAAGTGCAGTGAAGTGTTATATAATATTAAAGTGAAGTGTGATATATTAATAAAGTGCAGTGAAGTGTGATATATTAATAAAGTGCAGTGAAGTGTTTTATAATATTAAAGTGAAGTGTCATATATTATTAAAGTGCGCCAAAGTGTGATATATTAATAAAGTGCAGTGAAGTGTTATATAATATTAAAGTGAAGTGTGATATATTAATAAAGTGCAGTGAAGTGTGATATATTAATAAAGTGCAGTGAAGTGTTATATAATATTAAAGTGCGCGAAAGTGTGATATATTAATAAAGTGCAGTGAAGTGTTATATAATATTAAAGTGCGCGAATGTGTGATATATTAATAAAGTGCAGTGAAGTGTTATATAATATTAAAGTGAAGTGTGATATATTAATAAAGTGCAGTGAAGTGTCATATATTATTAAAGTGCGCCAAAGTGTGATATATTAATAAAGTGCAGTGAAGTGTTATATAATATTAAAGTGAAGTGTGATATATTAATAAAGTGCAGTGAAGTGTTTTATAATATTAAAGTGAAGTGTGATATATTAATAAAGTGCAGTGAAGTGTTATATAATATTAAAGTGCGCGAAAGTGTGATATATTAATAAAGTGCAGTGAAGTGTTATATAATATTAAAGTGCGCGAAAGTGTGATATATTAATAAAGTGCAGTGAAGTGTTTTATAATATTAAAGTGAAGTGTGATATATTAATAAAGTGCGGTGAAGTGTTATATAATATTAAAGTGAAGTGTGATATATTAATAAAGTGCAGTGAAGTGTCATATATTATTAAAGTGCGCCAAAGTGTGATATATTAATAAAGTGCAGTGAAGTGTTATATAATATTAAAGTGAAGTGTGATATATTAATAAAGTGCAGTGAAGTGTGATATATTAATAAAGTGCAGTGAAGTGTTTTATAATATTAAAGTGAAGTGTGATATATTAATAAAGTGCAGTGAAGTGTTATATAATATTAAAGTGCGCGAAAGTGTGATATATTAATAAAGTGCAGTGAAGTGTTATATAATATTAAAGTGAAGTGTGATATATTAATAAAGTGCAGTGAAGTGTTATATAATATTAAAGTGAAGTGTGATATATTAATAAAGTGCAGTGAAGTGTTATATAATATTAAAGTGCGCGAAAGTGTGATATATTAATAAAGTGCAGTGAAGTGTTATATAATATTAAAGTGCGCGAAGTGCAGTGAAGTGTGATATATTAATAAAGTGCAGTGAAGTGTGATATATTATTAAAGTGCAGTGAAGTGTGATATATTAATAAAGTGCAGTGAAGTGTTATTAAAGTGCGGTGAGTTGAGATGAGGTAAGATGAGGTGTGATGAGATGAGATGAGGTGTGTATGCTGTGTGGGTTAAAATGTAAATTTTGCGTGTTGAGTTGAGATGATGAGGTGAGATGAGATGAGGTGAGTAGAGGTGAGCTAATGGTAGATGAGTTGTGGTGAGGTGAGATGAGATGAGAGGAAAGGAGGTGAGGTGAGGTGAGATGAGGTGAGATGAGGTGAGATTACATGAGGTGAGATTAAATGTGGTTAGAGACGAGTTAATGTACAGATGAGATGAGATTGGTACAGAGATAAGTTAATGTACTGAGGAGCAGGGTACAGATCTTGAGATGAGATTGTGTACAGTTGAGATGGTGCAGAGATGAGTTAATGTACTGAGGGGCGGGGTACAGATGTTGAGATGAGATTGTGTAGAGTTGAGATCGTGCAGAGATGAGTTAATGTACCGAGGGGCGGGTACAGATGTTGAGATGAGATTGTGTAGAGTTGAGATCGTGCAGAGATGAGTTAATGTACTGAGGGGCGGGTACAGATGTTGAGATGATATTGTGTAGAGTTAAGATGGTGCAGAAATGAGTTAATGTACTGAGGGGCAGGGTACAGATGTTAAGATGAGATTGTGAAGAGTTGAGATTGTGCAGAGATAAGTTAATGTACTAAGGGGCGGAGTACAGATGTTGAGATGAGATTGTGAAGAGTTGAGATTGTGCCGAGATAAGTTAATGTACTGAGGGGCGGAGTACAGATGTTGAGATGAGATTGTGTAGAGTTGAGATGGTACAGAGATGAGTTAATGTACTGAGGGGCGGAGTACAGATGTTGAGATGAGATTGTGAAGAGTTGAGATTGTGCAGAGATAAGTTAATGTACTGAGGGGCGGAGTACAGATGTTGAGATGAGATTGTGTAGAGTTGAGATGGTACAGAGATGAGTTAATGTACTGAGGGGCGGGGTACAGATGTTGAGATGATATTGTGTAGAGTTGAGATGAGATTGTGTAGAGTTGAGATGATGCAGAGATGAGTTAATGTACTGAGGGGCAGGGTACAGATGTTGAGATGAGATTGTGTAGAGTTGAGATGGTGCAGATATGAGTTAATGTACTGAGGGGCGGGTACAGATGTTGAGATGATATTGTGTAGAGTTAAGATGGTGCAGAAATGAATTAATGTACTGAGGGGCAGGGTACAGATGTTAAGATGAGATTGTGAAGAGTTGAGATTGTGCAGAGATAAGTTAATGTACTAAGGGGCGGAGTACAGATGTTGAGTTGAGATTGTGCAGAGATAAGTTAATGTACTGAGGGGCGGAGTACAGATGTTGAGATGAGATTGTGTAGAGTTGAGATGGTGCAGAGATGAGTTAATGTACTCAGGGGCGGGGTACAGATTTGAGATGAGATTGTGTAGAGTTGAGATGAGATTGTGTAGAGTTGAGATGAGATTGTGTAGAGTTGAGATGAGATTGTGTAGAGTTGAGATGATGCAGAGATGAGTTAATGTACTGAGGGGCAGGGTACAGATGTTGAGATGAGATTGTGTAGAGTTGAGATGGTGCTGATATGAGTTAATGTACTGAGGGGCGGGGTACAGATGTTGAGATGAGATTGTGTAGAGTTGAGATGATGCAGAGATGAGTTAATGTACTGAGGGGCAAGGTACAGATGTTGAAATGAAATTGTGTAGAGTTGAGATGGTGCAGAAATGAGTTAATGTACTGAGGGGCAGGGTACAGATGTTAAGATGAGATTGTGAAGAGTTGAGATTATGCAGAGATAAGTTAGTGTACTGAGGGGCGGAGTACAGATGTTGAGATGAGATTGTGTAGAGTTGAGATGGTGCAGAGATGAGTTAGTGTTGTTGAAGAGATAAGACTTAGAGATTAGAAAATCTCAAGATTATAGAGGTATGTGCGGATAAGAGAGTTATGTAAAGATAAATTTGCATAAGATGAGATGTGATGGGATTTTTGTGTTGTGATTTAGTGTTTTTTTTTTGTGTAGTAATTGTGTCAGGCGATGTCATCTATAAGCAACCAAGCAAGGTAGGTCCGGCTTGGTCCGGTTACATATTTGATGATGTTTATACTGACGAATTCCTTGGTGTTTTCTAAAACCTTTTTAATCCTTTGTTTCCGATCCCTCCCTTGCCTAAAAATTAGTACCTTTTTATGGTGAGCAAGATGAATTACATTAAATAAATATTTTTTTGTAAAACTAAACTAATTTTCCCATTAACAAACTTTCCTTAATCAATTATTTATAATTAAATGTCAGATTAAACACTTCAAATATGTAAAGGTGGTCATTCAATAGAGGGGATACTTTTATCTATAGCAATTTTTGGATTAAAGTCGAATCAAATATTTTTGGACAAATCTGTCAAAATATTTAGTAAAATTTGCAGTTTCATCATGCAACTTATTCCGAACGTTTGGAAATTATTCACCAAAGTTTCAGCTCAATTGTAGGTGGTCCTTGTTTGTTTGCCAGAGAATTAGGTTATCGTTACTTTAAGCAGTTTGTACGCTGGTGAGCCAATTTCACGTCGATCTCAACAATTTGGGTTTTTAAAGCGAATCCAATTTTGCAAAAAGATTTGAGTTTACATTGTAAGAATTATATTGACTAAGAGTTGCAGTCAAATGGATCACGGATTAGTCCGTAGATCAGTTTTAAAATTATGTTGATTTTGGCAAAAGATCTCAAAGTAGGCGCATTTTTGGGCGAATGGCTTTGTTAATAATCAAAGTTATTGGTGCGAGAACAACCACAAGAGTTGCTTGAAATGTCCTTCCGTTCCGAAAAACCTACTGTATGCACCACAGTTTATGATATAGCGGCATCATCGGGTTTTATTTCTTCTGAAATGGGGAAAGAAGAGTCGTAACAGTCAATGATGATTGCTATAGAGCCATGTTACGGTATTTGTCTGGCCACAATTTAAGAACATTGATGTTAAAGAAATGTGGTTTCAATAAGACGGTGCTGTACGCTATCGAGTTAATCCCACGCTTGATTTACTGAGGAAAACGATTGGTGATGGTGTTAACATTTTGGAGTTTCAATTATGGCTGCTTTAAAATTTTCTTTAAGATTTTTTAAGATGTAATTCAATTGAACTTTATTGTTTGAAATTAACAGATGCTTTAAGAAGCAACAAATTTTGGATGGAGGTACATTTGACCCAAGAGGTATCAAATAAGTTTCTTCTTTTAATTTTTTTTTAAGTTTTTTTGATAGTCAATTTTTTTTATTTGACTATAACTTTTGGCATATAATCGGACTTGATACATGAGTTTTTTAATCGAACTACAATTTGTTTCTAATGCATTTTTCTTTCTTGGAAGTGTTGAGGCTTCCTAGGTATTGTTTAATTTAAGAACTTTCAGTTCTTCTTCAACTGCGGCTATTTATTCTGTATTTTCCTTGAAGGTCAGCTTATAATGTTGCAGGAATTGTGTGGAATTTACTTGATTATATTTTTGGTTTAACATTCTGTCTATTAGTGTTGACTGCTGCGTCGTTTATCTTTTTGTTGGTATCTTCTATCCAGTTTTTACTTCAATTTTAGATGGGTTTTCTTAAGGAGCATGAATTGAGAAACTTTAAAAAAAAAATTAAGAATGATTTTTTTATTGAATATTACTTTTCCATTGGCTATCACCGTCGAGCCTAATGATGACCGCGGTAAAGTATATAAATATAAGGACCCATTACTTTAGCGCAAAATTAAAAAAAGTAAAATTTGTAAAAATTTCAGTTGCATACGAGCAGCAGTCTAGTCAAGAGCGAAGATTTCAAGGATAAATGCAGTTTTCACTGCAATCTTTAGGCATGGCGGCATTGTCCAGCAAGGCCTCTTACCCGAACTGTATGATAGTCAAGTACTGCGGATTTTATAAGCAAAGACAGAAGCTTGATGACCAGCTCGAGAAGTTTAACAAAATAAAAATCTTTCTACTTAAAATTAAAAAAAAAAAAACAGTTTATTAACTATTTGGAATCAACTTCCCTTGGCCGCTTTCTTTTCAGCACCTTTGCTCTTCGTTAATAAATAATAGAAAATTTAAACAAAATAAAAATATATGTACTTAAAAATTTAAAAAAAAAAAACAGTTTAACTATTCAGAATCATCTTCCCTTGGCCGCTTTCTTTTTGAGCACATGGCAGATTCCATAATTTTTAACATTCTCTTCCTCTGCTCCATTTGTATCGCCATTGTTCCTGCACAAAAGCAAAGTGTTTTGCTCTTTCTTCTTTTAATTGATCTAACACTTTACTTATGTTTGAAGCTGGCCTCACAGAGTTATTTGTTTTAAATCTATAAATAAAAATTGCCTTGTTTTAGATGATTAATGGATTCTATTGCCCGTATTACACTCAATAATTATATCTTGAATTATATATATAAAAATATTTAAATCTTAAAAAGTCTGTAAAATGCACAAAATATCATCAATCTTATTGTAGATTGAAATTTTAAGAATGTTTTTAGGTTTTCTTTATAATTAACACATAAAATGTGAAAAATAGCACTTATAATATAACCTAACTATTTTTTTCAAACTGTTAATTTTTTTTCGTCAATTATAAAGAAAAACTAAAAATATTTTTAAAATTTCAATCTGTAATAAAATTGATGAACATTTGTGCATTTTACAGATTTTTAAAGTTTCATCCATAATTATATATATAATTCTATAAAGAATTATAGATAGTATAATACTTTTATGTTAACATGATTAAGACAAACCTGTTTTTGACAGCTTCCTGATCACCTATTTCTGACAACATCGGCGAACAACTTCTCAATCCTGAAGGACTTTCTTCAAAGGTTCTATTATCAGAGGAAGTGGAAAGTGAATCCTCCAAATATGGAGGATATACTTTGTATTTAGTCGACAAAATGTCGTGTATTTGATCAAAATATGGCGGTGGCTCTTTATGACTTTCACCTGTCGACTTCATGTGTGTTACATGTGCCATGTAACTTTTTTGCAAATTTGCAAATTTTTGCCTACATTTTTCAGCCATATTTTTTGTGTCCATTTTAAAACCGGCATCAACCATTTCTTTAGAAATCTTTTCCCAAATGTTGTGTTTGACGTTTTTTTTGTCGTCAAATTTGTTGGCATACTTTGAACGGAGTCCCAAGAAAAAAGGGTGGCTTCGTGGTCCCTAGCATCCTGTTTACGCTTGGTTGCCCATATAAAATTTTCTGTCCTCTTCTGTTATTACAAAGTTATTTAAAATAAATTCCTCGGCTGCATTTTGGTCTGTAAATGATGTATAAAACTAACAGAAAATACATATTTTTGTTGATTGATGTTTATTAATTAACATATGAGTTCAGAAGTATTTACATGATCAAAATATTAAAATTAATAAATACAATACTACTTACTATTTAATAAAATATTGGCTAATGCTAGGTTAACTCTAACAGGAATATCTGTTCCTTTGTAGTTTAAAGTAATCTCTACGTTTTCATCACTCATGTTTAATTACGACATACGCGCTGGATAAACTGCTTTCAACTCGGGTTTTAAAATCACCTCGCTGGTTGGTACATTCGGAGTTAAAAGTTAATAACCGGTAAGTCGCGACAACGTAACGGTTTAAAACCATTTGATACCACAACATCAAAGGTATCTCACGGCAATACGCTTTTTGTGCTGTACAAATGGTGTATCAACGTTACTTGGATACTGGCCTGATAACCAGAAGATCAGGATCCGAGCAAAAAAAAGTCACTACCGAACAGAGACACCGTTTTTTGGTGTCCACAAGTTTGCGGAATAGAACAGCTTTTGCAGTTTATCTACAAAATCAACTCCATAAAGAGATGTAAGTGAATTGACCGTTAGGCGAAGGCTTCGGGCTGCTGGATTGTCTTGTAGAAAGATGGCTACAGGTCCACCTTTACAACAACATCGTGTTACAAGATTGGCTTTTGCCCAAAATCACCGGGCATGAAATAATTAGGGCTGGAGCAGGGTACTGTTTTCAGATGAGTCGCGCTTTTGCCTGAATAGATCAGACGGACATCGGAAAGTGTGAAGAAGACGCGGAAAAAAAATACGCTTTGTATTGATGAGCGACTTACATTTGGCGGTGAGTCGGTTATGGTTTCAGCTGGAATTTTTACCGAAGCAAGCACAAAGTTAAGTAAGAATTTTTTATTATTAATATTATTACATATATACATTAAACTAAAAATTAATTATAAAACTATCTCTAGCAACAAATTAAAATTAAGATAAAATGAATATGTATTTTTAATGTATAAAATAAAATTAAAAAATGGTTTCGTCCCTCTCTCATCGTCCTGAGGTTTGTGGGTATTCATTCCCGTCTCAGGCTATCGGTATTGAGGGCTAAAGTTAGTTTTTATAAAGAATGGCTTCCTCAGCTCACAGATACATTATGGAGGTTCTCGCTTCATGACAACTATGGGCAAGCGCGGCATTTTCATGCAAGATAATGCTAGACCTCACGTAGCCAGAGTTGTCAAAGTTTATCTGAATGAAGTAGGAATTTCGCTGTTTGATTGGCTAACTCTCAGCCCGGACATGAATCCCATAGAACATGTCTGGGATAAGTTGGGATGACAAATCCGAAAGCATGCAGTTGCTCTAAGAACTGCTGAAGAGGTAAGACAGTTGCTATTGCAGAAATAGAATAATATCGACCAAAATGTAATCCTTAATTTAATTCAAAGTGTTTCTTGTCGACTTCAAGATGTCATTAATGCAAGAGGGAGCAATACTCGTTATTATTGTTTTTTTTTTATATTTTTTGTTCCATATTAGTCCTAGTAATAAAAATTCGAACTTTGTCTAAACTGTAAATTTGTGATATTTCCAAAATACGTAATAAAAACAATAAATATCCAAATTTGCAGAGGTGTGAGGCATTAATACTTGGAAAAAATATTTAAAGAGGCGCTGGATGGAGTGGAGGAAGGAAGATCGATCAACGGCGAGGTAATTAACAACTTATATGCGGACAACTTTGTTATATTGGCGAGTACAGCTCAAGGACTTCAGCTGATGATGAATAAGATCAAATTAGTCAGCGAGAAGTACAAAATCGATCTCAATAAGACCAAATATATGCTTGTCAGTAAAGATAATCCATAACAGCGGACAATACTTCTTAACAACAAAACCATAGACCAAGTGGACAAATACACATATCTAGGCACATGCGTGAATAAACTTTGAGATTATTTAGTAGAAATTCAAGATAGAAAAAGCGAGAAAGACATTTATCCAGATGAGAAAAATTTTCAACAGCCAAGACTTGATCATGCAAATTAAGATCAAAATGTTGCGCTGATACGTTTTCTCAACAATAAGGTACGGTGTCGAATCCTGGACCCTATCAAAGGATGCAGAGAAAAAACTGGAGACCTTCGACCTATGGACAGATCGTCGTATCCTGAATATCTCATGGAAAGAGCACATTTGTAATGAGGAAATTCTGCAGAAAATGAGCAAGGAACAAGAAGTATTAAAAGCTGTGAAGGTTAGGAAATTGGAATATCTCGGGCACGTAATAAAGCATAGTAATAGATACAAAATACTCCTAACTAATTCTGAAAGGAAAAGTGATGGGAAAAAATCTACGCCAGTGGTTTGACATGACATTGCTGCAACTTTTTTGCAGTGCAGTGAACAAGCAGAAGATCATAATGATGATTCGCTAATATCCGGAGCGGATGAAGCACGCCAAGAAGAAGAAGATTCAACATTGAAATTTTAATTTAGTGTGCAAAATACAGTATAATTGTTTACAATTTGCTAACAAAGTTAAAACAAAAAATTCCAACATAATTTAAAGTGACCTCTATTTTTTGTTTGCCAGTGTATTTTCCCAGTATAGGCATCAATAGCTGTTTTTCCATTACGTTCTGACAGACCCTGGTGCACTTCAGAGCAATATGTTTCGCGTTCCTATTACATTTTGTGTAGAGTAACTTGCACAAAGTCACTTTACAAAATGTAATGTGAATGAGATGCATAATTGAAAAAGAGCTAATAGCAAAGCAAAAAACCCTTGTTTTATTAGATCCGCAATAGTTGAGACACTTGAAGAGTTTTGTGTCAAGTGATTTCTAATACAGGGTGTTATTCCCGTATGATACTGACAATATATATGTTTTGAATTCTTTTTCTTCCCCTTTCATTTATGCATTTTGCATGTTTTTCATTAGCATTTGGTCTCATCGTGGTGGTGATTCTATAAATGATGAGGCCCAGCTTTCGGCCCATTTTTTTGGTGATCTTCCCGGTTGTCTTCTGCCCAGGAGAACCCTGTCTTGCACGGTTTTTGGTAGCCAATCTTCATCTATACGATTGACGTGTGCGTTCCATTCTTTGCTTTTAGTCTTGGCAAATTTAATTATGTCCTAGATATCGCATTTGTTTTTGATTTCTTGACTAGGTATTCTGTCGTGGAGAGTTACCCCTACTATCGTCTTTAGCGCCCTCATCTTGGTTACTCTAAGTTTTTGTTTTGTTTTGCTTGTCTCAGCTCTAGTTTCGCTTGCGTAGGTCAGTGTTGGTTTTACTATGCTTTTGTAGATTCTGACTTTATTTGTTACTGACATGTATTTGTTCCTCCATATGACGTCTCGCAGGCAACCTAATACCATGGCACCCGTTCGGTTGTATTGTTACCTCTGTGTTCAGTTCACGTGCGCTACAGATGTCAACGCCTAGATAGTTGTAGGTCATTACTTGTTTGATGACGCAACATTCAATTTCTAATTTGCACAAAAGTTCCTTTGATATTGTTAGGCATTTTATTTTCTCCTTAGATACTTCTATGTTGATATTTTTTGCGGTTGTTATGAACTTGAATAAAAGTCTTTGGAGGCGAGGCCATCTTCGCTGCTGGCAATCAAGACCGCATCGTTTGCATACATAGGCATAGCATAGGGCTTAGCAAGTCACCTTGACGTATTCCGGATTATTCCCTTTGATACATGAAGGTTGTATCTTCGTACAGGTGTTGAATCAGATTAGTTAGTGGTTTGGAGACTTCCTTTTCAGTGAGATATGCTATAACGTCTTTGAGTCTCACACGGTCGAACGCTTTGGAAAGATCAACAAAGCATATGAATTGTACTCTATCAATTTTTCAACGATTTGTCGTATGACAAATATTGCGTCTGTGATTGACCAGTTTTCCGGAATCTTATCTGTTCTTCGTTGTTTTCCAGCTCTAAATTGAGCTTGTTAAGAGTGACTTTTGTTATGTTCCCGGTTGTCAAATATTTTTTGAGTAAGTACAGTCAGTTCTAACATTAGATCGAGGCCCCCATACTTTAACAGTTTGTTTGGTATACCGTCCTGGTGCCTTTCTCCCCCTAAGACTATTTAATGCTTTCTCGATGTCTTCTGCATATATTATGATAGTGTTATTCTCTATCTGTAAGTCGATGTGGTCGTCGCCTGTTGGTACTTGGTCGTACATGTTTTTGAAATGTTTATACCAGTCTTCTGTGCTTATTTTGCAAATGGTAAAATTTTTGTTTATATCTTTCCTTTGATTCCAAATCATTTTCCATACTTTGTTCTGTGCTCCGGTTATGTCATGTTCTAGGTCTTTGGTAAATCTTTCCCAGTATTCTTCTTTAATTTGGCGGATTCTTGCGTTGGTTTTGTTGCGTGTTTCCTTATATTTACTGTAGTCCGATGGCGTTTTTGAAGACTTATATTTATGGCACGCTTCTTTCTTTATCTTACTTAGTATCTTTACTTTATTTGTAAACCAAGAAGTTTTTTTATTGTTGGTTCCGGCATAAATAATGTTAACTTTTTTAGCTTTGCTCATGCATCGTTTACCGAGTCAGTTATCTTGTTGATGTTAATATTTTTCTTAAGTCTTCTGGCATAGAAGTATTGTATGCTTTCTGTTTTCAAGTCTTCTATATTCAGCTTTTTTTGTTTAGCAGGATGTGGTTGTAGTTCTCTTTTCTTAGAGTGGGTTATCCGGAGCCTACACAGCACTAGACTGTGGTCACTGCCGATATTTGCAGAGTTTAACGTTCTTATATCTAGTATTTGCGCTAGTAGTATGCTGCGACTTGTGATAATGTAATCTAATACTGATGTCTGGCCTCGTGTATTTTGCCAAGTTGTTTTATATTTATCAGCATGGTCGAAGAATGTGTTGTTAATTCTTAATTGATTTTAGCTGCATAAATCGACGAGTAGTTCTCCATTGTCATTTTCCGTAGCTTCGTTGAAGCGCTGTTTAATGCCGGGTATTATGCCATTACCAACTCTTGTGGTAAGATCGCCCATAATTGTTAGGTGTTCGTTTGGCGGTATCGAATTTATTACGGCTTGTAATTGTTCATTGAATAGTTCACGCTAGATCCTTGTCTTACTTATGTCAGGGGCGTATACGCTTGTTATGTGTAAAATGTCATTTGGTAGTTTGAGGGTTACAGTGATTATTTTTTCGTTAATGTATGATATTCTTTCAATGTTAGCATGGAACCTTTGGTGTATGAGTATTCCCACACCCTCCTTAGCTCTATTCTTTTTATTTCTACCGTTAAAGGCAAGGATGTATTTGCCATACTTACAGGTTTCTTTTTATTTTTTCTTTGTCTCTGATAGAGCACATATGTCGATTTGTTTTTCAGACATTTTATTTATTGTTTCTCGATCCCTAGAGTTCCAAGACATTATATTCCAGGTTGCTAGTCTTATTGTTTTATTTGCCAAGAATCGTTTCGGGGCCGTTATCAGTTTGGTCCGTCGTGTTCCGAAGTTATTGGTAGTACTTTAAGCGGTGTCTTTTTCCTAACCTAACCTGGCCCTTCAACCCTCCTCTTTTTTCCGGGCTTAGGACCGGCATCAGCCCTGACCAAACTACTCCATCTGGCCGGAGTTGAAAGCAGAGTTTTGAATTATATATAAATAAAACTGTTTATAAAACTATCAATGTTTAAGTATCAATAGTTAAAACAGTATTCAGTGTTTTGCCAGTCCCTGCTCCCCGCAGTTTGTGTGGGGTAAGGAAAACTTAAATTTTGGGTCGCCTTATAATAACAAAAAATTGTCGTAAAGCTGTTTTTTATGTAATATTGATGCAAGAAATCTATTTTGCGTTCATTATATCAAATTTAAAAAATTGCATATTATTATATGGGCAATTCCATTTCAAACGGGCCAGAGCAGGAGAGGGAATGTCAAGAAACTTCCTTTAGTTTTTTTTTTGTTTCTATAACTTTTTAGTATTCTATTTATCTGTTTATGAAAATATTGAGAATAAACTCTCAAAAAAAATGTTCTTCAATTTTTTTGTCGTTTTATAAAAAAATGCGATTTTTCAAGTTAAAAAAACGTAGATTATTTTTAAGAAATTTATACCCTTATGAACCAATTAAAGGGCTACTAATAAGTTATAGATACGGAAAAAAATACTAAACCAAATTTCTCGATGCGCCCCCCCTGCACTGGTCCATTTGAAATAGAATTGGATATTATATTTAAAAAAAATTGAATTCTATAATTGTATAGATTACAACCTTCTAAAGATGAAGGAATTTGTTCAGTGTCTTTACTACTAACCGTTTTTGAGTTTTGATGTTTTTAGTGTAAAACGTTCAAAAATTGTAATAAAAGTTTGCGGCATATACCTCTATCACTTTATAGATTAAATTTAACAAAACTGTAGCATTTAAAAAAATTATTGTTTTTCAAACAAAAATTTGTCAGTTTTGAAAGACCCTAAATCTCTATCTAAAAAAATGTAAAGGCAGTAGGCTTTTGCTCAACACAACTTTTTTCCAAAAATTGTAGAGATATCAAAAAGTTATGAGATTTTGCAGAAAAAAAATAGATCTTTTATTTAAGGCTAAGCACTCTCATAAAGAGCCTTTAACCGCTATGTTTGTCACGTCACTGCTTACAATAAAAAGCTTAAACCAAAAATGTATTCAGCCTAATCTCTATAAAAAGATGAAGGTTTTCGACTGTTTCCTATTTATTTTTCACCTAAAATGAGATCATTTCCCATTTTGCATTTAAAAAATTTTGAGTTTGAAAGAAAAAAATTAGTAACGCCACTGGGATATTTTAATACTCTCGAAAAAGAAATAGTTGCTGTAAAATTCTAAGTAATTTGTTTTGAACCACGACCTCTTTCTGCCTAAAAATAAAAAAGCAGTCTTCAAAAACCGTAAAAAAAAATGACTACGGCTTCGGCAACAGTACAGAGTAAAGTTTTGTCAAAAGAAGCGCGATTAAAAGTTAAAATTTTATAAGGCCCTCCCTACACCGCAAAGCACAACTCCTGTTTCAACCTTCTATCCTGCACCTATTTACAAATTGACAGCAAAAAAACCGATCCACGTCATGGCTTCCCTATCTTAAGACTATTAAGTTGGATATTACAGCTTTAGTAAAACAAATTAAAAAAATCTTTTTATTAAAAATAACCTTTTAACATATATAAATACTAAATAAAGATTATTAATGGTAAATAAGTAGTTGTCACATATTGACGGTTAATTAAATATACCAAAATAAATATTTTTCCGAATGAATCGAGTACTACATTATCAGTCATTGGCTTAAACCTAATCATTTTGTACATTAAAATTTTACAATTTAAAAATATAAAATAGTTTCATATAAAAGACAGAAAAAGTATCAATATTAAAATCTTTTCCAACAATTAACAGTTGTGAGGTATATCCATTTAAAATACAATATGTTCAAAATAAAATAAACAAATATTCTATACTAAATAATGAATAGAATAAAAAATATAAATGTAGCATTAAAATTTTGTTTGGTTGTAGAATATGATAAGTAACAATAAAATTTATTTTATAAGATGTACTTAAAATAAACTATATAATTTCTAAAAGCTTTAAAACTTGAATTTGTGACTTGATAGTATTTACAGCCTAATTCTTCAGTTATTGAGTACGTTCCGCAAACACTTAGCTTAGAATCAACATAAAACATGTTCTATTTTAATTATTAGTAACAGTGGTTGTACATTTGCTAAACAACTTTGTCACTGTAAGCACTAGATTTATATTGATTCTCAAATGTTGTGTTTGCTGAATTTACTCATACCTTATCCATTTTAAGAAGCTACTTCAAGTACTTTCTGCTTATTTACATTTAAACTTTTATTAATAGAATTTTTTAACATAGTAACAATTTTACCATGACCATTACGAGTAGCCAAATTAATTGGATTATCATTATCAATATTTAAAGCATTAATACGGCTTCCATTTTCAATCAACATTTTAGCAATTCCATCGTATCCCTTTTCAGCAGCTAAATGAAGTGGATTATTTTTACTGTCATTTAATGCATTGACATTACTTCCATTTTCAATCAACATTTTAACAATTACGGTATGTCCATTTTGGGCAGCCAAATGTAGAGGATAATTTTTATTTCTATTCATCGTATTAAGATTGTGTCCATTTTCAATCAACATTTTAACAATGTTATCGTTTCCATTTCGAGCAGCAAAATGAAGAGAGTGGTCCTTATCCTTATTTGAAAGATTTTTATAACTTCCTTCGTCAATTAACATTTTAACAATTACATCATTTCCATTTTGTGAAGCCAAATGAAGTGGGTTATCGTTATCAATATTAAAAGCATTAAGACAAGATCCATTTTCGATCAATGTTTTAACAACTTTATCATGGCCATTTCGAACAGCCAAATGAATGGGATGGTCATTATCAATATTTAAAGCATTAACACAAGATCCTTTTTCAATCAACGTTTTAACAATTCCATCGTATCCGTTTCGTGCAGCTAAATGTAACGGATTATTTTTATCATTATTTATGGCATTAACATCGCTTTCATTTTCAAGCAACATTTCGACAACTTTTTCATATCCATTTCGTACTGCCAAATGAAGAGGTTGATCATTTTCGTTATTTAAAACATCATTATAGCTTCCTCCGTCTATCAACATTTTAACAATTTCATCAAATCCATGTTGTGCAGCTATATGTAGCGGACTATTCTTTCTGTTATTTAGAGCGTTGACACTACTTCCTACATGAATCAACATTTTCACAATTTTTTCATAACCTTTTCTTGCGGCCAAATGAATGGGATGATCGTTATTTTTATTTTTAGCATTAACACAACTTTCTTTGTCAATTAAAATTTTTACAATTTCATCATATCCATTATGTGCGGCCAAATGAAGTGGATTACTTTTATTTTTATTAATCGCATTAACATTACTTCCATTTTCAATCAACATTGTAACAATTCCATAATGTCCGTATTGTAAAGCCAGATGAATTGGTGTGTCCTTATTATTATTTTTAGTATTTACGTTACTTCCGTTATCAATTAACATTTTAACAATGTTTTCGTGTCCATATAGTGCAGCCAAATTAAGTGCATTATCGTTATCTTTATTTAAAGTATCAATAGAACTTCCATTATCAATCAACAATTTTACAATTTCATCGTGTCCATATTGTGCTGACAAATGAAGCGGACTATTCTTTCTGTTGTTTAGAGCACTAATGCTACTTCCAGCGTCAATTAACATTTTAACAATATCTCTATATCCATTCCGTGCAGCTAAATGAATAGGCAGCTCATTATCAGTATTTAATGCATTGATACAATTTGTATTTTTAGTTAATATAGTATCAACAATTTCAACATATCCATTTTCAGCAGCCAAATGTAATGGATTATTCATTTTGTTGTTTATTGCATCAACACTGCTTCCATTTTCAATCAATATTTTAGAAACCATATTATGTCCATTTCTTGCAGCCAAATGAAGTGGAGTATTATTATTTTTATTTAATGCATTAACATTACTATTATTTTCAATCAACATACTAACAATTTCATGATATCCATGTTGCGCAGCATAATGAAGAGGTTCATCTTCAATATTTATTGTTTCCATATTTGATTCAGAATAGATCTTAAAAAATACAATGTTACAATACAATTAAATAAAAAGAAACCAACTTACATTTTATTTTTTTACAAGTATTCAACACACCTTCTATTTCGCATAAAAATACGCAGTTTGCCGACGTGCGGACCATAGGTTATCATACATGAATCATTAGCTCAAGGTTATTGTGCGTCATAAAATTGTAAACAAAATGTTATTAAAAGCAAACTTCAATTCAGTATTACGAATTAAATAGGTAATTCCCCTTCAGTATTATGGCAATTTTATTTATTTATATCCTTATGGTGTTGTTATAATTTATGCCATAATCAATTTATTATGCAAGAGCAGCACTGTCGGACATATTTTAAAATGGACGCTTGGAAGCAACTCGAGATTTGTTTAGGATATGATAATGTAAATAAAAATATAGTAAAAATAACATTTCTATTGCATGAGTGTTCTAATAAAATCTAAATTATATTGATTTCTACTACTGAGGTATACTTAGTATACTTACGTAATTAGCCAAGAGACGGCATTAGCTGTTGCAGATTTCTATAGTAATTTTACGCAATGTTGCGACCTTTTAAATATTGCAAAAGTTCTTTGTAAATACCTTATATAGATGGCACTAGTAGTTTATTTGTAATCGAAGATGTTATACTCTACTTCATTGGTTATACTCAATGAAGTAGAGTAGGGTAGAAGGGGCATTCAGCTGCGCGAACTATTCACACATGAACGCTGCCATTTTAGCTCATAAAAACGCTTTGTTTACATTTGGTATCACGAATTAGGCAACTAACAATACTCGGTTCATAGCACGACATCTATCATTGCATTTAATTTAAAAATAAAGGAGCGCTATATTTAAATTAAAACTTTAAAAGTGATTGAATGATATAAGTTTATGCAATTTCTGTCTAGTTTATATTCGCTATTTTTTAGTAAAATTTAATTTACGTTTATATAAGTTTACAATTATAATTTTGCAATATAAATCACAGTATTTTTATATAAAAAACACATTTGACAGTGTTCCTGCTTTATTATAGTTTTCTAATTTAAGAAACAATCTATAATAATTTTATTGTAGATTGTAGATTACTTAATCAACACAGGTATATTTTATTAATTACATAGTAATCGCATTACACATAATTACAGATAATATTCTACTAATTGGATTACTTGGAAATTCCAAAGATTTACGCCCTTAATTATGTTATAATCTTTTTGAAATGTACCTGCATAATTATTTTCTACTCGCAGACTAATATATAAGCAAGTTTGTTGTAAATAATTATCATTTATCTCTAGTTAGTCTGCGAGTAATATACGTAAACGTTTCGTAAATATATTATTATAAATTTGTGGTTGTGGTAGTGAATGGTTCAATTTGTTCAATATGCCGATTACATGTGCAGCATTAGGTTGTAACAACATATCAAACAGAATAGCGGGAATATCTTTGCATACGTAAGTATTTATACATTATATTATAATAATATAAAATAGTATTTTTTGTGTTGGTGGCATCTGGTACTAGTTTAGAAACATTGGATGGATGTTGTTAATTATTGTTACCGGTCAATTGTAAATAATAGTAGCAATCAAACATAACAATTAATAGAGATAAATAACAATTAATAGAGATATATAACAATTAAATCTTTAGGATACCAGAAACATCATATGCAAAATGGAAGAATATATTAAAAATAACTCGAAATTGGGGTCAAACTACTAGAGTGTGTTCACAACATTTTGAAGAATTATGTTTTAATCGATCCGGTCGTTATGCCAAACTCAAGGAAGGCTCTATTCCAACCATAAACTTGCCAAATATAGAAACTTCTATAAATGGAAATATTCGCCAAAAACTACATAAACTTATATTATTTAACCACCAATAAAAATTTTACTTAAATATGCCGTTCTTTTATTTCTACGCCCTTAATTATTTTATAATCTCTTTGAAATGTACCTGCATAGATATTTTCTACTCGCAGACTAATATATAAGCAAGTTTATTGTAAATAATTATCATTTATCTCTAGTTAGTCTATGAGTAATATACGTAAACGTTTCGTAAATAAAAATTTTACTTAAATATGCCGCGCTTTTATTTTTATAGTTAGGTAACCCTCTTAAATTACATGCAAAGATAAAAGTCGTACCTGTGTACCGAGTATTGTTAGTTGCCTAATTCGTGATACCAAATGTAAACAAACGAGTTTTTATGAACTAAAATGGCAGTAACCAAACGCGGATCGAGGTTTAGGATGCGCAGTCGTCGTTGCCCCTTCTACCCTACTCTACTTCATTGGTTATACTATATACTGGATTGGCAATCCGTGGGTAGGCAACTTGCCGTTGTGCCGTATAAATTTGTATGTTTTACTCTGTCGCACTAGTCACTACGCCATATACGGTTTAAATGAGCAATATTAACAAGCCAAATAATGGTTAAATACTGGGTTGCATTTGGATGTAGATCTTTGAAACAAATAGGAAATGGAATTTAATTTCATTAGTAAGCATTTGCAATTAAAATAGGTTATGCTGTTTAATATAAAAATTATATTAAATGCAAGTAAACAATATTGTTGGGTAATAATTATACTTTTATATGCTAGTTTTGTGTTTTAATTTTATTTAGAATAATTATTACCTTCCCCTTAAATATCTTATATATAAAATATATGCAAAAGTTCACAACAAACATTTTGTATTGTGATTAATTGTTGTTTTTGATCATTCTATTAATATTTATGTATATCATTGTAGTTGTAATAATTTTATAAAGTAGATCTTTAGACTCAATGTAGCTTATTATTAATACTTTACTTTCGAGTTTATGCACTTTTTTAAAATTATTTGTAATAAAATATAATAAAATTAATACTTTTTTTTTAACTTACTAACTCTAATTTTTTAACCGTGTAAGAAATCTATTACTGTTTCTATTAAGTAACTAATAAATAAATTTCTTTTGTAAGATGTATCAGATACAAGTAAAAACTGGCATACGAATGCGTAACTTTAAAGCACGCATTATTCACGCTTTGGTTAACGAATTATTATGTGAGTACTATATGTATATTTGTCAATATATTTTATATTTTAAACAAATGTACAAGTTAGTTTTACTTTTTTATTATTATTCTTGAATATATTGAGTGTCTGTAATAAGAAAGTATGTTTTATTTTTTTATAAATCTTATTCAAGTCATTAATAATTGAAATTATGTTACTTTTTTTTTATGAGAAAGATTAGTAATACTTGGTAGTATAATTTGATATATAAAATAATAAAATACAGTTTGTAATTATTGTTTTAAATAAATTTTTCTAAAATTCTGTCTCTCTTGCCTCGTATACGACTGTGAGATAAAAAGAGATGCTAAAGCGGCACAACGGCGGGTTGCATATTTCGATATTTTTCCTCACTTTAAGGGGCTTGGTTGCCAATCCAGTATATAGTATAACATCCTTGGCAAATACAAATATATACTATAGCACTTGTTATTTGAGAGAATGGGGCGCTGTAAATCTAACGAAGCTTAGAGTCTGGTCTGTTAAGCACAGTGGGGTAAAAATGAGTTTCAGTGCAGACTGACTATCTACATTTAATCCTTATTAAGGTATAGAAGTACAGTGTTGGTTATTAATATATAATGTTTTCCAATAAAAAGTCTCATTTTAATTACAAAAGAAACATTTATTTATTCTTTGGTACAATTTTTTAAATTTATTCAAATTACAAACTCAGCGATTACTTGTAAAAAATGATATCCAGTAAATGCCTACCTCGACTCTACAAAGGATAATTCTTTTGAGGAAGTTTTGAATGACATTTTTGCACAGCTGTGGCTCTCCTATTTGGCAAATAACAGCTCACATATTCTCTGAGGACTGGAACTGTTTGCGGGGCATTAGCGTAGAAAGAGACCTTTACGTAACCCGAAAATAAATTTTTCTATGCCCAAATTGTAAAATATAAGCCAAATAAAGTCTTTTTTTTTAAGACGTAGTGAGGTGTTGGCCTCAACAAGTGGCCCTTAAGAATAACTTACGCATACATAATATATAATACCTTTCGGTTTTCTTCTTTGCGTAAGTCCTGCTGTTAATTTGTCCTAGACATTGTCTCTAATGTGCTACTAGTTTGAGGTGAGCTGGTTTTGGCCTCGCGGAATTCACGCAGTCTGCTGCGGCAACACATGCTGTCCCGGCCCATCTCTCCCTATACCCTATTTTTCTGTCCTACTTTCTACACTGGCATTCTCCTCTCTTTTCTCCCATTCTTGTGTTATTCAGCCTAGATATTTGCATTGTTCTTTAGTATCTTTTTAGTTTTTCTATATCTTCATTAACTTCTTCCTTGTTGTATCCTCTTTCTTTCATAAAAAAATTGTGCAGCTCCATTAAATGCATCCCTTTTGGTAGTCCTATATTTGCCAGTTTAACTTCTAGTGAGATTCTTGAATCTCCATTTGGGATTAGTTCTTCATGTCCCCTAGTTGCCAGATATACTCTGACCATTTGAAAAGTTGCATTTTCTGTCAATCTCGAGTTGGCGTATCTTCCGTTTGGAAATTTTTTAGTCAATTCCGTCAATTTATTTTCCTTGAGCAGTTCTCTTCTTATTTCAGCAATTTCTGTTGGTACTAGAGTTTCTTTTGTCTTTCTGTTCATCTTCCATTGCTTTGCAGGCATAGTTGTTTTGACCTTCTTTGTTTCTTTCCTTTTTATTACTTTTTTCCATATTTTTTTGCTTCCATTTAGCTTCTCGCTCCTCCTTCCTTTGTCTTCTGTGGCTTTTATATTTAAGTGTTTTCTGCCATTTTGGTTTACCTAAATCTCATAGCTTCAAACTGCTCTATCTTTTTTTTTTCAGTACTGTCGTTGCATAGTTTCTTAGTGCTCTCCATTTGTTTTCGTCACTCAAGGCCAAATAAAGTCAGTTAGTATTCTACTGTAGCGATCCGCGTTGACTGTAATTGCAGCACGTTTATTGTTTTCGAAAAAGTAAGGTCTTATGATTCTACCTACCCAAAAACCGCACCAAACAGTAACTCATTAGGAATAAAAAGGTTTGTGGGATATTGATTTTTGGAACCACAGATGCGGCAGTTTTGTCTATGGACGAACCCACTCCATTTTTCTGAAAAAAATCAGTATACTATGCCTGCATTTTCAACACCCAAGAAATAAAAGTTCGGCGTTGTTCATGATCAGCTGACTGATTTTTGCGTTAGCTGCATATAGGATAAGATCTTAATCGAGTATGCGATGAAATATAGACTGTGAGATCTTTAAATATAATCTACTAATAAAACAACGTCCAAACAAATAGATAAAAAAAGATACCAACAACTGGGCAGAGCACGTAGCAAGAGACCAGAAAATTAGAGCAGCAAGCTCATCAGATAGAGATCATGGAACAAAAAAAGAAGCGCTGGTTCCGGATGAGGTGTAGCGGCGAATTAAAACGAAGTGCAGAACTAAACTTGTATCAAGTAGCTAAGAACCGGGGCAGATAGAAAAATTTATTTTAAAGGAGGCTTATACTCACATGGCAGAACTTGGCTAAAACATTAACAAAATATTAAGTAGAAATTAATTTTAATATATTATTGAGGAAAACCATTTTGCAAATGAAATGAACAAATGTCATTTAATTAAACCTGTTTTAAAATCTAATTATACCACCAAAGAACAAAGTGATATGCTTGAATGTGAATCTGGAAATGATTCGAGAATGTTATTAATTGCATCGAAACATGGAAATTTGGAATTATTAAATGAGTTATTGGACAATAACGTTGATATTGAAAGTAAAGATACAGATGGCAATACAGCTTTACATTATGCAGCAATGGTAGGGCATACAAATATCTTGTTTATTAAAAAATGGTGCAAATGTAATGGCAATAAATAATGCCCAAAATAAACCAATACATGTAGCTTCACGTACAGGAAGAAAAGATATCGTTAAAATGTTGATAAAAAATGGGGCTAATGTTAATGTATTGGGTGGTAAATACAGCAATACAGCTTTGCATTATGGAGTGATGGAGGGGCATGTAGAAGTTGTTGAAAGTTTGTTAAAATTTGGTGCAAAAGTTGTTGTTAATAATTTAGATCGTTCACCTTTACATTACGCAACTGATAGAACAATTATAAAACTTCTTTTGGATCAAGGAGCAGATATAGAGTGTAAAGATGAATCGGGTAATACCCCGTTACATTTAGCAGCTCAATATGGGAATATTGATGCTTTAAGAATGTTATTGAAATTGAATGCCAATATTGAATGTGTAAATAAAAATCATTTTACTCCTCTGCTATTAGCGGTCGAAAATGGGAAACAACATTCAGTTGAGTTATTAATTGCAAACAAGGCAAATATAGAGGCAAGAAATAGTGATGATTATAATGCGTTTCAGTAGTGAATTGGCAAAATCATATTACTTTATTATTAATTAATTTAGAAGCAGATATTAATAAAGTTCTTGAAAGAGGTTCTTCATTGTTAATGGTGGCTGCTTTTTATGGAAGGACAAAAATTGTTACACATTTATTAAAAAGTGGTGTAGACGTTAATTCTTTTAACAATTCTCAATGGACTGCATTGATGTATGCAACGTCAAATGGTCATTTTGATATTTGTCAAATATTATTAGATTGGAATGCAAATATTAATTTTGCAAATGGCAATGGAAATTGTTCATTATATGTTGCAGCTGAGAATGGCAGATTAGATATTGTTAAACTGCTTTTAAAACATAAAGTCAAAATTGACAAAAGTATTGCAAAAAGTCCTTTGGACATTGCAGTTAAAAATAAGTACTATGATGTTGCATTAGTATTACTTAATTACAACAATGAATAATAATAAGATTAATTAGTTTTGTGGGTTAAGAGTTATTATATTATAGTTTTGTTTTAAATAAATTGGGTTGTTTTTATATTTTAAATAAATTATTTTTGAATATTTTACTCATCTACGATTACAGTTACCAATAGTGTAGTGTTCACTACTTCTTTTTTATTATTTAAATTAAACTTTTGCTACTTGTGATAAATTTCAGAGAGTTAATAGTAAAAAGATAATTAGCAATAGTGCAACGTACACACCGGCGAGCAAACGGCAGTTATATTTCCATCTCTCTCTATTTTTAACTTCGGTAGCGATTGCTCCTGATTGATACTGCTTTTCAAATCGATATCACGTAGGTGAAATTTCATTGTTTATTTCTGTTAAACACCGGATTTTGCTACAAATGTAGCGGTCCCTTTCCGCCTTCCTGGACGCACCTTGACAATTCATTTTATTATAGGTTATTGTTATGTATCGCGCAGATCATGTGTTATGCATCGCGCAGGTTATATATTAGGTATCGCGCAGGAGGCAGTTCTTCCACAACCACGTTAGTGAACACATGTATATAATAGGCGCGTTCGTTTCGCAATATCACTGATATTTTGATCACTTGGTGATGACGTCAAATATCACTTAATTTTGGTTTAAAATGATACGTTACAAAGAACGACAAATTTCACTTTATCTCAGATTGCGTGGATTACTTTTTAAGTTGTTTTATTTATCATATGATTCACCATGTTTAATTATTTTACGTCATTTTTGTTTTTATTAGGTTATATTAAATGTCATGTAAACAATACATGCGTTATTCATATGTCAATAAAATTGATTTGTATGAATACTGTGCAGACGTAACTTATGTGAACATAGCAAAATTTCAACAACGGCTTTGTTGACAAATCTGCTGCCAGATAACGTATTCCCTAGCTGCGATACGATATTTTTAAATTTATTTTATCGAATGTACTCGTTGACGTGATTATTCAATTGCAAAAGCAGCCGACCTTGAAGTCTTGCAAATTTAAAGGCGTATGTATGTTCTAGGTTGAGAAAGTTCTAGATTAAAAATTAAAAAAAATTGTTTGATTTAAATTTTTTGGATTTGAAAAAAAGTCAAAAGTATAAAAATGTGTTTTTGTTTAAACAAAATAAAAAATCAAAATATTTAAAAAAAAATTTTTAATTAAAAAAAAATAATTTTTATTTATCAAAAAATTCACAAGTAATGTCATCGGTGTTGAAATAAAAAAAAATTTAAACAATATAATTTTTATTGGTTTTTGAATTTTTAACTTCATAATACTCTTTCTCCACTTTATAACTTTTATTAATTTTGTATAAATTTTAAATTTGCCGCTTGTTTCATAAGTGATCAAATGAATTTGGTTTAGAGGTAGTGCAGTTGCGACGTGACTGGTAGCTTGATTATTTCCAATTCATAGGTGATATGATAACGCCGCACGTACAATTTTACGAATGTGAATCACTTTAAATGATTTAAAGTGAAATTATCAGTCAAACGAACGCTTCTACTGATGCCACGTGATCGAAGTGATTGATGTGATCCATGTGACAAGTGATATGGCACGCCGAACGTACATTTCAAGTAATATTTATTACTTTAAGTAATATGAAGTGATAATATCACACAAACGAACGCACGTAATATGTAAGGTGACTAATATGAAAATAAACGTATGAACAACAGTGTCTTATTGCAATACACAACATATGGCGACGAGGATGAAACGTAACTAGTCAGGAATTAATCCAAGTAATCGTATCACAGTGCATTAATTATCGGAAAAGTAACGAAGAGTAGATGCGGTGTTTTTCTATCAGATTGGATAAGGAAAGGCAGCGCTGTTGAGTAGTTCACATTGAGATCGAGTTGGCAACGCTGTGAATCACGAGCAGCTGTTAAAGTGAAGTCGACATTCGTGATCTCGCCGAAAAATTAATAAAATGGCTGTAGCTGCGGCATTACCGGGTTTAATCGGAAACGTTCACGAATATAACCAAGATAAAGATTGGATTGTATATAGTAAAAGACTAGAACAGTACTTTACTGCAAATGCAATCGTGGATGTAAAGGTGCGTGTAGCAACTCATCTGAGTTTAATCGGAGAAGAGACGTATAAACTGCTTTGAGATTTAAGTTTTCCATCGTTACCAAAGGATAAAACTTATAGTGAATTGTGCGAATTGTTGAAGGGTCACTTTAGCCCGCCATTATCTGTTTATAGAGAAAGATACGCATTCCATGGAGCCAAACAGCAATTGAACGAGAACATCAGTGAGTGGTATGCACGAGTAAAGAAGTTGGCGACAAATTGCAAGTTTGAGGATAATCTGGATTTCGCGCTAAAGGAGAAGTTAATATCGGGCATGAAACCTGGGCCGATATTAGACAGAGTCTGCGAAGAAAAGGAAACAGCAACGTTACAAGACATTGTAAAGATCGCCTCGCAGAAGGAGATGGTAGCAGCAAACAAAAGCAGCAGATCGCAGGACGTGAATTGGGTAAAGCAGACAGGGAATTGCGAAGGGCAGACGTACAACAAGGATCGACCACAAGGAAGACTCCAGCAGCAGAACAAGGAAAAATGGAGAGAAAACCAACGGAGAAGTGGACAGCGTCCAGAGTCAAATCGAGGAATCAGCAACAACATGTTACAAGACAAGGATTGTGGGATATGTGGGAAAAATCATTTTGTGGGTCAACAATGCAGGTACAAAGATTACAATTGTAGAATATGTCTCCAAACGGGCCATTTAGCAAGGAAATGTAAAAATAGACTGAAAGTAAATTATGTAAGTAACGAAAATAGTTTGGATAATTATTACGAAATTGATAACGAATTTACGCCTATTTTTAATATCAAGGAATTGGAAATACCTATTCAACATATACGTAAAGTGCATGATCCTATTGTTGCAAGCGTTTTAATTAATAAATTAGAAATTAAAATGGAAATTGACTCGGGAGCAGGGTTATCGTTAATGAATAAAAGGACATTTGACAAATATTTTAGAAATGTAAAACTATTTGATTCGAACGTAATTTTTAGAACGTATTCAGGCGAAAACATGAAACCATTAGGTTATTTTAAAGTATTTGTGACGTATAATAATGTTTGTAAAAAAATATGTTTTAATGTGGTAGAAAGTAACGGTCCGAATTTATTAGGACGGGACTTTATTTACGATTTTAACGTGTCTTTAAATGTTCCAGTAATGAATATGGGTGCTACTGACAAAAAGATAGCGGATTTGTTAGAAAAGTACGCGGAGGTTTTTGACGGAGGTTTGGGAAAGTACAAGCATGCGAAGGTGTCAGTTCGTGTCAAACCAGGATTCCAACCAGTATTTTGTAAATCGAGAAACGCGCCGTTGGCTTTTAAGAAGAAAATCGAAGACGAGCTATGCAGATTAGAACGCGAAGGAATCATTACACCTATAGAATCAAGTAAATGGTGCACGGCATTAGTACCAGTACTAAAACACGACGGAGAAATTCGACTGTGCGGAGACTATAAGGCGAGTATAAATAAATACTTAGAAGAGTGTAAACATCTTTTGCCGCAGATACAAGAAATATTTATGAATCTACAAGGTGGTTGTCAGTTTAGTAAGATCGATCTAGATCAGGCTTACGCACAGTTTGAGTTAGATGAAGAGTCGAGGAAGTTGCTAGCATGGAACACTCCAAAAGGAATTTTCCAAATAAATCGTATGCCATACGGAATTGCACCGGCTGCTGCTAAGTTCCAGAAATATTTGGAACAATTATTGCAACCAATTGAAGGAACAGTAAACTTTCTCGACGATCTTATAATTACCGGTTCGACCAAAGAAGAACACTGGGAACGATTAGAGGCGGTGTTGAATAAACTGAAGGAATCTGGATTGAAAGCAAAACTGAGTAAGTGTGTTTTCTTTCAAGACAAAATTACTTATCTAGGACATAAGATAAATAAGCAAGGACTTATGAAGACATACGATAAAATACGTGCTATTGTCAACGCGCAGAGGCCAACAACGGTATCACAAGTACGTTCGTTTTTAGGGATTGTTAACTATTACAATCGTTATATACAGAATGCTATTAGAACCGCTGTATAACTTGCTGGCTAAAAGTGCCAAATTCGACTAGGACGAAAATTGCGAAAAAGCTTTTACTCTGGTAAAAGAGATGATCTCATCAGATTTGATTTTAGTCCATTTCAATCCAGAGTTGGAAATAGTTTTAATGTGTGATGCTTCCGAGGTAGGAGTAGGAGCAGCCTTGATGCATAGAATGAGCGACGGAGAGCTCAGACCTATTGCCTACGCATCTAGAAAACTAATGCCACAAGAAGTTAAGTATTCGGTCATACACAAAGAGGCTTTAGCGATTTATTTTAGAGTAAAACGATTTCAACAGTACTTAATGGGAGCAAAATTTACGCTTAAAACGGATCACAAACCGATTTTAGCGTTATTTATCGAAAATAAACCAATTCCGCAGATGTACGTGAGCAGAATGCAACGTTGGGCTATATTCTTAGCGGGATTTGACTATCAGTTAGAATACGTGAAGGGTCAACAGAATTCATTAGCAGATTTCTTGTCCAGAATGCCGAAAAACGTAAATTACATATCGCGTGATTACGAGAGCGAATTCGAATACTTGAACTTCACCACAACGAACGAATGGCCGATAGACAACAAGAAGGTGGCTCAAGAGACGGAGAACGACCCGATATTACAAAAACTAATAAAGTATGTGAAAGAGGGATGGCCGAACGAGGTACAAGAGGAACTAAAACCGTATTTCCATCAAAAAAACCGAACTGACGATTGAAAGAGGTTGTATTTTATGGAGATGTAGAGTCGTAGTTCCGGCAAATTTAAGACGAACCATGTTAGACGAAATTTATATGAGTCATATGGGAATTGTCAAGACGAAGACTATGGCAAGAACGTTCATATGGTGGCCAAAGTTAGATGCCGATATAGAGAAGAGGTTGCATTCGTGCGAACCATGTTTACGAAAACGCGATAATCCGCCAAAGGCAAAATTAACGCCATGGCCGGAATGTGCAGAACCATGGGAACGGATACATTTAGATTTTGCGGGACCATTCCATGGGAAAGAGTTTCTGATAATAATTGACTCTTACACCAAGTGGCCAGAAGTGTTCGTCATGAGCAGTATAGCATCGGACCAGACCGAAGGGAAACTTCGCGAAACTTTTTCCAGATACGGAATTCCAAAAATAGTCGTTTCAGATAATGGCAGTTCTCTAGTGTCGAAAACGTTACTACAATTCTTTTGTAGAAACGGAATAACTCACTTAACATCACCGCCAGGAAACCCTAGTAGCAACGGTTTAGCCGAAAACGCTGTGAAAAATTTTAAAACAAAGTTATCAGCAGCGCTTGACGATCCGAAAAATAAAAACGTTCCGTTAGAAACTTTAATCACAAGATTTTTGTTGCATTATCGAAACGTCGCACACAGCACTACGAAGATGAGCCCAGCGGAAAGAATGTACAATCGCCGATTACGGATGAGATTAGATTTATTAAAAGAAATTAATAAACCTAGATCTACAAAGATCGAAGAGGGCAAGAAATTTGAGGAAGGGCAGTGTGTAATGGTGAAGAATTATACGAACGTGAATAAAGAACAATGGACGAAGGCGAAGGTAGAAGAGAGGCAAGGAAACGTGATTTTCAAGTGCAGATTAGAAGATGGTCGATTGTGGAGCAGACATTGAGATCAGATGATAGGTAGAAAGGAAAGAGCAACAATCCACCAGCGAATTGGAACGCACAGGAAACCGGAAAGATCGGAAGAATTGTAGAACCGGAAAAGACATGTTTGAGTACAACCAAACCTCCCGTTGAAACCGAAGTGATGGCAAATCCGACGACAGACAAACGACCTATTGATACCTTATCAAGGCCTACTAGGAAAATAACAAAACCAAAAAGATATCTTTAATCATGTTCTCTATTACAGCTTACGTCAAACCACAATACTATACAATAGTGGCTTAAATAATTATATATGTTTATTTGTATTATTTTATGAGTATCGTATGTTTTACAAATGGAGAAAGAAATTATCTTAAGGCCGAGGTGTTATGTATCGCGCAGATCATGTGTTATGCATCGCGCAGGTTATATATTAGTTATCGCGCAGGAGGCAGTTCTTCCACAACCACGCTAGTGAACACATGTATATAATATGTACGGTGACTAATATGAAAATAAACGTATGAACAACAGTGTCTTATTGCAATACACAACAGTTATCATTAGTGACCGGATTATATGCATATTTGCATATGCATTTGCATATTTTGACCATATTTAAGCTTTGTTGTATATTTTGTCCATATTCGGTTTTTATGCATATTTCACGGATTTTTAGAAAAACAATATTAAAAAACATCATTTTTACATTAGTTACTCTATTATGCATATTGACATAAAAATATTCTAGAAATTAAAAATTAGTTATTTTTACCGCCAACTATTTAATTACAATCATTATTTTAAATTGAAAACAAATAAAATTTGTTTTTTTTTTATTTACTAGCTTATATTTAAAATATCTTGGAAATAAAAAAAAAAAAAAAAATATGTTGCTCTTTAAAAAACTAAAGTTGCAATAGCAAGTATACTAAAAATTAAAACATACATGTGTGTAGATGCCTTTATGGCACTCAAAAAATCATACAAAATGGAGTTATTTAGTCGTACGTTTTTTGTCTGACACCCTGTATTTATGAAGTTGTATATTTTGACACATTCTACCTATATAACTTAAAAAAAAATAGAATTTTTTATATATGTATTTTGTTTTTTTTATAAGGAGAAATATAGTTTATTTGTTTATATTTATGTTGCATATTTTTGCTATTTTTATGCATATTTTGGGTTTTTTAATGCATATTTGCATGCATATTTCAGTGTTTTTAAGGTGCATATAATCCGGTCTCTAGTTATCATATTTAAATTTGATATATCGGACGACAAACTAAACTGCTTTCAACAGCGGTTAGAAATTTATCTCTACGGTTATGTCACAATATGTGATACCTTTGCATTTCTAGGAGTGAAAATAGATTTATGCAGTCTATGGCTGTGTACATTGACCTTCAACATTCAATACAAAATCGTATATGTATAGGCTTTATTCACAAAGTGTTTTCTAAACACATGACACAAATTAAGCGGGTTACCAAAGCCGACATATTAGGGGTTACTTATGTGTTATCATCTTACAGCTGAACATGTATCTGCAAATACAAATATATACTATAGCACTTGTTAATTGAGAGAATGGGGCGCTGTAAATCTAACGAAGCTTAGAGTCTGGTCTGTTAAGCACAGTGGGGTAAAAATAAGCTTCAGTGCAGACTGACTATCTACGTTTAATCCTTATTAAACTATAGATGTACAGTGTTGGTTATTAATATATAATGTTTCCTAATAAGAAGTCTCATTTTAATTACAAAAGAAACATTTATTTATTCTTTGGTACATTTTTTTTTAATTTATTCAAATTACAAACTCAGCGATTACTTGTAGAAAATGATATCCAGTAAATGCCTACTTCAACTCTACAAAGGATCATTCTTTTGAGGAAGTTTTGAATGACATTTTTGCACAACTGAGGCTCTCCTATTTGGCAAATAACAGTTCAAATATTGTCTGAGGACTGGAACTGTTTGCGGGGCATTAGCGTAAAATGAGACCTTTACGTAACCCCAAAGAAAAAAGTTTAGCAGACGATCTGGTTTTGCAAAATAATGCGCCTATAGTTTTTTTTGTGCATCACTGCAATTGTTTCACGGTTTGTAGCGTCATACTGCTGAAAATAATTTTTTTTATGCCCAAATTGTAAAATATAAGCCAAATAAAGTCTTTTTTTTTAAGACGTAGTGAGGTGTTGGCCTCAACAAGTGGCCCTTAAGAATAACTAACGCATATATAATATATAATATCTTTCGGTTTTCTTCTCTGCGTAAGTCCTGCTGTTAATTTGTCCTAGTCATTGTCTCTAATGTGCTACTAGTTTGAGGTGAGCTGGTTTTGGCCTCGCGGAATTCACGCAGTCTGCTGCGGCAACACATGCTGTCCCGGCCCATCTCTCCCTATACCTTATTTTTCTGTCCTACTTTCTACACTGGCATTCTCCTCTCTTTTCTCCCATTCTTGTGTTATTCAGCCTAGATATTTGCATTGTTCTTAGGTATCTTCTTAGTTTTTCTATATCTTCATTAACTTCTTCCTTGTTGTATCTTCTTTCTTTCATAAAAAAATTTGTGCAGCTCCATTAAATGCATCCCTTTTGGTAGTCCTATATTTGCCAGTTTAACTTCTAGTGAGATTCTTGAATCTCCATTTGGGATTAGTTTTTCGTGTCCCCTAGTTGACAGATATACTCTGACCATTTCAAAAGTTGCATTTTCTGTCAACTTCGAGATGGCGTATTTTCCGTTTGGAAATAGTTTAGTCAATTTCGTCAATTTATTTTCCTTGAGCAGTTCTCTCCTTATTTCAGCAATTTCTGTTGGTACTAGAGTTTCAGTTTATGTTCTTTTCTTGTCTTTCTGATCATCTTCCATTGCTTTGCAGGCATAGTTGTTTTGACCTTCTTTGTTTCTTTCTTCTTTATTACTTTTTTCCATATTTTTTTGCTTCCATTTAGCTTCTCGCTCCTCCTTCCTTTGTCTTCTGTGGCTTTTATATTTGAGTGTTTTCTGCCATTTTGGTTTACTTAAATCAAACTTCTCTACCTTTTTTCAGTACTGTCCTTGCATAGTTTCTTAGTGCTTTCCATTTGTTTTCGTCATTCAAGGCCAAATAAAGTCAGTTAGTATTCTACTGTAGCGATCCGCGTTGACTGTAATTGCAGCACGTTTATTGTTTTCGAAAAAGTAAGGTCTTATGATTCTACCTACCCAAAAACCGGACCAAACAGTAACTCATTGGGAATAAAAAGGTTTGTGGGATATTGATTTTTGGAACCACAGATGCGGCAGTTTTGTCTATGGACGAACCCACTGAGATGAAAATGGGCGGGCTTTGTCACATTTTATTGAAAAAAATCAAGGTACTATGCCTGCATTTCCAACACCCAATAAATAAAAGTTCGGCGTTGTTCATGATCAGCTGACTGATTTTTGCGTTAGCAATAGACTGTGAGATCTTTAAATATAATCTACTAATAAAACAATGTTCAAACAAATAGATAGAAAAAGACACCAACAACTGGGCAGAACACTTAGCAAGAGACCAGAAAATTAGAGCAGCAAGCTCATCAGATAGAGATCATGGAACAAAAAAAGAAGCGCTGGTTCCGGATGAGGTGTAGTGGCGACTTAAAACCAAGTGCAGAACTAAACTTGTATCATGTAGCTAAGAACCGAGACAGATAGAAAATTTTATTTTAAAGGAGGCTTATACTCACATGGTAAAACTTGGCTAAAAAATGATCAAAATATTGAGTAGAAATTAATTTATAACTTAAAATTTTCAAAGAAAATAGTACAGAAACCAATTTATTGAACAACAAAACATTAATTTACTGCATTAAATTTGTGAAAACCTATTTTATTACATAAAATTCATCAAAAATTACGCATTTATTACAATATTTTTCTATAAAATTTTTATATTTAGAGTTTTATTCAAAAGAACTAAAGTTTGCTTTTTTTACGTAAATTTAATTAAAAAATTGTAAGAAACTCATTTGCTGCATAATTTAAAATTTCCCCAGAGTAAAGTTTGTCAAAACTTATTTACAGCAAAACTTGCTAAAAAGCCCATTAAAGGTATACAAAATGTTAAATATGGCTCTAAGTTGATTGCATCCGTTTTGACTAGAGATTTAGTTGAAAAAACAATCAAAAACTTGCAAAAAAAGCCAAAAGCTGTTACAAAAACTTAACAAACAACAGACAAATTTTAACTCAATATTTGATTCAAATGGATTTTTTGCTGTTTAGTAAGTTTAGTTTATTTGGCCGCCTTCTCCGCTGCATACACCGCACAATACGACGCGACGACCTTTCCTTAAACGAACCCACCAATTATTGCAATGTAAACAAAACATTGCACGGTGGCAAACTAATAAAAAAATATTTATAAAATCAATAAATGCTTATTTATGTATGAATTATGCTATAGAGAAGGACAGAAATCCTTTTTTTGTAGTAGAGTAAATTACACACAATTTTTATAATACCCTAACCCCACCCTCCATCTACGCCACTAGATACCCCACAGAACATATTCAGATACTCTATATCAAATTTTAGGATGTAATCAGTTTTTCTTCTCATGTGTGGGCAATTATAATTTTTGTTTTTACATATAATATTTAATCCAGCACCAAACTATATTTTTTTAATAATTTATAACAAAAAATTCTATTAGGGGAATTACCAAATCAAAATTTTTAGTCATTTTTTTTTAATTATCAAATTAAAGTTGTCATTTTTTTCAGGCAACAAGTGTTGTTGTGCTAATTATAATAACCTCAAATTTCTTCAAATTGCTTCTGTGTTGTTTTATTAAACTTCAAGAGATACTCATTAGCTTCAATTTTATATTAATACTTTTTAATCATTCAAGGTAATTTTTTTTTTCTTTTTGGTATTATGTTTATTATATTGTTTCTTTTCTAGGTTATTTCGGAAGTTAAATATGAATTCTAATTTTGAAAATAATATCTTCAAAGAATTTTTATACTGCACAGCTGTGTATTTAGCATCGGAAAATGGACATCATAATGTTGTAAAATATTTACACAATCTTCCAGTTACATTATCTGAACTTATAAATGAAAAATTTGCTGCGTTTTATTTGGCGGCTCAAACTGGTCAATTGGATATAATTAAATATTTTATCGAAGAAAATGCTTTTGAACCAGAATCTAGTGAACATCAACTAATCAAACCAATTGAATCTGATTTAAATATTTATATTACTGCTGAAGAATTAAATGATGATTGTAATGGAATAGACGATTCAAAAATGTTATTAAATGCATCGAAATATGGAAATATTGAATTGTTAAATGAATTGTTAAAAAAAGAAGTTAATATTGAAATTGAAGATCATGATGGTAATACTGCATTACATTATGCAGCAATGAAAGGGTACGATCGTATTGCTGTGTGTTTGTTAAAGAATGGAGCCAATGTTTGTGCAATAAATAATGATAAGGATAAACCTATTCATTTAGCTTCATGTAATGGACATTACAATGTTGTTAAAATATTACATGAAAATGGAGCTTATATTAATAATTTCAATGAAAATAAAAATACTCCTTTACATTGTTCAGTGAGAAATGGTCACGTATCACTAGTGGCACAATTATTAAAATTAGGTGCAAAAAGTATTGTTAATAAAGATGGATATATGCCTTTGCATTATGCATGTAATGGAAATATCATTGAACTTTTATTGAAGCACGGAGGCAACATTGAGTGTGAAGATATTAAAGGCAATACAGCGTTACATGTAGCATCTCAAAATGGATATATAGATGCTATGCGGATGTTATTGAAATATAATGCAAATATTGAATCTAAAAATAAAGATGGTTATACTCCTCTACATTTGGCAGTTCAACATGGAAAAGAAAGTGCAATTAAATTATTAATTCAGAACAATGCAAATATTGAGGAAAAGCAAAACAATAATAATAACGCTTTATTTATTTCATTACATAATAGAGTATATAATATCACATTATTGTTATTAGAATTAGGTGCTGATATCAATTCAAAAAATTTGTTTAAATCGTCTGTTTTACATGTTGCTGCTCAATATGGAGATAAAGATATGATTCTACATATCTTAAAATATGGATTTGATGTAGATGGTTTATGTGGTCATCTTTGTACTCCTTTAATGTATGCAGCTTTTGAGAACAATATTATTACTGGTGAAATATTACTAGGATGGAATGCAAATATCAATTGTACTAATAGTGATAAAGACTCTGCTTTGCATTTAGCATCAAAACGAGGTTGTTTAAATTTTGTAAATCTGCTTTTGAAACATGGAGCAGATATTACAAAAGGCAAAAATGTATATTCGCCATTAGATATGGCAATTTCTAATAAACATACTGGTATTCAACTGGCGATAAAAAAATATATGAATAAAAATCAAAAATAATTATAATGGTATTAATATTTCAAAATAACTGAATAAATACTTTTTATGTTTTTTATTACAATTTTAGTGAGAATTTTGTAAGTTATAATAATAAAGTAAAGTTTATCAATATTTGTAATGGTTTTCTTTTGGGATATTATGGAGTAGTTAAACACGGTAGTCAATAAATCCAGAGTTTAATAGTTATAGTACGTTCTTACGCTGTTGAGACTCTCTGCACGACTGACTGCAACACCGCAGGTAGTCTTGCGTTACAATACACATACATGAATAGAGTTATACTATATGCAACCAACAATACATTATTTCAACACCCTAACTTATTAAATAATCTTAATAGTACTAAACTACTTATTAAATTTTAAATATAATTCAGAAATAATTTATTTCTTGATTAAACTAATCTGCATATTTGCATAATCTAATATTTCTTTAGAAATTGCTTTAGTTAAAAAATCCGCTACATTTTTGTTTGTCGCGACATAGTCTAACGTCACACTTTTGTTTTGGATCTGATCACGCACGTAATGATGACGTACATCAATATGCTTTGACCTTGCCCGAAACTGGTCTTCTTTAGCAATTGCTATCGCACCTTGGTTGTCGCACCACAAATCACATTTAGTCGCGACACCTTCTTTATTTCCACTGAAATGAGGTTCAAACTGCCTCAACCACATAGCTTCTTGCACAGCAGCTGATAATGCCATGTACTCTGCTTCGGTGCTTGATAAGGCGACGGTGTGTTGCATCTTGCTGGCCCAAGAAATTGCACCTGACCCGAAGTTGTAGATGTAGCCGGTGCATGAACGACGTTTGTCGATGTCGGACGCCCAGTCAGCATCTGTAAATCCTTCAAGTCCTTTTGAAGATCCATACTTGTAGAACAATCTGTAGTTCGTTGTCCCTTTTAGATACCGGAAGATCCGCTTCACAGCTACCCAATGCGTGATGCCAAAGTTTGTATTGAACCGGCTTACGTTGCCTACCGCAAAAGCAATGTCTGGTCTTGTACCTTGTACTAGGTATAACAAGCTTCCAACGGCTTCCTGGTATGGGATACTGCTTACGTCTTCTCCATCGTGAATATCTTGGCTTGATAGCTTTTGACCCGTTTGAACTGGTGTCGCTACAGGTTTGCTATCGAACATTTGGAATCTCTTCAAGATATTTTCAGTGTATTCGGACTGATTTATTGAGATCCCTTCTGATTCAAATGTGATATTTAAACCGACACAATTTTTGGCTCGACCCATATCTTTCATTCGAAAATGATTACATAATTTTTCTTTCAGCTCATTTCGCAGGTTTTCGTCTTTCCAAAAAAATCAGAATATCATCGACATAAATTGCTAATATTACCTGTCGGTCCTGAGTAAAGTAAACGCATGGGTCCATTTTGGATTTTTGCATCCCAAATGATCTTAACATTTTATCGAGCCGTTTATTCCATTGTCTTCCGCTTTGTTTAAGGCCATATATTGCCTTATTTAATTTGCAAACTCTATTGGTACTATCCTGGAAGAATTCTGGCTGATCCGTATAAATTTCTTCATCAAGGTCACCTTGGAGAAAAGCGGTTACTGCATCCATTTGATCGATGTTCATCTTATTTTTAGCGGCAATTGAAATGAGGAATCTTAGCGATGTGTACCGTACTACTGGTGAATACGTTTCAGTGTAGTCAACACCATATTTTTGGGCAAAACCTTTCGCCACTAGTCGAGCTTTATGTCGTACTATAGTTCCGTCATTGGCACGCTTTATTTTGAAAATCCATTTGTTTTTTATGATTTTCTTTCCGTGAGGTAGATCAACCAATGTCCATGCTTGGTTTTCTTCAAATGATTTCATTTCATTGGTCATTGCATTTTTCCATTCCATTTTACTGCTACTATTCGATTGCCTCTTCGACCGAAGTTGGTTCGTTGTCTTGTAGATCCATCATTGCATAAGATACAAAATCTTTGTCAATTCGTGGTTTTGGAGTTCTCTCTGATCTACGAGCTATGGTGACTGCGGGTTCCTCTTCAATGTCGGGTTCATATGTGCTATCATCCTGATTATCAGGATCTTCATCATCAATATTTCCCATTTCAGTAATTGAAGTTTCGGATCGATTTTCCACATTAGTATCGACTTTCGACGGAATTTCCCTAACTGAGTCATTTACTTCTAGGTCAATATATACGCAATTAGACGTTTTAGCAGCTTTAGGTTCAAGAAATTTTACATCTCGACTAACTACTATTTTATGTGAAATTTGGTCATAACATCTGAATCCCTTCTGAGTCTCACTCATACCCAGGAATGTTAGTTTGCGGGATTTTGGATCGAATTTTAAACGTTTTTGTTTTGGAACGTGCACCATTACAGGCGTACCAAAAATTTGCAAATGACCCACATTTACCTTTTTGTTTGTCCACATTTCCTCTGGTAGCTTTCCAACAGTTCTGTTTGGTGATCGATTTATGATGTATGCGGCCATGTTTACGGCTTCTGCCCAATATGGTTTATCTAACTCAGCATCAAAAAGCATGCATTTTGCTCTTTCGATTAAAGTTCTATTCATGCGTTCAGCTACGCCGTTTTGCTGTGGCGTGTACGCACATGAAGTCTCATGAATTATACCATATTTTTTACAGAAAACGTCCATTTGTTGATTACAATATTCCGTTCCGTTATCTGATCTTAGGCGTTTTATTTTCTTGTCACATTGGTTCTCTACCAAAGACTTGTACGCCTTAAATGTTTCAAGCAATTCTGACTTATTCTTTAAAAAATACACAAAGACTTTCCTTGAATAATCGTCAATGAATGTAGCAAAATATTTGGCTCCTCCAATAGATGCATTTTCCATTGGTCCACACAAATATTACACGCTTTCCAGCTTTTACCATTTTATAAACCGATAGCAAGTTCGCGGACAAATCGGGAACATAAAGCACTTCGTTTACTGGTATTACCGAATCGTTAACCTTCAAAGATGTTTTACCGACACCGAGAACTTTAATTTTGTGATCATTTGCTGCTTTAATTTCACTCACGTTCGCATTTTCTATGTTATTCAAAATGCACTTATTCGGTGACATATGTTGGGATGCTCCACTATCGATGTACCAAGAGTCGTTGAAAACTTTATGCGGAGTCACAGATGACAATGCGTAAAAGGCATTTGCCATATTTGCGTTCGCATTTTGTTCAGTCTTCTTTTTGGATCGACAATCCTCAGCCAAATGTCCCTTCTTTTTGCAAGCGTAACATTTCATTGATTTCTTGCTTTGCTTATTATTTGATTTTGACTTGTCCGCACTGTAGAAAGCAGTTTCGTCGCGTTTGGAATAGTCCACATCAAGCAACTTCATTTTTACGTTGTCAGCTGTTATTGCCCCGCCACTACTTTCAATTTCCATTATTAGCGGTTTGAATTCATCACTGAGTCCAGCAAGCATTATGGCACCGAGCCATTCATCACTGATAGGAAAACCAATACTGTTGAGTTTGTTAGCAGACGAAGTAATGTTCGTCACATATTCGGTCATGGATGCACATTCTTCCAATCGAAATGTTATTAATTTACGCAATAGTCCAATTTTACGCGATAAACCATGGTCATCGAACAAGCTCTTTAGCTTTTTCCACATTTCAAGCGCTGTCTTCTCGTTTTGCACATGCACAAACAATGATTCGTCCAATGCCATTACGATACGTGCTTTTGCCTTCTTCAGTTTTTCTTCATCCGTTTCCGTTACTGGATCGGCGATACATCCATCTAGACTGAGAAATTCAAGCACACTTTTCATCGCGAAACACCAATTATGATAATTGTCACTACCGCGTAATTTATCAATTGCATATTCCTGACCACCACGCGACGCCATCGTTGTTTGGTGAAACGGATTCTAACCTGAACGATTGAGCACGTGTCGGCGAATAATTGAAAAAACGAATAAACTTTTATTAATGTCTCTAATGTTCATTAAACTTTCACCGTAGGTAACTGGGGTGACTGGGCCCATAACCTTTTGGGATATTATGGAGTAGTTAAACACGGTAGTCAATAAATCCAGAGTTTAATAGTTATAGTACGTTCTTACGCTGTTGAGACTCTCTGCACGACTGACTGCAACACCGCAGGTAGTCTTGCGTTACAATACACATACATGAATAGAGTTATACTATATGCAACCAACAATACATTATTTCAACATTTTCTAATAATGCAATTTAACTGGTAACCAATTTATCGCAATCCAATTGTTGTATTTTCTTGAAATTTTTAATTGCAAAATTTCATTTTCTGCAAGATAACAGTTGAAAATTTTAAACCCAACTGTTTTTTGTAGGTATAAACATTTTACTGAATTGAAATGTTTGCTTTTTTTCGAAAAAAGTAAATGGCCTTAACTTTTTTACCCACGCTGACCAAGCATACTCGTTTTTAGTAACATACTCTTTTAGAACTATTTACTCATTTTAATTCAAAATAACAATAAAATATACTTAGGCAATTTTCCGAGTTCTACGCTCACTTCAGGATGAACGCCAGACAATTGAGGCAAACAAAAATGCTTTGATTCCGGGTCATTCCTCTTCGGCGGAGATACTAAAACCGTACGCACAGATGCGTAAATGTAAATTCGGCTTTTAGAAGTGTAAGTATAAATTCGGTATTTAAAATTGTAAATCCGATTAACAACGTTTTTCATTTTGGCTGTTAACTATTAAATTTTTTCGAAATTGTAAATCCGGCCTTTAAAAATCAAAATCTGAAGTATTAATTTAAACTTTTAAATTATAAATCTAGTATTTGTTTCTGATTATTGCACAGTTTAAAATAATTGAGGTTAGGGTATTTTAATAAAAATTTTATACTTTATTGTGCTGATTTTATTTTTATATATTAAGGTCGGTTTCAGCGGTTAGGCCATCATCAGTTTTTTGTTGTGTGACACAACAACACCTGTGAAAAGACAAAGGAGAAGAAGTCATAATTAAGAAATTGTTTCCCAAGGGAAAACCGGTAGAAGAACCAGAAAATGAAGAAAAAGAAACAGATATGGCAACAGTGGAAGAGATAAAGACGATCATAAAAGAATTGCCTAACAACAAAGCACCTGGTCCGGATGAAATAACAACAGAGATTGTTAAAGCAGCTCTAGAAAGGAATCCGGTAGAAATAACTCAAATAATCAACAGATGCCTGAATGACGGAATTATTCCAGAATGTTAGAAATAAGCCACTCTAGTAAGAAATATTTTAATTGTTCAATACATACTTTTATTATATGTAAGTGAACATAGTTCTGATTATAAAAATTAGCTTAACGATTGAACTTAGCAACACGTTCAAGTTCATCCTTCTTTTTGATAGCATAAGAGTTTGATGATCCCTTGGCAGCATTAATGAGTTCATCAGCTAAACATTCAGCAATTGTTTTAATGTTACGGAAAGCAGCTTCACGAGCTCCTGTGCAAAGCAACCATATAGCTTGGTTCACTCTTCTCAATGGAGACACATCAACGGCTTGCCTTCTTACTGTACCAGCCCTACCAATACGTGTAGAATCTTCACGTGGTCCGGAGTGAATAATAGCCGATACTAAAATCTGGAGTGGGTTTTCGCCAGTGAGCAGGTGAATAATTTCAAAGGCGTGCTTTACAATTCTTCATTAATTTCTTTCCATTGTTACGACCGTGCATAGTACTGATTGAGAAAAAGAAAGAAGTAGGAAAGCGACTTCATACAAGCCAATATGCTTAATAAACACACTAGCTAAAATAATGGAAAAAGTCATTGTATGGAGAATAGAACAAGAAATAGAAGAAAAGGGAGGATGGGAAAAAGAACAATACGGATTTACCAAGAGAAAAACAACTTTAGGAGCTATAGACAAAGTAAAAACAATAGCAAAAGAAACAAACATTGGAACGCAGAGGAAAAGACAACACTGTGTAATGATAGCGTTGGACATACAGAACGCATTTAACAGCGTGTTATGGGAAGCAATTATAGAGGCGGCAAAGAAAAGAGAACTGAACAAGAAAACAATCAAGATCATATGAAGCTATTTACAGGGTAGAAACTTAGTGACCAATAACGGAAGATTCAAACTTGCGAGAGGGGTACCACAAGGCTCAGCACTGGGACCAAAACTATGGAACCTTGTTTATAATGAGTTACTTCGAATGAGGTTGCTGAAGGCGTGACAATAACGGCATTTGCGGACGACGTAGCACTAGTAGGTAGGGACGTAGAAATGTATGTACTAAAAGGAAGACTAGAGCTGGCAATAGATATGATACAGTTATGGATGAAAAATAAGGGTTTAAAATTAGCAACACAAAAAATAGAAGCGGCTTGGCTATTGGCTAAGAGGACTAATAGAGGAACAGGTAAGCTACAGGTAGGAGACCAAGTGATAACCATGGTGAAAAAAATCAAATACCTCGGGGTGACACTTGAAGCAAAGAGAAGGAATGAATAGGTTAAGGAAGCGGTCATGGGAACAAAGGAAATGGAGAGAAAGCTCGGTAGGCTCATGCCAAACAATAGAGGTCCAGGAGAAGAAGCCAGAAGGCTAATAGCAACAGCAGCAAGAAGCAAACTGTTATACGCCGCAGAAACATGGGGAGAAGCCATGAAGACAAAAAAAAACAAACGAAATAAGAGGAGCTACAAGAGCCAGTTTGCTAAGGATCTGCATGGCTTACAGAACGGTGTCACAAGGAGCAATAGAAGTGATTGCGGCAACACCTCTCGCGGATATGATGGTGAAAGAAAGGATAGAAATAAAGAAACTAATAAAAAGGAAGCTAAGTTAAGAGCAAGGGAGAAGACAATGGAAAGATGGCAGAGACAGTGGAGTAGAGGAGAAAAAAGAGAATGGACAAGAGAACTAATCCCGGAGATAAAAGAGTGTGTAGAGAACGAACCCGAGACGTGCTATTATACAACACAAATACTGACCGGACATGAAGCCTTTGGAAAGCTTTTGCAAAAAATTAAAAAAAGGCCAACACCTCACTACGTCCAAAAAAAAAAGTTTGTTGAGGTAGGAGAGAGTGTAGTCTATGATTAGTATTACATATGAAAAGTTTTTTGCTTGTCCCTGCAGGGCATGATTGTTATAATTGGCTAATTGGTTCGAGGCATTTTTAATATTAATTAAGATTACCAGTACCTATTTCAGCTATGCATTGTTATTGAGATGGCTTTGAAAAAACGTACACAATTTTATCATTTTTTTAATCTTTTATTAAACTGTTGAAAAGTGCAAAACTCTATTTATAAAAAGTCAAATATAAAAAATTCTCTTTTAAAATATTTTCCAAAATGTCTAAAATCCGGCTAAAAACTGTAAAATTCTATTTATAAAATGTTAATAAAAACTTTGGTCTTGAAATATCAAAATGTTGTCACAAAACACATCAGCGTTTAAAAAACTTTCGACAGTTTTTTGTTTATTTTTTATATTTATTTTATTCTAATTTTTCACATGTTATTGTCAATTTGATAGTTTAATGACATTTTTGAGGAAATTGAGAATTTATGGAGTTTTTATAACAATTTAAATCAATTTTTGACGTTTAAAAAACTCAAAAGCTATTTAACAGTATTGTACTATAATGCAAATGTTCTTTACTAATATGCATTCTATTGTTCGATCTGAAACTTTAATAAAAGTTAGTTTGTAATAATTAATAATATTTCATTCAAGATCATTAAATAAAATGAGTTAACTTTAGTCAATAATTGGCAACACTTAAATTAATTAATTTTTTTGAATAAATTAAATCTTTGCTCAACCCGCCACGACCTGAGAAGGAAAGGAAGACTCAAAAATTGAATTCGTCTCTCTCGAACGCCAGGGTAAGATAAGTTTCTCTATTTTGTTTCTGTATTTGTTTCTATCTAAGTACTTATCATTTCTGAAGATGGAAATTTAACCGTTACACGTAACAAACATATAAAAACTCTATTAGGGGAAACACCTAGTCATCAAATTGAAGTTGTTTATTTTTTTAATGTTTTTGTTTATCTGTCAAAGACATCAAAGTACAGATCTTAACCTCAAATATCATCTATAATTTTATTGTTTAGCTTAAGTATATTAAACTTAATTTAGAAGGCATTTATTTAACATTACTGTTTAATCATTAAGGTAATAAGGTTTTTTTAATATTTTGCATTTTATAAACTACTTTTATTTTATATTTGTTATAGGTTAATTGGAAGTAAAATATGAATTTTGAAAATAATATTTTTAAAGAGTTATTATATTGCACAGCTATCTATTTAGCATCAGAAAATGGTCATCACAATGTTGTGAAATATTTACAGGATCTTCCGGTTACGTTGTCAGAATACATAAACGAAAAATTTACTGCGTTTTATATAGCAGCTCGAACTGGTCAACTGGATATAATTAAATATTTTATTGAAGAAAATGCTTTTGAAACAAAAAATAGTAAACTCAAACCAATTGAAACTGATTTAAATATTTATGTTACTAGTGACGAACTAAATGATGACTGTATAGACCAATCAAAAATGTTATTAGTTGCAGCTAAATATGGCAATCTTAAGTTATTAGAAGAATTATTAATTAAGAAAATAAATACTGAAAGTGAAGATAAATACGGTAATACAGCATTGCATTATGCAGCCATGGATGGCTTTGAAAATATTGCTCGGTGTTTATTGAAAAATGGAGCTTGTATTTATAATATAAATGAAGATAAGGATAAACCGATTCACTTAGCTGCCTCTAATGGACATCTTGGTATTGTCAGAATTTTAGTTAAAAACGGAGCTAATATTAATGTTTTTGGTAAAAATAATGATACTCCTTTACATTATTCAGTGAGAAATGGTCATGTATCTGTAGTGGAGCACTTATTAATATTAGGTGCGGATTATCTGGTTAATAAAGATGGATGTACGCCTTTACATTATGTTTCTAATGGAATTATTACTAATCTTCTATTGAAAAAAGTATGTGATGTTGATCATCAAGATATTTATGGTAATACACCGTTGCATGTGGCTGCTCAAAACGAAAATATATATGTATTGCAGATATTATTGAAATATAATCCTAATATTGATTCTAAAAATAAAGATGGTTATACTTCACTACATTTGGCAGTTCAAAATGGAAAAGCAAATGCTGTTGAATTGTTAATTAAAAATAATGCAAATATAAATGATATAAATAAATCTGGTTATAATGCGTTACTTATTTCAATAAATAGTGAAGAATATCATATTACAGAATTATTATTAAAACTGGGAGCAGATATTAATTCAACATCCGCAACAGATTCTTCAGTTTTACATATTGCTGCAAGACGTGGCAATAAAGATATTATTACATATTTATTAAAACATGGTTTTAATGTTAATTGTATAAATAAAAGTCAATGGACGCCTTTAATGTATGCAGCAAGACACAATAATGTTATTGCTGGTAAAGTGTTACTAGAATGGAATGCAAATATTAATCTTATTAGTTACAGCAAGAGCTCGGCTTTACATATAGCTGTAATAAATCGTTCTTCAAATTTTGTAAATCTACTTTTGAAACATGGACCAGATATTACAAAAGACAAAAACTCTTGTACACCATTTGATATAGCAGTTTCAAACAAATATGATGAAATTCAACAGGCGATACAAATCTATATGAGTAATAAAGAATAACATTAATATATTTTCAATTTTCTTGTTTTCTAATAATCAAATGTATAAAATTTCTTAACATGTTAATTATTTATTGTTCCAAGTTGTGTAGATTTAAAATTTATATATTATATTTAATATTAAAGCTTATTTTAAGAAACTAAATAATCACTGATGAAGGTAATAATTTTTTTCCCATATGTCTACCATGTTTATATTACATAACAAATTTATTTTAATTGAATAGCATGTTATGCTTTTTAACTCCGACAGATATAACAGTAAATGCTTATATTCTCTTCCACAAAGTTAGCTGTTAAAAAATATGGTACATTTTGTTATAGATAGCAACCAAGAGATCCAAAGTACAATTAACTATCTATGAATAAAATAAACAATAAATAGCATAATTGCTAGTTTTGTTATCTGCGGATGCTGTTTGAAGAGCCAAACATTTGACAGTTTACTGCAGCTTATTTAGGGTGACTAGCACAGAAGACAAGCTATGTTGTCAGATATGTCTGCACAAAATTGGATGCATAACCATAAAACAGTTTATACAGGCCATTCCATTAAATATGCAAGTTGTTTTGGTTTAGGATAGCATCGTTCCATCACCTACCAAATTGATCTAATGGACAAAACTTTTCATAGCGCATAGAGCGTTTGAAACGGTGAAGGCAGCACTGGCCCGACCACGACCAGGAAAACATGTTCTCCAAATTGACGCATGTAACTTCGGTCTTACACTGTAATGGTAGAAAGGCATAGGATTAAATAAAATAAATAAATAAAAGTTGGGTCTTGGAGCCGTATTGTATCAAGAAGCAAACGATCAAAAATATGTATGCCAGTGTCAAACCTTAGAAAAAGTTTTACTTAAACAAACTAGAATATATGAAAATTGTTAGGTTGTAAAAAAAATGTTGAGCTTTTTTAGAAGATGAACCCTTTAAATTAAGAATGGACAACAGTGCTTTGATCTGGCTAAATGGTTACCAATCCTGCAAGAATTTACTTTTAGCGTAGAACATACTCGATGCACTATCCAGAAACCGGGAGACAAAATTGTTGACTCCGCCATTAAAACCAATTAACCATTTGAAAACAACAGCCAACCAACTTAGCGGGCTTCTAAGACAACTTGCCAGCTTCCATATAATACATGAAGTTTTTTTTGCAAACAAATGAATAACAGTGCAACGTAGTAAAATCGGAACAATATTCAACACAAATCCAAACAACACCTAGATTTGGGGTTAGCAGAGGTACTTCGTCTTTGGTTCTAACCTTGGAACAGGTAACACAGTAAGAGAACCGTGTAGAGAAGACCAACATGTATGAAACAGTACTTAACATAGATCTGCTTAAATTCTAAAAGTGTAGTGAAAGCAATACCAAGTAAAAAGATTAATATTAAAAATAATCACCTTGTAACGTTGATTAAAATTGGCATTGCAAGATCAAGATTATAAACTAATTATAGCTTGGATTGGATGTTGCTATTTTGGGAAATTGTTGAAATAATGTATTGTTGGTTGCATATAGTATAACTCTATTCATGTATGTGTATTGTAACGCAAGACTACCTGCGGTGTTGCAGTCAGTCGTGCAGAGAGTCTCAACAGCGTAAGAACGTACTATAACTATTAAACTCTGGATTTATTGACTACCGTGTTTAACTACTCCATAATATCCCAAAAGGTTATGGGCCCAGTCACCCCAGTTACCTACGGTGAAAGTTTAATGAACATTAGAGACATTAATAAAAGTTTATTCGTTTTTTCAATTATTCGCCGACACGTGCTCAATCGTTCAGGTTAGAATCCGTTTCACCGAACAACGATGGCGTCGCGTGGTGGTCAGGAATATGCAATTGATAAATTACGCGGTAGTGACAATTATCATAATTGGTGTTTCGCGATGAAAAGTGTGCTTGAATTTCTCAGTCTAGATGGATGTATCGCCGATCGAGTAACGGAAACGGATGAAGAAAAACTGAAGAAGGCAAAAGCACGTATCGTAATGGCATTGGACAAATCATTGTTTGTGCATGTGCAAAACGAGAAGACAGCGCTTGAAATGTGGAAAAAGCTAAAGAGCTTGTTCGATGACCATGGTTTATCGCGTAAAATTGGACTATTGCGTAAATTAATAACATTTCGATTGGAAGAATGTGCATCCATGACCGAATATGTGACGAACATTACTTCGTCTGCTAACAAACTCAACAGTATTGGTTTTCCTATCAGTGATGAATGGCTCGGTGCCATAATGCTTGCTGGACTCAGTGATGAATTCAAACCGCTAATAATGGGAATTGAAAGTAGTGGCGGGGCAATAACAGCTGACAACGTAAAAATGAAGTTGCTTGGTGTGGACTATGCCAAACGCGACGAAACTGCTTTCTACAGTGCGGACAAGTCAAAATCAAATAATAAGCAAAGCAAGAAATCAATGAAATGTTACGCTTGTAAAAAGAAGGGACATTTGGCTGAGGATTGTCGATCCAAAAAGAAAACTGAACAAAATGCGAACGCAAATATGGCAAATGCCTTTTACGCATTGTCATCTGTGACTCCGCATAAAGTTTTCAACGACTCTTGGTACATCGATAGTGGAGCATCCCAACATATGTCACCGAATAAGTGCATTTTGAATAACATAGAAAATACGAACGTGAGTGAAATTAAAGCAGCAAATGATCACAAAATTAAAGTTCTCGGTGTCGGTAAAACATCTTTGAAGGTTAACGATTCGGTAATACCAGTAAACGAAGTGCTTTATGTTCCCGATTTGTCCGCGAACTTGCTATCGGTTTATAAAATGGTAAAAGCTGGAAAGCGTGTAATATTTGATGAAAACGGTTGTACGGTTTATAATAAACAAAACGATAAGTTGATTCAAGTAAAACCTCAAAACGATGTATACAAAGTGAACAGTGACATTGACAGTTGCAATTTTTTAAATGGCGTGAAAACTATATCCGAAGATATTATGACGTGGCATCGTCGGTTAGGCCACTTAAACTTTGCGGATTTAAAAAAATTAAAAGTTTTTGCGGATGGAATATCTTTTTCCGAAGATACAACGGTGATCAACAAATGTATAACATGCCTGATGGGCAAACAAGCGCGAAACAACTTCCCCAATGGAAATGCATTAATTAAAACAACGCAAACGTTGGAGCTAACTCATTCGGACCCGTGTGGACCAATGGAAAATGCATCTATTGGAGGAGCCAAATATTTTGCTACATTCATTGACAATTATTCAAGGAAAGTCTTTGTGTATTTTTTAAAGAATAAGTCAGAATTGCTTGAAACATTTAAGGCGTACAAGTTTTTGGTAGAGAACCAATGTGACAAGAAAATAAAACGTCTAAGATCAGATAACGGAACGGAATATTGTAATCAACAAATGGACGTTTTCTGTAAAAAATATGGTATAATTCATGAGACTTCATGTGCGTACACGCCACAGCAAAACGGCGTAGCTGAACGCATGAATAGAACTTTAATCGAAAGAGCAAAATGCATGCTTTTTGATGCTGAGTTAGATAAACCATATTGGGCAGAAGCCGTAAACATGGCCGCATACATCATAAATCGATCACCAAACAGAACTGTTGGAAAGCTACCAGAGGAAATGTGGACAAACAAAAAGGTAAATGTGGGTCATTTGCAAATTTTTGGTACGCCTGTAATGGTGCACGTTCCAAAACAAAAACGTTTAAAATTCGATCCAAAATCCCGCAAACTAACATTCCTGGGTATGAGTGAGACTCAGAAGGGATTCAGATGTTATGACCAAATTTCACATAAAATAGTAGTTAGTCGAGATGTAAAATTTCTTGAACCTAAAGCTGCTAAAACGTCTAATTGCGTATATATTGACCTAGAAGTAAATGACTCAGTTAGGGAAATTCCGTCGAAAGTCGATACTAATGTGGAAAATCGATCCGAAACTTCAATTACTGAAATGGGAGATATTGATGATGAAGATCCTGATAATCAGGATGATAGCACATATGAACCCGACATTGAAGAGGAACCCGCAGTCACCATAGTTCGTAGATCAGAGAGAACTCCAAAACCACGAATTGACAAAGATTTTGTATCTTATGCAATGATGGATCTACAAGACAACGAACCAACTTCGGTCGAAGAGGCAATGAATAGTAGCAGTAAAATGGAATGGAAAAATGCAATGACCGATGAAATGAAATCATTTGAAGAAAACCAAGCATGGACATTGGTTGATCTACCTCACGGAAAGAAAATCATAAAAAACAAATGGATTTTCAAAATAAAGCGTGCCAATGACGGAACTATAGTACGACATAAAGCTCGACTAGTGGCGAAAGGTTTTGCCCAAAAATATGGTGTTGACTACACTGAAACGTATTCACCAGTAGTACGGTACACATCGCTAAGATTCCTCATTTCAATTGCCGCTAAAAATAAGATAAACATCGATCAAATGGATGCAGTAACCGCTTTTCTCCAAGGTGACCTTGATGAAGAAATTTATACGGATCAGCCAGAATTCTTCCAGGATAGTACCAATAGAGTTTGCAAATTAAATAAGGCAATATATGGCCTTAAACAAAGCGGAAGACAATGGAATAAACGGCTCGATAAAATGTTAAGATCATTTGGGATGCAAAAATCCAAAATGGACCCATGCGTTTACTTTACTCAGGACCGACAGGTAATATTAGCAATTTATGTCGATGATATTCTGATTTTTTGGAAAGACGAAAACCTGCGAAATGAGCTAAAAGAAAAATTATGTAATCATTTTCGAATGAAAGATATGGGTCGAGCCAAAAATTGTGTCGGTTTAAATATCACATTTGAATCAGAAGGGATCTCAATAAATCAGTCCGAATACACTGAAAATATCTTGAAGAGATTCCAAATGTTCGATAGCAAACCTGTAGCGACACCAGTTCAAACGGGTCAAAAGCTATCAAGCCAAGATATTCACGATGGAGAAGACGTAAGCAGTATCCCATACCAGGAAGCCGTTGGAAGTTTGTTATACCTAGTACAAGGTACAAGACCAGACATTGCTTTTGCGGTAGGCAACGTAAGCCGGTTCAATACAAACTTTGGCATCACGCATTGGGTAGCTGTGAAGCGGATCTTCCGGTATCTAAAAGGGACAACGAACTACAGATTGTTCTACAAGTATGGATCTTCAAAAGGACTTGAAGGATTTACAGATGCTGACTGGGCGTCCGACATCGACAAACGTCGTTCATGCACCGGCTACATCTACAACTTCGGGTCAGGTGCAATTTCTTGGGCCAGCAAGATGCAACACACCGTCGCCTTATCAAGCACCGAAGCAGAGTACATGGCATTATCAGCTGCTGTGCAAGAAGCTATGTGGTTGAGGCAGTTTGAACCTCATTTCAGTGGAAATAAAGAAGGTGTCGCGACTAAATGTGATTTGTGGTGCGATAACCAAGGTGCGATAGCAATTGCTAAAGAAGACCAGTTTCGGGCAAGGTCAAAGCATATTGATGTACGTCATCATTACGTGCGTGATCAGATCCAAAACAAAAGTGTGACGTTAGACTATGTCGCGACAAACAAAAATGTAGCGGATTTTTTAACTAAAGCAATTTCTAAAGAAATATTAGATTATGCAAATATGCAGATTAGTTTAATCAAGAAATAAATTATTTCTGAATTATATTTAAAATTTAATAAGTAGTTTAGTACTATTAAGATTATTTAATAAGTTAGGGTGTTGAAATAATGTATTGTTGGTTGCATATAGTATAACTCTATTCATGTATGTGTATTGTAACGCAAGACTACCTGCGGTGTTGCAGTCAGTCGTGCAGAGAGTCTCAACAGCGTAAGAACGTACTATAACTATTAAACTCTGGATTTATTAACTACCGTGTTTAACTACTCCATAATATCCCAAAAGAAATAAAAAGCTGATAGTTTGGAAGAATCGGGGCATAGAATAGAACATGAAATTTAGCCAAAATGACCTCACATAAGCACAGTGAAATGGAACAATAGCAATGACTTTACGAAAAAGAATCTCTTTATAAAGAAAAGAATACTTTACAAATTTTAATTAATAACAAGCCTTAGTACAGTCAAAATATCATACCTGTAAAGAATAAAATTTTCTGTGAAAAGAAATATTCAAAAACAAAGCTTTTTTTTCAATTGTTTGTTAAATTTTGAAATTGAATTTTAAATTTTCTTATGATTATTACTATATTACAGCGCAAATTTAGACTTTTTATTGTGTTATTTTTCTAAAATAACAATTGTTACAGTTCTAGAAGTTGTGAATGTATGGCAACGCTGCCAACAGCTGATTATTTTCAACAAGCTTGCATGTGTTTTTTCAAATAATAAAATTAGTCTTTATCTAATCAACTGTTATTATTTATTTTCAATGTTTTATCATCTTGTCTATAAAGCCTACAAATCTTAACCAGCTGCTTTTAATAATAACCTCAATATTCAAAAATATTTAGTAATAGGTAATGTAACATTTTTTTTTTCTTTTGTTTTTAATAAATTTATATTGTTTTTAAGGTTTAAATCAGTTAAGTATGGATTCCCAATTAGAACCAAACATAATAAAAGAATTTTTACTTTGCACCGCTGTATACTTGGCATCAGAAAATGGAAATCATGATATAGTGAAATATTTAAAGAATCTTCATTTTACATTGTTTGAAAATGTAAAAGACAAATTTACCGCTTTTTATTTGGCTGCACGAAGTGGTCGTCTAGATGTACTTAAATGTTTTTTTGAAGAATATGATTTTGAAAATGAATATCAACCGATTAAATCTAATAATATTAATATAAAAGATGATACGTTTGAGTCCAATGGAAAAGATGATTCAAGATTATTATTAACAGCAACTAATAGTGGAAATCAAACATTATTAAAACAATTGTTAAACAACAAAGTGGATATTCAAACTGAGGATAGAGACGGTAATACATTATTACATTGCGCTGCAATGAATGGACATGATAATATAGTAGAGTATTTATTAGAAAAAGGGGCAAACGTAAGAGCAATAAATAATGATACTGATAGACCAATTCATTTGGCTGCTAGTAATGGTTACGATGGCATTGTTAAAAAGTTGATTGAACATGAGTCAAATGTTAATATTACAGGTAAATAATTGCATTGTTCAGCAATAAATGGGCATAAAAAAGTAGTAAACGAGTTATTAAAACATGGTGCAATATGTTGTAAAAATAAAGATGGCAGGTTTCCTTTACATTATGCATTTGATAAATTTATTATTAAAAATCTGTTAAAACAAGGAGATATTAATTGTAAAGACATATGGGGTAATACCCCATTACATCTAGCAGCTCAAGATGGAAATATGAAAACTATGAAGTTGTTACTGAAATCTAATGCCGATGTAGAATCTAAAAATAGAAAAGGTTTTACTTCACTTCATTTGGCAATTATCAATGATAGAGAAAATCTGGTTAAATTGTTAGTTGAAAACAATGGAAATATTGAGGCTAGAGATAATGAAAACAATACTTCTTTACATATTTCAATAATACATGGACAAGATCATATTACACTGTTACTATTGGACTTAGGTGCTGATATTAATAGTGAAACTTCTAATAACAATTCAGTTTTACATGTAGCTGCTCAATATGAAAGAGAAAAATTAGTTCAATATTTTCTTAAACATGAATTTAATGTCAATATCAGAAATAGCCTTCATTACTCTCCATTAATATATGCTGCAATTAATGGATCTTCTGCTATTTGTGAGATATTACTAGATTGGAATGTAGATATTAACCATATTACTAAACGAAAGAATACAGCTTTACATGTTGCAGCTACATTTAATAAAGTAGATTTTGTTAAACTACTTTTAAAACAAAATCCAGTTATTTCAAAAAATGAAGACTCAAAAACGCCACTTGATGTAGCAATTTATTATAGAAATGATGAGATATTATATCTGCTACAAAATTATGAAAGTGAATAAAGATTTTTGCAGACTTGTAATTAAAAGTATAAACAGAACTTTGGATGTGTATTGCAAACTGACTTATTAGTTTTTTTTTTACAAATTTATTGCAAAATGTACAATATTTTTATATACAATAAAGTATAATGGTAATAATAAGTAAGTATAAAAAAATCCCTAGAACTGCATCACATGTTCACCATAGGCGTAACACTTTTTTTTGTGTAAAAATGTTTTAATAAATACTAAACTTAACACCACAGTTGCCAAAATTAAAAACTAATATCAAAAGTCATATAATGTTCCTTAACTCTCAAACATTGTTAAAAAAGGTTTCTAACTTTTTGACAATGTTCTTAAACTATCATATCATATTCCCAATGAAGTAGAGTAGTACTCTACTTCATTGCATATTCCTGAACTGTCAGAAATGCTAAAAAAATATGTTTGTACTGTCAATAATGCTTTTGAACTTTCACAAATGTTATAAAATGTTCTTCAATTGCCACAAATATTTCGAAACTTTTAACAATGTTTTTGAAGTGTAATGTTTGTTTTAATATAATGTTTCTCAACTGTCAAAAATGCTAAAAACTGGTAAGTTCATTCAAACTTTTTGACATTTCAAAAATAATTTTTGATATTTGAGTTTATTACACAAATATTACTGCAGTATTTTTTGAAAATTATTTGCTTTGACAGTATCATTTCCGAATACTTTCCGACAGGTTAGAAAACTTTGGATTATATTTGACAGTTTATGGACTTGATATATTGAAAATTGAAGCTTTGTATTTGACATTAATAATTTGACAGTTAGGTGACATTTTATGATTAATCCTTTGGGGCTGTTTTATTTTTAACAGTTGAACTTTACTTTTTGACATTTTGGTCAAACTTGATAAATTCAAAAAACAGGTTATTAATAGATTGACACTTACATTAAATATTGTATGCAAATTAATAATTAATCAGTACTTTGACAATTTATAAACTTGTTTTGAAATAGATATTGTTGTTTTCAGTTTTTGTATTGCTTTTATGATAATTGATAATTTTTTTGTACTTTCTGACAGTTCATAAATATTTCTAAATATTTTTATTCATTTAGCAAATTCAATATTAATTCATGAATAATTTGACAGTTTGATGACATATTTTATGGAAATTGACAGTTATGGATTTTTCCATCAGTTCCATGATCGCTTTGACACACTATTTGAAAGCTCAAGAATAGTTTTATAGATGTGTAAAAAAGATATGATGTATGTCATTGTAACTGGAGGTTTATTGTTATTTTTTGACATTTTATTCATTTGACAGATATGCACTTATAGTTAATTAATAATTTATTCAAACTCAATCACAGCGGTCAAGGGTCAATCACAGACAGAATCACAGAATTGTTTGGTTTTATTTATTGGGATTACTTTTTAAGATCTTAGCGCCATTGTGGCTGGAATAATAACTAATGCATGTGCCGATGTTGCCATTCATATGTGGAATCACTTTTTAAGCTCTTAGCGCCACTGTGGCTGGAATGATAACTATTGCATGTGCCGGTGTTGCCATTCATATGTGGAATCACTTTTTAAGCTTTTAGCGCAATAGTGGTTGAAATGTGAATTAATGCATGTTGCTACACGTGCTTATATCATGATTGATTTGTTTGTGTTTATATGCTGTAGAATTTAAAATGCCGAGGAACGATTTAATGACTTCAAATAAAATTGAGGTTCTGAATTAAGTTTTTTTGTGTTAATTTTGCATAATCGGACCAGTCGCTTAATCATACCAAAACAAGCCGCTCCCGATGTGGTCCGATTAACCGGAATCGACTGTATTTAAAAACAATTTTTAGGTTAAATCAAATGTAAACAAAACATGACATTCGAATTGATATGTATGTAAACAGATGTGAACATCTTCCGCCAGGTAGCGTATTGCTTAGCTGCAATCCCCAATAGTTAAATTTATGATATATATATATATATATAAAAGTAATAGAGTTTAAATATAATTTGTCAGTTAGATGAAATATTTACACATTTTACACAGTTTGTCAATATTTCTGACAGATGAAAAATATGTTTTACGCTAACTGAACGCCGCTGCTGACTATCGCTGTCATCGTTTGTTGGCAGCGCTTATTATTATCATCATACATTAAGCTGTTTTTACATTTGTCAATTTATTGATCAATTTTAAGGACTTACTGACCTTGAAGTCCCAATCAGATTACATTGTCACTTTAAGTGTTACCAACCTTTGCTACATAACGTCAATTTATTTAACAATAATGTTAAGTGTATTTTGTTGATCCAGTGTAAGTACCCACATACATACATACATACAAAAGAAAATATTGTGTAAAGATAACCTATAATGGCAAGAATTCAAAATTAGCAATCAGGACTTGATGAGTCGTTCTGGAATTAATTGTCAAAACAACAATTAACTGTCAAATCAGTGACTACAACTTTCAAAATAGTAACAAAATAATTTCAATAGAATGTATGCTTCGCAACCAAAATGTTAAAACAAGTTGAATAAAATAGTGACCAAATGTATGTTTTTTTTTTCTGTCAAAATAGACAAACTGTTGAATTGAAGCAATGATCAAATGTCAAATTAGTAATCAACATCATTTGTAATAAAACTCCGCCTTATCTTTATAATAAAATTAGATTTAGAACTGATGTACATTCGGTAAACATAAGAAGGAAAGACTACCTAACAATACCAGCACACAAAACCACACTCTTTGATTGGTCCTACTCTTACAACGTTTGCAAATGTCTCAATTCTGTTCCCAGCAATCTTCGAAACTTAAGCTCACCAGGTTTCAATAAAAAATATAAACATTGTCTTTTAACAAGGTTGAGTTTTTATAGCAAGGAAATGATGTGTAATTTTATTTAATTTGATTTATTGTTTGTTTTTGACTTTTTTTTTAATTTTTGCTTAATACTTTTCTTTTATATTTTTATTTATTTTTGTTTATGTTAGTTATCTTTTATTTTATTTTTATTATTTGAAGGGTCAAAGGGGAAGAATAGATGTCTTGATGTAACCACATCGAGTCAAACTAATCTTGGACATATTGCGAATAGGAACACAATTATTATTTGTAATTTTTATGTATTTTATTGTAATGTAATTTTTTATTCGCAATAAATGTATTATTATTATTATTTGTTAATCAGTGACGTTAACTGCCAAAATAGTGACTAATTGACAAAATGTCAAATTGAATCAGTTATCTACTGTCAAAACGATGACGTTAAATATCATAATTGTGACAAACTGTCAAATTGAAACACTGAGCAACTGTCAAAGTCCGACCAATATTAAAGTATTAATTTTTATCAAAATATTGGTAAAATATTAAAATTCGGTCATAAACTGTTCAAAAGTGTAAAATTCTATTTGTTTATTTTCAAAAATAAGAAAATTCAATCTTTAATATTGTTAGAAACTAACAAAATCCATTATATATATTATATATATAAAATACCATGTTGAAAAAAAAAACAAACAATCTCAATATTTAGATATAGATTTTAAATTAATAACAATTATAATATATTCACATTAATTAACTGTAAGATTCACATTTGCCATTATTAATATAGTTTTGTATTGCCTTTTGAATAGGAATGTGTTTATTTGAAACTGCTATATCTAGTGCTGTTTTTGATTGATGGTTTTCTAAAATTTCCGCTTCAAATTTCAAAAGAAGATTTACAAAATTTAAAAAACCTTCTTCAGCTGCAAAATGTAAGGCAGTGCTTCCATTTTTGGTAATGTGATTGACATTTGCATTCCATTCCAGTAATATTTCACCAGCAATAATGTTATCATTTCTTGCTGCATCTATTAATGGCGTCCAAAGATCATTATCAGTAACATCAACATTAAATCCAACTGTTAATAAATATTTGACCATATTTTCATGAGTTCGAGCAGCTATATGTAATAATGTAGATTCATGTGAATCTCTACAAGTGATATCTGCACCCAATTTTAATAATAATTTTGAGATATCTTCATTTCCATATTGCAAGCAATTAAGTAAAACTGTATTACCATTGTCACACTTTGCTTCAATATTGGCATTATTTTCAATTAATATCTTAACTGCATTTTCTTTTCCATAAATTGCTGCTATATGTAAAGGAGTATAACCATCTTTATTTTTCGATTCAATATTAGCATTAGATTTCAATAATGCACTCAAAACATCAACATTATCAGTAGATACTGCTATATGTAAAGGTGTATAACCCCACTTATCTTCACAATCAATATTATTATAATGATTTATAAGTAATGTTGTAATACTTTGATCTGATGAAAAATGTAATGGCCTACGTAGATCTTCATTGAAAAGATTTTCAGCACCTAATTTTAATAATTCTTCTACTACTTTCATGTGGCCATTAATTACTGAATAATGTAAAGGAGTATTTTTAAATCTACCTAGGGCATTAATGTAAGCACCATTTTCAATCAACATTTTAACAATTCCAGTGTGTCCATTGCCTGCAGCCAAATGAATTGGTTTATTTTTATCTTTGTTTGTTGCCCTAATATTAGCACCACGTTTCAATAAAATCTCAGCAATATTTTCAAATCCATTTACTGCTGCATAATGTAGAGCAGTATTACCATTTTCGTCTTCACTTGCAATATCTACTTCTTTATTTAACAATAGTTCTAATAATCGAACATTTCCATATTTAGAAGCATTTAATAACATTTTGGAATAATCAATACCGTTATATTCATCATTTAATTCTTCACTAGTAATATAGATATTAAAATCAGATTTTTTAGGTTTAATTATTGTTTCATTAATTCGTCCAAAAACATTTTCTTCGATAAAATATTTAATAATATTCAATTGACCAGTACGTGCGGCCATATAAAATGCAGTAAATTTTTCATTTACATCCGACAATGTGAAATCTAGATTGTTTAAATAATTTACTATATTCCTATGTCCATTTTCTGATGCCAAGTATACAGCTGTGGAATATAAAAATTCTTTAAGAATACTTGATTCTGAACAGAATTCCATTGTTTTGTTTTAACCTTAAAAAATACAAATTATTACTTATGAATAAAATGAGATTACAATTTGTAGCTTACCTTAAAATCTATTAACTAATTAATTATAAAATGTAGTTTTATTTATACAAAAAAAACTGTTATAGCTGATAAAAAGTTAAACAAAGACATCTGTGGCAATATGTGCTGTTTAGGATTAGAGCTAATGAGTAATGATAAGGTTAAGGTTATTCCCCACAATTGCACTCAAGGTTGCATGCACCTGTGCATAAATATACAGAGTGTAGACATGTACAAGGTGTTTCATAACTATTTTAAAGATTTTTAGAAGAGTATGCTAAAGTCGTTGGTTTGCCACCGGCTGTCCGATGACTGACGGGGGTTTTGGTAATTAGGATGTGTACGATCAGTGCGGATCGAATGGTGACGACCGCTGTGACTTCTTGAATAACCACTAATTAGATGTCGATAGTGTCCAGTTTTAATTCCAGGACCTCTTCCATCTTCAACGTGATTTTGTTGACTTTGAACTCTTGACTGTATCTTTGGCTAGTACATTCCGTCCGACTGTTTGGTTGCTTTTTCTATCAGGAAGTTGGCAGCTTGGACCTTACACTTGGTACTGCAAACTTAGTTGGGGTCCATGATTTAGTACATCATCCAATTAGTTTCTTCTCGCAGGTAGTAGAGTTGTTCATAGCTGGGACAGCATGGTAAAGCTACTAAGCGGTTGTTTGCTAGGTGTTTGGCGGTTTTTTCAAGTATTGTTCTTTTTAATCTGCCACATGTTGGCGTGTGCAGGTCTCTATAACCTTAATTTGTTAATTTGATTCTTCAATAAGTGGTCACTATCGTTGGTGAAATGTTCTGCCAAGGGTTGCGTTGCGTTTAAATTTCCACAAGCGGTTGCAAGTTGCGGGGGTGGTTGGTCCAGGTCTGAAATCAATAAAGTGACTCCCGGTGGTGGTATTTGGAGCGTCGGAAGTTGTTGCGAGGTTTAACAATGGCCGTTCTTAAACTCTGACGAAGAGTGCAAACACAGAGTATTTGAAGGTTGCAGTTCTCCGGACAACCCTAAAGAATGGAACTGCTGGTGGTGGTAGTTGTTGATGGCACTAGATTTGAAATCGTTACCTAGAAGATGCAGCTGCGGTGGGTAGATCGGTACATGGGGTTGGAGACGGATAATCCTGTCTAATGACGGTCCCAACAATCTTTGTTCTGCTCTTGATAGTAGGTTGGGTTTGCTTGATCCAAAATTGCGAATGTTACCGGTTTTTCCTTCAAAGTGGAAAATAGTGAACTTGGACAATGTCTGTGGCAATTATTGCTATTCATTGATTTGTATTTTGATGTAATTTGGTACTGGTAATGCGCTTTTAATATTTCTAATAAGCAAGGAAGACGATTGTAATAGTTACCGTTCCGTGTCGGTATACGTCCAACACGATGGTAAAGAGTCGGGAGCGGAGCTGGTACTTTCGGTGTCGTCGAGGTGTAACGCGTAGCATAGTTAGCTTAGGTTGGGGAGGTACGGGGGTTGTCATGCCGTATCCATAGAGCCGGGAGCGGAGCTGATGCTCTTGGTGTTCTCAAGGTGTAATGCGTAGCATAGTTACCATAGGCCGAGAAGTTGCGGTATCTATAAGTAGTAAACGTAGGATTGAAAAAATAATCCGTGGTATAGGTCGGCTTTGTTTCAAAGAGTGTACGTGGGGCATAGGGAAAGATGACATATGTGTTCTAGAAAAATGGATGTGGGACGTAGCGGAGGTTGGCAAATAATACAAGTTTTTGAAGAATAGAAATTTCTTTTATACCACTGCTTTGCTTTTTATTGGCTGTTGCACATTTTAGAATAGGCATGTGTTTGGTGACCGTAATACAAAAATCGGAAATTTGTAAAAAGAGAAATAGGAATGACGGTATCTAATTGGCCTACTGGCTGCAACAACCATGCTACCAACTTGCGTTCACAAAAGGGTGCGGGGGCGGCTATTCCAAGTCTGGGAGCGGCTCGGCTGTTCTTGAAAAAGGTTTTCCGGCGGTCAGAATGCATTATTAAACGTAATTCATAGTTTCAACATACACGTTTACTAAGAACGACAAGAAGTAACATGAGCACTCAGCGCGTTCTTACACGCACTCAATAAAAATGCAAGTTCACTCAAATCTAGATAGTTTTGTTTTGCAGCGAGTTGCTTATAGCAACTATGAGTGGTTGTCCTAAAGCCTTGGCAAAGTGTGCAAGCACAGATGGGCACTTTATGGGTCAAACGTAGTGAAAGTTGACGGCACCGTAGGTGGTCGTTGCGGAAGCTGCAGCTTGGGAACGTTGGTTTTATAGTGTTTAAAATTTTATCGTATAAGATGTTCCACAAAAGTGGACCCAAAATAGACTCTTGTGGGACACCCGCCGTAATTTTGATTTCTTTTTCATCATCATCGATAATGCTTTTGTCCTGTAGATAGCTTTTTAGCAGTCTTACCAATTGTTTGTTTATTTTTTTCCTATTCACTTCATTTATTATTTCGGTCCACTGTGCGCTATTGAACGCGTTCTTAATGTCAAACGTTATGAGAGCACAGAATTTTCTCGTTTTTAGTGATTTTCTCATTTCTTTTTTAGCTATCTCTATGACTCTTTTTAAGGTTTGTATTGTGGACCTTCTTTTTTCTATATTGATATTGTCTTTCTGACAAATCTTTATTTATTCATCTCTTCTTGAACTCTATTGACTATTAAATGTTCTAACATTTTGCCCATTCTGTCCAAGAGACATATGGGTCGGTATCCTAACGGGTTGTCTATACTTTTATTTGATTTGTTTATCAAAATTAACTTGTTTTTTTTCCATAGTTTAGGATATTCTCCGTTTCTTAAAGCTCTATTCATTGCCTGAAGAATTGTTTACTGGTAATCTTCCGCAACCGCTTTGATCAGGTATATTGTCAGGGCCAGGCGCTTTTTTTACTTTCATTTTTTGTGAGGCAGTTTTTAATTCTTCCATCGTAAATTCTATTGTTTCTTCTTTTTCTCCATGTGTATTTTGTATCCAATTTACCTCTCTACACGCCGGGAAAAACACTTTCTTAATGTCCTTTGGGATTTTCAGCGCTTTAGCTTTAAACTTTTTCTTTACTATGGCATAGCCCCTTTCCCCATATGTCCTCTTTTACCTTTTCAATCAGTTTTTTTAATTTTTTATCTTTTTCAACTTTTTTAGCTGATATCTTTGGGTTTATGTTTTTTTCAAGTTGTTAATCTCTTCCTGGGATACCTTTTTCTTTCTCTTTCTTGTAATTTTCTTTTTGGTACTTATATATTTTTTCCTTTGTTCAGAGATTTTGTTTGTCCACCAGTTCTTTGGATGCCATAGTGTCTCAATGTCTTTTTTAAGCATTGTTTTGTTGCATGCGTGTTCTTTAGATGTTGTTGTATGTTATATTGTAGCTGTCTTCTCTTAGTACTTTATCTCTGTTCCATTTGTTAATGTTCCATCTGTGTGTCGTGTAGTTGTAGTTAGCCCCGTTGTTTTTGTCAGTAATTTCATGTAAATGTACTGTTGCAGGTTGAGAGATTCTTGCTCCAATACCTTCCAGCCATCAATCTTGACTTTTTGAGTCGAGAAAGTGACATCTATTATAGATTAGTGGTTGTTTCTACTAGGTTATTGGCTGTTACACAGTGTTAGTTACTCTCCTCTATTGTTTTCTTTGATGCTACCCCATTCTAAAGTTTTCTGCGATAACTATTTCTTTATCTCTGTTCTTTATTTCCTGTGTTAGTATTTTCAGATACTTTTGGAAGTCTTGTGAGGAGCAGTTTGAGGATATGTAACAGTTAAAAATTCGCTTGTCATTAACATCCAGATATACATATCCTTTCCGTACCTTCCTGTTTCCTAGTTTTGTTTTTTTTTTATCATCTTGATGGCCACATCTTTGTTCGTATCCGTGATCCTGGGTCCTTTTTTACTTATAATTGATTAGTTTGGTTCACCAATTATGATTAAGTTAACTTTGTTATTTATAGCTGTTTGCATTTATTTGTAATATTCTTAGCATAATTGGTCGTATCTTATTTTCTTAGTTGTTTTGTGTGTTGGATCTTGTCCAACCTTCTTTTTTTTTTCTGAGTAAACAGTTTTTTGTTTTGTTTGTTCTGTTCCTTTCATTTTTCTTTCTTTTCTGATCTCTTTGATCATACTTTGATATTTCGGGCACTTTATGGATACCTTTTTATGGTCATTCGTTTTCCATTTAGGGCAGTATAGTGTTTTCGAGCATTCTCTTGCTAGGTTGCCGTTTTCTAGGCATATCAGGCATTTTTTTCATCTGTTTGGTTTCTGTTTAATCCGCTTTAGTGTGTCCGTATCTAAGGCACACATGACATCTTATAGGTTCTATTTAGTCGAATATTTTTCCATTTGACCATTCTATTTGTATGTTTCTTTTTTTAGCATTTTCTGACATTCAGTATAACAAATTCTCAAATCTGTGCAGTACTGTAATCACTTCAATGTTAGATATAAGCGATAGGAATGATCTATTATTACCTAAAATAGAGTATAAATAATTTATCTAACTTCCCTCGTATATTTATTTTAAAGTCTAGCAACATCGCTAAAGTAGTTCGGGTAAATTCGGTAAAAACTGACCGGTACAAAACCAAAAACAAATAGCGCCAAAAAATGTTCATATCATAACCCATAATTTTAACTCCATTTATAAGAATTACAACTTGATTATAAATAATTCACCCTTGTTGATTGATATCAAAATTAGTTCTGTGATTGTGATCCAACACATTTATTAGTGCTTTACAATAGTTAGTGTTTTGTTTTTTCATAACCTAAAATCAAAACAATTAAACCACCACAATAAACAATGAATTACTCAAAAGCAGTATTACATTGTACAGCCTTATATTTGGCTGCACAAAATGGTCATCGAGCTACTGTAAAGTATTTAAGTGAATTAAATTGTGATGTATCTGAAGATGTTGTATATAAATCGACTGCGTTCTATATGGCTGCACAGAATGGTCATCTGGAATCAGTGAAATATTTTATGGAATACATTATTAATTCTGAAAATAAAGTTCCAGAAGAAGAAATTATACCGGATGCAGTTATAAAAACTGAAGATCTTAGTGGAATATGTAATAACGAAGTATTAATTGATGATGAATTAATATGCGATTTAAATGACGATAGTAGACAATTTTTGATTGCTTCTAAACAAGGTAATATTCATGTATTGATGCTTATGTTGAATAAGGGTGTTGATATTAATACTACTGATGTTAATGGTTGGAGTGCATTGCATTTTGCTGCAGTGAAGGGACATGTAGCTATTGCTAATTGTTTATTAAAAAATAAGGCTAATGTAAATATATTTAATAAAAGTTTTGATAAACCGATTCATTATGCTGCACGTTATGCACAGAATGCTATTATTCGATTGTTACATGAATTTGGTGCTAATGTTAATGATGCGGGCAATAAATTAAATACACCGTTACATATAGCAGCACAATATTCTTTAAGAATGGTAATGGAGCAATTGATTTTATTAGGAGCAAAGAATATTTGTAATGAACATGGTTATTTACCAATATATTACGCAAGCAATGAAAGAATTACAAAAATTTTATTACCACTTGGAGTTCAAAATGGATACAAAGATAAAGTCGGTAATACACCTTTACATATAGCTGCTGGATTGGGACAAATAAATATAATTATAGCCATAATGAAGCATACCGACATATTAATACATAAGCAAAATGATGATGGTAATTCACCCTTACATATCGCTGCAGGATGTGGAAATGAAGCTGTTGTTAAAATATTAATGGAAAAAGCTAATGTTGAAATAATGAATTGTAATGGGCATAATGTTTTGCATCATGCGATTGATAAAAAACAAGAAAAAATTGCTTTCTTATTATTAGATTTAGGTTGTAGTATTAAAAATCGAACACGTAGAGGTTCATCGGTATTACACATTGCTGCTATGAGAGGATTAAAAAAAATAGTAGAGTTTTCAATAAATTCTGGATTAATAGTGAATAATAGGAATAGTATGTGTTATACTCCGTTAATTTTTTCATCATTTGGAGGACATGTTGATGTTGCTCGAGTTTTAATTGGACATGGTGCCGATCTTAATGAAAAAGATTATCTTAAAAATTCAGCTTTATATTATGCCACTGAACGGGGTTCTGTAGGTTTTGTTAAGTTGTTAATAAATCATGGTGTTAAAATTACAAGTAATGATAAATCTAAAATATTATTAAATATTCAGAAGAAGCCTAATAGTATTGAAATTGCACGATTGATTGAAGATTATACTGGGTTATTACAGGGTCAGGCGAATAATTTAAGATAATTTTAATTAATCATATTTAAATTTATAAGTATGCTTTGTTTGTAATGCTTTAGATCTAGATTCAGTAGCTTACTATATTTTTAAATAGCTATCACCAAAAAAAAACAACTTTACAAACATGTAACAGATATTTTTGCTCACTCTGTATTTATGATCTGATAGTTTTAGGTTACATACCAATAAATTATAATTGAATTGCTTATTAGTAGAAGTGAATTAAGTCACTTTACAGGATTTTGAGGTAATTAATAAAAACTTTATAGTTTTTGAAAGTTATAACTTTATTTTTCTTTTCTTCTTCTTAGCCTTAGTTAATCCAGTGTTGGATATAGGCTTCTTTCATTTTTTTTCATGTTTGTTTGCTCATTGCAGTCTTCATCCACTTTCTTCCTACTATGGTCTTGATGATCATCATTTTTTTTCAGTTCAATAAATAAAGTAAGAATTAGGCAAACATTTGAACAAGAGGAACATGTCAACACTTATACATTGCCGATTGAGTATAAATGAAACAATTTCTTTTATAAAAAAGTGAAATATTATTATGATTGCAATATATTTTGTAATTAAAAATGATTTTAAGCAATAAACTCTTTTTATGATTTTATTCTGTTTGTTTTAGTTTTAAGTATTATTTTATAATTGATTTGTAAACTTAATAAACTGTTATTTTTATGTTAATTTGTTTTCTTTTATATTACATCTACTACTTTATTTTATGACAATAAGTATTGAGTTTGGGTAATTGATTTTAAACCTTTGTTTTTCATTAAACTATATTTGATTGTCTACGTCTTAAGACATTGCAATTTGGTTGCCAGTTGTTATACTGAAGTTTTATCGATGATTTCGATTCTTTGGTTGAAGCTACAACTACTTTGCACCACCAATTATTATCTAACTTGTGTTTAAGAGCACATAAATCAATTATTTGAATTCATTCTTCAAGATGCACTGATGAGGATTTGAGAAAACCAAAACCATTGTCTATTTGGTTGGCCGCTTTGAAGTTGGATTGAGTTTGGGTAATTGATTTTAAACTTTTGTTTTTTATTAAACTATATTTGATTGTATACCTCTTTAGACATTGCAATTTGGTTGCCAGTTGTGATACTGAAGTTTCGATTCTTTGTTTGAAGCAACATGATGGAGCTACAACTACTTTGCACCACCAATTAATAATTATCTTTATCAAAGAAAAGGTAGTAATAAAATACAGGGCCGGTTTTCTGGCTCTAAGCTGAGTGTACAAATTATAAAATAAATTATATAAAAACACCAATGCCGTTATCAAGAATTAATTTTTTTTTATCACATAAAATTTAACACTAAAAGTCTTACTTTAACCCTTATTTTTTAGTCTTATCAAGTTTTGCTTTCATTGCTCCTAAAATATAATTGGCATCAAGACATTTTTTACTTTTCCTTATATTATTATAATTAATAATATCGGCCATGTATCCTTCCATTCAGAGGTATATTGTGATCCATTCACATAAAATATATTTTATTTGCAAAACCCTAAAAATCGACAAAATAAGAATATAACTAAAAATATGTTTCAATTTAATCACATAAATATATTATTTCGAAAGTAATATTAATTTCAATAGCACCCAGGAAAGGTATTTACCTAAAAACGTGCAAACCGCAAACGCAACTTGCAAAGCTCACCGACAGCATGAGGCAAGCGACTAATGTACAGTGCCGGACTCTGTCACACTTACCTTCATTACACAAATAAGTTATTTACTAATTTTGTGGAAACGGATGATATTTGGAGACAAGACGATGAAATGGTTTAATATACGAACGCATAAAACGAACCTCTCTCTTGACCGTACTCCGGTATTGTCAAGATACAATTACGATCTGCAGCAGCAGATTTAGTAATATGTGCTCTTTGGGTTTAGAGGTTGCAAGTACAACTCTTGGGAGAGGTATCTTTTATACTGTCCATGTCAAGCCAGCAGCTTCCCAACATCGTATGAGAGGACCGGGCATGTACATAGCATGTGTTCGATTTTCTTGGCACCCGTTTCACATCCTCTACACGTATCTTCAATGCCAATCGTGTGTGTGTGTGTGTGTTGTCTTAGTTGACAGTTGTCTTGTTATAATTTGCAAGTTCTTTCTGGATAGTTGCAAATATTAATCGGCTGTGAGACCCTTTCCACCTTAATGTTACCTTCTTTGTTTGAATGTCCTTTTACCCAGAGCAGCTTAATGTTGTTTTCCAGGCTGCTAAAGTAAAGGTACGGTGCTTTGATGTGATTTTAGGCTTGTTTAAAGCAATTAAGAGCGCTCTATTATCCGTTAGATTTAGGACTTTTTTGCCAGATATTTTGGGGTTCACTATTTTCATAACCCAACTACTTCTGCTTGAAAAATAGTCTTGTGCGTTCCTAGTGGTAAAAAAAATTCCCGCTCCAGAACTTTAACTAGTTTTTGTGCCATCTATGTAGATTTTAATCAAATCATGGACTACAGCCTTCTCTGCAGTGTGCCAAAATCTAACTGCATTCAGACGCAAAGCTGCTATTGTCAACGTAAATGTCCAGGGGCGACAGACACAACATTACTTCTATAGTTGCGGTTGTTTGTCCGCATGCCGTTTATTGCAACTGATTTAGTTTGCCTGCAAACTGTTTAGCTTTTGACCACCATATTATTGCCCCGTATGAGAGCATAGGTCTCATGACGGTTGTGTTCAATCATAGCACTATCTTTGAAGATAGTTTTTATGTTTTCCTCACAGTTTGTCTGCATTTCCAAAAAGACATACAAATTTATTTGCATCTCATATTTAGATGTAAGCTTGTTGTCAATAATCACCCCAAGATATTTTACCTTGGTTGATAATTTAGTATTTCATTTTTTCTTATTTTTGTAAAGAGAACCAGTTTGGTTTGCAGAAGGTTAACCATAAGAGTATGGTTTTTGCAACAATTTTCGATTATTTGAATTAAATTGCAGTGTATGTCTTCGAATTTACCGCTATATCTGCATAACCACAATTATTTAGTAGCTGTATGAGGCTGTCAACTATTATATTCTATAGTAGTGGAGATAATACATCTCTTTTGGGAAATCTTTAGCAACGACTTTCCTAACCGTCGAACTTTCTACGGCAACAGTCACGGTTTTTTTCCAACTGAAAGCAGTTTCTGTTTTTTTAAGGTAGTTTTATCGAAAGCGCTATCAATATTTACAAATACGCTCTAGGTAGTCTAGGTGAGTCTGTTAATAGATGTAGAGCTGATTTGGTGGATCTTCCATGGGTGTATGCATGTTGGTTTAGGTGTAGTGGCTTTAGGAGAAAAAACATGAAGCTGATTGGTTGATAGGATTTTGCAACGGTATAATCGTTACGCCCTGGTTTTAGTAATATTACTTCCTGTTGATTATATCTATCTATATTTATAGAGCTCCACCTAATTACTTCACTTAACTTCCAGATGTTACAGGATTTGTATAATAAAGCAACACACGGACAAAATACATACGTCTATTTCGTACCACGTTTATTACAACAAGGAAAGAGCCCGCTCGTCATGTGGCAAGCCTGGTTTGTTACAAAGAGAATAAATAAAAAGAGCGGTAAATTCAAAAACACATAAAATTACTAACTAAATATTATTTGTATTTCCAACACTTCCTCTCAAAAATGTTGGTTGTTTTCTACCATTCCAAGAATTTCCCGTATTTTCTGAAATCTAGGTCTTGGTAGTGGTTTGGTGAAAGTATCAGCCACTTGGTTTACCCGGCGACGTGTTCCAATAATTCATGATATTTTTCACGGACAAAATGATATTTTATTTCAATGTGCTTCGACCCGTTATGAAACTTGGTTATTTTACAAGTTTGCATTCTCAACAAGCAGGCACGGCGTCTGAGTTTTTTGCGTTATTTCTTGAAAAAGACGGCTGAGCCAAATAGCTTCCTTTGCACCTCCACTGGCGGCCAAATATTTGGCTTCCATAGTCGATAATGTGTCGCATCGCTGCTTCCGGTTCATCCAGGTCACAGCTGCGCCGGCGTTTTTACTAACAATCAGCGGCGTAGTCGGCATCGCTTTAAGCTTTTAGAACATTGTTTGGGTCACTTACGTAGAGAAGTCTCCAACTCTCGGTTCCACGTAGATAGCGGAAAATACAGCTGCCCAGGGAGATGGTTTTGCCAGGAATTGTAAAACTGCACTGACAGCGTAGGTGATATTAGGTCGTGTTGCCACTGAAAAGTACATCAAACTGCCCACAGCTTCTTGAAACGTTACTGAGCCGTTCAACAACGGATTATCCTTGAAATCTTCACTCGGGGTTGATACTGGATTTGCCTCCGACATTGAATAACGGTCCAAGACTTTCTTGGAGTACAAAGTTTGTTCTGCAAAAATACCGTTTGTTTTTTGACACAAATTCACACCAAGAAAACAGTTTAAGTCCGACATAGTTATTTGATTTTTTTTTTAAAGTTTATTTAAAAAACATTTCAGTTGGTTAACGTCATTTCCAGCTATTAGTCCGTCATCCACATACACGGCGACACTTTGATCGAACTTGTGTTCCATCAGGAACCCACATAACTGTTTAAGGCCATATATACTGCAATTTAATTTACACGCTTCGATCCATCCTCAAAACCTGGAGGCTGCAACATATATACTTCTTCCTTCAGCTTGCCATATAAAAAGACTGTTTTTATATCAAACTGACTGAGTTGCAGCTTCTCCAACGCCGCGATGCTCAGAAAGAATCGAATGGTGTCGAATCTAGTAACTGGGTTAAAAGTTTTGTCGTAGTCTACGCCCTTCCGCTGGACATATCCCTTAGCAACTAACCGCGAGTTGTAACGATCAACCGACCCGTCCTTCTTTCACTTATCTGTCAGCACCTAACGACAACCAACAGCTTTCTTGCCTTGGGGAAGGTCCACCAGGTCTCATGTCTTGTTCTCAATTAAAGATTTGATTTCTTCCAGTTTGGCTTTGGTCCACTCAGACTCGAAGACATCACAAAATTTCCTGCAAACATAACAAAATCTTTAAGATGTTCTAGGGATTTTATATTTTGCTTAGGTCTATCTGGAAGCTGCGCTACGCTTATCTCAGTGAGATTCTCTGACTCAGCGTGGACTTCCTCTGCAGCTAACGTTCGCTCGCTGGACGACTCGGAATCGATATCTTCTGGGTCGTAGTCTAAGTCGCCATTGTTTCAGATGTTATCTTGGCCCGAGTCATTGTTGTTATCCACCACTTGAGGTGGTGGCTGTTGTCTTTTGACGACTGTTTCCATCGGCGACGGTTGCGGTAAGAAAAGTTGCACTTGATTGTTTTGTGGTGTTTTCTTCAAAACAATCGATGATACTTTTTTGTTGAAGATAACGTCATGACTACTGAAAACCTTGTCATCGGTATTCAGCCACACACAATATCTTTTCTTCTCCACGCAGTATCCCATTAAATATCCGGGTCTACTTTTTGCGTCCCATTTACAACGCTTCTGGACGTGCACATAGAACTTTGTCCAAAAAGCTTTCAGGTGCTGAGGAGCACAAATATCTTAATTAAACAACAATTCATATGGGATTTTACCTGCACAGGTGTTGGTCCCGTCTTGTTAATGACATACGCTGCAGTGTTGACTGCATTGGTCCACAATTTTACTGGTAACTTTTTAGCTTGGAGCAGAGTTTTTGCACATTCCACAAGAGTTCTGTTTTCACGTTCTGCAATACCAATCTGATCTGGCGCATATGACATGGCCATAAACGGAATCCCTTTTGAAGCCAGAAACGACTTCACATCTGCGTTAACAGTAGAGGAGCTAAGAGAGAACGGGGCCAATTTCTTATGGGGATTTACATGGGGGTCAAAATCGGCGGTGTGCCGCCATCTTGTATTTTGGACATCCGGTCGGGGACGGCCATCTGGGCATGTATGTCAACGGAAGTGGGCGCCGTTGGCGGCGGCCTTGGGATTTTGGACATCCGATCGTATCAACTGTGCGACCGTCGCGCAATTTGACCTGCATCGGTTCATCAAATTTCGTCACCTCTTCAAAATATTTTTGACGGTTGGTCAGGTGGCGCGTTGCCCTACTATCGACAAAATACTTTTCCTCGTTGCAGATGCCCGATGTGTTTGGCTTTGGACTTGAAGAACAAATAAAGGCTTCACCAACTTTCGACCCACTCTTTGTCGCCTTAAGTTTATCCGGACAATCCTTGGAAATATGTCCTATTTTTTTTACATCTAAAGCACTTTATTCCTGCATGGTTTCTCTGCACTGTGTTTTTCTTATTTCCAGTCTTTGAAATCAAAGCTTCAACTGCTTTGATTTCAATCCCCTTTTTTTTGGTAGACGCATTTCTAGAAGACGCAACCGCTTTGTCAGCCTGATGGATCGCTCGCATCGGTATTGACTCCCACACACTTTTAAACTTGAAGTAGTCCTTAGGCAATGTTGACATAATTCGGCTTAACAAAAGAACTTCTGGCAGCATTGTTTTCACCTGTTTGTTCAGTTCTTCATGCAGTTCACGGAAAATCCACTGGAGGCGAGAAATATGTGTTACTATATCTTCACATGGGTCCTTTTCGTATGTGAAAAATGACTCCATCAAACTATCCAACCGTTGACCTGAGCTCTGCTCGTATGTAAAATTAACTTTTCCCATATTGCCTTTGCAGAATCACTTGTGGCTGTCAGATCCACATTTGAGTCGTTTATATTTCCTACCAGTATTAGTTGTACGAAGAAATAGGCCATTTGAAGCATTTTATGCAACACATTGTAAGGCTTGTAGATACGACTACTACAGGCAACCACGGACTTTTTTAGAGGTTATCTTGATCAAGATAAATTTGAATATACGTATCTGCACGAAGTTCGAGAGATAGTAAAACTCGAACATTGATTAGGAAAACTAAACAAACGAAGGTATTTTACGAGCTCATCCGGTGTGTTTTTCTGAGCAGTAAGTACAAAATAGCCTACCTCATTTTTGCATTATACTTTCAATGGAGTTACTCTGTGGATAACGTACTGAAGCAAAAACAAGACAAATGCCTAAGTTATCAAGAAATTTTGACAACGTGTTGCAGTAAATTGTGTTTCGTGGTTACTTAAAATACGGCCAGGTGTGCCGATGTTAATAAAGTAACCCTTTTTCTTTTTTTCTTATGGTTTATGTAGCACGTTTTAAAAAATACAAGGTAACAAGTTTACTAAATACATCACAAACAACAAGGATACACGTAACACCACCGACAGAACGTGGCAAAGGATCATATAGGTTAACTGCAACTAAATTTTCAAGAGCGTCAGGTAATATTGTTTTTATAACATGCCATTAATTGCAATACTGGCAAACATATTTGGCCACCACACAAACTACCGCTACTTGAGAAACTGGTAGCCATAATATAGAAAGACTTTTAAAGGCGCGTTGGGGTTTGCGCAAAAGCACATCAGCCACGAGGCTATTTTTTCCAGGCTGGTAATGAATTTTAAATTTGTGCAGTGCAAGTACTCAACGTGCAGCGCAGTTCTGTGAGATCAGTTTATGCGTCACGGTGCGGTGGTTGGTATTTACTTAAAATTATATAGCCAAAAACAATATATTTTGTGGTTGCCCCTCACATAACCGTTTGTTCCCCTTCCGCAGCAACTAAGTACGGCGACTCAATTTGGACATGCTACGAGGCGTTAAAATACAGACCAAAAACTTGAATTCCGCGCAGAAAAGTTGACATATTTTTCTAGTATTAAGATCATCTCGGCATTTTACAGTTAAAACATAATCTAGGTGCATCAAATGCTCTTGGTATGAGCTAGAAGTAATAAGATGGTTGATAATATAATTAATCCAAAAGAAAGACTTTAAACTGGTACTACCTATTGTGTGCCGTTTATGCTCTGGCTTAATGAAGACTTGCCAGTAAGAACATGGCAGGTTCAAGAACGATACAAATTTTACACCAGATAAACTGTAAAATATCTTTAACTGATCGGGAAAGTTTATTATCAGTCTTGGTAGCCGCATTAAAACGACGCAAATATTGATAACTATCTCGTTGCGCTTGACGGGATACCAAACGGGATATCTGATCTTTTAATAATTATCTATAATTCTTTTTGTACAATTTTTGCCTTGGAGATTTTTTGGAGCGCGAAATGGATATTGCTTAACTTTCTTTTAAGTTAATAGCATGCTCGTAGACATAGCTAACCCAAAGTTAAAGAACAATATTGAAGTTAATGGATTAAGTTCTCTTCTTTCCGTCCTTTGATATATTCTAATTTGGGATAGATTAATTTTTCTTTTTTGATTATAAAGAAAAAACAGCTTCTAGGACTAGCTTTTTTATTTACGAATTACATAAAGTCGCTTTATGTAATTCGTAAGCTAGTCCTAAAAGCCGTTTTTTCTTTATAATCAAAAAAGAAATATTAATCTATCCCAAATTAGAACATTAAAGTTTTTCAAATATTTTAGGCAAAAAAAATGGTATTTTTTTATTAATATAGTTTTAAAATATATTTATAATTGATGTACTTTATTTTTATCGTTTATAAAACACCACAAAAAATTGAGAATATGTGATAAAGCGTATAAGATTTTTTTTAAATAATGATCGATAATGTACTTTTAGTTGCCTACATTGCAATCCTTACTTTTTTTGCTGGCACTGTATACGCTTCGTAATATGATATGATATATTTGTAGAAATTTGAGTTTTTTGGTTTTAACCATTGGTATCGATATAGGTGAATTCCTTTTTTCGTTTCCTCTTATTGGTCGATAACTAAATAACAGATCACGATCACACTTGCTTCACTTGGTAGGAGGGAGCTACTGCTGTATTTAACCTTAAATTTGTAAAAAAATCAGTGGTAAAACAATATAAAATTATACTATTTTCATTATGTTTAATATTTAATTTGCAGAAAATATGGACAACTGCAAAGAAATATTATATTGCACAGCCATATATTTGGCAGCCGAAAATGGACACAGAGATACTGTAAAACATTTAACTAAAATGGATATAATCCTTTCAGAAGATGTTGTTGACAAGTTTACAGCTTTTTACATGGCAGCTAGGAATGGAGGTTTAGATATTATAAAATATTTCATTGATGATAACTATTTATCATCAAGTACTGTAGATCTGCCAGAGGAGGTAGAAGCTGATACAACCGATGAAAAATGCGAACCTAATACTCCAGACTTATTAATGAAAGTATTAGACAATACGCTAGGAGTTAATAATGAGGATGCAGATGGTAATACCTGTTTGCATTATGCAGCATTACAAGGTAATCTAACAGTTGTTCATCATTTATTGAAACATGGTGCTGATCCAAGATCAATAAATAATTGCCAAGACAAACCAATACATGTAGCTGCAAGTAATGGATTTACTAAAATTGTTCAAGTGTTAGTAGAAAATGGAACAAATATTAATGCATCAAATGAAAATAAAGATACTCCTTTACACTTAGCAGCTCAGAACGGGCATACAAATGTTGTACAAGGTTTATTAAAACTTGGTGCGCTAAGTTTAAGAAATAATTTTGGATATTTACCGATACATTATTCTAAAAACAATGAGATTGAGTTAATGTTATTGGATCAAGAAGTTGAAGATTATGATGATACTTTATTATTACATACTGCAGTTCTAAATGGACACATTGATGTCATAAAATCAGTACTAAAATACGATACTAAAAATATTAATGATAAATACACAGATGGTAATACGACACTACATATAGCAGCTCAATTTGGATATGAAGATGCAATAAAATTATTACTAGATAATGGAGCAGATATAGAAAGTAGAAACACATTGAGTTATACTCCTTTGCATTTTGCAATATCGAATAATCAATTCAATGTTGCATTTGTATTAATAGAAGCAGGTGCTGATTATCAAAGTAAAACAAGCTATAATTCAAATCCTCTTCACTTCGCTGCTCAATTTGGAAGCAAAGAATTAGTAGAATGGTTTATTAAAAAAGGAGTTGATGTGAAAATAGGCAGCAACTATAGATCTACTTTAATGTATGCAGCAAGTAATGGGCATGATTTAGTGTGTGGAATAATATTAGATTTCAATGCGGATATAATTGATGATATAGATGGAAACAATCAAACTGCCTTGCATTTTGCAGTTGACAGAAACAAAATAAATGTAGTTAAAGTACTTTTAAAATATAGAGCTAAGCTTTTAAAAGATAAAAACAATCAGACTCCATTAGATATATCAAGATTAAAAGGTTATGATAGCATTACACATCTTTTAGAAAATAAATATTCAATAAACAAACTCGAGGCTTAATGAGATGTAAATATTATAAAAATAACATTTAAGAATTTTTTGTACGAATGTTTAATTTTACAATTATATTTATAATAATGAATGTTAATTTATGTATGTTTTAAATTTTTTTTTCATGTTTTAAGTCTTTCGTAATTATATTGCTTTTCAACTTAATGTGAGTATTTTATTTCATTATTTAGTTTTATTAATGAACAAAATAAATGTAAAAAAATCAAAAAAAGTATTAACTTCAGTTTAATCAATGTTTGACAAGAATGATGTAAATTTGTCAATTTTACAATTGTCACTGCACAAACGTCTGACTGCCAGTACCGTGCAAAGCCGTTTTGGAGGCAACGCAAATCGACCAGTACCAGAAGTGCAAAAAGATTGATAAACTGTAAAATTTGCCAGTCATTCGACAAGTCTTTGGAGTTATATTCGCACTCTTGTGTTGTGTAATTTTTAAGTTGACTGGTTTTGACCCAAAGTGTGTACGGTGCATCATGACAGACTACAGATCATTCGCAACTTTTTTGTTCTAAATGATTAAATAGAAAAAAATAGATGTTTTTAAATATTAACAAAACACCGGCGTAGTTTTGTCAGTTTTAAAATTAATAAACGCGTTGAAATGTTTTTCTTGACAAGCACCTTTTTATATGTATATTATAAATTCTTATAATTTTGCAAAAAAATTATAAAAGAATCAGTGGGGCCAAGCGACAAATTAAAAATTTGCTCTGAAGTACAGCCTAGTATCAATGTTTAGGATATGTTGATTTAAAATTTGGACTTTTGTATCAAATTGCGTTTTAATTTTTAATAAAATTGAGTTTATTGAAAAGGGATTCCCAGTTTCTTTGCAACGGTTCACGCCATTCGAGCCTGAAGAATTGAGCGTAATCTCAACATTAGTGGCTATGAGACTTTAGATAAAGTAGAGGAAGTTAAAGTTAAAACAACACTGAAAAAACTTAGTTTTAGGACAATGGGCTAAAAATTATGTAAAAGGAAGGCAGATGGTAACTATGCAACAATTGGTAGAACAATGTTATCGACATTTTTGATACTCCTCAAAAAAAGCCTAAAGTTAATGTACTTATTCCTAAACAAAATATCATAAACTATATCAGAAGAAACTGTGACCAAGGTTGATGAACCGGTTAACAAAATTGTTTTTAAACGTATTACTCCTATTTGTGTTGATACAAAATCACCTAGAAGAAGAATAACGCCACTTAAAGTAACTGATAGTGCCACAAATAACAAATTCCAACTTAAAATATTGTGTTTGGATGAGAAAATTGAAGATAAAGCAGTAGAAATTAAAAAAAATAGTTCTGAAGGAGTTAAAAATCATGAAGAAGGAATTAGTATAGTAGAATTAGTATTGTCTCGACAAGGTTTAAGAAAAAATTTGTGGAGAAGAAACAAATAATGAAAAAAGAGTTGGTTGGTTGGTTGGTTTTCCTAAAACAAAATTGATAACAACTGTAAAGGAATTAACTGATATACTATCCAACAATAAAAAATTGATAACTCTCAAAAAAATAAAAACGATTGCAATGGATAAATCCAAACCAAAAAATTTCCTTCTACAATACTTTAAACTTAAAATAAACTCAAAATCGTTATTCAAATCAAAGACGAAGAAAAAAAAACTTTGGTTTCTACTATCATTGGTTTATGCGATACTGATGAGGTACCCGAAGATTTCAATTTACAAGTTGAAGAAAGTAGGGATGTAGATGAAGCTAAAGAAATTATTGAAAAGGAAAATAGTACTTTATAAAAAGTAAACATTAATTGAGTATGGTAACAGTTGAAATGATGTTTAAAAATAACCCTAACAATATTATTTTAATTTTTTTTGACGCTTTGCCCAACTTTTACCCCAACTTATGTAATAACGTAGCATATAGCCGTGGTATTTCTTTATTTAAAATCAATCATCAAAATGCCCTCACAATTCCAAAAGATTGTGGTCATTATCTTTTTGGTTAACGGGAATACTCTGGCTTTTCTTGGTGGTGGTTCACCTCTACGCCGCCATTCCATGGATTTCTTTTTGGACAGAAAATCATAATACAAAACCATAGTTTCATTCCCCGTAACAATAGATTGCAGAACTTCTTCTTATCCTCTCTAACACAGCTTAAAAAAAGATCGAGTACAATCAACTCGATGCTGTTTTTGAACCGCAGACAGTTTTAGAACCCATCTTGCACTTACTTTATTCATACCCAAATAATCATGGAGTAATTGGCAAATCGATGTATCTGACAGCCCTGACATTGCTGATGTTTTTTTCAATACTTCAACTAGTCGACTAGAAGTAAGTCATCTTTTAAAGACTCTTAAACCTTTTAGCTCTTTTTTTCACAAGGAATAAGAAGGTGAATCTTTAGCGTATACGTCATCCAATTTTTGTTTAATTTTCACTTTAGAGCATGGTACCAACTAATAGTAAAATGAATAGCCCAACCACCCACCCAAGTGTTAATTATTAAGAGGTTGGATATCAACCTTCTTTTGCGACAAAGTGAATTCTAACGTCCGCATAGAAGACAAACTTTTAATTTCTTTATGACAACACTTGGGCGGGTGGGCGAAACACCCCAAACCATGAAAACGAACCAATAGTTTAAAATAGAGTAGCTTAGCGTTGTATCAAAACTTTGTTAAAAAATGTTGAAATTCGGCCATCAACTATTGAAAAAATGCAAAATCTGGTCATCAAACAGCATCAACAGCATTAAAAACATTGTCACAACATCAGCAGAAGAAAGAATGCAATTGTTGGATAACTAACACTCAGGCGGATAACTCCAATGAGTGCTATACGCTCACTAGCTAATATATAGTATGTAGTAGTATAGTATAGATATAATGTCTTTACGATTTTTTTATTACCAATGGCTCCGGGGAGGCAATTATGTTAGTTATTTAACACATCGGCGTGTAAAAATATTTTCACCCTTGAATACTACAAATAGCTAAATAGCTTTAAGGTATATAATACACACATAATTATCCCTTAAAGTGGTAATAAATAATCTGCTGACATAATGTAAGCCCAATAATGTCCCAAAATACTATATCTAGCTACACTATAATAAAAATAATTAACTATTAATTTGACAGATTACTAATAATAAATAATAATAACATGATTGCTAACTCTTAGTTTTATGTAGAATCTAAACAATATTACATTTTCCCGACACTTTCATTTACATTTTAAGCAAAACAATATATTAAACTACAAATATATTAGCAAACAATTTAATTAAAAAAAAACTTACAGAAAATATAATGCTATCCGGAAAAATCATTGAACTGCATCGATGTACTTAAATACTGCAAACAAATCGAAACAATAATGAATTCCACTTCACCGTTTAAATTTATATCTCACTCATACACGCACCGCAAGCAACAACGCTAAGAGATCCCGTACGAAACTGACAGATCGGTACGAGCCACGCAGTCTGCATCTCTAGGCGCCTCTCAATTCTCAACTGCATGACAAAACGTGTAATTGTTGACACATAAAATGTCAACTTTTTTTTGAAAAATCTAATGTTTTAACTGTCAGTTTTTGACAAATTAACACAACTTTTTGAGGAAATGTATAACAATCTGACAAACTGGTAACACCTTTTACGTTTGCCTAGTTCACATTTTGTAAGGCCGCCCAAACATTGTTTGCATCAACTTTATTTGTTTTTTTTTGTAATTCTTCTTCTATCGGAGGTTGAACATGATATAACCTATGATCATGATTATTTTTATCTTTGTCCGCTTCTCTGAATAATTCTGTGTAAGTACAATCAAACCACTTGCGCAGATTTCTCAGTCATCACACCCTACGCCTACCAACGTTCATTTCCATTGCATAATAAATCGTAGGAAAGCATTTTGGGACTCTCATAACATGGTCCAGTTATTCTAGTTTCTGGTGAGTCTATCTGTCCAAGATATTCTCCACATTCTGCGGTAGTACTACATCTCAAATGCTTCTATCTATTTTACTTGAAGTTAGTTTAGAGTCCAGACTGCAACTCCATATAATAGAGTGGAGATTTGCAGTTCTATACTAGTATTTTTCCCAAACTCTAATCTTGCTATTTATACTCCTGTTTTTATTTCTGATGTTTGGTCCTCGGGTTCCAAAGTATTTGTAAAAATCGACTCTCTCAATTGTTGCGTTGATAATACACAGTTGTACTTGTAGGTTATACGATTTAATGACTTTTTTATAGATTTATTTTGATTCTATTTTCAATTTCCATTTTTCGCATTGATGGTTTACCCCAGCGGCCGCCTATCTATTATGACGCCCTCTGTAAATTTCGAATATATCGCTCTCGTCTTTTTAGGTGTACAAGTTTGTAAGAAGATGCATTGGGCCCGTCGTACCGTTTCTGTCAGATATCTGCCCTTAGAATTTTAGAATTATTATACAGTACGTTCAGGCTCGAAGGTGGTTTTCTCCTGCTCTTAAATGTCATCATGTAGTTGTTTGTCGCTGGGACTAGCGTGCAAGTTTTGCCTTTGTATCTGTGGAGTTTTTTCAGTCAAAGAAACGTTTTGTTATTAGTGAACAAAGTAAATAGAATATACTATGTTTTCGGAACCCTCCTTTTTGATAAAAAAAACTGCCACTACTCGCGCCATTGTTGCGTCAGTCTGAAAGACATACTTAAGCCTGGCTTAGAGCAGGGTAGTTTTAGTGGTTTATCCATGACGTCGCTGAAGTTAGCCTCGTTTTTTATTTTCTTTGAAAATTATTGTTTCTTAATTGTTAATAAACAATCTGTAATATTCCATCAGGTAATATGAAACCTATAAAGGTGTCTACATCAATAAAAGCGAGCCGCTCATCGATGCATTGATTGCTTAGTAAAACTATCACTCGACATGGATTTTTTATTTTCTTTGAAAATTATTGTTTCTTAATTGTTAATAAACAAACTGTAATATTCCATCAGGTGATATGAAACCTATAAAGGTGTCTACATCAATAAAAGCGAGCCGCTCATCGATGCATTGATTGCTTAGTAAAACTATCACTCGACATGGATTTTTATATTTTCTTTGAAAATTATTGTTTCTTAATTGTTAATAAACAAACTGTAATATTCCATCAGGTGATATGAAACCTATAAAGGTGTCTACATCAATAAAAGCGAGCCGCTCATCGATGCATTGATTGCTTAGTAAAACTATCACTGGACAGGGTTTTTTTTCTTTGAAAATTATTGTTTCTTAATTGTTAATAAACAATCTGTAATATTCCATCAGGTAATATGAAACCTATAAAGGTGTCTACATCAATAAAAGCGAGCCGCTCATCGATGCATTGATTGCTTAGTAAAACTATCACTCGACATGGATTTTTTATTTTCTTTGAAAATTATTGTTTCTTAATTGTTAATAAACAATCTGTAATATTCCATCAGGTAATATGAAACCTATAAAGGTGTCTACATCAATAAAAGCGAGCCGCTCATCGATGCATTGATTGCTTAGTAAAACTATCACTCGACATGGATTTTTTATTTTCTTTGAAAATTATTGTTTCTTAATTGTTAATAAACAAACTGTAATATTCCATCAGGTGATATGAAACCTATAAAGGTGTCTACATCAATAAAAGCGAGCCGCTCATCGATGCATTGATTGCTTAGTAAAACTATCACTCGACATGGATTTTTATATTTTCTTTGAAAATTATTGTTTCTTAATTGTTAATAAACAAACTGTAATATTCCATCAGGTGATATGAAACCTATAAAGGTGTCTACATCAATAAAAGCGAGCCGCTCATCGATGCATTGATTGCTTAGTAAAACTATCACTGGACAGGGTTTTTTTTCTTTGAAAATTATTGTTTCTTAATTGTTAATAAACAATCTGTAATATTCCATCAGGTAATATGAAACCTATAAAGGTGTCTACATCAATAAAAGCGAGCCGCTCATCGATGCATTGATTGCTTAGTAAAACTATCACTCGACATGGATTTTTTATTTTCTTTGAAAATTATTGTTTCTTAATTGTTAATAAACAATCTGTAATATTCCATCAGGTAATATGAAACCTATAAAGGTGTCTACATCAATAAAAGCGAGCCGCTCATCGATGCATTGATTGCTTAGTAAAACTATCACTCGACATGGATTTTTTATTTTCTTTGAAAATTATTGTTTCTTAATTGTTAATAAACAATCTGTAATATTCCATCAGGTAATATGAAACCTATAAAGGTGTCTACAGCAAAAAAAGCGAGCCGATCATACCGTGCGGTGCATCGGTGCATTGATTGCTTAGTAAAACTATCACTGGACAGGGTTTTTTTTCTTTGAAAATTATTGTTTCTTAATTGTTAATAAACAAACTGTAATATTCCATCAGGTGATATGAAACCTATAAAGGTGTCTACAGCAAAAAAAGCGAGCCGATCATACCGTGCGGTGCATCGGTGCATTGATTGCTTAGTAAAACTATCACTCGACATGGATTTTTTATTTTCTTTGAAAATTATTGTTTCTTAATTGTTAATAAACAAACTGTAATATTCCATCAGGTGATATGAAACCTATAAAGGTGTCTACATCAATAAAAGCGAGCCGCTCATCGATGCATTGATTGCTTAGTAAAACTATCACTCGACATGGATTTTTTATTTTCTTTGAAAATTATTGTTTCTTAATTGTTAATAAACAAACTGTAATATTCCATCAGGTGATATGAAACCTATAAAGGTGTCTACATCAATAAAAGCGAGCCGCTCATCGATGCATTGATTGCTTAGTAAAACTATCACTCGACATGGATTTTTTATTTTCTTTGAAAATTATTGTTTCTTAATTGTTAATAAACAATCTGTAATATTCCATCAGGTAATATGAAACCTATAAAGGTGTCTACATCAATAAAAGCGAGCCGCTCATCGATGCATTGATTGCTTAGTAAAACTATCACTCGACATGGATTTTTTATTTTCTTTGAAAATTATTGTTTCTTAATTGTTAATAAACAATCTGTAATATTCCATCAGGTAATATGAAACCTATAAAGGTGTCTACAGCAAAAAAAGCGAGCCGATCATACCGTGCGGTGCATCGGTGCATTGATTGCTTAGTAAAACTATCACTCGACATGGATTTTTTATTTTCTTTGAAAATTATTGTTTCTTAATTGTTAATAAACAATCTGTAATATTCCATCAGGTAATATGAAACCTATAAAGGTGTCTACATCAATAAAAGCGAGCCGCTCATCGATGCATTGATTGCTTAGTAAAACTATCACTCGACATGGATTTTTTATTTTCTTTGAAAATTATTGTTTCTTAATTGTTAATAAACAATCTGTAATATTCCATCAGGTAATATGAAACCTATAAAGGTGTCAACATTAATAAAAGCAAGCCGCTCATCGGTGCATTGATTGCTTAGTAAAACTATCACTCGACATGGTTTTTTTTATATTCTTTGAAAATTATTGTTTCCTAATTGTTAATAAACAATCTGTAATATTCCATCAGGTGATATGAAACACACAAAGGAGTCTACAGCAAATAAAAGCGGGCCGCTCATACCATGCCGGTGCATCTGTGCATTGATTGATTAGTTAAACTATCACTTGACATAAATTTTTCTATTATCTTTGAAAATTTTAGTTTCTTAATTCTTAATAAATAATCTGTAATATTCCATCAGGTAATATAGAATCTATTCTTTATTGCACATAAAATTTGTATTATGTTTTTTTAATTAAGTTAATTGACTATATTATAACAAAACATAGTATAATTATTATTAACTTAAATTGTACTTGCTGTTATTTGTACCTAACTGCAGAACTTTTTTTTTTAATTTGTAAATTTACTCAAATATATATAAAGAGAATTCAATTTAATGAATTTGCTGGGCGACTGTAATGTACAGTTATGTGTTTGCATCACGTCATAAAAAACGACGCAAGAACGGGTACGGAAACGAGGCTAACTTCAGCGACGTTTATCCATGTTCTGTTTCCCCACACAAAGGCTTGTTTTTTTTGTCTGTCTGGCGTGTACATTAAGTTCAGTTTTGTGAAGATTTTAGATCTGAAAAGGTTTTTTAGGGTTTCGTGGATCTTTGACAGGAGAGCACTTTTGTCTTTGGGCTTAGCTGCTGGAAATTAATGAAAAAGCGCGGCGTTCCATTCTTTTTCTTGGCTAGTGCTACAAGTAAGCAATAGTCATACTATAGTAATAATTTAAAATAATAATTTTGTTTGACAATAATATAAGGTAAATGTGGACCATCGCAGATCACCGCGTCCTTGACTCCTAACTCGCTTACCGCCTTGCCCCACCCCTGGTTTACCTTCTCCAGTAAGCGTTTGAAATTCTGTGTCGTATTGCTTATGAACTTCCCGTTTATGTTAATGTCTTCATTAAAGATTTAAATAGAAGAAAAGACAGAATACATTCTTGTCGCATGCCACAACGTATCTCCACTTCCTCAATAAGTTCATTTTCGACTCTGACTATCGCGCTTTGCCTCCAGTATAAGTTGATAATTATGCTAGCATCCTTTTGGTCAATGTTCTTTCTGCCTCGTTGCTATAGTCTATCTTGCTTAACTATCTCGAATGTTTTTTGAAAATCAAGTAAATATGAGGTTCCGAAAGGTTTAATAGTTTAGACACTGAACCGGATTTGCGTTTGTCCATTCTTTGGTCCGCAAGAGTGACAAATAGTGCGCGATTGTGGACCGGAAAACGGGTAAAATTTCTACTTAATCGCAAAGCACTGATGAAATTCAAAACTAACATATCAATCGCAAACTGATAGATTTATCGCAGTTTTGTGCTTCAATGCCATGCCAAGTATTTTCCTCTCTTTGATTGACTTTCAGCTTGTCCAGTTATGCTTTTGTAAACGTCCAAGTTTAGTACGATAATTCAGTTTTGAGATAGAGGAAAAAGTCCATAGCCAAGATGTTTTTTTATCTTTTCATCTTTCCAGGATTGTCGTGTTCTCTCATTTATTTCTAGTTCTTGATTTACATTCCCTATAGTTCATGTTAAGTGAATTATCTCATCCATTTTTTTGTTGATCATCAAAGCATTGTGTCGTAACTTTGGACCATATACACTTATAGACGCGTCGTGTGCTATTTCCCGCTTGTCACATGGTGAAGCCAACATAACATTCTATGCACACAACTGACGTCACGCGCTAATTGTGAACATATGCCTCATGAATAGTTAAGTTAGTTTTACAATTTTTGCTAAACATTAATGATATTTTAATTTTAACTTTAACTATCAATGGCTTAAAGTAAATTTCTTTTATAATTGTTAATTCAATTACAAAATTCAATATTTGTGTGAAATAAATAATGTTAGTTTATTGAATAATTTAGCAACGTCATGCATCAAATATACACTCAGATTTATTGGCATTTTGATGTATTAAGTGCGTAAAAAGTCAAGTATTTTGCTACGTACGCGTTTTTGTCACAAGCATCAATCATGTTGGCTTCACCGCGTTGGCAAAAGGCGTGTCTATTAGTGTGTATGGTCCAAGGTCGTAACGCAATCGACAATTACAAAGCTGAAATTGTGTTATCTTAAAGAAAATATACAATGTGAAGAAATAAATTATGTTTCTGCTAAATTCCACTGTCAATAGCGAAATGACAGATTGGATCCAACAATTGTTAGGTTAGGTTTACCGCGACAACTGTTTCAAATGACAACAAAATTAATTAGCAATGGCAAAACCAGAAATATCAACTATCAAACGCAAAACAATAATATGCGTTCGGTTTTACCAAACATTAAGTTTCAATACTTACTTGATTTTTACATTTTAACAGCAGTTTTCTATTTGGATAAAAAAAATTGCAACTCTAGTAATAATGACTGCTTACATACCAATCTATAAAATCAGAATAAAAAATATTTTAGCATTTAAACAATTTATTATACAGGCTCTTCAAACATATATTTTTTCTGCGCACTCGCAAATCATCCATATATATCAGTCTTAAAGCATAGAACTTAATAAAAAAGAAACATTTAAATTAAAAACACTGGCATTTTACATTTCTTCTATAACATGGCGCAATTTGCAAACAACAATTTTTCAATTTAAAATTTATCAATACAAAAAGATTTAAATAGAAATTTCTTTTTTAGTTTTAACAAAAGTCTCACATTTAAAATATAGACATCGAAGCGCAGTTGAACATTTATATTTTTCTTAAATATTTTTTTTATATATTATAATAATAATAATAGCATAAAAATAAGCATTTTATTTATATAGTTTTTTTTACTCATAGATTTTTTTTTTAAAAGTAGTAGTATACCGTTGTTTAAAAATTGTATAAATAGCAAAAATTTGTCGAGAATAGGCCTCGACGAAAAATCTTCCATAAAAAAATATAATAATAAAAGCCGAGAGGAAAATTTTCACCTCTCGAGAGATATACAAAAGCTACGTTGGTCTGTGAATTAAAGACGTCCAGCGAATATTAAAGCCTTATGATAATAAAAATATATATGATTTTACCCCGACGTGTAAAAAATCTAAACTAAGCATGAAAAAATATCATTTTTTTTGTTTAGTATAAAAACTGCTACGATTTTTTTAAAAGTTTTTTGGTCAGATATATTCTTAAATATTCTTTTTTTTTTAATATATAAAGATATGCTGTCATCAAAAAAGAAAATTTAATATAACAGATGGTAATTTTCTTTTCTTTTTCTTACGGGATTCCATCTATGGGAACTCCAAACATAATAATCTTAACATAATTAAAAAATATATATAATCAATATTTAAAAAATAATTTCTCCCTTAAATCCTAACAAATCCTATACAATAATAAAATTAACACAGCACAAAAACAAATTAAATTGGTTTGCATTCGCAGGAAATTGGGTGGGTCGACGTAAACATACACAAAAATAAAATAAAATTTTACTGATATAAAATTAAAATGTTGATTTCTTCTTCTTTTGTTTTAGTCAAATGGAGATCTAATAAAAAATTAATGGTAAGAAGGTTTTTTTTTTATTTGGCGAATGAAGAAATTCAACTTGAAGGCTTCTCTTCCTCCTTCTCTTTCGAATCTGTAATACAAATACATAAAATTAAATTTAAATTTAGTTCTACTTAAAATAAACGTCAAAATAGAGAGAATAACAGCCGATAATATAATATGGGACAACCAAAATGTACTTGGAACACCTTCCCCAACAAATGCGGGATTTCCGCAAACCGAAACGACAACAGAGCCGGAGAGTTTGAAAGAAAGTAAATACACTTCCGGCCCGAGCACACTAATAGAAATCATAGTACCATAAAAAGACAACAACAACCACTCAAGAAGAAGACCTCATTTCCATAACATTTGCATCATCATCTGCAATCGCAACATACCGATTGAATGTAGCAGCTTGAAAATTGAACAATTAAACCGTTATGAAGCAATCATATCTAGGTGGGAATTATATAAAAGTACACCAATACATCTTCAAATGTATAACATTCCTCATTAATAATCGAGAAAAGGCAAGAATATCCATCCTGATATTTGCACTTCCCGAGTTTCAACAAACGCAATCTTCACGTTTCGTTAAACATTTTAGCGATTATTCCAGGACATTAAAGCCGCATCTCATGACTTGTGCAAAGCAACGATGGCTTTTGTTTTTGAAATAGATGCAGTTATTACCAATAATGATGATTTTAGTAAAAAAAGTTTTGTGGTTGATACCCACTCGCCCAACTGTTGGTCATCAAAAGATTAGATATCACCTCCTCCTTTGACTTAACACTTTTAGGGAAGAAACTTCCAATTCTTTAATAAAAAAAAGTGTGTTATCAAGAAATTGTAAACTTCTCCCTTTTTCAAGAGTTAAAAGTCTCTTTGTCCAAGAAGAAAAAGATGACCAACACTTCAATCCAGTTCAAACTACTCGCTGGTAACCATAATCTCTGGAGTGAACCAACCACCCGCCCAAGTGTTGGTCATCAAAAGATTAAAAATCACCTTTTGAACAAAAAAACTTCTGACGTTTGAAAAGAAGAGAATTTCCAATTTATTGATAACAACACTCGGGTGGGTGGGTATGCACTCCAGTTTAAACTATGCGTTGGTAATCATGATTTTGAGTGACCCACCCACACACTTAAGAGTTGATCATCAAGAGATTAGATTCATCATTTCGTCCTCTTAACATAGAGACTTTTAACGCTTGCAGAAAGAGAAACTTCCAATTCCTACTGCTCGATGAACACCTTCCCGTTTGATGGTAATCATGATCTGAAGTGACCCACCCGCCCAAGTGTTGATCATCAAGAATTGAATATTACCTCCTCCTCCCCCTCTGACTTAAGGTCTTCTAAGGGTTGTAAAAGAGGTAAAACTTCTAATTCTTTGATAACAAACACCCGTAATCTGAAATGACTCAGCCAAAAATTTGGCCATTAAGAGATTGGATATCTTTCTTTGACTAAGGGACTTCTAACTCTTGCAGAGAGAAGTAACATCTAATTCTTTTACAACAAATCATGATCTGAAGTAAAAAAAATTGGATATGTTTAAAGTGGTTATTAGCTTCGGATGTTTACTCCCACAATAATGTAATACCATCTACCCCTTAACCACAACCCCCTCCTTTAACTCACTAACCACAAACTAGATGGTAACATTTCGCTCCATAGATTCATGCCGAGCCGAGATAGCCGCGCACCTTGCTAGACGACCATTCTTCGCCAAAACTACTTATCGCACTTGGAATATAAAGCTGCCCCCTGTCAACCCCAATCAAGGACAAAAAAGCAATATTTTGCAAAGATAAGTATTGCTTCGCAACCTCTTAGTTGGAGTCTCCAAGCTCCTTTCAGCGCCCTTCCTCCTGTGCAGGTTGCTTCAGTGTCGATCTTTTTAGAACAACTTTAACTAACAATAAGAAAACTAGTCCTTCAATGATCAGCTTACTCGAGAGCTCGCCTGGATAGAATGTCAATCAAGGACCAACCTCCACCAAAACTCCTCGTTGTACTTATGACCACCACGACAGACTTACAAAAACCGGTGTCAACTTCTGTCAAGATCAAATAAGCATAATTTTGCATTACTCTTTCTTGCTCAAGTGCAAAGATAAGTCTTGCTTCTACAGGCGACAAATTTTTCATCTTCTGAGCCATCATTTATCCACTCCTGGATGTAGGCCTCCTCCAAAATATTTCCAGGTCTTCCTATTTGCTGCAGTTTGAATCCAGTTTTTTCCTGCGATATTTTAGATATCATCTCGCCATCTTCTCTGCGGTCTGCCAGCACTTCGTTTGGTCTCTCGCGGACGCCAAGTTGTGACCCTCATTGTCCACCTGTCCGGGTCCTGCCTTGCTATGTGGCCAGCCCATCGCCACTTAAGCTGCGCCACCTTAATAAGTACCTCTGTCACACCCGTTCTTCTTCGGATTTCCTCATTCCAAACTCTGTCCCTCAAAGTAATTCCGAGCATAGACCTCTCCATTGCTCTCTGTGTGGTTTGCATTCTGCTAGATGTTTTTCGGGTCATGGACATTGTCTCGAGTCCGTAAGTGACCACTGGCATCACGCAAAATTCGAGTACCTTCCTTTTAAGGTTTATAGAAAACTCCTTGGATTTGAGGCTTAATTTCCTTCGATCAGCTTACTCAAGTGCCCGCCAACCAAGAACCATTCTCCACCATAACTCCTCGTCGCACTAGTGACTACAATAGCGGACCAACCAACCACCTACCAAGCAACTTCAAAATGCCCTCTGTCAACCCGAGTCAAGGTTGAAAGAAGTAACATTATAGAGAACTCATTCCTGCTTAAGTGATAAATCTGGCTTCGTAACAACTTGTGTGGCAGCCTACGGGCGCCATTCACGCCTCTCTCATTTACAGGACTAAGGACGCTTTGGTTCTTTGATTAGCAAACTCAAGACTGATGGCATGCTATCAGTATGCAAACCTGCACCCAACTAGGTCATAAACCTAGACAGAAAAGAAGAAAAACAAATCAATAATACTTGGACTTGGATTACGTAAGAGCAATCCAAGACGTCACTAGAGAATCAAACAATCTGAAAAGCACCAACAAGAGCAGAGTCCACTGGAAGTAGCCTTCTTAAGCGGGAAAGAAGTTGACAACAATCGGTCAATCTCTGTACAGCCCTCGTTACAGCATTCCAGCAAACTATCATCAACCATCTACACTTTCAAAAAAATAGTACAAATTCCCGGCTAACCTAATTCAGGCTTGAAATCTACCAGAGAAGCCTTAGCATACACGTCGGCAAGACAAAGATGACATAGAAATAGAAATGTAGAAACAGGACAACTTTCCATTTTCCAGTTTTCTAAACTTCAAATGGAACTAACCCAGACCAAGGCAACCCTAAAAAAGATCTTCCCAATATGCTTGCCACTTTAGGAGATAACGCGGAATAGAACAATTTTCTATAGTATTTCCCGTTAAACATACCCAAAAAAGCAGGTCAAACACTAGCAGCCTGGTATCTTTAGAGACGTCACTTCTAGAGATAGAGATCCAAACAACACTAGGCTCAAGTCAACTTCCAGTCCAGTGTGATCAGACTGTTAAATGCAATTTGGATCTAACCATAGCTTTTTACGGTAATGATGAAGCATAGCCAAGGTATGCAACGGTATGCTCTTATCATCGAAAAGAAGTTCGCTACAATGACTACGTTCAGAGAAATATTAGTCTGTCCTACCAAGACCCGGAAGTGTTATTTTGAAAACAATAGTGCCACTTTGTCCAATACGACCTGACATTATTCGTCACATAAACCTCTAAAGTACCTGAGAGAAAAGGTCCTGACCTATTTGATAAAGGCAACTGTTAAAATCCACCCAAAGCTCCAGTGACTGAGTCAGAGAAGTTCAGTTTTGGTCAGACTGAAATCGAGTACCTGGGCACCTTAGACGGAACCAATCACCAATTACAGCCACCAAGAAGAAATACAAGGTTAATTTAAACTTTGCAGTTGGTACCAGGAATATGTGTTACAGTTTGCCAAAACTGTCGCTCCATTAACCGATCTTCAGAAGACCAAAAAGACCATTAAAGGGACACGACCCTCGAAGCGACGTAAAGAAGCTCCTCCGTTGTGTTATTACCAGCCGCGTGCATCGTCGAAATGAGGTCATCGTTGTATGGCAATGACGTCAAAAAACTGGACAACACTATCCAGGTTAATGTGCTAAGAACCTTCTAGCTAGGACTGGCCAAACTACAACCCCACTATAGATAGAAGAATTAATATGAAGGATAAAGGACCTTATCAAATTATGTGTTCTTTGATACAAGGGTACCGCAAACAATAGAACCACCATAACCATCCAGAAAGAAGGGCAGCTGTGGATTTTGCCACCAACGTGAGGTAAGGCTAGACAAGTATTTTTCAAAATTATATTACCAAAATTGCAGCATCCAAAAGAAGCCACCCCTGGAATGTCTAGATCCATAGCTCGCTCGGTTCGAGAAGTTTGACTACTTTTCAAAGATGAGAAGGAGGTCAATGTTTGGAGTTTTGACTGACAAATATAAGCGTAAGTTGAGATCCTTAATGCCTGTGTAATGTACAGGAAGAAGAGCGTCTACCTAAACTAAGTTTGTTATCCAGAGCTCCGAGGTGATCTGAATCCTTTGATGTAACGATTAGAAAGAACTAAAAGGTCTTATCGTTCAATAGATTCCAACACCATGGTGACAACGGCCTATCAATTTTCCGTAGGTACTTCAAAGCGCAGACCATCAGGCATGACTGTCGGACTTAACGTGACCAGAATTAATTTTGGTGCGCAACCTACGATTTGGCTAACACCACATGAATCAATTATATCCTCACTACAAATAGACTTTAAAGACTGCCGTAAAATAGAAATTTTTGAATATTTGGACAAAACAAGTTTTTTTTTTTAGTAATGCTATTACTTACGTTAGATAGCCTAACTAATATTTCACTATAAATTGAATCAAATAACTGACCAAAAATCTTATTTACTACTTGGTCATTTGTTAGCTTAACTGATACTTGTGAAATAATGCAACATAACCTCAATGTTTCGACTATGCAAGATGCGCAAGCTCTGAATTTTGGCCATCTACTTCTTGTCGATTGTGCCAACGCATCACCTAACATTTATGCATCTCATTGAACATTTGAAAAAGAAAAACTGTTTATTACCTCCAGACTCTCCAGCAGAGTCGCCGTTAGTCATGACCTCTTCTTTCTTCTCCTCCTTCTTTTCTTCCTCATTCTTCTTTTCCTCCTTCTTCTCATCTTCTTTCTTTTCTTCAGAAGATTGCTTCTTCTTATCCTTACCCTTAGCTGGAGTAGCAGGTTTTGGTTTGGGCTCCATGTTTGGATCCAAAACAACCTTGCCTATGTTTTTGCGATCGTGCATCTTTTGCATAGCTTCAGCAACCTAGAAAAAAACAAAGAAGTGAATCCAATATTCTTTACAATTTACCAAGAATTAAAAATTAAGTAGGTTACAACGAATTATGTATATACTTACATCTTCCAAAGCCCATGTTGAATCAGTGACAGCCTTGATCTTCCCATCCTTGTAAAGTTTGAAGACAGCATCAACGGCCTTCCTAACATAATCAGTCTCACCCTGTTGATACATCAAATGACGTAAATTGAAACCGGATAAGGTTTTGTTGTCATCGAACAATTTGATCGGGGACACCTTATCAACTTGCCACCACTGTAAACAAAAATCACAACATAACAAATCCAATCTGAAGATAAAGTAATCATATATTTACCGAACGAGCAGCGCTGAAGAAGCTTTTAGTTTCGCCAGTTACAACGTTAGAGGATCCATAGAGAATGTATTTGCCCATAGGTTTGAGCAGAGCATAACCACGGTTGCATTCTTCTCCGCAAAGACAATCAAGGACGATATCAACACCTTCTGGTTTGACCTTTCTGATTTCGCTGCTGTAGTCGTTGCCTCGTTCTAAGAGGTGATCGATGGGGACGGCTGATGCTTTCAATGCTTCGTGTTTACCTTTTGAGCAAATGCCGAAAATTGTTACGTCAGGTACGGTGCGAGCTAATTGAACTACAGCTTGACCCTGAAAAAGAAAAAAAAACTTATTATTATATATTCACACTAATAATGTAAATAATTGCTTGTAAAATTGAAAAGGTCGTGTGTAAAAAAACCATTTGCACTTCAAACGTATGAATGAAAACCTCTTTGAACAAGTGCATAAATTTGTAATAGCACAAAATAAAATATTTCGCGGTCTCGCTACGCTATTACATCCTCTTTTGACATCATTATCTTTCAGACATGTCGCGTTTGAACTATTATTATAATGTCGTCAAGAGGAAAATTCAATTTGCAGCGACAGCCCCAGACGATTTTACCCCGACGCATTTCATCGCTGCAATCTCGCCTCATCTGACTGATCTAATATAGCAGCACCTATTCTCTATTCCATTTCATCCAACAACACAACACGGTCAGAAAATGGAATTATAAGGAAAAATTTCAACCCACCCCACTTCTTATAGGGCGGCCGATGCACTCAACTCTTCCCCCGACCCGACGTTGTAATTGTGTTCGGGTGAGTTTGTGCACGGACGGCGGCAAGCGGCGTGTCTGTGAGCGGGACGCATACAAATTCCCCATCGGATCATGGGCGTCAATTTCGCCCCGCACGCTACAAATAACTTGATACGAAGACTTGGGCGTAGGGGGAATTCAATTTCGTCATGATTGTTGCTATATTTAGCCAAGATAAAATATTCTCAAGAATTTTAAATGAGTTTAATCATACTCTTAAAGCTAGAAAACATCGTTTAATTTATTATTGTTGTATGATGTTCAAATTATCATTATATTATCTTCATAATATACGTTTATTATTTCCTATGTTAGGAGTGTAATAATCTGGTGAAGCCCAGACAATTGATGTTTCTCCTTTACATACATGTAATGCTCTTATCTGGTCCTGCAGGATGCTACATCCACTTATTTTACATATAATACTGTTGTTACAAGGTAAGAACTTTATGTTAATGATACTTACATCAAAGTTGCGTCATTTTAGTACAAGTTTTCAATTTAACATTTAGTTTAATAGCACTATTAATTTTAACCAAAACTATTCTGCAGAAATTGAAGCTAATGTTTAAATGAAATTCTACGTTGAAATTTTAATTTTTAATCATACAAATACAAATTATTGGCCAGTTTAAAATATGGTTTAACTGTCATAGTGAAGTTTAAGAGTGCAAACTAAGGACTAATTGTCAAAAGCGCTTATCTGTATTCAAAGACGTGTTTTAAATTTTAAAAATATCTTTCAAAACTGATATTTATTAGAGCAAACCAATTGACAACTCAATATGACAATTAATATTTGAAATGTTCTTGATCAGTTTTGCAAAAACGTTGTCTGGCTGACAGTTAAACTTTTTGGTTGACGGTTAACTGTCGGCCGTCAAGACGTTTGCAAACTAAAAATTAACTATTTAATTAGCAAAAATAATTTTCGCATTCATATGTCGTGCCAACGAGTTGGTTTGGTTTGTATGGTATGGCGTTAATCAATGAGCGAACAGGCCTAGCAGCAATCTCGCAATTTACGCGTCTCTGCTCATTCTTCAAGTATTTGAGCTAGAATCGACTTTAAAGCCCACTTGACTCTGTAGACATAATAAAACGAGCTGAGATTTTATACAGTATCTCAACAGCGCAACCAATAAGAAGGCTGCATTACTACCAACCTAGCAAAATGTAGGAAAAATGGAAATGTAAAAAGTAGACATACGTCCAGAAAAAACAGTTAGGTTCAATTGAGGTGCCTCATCCACCCAGTCAAGTGTTAGTGATCTAGTGATCCAAAGATTAGATATTTCTCTTCTCTGGAATGTCATTAAATTGCGGAAAAGGTTGATAAATCCAACTTCTTGATAACAAACAGTTGGGTAGGTGAGCGGGGGCCACTTATTTCATTGATTGTTGGCAAATAATTTTAACTGAACGGCCCCGCCCTCCCACCCAAGTGTTAGTGATCTAGAAATTAGATATTTCTTTGCAAATATTTTTTTTAATTAAATTGGAGAAATATAATAATAACTCAAACCCGCCCACCCATTCAAGTGTTAGTGATCAATCAACTGCATAATTCTCTTCTCTGCGAATGAAATTTGTCATTAAATTGTGGGAAAATGTTGATAAATTTAACTTTTTGATAACAAACAGTTAGGTTAGGTTAGGAGCACTAATTTCATTGATTGTGAGCTAGCAGTTTCAATTGAAATGCCCCGCTCACCCACCCAAGTGTTATTGATCTAGAAATTGAATATTTATCTTCTCTGCAAATGTAATTTGTCATTAAATTGAAGAAAAATGTTAATAAATCCAACTAATTGATAACGAACAGATAAGTAGATGGGCGGGGCACTTGATTGTGGGGCAGTTGTTTCAATTAGAGTGCCCCGCCCACCCAAGTGTTAGTGGTTCAGAAATTGCATATTTCTCTTATTTGCAAATGTATTTGTCGTTAAATTAAATGGAAATAAATGATAATTCCAACTTCTTGATACCAAACAGGCGGAGCACTCAGTTCATTAATTGCGGACGAGTAATTTCAATTGAGGTGCCCATGAATTAATCTCAAGAAACTGGCTTCCGTTACAGTTCGGAAAAACGCGAGTTTTTGAACAAACCAAAATTGAGTACTTAAGACTCACCTCGAGCCAATGCCGAGTCTGTTTGTCTTGCACTTCAACCACTGACAATCAGTATGATTTTAGGTGCCTTGCGCACTAACACGTAGTATAACCAGAACACCATGTGTGAGTGTGCAGAACCATCTGTGTGTGAGGACGTGTGAACTACATCAGTAGTAGCATTCTTAGTAAGGGTTCGTAGCCCTCTGTGTGAAGACATTTAAGCGTAAAACTATTCAAACTTTATCTAGAAGAGGAATTTTATGTACACAACAAAAATCAATGTTATGAAAACATCTCCAAAACAAACGCAAAAATCTCCTCCGCCAAACAGCTTCGACCCCGATGAATACAAGTATTTCCTCAGGACACACACAGCCGCCTCAGTACTACCTCCGGAGCCCAGCCGATGATATTTACAGCCAACCATTCTGAGCATAGAGGTCCTCACAACACTACACTCGGGTCTCTCATTTGGCATCTACAATCTTTGACCATATCAAGTCGTTTCTGGTTTGGAACCTCCACCAGCAAGGGCAGTCGTAAACTTACTCTTCCACGGACAAGCAAAACAACTGTCAAGTAAAAAATTAAAAAAATAACCACAGATTTAAGAAGACTTTCGAGCCTGAGATAAAATTTCCATTTTTATGTTGGGGGACAAAGGAAGCATTTAGGATCAGATAAAGCTTATTCAGAAGCATGGGTCTATAGCAAGCACGTATTTTCTCGACTCGCCAGGCAGTTCCACCGCAAACTTTCATGGCCGCAATATCTCCTCTGCTTCCTCGAAACGAGGCTGAGAAACATTTACTAAACGCGATGAGCCTTGTCACCTGATCCAAGACATTCCCTGGAGGAACCTACGCCAAAACCTCACCGTATCACCACTAGCTTCATCTATCCAGGAAGATATCTCGACGATCTCCGCCAAGACCTTGTAGGACGTCCCCTGAAGCACTGTTTTCACTCCCTAAGATAATTCCCGGAGAAAGACAAACTCAAAGCTGCAGAAATTACTTAATAACTATTTCTTGGGCATACCACTAGACAAGAACCGCCTCCAACTAAACCTAAATCTTTGTTTTGCAAACCAACGCGTGCATCAGTCTAATGTATCATAGCAACAAACTGAAGAACTTAGCAATTTTTTGGACAATCTTAAATTCACCCGGTGGCTTCTGCTGATGAAGCAGTTTCAGTTCATAGTAAAGAAAAGCAAACTGCCATAGACACTATTTCGAACAGTGACAAAGAATCCAAGAATGTAAAAAAAGCTAGTGCCTCCCAAACCAGCCACAAAACTATAGGCACGGCAGTCAGAAAATGTCAGTAAACCTCCAGGTAGACCCACACCACACCATTGACGGATGGGCTCTCCATCCAAAAAAGTGCAAAAAAGACTATCTGCTCTGCAAAGACTAGCACAGACAAGAATTATTTGCTTGAACCACACAAGATAAAGCAAGAAATCATCAAATCACAACAAAGACGCTGCAGGTCACCCCAGAAAAGATTAGACCACTATAACCTAAAACCATTCGCTGCAAGTATTAACGAGGTGTGAAAGCGTATGTCAAGTTTAAGCAATGTTTTTTGGAGACGTTCCGATAAAAGTTAAACCAGAAAGAGAAGGGGGGGGGGGAAGAGTAAGAACGAAGACAAAAGACTGGTTAAAACTAGAAAATCAATTAGAGATATAACCCTAAACAACAGAACAAATAATACTGGAGAACAAATAAAAAAAAAAAAACAAATGTGATTTCGTTAGAGTAAGCAAAGTGACAAGACGAGGAGAGATCAGGCCACCATATCTCCTTATAGCAAACAATCTAGAAATCTCTAGAAAAATGATAAAACAGTTGAAGGATGTGTCGGGTAAGATAAACTATTTGAAGATCAAGCTAATGCCCAGAGAGATAATAAAAATCGACATGGTCGATTCCGCTTGGCTCGCATATTGCGACGGCGCTTTTGTCTTTTCTGCTAACACAAAGGCGTTCTCAATTCATATTGGGACAAAGTTTTGTGTGCTCGCAAGCTTCCTGGGTTTTTATTGTTTGAATTATGAAGTAATCCAATGAAATACATATTAAACTCATTGATATTTATACAAGCATGTGGTCTAAGGGTGTTTCGTTTCTTTTCCATGAATCGCGGAGAGTTTATTGTAAAAACAATTTCATCGAGCGTGTCATCAAGAGACTGGAAGTTACTCCTCTCTGCAAGTTAGAAGTTTCTATTTTCAAAAAGAAAGTGATGATAGAAACTCCAATTCATGATTACTATCAAGTAGTTTAAACTGGAGTCCCTAACCACCCACCCAAGTGTTTGTGATTAAAAGATTGAATGTTACTGCTCTCTGCAAGCGTTAGAAGTCTGTATGTGGTGATACCAATCCCCAGATGACCAAAACTTGGGTGGGAGGGCGGGTAACTCTAATTCATATTTACCATCAAGTAGTTTGAACTAGAGTGCAAGCGTTAGAAATCTTTATATTCAAGGAAGAGGCAATAATAGCAATCCTTGATGACCAACACTTCGGTGAGAAGGTAGGACACTACAATTCATAATTACCATCGTAGTAGTTTTTAGAGTAGTTCAAACTGGAGTGCCCACCTACCCAAGTTTTTGTTATTAAGAGTTGGTACCACCACCTCCTCCTTGAATACAAAAACTTCTAACGCTTGCAGAAAGAAAAAATTCTAATCGCTTGATACACATATTTGTATCCAATAGTTTGAACTGGAGTGCCCGCCTACCCGCCTAAGTGTTTGTCATCAAGAGACTGGAAATTACTCCTCTCTACAAGCGTTGAAAATCTCTATATTTAATAGAAAGTATTGATACCAACCCATGATGACCAACACTTGGGTGGGTGAGTGGCCCACTCCAATTCATGATTACTATCAATTAGTTTAAATTGAAGTGCATAACCACTCGCCCATGTGTTTGTCATCAAGAAACTAGATGTTACTTCTCTCTGCAAGCGTTGGAAGTTTCTATGTAAAAGAAGGCAATAGTGATACTAATTTCCTGATGACCAACACTTGGGTGGGTGGAAGGCTACACTCCAATTCATGATTATTATGGAGTAGTTTGAACTAGAGTGTCCTCCTTGCAGAGAAGAAAAACTTCCAATCCCTTGATAACACATATTTGGGTGGGTGAATAGACACTTCAGTCCAAACTACTCAATGGTTGGGCCACTTCAATTCATGTAGTCGCCCAACCACCAATAAAAGTTGGTATCAATATCTCCTATTTGAATACAGAGACTTTTGATAATCAACAAATGGGCACAGTTTAAACTAATTTTAAGATTTTTAACAGTTAATAGCTGGATTTTAGTACTTTGCTGTACAATCTTATAGATTTTTGGCCGGATATTAGTGATTTTGACATTTTATGGTCGGATTTTTGTAATTTTTAAGTGATTCGTAAGTTTTGTAGGCGAAAATTAATTGTTTATGACATCTTATGGCAGGATTTTGTGGTTTTTTTACAGTTTTTGAGTTTTCTGATCGGATTTTTTATATTTTATAGCTACATTCAATATTTTTTACGTTTTATGGCCGGATTCTGGTATTTTATTACATAAATCTTAAGTTTTGTGGCCGGATTGTAATATATCTAACATTTAATTGCCGGATTTTCTCGTTCTAAAACTAAACTGCCATTAAAAGATAGTTAGTATGGTAATCTAAGATGACAATATTACTAAAAATTTCTAATCATAAGTTTCAGTTGTGATTTAAAAAGTAGCCATGAGTTGTTATTAAAAACATTTATATATTTTTATATTAAATGAGTACAAATATTGATTAAATCATACTATAATGATAACATTTTTATGAATTTCTTATATCAAATAAACAAAACCATTACTTATATTTATAAACATAACAATAATAATCAAAAGCAAAATAAATACATTATAGCATAACTTTTTAATCACATGTATATACTTGAGTGATCATACAATTTATAAAATCATACCAACCAAGACGAAACTTCATTAAATAACAAAAACAGAGTAGGGTGAAAGTTCAAAACAACATGTTATGAAAAAAGTATTTCCACAGGAAAATTACCAACGCACTACATACAGCAAGACAAACACGTCAAAATAGAATTTATTAAAAAAATCCTTTTTATGAAATTTTTCATATGTTTGTTCTTTGTGTATGGCAATTGACAAAAAACAAAACTGTTAAGTTAAACCCAAAAATCAAACTATGTTTGTCATTAATTGCTTCTAATTTTGCAGAACTTGTAGTAAATTGAATATTTCTTGTCAAGAAAATAGTAGTAAACGTAAGCAACGTTCGCAAATCCACGACATTTATATATTCACAATTAAATTTTTTAATTAATTCTTTTATTAATATAATTTAGGTATTTGCACCTTACGAATTGGTAGTTTCACAGGGCGTGGTTTACGTTCGCAATTCAAGTATGTTAAAATCTATAGGTTTCGTGAAAACCCATGTAAATGGCTTAACTATATTTAGAAATAGTATTTGTCAATAAACTGAGATTAATGGCAATACATGCTTAAAGTTGTTAAAGAAAATTGATTAAAAATAAACTGATTAATTGTTAACTAAAGTATTGAAAAATGATATGAAGTAACAATGCCAGTTTCAATTCAATTGTGTTGAATATGTTAAAAAGAAATATTAACATAAAGTGCTTTATAAGTACATGCTAATAATAGTAAGTTGTCAAATAATCTTGAGCTATAAAACCGTAGAAACGAGTACTTATGTATCCATAAAGACCACCCTGCATCTCCAACATATAACCCATTCTTTTAACCGTACGTATATTTACAAGCCGCGAAATATCCAACTTCCTCAACATGACCAATATGCACGTGCAAAAACATTTTTATAGCCAATTTCCTTCGAGCAGATGGGATTTTTCGCTCATCGCATATGATCCCAAGAAATAAAAAAAATCTTTGCCCATTAGAAACCCCCGGCATCGCATAAAGCCAAACAATATTTCTGCCCTTATCAGCTGGAAGCAGACATATATTGTCGATTTCTCACCACCGACTAATGCCGGCGGGTGTGTTTGTGTATGTGAGCTCGAATACAATAGAGAAACGATGCAGAAATGCACCGAGTACAAACCAGACGCAGTTATTGATCTCTCTGCACGCAGAACCGACCCCCGCATCGACGTGGAATATTCAAGACCTCGGCGAAATGTCGGAACCGCATTAATTCTTCGATGGGTGCGTGTCCCGTTTGTCGAGGGTTATTGAAAAATTGATTGAACGGGGATGTGTTATGCATGAAATATTAATGTAATGCGATACCGTGCTTGTTCTTCCCTTGTTTAGTACATGGAACATAATTAACATATTAATTGCATTCCATGTTCAAAAACACGGCTGTATTAAAGAGGATTTAATAAAACTGCATCAAAATATAGAGCTATAGTATACTCGAGTTAATCGTAAAGCAATATATAATTACTCAATCCGTCAAAAATAAATCGCAAATTGTCACTAGGCTAGACGTACGAGTTTTTATCAATTCTAGTTATCGCAATGCAACACATTAGCATTTAACAATCACATTGGTCAAAAACTATAGATTTACTAATAAAGGTAATCTTTAATAGTGTAAATTGTCAAAATAAAACCAAAAAAACTTAACACTCAAATCAATATTCAATTGATATTTTGTTTAATCAAATCTTTAACTGCCAACTTTATTATATATAGCAGCCAAAAGTGATATTTATCCGTCAACAATGACTGCCTCTAGTACGACTCATCAGTTGCAAGCGCTGAGTCATCAATCAGAGATAAGAGCTGAGCCCCGCTGAACGGTTTAAAATGACAAGCGCTTTCAGAAAACGTTGACTCAGCGGTAGTCAGCGACGGCGTTCAGTACGCATGATTGACAGTAATGAGTCGATCTGAACGCAGCCATTGTTGCCATGCTGATTGCATCGCAATGACGTTGCATTGCTAAACGGCAGTTCTACAAAGCAAGTGTCAATTGTCTCACAAATATGTCAAATGTCAATTCAATAAAGCAACTGAATCGTTACAGAAATTTGTTATATAAACTGCTCGACAAAAAAGCTGTCATTTAAATTGTCAATCCAAAAAAATAAATTGTCTATTATTTCATAAATCTATCATATGAACTGCCTAACCTAACCTATTATCTGGAACTTTGCTTCTACAATGAGCTCGAGAATCTCCGGCGCTTGATCACCTGTTACTTTGAAAGGTTTAGTACCGAAAGTTCCACATGTTCTCATAATTCTCTGATGATATAATTTTCCAAGGCTACACCAAATTATGGCTTTTAATTAAACCTTACTCAATTCAACCTCGTATCTCAGAGACAATAAAATGCATAACAATCACGGTCAGCCCAAGGTTTGCAAGACCCTGGAATGATCGCTCTGGTCAAATTCCTCTCTAAGTAATTATCAGCGTTTCAAAATCTAACACTAGGTTGACCGCTCGATTGTTCGCTGCGAGTGCCAAAGCTTTTGGTAATTTTACACGAGTTAGATCACGACAGTCTCTTGTGACCAAATGCCTTCTGGCGCCCGCATAGAAGTCAAACATTCAATGTCTTGGTAACAAACACTTAACACTTATTGGAGTGGCCCACCCAAGTGCTAGAGTTTAAGAAGTTAGGTCACGACAGTCTCTTGTGACCAAATGACTTCTGGAGTCTGCAGAAAGGTCAAACATTCAATCTGTTGTTAACGAACACTTGGGTGGGTGGGTGGGACACTCCACAGTATAATACCAAGTCAGTAGTTTGGATTGGAGTAACCCACCCACCCACCCAAGTATTTGTGTTGGCATAATACCGAGTCAGTAGTTTGAACTGGAATGGCCCACCCACCCAAATGTTAGCGTTCAAGAAGTTGGGTCACGACAGTCTCTTGTGACCAAATGACTTCTGGCGTCTGCAGAGAAGTCAAACATTCAACCTCTTAATAACGAACACTTGAGTGGGACACTCCATAGTATGATACCGAGTCAGTAGTTTAGATTGCAGTGGTATAATAAGCTATACTTTGGTTCGGTGAGCCACGTTCTATCGCAACAGACTATAGGTAGTTTTCCAAGCAGCGCAAAGAAACAGTATAGTAGAGATCAATTGCCAAGCAGAATGATGCATTTCATAAGAAAATTTCATTCTACCGTAAACGAATATCTAATAAGGTGAGCTAGTGCAAAAATACTCTCTAAGATGTTACGTAATCATTAGCTATCTTCCATCAATACGTGTAGAATAAAATTTAAAAAAAAACTGTAAAAGTATCTTCTTTTAGACTTCCCAAAGTTTTGGACAAATTTATTGATTATTACACTTCAGGTAGAGTTTTTTGGCATAATATACTTATGTCACGATCTGCTGCATAGGTTAAAGAAGCATAAGTTGGTCTCGGTTGACTGGTGCTTGAATACAATTATCTTATGACAAGTACCATAATCTGCCATGTAAAAGCATAAGTTACCACATATCTTGGTTCAATAAGCCCGAGCTACCAACATATTAAGTCCGCGGTGAATCACCCCAAGCTTTGCACCACTGTTTGTAATCCACCAAAAAACTATTGCACCTGAAGACCAACAGGAACACCCAAACCGTCTCCGAGTGAAGCACCACCAGTCGAGGTCAAGTGAACACCATCAAACCTGAAAAACTCTTCCAGCGGTTTCAGACCAAAATACAAACATTTGCCTCATTTCCTTGTGCTGATGCATCCCCAAGCCCAATTTCGAGGACGTACCGGTAATTGTTGGCTGAGGTAGTTAGCCACAGTAGCTGTAAGCAAGAGTGTACCATTCGGAAAAGCCAAAAAACACAGAACCTCGCCTAACATTTTTTTTTTAATTTAAATAGTGCCGCCCGTCCTCAACCAAACCAAAACAAAAAATGCAAAACGATGGGTCCTTCTCGATATTTTGCAAGAAGACCCAAAAATTCTAGCTACGCCATTTGTAAGCCACGCCCAGTCAACGTATTTTTCTCATGATAAATTATGCTTTAAGCTTTGTATAACACAAACCTAAAGATTATGCTATGCCGCAAGGTTCTTAGCAAACTTTGAAGAACCAAAAATAGTCTTTATAAACCCGCCCCTTGTGGCAGCACAAACAAACAAAGCAAGTGAGAGCTGCATTTTGGAACAATAAACATTGTTTCAAAAAATTTCCCTTAGGCCTCTAAATCGTCGTTTCGACCAAAACAGATGGTTTCGGTAGAAGAAGGCAAAAAAACTAGTTTTCGTTAGCATATTTGTCATCATTCCTTCCTTAGAGTTTCCGAACGATTTATGAGATCACAAATACTAGGGAAAGTAGGTGAGTTTCGCAGGACCACGGCCAAAATTGTTGAACCACTTTGACACACTAAAACGTTTGTTAGTAGATACCGATGGCAACTTTTTGTTATAATAACCAAGAAATAGTATACAATTGTCTTGCAAATGCGTAAAGTAAAAAAAGATGATCAATTCCTGAACCACAAACAATTGAGAAGTGAGTGAGTTACACCAACACACGACCACAACCCAAATTGTTGAAACACTATGACACACCTACCCACCTAAGTGTTTGTTATTAAGTAGTTACTGATATCAATGGGAACTATTCCCTTCGTAATCACACCCAGTTTGAAAAAAAGAGGTGATACTAGGCCACAAATGGTCTGACTGACCATTTCTGGCCTATTATTCCCGCCAAAGTTTGCACTATGGTCCATCATATACTGATCCTAACAACCAACCCAAGAAAGAATTTGAAATTCCCACCAACTCTTTCCCAAATCAAGCGCGATTAACAAACCTACTCTAGAAGTTCCACATGGTATTCAACTATAGCAATATGACTATCACCCACCAAATCGATCTTGTGGACAGCGGTCCTTACTGCGCCCCGGTGGTACTGATAAATAAAAAGAATTGCAAGCCACAATTATCCATAGACTAAAAAATTGAACAATGCCACCAAAACTAAATCGGCCCCACTTCCAAAAATTCAAAAGATACTAAAGGAATTAGAAAATGCTGAAGATTTTACCTAGCTCGATACCGATGGATAAAAGCCACAGGCCATACACCATACCACGGTGATGCCATTCGTATTCAAAAACGGACTAGCCACTTTCCAAAAAAAATTCCAGCGTTTTAAATGAAATCCTGGGTACCATTGTCCTGGTTTACTTAGGCGACATCATGGTCTATTCCCAAAACATATTTACCATCTCCGCAAAGCCCTAAAATGACTTCAAGAATAAGGTCTAAAATGCAAGATGACACCAAGTTAGTGCCGAAGAAAATAAACCGTTACTACACTATCTGGGCACAATTCGAAACCACCAAAAAGCAAACAACTAGAAACAACTCAGCTGTTTCATGGGAATACGTCCCCAAACTTTCCATCATATCCTTTTGTCTGAAATAAAGCCAAAAAGCAGGAGCTCTCCAACTGGCCAGACCTTCACCAGGAATATCGTTCGTCAACCAAACTGACGCATGTAACGTGAGCTTTGAAGCCAAATTATATCAAGAAGAAGGCGACCCGAAACGAGCTTGTGTCCAAACTCACCAAACACCCTACCACAATAACCGCAGGACCAATACCGCCACCGAAAGATCGCCAAGTGAATTACTGTTAGAAGACTACAAGAACCTACTTACCGCAAGAAGCGCTAACCAAGAAAGGCCAACTTCCGCACTTACGCCACAGGCAACCTAGTAATGATGCGCGAAAGACCAGCATGGGCCCAAAAGAAATCACCAGCAACGCCGGTCACAACTGTCACTGGGTACAGAATTTTCCATTGTAGCCAGCTCCCGCTTGGAACTGCAAGATGCCAAAAAACTTTTTGTCTGGAATAAAGCCAAAGAGAAAAGCCTCTCCAACTGGCCAGAGCCCACCAGGAATATCGTTCGTGCTCCAAACTGACGCATGCAATCTGGTCTTTAGACCCGTATTATATCAAGAAGAAGGCGACCAGAAACATGCCAGTGCCAAACTCACAAAACACTCAAAGAAACAACAAAATAAATTATTACTACTCTCAATCTAACACTATAACCGCAAGACCAATGCCGCCACCGAGAAATCACTAAGTGAATTAGTGGTAGGACACAATCTAAAAGAACCTTGAAGCTGAGATGCCCTAACCAAAAAACTACCGGACTTAGACTAACGACTATAAAAAGCTACCCAAGAAAGCCCAACTTTCGCAGTTACGCCCCAAGCGGTCGCCAAGTTATGATGCGCAAAAGAACAAAATTGATGGACCCAAAAAATATCACCACCAACGTCGGCCGCAATTGTTACTGGGTAGAGAACCATCCATACAGAGCCACCACCAAACTTTACCTGGACGATATTCTGGCTTCACCACCTGCAGGACTATCCGACAAAATTCAAAAAAATGCTAATAGGAATCATTCCTATTGGCTATCACCTCGAGCAATCACCATCCAGCATGAAGGAAGAGCCTATGGATGGCTACGGAAACGTATATAAAGACTAATTTTTTTCAAGCAAAAAGGCAGTTCCTAGCAAAACATAAAATTAAGTGCAAGTAGTGTAACGCTTCCTCATTCCGGAGAAGCGGCAAACCACTATCAACACATGGAGCCCCACTACTACTCTCGCTAACGTATTTCAAAACGACCACTTAAGTGAACATCGTGCAGTCTCAACGCCGTTCGACCACGCAACCTCAGTTTACAACTGAAAGTCCCAAACTGTGGAGCTCAACCAACAGGTATACACTACGAACCTGACATGGGCTTTCCCGGTGTTCCCACACTCAATGCCAATAAACCAAACAACCCCAAAACCACTCCACACCTGAAGAACCTCTCCAAAGACCCGCTTCATCTATTCTGGACAATCAGAAATAACACAAAAAATTCGAAAAGAAAATGCTCCGCTCCAGGACAAGCAACTTCAGTAGCTGTGTTTCCCGCTCCACGGGTCGTCTCCAGACCAAGAGGACGATGACATTACATTATTTAAGCACCAATGACTTTTTTAAAGTAAAAAAGAGGACCAATTCCTCGATTAGAAACTCTTAGAAGGATTATACCTACACATGACCACGGCCTAAATTGTTAAAAGTACAGATTGTGGTTTCAATTGCGTATAGTGCCTTTTTTAAAGCACACAATTCATGTAGTTTTGATAGTGAGAATAAATTTTTGTAAACTTCTATTAGTGAGAACGGATTCACAGGACTACAAATTCATAATAATAGAATAATTAAAATCGATTTTAAATTGTTCGGGAGGTAACTCCTCCCTCCAAGATAGGTCTCAATGAATGAAATTATTTTTTTTTTTTTAATATTGCTAATTCCATAATAAAGTAATAAATCCGCAATCAATCAAAAGACCCCTCCACTGATTACTCTTTCATTAAAGATTATTACCAACTTTTCCAATATAAAAAGTCATCCCACCCTATTATAACTTCCACATCAATATCGAGTTTGAAAAAAAACTTGCTTAATTCTTTACATCCAATCTTAAATCCTAATAAAATTTGCAAGTATCTAACATTACATAATAAAAGCACACATCCATGATGTTTATTTTTCAAACAAACCCAATAATGTGCGAGTCTGTGTATTCGGGCAGAAATAATAAACAAGCAGGAATGGCGTGTAACATTTACACAAGCCGTTGTTTCGTATTTATATGCTTTTTTTTCTACTACAAAAGGGGGCAATGTATTACAAGGAATAAACAGTAAATTGCAGTCGTTCATTTGAATGTATACGATGTTTAGCTTTTATCCAATTTGATCTAAAAACTTTCTCATGTTAAGGAAGACTAAAAAAAATAAATAAAAGACAATGTTTTGAAATATTGTTGGTGATGCATTATCTCGGAAAGTTGTGTTATTAATGGTCTCACCCTTATGTCACTATAATATTGAGTAAGTTTTAAATGAGGGGCGGTGAAACTTTATTAATCATGTAAAGTGAATTTGATTAATATATAAGTGATTGCTTTATTTACATGTGAATTGGACTATTTTTTAATTCTGTGGGAGGGTGGAAATGTAAATGAGCTTTTATGTTAATTTTATGCTTATATGGGTATTTTAATATTTATTGCTGGTCATTTTTATATTAATTTTACATTACACGTTGCATCTGTTATAAATTCCAGGAATTTTATTGTTTGGACTTAATAAGCTATAGAATTGTACGTCAACAAAATTTGCGCATTAACAACCGCAGCGTATATTGCGTGTCCATTCGCACCAATGCTAATAATCATAGACATGACGGCACCCACACAATAATTATGATAAAAAAATATATTAAATCTTTTAAAACTATTAAAGAATTATATAGATTTCAATTTGTTTTTGTAGCTTACCAAACAAAATTGAAATTGACCTAAATAATAGAATTTAGTTCTTCCTTTTTCGAACGGAACCAAGCCCGATTTTCTATTCCGAAAACTGTAGTCAATTAGAAACTTACAAAAGAATAATTCATAAATCTGGATGGATTTTTAGTACAAGAGTGTGAGCGTTTACCGCTCGCTCTCACAAACAGTGTTTTGGGAAACAAAAAACCTCAGTCGATGGTAATCACAATTTGGAGTGACCCGCCTAAGTGTTAGTTGTCAAAAAATTAGATATCACCTCCTCGGAAGAGATTTTTAATAATTGCAGTGAGTAGAAACTTCCAATTCTTTAATAACTAATAACAAACACTCGGTGATTGGAGTTTAAATTGCTCGTTGGTAATCATAATCTGGAGTAACCCACCAAGTGTTGGTTATCCAATTCCAAATCTTTAATAAAAAACACTTGGGAAGGTGGTTTGCGAGTCCAATTTAAACTAGTCACTGGTAATCATGATTTGGAACCCACCAAAACGCCCATAAAAAAATTGGATATCATCTCCAAAGAGACTTCTAACGCTTACAAAAAGAAGAAACTTTCAATGTCTTGATAACAAACACTCAAGCTGGTAAGTGGGCACTCCGTTCAACTATTTAATGCTAATTATGATCTGCAGTGACCAACCGACCCGCCCAAATGTTCATTATCAAAAGATTGCATCACGGCCTTCTCTTGTGATAAAATTACTTCTGACGTCCCCAAAGAAGTCAAACTACCAATTCATTCATACCGAACACATAGGTGTGTCACTCCATAACAAAACACCAAGTCAGTAGTTTGGGCTGAACTGGCCTACCCACCTACCCAAGTAGTCGTTAACAAAAAATTGCATCACAAACTTATCTTGTGATAAAATGACTTTTGACGTCCGCATAGAAATCAAACTATCAATTCCTTGATAACAAACACTTGAGTGGGTGGGTGGGCCATTCCATATCAAAATAACAAGTCAGTACTTTAGACTGGAGTGGCCCAACCACACACCCAAGTGTTCGTTACCAAAAGATTGCATCACGACCTTCTCTTGTGATAAAATGATTTTTGACTTCCGCAGAGAGGTCAAACTACTAATTCCTTGATAACAAACACTTGGGCGGGCGGATGGGCCACTCCATAACAAAATAACAAGTCAGTAGTTTGGACTAGAGTGGCCCACCCACCCACCCAAATGTTCGTTATCAACAGATTGCATCATTTTCTTGTGATAATATGACTTTTGACGTCCGCTTAAAAGTCAAACTATCAATTCCTTGATAACAAACACTTAGGTGGGTGGGTGGGCCACTCCATACCAAAATAACAAGTCAGTACTTTAGACTGGAGTGGCCCACCCACCCACCCAAGTGTTCGTTACCAAAAGATTGCATCACAAACTTCTCTTGTGATAGAATGACTTTTCACGCCCGCAAAGAAGTCAAACTACAAATTCCTTAATAAACAAACACTTGGGTGGGTGAGTGGGCCACTCAATAACAAATCAGTAGTTTGGACTGGAGTAACCCACCCACCCAAATGTTCGTTATCAAAAGATTGCACCACAACCTTCTCTTGTAATAAAATGACTTTTGACGTCCGCATAGAAGTCAAACTATACATTCCTTGATAACAAACACTTTGGTGAGTGGGTGGGCCACTCCATTTCAAAATAACAAGTCAGTACTTTAGACTGGAGTGAGCCACCCACCCACCCAAGTGTTCGTTACCAAAAGATTGCATCACGACTTTCGCTTGTGGTAAAATGATGTTTGCCTTCCGCAGAGAAGTCAGAAAGTCAGACTACTAATTCCTTGATAACAAAGACTTGGGCGGGTGGGTGGGCTACTCCATAACAAAATAACAAGTCAGTAGTTTGGACTAGAGTAGCCCACCCACCCACCCAAATGTTCGTTATCAAAAGATTGCATCATTTTCTTGTGTTAATATGACTTTTGACGTCCGCTTAGAAGTCAAACTATCAATTCCTTGATAACAAACACTTGGGTGGGTGGGTGGGCCACTCCATATCAAAATAACAAGTCGGTACTTTAGACTGGAGTGGCCCACCCACCCACCCAAGTGTTCGTTACCAAAAGATTGCATCACGACCTTCTTTTGAAATAAAATGACTTCTGACGTCCGCAGAGAAGTAAAACTATCAATTCTTTGACAACGAACACTTGGGTGGGTGGGCGGGCCACTCCATAGCACAATAACGCGTCAGTAGTTTGTACTGAAGTTGTTCAACATCCCACCCAAATGTTCGTTATCAAAAGATTGCATCACAACCTTGCCTTGTGATAAAATGACTTCTGATATCCGCAGAGAAGTCAGACTACCAATTCCTTGATAACAAACACTTGGGTGAATGGGTGGGCCACTCCTTAACAAAATAACAAGTCAGTAGTTTAGACTGAAGTGGCCCACACACCCACCCAAATATTCGTTATAAAAAGATTGCATCACGACCTTATCTTGTGATAAAGTGACTTCTGACGTCCGTAGAAAAGTCAAAGTCAAACTACCAGTTCCTTAATAACGAACAATTGGGTGGGTGGGTAGGACACTTCATAACAAAATAACAAGTCAATAGGTTAGAGCGGAATGGCCCACCCACCCACCCAAGTGTTCGTTATCAAAAGATTGCATCACAACCTTCTCTTGTGATAAAATTACTTCTGACGTCCGCATAGAAATCAAACTACCAATTCCTTGATAACTAACACTTGGGTGGGCCACTCCATATCAAAATAACGAGTAAGTAGTTTGAACTGGAGTGGCCCACTCAAGTCTTCGTTATCAAAAGATTGCATCACGACCTTCTCTTGTGATCAAATGACTTCCGACGTCCGCAGAGAAGTCAAAGTACTAATTCCTTAATAAACGAACACATGGGTGGATGGGTGGGGCACTCCATAACAAAATAACAAGTCAGTAATTTGGACTGGAGTAGCACACCCACCCACCCAAGTGTTCGTTATCAAAAGATTGCATCACAACCTTTTCTTGTGATAAAATGACTTTTCACGTCCGCATAGAAGTCAACTATCAATTCCTTGATAACAAACATTTGGGTAGGTGGGTGGGCCACTCCCTAACAAAATAACGAGTCAGTAGTTTGGACTAGAGTAACCCACCCATTCACCAAAGTGTTGATCATCAAAAGATTGAATATCACATTCTTTTTCTCAAAGAAAGAGACTTGCAAAGAAGAGAAACTTCCAATTTCTTGTTAACAAACTATTGGTCGAGTAGGTGAGCACCTCAATTCAAACTACTCAATGTTAATCATAATTTGGTGTGACCTAAGTGTTAGTTATCAGAAGATTGTATGTCACTTTCTCCTTCCTAGAAAAAATGCTTGCAAAGAAGAAAAACTTTTGATAACAAACACTTAAGCGGATGAGTGGGCACTACATCCTTAACTACTCAATGGTAATCATAACTTGAAGTAACCAAAAGACTTGCAGAGAAGAAAAACTTTCAATTTCTTTTTAACAATTTCTTGAGCGCGTAAGTGGGCACTGCAGTTCAAACTACTTAATCATAATCTGAACGTACCCACCCAAATGTTGATCCTCAAAAGATTGAATGTCACTTCCTCTTTTTTGGACTAAGAGACTTCTAACGGTTACAAAGAGAATAAACTTCTAACTTCCTGATTTCTAGTTCAATCGTATTCATAATCTAAAATGCTCCACCCACCCACTCAAATTTTGGTCATCAAAAGGTTAGATATTACTTCTTCCTTTTTGGACAAAAAACTTCTAATGCTTGCAAAGAAGAAAGGTAAGTGTGCACTCCAATTCAAACTACTCAATATTAATCGAGATTTGGAGTAACCCACTTGAGTGTTGCGTCATCAAAAATTTGAATAACATCTCCCCCTCCTCTGACTAAAATATTTCGAACACTTGCACAGAAAATAAACTACAAATTTCTTGTTAACAAACTCTTAAGCGGGTGAGTGGGCACTCCAGTTCAATCTACTCGATGGTAATCATTACCTGGGGTGACCCACCCGCCCACCCAAGTTTTAATCATCAAGAGGTTATATATTACCTCCTCATTCTTGGACAAAGAGACTTCTAACGCTTGCAAAGAAAAAAATCTTTCAATTACCTAACAACAAATTCTTGGGGGGATAAGTGAGCAATCCAATTCAATCTATTCGATATTAATCGTAATTTAAAGTGACCTACACTACTACATAAAAAACAACACCTTTCCCTCCCTCCTCCCTTAGTCAGAGGGACTTTTAACATAAAGTGCAGAGAAAAGAAAAGAAAAACTTCCAATTTTCTGATTTCAAGTTCAATCTACTTAATCATAATCATAATCTGCAGTGAGGCACTAAGGTTGGTGGGCGGGCGCCCACCCACCCCAAAATGTTGATCATCAAGAGGTTGAATATTACTTCCTCCTTCTTAAACAAAGAACCTTTGCTTGCAAATAAGACATGCGTTTCTTGTAATTTTGATCATCATTGAAGATAAGGTTTCTAAAACTTGCACTTTGATGCCAAAGGCCCTGTTTGTCTATAGGGAGCATTTGGTTCGACTCGTAGAAGTTTTGAGTCTCGTGTTCATAGCATTTTTAGCAGCGGGTCAGACATTACGGAAATTGGTCTAATGTCATCTTCTCCTTCTTTGAGTTCCTATCCTCTATGGATGTTGGCTATCATGTTGGTCTGAATAGTGCTGTAGACAACATAACGTTCCGTGTTCTCATCTTATCAGTGTTTAACAGTTGGTTATCTGCTTCTTATTTTGTTCTTAAGTCTTCTTAAAATACGGATAAACTTTTTCCTTATTTTGTGCTTCTGCTACCTGGACAGCATTGTAACTGGCTTTTGTTGCAATCCTTTTTACTGCATCAGCGTAGACGGAAATTTCTAATTTGACCAGTAAGGTATTGGCAATTTTTTGAATTCTTGCGGTGCATCTGCTTCTTATTTATTATCCGGATCTAGCCTATGTCTACACAGCTTTAGAAAAAATGTGCACTGATACCACGGAAGCGATGAAGATTTGTCTGAAGCAAGGCTAAGCTGTGCATGTATTGTTAGACAATTAAATGTCGAAAGATTTGAGCTCAATTAGCAACTCGTTATAAAAAGTAATTCTACAATTCGGAGCGTTCTGTGTTATTATATAATATATACTTACATACTTAAATGTCAGTTATTATCTTGCAATGTTGTCTACATGCAATATGTTTTACGGACATACAAACAAAAAGAAATTTCAATTAAATAGACATCTGACAGGAAAATAAAATTTGTCTGACAGACCACAATACAGTTAACAATTCTGTTTTAATAAAGTTAATACGTTATATAACACACTACAACCAAGTTTGTTTGGATTTAAATCAAACTTGGCAGGTAATTTTAGTATCTCACAGTTCTGACAACTGTTGACGCATTAAGAAGTATAGTGAAACCATAAGGGAAAAGATTCCACGTCAAATAGATGAAATATTATTTTATCCATTCCATTTCACATGTTAGAATGTGCATAGTGTATTGATTGAATTCTGAACGCACGATAAATATCAACTTCAGTGAAGAGGGTTGAAAACGTCGACACTCCCTTATATTAAAACCATTGCAATATAAAAAGCCTTCGCTAATTGCAACGCTGCATTGCTTGCAAGTGCATGAAATTAACATTTAATTGCAAATTGCGCCAACAAAAACGAAATCATTTACTATGGTTAAGGCAAAGAGGGTGCATAAATAGTGCCGCGCCACTTTCCGCCGGATGTGTTATTATTCTTGCTGTAATGGAAAAACGTCAAGTAGGATTATCTTAATGCCCATTCTTTTCTTCTGGCGGATAGTAGATAAAAAAATGTATTTGAAAGAAAATAAAAACCGGATTAGACGATTGATATAAATCGCGCGTGCATCAATTTCGGGGGCAATAAGCGTCACCATATGTTACGGGTTCAAAGTGCATCATGTTGTAGACGCTGGCTGCTGCTCAACAGGTAGCCGCGGGGTCGTCGCGACGCTCCGTCTGCGATATCCCAACTGTACTATCGATCCTATACGCGCGCCGCACCCAACAGTCTGCCATATGTTTGAATAAAAACCGCCCCGGCGAATAAAAAATATATTAAAAGGAAGAAGTTGTTCATTCCGACTGCTTAGCTTTACATTGAGGAAATCATTTATGAAATTAGTTTCCGAGTATTTCGGCAAGATTTAATTATTAAGTTTTAATTAAAAGTACAAGTGGTTTCAACCCACCACCACTGTCAAATAGTGTCAGAAGTTTCAGTTCGTTATAATTAATTGTCATTAGAGGACGTATTGTAAATTTCAGGAAATATACAAAACATCTATTACCAATTAACATTCTAATTGAATATCAAAGCCACAATATTGATTGATTATAATTTAGTTTAAATTGTTTGCAGAAATTGTTGTTTGTTATTTTATCGTTTAAATTTATAAAATTAAAGTAGAAACTTTTGATAAGCAAACAATGAAATGAATTGGTAACATCTTGTATTGCTAAAACAATTTTTCATAAAAATTGCTCCATTGATTTTTGATTTACAGCTAAATACTTACAACTTCATTTTCATTTTTGCACATAAAAGCTTTAAAAACCATTTTACACTATTACGACTTTAATAATTTCAATCAGATTGACAACGCCTAATATTATTACTACCCAATTTCATTAACATCGCCTGACTATTTTTTGTTTTATATCGGATTACGGAAGAAATTTACCGTTTCCACACGTAAAAAGCTCATAAAAACCAGCTTAAAAAATTTTGTTTGCAATTTTTCTAATTTCAATTTATTTGGCTATATATAGTGCTACTTTACAGCAAATATTATAGAAATCGCTTGATCGGTTTTCATTTTATGACCAATTTCGCTAAAATTCTACCGTTTTTTCAGTTACTACGTTCATTAAAACCGATTTATTATAAAAATATAAGAAAATTATAATTCCAATTTGTTTGGATATAGATTGTGCTACTTTTCCCCAAAATTTATTAAAATCGTTAAATTAATTTTTGTTTTACGACCAATTAAAGTAGAATTTTACCGTTTTCACAGTTTTTAAGCTTACAAAAACCAACTTAAAAAATTTTGTTAGCATTTTTTCTAATTTTAATTTATTTGGCTCTATATTGCGTTACTTTAGAGCAAATTTTCCAAAAAACGCTTGACCAGTTTTTGATTTATAATCAATTTCGCTAAAATTCGATCGTTTTTTTAGTTATTACGTTATCAAAAACCTCATTATTATAAAAATATTTAAAAAAATGTTATGACAATTTGCTTAGGCAGAGATTGTGCTTGATAACAACAAATTTGATTAGAATCGTCCAATTAATTTCCGATTTACGACCAATTAAAGTAGAATTTTACCGTTTTTAAGCTTACAGAAACCATTTAACAAAATTTTGTTCGAAGTTATTTTAATTTTAATTAGTTTACCTATAAATTGTGCTACTTTTATAGAAATCGTTTGATCGGTTTTCGTTTTATGACCAATTTCGCTAAGATTCTACCGATTTTTCAGTTATTGCGTTTACAAAAATCACTTTATTGTATAAAAAAAACTGTAATGCTAATTTGTTAGGGCACAGATTGTGCTTGATTGCAACAGATTTGATTTGTCCAATTAATTTTCGTTTTACGACCAATTAAAGTAGAATTTTACCGTTTTTACAGTTTTTGAACTTACTGAAACCATTTTACAAAATTTTGTTCGCAGTTTTTCTAATTTTAATTAGTTTGGCTTCAAATTGTGCTACAATGCAGCAAATTTTATAGAAATCGCTTGATCGGTTTTCGTTTTATGGCCAATTTCGCTAAGATTCTACCGTTTTTTCAGTTATTGTGTTTACAAAAATCACTTTATTGTATAAAAAAAACTGTAATGCTAATTTGTTTGAGCACAGATTGTGCTTGATTGCAACAAATTTGATTTAATTTATCCAATTAATTTCCGTTTTACGACCAATTATAGTAGAATTTTACCGTTTTTACAGTTTTTGAACTTACAAAAACCATTTTACAAAATTTTGTTCGCAATTTTTCTAATTTTAATTAGTTTGGCTATAAATTGTGCTACTTTGCAGCAAATTTATAATAATAATAATAATAATAATTTATTTAGTGCTTACATATACAATAATTTACACAAGTCATACAAAGTTGGATATATAAAAAAGATATTACATTAAATCCTCTAAATTGTTATTTACAAATTCATCCCAACTATAAAAGGCTTTTTGAGACAAAAACGTTTTTATAGTAGTTTTAAATAACTTTTGTGGCAGTTCTTTTGCTTGTCTGGGTAGTAAGTTATAAAACTTACTACCATAATAGTTTGTGCTATTTCTAGAGCTATTTAGACGAAGTGCACATACATTATAAAAATCGTTTGATCGGTTTTCATTTTATTACCAATTTCGCTAATATTCTACCGTTTTTTTCAGTTATTACGTTTACAAAAATCACTTTATTGTAAAAAAAAAACTGTAATGCTAATTTGTTTGAGCAGATTGTGCTTGATTGCAACAAATTTGATTACAATCGTTCAATTAATTTTTGTTTTACGGCCAATTAACGTAGAATATTACCGTTTTTCGCGGTTTTAAAGCCTACTAAAACCGTTTTGCAAAATTTTGTTTGCAATTTTTCCAATTTTAATTTGTTTGGCTATAAATTAGGCTACTTTTCAGAAAATTTGATAGGAATCCCTTGACCGGTTTTTGTTTTATGACCATTATTAAAATTCTTCCGTTTTTTTCAGTTTAAATTTTTCCAGGGTTGCTTCGTAAATGGCGTTAACGTCTCTAGTGCGTTGATATCCATAAAGTCATCAGCCATTATTGAAACTTTTTCCTTTTTGTAAAAGTCCTCAGATGTGATTTTCATTGGCGTTCGGGCTTTACGATTGTCTGCGCTGCGGTGTCTGTCCATTTGGTAGCCCAATGTAAACCGTCGGTGCTTTTGCGACTTTCTTGCTGCTCTTAGGTGGTTGTTATGTTGTTGATGAAGTATCTGTGCGACTTAAGTTTTGTCCAAAATTACCTTGTTAGTAATGTCAATTTGAAGTTGTACTTTCGTTTGAATGTCTCTCTGGTTTTGCCTAAGGCATGTTCGCGACTTCGGTATCGTCTCGGGAGTTTGACGGTACTGATCCATTAGAAAGTAATCTTGGCAAAGCTGTTCTTCTTAAAACTTTAACGTGGCATATTACCATTGATGCTGCTTTTCAAAGGAATTAGGTAGGTTTAGACATAATTGCCTTAGTGTGCCCCACGTTGGGCGCCAATTGTACAAATCAAATTTCCAGAAAATGTTCGCCCTGACAGCTGGAGAGAGTCGACTGCCAGCAGCCGACACGTCAGCACCAGGAGCAAACGTGACAATGTAGCGGATTCTTGATTGTCGTCGCTGGTATGGTTGCCGACTTAGGTATCGCCTCTAGAAGTTTGACAGTAACGATCGTTAGAGACAAAACTGTCCTTCTTGGAACTTGTAGTGGTATATTATCTTTGATGCTGTTTTCCAGGTGTTGGGTAGGTTTAGACACAATTGCCTTAGTGTGGCCCACGTTGGACGCCAATTGTAATCGGGTTTTATTTAAGTAGCCTCCGGGTTTCCAGAAAGATTTTGCCCTGACATCTAGAAAGAGTCGACTGCCATCAGCCGACATATCAACACCGAGAACAAAAGTGACGATGTGGCGACATTTTTGATTGTCGTCGCCAAAGTGTTAACGACATGCTTGCCGACTTTGGTATCGCCTTAGAAATTTGACGGTAACGATCCATTAGGAAGCAATCGTTATTGGCAAAGCTGTTCTTAAACTTAGCCGTGGCTTATTTTTTCCATTTGATGCTGTTTTCCAGGTGTTAGGTAGGTTTAGACATAAGTGCCTTGGTGTGCCCATGTTGGGCGCCAATTGTACAAATCGTGTTTTGTTTGAGGAGTCTCCGGATCGCCAAAGAGATTTTGCTCTAACAGTCTGAGAGAATCGACTACCGGCAGCCGACTTGTCAACACCGAGAATAAAAGTGACGGTGTAGCGTCATTCTTGGTGATAACGGCATGCAGTACCGCCTCGGTAACGATCCATTAGGAAGCAACCGTTATTGGCAAAACTGTTCTTCTTGAAGCTTTGTCGTGGAGTATTCCCTTTGATGCTGTAAAGTATGACAACAAAAATACCTTTAAATTTTAATGAGTGAAACCACACTGTTGATGTTGCCCCACGTTGAGCGCCAATTGTACAAATCGGGTTGCCTTGACAACAGCCAACACCTCAACACCAAGAGCCGAACTACTTCACTACCCTGAAGGAAGCAAGACCGCAAATAATTGCAATTTTTATTGCACCAAATGACGCAGATGATTTTATTGTGTTTAATTGCCAATCATACCATCTCACTAGACCTCCTCAAGAAGCAAGATGAGAAGTTCATAAGACTCAAGAAGTACGTCATTGTTTGAAATGATTGACGATGACTCAGAACGCATCTACAACCAGAAAGACGAGCTGAGGTAGAACAAGGTAGACTTGAAGAACATCCTCTTCAACCTGCGTTAGGCAGGAAATCAGGAAAAGTAAACCGTTTACACAATATCATTGTACACTGGAAGTTCCGGCCCCGCCCTCCTATATATAGAGAACCCAAAGACCCTGGCGTCCTCCACAGCTGCTGAAACAATGCCACAGCTCACCAAGACTCCGGATGCCCCAACCCAGACCTCCCTCAAGAAGCTTGCTGACAATCCGAACAAGTCCAGCAATAGAGATCCAGGACATTAAATTCGAAGTTCACTCCAAGAAGTATTATGCTATCAGCCGGCACAGCAAGTCAAGAGCATCCAGCGGTACACTAATAGGTCCTAAGGCCCAACTTCGACAGCATCCACAGAAGGTGCTCATTCATCACGCCCACCTAACATAGTATTACGGAACATTTCCGTATTCCAGAATTGTCGGCTACATTCAAGGATATGAACGTAACCATTGTCCGGAGACATTGTCCAATGCTATCATTCCCAGCGTTATGGCCACACGTCACCTAGATGCAATTCCTCTGCGTATGTGTCAAGTACGTTGGAGCCAATCCCAGCTCCATGCCCAAATTTACAAAAGAGTCGAGGCATGTAGCTACATGCGCAGCGAGCAAAAGTCCGCACACCGTAAGTTATAAAAGCTGCCCAGCTTATCTCAAGCTGATGGCAAGTCAATCTTCTAAGAACCATTCCAAGGCTCCTGCTCCTCCCCGGAGCACTCCCAAAGCCCGCAAGAAGCAAACTACAAATCAAAAAAAGAGGAGTTTAGTCGGTAGGCGATCGTGAGAATAAATCTTGCACTTTTTAAGTCTTTAGTAAGATTCTCCTTGCAATCCGCAAAAATAAATAGTATCGCTTTTCAAATTTGTATTTGGTTTAATTATGGTTCACACGTTAAATGCTTTAGTGTGTTTTGGTTGTACGTCAGTGACCGTACTAAAGAGGTCTGTGGTGGAGGTGCAAGACTGACATATTCGGAGATGTACTTGCTAACTCTCAATGTTGATTCGGGAAGATCTGGTGTTGATTACCAGGTAGTGAAGATGGTACGTAAGTTTGGTTGTGATCCATCCAGTATCAAGATCTTCTATGTCTTCAATGAAAAGTGACAGACAAAGCGCCGAGTAGTGTTGAAGTTGAGACTTGGATGCTGCTTCTTGGCTGGCTTCTGGTAGACTTGTATCTCATGATGACTCAAAGCTTGACTAAAATTTGTGTCTTGCCTTGCTGTGATTAGCTGTTGAGGTGATCCGGTAGCAAAAAATAGTTTACTGTAAAGCAGAGCACGCGTACCGTATATAAAACACTAGCTTCTGGGTAGGTTTATCTTCTTTGTTCTGGACGCCGCCTCAGTGTCCGCAACATGTCCTACTAGCAAAACTGTTTGACAGTTGTAGCAGGTTTAAGCAATCGCATCCAAATAATTTCGAAAATTAATCTCCAGATCCAACACAGAAGAAATAAGATTTAAACTAACCGATAGCAAACAGACGTCTAGCTTACGACTAGAAATCTTTTAGCAAACTCCACTATATTATAGATAACCCCTACAGGACCCCCAGCTTGCACCACTCATTACGTGGATCGTATTGCGGTTATTTACCGAACGGAAAAAAAGTGTAGCGCATTACATTTAAATACTGTACATGTACCAATGTATGCTTATTCCTGAATCAATCGATACAGTCTGAGAATTTAGATGCAAATTTAGGGATTCCAACCTAAATTATTGAGTTCTTTAACATCAAAACAATTAAAATATTTCTAAAAACATTTATATTATATGATTAATAACCTAAATTTTATCTTGAATATAATTCAAGATAAAGGTTTTATTTAAAATATAAACTAGCAAAATTTATCAGCATCTATAACTTTTGTTGATTATTTTTAATTGGTAAATTGCTAACAGTGTATTATTATTATTATTTTTAATGAACCAAGTGACAAATATTTCAATTATAATCAATTTGTAAACGGTCAACAAAATATGACTAAAGCAAGACCACATATTAATATAATTAAATTAATTAATGGAGTTGCCAGGACGCAATGGGATACGGTAGTGAATCAACAACTGAAAGGTCAAAGGCGATACGAATTGCGATCAATATATATTTATGTATTTCGGATATTGCGCTGTAAAAACAACAGTATTTATGAATGTTGTTGACATTTGATATTATTATTATTCTGCATTTACCTTTTGAAATTATAACATAAAAGAACTGAAAGCTTCCACTTAACCTTTGAAAATTTTAAATTAAATTGTTTAGCTTTTCTTAAATACAGTTTCTTATTTATATCTTGACGGAAAGATTTTGCTCAAGTTATTAACAGAGTTTGTATAAATATTTATTTAGTTTGTTTTCAAATCCATTTTTTTTTATTTATCTAGATTTAAATTAGGCCACCAGAGGTTAAACCAGATTGCAATTGTATACAAAAAGAAAATATTTTATGTAAATTGCCTCTTCAGCATATACTAGTGCTTCAGTGTATGCATCCTTCATTATTATTTGTAAATATCTATATCGTCATAACCACGAACACCGAGGCAATTTCATAAATAATTTACGATAAATGAAGATTCGAACTCGCTACAACACCACACAAATACATTACTAGTTATATAATATATAACACCTACCACGTTAAAACTGTAGATCCCAAATGTTTGTGTAGAACTATTATAGCACACCACAAACATACGAGAAGGGCTTCTACGCTAATTGGTTGCTCACTTAACAATGCCGCAAGTCTTTCATAGCTCTTCGCTTTGCCTACAACAACTGTAAATGCCTCCGCAGATAAAAAAATATTCCCAGCGCTACCTCATATGATGCAAGAGAACACACCTATTTACCACAGCGACCCCAGTTCTTTAACATTTGACAATTTCATCTCATCTCATTACCTTTTAAAATGTTACAACATGTAACACAGTTGATGCGATGAGCTAAGCTAACCACAAGCAAAGTTTACATTCGACCGTAAAACCATATCGAAAAAGCAGATTTCGATATTGTCATCGCTAATCCACATCCCTCAATAATTGCTGAGGACTTCAATTCAAAGCACGGATCGTGGAATAGCTTAACAGCCAATGATGGGTCGAACTCACTTACAAGTCCTGAGCCGAACAAACCTACGGAGGGGACTTTCTCGACAATGCAATACTCAAGAAAGTCAACTCGCAAGCTGTAGATACGGAGAGTGAAAAATCCGTTATCTGCACAGATTGGACTCTCTTCTATCGATGCCTGAAAGATAGCATTAGTAGCCTGACCACAGTACGAACAATTGAGAAAATAGGAAAAACCGTCGCACTTCTAACTACTCAAGTCCAACAAGCCTCGGAAAAAGCTCCTAAAACCTTTCAAATTTGCGTCGATAATCCTCTAGGATTATTTCGGGAAACAAAAAAGTTGATTCGAAAAAGAAACGCCGCCAAACGACAATGGCAATGACATCGAAAGCCCAGGAAACGCGAGATCATAACAAAGTCAAATCAGCCGTAAAGAGAACACAAAAACCATGCTTGAAAAAAACATAAAAACGATCTGGGAAGATGATAATCCGATGTGGAAGATGTCCAAAGCCCTTAGAAACAGATGGGTCCCCATTCCTGCCATTCAAAACATTTGCAGACAGTCTCAAACACTAATCTGGGTTCGCCGATACTATACAGCGTCAGACCTTCTTGAATCAGAAAAAATATAAAAAAATTTAAATCCCTGCCCGGATAAAATTCCAAACAGAGCTCTAAAACCGTTCTCGCATAAAGCAATAATGGCAGTAACCAATATTGCAAATGCTATTCTTAGAACAGAACATTTTCCAACAGTGTGGAAAGGCTCTCACGTCATCAACATCTCTAAACCTGGAAAAAAAGTTTCCCCAAAACTATCGACCTATAAGCCTACTATGCACCTTAAGTAAGGTCATAGAGAAGGTAATGTTGGACATTATTCAAGAGCACATAGAAGCAAACAATCTTCTCTCTTCCCACTAACATGGGTTCAGATAGGGTCCCTCGAGCGTTCATCAACTTAAACACGTGACAAACCACTTTGACAAAGATTTCAGACTCAAAAAGGCCACGGACGTAATCTTCTTCAACGCCAAAAATGCCTTCGACTTTCGTTTGCGTAGTCCCTCAATATTTCATTCTCTCGCCTCATCTTTTTAACCTGTTCCTCGCCGACATGCCTTCGGAAAGCATTAACGAGGTTAAAAAAATGACAAAGAATTATCAAATAGCCACCTTAAGACTACACAAAGCCACCTCCAATCTGGGAAATTGGCGCGTCAAAGTGAATCCAGAGAAAAAAGTAAGTATCTTGTAATAATTCTATTCTCGACAAAGCCAACATGGCTAAAGCTCTGCTATATCCATTTGGGGAACGGCTGCAAAAACTGTCACCTCAGTCGTCTTAAGGCCTTTCAAAGCAAGACTTTACATAGTTTGTCCAAAACTCTTCCACTTCTACACCACATTGAAGCTTTGGTAAAAAAAAAAACTTCAAAAACCACATATCTAAGCCCAGCCTACAGGGCGACCTCCTAAATCCACGTTGCCTTCAGATACTCATTACTGAGGGGGTTTAGTCAGTAGGCACTTTCCTCGATCGCCAAAAATCGCCAACCAGTTCCACCAATAGCTTTAAAGTCACAACATCAATGCTGCTTCAAACATCTACCGGCAGCAAACAGCTGTGCCAGAACATTTCCTTCAGCAACCTCCGCTAAGACCTCGTAGTCCCAGACACTAAATAACTAAAGTAGTTGCAACTACCGGTCACAATGAGCCAATATTGCTTATTCCCAGACGCAATTTCATCAACATTTATCAAAACACAAAAAAGATATGACAGGATTGGTTGAAATCAAAACTGATTAGATTATAACTTTTCTTGGCATAAAGTTGAAAAGTTGGAAGTTTGCTACAATAATGACATCTAGGGTGACTAAGTCCAGAACAAATTTCATCCAAATTTATCAAAAAACAAAAAAGTTATAACAGGATTTGAGTTTGAAACCAAATTTGTTGAAATCGAAATTGATTAATTTATAACTTTTGTTGGCATTAAGCTGAAAAGTTGTAAATTGGCGAAAATAATGATATCTAGAGTGACTATATCTAAAATAAATTTTCTAAAAAATTAACGAGAAACAAAAAAATTATGATAGGATTTGTGTTTGAATCCAAATTTGTTGAAATCAAAATTAATTAAATTATAACTTTTCTTGGCATAAAGTTGGAAAGTTTGAAGTTTGCTACAATAATGACATGTAAGATGACTATGTCCAGAACAAACTTCATCAAAATTTATCAAAAAACAAAAAAGTTATAACAGGATTTGAGTTTGAAACCAAATTTGTTGAAATCGAAATTGAATAATTTAAACTTTTGTTGGCATTAAGTTGAAAAGTTGTAAATTGGCAAAAATAATAACACCTGGGGTAACTATATCTAAAATAAACTTTATCAAAATTTAACAAAAAACAAAAAAATTATGATAGGTTTTGTGTTTGAATCCAAATTTGTTGAAATCAAAATTAATTAAATTATAACTTTTCTTCGCATAAAATTGAAAAGTTAGAAATTTGCTACAATAATAACATGTAGGGTGACTATGTCTAAAACATATTTCATAAAAATTATTCAACAAACAAAAAAGTTATAACAGAATTTGAAACCAAATTTGTTGAAATCGAAATTGAATAAATTATAACTTTTCTTGGCATAAAGTTGAAAAGTTGGAAATTTGCTACAATAATGACATGTAGGATGACTAAGCCCAGAACAAATTTCATCAAAATTTATCAAAAAGCAAAAAAGTTATAACAGGATGAGTTTGAAATCAAATTTGTTGAAATCGAAATTGATTAATTTATAACTTTTTTTGGCATAAAGTTGAAAAGTTGTAAATTGGCAAAAATAATAATATCTAGAGTGACTATATCTAAAATAAATTTTCTAAAAAATTAACGAGAAACAAAAAAAATATGATAAGATTTGTGTTTGAATCCAAATTTGTTGAAATCAAAATTAATTAAATTATAACTTTTCTTGGCATAAAGTTGGAAAGTTAGAAGTTTGCTACAATAATGACATGTAGGGTGACTATATCTAGAACAAATTTCATCAAAATTTATCAAAAAGCAAAAAAGTTATAACAGGATTTGAGTTTGAAATCAAATTTGTTGAAATCAAAATTGATTAATTTATAACTTTTTTTGGCATAAAGTTGAAAAGTTGTAAATTGGTTAAAATAATGATATCTAGAGTGACTATATTAAAAATAAATTTTATCAAAATTTAACGAGAAACAAAAAAATATGATAGGATTTGTGTTTGAATCAAAATTTGTTGAAATCAAAATTGATGAGATTATAACATTTCTTAGCATACAGTTGAAAAGTTGGAAATTTGCTACAATAATGACATGTAGGGTGACTATATCTAGAACAAATTTCATCAAAATTGATCAAAAAACAAAAAAGTTATAACAGGATTTAAGTTTGAAACCAAATTTGTTGAAATCCAAATTGATTAATTTATAACTTTTGTTGGCACAAAGTTGAAAAGTTGTAAATTGGCAAAAATAATGATATCTAAGGTGACTATATCTAAAATAAATTTGATAAAAATATGATAAGATTTGTGTTTGAATCCAAATTTGTTGAAATCAAAATTGATTAGATTATAACTTTTCTTGACATAAAGTTACAAAATTGGAAGTAAGCTACAATAATGACATGTAAGGCAACTATGTCTAAAACAAATTTGATCAAAAAACAAAAAAGTTATAACAGGATTTGAGTTTGAAACCAAAATTGATTAATTTATAACTTTTTTTGCTATAAAGTTGAAAAGTTGTAAATATGCAAAAATAATTATATCTAAAGTGACTATATCTAAAATAGGTTTTATTAAAATTTAGCAAAAAATAAAAATAATATGATAAGATTTGTGTTTGAATCCAAATTTGTTGAAATCAAAATTAATTAAATCATAAATTTTCTTGACATAAAGTTGGAAAGTTGGAAATTTGCTACAATAATGATATCTAGAGTGACTAAGTCCAAAACAAATTTCATCAAAATTTATCAAAAAGCAAAAAAGTTATAACAGGATTTGAGTTTGAAACCAAATTTGATGAAATCGAAATTGAATAACTTATAACTTTTGTTGGCATTAAGTTGAAAAGTTGTAAATTGGCAAAAATAATGATATATAGAGTGATGATATCTAAAATAAATTTTCTCAAAATTTAACAAAAAAAAAAATGATAGAATTTGTGTTGAATCCTAATTTGTTTAAATCAAAATTGATTAATTTATAACTTTTCTTGGCATAAAGTTGGAAAGTTGTAAACTGGCAACAATAATGCCATCTAAGTGGAGTATGTCTGAAATAAATTTCATAAAAAAATATCAAAAAATAAAAATGTTATGACAAACTTTAGACTTAAAAATGTCAGTTTGACAGTTTAAAATGTCATTTTGACTTGTATGTGTCTAAAGTCAAGTCACAAATGTTAAAAAGATGTTTTTTAAACTTTGACAGTTTAAAATATCATTTTGACATTTAAAATTTCAGAGTAAAATGTCAAAATTGCCAAAAGTGCCAAAATGGCATTTTTAATCTTTGACAGTTTAAAACATTCAGCCATTTTGTAGTATAAAAAGTTAAATCACAAATGTCAAAATCAAGTCCACAGCTGCACCCGCTCTTACAAGTGCTTCAGGCGCGGATTTCCACAATGAGTATTTTATCCAAAAAATAATTTAAATACAAAAAACATTTCTAGAATGAATTATAATTAAAACATTTACTATCCCAATATATATTTCGTTCTCCGCCTCATTCAACAATTACATTATATTGATTTATAATTTATTTATCATTCAGTGCGCACATAATATAGATTTTAATCTTTTCCCAAATCAATAAACATTTTCCTAAAACTGTTTACATTCAGTTTTCAGAACAAGTAAGCGGCAATGTGGCTGGCTGACGGGCGGCCCCAATTTACAGCATTTTCCAAGCTTTATGTACACAATAAAATTTACTAGAATTGTCGCCGAGCCACCGGATTATAATTACGGCCATTAAAATATTATGTTCGATTTCATGGCTTGATTAAAACGGAAGTCGATTCTCGGAAAGGTCGGCGACCGTCAAAACTAACGATAATAATAAAAAAATATTAATTAACTTTAAAATTAATTAAAATTATACAATAGACAATAAATTATAGCTAAAATTTAACGATAACGTTTAATACGTAATAATTATTATTGAATTGTATTTTGTTTTTTATTCGTATACTGCTACTAATTGATTGGATTAATTGGAAACCACGATCCCATCCTAATTGGATTGACGTTATTATCTCATCCTGTTAATGAAATATATTAAGTCAGCAGTGGGTCAGATTAGTTAGGGATCATTGAGTGAGTTCAAAGCACAAGGCTGTAGGTGAAAGCTTGTAGGTAATGGGATATTAATTTAGTCGTTAGCCAAAGGCTAGAGTGATTTTTAAATATATTTATTCATAATCTGTTTGGCCAGAGTTTCAAAGCATCATCACATATTGTTAGATGAATAATGGAGTTTGTAACATCCATTAAAATGAGTTTTATTGAGAGCGCATATTTTATTTGTTATGAGAGAATGTCACAGGAAAGAAAAAGTGGAAGTAAAGCTTAAAGAAAAATCATTAAATATTTTGCATGTAATGGCCTATCAGAGCTGAGACAATCCTAGGATTCCCAAGAAGGCGTTTACCCCCCCCCCCCCCCTCTCTAGTTTTATTGAGAGAGATAATTAGCATTATTTCTCGTCCTCGTTGATTATCAGAAATTGTACCGAGAGAAGTGGAAGCAAAACGCGCGCCGGCTAGAAAATACGTATTAAAAAAAATGAAGCCCACCCTCCTCCAGTTTTATTGATAGTTAATGTTGCATATTCTTTATACCTTCTCGTTGATCACCATAGAAATGTATACCAAAAAGTAGGCCTAACCGTATCTTATCGCACACCGGCTGAACAATCCTACAATTTCCAAAAAAGAGTTTATTCCCCCCCTCTCATAAAATAACTGCATAAAAAACTTTATACTTCTTACTAGCTAGATGCGTACTAAAATACCGCTTGTGATGTACCCAGACCTACGTCACAATGTATCTGATGTAATTCGTAGCAATCCAGAATATAATAATACACATTAATACTCTTGCATAGAACGAGGGTAGATCTCCAAAGAAACTAATACAAACTTAAGAAGTTTGAAATGGTCCTTAAAAACTACAACAGAAGCTATAGAAAGCATTCGGATACTGAAACTCCGAGCAAACTTCATTATTAGGACTATCCGGTAAACCCAAGAGGTTACTCCAGTAATGTACTTTCAAAACAAATTTCTAAAAAAATCTAAAAAAATCTTAGCAAGTTCAAAATTAACAAAATGCCCAAAAAGGTTTCAAAGATTCAACAAAAGCCCCTCATAGGATCTCCACACGCACTTCAGAGTTTCTAAAAAATCCTGAATTTCTAAAAAGTCCAAAAAGTGTTTAAAAATAGCAAGATACTGAATAAGTTCAAAAAGACTTCAAAACTCGGTAACATACGGAAACTCAAAAAACAACCAATCAACCTCAAAACACAACTTAAACCTTGGAAAGCTCCAAAACACTTATCTCCAAAAAAAATTCTAAAAATCATATAACGGCAACTCCAAGAAGTATTCATAGTCGCCAAGATAGTCAAGAAATTAAAAAAGAAAGTACAGTCCTCAAAATGTACAAAAAAAAAATCAAAAACACCAAGAAAGCTTCAAAAGCTCCAAAAAAAAAACCTACACTTATCTCCAAACGGAGTGAAAAGTCTCCAGAAAGTCCTAGCCTACAGAAAAAAATCTCAAAATGTGCAAAAATTTACAGGAACACCAAGAGAAATCAATACTGATTCAAGATCAGACCAGATTCCAATAAATTCAAAGATCACCCATGAACCAAAATTGAACTTTAGGGAACAAACGACATATCCACTCAAATCTTCCAAAGTAGTCAAATTCATAAAGATATTCAGACACCAAAAAATATTTAGATTCCACAAAAATTGTGCCAAAAACCAAAGAATCATAAATTGTAGACGGGTAGTTCGTATTGGTGTAAGTCGCCCAAGTAATTGTAATCAGATAATTGGTTATTTCTCCCTCACTCCTGTAATATTCCTGCAAGCTAGAACTGTCATTTTGACCATGCATAGATCGCCGTCAAAACAGAGCACTATTTGCTAGTAGGCTCTGTTGCGGACCCGGAAACAGTGTTCAGAATAAGAAAAAAATATCCAGAATTATGTTGATACCAAAAAAAATAATTCAATCAGCCAATCACCTAACAAGTAAAAACTATAAAAGGACCCATTTTTGACAGTTGCTCCGGTACTGACACGTCGATCCACAAAACCACTTAGTTCTGGGTAAACTGGCATTCGTTAGTAAATGATGTGGAAGCACGCCAAGTGTGTGCGGTCGTAGTAGCGTTCAGCGTGGACGTGCATGTAGCTCTCTGTGTGAAGGTGTCCGTGAAAACTTTTAGTTCCGTTTAATAATGCAAAACATCCACACAACTACCTCCGACCACCGGAGGACAACTTCCGAAAGCCGCCGCGCCGCTTCCGGACTTTCCGCCCCTCAACCCTCCCGTGGATGCAAGCCGGTAACATTTTGAGCCAAGAGTTCAATCAGTCGCAAAAATGTACCAAAGCAGTTTCGGTGAAAAAATCCGAAGCCACACCAAAAACATAGTGATAGTGACACAAGTGCAACCGGAGATGTTCGCCAACCAAACCCCAAATGATTTAACGACGACGACCCATGCAAGAAACTGTTACACAAATATGAATCGACACCTGAAGACAACCCCTAAGCAACACGCCAACGAATTCCCCGCTCCCTCGCACCCAGAAAGCGCTCAATCAACACCACTTGGAACAACACAAGTTTGGGGATCTAGCATTCACCGCCCACGCAGAAGCATTTCTAGAAGACCACTTAAATCAAAGAGAACTAGACCAGTAGGTCATCACCATTGACAAAACAGGGATCTTCCCTTTATCACCACACACACACACACCAATGCCGAGCAGTCTAAAAGCTACTCCACACCTAGAGCTCTTCTCCAGAGAGACGTCCAAAGCAGATCTACAACAGGCACAAAAAAAAAATCCAAAGAAAGTTCTCCGCTCCAAAGCAAGTACCTACGCACCGCACCATCTGGATGACAACTTGGACGGACCTAGTGCCGCTTCAATGCCGCTCCACTATCACCATTTACGGAAAAGGGGCCTTCCCGGTATCACCACACACACTCCAATGCCAAGAAACAAGACTTCTCCACACCTAGAGCTCTTCTCCAGAGTCACAAAACATAAAAAATCCGTGAAAGTGCTCCGCTTCAAAGCAAGTGCCTACGCAAATGCCCTCTCAAATGGCGTTTCGTACGCGGTTCACGCTTTGCCATACATTAAACCATTTTCTGTTACTAGCTCACGCCAACAGCCAATCAAAGCATAGTACGTCCACAACACCAACTTGCAGAAGCACGTAGGGGTACAGTCGAGAAGCAATATCCAAACCTAAATTTCAACCCTAGTCCAGTGAGGCAACCATAGACCAGCAAAAGAGACCTTCCCAGTATCACCACACACACTCTAATGCCGAGAAACAAACTACAACATTCTAAAGGCTTCTTCACATCTAGAGCTCTTCTCGGAAATCACAAAACACAAAAAATCCGGGAAAATGCTCCGCACCAAAGCAAGTCCCTACGCACCGCACCATCTCCGGTAACAACGGTTCCTCAACCGCCAAAGAGCCCTCTCAAATGGCGTTTCGTATGCGGTTCGCCCGTTCTGCCTTTTATTAAACCATTTTCTGTTAGTACCTCACACCAACATCCAATCATAGCAGAGCACGTCCACAACACCAACAGGTGGGAGCACGTAAGGGTATAAAATAAATCCACCAAACAAATTTAGTCATTCAGTTCTGAGATACAGTCGAGAAGCAATATCCAAACCTAAACTTCAACCCTAGTCCAGTGAGGCAACCATAGACTGGCGCTCCATCTGTCACCATTCATTGAAGATGTGGAAAAACTGAAAATAGGATAGACTTCAGACCGGACAAGGCCGCCTCTACTCTGCTACCTGACCACCACAAGTTAATCAGACTCACAAACCAACTCCACCTCCGGGATCAACACCAAGAATTAGAAACTTACTACAAACTAACTAACTGTGTGAGTGTATTACGCCCTCTATCTGAGAACGTGTACATTATAAAAGTAAGCGTTCGAAGTGAATAAGTATAAGAGCCCTCTATGTAAAGTCGTGTGAAGCATTAACAAATAAAATACAAATTAGAAGAACGATCTCCTGGAGGCACCTCTAGACAACACCCGATTAGTGACGCCCAACGTGTGGAACATCAAGGTGATTGTGATCAAGCTACCCAAACCTAAAAAACAAAACAAAAAACAGTGACAATCCCTCCAGAACTAATAACCAGCTTCGCTAATAACGATCGCGTTTTAATAGATCGTTACCGTCAAACCCCCCGAGGCAATACCAAAGTCAGCAAGCATTTCGTTAACACTATGGCGACGACATGCAAGAATAAGGCTACACCTTCATGTCATACAACAAGCAACTAATTTCAAAGAAGACACCTTCAGCTATACAATTAGCTACAAACAGTAACAATGCAAAAATCGACCATAGTTGGTCTATTCGGCAAACTTATAAAAGAGATCGCTCTAGTCAATTCGAGTAGAAGAGCCACTTTAAACATTACAGATTTTTTACTGTTGAGCAAGCAGCCCCTTCGATTTTAATCTGTCGAATATATTTCGTGCAATCGTCTCCTTCGCAAGGCAATGGCAAACTAGCAAAGTATTTGCCTAGTAAACCCCTCTAATGGTGTAGTTCGGATTCCAAGTTAAAACTGTAGGTCCCGCATGTTTGTGTAGAACTATTATCGCACACCATAAACATACAAAAGAGGTGCCTACGCTCGTAGCGAGCACGACACTGTAATAAGAAAAAATATCATCATCGTCAATTGACCAAAACGCAACAAAATTAAACCACCAAACGCAGAAACCAAGAAATTGAAAGCATTCTTCACCCTAAAAAACAATAATTCTGAGACACTCAACCTAACATTCACTCGGTCCACTTATTCGGTAGCCTCCAAACGTCGTTTAAAGCCACGCAAAGAAGCAAAGTAGCGTACCGTAACACAATGGTCTAGTACAAAGACTGTTGAGCAGGCAGCCCGGACTGACTGGCAAACTGTGAGTCCCGTATGTTTGTGTAGAACTATTATAGTGCACCACAAACATACAAGAGAAATGCCTACGCTTAAGAATAAGAAATAAACAATCTCTTTATTGACCAAAACGCAAAAAAAAATTAATCCACCAAACGCAGAAACCAAGAAATTGAAACAACCGAACCTAACAAACATTTTCTTTACTCTACATACAAGTAAAACCAGATTGAATCTACATAAAATTGTCTCATGCTAAAGAGCGAATAGTCAAACTATTGTTCTTAAAAACCAATTACAGTACCACACCATGGTGGCTATAGAAAAAAAAACGCACCAAAATTTAGAATTGAACTAATACGTCCGGAATAGTTCTTCTATGAGCCATTAATAATCTGTTTTGTTTGTTCAAACCGACAAATAAAATCCTTAAAGTAGAAAGAAAAAAGACAAAAATCCGCGATCGTTTCCTTTACCAATTGTAGATAACCCACATAATAGAATCCATCAAAACAGTTTGAAACATTGTTTTCAAATATTTTCTCAAAAAATTCTGAATTTCTTGCATAATATAAACTGTCCAAGTTAAAAACAAACTATTCAACCGGAACATTAAGAATTATTGGCTTGTTTGTTATGCCAATTTTCTAACACATAATATAAATTCCAAATATATTTTTTATATTTAAATATACACAATTTTAATAGTAAACTAAAATATATTTTTAAACAATGCAAACATTTGCTAAGTATATATTCAAATAATTAACACAAGCTGTCGCAAACTATTGAAATAACATTGTAACCGATACCGTGCTTTTATAAATAAATCATCAAATGCTACTGTAGGAACATTTGTTTTGCCTTCATTTATTACACAATAAAATTTACAAGACAATAAAAAAATCACGCTCTTATTTCCTAGAAATAAATGAATTAGAACCAATATAAACAATTTTTAAATTCGTATCGTGGTCATTAAGATTTCTTCCTCGTTTCGTGCGGTCTATGAAAAGAAGCGGTGGATAATTGAGATAATTGGGGGTTCCTGGAATTGAATTACACAGATTAAAAAGTCCCCCTAGCACGCTCAACCAACGAGAAGAAGAAAAAAAAAGTATACAAAACGTCAATTGTCGTTCCAATTGTTCAGTTAAATTAAGATTTATTTAAAAATTACTTTTAATCTTTCTCTCTGCAGACGTTCGGCGCAATTGTGAAGAGTTCGTTTGTATAATGAGGGAAACTGTTATTGTTATGAGAATTTATAAAATGCTTTGTTCATTATGATGGTTTAATTTTATTATATTACATTGAATGCAAGGTTGAGAAATTTAAATATGATTTCCAAGATAATTTGTTGATGGATCGATTTCATTCGGTGGTGTTTGAACAGTTGTACAAGTTCCCACTAACTTTTATATGAGTTTCTGAGACTTTTTTGTGTTTTCCCTTGAGGATGTTGCTTTAATATATCTTCGTATGTATATAGTGACACAAAGTTCATAAAGTTTTGTTAATAATTTATATTTATTGTCAAAGATTATATTTTAATCAATAAACAAACGTTTTGGCTCAATTCAAAGCAATTTTCAAGAACATTCTAAATTAGATTACAATTTTGTACTTTAAAAGTCAGAATTACATTAAGTTTAAGAGTGTTTGAGAATCAGTCCTACTGCAATAAAGATCAATCAATAAGCCCACATTGACAGACGGACAGAAAAACAAAGTACTTTCTGGTATTGTGTACCCAATAAACCATATTTTGGCTATAACTGGTACAATTTTAGAACCAATATATTAAAAATTGAACCCAAAACAGAGTCACAACTGAAATTGCAATTTTTAAAATTTTGGACAAAGTTTGAGAATAAATAAAAATTATTTCTGAAACACTCAGTACATTCTGGTATTGTATATCCAATAAACCATATTTTGGCTACAACTGGTACAATTTTAGAACCAATATATTGAAAATTGAACCCAAAACAGAGTTACAACTGAAATTGCAATTTTCAAAATTTCTGACAAAGTTTGAAAATAAATAAAAAATGCTTCTGAAACACTCAGTACATTCTAGTATTGTGTACCTAATGATACATCTCTTGGCTATATTTGGTACAATTTTTAAATCAATACATTGAAAATTGTACCAGAAACAAAGTTACAACCAAAATTTCAATTGTCAAAACTTCGGACAAAATTTGAAAATAAATACAAAATATTTCCAAAACTCTCAGTACATTCTGGTATTGTGTACCCAATAAACCATCTTTTGGCTATAACTGGTACAATTTTTGAATCAATATATTGAAAATTGAACCCGAAACAGAGTTAATACTAAAATTGAAACTTTCAAAATTTCAGACAAAGTTTGAGAATAAATAAAAAGTATTTTTGAAACACTTAGTAATATTCTAACATTTTGTATCCATTAAACCATCTTTTGGCTATAACTGATACAATTTTTGAATCAATATATTGAAAATTGTACCAGAAACAAAGTTACAACCAAAATTGCAATTTTCAAAATTTCGGACAAAGTTTGAGAATAAATAAAAAATATTTCTGAAACACTCAGTACATTCTGGTATTGTATATCCAATAAACTATATTTTGGCTATAACTGGTACAATTTTAGAATCAATATATTGAAAATTGAACCCAAAACAAAGTTACAATTGAAATTGCAATTTTCAAAATTTCTGACAAAGTTTGAAAATAAATAAAAAATGCTTCTGAAACACTCAGTACATTCTAGTATTGTGTACCTAATGACACATCTCTTGGCTATATTTGATATAATTTTTAAATCAATACATTGAAAATTGTACCAGAAACAAAGTTACAACCAAAATTGCAATTTTCAAAGCTTCGGAAAAATTATAAAATAAATAAAAAATATTTCCAAAACTCTCAGTACATTCTGGTATTGTGTACCCAATAAACCATCTTTTGGCAATAACTGGTACAATTTTTGAATCAATATACTGAAAATTATACCAGAAACAGAGATACTATCAAAATTGCAATTTTTAAAATTTAGGACAAAGTTTGAGAAGAAATAAAAAATTACTCTGAAAAAGTATATTCTAATATTGTGTACTCAATAACACATCTCTCGACTATATTTGGTACATTTTTTAAATCACCTTTAGTGAATCAATATAGACTACATTATTCTGTTTCTGTTTTCACATTTATAGATAATCATTTCTTAGGTTTTCTTTCATTTATAACTCAAATAGTTATTTTCTATATTATAATAAATTGTACTTACAACACCGCCTCCGGCTGAATGAAGAAGCAGACTCTTTCCACTGGATAATCCAGCCATCTCGAAGAGAAGGATGTATGCGACGGTGTAATTCATAGTAATAGCTGATGCCTCCAAAGGTGTCATACCTTCTGGGAGTTTGAAGACGTATTTGGCTGGAACATTGACGAGCTCGGCCCATGCCTTGAATTCAGGAAGAGCCACAACCTTATCACCAACCTGAAACAAACAAGAAAATTTATTATTATAAAACAATAAAAACTATTAACTAATTCAAAGTTTCAAGACAAGTTAGTTACGACTGATGAACATAATCATCCCATGTATTAGTAAAAGATCTGAAGTGTATAATTACAAAATCACATTCCTTAATCAATTTAATTTGTTAAGATTGCGGAACTAAAATGTTTCCATCTGTAACTATAAAATTCTCCTCACATGAATGCCACCTAATAATAAATCTAGTAGTCTAGTTTTATCTATGTTCACACTTTCTCGGTAAGCCAGTTTGAATTAGTTATCTCAAAGTTTCGCTAACAGACATTAGGAAAAATGGATTGCATCTCTCACACCACATGATGTGGCTTCCAAGTATTCATGGGTACGTTTTCGGTAACCGTGAGTGTGCCAGCCAGTTGAATTTATGTCTCGTCGCGGGGTTTATTCACATAAACGTCGGGTAGTTTCTCTCCGGTATTATAGTATTTATGAAGAGTTCCGTAGGTCTGATTACATGGAGTGCGGAAAGTACCACCCTGTTACTAAGGGTAGAATTCTTCATGGTCATAAAAAGCCGGCTTACATTTTATGTGAGACATACAACCCCTTTTGGACGAGACCTGCATGCGTCTCCTTATTAGATCGATACCACTCTCACCTTGTCCCGGAAAATGGAATAAAACTTTAGTGGGAGGAAAATTGATGATTTTTTTTCTCTTGTTTCCGTGGGAGTGGGGTTTTATATTTTTCTCGAGTGTACGACCTTTTCACTCGCAGTTTTTTTTTCTTCGGTTAATTCGATTCCGACCTTGCGGTAAATCTTGTTCGGTTTTTACGACATGAAAGGGATGTACTTGTTTGCCTCTGCTTTTAACTTCAATTTCATTTTAATCTTTCATATTTATTATTTTTTTACGAGTTTCTACATGAAAAACAGAATTTAATAAACATCCTGCATCATAACATATGTCACTTCTAATATTTCCAATCAATCGACATCCGTTTGAAAATTGAGGAAAATCTTTATGCAATTATTATTATTATATATTGTAACCCTGTTGATATACTGAATATTTCTTTATAGATGCTAAATGAGTATTACAATTTAATCAACAATTCTAGAAAGACCAACGTTTAGATTATTATATCAATTAATTAAGACCGTTGCCTTAATAAATCTCTGAAAAAGCACAATCACAGTTGAATGGAGAACGTAGCAGTTTCCTAAGCTAATAAAATGATTTTATTTGGTTTCCTTTTGTTCGTGCTTTCTTGTGCATGGTGGGCTCGCTTGCACTAATTTGACAAATTATATTTGCTCCGTGAGATATTTTCTGAAAATCCAATATTGAGTTCTACTTCCTTCTTCAACTATTGATTTTGGGTGTCTTGAATCTAGTTTTAATTAAAATCGCGCAAATAACAATTGCATTGCTCGTTAAAGTAAGAAATAAAATGATGTACATATTAGATTTAATTAATAGAAAATTGTAATTAATGGAAATTTAACGCATGCATTATGAGCCACTAATTAATCCATTAATTTGAATAACAAATTATCGATCGTTTAATATAATCTGAAACCAGATATAAATATAACACGGTTTCTGTATCGGTTTGCAGTACGTAATCGGAGTTTATAAAACCGAAGCACGTAATGTAAAATAAAGTTCAATTTGACAATTTGCATAATTCGTTTATTAACTGACATTTTCACAAATGTCGCATGCTGCTATGAAGATTTAGTAGTGCTTTAGCTTAAACGCAACAACAACATTTTTCTTAATAATCTATTCTTGATTTTACTATTGATTCGTCATTCTATGCTATTGATATTAATTGCTCAACATGCATCAGTGTTTTAATCATAACGTGACTAAAATACCTCAACATTTTGTTATCAATTTATACTTAAATGTGTGCATTCTTAGTAACAGTTCGTCATATCATATCTACGTAAAACGTTTTTCATAATAATTTATTTCAATCTGGCCAAAAGTCCAACACAGACAATTGTTTCGGTTTTACAAATCTCGCCAGTGTGCCTTGTAAGACTATTTTAATTTGATAACAATTTGAATACAAAAAGATGTATGCGCGATGTTTGAAGAATTTTATCAGTGCGCAATATTGCGCGATAAAATAGTATTTAGTTATTTTTATTCTTTATGCAAAGCAGTATCTTGCGCAATTTTTGCCTTAAATGGATTATCTGTGTACATTTTATACAACAAATGGTATTCTGAACTACTTTTAGAATATTTATATTAAAGCAAAGCGATTTCTTGAGCGATTTTTGTTTTAAATAAATTTTCTGAGCGATTTTTAATGTAATAAATTAGTATTCTGTATATTTTTTAAGAATTTCTTGCAATAAATAGCTTTTCTGCTTGATTTTTGATGATTCTTTTTCTTGATGTAAAGCGTTTTCTTAAGCGATTTTTTGCTTTAATGTTTCTTTGTTGTGCCACAACAGTTTCTTGCGTAATTTTTTGCCTTCGATAGAGCTTTGGGTAATGTTTAACCAATTATCCGTAGAAAATTGATTTAATTTCAACTTTTTCATCATTTTCTGCATAAATAACCGCCATTCTCAATTGTTCAAAAATCTTAAAATTCCATAATGATCGAAACATTATTCAAAAATCTAAAAAATTAAATTTATCAAGTTTCCTAGAGGCAAGTTGGGTAGAAAAATAACTTTATGCAAAAACTCCAATAGCTGCAAGCTAATGCAGAAGTGCTACAAAGCTTACCGTTGATACTAAATAAAACCAGGCTGTACCAAAAAGAACGTTTACACCACAACTAAGATACCATTGCAAACATTCTGCTGACTATGCTGGAAGCATGACTCTACGCTCTGATCACATTCATTAAAAACTTTAGAAATAAGAACCAAAAAAAGGATTTAATTTATTTCCGCTTCCACAAATTCAGGCAGTAGCCTTAAACTACTAAACACCAGTAAACCCAACAAACGCAAAAAATGAAGAACATGCTCAATCTCCTTATTGAAGCCAACCTCTGCCCAAAATCCACAATCGTAACCCGACGGAATCTTTCTTTCAAATTTCCAAGTAAATAATGACTCCTTTTTGGTCAATCTACAGCTACAAAAGTACTTTTTAGGTACTCCCAACCACAACAAATGGAAGCAAGTATGAATAACTCCAAAACCAACTCAGCTCATGTAGAAGCAAGTTGAAGAGCTACTAATGAATGCCATCATCAAATAGCAAGTATTGCGTACCATTAGAGCTCATGGTGAAGAACAAACACAGCTTCTGCTTGAACTACCGGTTGCAAACTGCATTCCAATATTAATTTCCAACACGAAATTCAAAAAAATTCCCACAACTTCAAAAGAGAAGAATTTTATACAAAGATGACTTAGCGTTGAAACCAATGTATAGTGCCGGCTTTATGCTTTATAATTTATAAAAAAATTGTTTATACAATTTTCAAAAAAATTGTTTTTTACAAATTATTTGCAATAAACAGATTTTTTCTGCAATTCTTGATTAATCTTTATGGAAATTTTATCATGAAATGATGACGATGGCAATATTGAGAGCAATTTTATCTTCTGTCCCTAGCCATGTAGCGTTTCTTGGAAATCTACATCAAAATCAAAGCATTCTTCAAGAAACTCATTTTATTAAGTTTCAGGTACTAACTCAAGCCCGCAAACAAATTGTAAGCAAACTTGTACCAAAAAGTAAAACCCACACCGCAACAGACCTTCTGCTGACAATGCTGAAGGCAAGGTGGCTCTAAGTAACGTCATTGTATCATTTTTAAAAACTTCAGCAATGATTTTTTAATTTAATAATTTAAGCACCATGACCAGAGCAAAAATGCCTTCAATCTAACAAGATCCCAGTCCAATGGCACAATGTAAAAGTCATCATCCTCCACAAAAAAAAAGACATCCCTATAAGCTCCTCACAAAAATAGTAACAAACAGGCTCACAGCAAAGCTAGATGAATATCAACCGGAAGAGCAAGCTGGTTTCAGAAAAGCTTACAACACAATCGATCATCTCCAAACAGTACGCACACTAATCGAAAAATGTACTGAATACAAAGCTCCACTACACATAGCATTCGTCGACTACAGCAAAGCTTTCGATTCGCTAAATCTCGCAACAATGTTCAAAGCAATAGATCACGCCCGAGTTGACTCACGTTACACAACTCTCCTTAAATATGTATATGCAAACACCACCTTTCAGGTAAAGATAAAGGAATACATGACCAAAAACAAAATACCTATAAAAAAAGGCGTCCGGCAAGGCAACACCTTCTCTCCAAAATTCATCACCTTGACCATGGAAGTTATATTACCTTGGGAGAACAAAGGGATCAACAGAAGAGTATGTGTATTTAGGCCACCTAATCAAACTCGGTAAAGCAAACCAAAACACCAAAGTTACGAGAAGAGTGCGCATAACATGGGCAGCATTCGGAAAGCTAAACTTTATTTGAAAGAACCCGAGGTTCCAATAAATCTAAAATGAAAAATTCATGACATGTGTATCCTTCCCGTGATGTCATATGGTCTAGAGACTATGACACTGACCATCAAAAGTGCCAATAAATTCCGAGTCACACAGCGAGCGATAAAACGCGCAATGCTAGGAGTAAACCTAAGAGAAAATATACAAAATGTGGTAATAAGGCAAAAAACAAAAGTGATCCAAAACGTAACTGCAGCAAAATGGAGATAGGCATGTCACGTCGCTAGGCACCAGACTACCAGATAGGCAAAACTATTAATGCAATAAAGGCCAAGAAAGCATAAGAAGAGCATAGAACGGCCGCAGAAGAGATAGTTGGATGACATCTACCAGCAGGCATAAAGACACTGGGTCCAACTGACACAAGATAGGAAGTCGTGGAAACTTAAAGGAGAGGCCTACGTCCAGGAGTAGACAGAGAAAGGCTGCTAAAAAAGAAAAAGAAGAAAACCAGAGCAACAAACTGTTGGAAAACTCCAATAAATTCTCCATCCTCCAAGTCCACATAAGCATTTAGAAAACTTCCAAAAATTCGATTCCAGATTCAACACTCGTAACCCAAGCAGACAGAATCCTCCTCTTCATATCCGTAGCTACAAAAACAAACGTCCAAGAGAGCAATAACGCATCACCTCCTTCCTAGTTTACCCACAACTAACAAAAGAAGTAGTCCTTAGCCACCAGATCTTATTAGTAGATCACAGCACCGTTAGAGTCTATAACTCGACCAAAAAGCCCGTCAGAATTGCCTTCCATTAGTTGTCATAAAAAAATTCTGTGCAAACTACCGGTTGCAAATGCTGGAGTCCAAGTCAAATTCTCTATCCAAAATTGATAAAATACTTCATGACTTCGAAGAAGCAAAATCTCGTCATTTAAACTAGACCAAAGGATTCCCCTAAATTATTTCATTAGCCAAACTTCGGCTAAAAAAATGAGAACAGTTCTTGTCCGGACCTGAAAGAACCCGATCGGCCGCCCATTCTTCAAACTGCCGCTTTCACTCCCACTAACCAATCGAGACCAAATCGCCACCTTCAGAAACGCCAATCCGGGCCCAAATATGTAAATTTTGGGTTTTTCAAAAATCCGAGAACGGAGATGGTTTCTCTTAAAGAACCTCCTCCGGTGCTTGTTACATCGTCAATCAAGAAATCACAAAAACCACCTCCACCCACCTACAAGAGGAAATATTGATTAAAATGCAAGTTGTCCAAATGTTACTTTGACCATTCCAAAATCAAGTTGAACTTCAAAGTTTTTTGGGCGTCTGCACCTACAAAGTATGTCTTCAACATCGTCGGCGTAGAAATCAACCAATTAAGTTAGAAGCGTTGAGTAAAGAAATATTGGAAAGAGTATCTGCCTAGCAGATGCTAGCAACTATCCGCCATCTCAAAAACTTAGAAATCATTCCAAATCAACCCCGGATTCATTTATATTTTGAATACACAAAAAAGGAATAAAACCGGATAACCCTACGCCAACCTCTCCAGCTCTCATCACCTACAGTTAATCAAGATGACAGAGTTGGAAACGGATCGCAAATAGAAATTAAAAAAAAAAAAAAATTTGGACGAAATCAGCAAGTGGACAAAAACTGGTCATCAGGATCAAGACCGTACAAAATCGGGTAGATACGAATCCAGGAAAAAATCAGTCTAAGAATGAGTCGTCACAAAACAAAGCAACAGTTTTGCATAAATTGATAAAACTGTACACTCAATAACCCAAAAACTTCCAAAAGTACGCATTGTGCCTCTTCCTAATATTCCCTCACTCAACATTATAAAAAAACTAAATAACTAAACCAACACCTCGCATCCGCTGTAAGATCAAGTGAAAAAACCTGTAGCCCTCATCGGAACCAGGACGGGAAGTGCACGTCTTTATCAAGTATCAAGCAAAAACGTTATATATCAAAGCCGGACAGAAACAACAAGGCTGTCCAAATAGCACACCAAAAACAAATTCAGAAAAAGTTCGGCTGTACCCACACCAGACAGATTTTTTTTTTTTTTTAAGTTTTTGTGATATAAATACTTGACCACAAACACTTGGGCAAGTGAGCGAGAACTAAGTTCAAATAATGTAAGCAAGTGACCACAAACACTTGGGCGGGAGCTAAGTTTAAATGTTGTGAGTGGGTGCTTTAGATTGGTGTTGCCAACCAACCCACCCGAATATTTGAGATATAAATTCTTGAACACAAACACTTGAGTGGGTAAATAAAGTATAAATGTTGTTAACAAGTGATTTAAATTGGTGTTGCCCACCCACCAACCCGAGTGTTTGAGATATAATTACTTGACTACAAACACTTGGCGGGAACTAAGTTTAAATGATGTGAGCGGGTGCTTTGGATTTGAGTTGTCCACCCACCCACCCAACTATTTGTGATCCTATTACTTGTACACAAACTCTTGGGCGGGTGGGCGGGAACTAAGTTTAAATGTTGTGATAGGGTGGTTTAGATTCGTGTTGCCCACACACCCACCCGAGTGTTTGTGATATAAATACTCGACCGCAAACACTTGGGCGAGGACTAAAATTAAATAATGTGAGCTAGTGGTTTGGATTAGTGTTGCCCACCCACCCACCCAAGTGTGAGAAATAATTGCTTGACCACAAACACTTGGGAGTGAGCGGAAACAAAGTTCTGCTGCTCAGCCACCCACCCGGGTGTTTAAGATATAATTACTTAACCACAAACACTTGAGCAGATATGCAAACTAAATTTAAATGTTGTGAGCGGGTGGTTTGGATTGGAGTTGCCCCCACCCACCCAAGTGTTTGTGATATAAATACTTGACCACAAACACTTGGGCGGGTGGGCGAGTACTAAGTTTAAATGTTATAAACGGGTGCTTTGGATTAGAGTTGCCCAACCATTCACCCAACTATTTGTGATCCTATTACTTGTACACAAACACATGGGCGGGTGGACGTGAACTAAATTTAAATGTTGTGAGCGGGTGGTTTGGATTGGAGACAAATAAATACAAGTGCTTTGCCCTGGTGGTAATAAAGATGTGCACTCAATAGCCCAAAGCATTCCTCGTAACAAAAACTAGAAGATTTTTTGGACTTTGAAAATCAACAACCTCGACTATGTCAAGAAGAACTCGCTGATTTAGCCTTTTCTGCATAATTGCCTAAAACGCAATCAAGGTCAGTCAACAGAAAGTTTTATCCTCACTTTAAATCATTGAAGCAGAAATACTATAAAAATTAAGTACTCAACTTCAAATAATTGGACTCTTGAAGATAACTATGTGACAAATGTCACAGTTCTCACACATACCAAAGACGATCAACCAGGCAACACTTAAGTTAAAGAACAAGAAAGGAGAAATGCAAACGAGACAAGCAACTCAACCTTAGAGAGAGTATGTTACCTCAAATGACTAGATTTTCGACAAACAACGTCACTGTTGTCACACACTCCAAAAGCAATGCTTGCTTAAAATTTATCTTGCTAACCAGTCCAAAGAGATAATCACAACCAACGTTAGTAGTGAGGGAATACTCGTAACTTGCTTTGGTAACCAGCTCATAAAAACAAGGGCCCAAAGTGAAAAGAACAGACTATCGACAATGAGATGGTTCTGTCAAACAACTTGCTGATGGATAAAACTTTTGATACAAACGTTGGGGAAGAATTGATGCCAATTTGTGAGCAACGCCAACATAACTATAACCAATCAGGAGCGATCCCCATCATCAACAGTCAACCACATGCCATATACTGAACAGTCCAAGAGAAGTTGAGTTGTGACTGGCCAATATTCATAAAAAATCACTTTTTCACACCGACAAGTGTGCATGGACGGAACAAATAAAAGTATCAACCAAAGTAAACAACCACTACGGGAATATACTTGGCAAATGGTAAACATCCAAAAATATGTCCAGACTCGTTCATATCCAGAACTCATTGTTGTTTCAGTAGAAAGGATTATGTTATACCAAAGTAGCAACCGGAAGCGTGCAAAAATAAAAATTAAATTATGGAACCAGAGACAATCAACACCAACCATCTCCGTAAATACTGTCTGCTCCTATAGATGCTCAAAATCAGAAGATATTAAAAAAATAGTTGCTCTCAATTATAAAAATTAAAAAGGTGAACTACCGTGCATCCTGAGCAAATCAATAAATACCATGCAATGATAGCTGTACGCTCATATTTGTTTCCTTGCTCTACCTTAGAATTACATTGAGTATAGTAATAACTCTTACACGTTAACTTTGTTTTAATTATTCAATCATTTCTGCAAAATTAATTTGACCAGAAAACAGTATTTTAATTGTTTGTATTGTTAAATGTAATGATCTAAGTTTAAACTGAGTTCTTGTAGATTTAAATAGAGTATACCAATAACTCCAACATGTTGACATCTTGCTTTAATAATTCAAACATTTTTGCAAAATTAATTTCACCTCAAACCAGTATTGTTAAATAAAGTGATCTAAGTTTAAACTAAGTTCACAGTGTTTTAATGAACTATGAATAGACATGGTGATCGTAGCAAACTTAAACCAATTCCAAGTGTAAAATAATTAATAAAATAAATTCGATTAAAATAATACTGATTGTTAATACCTTCAAAGTGAACACCCTGTATAATATAACACATGTTCCAATCGATATTGATTAAATTGTAAATATTTAAAACATCAAAATTGGTTTTAAACATAAATATAAACAAATTTAAAATTCCTAATCCACCATATTTCACGTTCGAACATTTACCAATGCCCATCCATTATTTACAATCCCCTTTTTGCCCTCTAAATCGTCCCGTTACTTACAGCAAATCCCTCGACACCTTCGCCGACTTGCTCGATTTCACCGGCGCATTCAAATCCTAAGATGAAGGGGCATTTTGGAGGAGAATCCACAGCTCCTTGGCGTACCATCAAGTCTTGGAAGTTCAAACCGCTGTAACAAAAAATAAGAAATATATTATGGTTGCAACAGGTGGGATTAATAAATATTTTCAAGCGATAATCCTAACTAATGCGCATTTTTTTTTTAAATATGCAGCAATGTCAAGGTTCTCGATTACAAATATCTTTAACAAAGACGATTAAATAGAACAGATTGAAACCGGAAAGTGATATTAATGACTAGTTCGATTCGTAGAAAATGAGAAATAGGTCTTGTTTTGTATGCGAGAGAATGTTATCGGGGGAAATTACTACGTAAGGGGATGTTAAGGTTGGCATATTTCCGGAATGCGGATGGAAGTTGAGTGGTTTTGTCAGCTAACAGCTTTTTGATGTTAAAATTACTTACTAGACTACTAGTACTGAATATAAATTTATTTTCTATTATTACAATATGATTGCAAAATAACTGATAACATAAAATTTATGTTGATGACAAACAGTGTATAATTAATCGTTAACATATAATGTTATGTGTATGGAATCAATAGCAAATTGTTATCAGTATTCAGTGGATGAAATAATCGCAATGAATGAACAAACAAAGAACTAAAAATAGAGCGAACCAAGTTAGCAATTACATTGTCGTTTCATCAGACATGTTTATTACAAGGGGCAGATTGTTTATCTGCAAATGGAAATAAATCGCAATGGTGTTGTTGAATCATTTAACAACATGCGTCGAATTTCAAGTGCTTTGCTTATCCATCAATGTAATACAATTAATACTATGTATTTATAATTTTACCGATTTAGATTATATTGAAAGCAAGTGGACCCTTCAAGTACGGTTCTATATTTGTCTTTGATTGTTCAGTGTAAGAATATTTATTTTTACAAGGGTGTGCGTATAGTATAAACATCCGCAACTTGGAGATATTTTAAAAGTACTTTAATCAAACAATTACAAACGCAAACTCTAAAAACAGATAAGAAAATTGTTGGATAAATAAGAATTTGAAACTTAATATGTAGTTCAAAACAAATCATAAATTTAAATGATTTTTCTCGGTTGTTTAGTTAAGTGAAATATCAATAGTTTTTTCCGGAAAAAAAGATTATACATTTAACAGATAAGCAGATAGCTTTCAATGTTTGACTTGTAAACTAAATATCGTTATTTTTAAAATAATTTAATTTAAACAAAATATAGAATGTATAGAAAATTACTATGAAGATTGTAAATTGCTCATAAAAATAAGTTAATTTTCAATATTATGTATCCATTAATATTAATGGACATTTGTTCTAATGTTTACATTAAAATTGATTCAAATAAATTGAAAAATCCTAATAGGGAGCATTGCGTTAACACCTTCGGCACATTAGTAAACATAAATTGTTTAATACTATGATTTTATGTAATTTGTCTTTTCAACCAGTGAGATGCTAGGCACACGATGGGTGCATACCCTGAAATACGAGTGTATGTGTCTCTTACTGAATGAAAAGGCAATTTACATAAAATACATAATTTATTAATTTTAAATGATCTTCATCAAACTCGAAAATTACATTGAAATATGGTAAGGTACCTTACGATTAAGGTAAGTGACCTCACCACCGTTTTTGGTTTTCCAAACCGCTAAACCGACAGGAAAGTAAATAACTTCTCACTTGGCTCTACAAAGAAAGCTAGAAGCAGCATATTAAGTAAATGTTAACTGCTCAATATGCAAAACAGAAAAAGTAACCTTTTGATCTGGTACTTTTTTTTATCTTCTATAGTATGTTGTGATTCAGGTTACCCCCCCCCCCCCAAGAATCAAACGTAATTTTACCCCCCCCCCCCCCTAAGACAGTGGTATACCAACATTAAGTTTATAAAAAAGAATAATGTCACTCTTGTGGTATATATACCATCAATGTCGATCAAAACTACAATCAACTTTTCTGTTGACCTTCATGAGCTTATATTCAAAAAAATTTGAGTAAACAGTCTAAAACGCAAAATAAAGCTCAATCAAGACCATCAACAGACAGTTGCACCACCTGCAACAAAGAACGTGAACCACAACGTCATCGAGTAACCATGCTCCAGTACCAAAATCCATGATGCGCAACAAGATAATAACCTTGAAAACTACAATTAAAGCCATGCAACCAATAGAACTACAGAGAAGTGGACCATCAAAATCTCCAGAACAAACTGGAACCCAGATAGCGCACCCAGTCTTCGACCCATGTGGCAAAACTTCTAACAGAATCAAACCCCTAAAAAACACAATGTAAAGAAAAAAATGTCTTCAAAAAGTTGACAGTAAAGCAGCAAAACAATAAGAATAACCGTCTGCACCACATCACTCATAAAATTACCACAATCAAAGACAAACTGGCTTCTTTACACATACCCTGGCCACTCATATTCGTAGAACCCGACTAGAAGCATCACATAAAAACTAAAAAAACGTCAACACATTACGAGACAGAACAAGAAACTCTGTCCGAACCCTGAGAAAGAACTGACCGCGTTTCTGCCCTTATACTACAGAGATAACCGCCAACTCTATGACCTATTATATCTTCTTCTTCTTCTTCAACAGCCTTTAACAATCCACTCCTGGATATAGGCCTCCCCTATTGTTTTTCCAGTTTTCCCTGTCTTGGGCTAATTGGGACCATTTCTTCCCCGCGCTCTCTTTTATGTCGTCTTGTCATCGTCTTGGTGGTCTTCCTATGCTCCGTTTATGTGTTCTTGGTCTCCATTAGAGTATTCGTTTTGTCCATCTGCATCTTAGCGTGCGATGTGTCCTGTCCATCTCCATTTCTGCGTTGCTATGGTCTCTATGACGTCGTCTATCTTAGTTTCTCTGTCTTATCTCCTCGTTCGTAATATGGTCTCTTAAATGTATGCCAAGCATTTGTCGTTCTATGGCTCTTTGAGTTGTTCTGAGTCTATTCGCTGATTTCATGGTTTCCATTGCATATGTCATAACTGTTGAACACTTTCCTTTTCAAGTTTATTGAGATACTTGAGTTCTTTATTACGTTCCCTATCTTACCAAGTTAGACCTATTCGCCTTTTTATTTCCGCTGTTTGGTTTTCTTTACAGAGTTTGATTTTGTGACCTAGGTAAATATACTCGTCTGTTGAGAGTATTGTTTCGTTGTTCACTTGCACATTGATGTGTTCTGCGCTCATTACCTTGGTTTTCTCCAGGTTCATATGTAAGCCTATTTTGGCCGATCTTTTATTGAGCTCTGCTATCATTTCTTGCAGCTCTTCGACGCTATTCTAATAAAGGTCAAACACGACGTCCCTTCCTCTAGCAAACATGCAACACCAAAACTGCCCTTTGACAGAAGCCGACATGACCAACGTCCTAACAAAGACCAAAAAAGCTATTCAAAGACTCCACAATAAACTGAAACCCACCAAAGCCTACAAAAGAATCCAACACTTAGAAATCCATTTAACGGTGAGGCAAGCAATGTCTCAAAAGTTGACAGTCTATAGAGCAATACCAAAAGGTTCATACTCTATAAAGCAACACCAGCGCCACAACTAGAACCTAAAGTATAACGGCCTTAAACCAACCCAGTTGCAGTATTCCAACACCAGATCCCAAGGTGCTAAAAATTCCAAGCTCAACAAATTTAAAAAGAATCAAAGAAAGTCACGTGTTGAAGCTTGACAAACTAACAATGATATCCGTTGTCCTACCACCCATTGATCATAAAAGCAAGCTTCAACCCAGCAAAAACAGTTGTCAACAGCTTCAGAGATCACATCATCTAGAAGTGTGTACTCATAAAGATCCCACTGCTGGACACCAGGGAAGCAAAAGATAAGAATAACCTTTTGCAACACATCACTCATCTAGAATGACTACAACCATAGACAAACCAGCTCCTTTACACATACCCAAACCACCAATGTTTTAAAAACCCGACTATAATCTCTTTATCACGCAGCTACTAAAAAACTCTTAACACAATACTAACCATAACAGGAAACTCAGATCAGACCCTACAAAAATCCAAACGCTGGCTCAACCGCAAATAAAACCGCCACAACCGGTTAAACTAACAACCACGTTTCTGACAAAAATGGAAAATTTTTAAATACACTTATGGGTAATTCCACAATAGTTCGAACAATCGGCCTTACGTCAATATCTCCGATTTTGCTCAAATTTTGTACACATGTTTGGGGTACAAAAATATGACAATTCCTAAAATTTTACATCTCTGGGTACAATACAGTGTAAATGGCGGCCATGTGTACAAAATTTGAGCAAAATCGGAGATGTCAATGTGGGGACGATTGTCCAAACTATCGTAGAATTACCCTTATAGTATATTTAGAAACATCAAATTTCTTGATTACAACCACTTGGATGCCAATGTAAACCACCCGCGCATAGTCTTTAAAATCAAGAGATTAATTGTCTGTTCTCTCCTTAACTTAATGACGTTTAGAAACATCAAAAGTAGAAGAAACATACAATTTATTGATCACAAACACTTGGTTGGGAGAGCGGGATATACTAAAGTTGGCCACCTGCTCACAGTTTTTAAAATAATTGTACCAACCACCGCCCAAGTGTTTCTTTACCAAGATATGGGTTCTCTGTTTTTTCTTCTAATTTGGAGCACAAAAAGTGGATAGAACGTCCAATTTCTTGATCACCAACACCTAGGTAGGTGAGCGGAATACACCAACGTAAACCACCTGCTCATAATCTTTAAAATAACTACCCGTCCAAGTGTTTGTTATTAAAATATTGGTTGTCTGCTCTTCTCTCTAATTTAGTAACATTTAAAAACATCAAAAGTAGAAGTAACATCCAATTTCTTGATCACAAACACTTAGGTGGGTAGACGGAGTACTACAACGTAAGCCACGTACTTACAGTCTTTGAAGTAAAGATCCTGCCCACAACCCCAACTGCTTGTTAACAAGATATTGGTTGTTATCAAAAGATTAATTGTCTGTCACCTCTATAATGTAGAGACATTTAAAAACATCAAAAGTGAGCAAAACATACAATATTTTGAACACAAACACTTAAGCGGGAGTAAAAAGTACAGCAAAGTAAGCCACCCGCTTACAGAGGCCACATCACCAGCTCAAATGTTTGTTCTCAAGAGATTAGTTCTCTATCCTCCTAGTTAGAAACATCAAAAGTAAAAACAAAATCCAATCTCTTAATCACAACCACTTAGGTGAGTGAGCAGGGCAAACCAAAGTAAGCTATCCACTTACAGTGTTTAAACTAAGCAAGTATTTGTTAGTAAAAAAATGGTTGTCTGTCCTCCTCTCTAATTTAGTGATCTAAAAATGGAAAAAACATCCAATCTCTTGACCACAAACTTTAGGTTGGATGAAGGAGTATGCCAAAGTAAGTCTCCCGATTAGAGTGTTTAAGCTAAGTGTCAAAAGTGGAAGAAACATCCAATGAGGTGATTGTTAGACTTAATGGAGTCTAAGACCACAGCATCTACCTATAAAACTGCGAGAGTGGGTTCAGTGGCACTGCAGTTCCTTAGTAGATAGAGTAAGTCTTGTTGTTCACCTGCGTGAAGACGTGCCCTTGAATTGAGCGAGAATACAGTTTGCATGTATGACCCCGTCCCACCGCTCCTCTAGCCACGAGAAAATGTGAGTAAAACCGCAAATAAAAGCCATCGCTGACAAAGAACAGCTTCAGTCAAAAGCAAACCTAACTCGTAATGTAATGTGAACCCAGAATTTAAAAGCCTAGTTTAGCAGATAAGCCAATGAGTTAAAGTCTTGCTTGTCCGGTATACACCAAAGTAAGGCTCCTTTCACACGCAGATTCAGAATCTTGGACTCTGGTAATACATACGTTTAAATAGAACCTTTCAGACGTATTTGGGCAACGCATTTCAAATCGCAATTCTCCAGCGTTTTCAAATCAAGGATTTACGTTATATATTACGTAATATAAAGCCTTCCGGACCCTGATACTTTTCATAGACGCAAACTTATTATTTACCAATATTGTATATATTCTTTGAAGTCCATATTCTACGGCACTACTCTATTAGAATCTGAATCTGAATCTACGTGTCAAAGAAGCCTAAGCCACCCAATCACGATCTTTGAATTAAGTGACCACACCAAGTGTTTGTCGTAACATTTAAGGACATCAAAGTGAAAGAAACATCTAATTTCTTGATCACAAAATTGAGTGAGTAGCTTAATTTGGTGTACAACTCACAAATTATCAAAAAAATTGTTGTCAGCCCATTCAATTTCTTGATCACAAACACTTAGGTAAGTGGGCAGAATACACCAAAGTAGGTCATCAGCTTACGTGATTAAAATAAGTGTTTCGGACACCCGCTCAAGTGTGTGTTATCAAGATATTGATTGTCTGTTCTCTCCTCTAGTTTACTGACGTTTAGAAACATCAAAACTGGAAAAATCAAAAATAAATTGTAAACGACAAATAAGTAAATTAATGTCGAGTGAAAATTTAACTATTCGCAAGGCTTATGCTCTCAATAGCAGCGTGTCGTCATTTGTGGGCATATAACGTCGTTATGTTGGCTTCACTATGCAACAAACGGAGAGGTCGACATGAGCACTGAGAGAAAGTAGGAGCCCCAAAAGTGGGTCTTGTTGTTCAAGTGCGTGAAGACGTGCCCTTGAATTATTGAGAAGGCTAGACTCTGCATGTCCCTCTAGCCATAACCGGCTTATGGGGTAATACAACAATGCAATTTAAGATTCAATGACGGGGGAAAGAGATGGCTTGCTGATAAAGAAACAACTTAACTCAAAATCAAAGATATGGGTCCAATGCTGAGCTTTCTATGTTTATAGCGTTCGAATTAAAGGACGGAGAAGATGGATACCAAGAAATTGTTTGTCTGTTCTCTCCTCTAGTATAGTGGTTAGTAACATCAAAAGTAAAAGAAGCATCCAATTTTTAATCACAAACACTTGGTTGAGTGGAGAGGGTACACTAAAGTAAACCGCCCGCTCACAATTTTTGAGTGTCCCGCCTAATTTAGCGACCTTTGGGTACATCAAAACCTAGCGACTATCACAAACTGACTTGCAAGAATCCTCAAACTTTTCGACCACACCAATTGGAAGGACAATAACCTAAAAAAACTGGTGGTACAAGAACAAATAGAAAGAAAAAGACAAAAATCAAGACAATAACAAACACTATAAAAATTGTACGAAGCAAAAAGTGAACCATAATCACAACCCCTCTGAAAAGAGAGAAAACAAAAAAGAATAAGGAGAAAAGGTACATCAAAATTAAAGGAAAAATCCAATTTCTTAAACACAAATACTTGGGTGGGTGACGGTGGTACCAAAGTAAGGCCCCCTTCACACGCAGATTCAAAATCCCAATCTCGGATTCTAGTGATATGTACGTTTAAATAAGACCTTTTAGACATATTTAGACTACGCATTCCAAATTTTTCAGAAAGTCTGAATCTGATATTTACGCTATATGAAGCCTTTTAGACGCGGAATCTTTTCATAAGCGCGAATTTATTGTTTACCCATATTATATATATTCTTATTATATTAAGTTCAAAATCTGTAGTATTGTATTCGCAAAGGAATCCAGGCGGCTGTATGCGTTTACAAACTAAGAGTCTGTGCCGCTAAGTCTGCGTGTGAACGGGGCATAAACCACCCGAATATAGACATATCGTCCTCTATACTTTAGTAACATGTAGAAACCTAAAAAGTGAAAGAAATATCTAATTTACCAGTTTTCTGACGTTTATAAACATCATTTTGTTAAGTAAAAATTTAACTATTCGTAAAGCTTATGCTATCAATAGCAGCGTGTCGTTATTTGTGGGCATATAACGGAGAGTTGCTACTCTACTACTGTGCGTCTATAAGTATATATGATCCAAAATTTGAACTAAGTGACCCAATTAAGTATTTGTTCTCAAGAGATTGATTGTCAGTACTCCACTCTAATTTATTGATAGTGAAATCAAACATCTATAATCTCTTGATCACAAACATTTGGTTAGGTTAGGTTAGTTATACCAATTGTATACCAAATGTCAAGAGAAAGAAAGGCACAACTAGCAAAGTTCTGCAAACTGCCCAAACCAATCGTTCTTTGCAGAAAATAAAAAACAAAATCTAAGTAACCAGACTGTCAACAAGAAACAAACAAAATCTCAAACTCGTCCACCTTAGTTAAAGCCAGCAACAGCCTGGTAAAACTAAAACATTACCGCTTAAACAGCAGCAGTTACCTCAACATTCCGTCGGTGGAGAAAATACGTGCAACAAATAAATTTGCAAAAGAACCAACCACCCGTCTTCATGGACAACCGCTTTGCTAAAGCCATAGTCTCACCTAGCAACGCAATTTCTCATGAAGCATTTTTAGATAGTGAAAAAACATTTTACAATACCACTTTCGCATCCATTTCCATTTGTTAGATGTTGAATAAACTCAATAATCAAACTGTAACAATAACAAAGTCGTTGGCGTATGCCCACAGGGCAATTTGTTTTCACCTCTACTGTAGTGCCTTGTCGTAGACAGACTACTGCAGTGACCAAATAACATAGACATCTTAATCTTAGACTATGTCAATAATAGTACCATCGTGGTTAACGAAAAGTTTGGAGCAACTGTATCCAAATTTGATGCAGAACGTACTAAACACCAACAGCAATGACTAAAAAAATCTGGAAATGTACAAAGCCACACTCTCAATGACAAAAGAAGTAAAGTACTTGATACCAAACTAACCTTTCATACTCATCTGGATGATGTGACTACAAAGACACCCAATATAACCAGATAGCTATACTCCGTGGGTGATCAGACCCATACGGAGAGCTCGTATAGAGTAAAAGTATACCTTCAAAAGTACGGAAACCAAATTAGGTAAAATACAAGATTAGCAAGTTGCTGATAACGGAAGCAATGAAAACAACTTCGCAGCAGCATTGCTCTTGATACCGCCACTGCATTTAGTTGTAATAATGGAAGCAAAACAAGCAGTGAGACAAATGAACAAATAAAAACTACTTGTGACATGGAAGGTTTCATTGTTTGTAGTGCAATGCAAAGTCGGGATACAACCCCAAAAGCCAATTGACTTTTAAATCTTGAAAATGTATTAAAACCAATTTATTTAAAAATTGATCAAAAATTGTGCAAAATTTTCATTAAATCTATAAAAAATAAGTGCAGAAAACAAACAATTTCTTAAATTTTACCCAAAAAAGTTAGGAATTACGGTATCAAAAAAAGGAATGTAATCGTGACAAAAAAATTAAAGCCGTGAGGCATCAAAAGCATGATGACTTCAGAAATAAGATGCTGAAGCCACACCCAACAGAACAAAGTATTAGTAAACGGAAGAGTATGTTGATTTTGAACCAAATAAATAGATCCAAACAAAAATTACTAGAAACGACAACAACAACAAACGACTCAAAAAAGTTTAGTTTAAAAATAAAAACTATTATTCAAAACAAATATCCTAAAACAGAAGAATAAATAAATTACAATTACAAATTAATTATGTGTTTAGAAGTCTTAAGAAGAAACGGCAAGTTAGAAGTAGAAGTAAGCAACAAATAAATATTACAGTCAAACCTGATTCATAACAGACATATTTAGAATGTAATTTCTCAGAAATCGCATCAATCGAAGTATCCCGCAAGGATCTGTGCTCGGTCCGCTATTGTTTATAAATTTTGTAAAACATGTAGGTTATAAACAAATAAATTTAAGACAATTTCATGTGCACACATAAATCTGGGACAATATTTTTTGTTTGCCTTTTTTCATATTATTTCTGACTTAAATTCATTAAACATTTAAAAAAAATTAAAAAAATATGCCAACAGAGAGAGAAGTGCATTCTCCCGATCATAACGCCAGCATTGCAATATTTAAAAAATCCCGAAAACTTGTAACACATCAAGTACGGTAGTTCAAACTTTAATATTTTATAATTGAAAACATGTCGCAATTTTTCAAATAAATCTTTGAAACCCAAAACCACCCGTGTTTTTATTATTAATATAGTATCCGCCGCATCAATTCAATTCACTTCTATTTCAATTGAGTAATACTTCATTCTTCAAATTACCAATGAACAATAATTCTAAAAAAATACAAATGATATCGTGATACGATTACATCTAATCTATATGTGGACAACTTGTTGAATGCAAGTTTCCTTAAAAATAAACGGTCTTTCCGAGACAAACTGTTGCTCAGCTGTAATCTCTATGCCGCACTTAATCTAATCTTCGGAATGCTTGGAAAATTAATCATGCAATATTTTATGTGAATCACTTTTAGTTATTTACTTCCATAAAATACAGATTACTAATGTAATTCATATCTATTGAACAACAATGATTCAGAATTAAATGATTATTATTAATGAATAGAATTTCACAACAATTTTGCGGTCACGATATTATTATTGAATGAAATTATTGTCAGAGATAAATGATGATTCAAAAGGGATGAAAATTTACGTGTATTGCGAATAGGAATTAAAGGATTTTGAGGGTTATTTGGGAAGACAGTTTCAAACAGTATAGGGATTATGGGATGACACTTTTTGGTTGAGTGATTGATCGCCACAAATCATAATATATATTTGTAGATTGTGTTTTGAATATTTGCAGAAATAATAAATCAATCATTTTGTAATTAAATTATAAAACAAAAGATTTTAAATTAAAATTTAATAAGTATAATGACATTATTATAAATCAAAAACCGTTTTAAAAATATGAAAAATTGTAATATCCCACGATTTCATTTCTGCACGCTTTTCCACAACCAATTAAAAAACCATCTTCGAAAATTTCGCCCATACAAAAATAAATATAAACAAAACGATTTAATAGCGTAACGCTCTGATTAGCTAATTGCAGATAAATAACCGCGACATATATTACTAGCGCGAAAGTCCACGACGATACCGTTTTGTTTAACGATGGTCGCTTGCTTGTTTTATTTAATTTTCATTTCGTTATTGTTTTTTTTTTTTTTTTAATTTTATTTCATGCCGGATTTAGAATAATATTCATGAATGTGACAAGATTTTTATCGCCAGCCAATTTGTTAATTAGGTAATAATTTGTATGATTTATTTTGGTAGCATTGTTTATTTTCAAAGAGTAAAATTAATAATTGTGTAACCGGAAAATCGGAAAGGGAAACATGTAATTATTTAAATGCTAATTATATATCGCAGCATATACTTAATTCTGATTGGGATCTAAATTAGAATAAATTACATTAGGCATAGATAATTATACCTTTGTTAACAGCGACGGATTTGTGTAGTCATGACTTGATGCATCAGATTTATTGGTTTAAAGTTTTTAAATATTATCATTGTTTGAGTAGTCATTGTAAAACTATTATCTTATATTAATCATTATTAATTGTAAAATATTTAAGCAAAAATAGAACAAATGAGCAACAGAAATATAAAATGTTTTATAAAATAACAAAAACAAATAACCAGCTAACGAGAGTAGTGTACAAATTATCATAAACACAACAACATTGTAGTGACAAATCAAGGTCAAATCAAGCTGTTAAAACTAACTGTATGTAGAAAACTAATAGCAATAGTTTCTATAAAAACCTCAATACAGTGTGAGTGTACCATTTTCTACAAAACCAAAAACATCAGCACTATTCATTACAAACAATTGTCACCCCATTTTAGTCCTTCGAACCGGATTACTAATAGTAGTGCCAACCATTACGCAGCACATCATTCAAAAATAATTGAAATATGCATGATTGAAAACATCAATTCAACTTCATAAAACGATTATGAAGATCTATTTTCAAAACCACTGCACCACAATGTTTAAATCTATGCTATTTATTGTGCGTTTTAAAGCTATTTTGCTTATTAATGACTTCCAAATAACCCTGATAAACAAAAAGCAATTAATCATAGTTCAGCAATGGAAACCAAGTCTAGCGCTCTATCACTGAGCTATCTTCAGTTCAAACAACACACTACTTAAAGACAGTATAACAGCCACACTTTGGCACCAGAATTAGGCTTATATTATTTATTTCAAAGAGGCAGACAGATCTATCTCCACTTTTTTCGCTAGACTGTAGAAAACGCTACAAAGCACCTATCGCAATACTCTCCCAGAAAATGTATTTTGTTAACACAGTAGCAAGTCTGGTCTAGTTGGGCACGCTGTATACAAATTAAAACATTTTGTTTTCATTAAAAAAAATACTTTTACAAACAGCAATTGATAACAATTTATTCTAATGCTACAAAACGTAAAAAAATGTTGGTCCTTCGAACCGGATTAATGCAATTAATCAAAACTAACCAGTGCAACAAAATGTGTTGTCTCGCTCCCACCAAGTCTCAACCAGGTTGGCCCCTTCGCACTCATTCTTGTCTTGTCTTGAAACAAGTCGAAACAAAACAAAAATAAAACAAAAGGCACCCCAAGCGGTGTACAAACCCGATAATTGTATTACAAAAACTCGCGTAATTTTTGACGCCTCTTTCAAAAACACAAACAACCAATCCCCAAACGATATTGTTAATACCACTTCTTCAAAATGACCTATTTAGTATTTTTGTGAAATTTAGGTTGCATAAGTACGTATAGCACTCACTGCTTTCCAGCAAACAAGCCTAAAATGGTGTATAAATTTAAAACTCCAACTTACAAAACCCGTCCTGCCAGTTTTACTACCACGAGGTGCTTGAAAAAACTAGCCCTTCAAGAAACAAAAATTGATTCTTTATTGTACACAAATAATCACTCTCAATTTTTACATGGATGAACTCATGACTGGCGGCGATGACCCTAACAAGCTGATTGCGTTGCAAAATAAAATAATGCAATCTTGAAAAGTGCTGCATTTCCATTAAGGAAATAGATATTAAATTCTAAAAACCTTTTAGAGGAGTCAAGCTCACTTAGTTACAGATTGAAAAACATCTGAAAGTACTAAAACTCTATGAATTTTCCGGTTTCCCGTACCCAAGAATTGTTACAAAAGTAACCTAGTAGAATCGCCAAGTGCCACAAAGCATACAATCTTAAGTAACATTGCTCAAATATTTAACCCACTAGGTCTTCCCGGTTCAGTCATACTTAATGCAAAAACTATCATGCAAGAGCGTATATTATCCTCTAACAAGTCAGTTCCATTCGATATTGACAATCGGTGAAAAGTTATCACCTATAGGTTCCTCCACCGTTAATTGTTTATGGAAACTCCAAACTCCAAACTGATACTAGTGATCACGCGTATTTGCAGGAAATGTCCGTGGATAAACTATAGATTTGCTCTAAATCGCGCCAACCATTACATCTTCGTCAATCTCAACCAGCCCCAACATTTATCCAGGAAATGGATGTAAGCTACTTAGAACTAGAAGTTGTCTTTTACCAAGACGGATACAACCAAAACGTAAAACTAAACGACCAGCAACAACCTAAAATACTAAAAAAGTATTCAAGCAATTAAAAAGTTCCAAGCGTGCTTGGAAGATATTCTTCGCATATACAAGGTGCGGCAGGAAAACTTGCTGATTTGAATTGAGCGCCAATGAGCGAGACGTGGTCAGAAAGAGGTAAGGAGAGTCTCATTCAAAAAAGAAAGTCTTAAAGGTTTGTTACTGCTCAAGCCAGTTGTCGTTATGCGTTGGACAAAGGAGAAGCGTGCGTTCGCCGTCAAAGCCTACTTTTCCAATGGCCGGTCGGTGGTCGCCACCAAACGTGCCTTCCGAACTCGGTTCAATGTTCATCGCACGGGTCCCGTTCCTGGCCGGCAATCGATCGTTTCGTGGGTGGACGAATTCAGAGAAAGTAGCAGTGTAGCAAAAAAAAAGAACCTGGAGGTCAACAGACTTCCAAAACCCCAGAAAACGTCGAGAGGATGATGCTGTCGTTTTTGCACTCTCCCCGGCGTTCGGCGCGCAAAGAGGCAGGCGCTCTGGAAATTTCTGATCGCAGTGTAAGACAAATTCTTCACAACAAACTCATATTTCATCCCTACAAACTCTCTGTGGTGCAAAAGCTCAGTGAACGCAATTTTGTTTTTCTCTCTTTGTTGATAATTGGGCCTTACTTTTTCGAGAAAAAAGAACACACTGTTACTGTAAATGCAGTTTGCTACAGAGAAATGATTCCCGTCGATATGCTCGAAATATTGGAGCAAAACTTGAAAAAGCAGGTGAATCAGTGTATCGCTAACAAGAGCCGCCATTTGTCCGATGTCATTTTTAAAACCAATTGAAACAAAAATTCAAGATGTGTACACCACGATAAAAAAAGAATTAAATCGATAATGTGAAATACTTTTTCTTTTATTGACCTTCCAAACCAGCAAGTTTCCCTGCCGCACTCTGTACAACCAAGTCCTAGCTGAACATGTCAATGTTCAGATGGCCCATATACAAACTAATTTTAAGTTCCCAACGCAACAAAAAAAAAACAATCAAGTATACGCTTACGTCTCCAGCTCCCAGCAAATACGACCGTTCAAGAGAAATAAAACTAAAAATCCTCGTTTACGCAGCTCAAAAAATTTATTACCATTACCATTATTCTTTCTGAGACAAGACAATTCCACAGCAATCACACTGAAACCAGCTTAAAGTCTTGAGACAACCGCTCCGCTTTCCAACTAATAGGACAAGAAATGTTTTTTTGTGGTTTAGGAGAGGAATCTTCTAAAGACTCTCCTGAAGAGAGCGCTTGAAATGGGAAAAAAAGAATGAGAGTCAAACTTTATATAAAGTACCAAGTAGACAAAGATAAAACTCTCATTAAAAGCATCCCTCAGAGAAGATGTTCTCAGAGCAAAGAAAAAAAAACAAAACCATCCAAAAATTTCACTACTAGCCAAGAATACAAAAAGACATCCAAAATTCATCAAAAACTAACCTGATCTGCGCTACTGTTAAAGAAGGAAGATCGGAAGAAAAGACACACGTACCTAACCAACAAACCCTAGATGACCGACTACTTAAGCCTCTACTATATCACAAAGAAGACAACTGATTAGTCCTAACGGTAGACCGAGACTTCCACCAGCTAAAAAACCTGAGCCACACTGGGTAATCCTGCCCCAATAACAAACCGCAACTCAACGGCATTCTGTTAAGGCCTGCAAGATATGGCAATGCCTCCATCACATTACTAAAACCTCCAAGTAAATCCGGAAGATCGTCCGCACGCAAAACTGCAAATAAAAAGTCACTTAATCAGTAAAGTCGGTCCAATCCAAACTACTGACACGTTATCATGCTATAGAGTTATCCACCCACTCACCCAAGTGTTCGTTATCAAAAAAAATGAATTTTTCTCCTCTCTGCGAACGTCAGAAGTTATTTAATCACAAGAGAAGGTCGTGATCCAGTCTCTTGATATAATACTTGGATGAGTGGGTGGACTACTCCAATCTAAACTATTGGCTTGTTATCATGCTATGGAGTGTCCCACCCGCCCAAGTGTTTCGTCATCAAGAGATTAAATGTTTGACTTCTCTGGGAACGTAAGAAGTCACTTAATCACTAAAGACGATCGTGATCTAACTTCTTGATAACTAACACTTGGGTGGGTGGGTGGGCCACTCCAATCCCAACTAGTGACTGGTTATTATGCTTTAAAAATATCCCACCCACTCACCCAAGTGTTCGTCATTAAGATATAACTCTGCGAACGTCATAAGTTATTTTATCACAAGAGAAGATCGTAATCCAACTTCTTGAGAACTAACACTTGGGTGGGTGGGCCACTCCAATCAAAACTACTGAGTCGTTATCATAGAATAGATTGACCCGCCCAAGTGTTCGTTATCAAAACATTAAATGTTTGACCTCTCTGCGAACGTCAGACGTTATTTAATCACTAGAAAAGATCGTGAACCAACTTCTAGAAAACTAACACTTGGGTGGGTGGGTGAGACACTCCAATCCCACTACTGACTCGTTATTATGGTATATAGTAACCCAACCACCCACCCAAATCGTTCGTTATCAAAAGACTGAATGTTTGTTCTCTCTGGGAACGTCAAAAGTTATTTAATCACAAGAGAAGGTCGTGATCCAGTTTCTTGATAAGTAACACTTGGATGGGCTACTCCAATCTAAAGTACAGACTCGTTATTATGGTATAGAGTGTAGTGTTCGTCATCAATAGATTAGATGTTTGACCTCTCTGCAAACGTCAAAAGTTACTTTATCACAAGAGAAGATTGTGTTCCAACTTCTTGAGAACTAACACTTGGGTGGATGGGTGGGCTACTCCAATCTAAACTATTGGCTTGTTATCATGCTATAAAGTGTCCCAACCACCAAAGTGTTCCTCATCAAGAGATTAAATGTTTAACTTCTATGAGAACGTAAGAAGTCACTTAATCACTAGAGACGGTCGTGATCTAACTTCTTGATAACTAACACTTAGGTAGGTGAGTGGGCCACTCCAATTCCAACTTCTAACTGGTTATTGTGCTATGGAACACCCCACCCACTCACATAAGTGTGTTCATTCTGCAGATGTAGCCAGCTACTTACAACTAGAAGTCCTCTACAAAAAAAAACAACCAAAAAATGGTCCTCCATGCCAACATGAAATGCCAAGTAGTTGTATGAACAACCAAAAAGAACCGCGGGCCTACTTGAAAGACAAAGCATTTATTAACACACAAGCAAGATTTCGTTTGGCAAAACTTATCATCAAACTCCAAGCTGTTTCTTCGCACTTTTAACATAGATTAATTTTAAGGTTAAAGGTTGGTCTCAGCTGCCAAATTCCCGATAACCCGATAAAAAAATAAACAAAGACATCAACTGAATGGCACTACTCAAACGCAACAACAAAGCATACACCAGCCTCTTCAGGTCCCAAAAGCTACAGCCAATCAAAAAACTAAAATAATAAAATTAGAAACCCTTGCCCCTACTGTAACAACGCCGCTTAGAAGAACTTAAAAATGAAGATAAGTACCCAGTCAAGTTCAGCTGATCGTACCTGGTGGCAATGCATCAAAATGTAATCCAACACCACCACGGAGAAAATGTCGCCAAATACCCAAGAGAAAAGTAAAAATAAAGACCTACCCCTGAGCAAAAGTACAAAACAAACGTTCAAAGATTTACTAAAAACCTAACCTAACAAAGAAAAAAAAAAAAAAAAAAAACAAAAGAAAATCAGGTGATGATGGATATGTGCAGGCGTTCTTAGTACCGGTTGCCATCAGCGAGATGACGTGCCAACTCTTGGAACACGAGATCTTGTCCGTCAACAAACCACAATTCAGCAGCATTCTTATTCGGAGTTCCGCAATGCTTTTTAACACTTAACACTACTGCCAACTACCACCCAAAAATAAAGCTGATAGAACGCCGGCACATAAACTTCAAATCAGTATAACGCTTCGAAAAAGATCAAAACAAAGAAATGAATAAAGTAGATAATACAAACAACATAATAAGAAGAATTTAAACATAAAATGGAGCCCCGAATACGAAGCTCTGCAGCCATCAATATGGAGACGGTGTAGAGCAGCAAGTGGGGAGAAAACAAAATGAAATATAATCTATAAATATCTTAATAACAATTAAAAAAAAAAAAAAAAAAAAAAAAAACGAAGAAAGATGAAGATGAGTACCCAGCTAAACTCAACATCAAATAGATGAAGCTGATTGTACCTGATAGTAAATCATCAAAATGAATATTTTTACCGGCCTAGGACGGTAATGTATCCCTTTGCAATCCATAATACAAGCAAAAATTCGTTTTTTTTTAGAGAGGGCAAGCAAAAAAAATTCTTTAGAAATATAGTAACTTTCTTAACTTGTGATTGCGAATAGAAACATAAAATAAATTTTGCAGAATATTATAGTCCTGAACAAGCAGCAATACATTATAATATAAAAAACTCAATCTCATCTAATGAATTCAAACATATCGAAGTAAGGCAAAAATTATTGTTAATTTTAATATATCGTAATCTAACCATAACGTTCAGTAATTATTTGAACCATTCCGTATGCATTGTACAAAAATATAATTACACAATCTCCATACATATTTCGGTATCCCATAATCGCAGCGTGAACTGATTTTATTTGTATATGCACAAGTCCAGCATGAAAACTACAAGGCTATCACTTTTATCAAATCAATAAAAATAAAACATAAAACAAACCGACAAAACAAAATTAACCCACTTAAAAAAATGCTACATAAAGCACAATGAACAGACTCTTCAAAACAAACATTCCTTTCAATCGCAGCTGCATTATAATAATAATAATAATAATAAACTTTTCGTGTGTATCATATAATCGGCGTCGCAATAAAAACGTTTATTATTTATTCATTGGATTGATACAATTGTTGCATTAGTCAACGGGCGATAAAAAAACGCTCTGCATGACCTTACATAATAAGAGTGCATCGCATCACGATTAAATTCGATATTCCAAACAGGAGGCAACAAATGCGATGGTATTTAAATAATTTAATTGTGCTAATTAGCGCTTAGGACAATGGAAGTTATTGCTGAGGAAGCGATAAGTGAAACTGCGTATCGTGTTTGCTATGTATAATATTGCACTTTGCATTTTTTTTTTCAATGGCATATATTATCTTCGTTACTTTATTTAGTTTGGTATACATTTAATTGTAATTAATACTAGACTAATGTTATGCATGTTAATTTTATATTACCTAAACAAATACATTAAATGATTATAATTTATTATGTCTGCACTTGTAAGGTTGATGCACGAATAATGTAATTATAAAAAACGAGTTTATTTATACACAAAAAAGTAAAAAAATATTTTAATCTCATTATTGGACAAAAATAATATTGTAACTAATTAAAAATTATTGTTAATTGCCTTTTCTTACATAACTCATTACTATACAATTCAATGGTATAATGTGAGGTCGAAGTCAAAGTTGGAAATAATTTTGTTATTAATTAAAAAAAGTCTGTTCACATTGTTGTTGTTTATATGTTTGTTGCCAAACTTGTTTAGTCTTTGCTGCACGACCGCGGCAGGTGGTAGTAACTTCTATTTTCTGAATGACAAACACTTGGGTGCGCGAGAACACAATATCAAACTACCGACCTAGTATTCAAAAACTGTGTTCCCGCCTACCCGCCGAAGTGTTTGTTATCGAAAACTTTATTACGTCATCTCTCTCTTGTAACTTGATGACATCTGTCAGACACTCTGTCATGTTTCTTTGCTGCAGGAACGCGACAGGTCGTAGTAACGTCTAGTTCAAAAACTGTGTTCCCGCCCACCCGCCCAAGTGTTTGTTATTAAGAATTTTATTACGTCAGCCCTGTCTTGTATCTTAATGACATCTGTCAATACATTCTGTCATGTTTCTATGCTGCACTGCAGGAACGCGGCAGGTGGTAGTAACTTCTATATTATGTATGACAAACACTTCAGCGGGTGAGCGAGTGAGCGGGAACACAATATCAAACTACCGGCCTAGTATTGTAAAACTGTGTTCCCGACCACCCGCCCAAGTGTTTGTTATCAAGAACTTTTTACGTCATTTCTCTCTTGAACTTAATGACATCTGTCAAGCACTCTCGTCATGTTTGTCAGCTGCAGAAACGCGGTAATCGGTAATAATTTCTAGTTCCAGTATAACAAACACTTTGGCGGGTGGGCGGGAACACAATCAAACTACCAGCCCAGTATTCTAAAACTGTGTTCCCACCCACCCGCCCAAGTGTTTGTTATCAAGAACTTTATTACATCATCTCTCTCTTGTAACTTAATGACATCTGTCAGAAACTCTGCCATGTTTGTTAGCTGCAGAAACGAGGCAGGTGGTAGTAACTTCTAGTTCGTATATGACAAACACTTGGGCGGGTGGGCGGGAATACTTATCACACTACCGGCCCAGTATTCTGAAACTATGTTCCCGCCCAAACTTCTAGTTCCAGTATGACAAACACTTAAGCGGATGGGCGGAAACACAATATCAAACTGCCGGTCCAAAATTCTAAAACTGTGTTCCCGCCCACCCGCCCATTTGTTTGTTATTAAGAACTTTATTACGTCATCTCTCTGTTGTAACTTAATGACATCTGTCAAGCACTCTCGTCATGTTTGTTAACTGCGGGCAATACCTCACTTTCAATTTCCACTGCTACATTGGCGTACAACATTGGACAACTTTTTTGAGCAAAAAATTGGGCCCCAGATCAAAAACAAACTAGTACCAAAATTTTGTTGGGGTACTTCAAACTTATATAATATTTTTTTTTGTAAAACTAAAATACGTAAAATAAATTTTAGTTTTACCAACATTATTAGACCGTACCTGTACAAAATGTAGATTTGCGTTAACTGGACCACAGAACTAAAGCAGCGCTGAGCCTTTATAAACCAAGTTAACCACGTAAATCTATATTGAATAGCGCATTTTAGATTCGTTTCACAAATACACAAATTTACATCAAAACACAGTTTTTTTAAATTTATTAAAAAACTTTGTACTGAGCCTACATAAGCCAAGTTAACCTAGTAAATCTACATTGAATCGCGCATCTTTTAAGACTAGTTTCAGGTTTCTAAGTAGTAATTTCATCGTTTAACAAGATAAACACAAAAGTGCGACTTTTTGACAGTTTTTTGCATTTTACTCGAAAACTTTGCAGTTAAGCAATACAAGCCAAATTAACCATGTGAATCTACATTGAATCGCGCATCCTTTCGAGACTAGTTTCAGTGCTCTGCGTAGTCATTTGATGATTTAAGAAGAGATAAAACACAAAATGTGCATAAAAAATTTCACTTTCTGACAGTTTATTGTATTTTACTCAAAAACTTGGTACACAACCTATATAAGCTAAGTTAACTATATACATTAAATCGCGCATCTTCTGAGACTAGTTTTAGATCTCTGCAAAGTCATTTGAACGTTAAACGTAAAATATAACAAAAAAAATTAATAAAAAGTGTCACTTTCTGGCAGTTTTTTGCATTTTACTCAAAAAATTGGTAGATACCCTATATAATCCAAGTTAACCAAATAAATCTACATTAAATCGCGCATCTTTTGAGACTAGTTTTGATCCTCTGCAAAGTCATTTGAACTTTAAACGAGAAATATAACAAGAAATTTGAATCAAAAGTGTCACTTTCTGACAGTTTTTTGGATTTTACTCAAAAACTAGGTGGATAACCTATATAAGCCAAGTTAACCAAATAAATCTACATTAAATCGGGCATCTTTTGAGACTAGTTTTAGATCTCTACAAAGTCATTTGAACGTTAAACCAAAGATATAACAAGAAATTTTAATAAAAAGTGTCACTTTCTGACATTTTTTTGCATTTTACTCAAAAACTCGGTAGATAATCTATATAAACCAAGTTAACCAAATAAATCTACATTAAATCGCGCATTTTTTAGATCTCTGCAAAGTCATTTGAACGTTAAACGATAGATATAACAAGAAATTTGAATCAAAAGTGTCACTTTCTGACAGTTTTTTGCATTTTACTCAAAAACTCGATAAATAATCTATATAAGCCAAGTTAATCAAATGAATCTACATTAAATCGCGCATCTTTTGAGACTTGTTTTAGATCTCTGGAAAGTTATTTGAAAGTTAAACAAGAGATATAACATGAAATTTGAATCAAAAGTGTCAAGTTTCTGACAGTTTTTTGCAGTTTACTCAAAAACTTTGTACTAAGCTTATATGAAATAAGTTAACCACGTGCATCTACATTAAATTGCGCATATCTTAGGTTCTAGCAGACCATTCCACCGACATAAGAACCAGTACAAATAAATTGATAAAAAAGTTGTGTCGCTCGCTTCTGGACACAGGTGCAATAGCCTCCAGTCAGGTGGATACTAGTCCCATGCCCAAACATACCAAAACTGGCTAATTCAAAACACCAATGGGCAATTAGTACCAGCAACAACAAACGTCCAATGTGAGAAGATGCCTTAGCCCCACACCGTCCAAAACGCAAATATTACGTTCCTGAAATTTCTTATTAAAGCTCAACCAAGACTCATCGGTCAAGACCATCAACAGATAGTTGCAAAAAACTCTGTCAAAACCCCAAAGAAGAACTGACTGCGCTCTGCCAAATCTAGAGACCCTTAAGCTAGAGATAACCAGCGAGACTAGGTAACTATAGCCTTTCCTATATAAATATCAAGCACGGTGTCCCGCCTTCAGGCAACAAGATGCAACACCAGAACCCATGCCAAAAATAACCACTTTTGATACTATAGATAGAAGAAAATCACAAATTATACCAAAACCCGACCTGACCACCATCTTAACAGAGACCAAAAAATATACAGTCGCTCGTAGAAGATCAAACAGCAGAAAGAATCACTGTTACAACTCCGCAAAAACCGAAACCCACCTCAGAAGAAAGCGTACGCAGTGTCTTCGACTCAGACGGCAGACCTGTAAGCCTACAAAAGAATTCACTCCTAATGGTTCTCCACACAACAGAGAAGCAAGCTCAAGTCTATAGACCAATACCAGCCTTAAGCCAAAACACCATCCAGCTGCAGCATTCTGACTCCAGAACCTGAAGTACTAAAGTGTTTAATCTCTCAAACCAGCAATGATTATACTGCCACCTACCCACAGAAGCAAAAAGTTGTCAAAGACTTCAGAGTTGACCGAAATCATTTCATGGAATCACTTCGTGGAACGGGTGGCACGGCTCAAGTGGCAGTGGGCGGGGCACGTAGCGAGAAACAACATCAAATGGACGAAAACCCTAATGCAATGGAGGCCAAGGGAAACAAAAAAAAGCATCGGACGCCCGCAGGCAAGGTGGAGGGACGACATTCAGCGATATGCGGGCAAAAACTGGATGAAGACCGCACAAGACAGACCGACATGGAAGTCGTTGAAAGAGGCCTATGTCCAGGAGTGGACGAATACAGGCTAAAGAAGAAGAAGAAGACTTCATCTAAAAGTGCACTTATACGAATTCCACTGCAGTAGACACCAAAGTAGCAAAATTTAAGAACCGTTTGCAATGCATGACTCAAAAAATAAACTCCAGCGTTGCTTCCAAAACTAGAGGCTCTATAGATAGAAAGATAACCGCAAACCTGACTATAGTAGGTAACTCTTAGAACCTTTCCCATAAAAATATCGACCGCTCCCCAAATACTAAAACCCATAAAACCAAATTGATCACATCTGATACTATGGATAGAAGAAAATGACAAATTAGAGCCAAAATCCGACTTAACCAAAAATCTAACAAAGATCAAAGACTCCATCCAGCCAATAGTAGAAGACCAAACACCAGAGATTATAACTGCCAAAAACTCCAAAATAAACTAGAAACCCCAAAGGACCCACACAAAAAAGAAACAAAAAATGTGTTAGATCTTTACAATCTATAAATCAATACTAACGCCACAACCGCCCAGAGTATATCAGCCTTAAACCAAACCTAACGAGTGTGAACCAAAACACCCTCCAGTAGCATTATTCTCATATCTCAAGTTTTGATGTCGGAAATGATAAATTTCAAAGAAACCAATACAAGCTTGAAAAACAAGCAGTTATGGCCGTTATCGTACCACCCATTGAACATTGAAGCAAACTTAAACCCAGCAAGAACAACAAAATGTAAGACGCTTCTTTACACACCTACCCACCCATGATTGTTAAATCCGACTACAATCTCTTTATAACATAGCAAAAAAATACAGTACAAAGTAGTACAAGAAACTTCGTCCAGCTGATAGACCAAACTCCAAAGAAAAATTGACAGCTGGCTCTGGCGCAAGCAATTTTAAACTCAGCAAGAAAAATTGTCGTCGACTTCCGAGTAGACTAAAACCACTTCATCTAAAGGTGCACGCATACGGATCCCACTGATAGACACCTAAGAATCAAAAGAATCGTAGAGCATTTCTAGAATGACCTCAACCAAAGAACTACCTTCTTTACACATAACCTAACCACCCATGTTTATAGAAGCCGACTACAATATCTCTTCGTCCAGTTGATAGAGCAGACCCAAAGAAGTACCAAACGCAGGCTCAGCCACAAATAAAACCGCCACCACCAACTTTAACTACAAAAACTAAAAACCCTTCCACTAAACGGATAACCGCAAACCTGACTCAAACCAAAGTAGGTAACTCAATAAATATTTCAAAATCAATTAACAACAACGTCCAGCCCTAGACAACCATGCTTCAAGACCAACACCCAAGATGCCCAAAATAATTACCTTCAACACTAAAAATAAAATGTAGTGACCTACAGTAAACCCACTTTAACTTGGCCCATGGAACGTGTAAAATTAGAACGCGAGAAAGATGTTAAATAAGTGTAAATGCAACAAAGCATACAATATTTTCCTGTATACTAAATTGCCTATTATAGCGGTCAATTTATGATTGCATATGCAGTGAACAGCTTTCTCACTAGAGGTCACCGTGTACTTACTTTTCATACCTTGTGTATACAATTTTGTATAAATAACCCATGTAAATCTATGCAAATTTATCCTGTGATTATGGATCCACTAGAAAGAGTTTTAACAACTTGAAATGACGGTGTTTAAGGGATTTTTAATTGAATTAAATTGATCGACCTATTAGTACTTTTTCAGAAATTTATGCGACATTGAATACATTGCTGGTCGGCAGGCACGGATGTGTGGCCTTTCACAATCAATCTTGTGTGTTTGTTTTTCATTATTCTACCGCACGTTGTAGGATAATACCCTGTATCTGTTCACATAAAAAGTAATCTCGTGTATTTGTTTCAGTCACTTTATGGTAAATAAAATAAACAATTCTGTACAAAAAAAATTACATCGATATCGCTGTTAAAATCACCAGCAACGTTCAAAATGTCTACTAATGTAATGCTTAAACATTTTAATCTTAAAACTTGGGCTTTGAAATAAATTATTAAAATCAAATCGGTTCAATTGAATTTGCTGCAACTAAGGACGCGTTTATATAAAAATCATTCAATTTTTCCCGACACGTTTTCAGACCCTTCTTTTTAACGTGAGCCGTTTGCAAATCAATATCGGTAAATGTGTTTCATTAAAAAAAAGTTCTATTTTATTTCCATTGCCATTCTCAATTGTAGATAATCAGCTTTAACTTGTTACAAATGCTTACAGACAAATACGTATACTTTTAGTCAATTAATGTTCCGTTCTCTCGGCAGAAGTAAAACATTTACTTTACTACAGTATTTGAAAAAATAGATTTAAAACAGAATTTAAAAAAATTACCGTTTATATACCCTATCAACTTGATTCAAGAAAAAAATCAATTTTACGCTTAAATAAAAAAAAATGTTTGCCATCCATTAAAAATGTTATTTTTTCAACACCTTTCAAGCCAAAAATGCATTTTTTTTATAATTTGTCAAAAGAATCAAAACTTGGGCTTGAAATATCAAAATATTGTCAGAAAGCACCAAAATCCACACATAAACTGTTGAATAGTGAAAAAATCATAAAAATTGCAAAATCCGGTTTTGAACTTTTTAGACAATTGTCACTTAAGTTTAAATTTTGTGGGCGTGTGGATAGGATTGAAGTACCTGCTCACCCGCCCGAGTGTTTGTGATCCAATTTCTTGATCACAAACATTTGGGTTTGGATTGAGAACTAAGTTTAAATTTTGTGGACGTGTAGTTTGGATTGGTATTCCCCGCCCACCCGCCCAAGTGTTTGAAGTTTCATCACTATAAACAGGTGAATAGACAGAAACTAAGTACAAATTATTTAAGCGTGTGGTTTGTGTTCCCAGTACACCCACCCAAGTGTTTGTGATCCAATTTCTTGATCACAAATACTTTGGTGAATGGGCGGAAGCTAAGTATAAATTATTTGGGCGTGTGGTTTAGATTGGTTTTCTCCACTCACCCGTGCTTCAAATTCTTGACTAGAAACACTTTGGTGAATAGGCGGAAACTAACAAAGCGACCAAATCAAATCAGCACCCGACTGATGCAATTATAATTGCAACAATGTCAAGCCATCTACATATTAATTCAAATTTAATCCAGGATGGATCCACCACCAGCGAAAGATCCCGCCACCTAAAAACTGACGGATAGTAAGATTCTGGCCTACCTATACATTCAGTTTCAGAAGTAAGAAGCGGCCATAAAACAACAAGCAGAAGATTTCAGGAGCCAGGAAAATACCGTTATCGAAATAGTTGAAGAAGACTCCAAAAGGATCGACATCCTCCGTGATGACTTCAACCATCAAGGTCCCGAAAATTAAAGCATCTTCCTCAGTTGCTGCATCCAAGCCGCCCCCATGTCTCCGGCCAATGCAGCTCAAACCTCCCTCACAAAGCCATCGCCTATATAGGTGGCACAATGTGCATTTCTTGAGTTTTCTCACTAAGACAATTTTCACGAAGATAGGAAGGTCCATGCACAAAAATGTGCAAACTTCTAAGAATCATTGAGTCGGTAAGGCGCTCGTGAAGGTAAATCCGACACTTTAAAAGGTGTTTTAAGAAGATTCTCCTCTCAATCCGCAAAAAAAGTATAAAATAGTTTGGATTGATGTTTCCACAAAAACACCAAAATCTAGCCATAAAATGGTTAAATGGTGTAAACATCTTTATAAAATATCAAAATGTTTGTTAGATATAACCAAAATCCGGCCATAAACTGTCAAAAAGTGCAACTTTATTAATAAAATGTCAAAAATACCAAAAACTGGCGTTATAATATGAAAATATTGTCAGAAAACACCAAAATTTGGTCACAATCTATTATAAAATGCAAAATTCTATTTATAAAAACCAAAAATAATAAAATCCAGTCATAAAATATTTAAAGAAACGGCCAAAAACACTTAAAAATTGCAAAAATCTGTACCTAAAATGTCAAAAATAGCAAAATCTGACAATATAATATAACAATATTGTCAGAAAACACCAAAACTTGGTCAGAATCTGTTAAAAATTGCAAAATTCTATTTATAAAAACCAAAAATCATAAAATACAGTCTTAAATATTTAAAAAAAAAAACGGCTAAAACCGATTAAAAACTGCAAAATTCTGTACATAAAATGTCAAAAATCCGAACATAAACTGTTGCAGACATAAAACTTTAAACAATTGTTAAAAAGGCACCAAAATAAGGCCATAAACTCTAAAATCATAAAATCTTTTTTAAACTACTGATCCAATATTTATTAACTGTGTTCCCGCCCACCCGCCCAAGTGTTCACTTCCCTCTTTTAACTTAATGGCATCTGTCAGTCATTCTATCATGTTTCTTAGATGCTGGAGCACACTTGAGTGGGTGGGCGGGAACACTTTTTTAAATTACCAGCCCAGTATTCATATACTGTTTTCCCGCCCACCCGCATTGTTAGTTGTGAAAAAATTGCTTACGTGACTTCCCTCTTTTAACTTATTGACATCTGTCACTCATTCTATCACGTTTCTTAGCTGCAAGAACACGATAGGTGGTAGCAACTTCTAATCCCTGCATGACAAACACTTGAGTGGGTGGGTGAAAACACTTTTTAAAAGTATTGGTCTAAAATTTATAAACTTTGTATCCGCCCAAGCGTTTCTTGTCAAGAAATTGTTTACGTCATTTCCCTCTTTTAACTTAATGACATCTGTCACTCATTTTAACATGTTTCTTAGCTTCAGGAATACGATAGGTAGTAATAACTTCTAATTCCTGGACGACAAACACTTGGGCGGGTAGGCGAAAACACTTTTTCAAACTACTGGTCCAGTATTTATAAAATGTGTAAGCGCCCAAGCGTTTGTTGTCAAGAAATTGCTTACATCACTTCCCTTTTTTAACTTAATGACATCTGTCACTCATTCTTAGATGCTGGAACTCGATAGTTAGTGGCAACTTCTAATTCTTGGATGACAAACACTTGAGCGGGTGGGCGGGAACACTTTTTTAAATTGCCGGCCCAGAATTCATAAACTGTGTTCCCGCCCACCCTCCCAAGTGTTTGTTGTCAAGAAATTGCTTACGTCACTTCCCTATTTTAACTTAATGACATCTGTCACTCATTTTATCACGTTCCTGAGCTGCAAAAACACGATAAGTGATGGCAACTTCTAATCCCTGGTTAGCAAACACTTGGGCGGGTGGGCAAAAACACTTTTTTAAATTGCCGGCCCAGTATTCATAAACTGTGTTCCCGCCCACCCTCCCAAGTGTTTGTTGTCAAGAAATTGCTTACGTCACTTCCCTCTTTAAAATTAATGACATCTGTCACTCATTCCATCATGTTTCTAAGTTGCTGAAATACGATAGGTGGTGGCAACTTCTAATTCCTGGATGACAAACACTTGGGTGGGTGGGCGTGAACACGTTTTCAAATTATTGGTCCAATATTTATAAACTGTGTTCCCGCCCACCCGCCCAAGTGTTTGTTGTCATACAATTGCTTACGTCATCTCCTTTTTTTAACTTAATCACATCTGTCACTCATTCTAACATGTTTCTTAGCTGGCAATTTCTAATCATAAGATGACAAACACTTGGGCGAGTGGGCGGGAACTATTGGTCCAACATTTATTAACTGTGTTCCCACCCATCCGCCCAAGCGTTTATTGTCAAGAAATTGCTTCGTCATCTCCCTCTTTTGACTTAATGACATTTGTCACTGATTCTATTACGTTTCTTAGCTGCAAAAAACGATAGGTGGTGGGAACTTCTAATCTCTTTATGACAAACACTTGGGCAGGTAGGCGGAAATTTTTTTTTAAATTACCGGCCCAGTATTCATAAACTATGTTCCCCCCCACCCGCCCAAGTAAACGTTGTCAAGAAATTGCTTACGTCACTTCCCTCTTTTAAGTTAATGACATCTGTCACTCATTTTATCATGTATCTTAGCTGCAAGAACACGATAGGTGGTGGGAACTTCTAATTTCTGGATGACAAACACTTGGGCAGGTAGACGGGAACACTTTTTTAAATTACCGGCCCAATATTCATAAACTGTGTTCCCGCCAAGAAATTGCTTACGTTATCTCTCTCTTTTAACTTAATGACATCTGTTACTCATTCTAACATGTTTCTTAGCTGCAGGAACACGATAGGTGGTAGTAACTACTAATATCTAGATAACAAACATTTGAACGGGTGGGCGGGTACACCTATTTGAACTACCGGCCCAAAATTCATAAACCACACTACAACAAGCAAAAAAGTAATAATTTCAGTAGGCAAGACCTGGTTTGCGGTATAAAGAGCTAAATTTATCAGTTTTTGGAAGCCAAATGTGTTTACGGATCATAAAATGTATCTAAATTTTTGGTGAAAGTTAGTAGCAGTCTAAAATAAACCGTTCAATGAGACTCAGTTGTTCATTTCTGATTGATGAGCCAGCGCCTGCAACTGATAAGTCGTTCTGAACGCAACCAATGCAGTCAAACATCATACCAACAACTGTAAAATAGCAAGTAAGTAGATATGTTCTCAGAAAACTCTAGTAGAATGATTGTATTTGAGACGCCAACTTGTAACAAAAAAGCCAACTTTATAGTAGCAAACCAAAAAGTGTACGTAGAAGTCACTGAGCATTGCAGTACTGTGAGTCGATAATAATTGCTGTAACTTTTGTCATAGAAATTACCGATAACAAAGTCACGTAGATCAGAATTGACCACTGTAGAAACCACCTTATCATTAACTTAGTTACTTTGCCTGATCCGCTGTTTTAAGTGTGGCATAAAAGGTTTCATTGTTTGTAATGCAATGCAAAGTTGGGATACAACCTCAAAAAGCGCTAAACGGCCTTAAGAATCTATACAAAAGTAAATCAAATCCAAAATTGTGCAAACTTTGTATTTAAGCCAAAAAGTCTGCAATATATATAAAAAATTCGTGCAGAAAACATAAAATTGTGCGTTTTCTTTATGCTGCAGTCTCACTGTTATCAACTATCACCTTTCGCCACCAACCACCAAAATGTACAACAAAATTCGATCTATTTGTGAACAAAATTCTAAAAATATCAGTAAGTGAAACTATTTATTGAAAATATAGAAGACATTTGTTTTAAAATATCAAAAATCCTTGTTATAAAAAAATTTAGAATTACGTAAAATCCTTACATCATAAACTCCAAATATCTAATTTGAAATTACCAAAACTGGCTTTATAGTACAATTAATCAATATAATTATTTTGTAAAAATTTATTATTTTGACAGAAGCTAAGCTTACATGATACAGCCTAAACCAAAAAGTCAAACCTAACCAATATATAGAATATTATAATTAAATAACCGTTGGAAAACACTTATTATCGTATCAAGGTTAGGTGACAACGCCTTAATGCATTTCCGTATTTTCATAATTCCATTTAATTATTAATTAAAAATTAAATATCCTATAAGATTTTTAATCTCGTTACGACAATAATTCTAATCCTAAACCAAAAAATTTTTTTTTTTAATTTAATTAAATTTATATTATAAAATTTAATTAAATATATTTTGAAGGTATATCAGGTCTAGTATCAGGGGTTGAGTAGGCGACGCCCTAAACATTCAATTGTCATGGGGTGACCATATTTTGTTAATTACATTTAATTGGTCCGCTGAGTTGTGGTCGGTTTTTGCGAAACAATATAGAACAAAATAACATAAAAACAAAAGATTTAAAATTCCAATAGGAATATTTGTGGTATAAAAAAATGCTCGACTACAAGGTCGTAAATAATATCAGTACGATATTGTTTATTTAAAAGTATTTTATAGTCTAAATAAATATTAACCAAATTAGAATAGTATTTCATGTTATATTAAATATTATTATTAAATTTAATAGCATGGGAATATTCAACATGTCCTTGCACTTAAAGAACAATCAGTTTAATTTTATCTATACATTTTATACCTCCATTGTATATAAAAATAAGCAGATGTTTAAATTGAAGACTTAATTATACAAACAGATTAAATGCAATTAATTAAATATGATTGTGAAATAATGATACTGCCAAGTGTTTATTTATAAAAAGAAGTTATCGCTTTTTTATACGACAAACAATTTAACCGATTTTATTATTTTTATAAATATAATTCACTTATCTGCTTAAAATAAAACAAATTGTTTATTATGATTTTAAAAGAAATAGTTGCGAAATCTAAATATATGAAACAAATATAAAAATCCGCTTCAAGGTCTTTGCAGTATTTTTTAAATTCAGATTATATGAATTTAAGACCGGCTTTTGCATTATAAATTTGATTGAACTTACCATGCCTTTACCCTGATGAGTACTTCTCCCTCATTGGGTGTGGGTTCAGGTTTGTTGAGGATCTTCACCGTTTTTAATCCGCCGAAGCCGGTCAGGACGACGGCTCTCATCTCCTTAGCCGGTTGGGTTTCGGCAGCTGGTGCTTCCGCAGCTTCGCCGGTACCATTTTCTTTGACTTCGTTTTTTGGTGATTCTTCAGCTTTCTGTTCGGTCTCAGCTACTGCGACTGGTTCTGCTGTTGCTTCAGACATTTTAGCACACTCGCGTTTATTATATTCTTTATAAAAATAATTGTTATATGCGTTGGTGGTTTGTAAGTAAAAGCCGGGCGACTTCTGCAACTCTCGAACGAACAATGAGTAATGTAACAGGTGCTTGTATGCTTGTCTGCCGCCGCTGAAGTTGGTTAGGGCGCGTCACTCTCACTCTCGCATGCGCTTTGCGATGGCTTTGCGCTTGGTTCTGTGGGATCTCGAACTGGCGAAACTGCGAAGCCCGGCTATAAAAAATATCAACCCCCTGCATGCCCCTCGCTCTCTTGCAGTCGCGATATACAGACACTTTCAAGGGCGGATACAGGAAACTGCACATCAAGAGGAATTTCACAGAATCATTCATACACATTGTTACATATTTAAAGGCCGTATCATGTACTTCTCCCCAACTTATGTCTGTACATAATTTATTTAATATGTTTCTACGCAAAATTGGTACATGCAATATTTTTTTAGCATTGCATGAATTGTTTATTTACAAAGTGCGGAATTTAAGTTGTACTATTTAGACAAAAAAAACTTTTTCATATTTTTTAGATTTGTTTTATTGTTTTTATACATATTTACACAAGACCTGATTATATTAAGCTAGTGGTTAAGCAGTAAAGACGTATCTAAAGCAAAAATGTAAAGGGTTTAAATTAGTGAAAGTCTTTGTGGCGGATTTAGACCATCCGAGGCTCCAAAACATAAAAATAGTTGTAATAGCTCCAAACGACACAGATTCGATCAGTAGCTCAAAAATAAAAATTCATTTTTACAGATTATCGATAGCAAATTAAAAGCAAACAAACAAAAATATTTCTAAAGTGACAAATAAAATAAGTAGTGCAAAAACTGTCATTTTCAAAATTGACAATCGCATTAAATTGATGCATGACATTGATCGCAAAGTGACACATTTTTAGGTTATGTGAATACTGTCACACAATTATTTTGTTGAACTTTGAAGCAGAATGCTCACGTTATGTAGCACAATTTAAAGACGTTTAGCAGATTTGCTATCTACTGTCCATGTTTCTTAGTAGAATTTTGTGTTTGCATTCATTTCAGTTTAGCCAAATCAAGTTTTAGCTTAACAGAAATAATGCTTTATGGTTTTGTTTAGCAATTAAAGAATTACAACTAAATACAATTCCGTGCATAGAAATTAATTTACTTTGCACTTTTGCCTTTAAGCATTATTTATTTAAAACTAAATGTCAGATCAAAATAAAACTTATAAAAGATCATTTAATAATAACAAATGTATTGTTAAAACCCATTTTGCCTTCTGAAGCAAAAAATTGTGAAATAAAAAGCATGAAACAAATTAACAAGATCAACTGGTACTTTTTAATAATGTAATAATAGATCTTTTGACTTAATAACATTTTGCATATGATTAGGCATAGACCTAATCAAGCTTAATATTGATTTTTTAAGAATGTTATCTTTTTCTTCTTCTTGGAGGTAGGCAATCATATGTTTGAATTTGTACTGATCTTGTGGAAATCACCAGAAAAAACTCCTTCTTCCGATTATTCTTTTTTCTTCAAGTTTTACTTTCCCAATTAATTGCTAGAATTGGTATTTGTTATTTTAGAAGAAGTACGAGAAGTCGGTCAAGTATTTGAGTCATCAAATTAGCGCAGAAGGAAATCACCTATTAACTAACATAACCTAACTTTTTTTTAGTGTGGGTGGGGAAGCTTACTAGAGATGTTAGATTGTTTTTTGACGATCTATTTCTTCGGACTCTTTATCCTTTATTACTTTGTGTATGTATTTTTTATGGCTTCCCATTCCTCTTCTCCTTTGAGCTTTGTCTCTACAGTATTGCCGGGTGTTAGTTTCAAGCCTACTTCTTCATTTAAGTTCTCTCTTTTGGTTTGCCATCTTTGGCATGTATAAAACGTATGTTGCGGAGTGTCTTCTTCGTTGCAGAACATGCACCAATCGTTTCTCTCTATTTTGAACCGGTTAAGGTTAAAGAAAATTTTGTGATGTAGTAATCTACTTTTCCATGCTTTTTGTTAATCCAGCTGTTAAGATTTTTAATTAGGCATTTTGTCTAAGCTGCTTTGCCAGTTTCCTCGCTCCAACTCAATTACCATTTGTCAAGCATTTCTTTTTTTATGTCTTCTTTTTCCTGTTTGCTCTTTTTGTTTGTTCTTGTTCTTTGTTCTATGAGTGTTATTGCTGCTCTCATCCTTATTGCCTCTGTTGAAACAGTGCGGTACACGCTAGCTATCCTTATTGCTAGTGTTTGCTGGTGTGCTTTCAGCATTTTGCAATAACTTGCCAGTCTCATTGTCTCTTCCCATATTGGGGCACTGTACAGTACAACATTATTGAGTGAGACTCAATGTTTTTCTTTTTGTTAATGCCAACACTGATTTTTTCGCTTTTTTAGCTGTTTGTCTTATGTGTTCTTTCATGGTCATTTTGTGATCTATCCACACACTATTTTATAGCTGTATTTGATTGGATTTAAATGTTTCCAATGTTGAGAGTAATCTCTCTCAGTTTCCTCCCTCCAAATAAGATAACCACTTCTGTTTTACTACTCTCAATCTGTAGCTTTAGTTCTTCAATTTTTTTTTATACGCCGGATTGCATGGTTGCATGGTCCTTTTCTTTTTTGACTCATACTATTATTGCCGTGTTATCTGCAAAGCAAACTACCTTTGTTCCTGTCGGTAATTAGTCTTCTAGACTGTCGTTGTAGTTGTAGTAGCCTTAGTAGGTCAAGAACAAATCCTTGCGGTACCCCGCATGTTAGCGTTATTATCTTATTTTTTCCTACATAGAGTTTCCTATTTTGAAAATAGCTAGTTAGCACTTTTTTTGTGTGTTTACTAATTTTGTTTCCTCTTTAGCATTTCTATAGTTCTTTCTAAGGTACCGTGTTGAAAGCGTTTTTGATATCAATAGTTGTTAGAATACAATGTCTCCTGTTTTGTATTGCATAATTTTTAGCTGCTTTGGCCGCCTTTTTAACTTCTTCTATAGCATCTATGGTCAATCTCTCTTTCATAAACCTATAATAGTTGTTAGAAATTATTTTCAGCATTTTATTCTTTAGTCGCCTAGCTAATAATTGTTTATATAGTTTGCAAATTTAGTAGACATAGTGACCTGAACTTTGTCTTGGTTTTAGTTGTTTTTTTAGGTTTTTCTATCAGGACTAACTTTGCTTCTTTCTATTCAGTGGGAAAGTTTTTTTGTTCAAATTTGTTATTTACAACTTTGAGAATTAACTCTGGATAAGTCTTTGCAGTCATTTTGATAATCTCTGTTGGTATGTAATCCGTACCCAGGCGTTTTGTTCTCTTTTGTTCTTCTTAGGGTGTTTTCCAGCTCCTTTGTAGTGAAAAGATGTGTTGTACTTGTCTTTATGTTGTCCCATTTGTTAGTTTGGTGTACGGGAAACAGTTCTGTTGCTATTCTCATTTGCTCTTCGTGGTTTAACGCTGTTTGTTGTAATAGATTTAGCTTTTTGCTTACATTTTTGTAGCCTAAGCCCCGGGTGTATTGTTCTATTTCTTTACATATGCCTTTTCTTTAGCTTTCTCTATGGCTAGTTTGAAAGCCTTTCTTTTATCGTCATATTTGTCACTTAAAATATGTTTTGTGTCTGCATCTTGGTTGTGTTTGTTGTTAGCCTGGCTTGGTTGCATTCTTTCTTGGTTTTTTCCAGTTCCTCAGACAACCAATATATCCCACTGTTAGTCTTGGCTTTTCCCTTTTTGTTAAAGGTTTTATTCATGGCTTTTTTTATTGATTGCATTAAGATTTTAGTGCTTTTTGTACTCACCATGGCCATTTCGTCAACTAACCGGTCTATAAACGCAGGGATAAATTTGGTCTTAATCTGAACATAGGTTGAGATTAATATACAATTTGGATGCACCTCTAACAAAAGTTGGTTCTTTTCCAATATTGATGATAGCAAGGTTTCTTTCAGCCAACCATTCCTTTAGTATTGTTTCGTTCTTGTCATCTTTTGTATTTCCCCATAACCTTGCTTTACAGTTAAAGTCTCCCGGTACGATTATGGGTTTGTCATGTTTTTTAGTACTTTCTCCAAGTTTATGTACAAGGTTTGTCCGGAAAATACGTATAAAAGTAAAATAATAACTTAATTTTACAATTATTTAGGTATTTCAATATGGTCTCCGTCAAAGTACTCCCCCTGAGACAAGATGCACTTCTGCCAACGCCGTTTCCACTGTTGATAAGATTGCTGAAAGTCTTCAGTTGTGAGGCTCTTTAGTTGCTGTGTCGTTGCTGCCTTGATGGCTTCTACATTTCCCAAGTGCCGCCCCCAAAGCATCATTTTGCATTTTGGGGACAGGAACATAAGGCGGGTAAATCTGTCACTGTAATTGAGCTTCGGGCCAAAAAAATTTTCATTTGAAATTTTTCAGGTTTTAGTTTGTGGACGATTGTTTTGGGAATTGACAGATTCTCAGCTATCATTCTAACTGTTAATCGACGATCTTTAAGAACACAAAAACCCAAATTTGTTCAACATTTTCCTCAGAACTCAATGTGGAGGGTCATCCTGAGCAAAGGTCATCTTTCGCGTCTTCTCGGCTTTTCCAGAACTTTTTTAACCACTTGTTGACGGTAGGTTCTTTCAGAGAATTGTCTCCGTAAACTTGATTCAAACACTCAAAAATTTCACGGCCATTCTTGCCTAGCTTTGCAAAAAACTTGATGTTGATGCGCTGTTCCTCAATCAGAGAGAGCTCTATGCCGACGGCAGGTAAAAAAGGGTTACTTTTAACAAGCAGACGTAAACTCCTACTTACTTGCAGAACGCTCTGGCTTGAATTGGGCGTTGAGGGGATTGCATAGCAAACGGGGACTACCGGGCCGCCCCTTCACAACGCCTTGACACGTCGCCCCAAATTGTTTATAAGTATTTACCGAACAAACCTCGTAGATATGTTTCAAATTCTTTGATGTTGTTACTCAAAACTAGCAGTCCTTTTCATAGAATTGCAAAGCTCCAAAAAACCTTTTGTGTAAACCAAAGTCAAGTCCAATGCATTCGATAACATTAAAATTACCTTGGACCAATCATTAGCAGTCTTCCACCAGGTTTCAACAGCACGTTATATCGTATAACAGTACCAAACTCACTCTTTGCCAAACCAAATACCACCCATAAAGAAATATCAAACCTACTTAAAAGAGAACGCGTTCACGTTCAGATCAAAAGATCAAGCCTTAGTCTAACTAGAGAACTTTTGAGATGTCAAAACCAAGTTTACCAAGAAGTCCCTCTTCTTACAGAAGTTTGACTTTCACGTGAAACACATCTCAGCTACCACTAACCTCCTACCGGACGTTTTTCCAAGCAATAAAACCATTAGTAAAAGAATTGCAACAACTATTTCCCCGGAAGAACCAACCATTGCTAAAAAACCGGCCTCAACTTTTAAGTAGAACTTACTCTAAGTACCACTAACTTTCTACTACGCATCTTGAGCTTGAGCAATAAGACCATTGTCGCATTGGTGGAAGAATCAGGACAACTACTTTTCCTGAATAGCTTGGGCTATCTATACCAACTTTTCGGCAGAGCTCAGAACCCGTACCAAGCCAAACTGTGCTTATTAGAAAAAAAAACCTTTCCAGTGGCAGTCCAGCGCACACATGAAGCGTGTTAGCAAACGCAAAACATAGATCAGGAATGGCAAACAAGAGTAGATGACCCTAAGTATTTTGAAAGGACAAACTTAGAATACAAGATAGAGCAAAAGGGCAAATTTATTACAACAAACTTTCCGGAGTGAAACAAAAAGTAAAAAACATCATTCAACGGCCACGGCCTAACGTAAAAAAAGAAGAAAAGCCTAAAAGTTAAAACTGGTCCGTCGTAACCAAAAACCTTCTTAAACCTGCACCCGCCAAGTAAACCATAAAAAAGAATAAGCCATATGTACACAACGCAAACAAGTAAACAATACGCGTTGACCATAATAGACCTCTGGATTAGGTGAGTCAAAGCAGTACCCATACCAACTGCTACCAAATCCTAGAACAACAACTGTTCTACAGGTAGAAATCTACTTCAAAGTCTTACTATCTTTTAACAGCCTCCAATTTACAAGTTAGCATTTTGAAAATGTGGTACAACTGTGGAAAGCCAAACACCATACCGCAACTTACCATCCACAAGCCAACCTAATAGAACAATGACACGCGGAGATAAAAAAAACATTCGAGCCCTAAAACAAAAGCGTGATAGTATTCCACTGTAAACGCAAAACAAACGTAACAAGGAGAAAAACTCCAAACAAGTTATTATTGGGGCAAAACTTAGCCAAACCAAAGAGGTTGTTAAGATCTACCATAGAAAGAACACAAAGTAAAGATCATTGCTTGCAAAAGAGCAAGAAACGCCAGGGAATATCAGGCAAAAAAGCTGGTGATGGTACAAAAAAGAAGTGAGTTGAGTAACAACAAGTGGTTACTGGGTGGAAAATAACAGATTTTGACCATGGACATACAAATTCTACACTGTCTTAGAGAGCCACCTGCAACTGTTGGGTTGCACAAAACTTACCAGTCTGCACTCCTGCCTTCTCCCGCTTTACGGAAACCTGAATTAGAACCTGACCCCTTGTCTTCTCCCGTTTTACAGAAACTTAAAGTAGAACCTGACCCCTGATAATCGTTTTGAATACAAATATCACATCACTTAGGGACTTTTTTCTCAAGCCCACAAATGACATAAGGCATTTGTACCTGCCGTCGTAAGTCACATCCCAACGCGTTATCTCCACAGCGACCTTCAAGTCACCACCTGGCAAACTACTGAGGTGTGCATTCACTTGGCCGCGGATTCGTTACTAAGCAAGTCACACTCAACCGCGCAAGCTATAGATCAACCTGACGTTGGCCGTCTGACACAGTTTCTTCTTCTGCTTCTTCGTTTTCTTTTTGTAGTTTACCCTGGTAAATTACTTCTCTAGAAGCGAGGTTTTGAAATAGATCGTGCCAATAATTTCTAGCTGCAGATGCATGATCTTAGAGGTAGAGGACTCAATCGGTGTTTTAAAAAGCTTTTTGAAATAGGTATGAATTGGGGCGTCTCACGGCTTCTTGACCCGCTTAGGCTAGCTCAGGTTTACAACTGTGAAGGGTTTTTGAGCTTTTTTGGAAAAGGTCAAGGCTAGTGACGTAGAAAGCTGGTGCAAAAATGTTGTAAATTTTGCTCTTTTTGATCTTGTTGGAAATGTCCTGTCTTATCTTGTAAAAGATTTCCTTTTGATCCAACCTGATCTGCTTGAATTCGTATTCATGCAGATTAACCTTCTCCAACGACATGTAATAAAGTTCTCTAAAGTTGTTGAAGAACTCGCCGTTCTTCTTAAATTGTGCGTACATCATGCCGACAATAACTTCCATGCTCCGTTCGTTCTCTATGCAAAAATAATGTTTTAATTACTTAATTAATTCAGTAAAAATAATTAAGTTAATGTTTGGTTGAGTAAATTAATACTCAACCACATTATCTGTGACTTGATTTGTAATAATAATTGCAGTTATTCGTCGGAATTGCTTTAGTCGGAAGTGGCTGCTTGGATCTCTCTTAGTGTGGACTGATGGGTTGGGTCCACAGTAATGTTTCATCGGTAAATTTTTTTTTGAGCGAGTTTTGCTTATTTGCTGTACTTTGTTTAGTTGCTTCATATAACGCTTAGGGCCGGTTTATTCATGTGTTCTGTAAGTTATTGATTAGTTACGTGTTCAATAAACTTATAGGTCACTTATATAAAATTTGGGTGTATTCATCCCATTTTATATGACAAGTAATTACTGAACGCTTATAATGTTTTTATACGGCTAGTACAACTAAATAGAAAAAGATATCTATATACATATCTGTAAGAAAGACAGAGATAGACTTACTAAAAAGAAAACGATTATGGTACTACTGTTTGTTGTTATTTGTTTGTGGTTACATTCATGTGAAACAAAATGGCATAAGGTTATGTTCTTTTAGTATTTTTTTACTGACGGGCCAAAGTGATCTATATCATTTATCTGTCTTGTAAATTTAATTTGATGACAGATTGTCACTATTGACAGATGAATAAACATTTATTCATGGCAATCTTATCAGTAATGCTACAGAGCACTTTATAGAAAGGTGAATAAATCGGCCCTCAGTCTCGTAAAAGTTGGTAGCGGGCGGAGATTGTTTTTATAGATCGGTAGTCGTTATCTTCTTTGGACCTTTCCACTTGTGCGGCTACACACCGTTGGAAACTACTTGCTCTTGAGGATAACAAGACGTTATTTATAGTTAGTTTGACCTGTTTTGCTTGCTGCAGTCTGTAATCCCAACTATTCACGTTTTTTAAGCATTCCTGTGTGCGGTTGGCTTAAGTTGTGTTCTAACATCAGTTGGCTAAGCCAAAAGTATTAACTCGTGCTACGGGGGGTCTTTGACGAATTGAAAACTGTTGTTGGTCAAAAAGCTTTTTAGGTAGCCTTAGCGGTAAAATAAATTAGCTTTTCCAGTAGCTGCCAATATTAAAATTGATTGCATTAATGCATATTTATTTTCGATTTGGGTTATTTTACAAAACTTTGATCTCTCGTCCGGCTCAGTACTTTTAGATGAGGTAGACAATTGCCATGCACTCCGAACTTATTTAAATGATATCTTTTCTGACATTTGAGAAAGCTTAAACTGGCGTATGATATTACGTATAAGATGGCATCCATCCCGACCATATGCGTATGTTTATATCATGTAGTGCTAGCGTAAGTGTGAGATCTTCTAGAGTTACGTCTTTAAATGCTTTCTCAGTTTTAGATATCCATAATTCTTTGGATTCTTTTTATTGGTAAGCCAGGGATGTTTTCAAATTGTATCTTATGTCATCTACCTAATCAAAATTTTTGTAGTATAGCTGAGCTTTATTTTGGTTTTGGAAAGATTTAATAGTCAAAAAGAACAAGGTCGATTGTAAAGTAAATGTTTCTTTAAAGCAACATTTGTTTCCTACTTCTTGAACAATTTGTGCTTTATGCATTCCTGTATGTAGTTGTCATGCAGAAACATAGTTATGGAGTATTTTTTTGCTTAGTCGTTTTCAAGTTCTTAATAGTATCTTTGTAGATATTCTCCGTTTTTGTAGTTACTTTTGGCATATACGCAATTAAGAAAATCCCCTCAACGTTCCAGAGTAGTGTACCCAAGTCTCATACTCAGTTACAATTCTTTAAAAGAAATCTTCATCTTGAAATAAAGCAGTCAAATTTTTTGCAAATTTGTCATCTACACAGCTTTTGTTCGAGACTAAGCAGCTTGAGAACCCATAGTACTGTCTTATTTCTAAATCTTCATGTACAATTTTAAAAACATTTGTTTCTGATATTTATATTTTTTTAGCAATAACTGAAACTTTTACTTGGCGGTCAATCAACACCAAAACTTCAACGTTGTTGATTTCAGAAGTTTTTCACACTTTGGGTCATCATAAATAGATTCTCTACTCCATTTGAACTGTTTGCATCAATTTGACAGGCTATTTTTTGCATACTGCTACTATTCGCTCATGGAATTCTTCGGGCTACTATTTTCTTTTGATAAAACGCGTTTATTTCTTCATTTTTGCTGATATAAAAATGAAAAATGTTAAGCGATTTTAACAAAACTTAGAGATAACACTATAAAATGTCACAAAAACTTAACATAAGAAATTTTTTGCGATAGCCTATTATTTTCGTAGCGAAGTAGTTGACATAAAGAACTTCCTTCAAACATTTATTTTTTACCGACATAAATTTGGCTTAAAAGAAAGAAATTCTAATAAACACAGCATTTAGAAGCCTCAAGGCAAGTTGAATTATAGGTACTCTATTTTTGAAAAACGAGAAATGATTAACAATATATTATTTTTGTTAAAAACTTATGTAACCATATACAACCCACATTACACATACCTGAACAATAGGCAACCCACACTACACATTTCAAATATCTTTTTAATTCATTTCATTTATAACTATAATAACCTATCTAAAAGATAGTGTTACAATTTTGATATTTTATAAAAACATTTATTTGATATTATTAAACCCATTTTATAAAAAAATTAAGATAGTTTCACCAAATTTTTTTTTATTGTTTTATGCAATAAGTTGGTAGTGTGCGGAGGGGGAAGTCCCCTACTGATAATATTTATCTCAAGCTGTGTTGCCAAGTGTATTAAACATGCAGTATTTAAAAGATTTATTTTTTTAATACAATTAATTTATAAAATAAAAATCTAATAAACATTATATAAAAACATGATACAATAAAGTGAATGATTAAAAAACATAATTAATACAAATAATAAAAGCAATTATTAACACTACCCAAAGATATAAATCTTTAATTATTGTCCTATGATTGATGTATTTAAACAACAATACATATACATTATCACATTTATTCTTCAACGCAAGATCAACTGCCGTTTCATTTGAATCATTTTCTGTAATTTTTACTTTATATTTAAATAAAAAATTTACAAAATTTAAATGTCCAAACATTGCAGCCAAATGCAATGGTGAATTATTACAATAAGTTAAACTCTCAACATTTGCATCAAATTTTAATAAAATTTCACCAACATCAACATGTCCATTTCTAGCTGCATGATGAATTGGATAACGACCTTTAACATCTCTGCAATTCACATCTGCTCCTCGTTCTAATAAAGATTTTAATATATCCGCACTACCCATTTTAGCAGCCCAATGTAAAGGCATCATATCCTTATTAGTTTGGCAATGTATATCAGCACCTTTATCTAATAATAACATTGTAACTTTATCATTCTTTTTCATAATTGCCAGCTGTAACGGCGTGTTTCCATGCCCATCAATGCAATTATAATCGGCATTATATTCTAATAAAACTTTAATCGCTTCATAGTGACCATTTATTATACCAAAATGTAAAGCAGTCATACCATATAAACTTTTCATTTCAATTTCGGCCCCATTCTTTAATAATATTCGTACAATCACAGCATTACCTCTAGTTGCGGAAAAATGTAAAGGAGTCGTATGCGAGTAATCTTTGCAATCAATATCATCACCCTCTTTAAATAACATATTAAAAACTTCTTCACTAGACACGTAATGTAATAATGGAAACTCTTTATAAATATTATTGTTACTTTTAAGTTTCAATAATTCCACAACTATTTCCACATGATTATATAAAATTGCTAAATGTAAAGGTGTCTCGTTATGAAAATTTAACACATTTACATCAACGTTACGTTGAATTAATATTTCAACAATATCAAAGTGTCCATATCGAGCACCTAAATGTAACGGTCGATTACCATTTTCATTTTTGCATTCTTTATCAATGTTTTGATTCAGTAGTTGCATCAACAAATCTTTATCTCCATGTTCTGCTGCATACAATAGTAAATGTTGAAAATCATTACCGGTATTAGGTGGCACTTGTGGTATGAGAAATTGTGGATTTCCTTGTAATAGATATCTGAGAGTATTAGTTTGACCATTTTGAGAAGCAAAAAATAATGCTGTGTATTTATATATGGTGTCTATATCCATGGGAGTAATTTGTAATTCACTTAAATACTCTACAGTATTTACATTTCCATTTTGTGCTGCCAAATATATGGCGTATAATATTATTTCGTTTGGAATATCAGTTGTATTTAATTCTGAAGCCATCACTATTTATTGTTTTTGTAAAAAACTTTACATTCGTGTTTGATAACAGTGAAATTAATCTATGATGTTGACGATTTCTGATTTGCTGAATCCCCACTAATCCCATGCGTATTCATACAGTGTTGCCAGAACATTATTTTCGTACACAATACGAATGAAAATAATCTTTGTAAATACCAAATCTAATAGTGCGTAGCTGTAAAAAAATACACGATCTTAGATGGTCAACTCTAACTTAATCTAAAATGTGAGTGTAAATTTTGCACTTTTTTTAGCCGGATTTTGGTACCTTTTGAAAATATTTTAACATTTTATGACAGAATTTTGTCATTTTTGACTCTTGGTAAATGAAATGTGCAGTTTTCAACATTTTATGGTGAATTTTTGTACTTTTTGGCAATATTTTTTATTTTATGGCTGAATTTTGTTATTTTTGACCTTCCATGAATAGAGTTTTTTATTTTTTAGAATTTTTTTGATATTTCATAGCCGGATTTTGCTATTAGAGTTAGTCATTTTTGACATTTTGTAAGTATAGTTTTAGACTTTTTAACCGTTTCTGGCCGGATTTTTATTCTATTTGAAAATATTTTGCCAATATACCATTAATGGAGCATGATATTTTTATTCTTGGTAAAACGTGGCTGATAAGCTCTTTTGCAGTCTTACAACTATAGATTTTTTTAATTATAAAGTACAGGTGTGAGCGTAACCATATTGCAACATCAAAATTACGTGGCGGAGGCGTACTAATTGCCGTGTCCAATAAGTACCATTCATATAAAATATGTAGTCATTGCTCTGTCTATGAGAAATTGTATGCTTGTGTTGATATCGGCAGTATTGAAATAGTAGCGGGTAAGGAGATGGCACGATGATAAGCCCAACTCAAGTCAACCTTGCCTGCGAGCGGTGCCCGCTGCATGGAAACTAAAGGGGCTCTGTCAAACACTTGTCGACCTCCCTTGGTCAAACTCTTCGGTCTACTCTAGACCACCTTTTGGTTCCCGACGCTATTAGATATCGAGGGCTAGGGAACCAAAAAGCAATCTCTCGTACTCTACAGAGAAGGATAACCTATTAAAAAAAATAGTCCCCAACCCGACATCTCCTATCTCCAAAAACCCCTCCCAATTTGGACCCCAACAACGACCACCTTTCAGTCCAGATAGGTGTAAAAGAATGGACAAGGACAAGATTTTTTGGTAATATGGAAGGTACAACGCAAAAAACAAACGTTTACGGGACAGGGGTCAGATCCCCAGAACTGGTCGATAGTGGCGAGGTAGTAAACCACTTAGGATTGTCAGCCAATGACTACGACAAAACAACAAAAAACTCGGTTGAGGAAAAGCGCGACCAAGCGGGCGCACCTCAATCGGAAAACCACTACAGCAAGGGCGATGACAACCCGGCAAGGAAGAAAGAAGAGGAAACGAGAAGATTTGAATTGGAGTTTTTGAAGGAACAGGGCAGACGGGGTAGCCTGAGCAGGTCACCTATCAAAAGGATCCCGGATGCAAAGGAAGAAACACCGGCTGCTCAAACAGAGAACAAGGATGGGAAACCTGATCACATAGTCTTGGGAAACCTAAGTAAACTTCCCGCTACTCCATCTAAGGAGGAAACAGGACTAAAAGCAGAGAAAACCCTGCTCCAAAGCAATAAAAGAATGAGGATGGCTGACTCTCCCCAGAAGGGGGAAGCAGATCTAGAGAACTTTAAGATGGACTATGGAAAGCTGAAGGATCTTCTAAGGAGAATAATAGCAGAGAGCTCAAATCTGAGAAACATTGCGCTATCAAGCACTAGAATGAAACCGGAAGCTAGAGATGAAGCCAACAGGTTGTATGGCTACTCATCAAGGCTGAAAGCGGATAGAGGGGTTAACTTTTTAGAAAAAATGATAGAAAAACAGGAGGGTCAGGAGTCCGTTATAGAACAGCTCCCGAAATGTATAAGCCTAGTAGATAAAACGGAGCAAACAGAAACAATTAAGACAGCGGAGGAAAGGAATCAAAGGTACAGGATCAATAAATGCCTATCACGCAAAAAAGGGATTGAAGCACTACAGGAGCTGAAGAACTTAAACTGAACAGAAAACCTATTCACAAATTGTGAGCAGACGAGTGATACCTTTAAAGCTGACTGTAAAGAAGACTTAGTAGTAATATTAAGTTGTAGCGAGAGCACAAAGGAATACCCTGCAAAAATAATAGCGGAGAGACACCCGGAATTGCTAGCAGCAATGATGGAGGATCAACAAAAAACTTAATGATGGTGTGGGGTCACAAAAAACTCCATAATGCCCAAAATGGCAAAGCAGAAGAGGAAAATGAAAGACACACGTATGTAGTAAAACCATGAAGGGGATGGGAACACTAGAAGAAAGTAGCGGAATAATCAACGCAATGCAGGAAGTAAAGACAATGACAATAGAAAAAGGAAAATCGAGACTAGCCTGTATCACGGATGCAGAACCAGATATGGCCAAGAAAGTGATGGAATACTCTCTTAAAAATGAGGTGCTTAAAATGACTATCCATGGCAAAAGGAAACCAATGCAAGAAAAAAAAAACGAGATGGCAAAGAAACGCTGGGATAGACAGATGGATACAATTCTAATCAAACCAAAAGAGAGCTGCAGCTATGCAGAAGTAATTAAATGTATGAAGAATGAGGTAAACACGGGCGAGATCATCATCGCAGGGATAAATAAAACAAAAGATGGCAACATTAAACTTGTGGTCAAAAATAATAAGAAAGAAGTAAGAAAGGAGTTCAGGAAAACATCTCATCAGAAAAGGTCAACCAACATGGAGTAAGATATGCCTTCGTGAACATGCAGGAAAAAACAGCAGAGCACCTTATAATGAAAAGGAAAATAGGCTCAGGCTGGGATTTCAACGCCAAGTCAGACATATGGGGGTCTCCCAAAGACGACCGAAAAGGTGACATGTTGGCGGAATGAGCAAACAAAAACAAACTCTGCGTCCTGAATAGGGGGGGAGTACCTACGTTCCAAAAAAACGGAGCAAAATCCTTCATAGATGTGACTCTTTGCACCTCTAAGATGGCAAAAAAATAGCAACTGAAATGTGGGCGAGAAAGAGAATCTGAGTGATCACATGAACATACATTTCGAAGTCAGGCCAGGGAAGGTAAAGACTTGGGAAAAGACAATAGAAATTACCGGATGGTCTTTCCGCAATAAGCAAGAGGCAAAATTTCTCTCAAACCTAGACCTAAACACAACGGGAATGGAACACACCGCTGAGAAGCTGAAGGAATCTATAATAAAAACCTGCAAAAAGACTTTAAAGAAAAAAGGGGGCAGGGTAAACTACAAACCAATGTATTGGTGGAGTGATGATATTGCAAGCATGAGAAGGAGATGTATAAAAACTAAAAGGACTGTGACAAGATTAAACGGAAAAAAACCTAAGAGACGTATACCTTTTGCAACAAACACAAGAGGCATACGCAGGTGAGAAAAGACCTTAAGAAAGCAATAATGGAATCCAAGAAAATGGCCTGGAAGAAACTGTGTGAGGAACTAAATGGGGATATATGGGGCAAAGAATATAAAATTGTCACAAATAAAATAGGACAAAGATCCCCAATAACACTGTCAGGAGAGGAGATAACTGCTGAAGCTAAGAAACTCTTTCCGAACCTAGGCAACAACGTGGCTAGAGATAAGAACAGATATGGATATGATACCGGAATGTACAAAAGAAGAAATACTTAAGGCAATCTACCAAAAAAAACGAAGACAAGGCATACCGACCCATATGTCTACTGAACCCACTGGGAAAGCTGTATGAGCACGTCCTCAACAAGAGACTTACAGAGGAACTAGACAGGAATAGAGGTCTGAGTAAAAACCAACACGGGTTCAGAGGTGGCCACTCCACACTGGATGCACTTAGATATGTTAGGGAAACAGTGGGGCAGGTAGCTGAACACCCTACACACAAACTGGCGGTGTTGATCACCTTTGATATAAAGAATGCTTTTAACTCGGTGCTCTGGAGGGGACTAATTGAAGAACTAGAGAGAAGGGGAATTTTAACATACCTCAGAAAAATCTTATGCCACTATCTACAGGATAGAATCATAGAATGCAGCTCCGGAGCAACTCTGGAAATGACTTGCGGGGTGCCCCAGGGGTCCGTCCTGGGTCCCACCTTGTGGAATATATATTATGATGGTCTGCTGAGAGAACAGATGACACAGGGGATTACCACAATAGCACATGCTGATGATCTAGCTATGGTTGTCAGGGGTAACAGTATAAGGGAAATAGAAGAGGAGGCAGAATGGGCGTCCTATAAGATAAGAAGGTGGATCAAAAAAATGGGTCTAGAACAGGCAACCCATAATACGGAAGCTATTATCTTAGTGGGTAGAAGGAAGGACATCACAGTTAAAATCAATCTAGGGGATACAACAATTACATTCCAAAGCAGCATCAAATACCTAGGGATGAAGATAAGTAAAAACTGGAATATGAGCCCTCATATAACAGAGGTAACGCAAAAAAACTTGTAATGGCCCCGGTACACAGAGAACATGGTAACCTAAACTACCACCTCACACAGATCCTAACAGGCTATGGATGTTTTGGGTCATATCTAAAAAGAATGTGCCTAGCAGAACAGAACAAATGCCCCTATTGTGGAGAGAAAGACACCCCGTAGCACACACTGGTGAAGTGCAGCTAAGAGTCGGTAAAGAGATAACCGTAAACAACCTGACCACACTCATGCTTAAAAGTGCATACAACTGCAAGGCCATTGATAATGGCATACGGAAAATAATGGCAACAAAAGAGGAAGAGGAGAAAGCAAGAGCAGGAAGCCAAGGATAGTAGGATAAATAGGTGTACTGTTAAATAAATATTTTAATGATTTAGCTATGTTTGACTTTTTAAGATAGAATTGCACAGTTTTTAACAATTACTGACAAAATTCCATAATTTTATTTTGCATTTCTTAAAAGTTTATAGCCAAACTTTGTTACTTTCTAACAATATTTTTCAGTCAATTTTTAAAATTTTACAAATTTTTTTTTTTATATTTTTAAACAGTTTATAGAGGAATTTGTTACTTTCTAACATTTTCATGTTTAAAGGCTGAATTTTGTTATTTTTGAAAATTATCAAATAGAGTTTTACACTTTTCAACAGTTTATGGCCGGATTTTAGTGCTTTATGAGTAAAATGACAAGCGCTGCCAGCAACGATGATTCAGCGGTATTCAGCACACAGCAGCGACGTTCACTTCGCATGGCAGTGGTCGTTCTGAACGCAGCCATTGTGTATAAATATGTTGTGAGAACTTCAAAACATATTTATTATCTATAAAAAAATTTGACAAACTGTGTAAATACTTCATCCAACTGTGAAATAATATTTAAACTCTAAAGAAGTAATCATAAATTAAACCACAAGTAGAACCAAAACAATTGTCTGCGCTTGACTTTCATAAGATTTAAGTGTATCAAAGCTAAACTAATAAAAAAATCCATAACTGTCAATTTTCATAAAATATGTCATCAAACTGTCAAACTATTTATAAATTAATATTGAATTTGCTAAATAAAAAATATAAAAACATATCAAGAATGTGTCAAAAAGTACGAAAAAATCATCAATCATAAAAGCAACCAAAAAAAAACTCAAAAGAACGACATTTATGTTAAACCAAGTTTATAAACTGTCAAAGTACTAATATTTGCATAAAATATTTAATGTAACAGTCAACCTGTCAAAAACCTATTTTTTAAATTTATCAAGTGTGACCAAAATGTCAAAAAAGTAAAGTTTACTGTTAAAAATAAAACCGTCACAAAAGATCACTAAACATAAAATATGTCATTTAACTGTCAAATTATCTATGTCAAACACAAAGCTTCAATTTTGAACACATAAAAGAATTCATAAACTGCCAAAAATAATATAATGTTTTCCAACCTGTCAAAAAGTATTCGGAAATAAAACTGTCAAAAATGCAGTAATATTTGTGTAATAAACTCAAATATCAAAAAGTATTTTTTTAACAGTTAATGACATCATAAAAAAATGACAATTTTTCTTCTAAAAACGTCTCAATAACGGCGCATAGCTGAAAAAGGTAGCGGTCATCATAATTAATACTAAAAATGTCTCCAACCAATTAGTCAATTGTGACAAACCTGCCCTGCTCCAAAACATGAATACTGTTTCAACTATTAACACTATAATCAATTGGACACGACAATTTAGAAGCCGAATTAACAGTAAATTAGACACGTTGGTAGTCAGAATATTATTTTTGAAAAAGTGTAAACCTTTTAAAGACCGAAATTACAGATTTAAAAACTGAATTTATAATTTGGCGGTTAAATTGAACATTTTAAAGACAAGATTTACATTTTCTAACGCAAGGTTTAAGAATTTGAAGAACTGGATTATTAGTTTGACAAATAAAATTTGATTAAACAAATAAATTAACAACTTTTAAAGACCGCATTTACACTTTTAAAAACCAAATTTACAGTTTTAAAGGCTGGATATATAATTTGAAAGTTAAATTTAACACTTTAAAAGCGGATTTTAAATTTAAAAACCCAATTTACAGTTTTAAGTTTAAGTTTTAAGTCGAATTTGCAGTTTTTGCTGGATTTATAATTTGAAAGCCGGTTGGTAGCCAGGTTTTATTTTTGATGGCCGGATTTACAATTTGGAAAAAGAATTAATAGTTTCACAGCCAAAATAAAACACGTTGTTAATCGGAAATCGGTTGTAGATAAAATCAGTTTGGGGACGGTTTATGGTAGCAAGAGTATCACAACAATAAAAGAAAAAAAAAATTATAAACACAGTCTGAAGAGTAAAGAGCTGTGACTTGTTATGCATCAAGCGATTTGGTATGACATTTATAGAATATTATTTATAGAACTTAATTATTATCAATATTTGATTTTTATTTATAAAACAGTACTTTGCGAGGTTGCTAGAACAATTAAAGAAAGCTGTGAAAAAAGTGCAACTTAAGCACAAAAATACTGATGCATTTGTAAAACTGACAAGTTATAAGAAGTTTTACTATTAATATCAGCACCTAACTCCAATAGTAACAGTGTAATATGATCTTGTCCATGTATTATCGAAATATGTAAAGCGGTATTGTGTCTATCATCTCTAGCCTCAATATTTGCATTGTTTTCAACTAACAATTTAACCAAATTTTCTTTACCATTCATAATTGCCAAATGAAGTAAAGTAAAACCTTCTTTATTTTTAGATTCTACATCAACGTTAGATTTCAGTAACAACTTTATAGTTTCCATACTTCCATTTTGAGCTGCTAAATGTAATGGGGTATTACCCCAAACATCTTTACAATTAATGTCCCCTCCTTGTTTTAACAAACTTTTAATAATAAATTTATCAAATGCATAATGTAAAGGAAACCTGCCATCTTTATTTTCACAAGATTTTGCACCATGATTTAATAACTCATTTACTACTTTTCTGTGTCCGTTTATTACTGAACAATGCAATGGGGTATCTTTATATTTACCTGCAATATTAACATTCGACTCATGTTCAATCAACTTTTTAACAATGCCAACGTAGCCATTACTAGCAGCCAAATGAATTGGTCTATCAGTATCATTATTTATTGCTCTTACATTTGCCCCATTTTCTAATAAATACTCAACTATATTATCATGTCCATTCATTGCAGCGCAATGTAATGATGTATTGCCATCTCTATCTTCACTTTCAATATCCACTTTGTTGTTTAACAATTGTTTTAATAATGTTTGGTTACCTCGTTTAGTTGCAGTTAATAATAATCTTGAATCATCTCTTCCATTGGGTTGAAGATTATCATCTTCTTCTATATTAATATTATTAGATTTAACTAGTTGATATTTATTTTCAAAACTATGTTCTTCAAAAAAACATTTAAGTACATCTAGATGTCCATTTCGTGCAGCTAAATAAAAAGCGGTAAATTTGTCTTTTACATAGTCAGAAAATGTAAAATTAAGATTCTTTAAATATTTTAGGATATCGTGATGTCCATTTTCTGATGCCAAGTATACAGCGGTGCAAAGTAGAATTTCTTTTATTATATTTGTCTCTGATTGAGAATCCATATTTTATTGATTTGAACCTTAAATCACAATATAAATTTATTAAAAACAACAACAAATGTAAAATTACCTACTACAAAGTACTTTGGAATATTGGTTTATTATTTAGTTTCACTAAAAGCAGCTGGTTAAAGTTTATAATCTTTATAGATAAGATGATTGAATAATTATATTATTAATAACAATAAACCAGTTGATTAGATAAGATAGACGGTAATATTGTTTTATTTGATTGTAGAAGCAAACAACAATCAAAAACAATAAAATATTTTTTTTTAAAAGAACCTTGAGGGACACCTTCAAGGGTATTGCATTAGTAACAATCTCAAAAAAATATCTGAAAATCTTTGAAAATCAAGACAAGCATTCAAACTAAAAATGGGGCAAGCATTACTCTGTAACGCACTTTAAAGAAGTTTCCTGAAAATTACGTGCCCAAACAACCTAATAAAAGAATTCTTAACACCTTAGTTAAGAAAAACCTATCAAAACTTTAGGCTGTTGCAATAAAAAAATTGCCAGATCGCAAATAAGTAATTTATAAGAGTGCTACAAAAGTTAGCGGTGTAAAGCAACGTCTACACCAAAACCTGGCAAATTGTTAAACCGTATTCCCACACTTTCTACTTATAGACCAGGGTTCTTAGGAGAAAGTAGAAAACTCAAGAAGCAGACTGCACCTAGGTTTAATGACAATAACCCTCCGGGCCCAGTCTCTCAACACGGTAGGTGACAAAGCGGAAGAAGCAAATTCCATTGCAGTTGCTATGGAAGAGTTGTAAGAAACTGACACATTCAAATATATAACACATAGAATTGGAATAAGAATGCCGCGAGTGTATAAAAGGCGACGAGACTCAGATACACTTGCTGAGTGAATGCGAAGGTTATAAACAGCAACGCACAGACATCTTTAGAAAAAATGAAGCTGTGCTGAAAGCAACTTATAACAAAAGATACTAGACTTCATCAAAAAGGCGGAGCTGCTAAAAGAGTAAAGTATCAGAGGTGTAGAACAGGTCCAATAGGACAGAAGTGAAGGATGAAGAAAGGTGAGGTTTTTAGTTAGTAAAAACAAGATAAAAAAATCTATACAGTTTGAAGCAATAAATGATTGAAATTTTATTTATATAATTAGTAAAACAAAAAAATTAATTTAAAAATATGACATATTAAAGGTTTTCTTTATTATTTATATAGTTTTGTATTACCTGTTGAATATCAGTATAATCGCTTGAAACTGTTAGATCAAATGGTGATCCATCTGCTCCATGTTTCAAAAGTAGAATTACAAAATTTAAAGAACCATTTGTTACAGCTATATGTAAAGCCGAGGTCTTTTTGTAACTTGTAGCATAATTAACATTTGCATTCCATTCTAGTAACACTTTACCAACAATAACATTGTTGTCTTTTGCCGCATACATTAAAGGTGTCCAATAAATATTATTTATACAATTAACATTAACACCATGTTTTAAGAAATATCTAACTAAATCTTCATTGCCACGCCATGTAGCAATATGTAAAACTGAAGAATTTGAAGTAGATTTTGAATTAATATCTGCTCCCAATTCTAATAACAATTTTGTAAGAAGAAATTGTCTACTATTTATTGAAATAAGTAAAGTATTATAACCAGATTTATTCTTTTCCTTAATATTTGCATTATTTTTAATTAATAATTTAACAGCATTTTCTTTTCCATTTTGAACTGCCAAATGTAGCGAAGTACAACCATCTTTATTTTTAGCTTCAATATTAGGATTACATTTCAATAATATTTGCATAACATCTATATTTCCATTTTGAGCAGCCATATGCAACAGTGTATTACCATAAATATCTTGATGATCAACATCACATACTTTTTTCAATAAAAGATTAGTAATGTTTCCATTGGATACATAATGTAAAGGCGTACATCCATATTTATTAACCAGATAATCCACATTTAATATTAATAAATGCTCCACTACAGAAACATGACTATTTCTTACTGAATAATGTAAAGGAGTATCATTATTTTTACCATAAACATTAATATTAGCCCCATTTTTAATTAAAATTGTGACAATATCATTATGTCCATTACATGCAGCTAAGTGAATCGGTTTATCCTTATCTTTATTTATAGAATAAACACAAGCTCCTGTTTTCAATAAACATTGAGCAATATCATCAAATCCATTCATCGCTGCGTAATGTAATGCTGTATTACCATTTTTATCTTCACTTTCAGTATTTACTCCCTTATTTAACATTTCTTCTAATAACTTAAGATTGCCGTATTTAGCTGCAACTAATAACATTTTTGATTGGTCTATACAGTCATCATTTAGTTCTTCATTAGTAACATAAATATTCAAATCAGATTCAATTGGTTTGATTAGTTGATGTTTACTAATATCTGTTTCAAAAGGATTTTCTTCAATAAAATATTTAATTATATCCAATTGACCAGTTCGAGCCGCTATATAAAACGCAGTAAACTTTTCATTAATGTATTCTGATAACGTAAGAGGAAGATCCTGTAAATATTTCACAACATTTTGATGTCCATTTTCTGATGCTAAATAGATAGCAGTGCAACATAATAACTCTTTGAAAATACTATTTTCAAAACTTGAATTCATATTTTACTTCCAAATAACCTATAACAAATAATAAAATAAATGTAGTTTATAAAATGCAAAAAATAAAAGAAAATTTATTACCTTAATAATTAAACAGTAATACTAAATAAATGCTGCTTAAATTAAGTTTAAAATACTTAAGTTAAACCACAAAGCTAAACAATAGCAGCTGAAGATTATTTGAGGTTAATTAATATCTGACAGCCAAAAAAAAAAAGTTTTTATAAAAAAATAAACAACTTCAATTTGGTTACCAGGTGCTTCCCCTAATAGTTTTTTATAGCATAGATAAATAAATAATTTAACGAATGTGGCAAACAAATCATATTTGGTGCTCCTGGATAAAATTATGAGTTGCTACAAGAAGATTTTATCACAATACAAAAGAATGAATAACATTTTTACAAAAGGCTGTGGTTCTCCAAGATCTCTAGACCTCACAAAACTAGATTATTGTCTACAAGGCTGGTTCAAAGATGAAGTATACAAAGTAAAAGTTGACACTCAGGATGCACTAATTCAACGCATTAGAAATGCTGCAGCCGATTTTAAACAAAAACATGACTCAATCATGAGAGCAACAGACGCCCTTCGTAGACAAAGTTTATATTGGATTTCTCCTAAAATAATTAACTATTTAATCATCAATTTATATAATTTCCATTTTTTTACTTTAATAATAATTATTATAACATTAATAATTCTATTGTATTATGAGTTGAACGGAGATATTTTTGAATATTTATTATGATTACCCAAATGTATAAAATTTTCTTGTGTACAATACACTCCTGGAGTTTGGTCCATTCCTCCCGACTCACCCTGCATATAAATGTAAATTTACTCAACTGCAATGTTTAAAATTTTATTTATTTAATTATTAATAAAACAAAAAAATCATTTGACAATATAATATATTAATGATTTTCTATATTATTTATATAATTCTGTAATGCCTGTTGAATATCAGTATATTCCTTTGAAACTGCTAGATCAAATGGTGTAGAAAAGGTTGTATCTTTCGTAATATCTGCTCCATGTCTCAAAAGTAGATTTACAAAATTTAAAGAGCCATTTGTTACAGCTATATGTAAAACTGAGGTCTTTTTGTAACTTGTAGCATAATTAACATTTGCATTCCATTCTATTAACACTTTACCAGCAATAACATTATTGTCTCTTGCCGCATACATTAAAGGTGTCCATTGAATATTATATTCAATGGACACCTTATATATATTATTAACACAATTAACATTAACACCACGTTTTAAAAAATATCTAACTATATATTCTGTGCCATGTCGTGCAGCAATATGTAAAACTGAAGAATTTGAAGTAGATTTTGAATTAATATCTGCTCCCAATTCTAATAACAACTTTGTAAGAAGAAATTGTCTACTATTTATTGAAATAAGTAAAGTATTATAACCAGATTTATTCTTTTCCTTAATATTTGCATTATTTTTAATTAATAATTTAACAGCATTTTCTTTTCCATTTTGAACTGCCAAATGTAGCGAAGTACAACCATCTTTATTTTTAGATTCAATATTAGGATTACATTTCAATAATATTTGCATAACATCTATATTTCCATTTTGAGCAGCCATATGCAACAGTGTATTACCATAAATATCTTGATGATCAACATCACATACTTTTTTCAATAAAAGATTAGTAATATTTCCATTGGAGACATAATGTAAAGGCGTACATCCATCTTTATTAACCAGATAATCCACATTTAATATTAATAAATGCTCCACTACAGAAACATGACTATTTCTTACTGAATAATGTAAAGGAGTATCATTATTTTTACCATAAACATTAATATTAGCCCCATTTTTAATTAAAATTGCGACAATATCATTATGTCCATTACATGCAGCTAAGTGAATCGGTTTATCCTTATCTTTATTTATAGAATAAACACAAGCTCCTGTTTTCAATAAACATTGAGCAATATCATCAAATCCATTCATCGCTGCGTAATGTAATGCTGTATTACCATTTTTATCTTCACTTTCAGTATTTACTCCCTTATTTAACATTTCTTCTAATAACTTAAGATTGCCGTATTTAGCTGCAACTAATAACATTTTTGATTGGTCTATACAGTCATCATTTAGTTCTTCATTAGTAACATAAATATTCAAATCAGATTCAATTGGTTTGATTAGTTGATGTTTACTAATATCTGTTTCAAAAGGATTTTCTTCAATAAAATATTTAATTATATCCAATTGACCAGTTCGAGCCGCTATATAAAACGCAGTAAACTTTTCATTAATGTATTCTGATAACGTAAGGGGAAGATCCTGTAAATATTTCACAACATTTTGATGTCCATTTTCTGATGCTAAATAGATAGCAGTGCAACATAATAACTCTTTGAAAATACTATTTTCGAAATTTGAATTCATATTTTACTTCCAAATAACCTATAACAAATAATAAAATAAATGTAGTTTATAAAACGCAAAAAATAAAAGAAAACTTATTACCTTAATGATTAAATAGTAATACTATATAAATGCCTCTTAAATTAAGTTTAAAATACTTAAGTTAAACCACAAAGCTAAACAATAGCAACTGAAGATTATTTGAGGTTAATTAAGATCTGACAGCGAAAAAAAAACGTTTTTATATTAAAAAAATAAACAACTTCAATTTGGTGACCAGGTGCTTCCCCTAATAGAGTTTTTTATAGCATAGATAAATAAATAATTTAACGCATGTGGCAAGCAAATCATATTTTGTGCTCGTGGATAAAATTATGAATGAAGAGAGTTGCTACAAGAAGATTTTATCATGATAGAAAAGAATGAATAACATTTGGACAAAAGGCTGTGGTTCTCCAAGATCTCTAGACCTCACAACACTATCCTATTGTCTACAAAGCTGGTTCAAAGATGAAGTATACAAAGTAAAAGTTGACACTCAGGATCCACTAATTCAACGCATTAGAAATGCTGCAGCCGATTTTAAACAAAGACATGACTCAATCATGAGAGCAACAGGCGCCCTTTGTAGACAAAGTAGAAAATGTTTATATTGGATTTCTCCTAAAATAATTAACTATTTAATCATCAATTTATAATAATTTCCATTTTTTTACTTTAATAATAATTATTATAACATTAATAATTCTATTGTATTATGAGTTGAACGGAGATATTTTTGAATATTTATTATGATTACCCAAATGTATGAAATTTTCTTGTGTACAATACACTCCTGGAGTTTGGTCCATTCCTCCCGACTCACCCTGCATATAAATGTAAATTTACTCAACTGCAATGTTTAAAATTTTATTTATTTAATTATTAATAAAACAAAAAAATCATTTGACAATATAATATATTAATGATTTTCTATATTATTTATATAATTCTGTAATGCCTGTTGAATATCAGTATATTCCTTTGAAACTGCTAGATCAAATGGTGTAGAAAAGGTTGTATCTTTCGTAATATCCGCTCCATGTCTCAAAAGTAGATTTACAAAATTTAAAGAGCCATTTGTTACAGCTATATGTAAAACTGAGGTCTTTTTGTAACTTGTAGCATAATTAACATTTGCATTCCATTCTATTAACACTTTACCCGCAATAACATTATTGTCTCTTGCCGCATACATTAAAGGTGTCCATTGAATATTATTAACACAATTAACATTAACACCGCGTTTTAAAAAATATCTAACTATATATTCTGTGCCATGTCGTGCAGCAATATGTAAAACTGAAGAATTTGAAGTAGATTTTGAATTAATATCTGCTCCCAATTTTAATAACAATTTTGTAACAAGATATTGTTTACTATTTATTGAAATAAGTAAAGTATTATAACCAGATTTATTCTTTTCCTTAATATTTGCATTATTTTTAATTAATAATTTAACAGCATTTTCTTTTCCATTTTGAGCTGCCAAATGTAGAGAAGTACAACCATTATTATTTTTAGATTCAATATTAGGATTACATTTTAATAATATTTGCAAAACATCTATATTTCCATTTTGAGCAGCCATATGCAAAACTGTATTACCATAAATATCTTGATGATCAATATCCCATACTTTTTTCAATAGAAGATTAGTAATATTTCCATTAGATACATAATGTAAAGGCGTACATATATCTTTATTAACTACATAATCCACATTTAATATTAATAAGTTCTCCACTACAGAAACATGACTATTTCTTACTGAATAATGCAAAGGAGTATCATTATTTTTACCATAAACATTAATATTAGCCCCATTTTCAATTAAAATTTTGACAACATCATTATGTCCATTACAGGCCGCTAAGTGAATCGGTTTATCCTTATCTTTATTTATAGAATAAACACAAGCTCCAGTTTTCAACAAACATTGGGCAATATCTTCAAATCCATTCATCGCTGCGTAATGCAATGCTGTATTACCATTTTCATCTTCACTTTCAATATTTACTCCTTTATTTAACATTTCTTCTAATAATTTAAGATTGCCATACTTAGCTGCAACTAATAACATTTTTGATTGGTCTATATAGTCATCATTTAGTTCGGCACTAGTAATATAAATATTTGAACCAGATTCAATTGGTTTGACTAGTTGATGTTTACTAATTTCCGATTCAAAAAGATTTTCTTCAATAACATATTTAATTATATCCAGTTGACCAGTTCGAGCCGCTACATAAAACGCAGTAAACTTTTCATTTATGTATTCTGATAAAGTAAGCGGAAGATTCTGTAAATATTTCACAACATTTTGATGTCCATTTTCTGAAGCTAAATAGATAGCTGTGCAACATAATAACTCTTTGAACATATTTTCAAAACTTGAATTCATATTTTATTTCCAAATAACCTATAACTAATAATAAATAAATGTAGTTAATAAAATGCAAAATTAAAAACAAATCTTATTACCTTAATGATTAAACAGTAATACTAAATAAATGCCTCTTAAATTAAGTGTAAAATACTTAAGTTAAACCACAAAGCTAACAATAGCAGGTGAAGATTATAATATTTGAGGTTAATTGAGGTTAATAAAGATTTGTAGTTTGACAGCCAAATAAGAACATGTTTTTATAAAGAAAATAAACTACTTCCAGTTTGGTGATTAGGTGTTTCCCCTAATAGTTTTTTATAGTATAGATAAATAAATAATTTAAAGCTTGTAGCAAGCAAATCGTATTTCTTCGTGCTTCTGGATAAAATTATGAATGGGGAGTTGCTACAAGCAGATTTGATCACGATACAACAGAAAACATTCTTTTTTAGAAAAGAGCCGATAATACAAAATAATAAAACCACTGAATTTTCTCTGTTTTATTTATTAATTTTTGAAGCATTGTTGTGTGATTATGACAATAAACAACAAATTGTATGTTCTCAGCTGTCAATCCAACATATAACTCTGCACTCATGAATAATCTTTTATCCGACCTTCACAACTTATCTGAATCTATCAATGGCTCAGAGGTCAATTTGGCTAATTAGCTGGAACATACAATCTGGCTGTGGTAAACAACCAGATCTGTGCCACCTGGTCTAAGAACACCAAATTAATGCTATTTTTCTTAGTAAAACTTGGCTTTGCCCTAATAAACATCTATCTATTCCTTGCTTTAGCTCCTTTCACAATAACAGAGATGAATGGTATGGTAGAGTCTCTTCCTTTTCTATTACTCTCTCAGAACTAAATCTAAAATACCGTCATTTAACGTCTCCCCTCATGTACAATATGTAATCTCGTATATTGCTAATATCTCCTTTTTGTCGGGTTAATGCCCAACCAATCGATCTATTAATAGGAAGTAATGACTGGACATCTTCAACTCCATGCCCCATCCTTTTATCTTAATAGTTAGTTTTAATGGTCACCACCCGGCTTGGGATCATCACAATTATAACCGCAATGGCCTAGAACTAAAAGCTGCTACCGACCAGTAAGGGTTGGTAATCTTGCATGATGGTTCTCCAACTAACATCTATAAAAATGTTATTGCGTCACCCAACATTGCGTTTAGATGCAATTCAACTACTCTCCACGATACGTGCAGTAGCATTGACTTTTCCATAGTTATGGAAATTAATAACGCCTTTACCTCTAGTCCAAACCTTAGATCTCCCCGGTTAATAAACTCTCAAAAAATCGACTGGGACGATTACAGAGAAAAACTTATCTTGTTAATTGTAAGTCAGCCATCTCCAGACTACTGTCAATTAGTTAATTGGCTTCTGCCATCAAAGCCTTTCTATCTTCTAAAAGACCATAATCAAAACATTTGCCGTGCCCGTGGTGGTACAAAAAGTGTTCCTATGCCGTTAACAAACGTTGTAGTGTCCAAAAAGTTTATTTCTGTACGGGGGCAAAGTAGCACATACAACTTTTACTGCGCAAAAAACGCGACAGTTTTAAGAGATTCTGCGGCACCCTTTGCAGGACTTTATCCTCTTCTTACATCTGGTCCAACATAAAACGTTTTTCTAAAACTTTCCGGTCCCTCTCTCTGCTGCTTGAGAATAAAGACTGGAAAGAACAGTTCTTGTAAAAATTAACTCCACCATCTACACTACATACCTCCATATTCTTTCCTATCAATCAACTCCCTCAAACTCCCCATTCCCTTACAAATCAAATTTTATTAGACAAAATTGTGCTAGCCAATGCAGGCAGAAAAGATTCATGATAACATTTTATACTCAATGATCCAACAATTGCCTAGTCAGCTGAAAATCACTTTCCAAAAGCTATTCAACACCATTCTAGTTCAATGGGGTATCCCAGAAGAATGGAAAATAATTAAAATTGTCCCTATTTCAAAAAAACCGTCCGCAGAATGTAATAGCTTCACCGGATTGCTATCTCATCCTGCGTTCGGAAAACATTCGAGAACATTTTGAAACACTGACTAGAGCGGTGGTGTGAAAAGAAAAACGTATTCCCCATTCTATAACTGGCTTTTGCAAGGGTCACAGTTATTTCAGCACGGTCCCGCAGCCAGACAACCTGCGTCTGCATCCTACAACAATGTCTGCATTGCGACGTTGAAGTCGATCTTAATTAGTTTAACCCTCTGCGTTTATCAATATAATTATTGACCTGTGCCTTAAAAAACTCTATATTTCTAGAACCTCAACCAAAAACAACCTTAGAACATTTTTGCAAGGCTGCCCCAAAGCAGTCTATACTTTTTAATATATACTTAATCAAATTAACCACCTCAATTCCGTCAGTAAATATCATCTCTTATGCGGACGACCTACCTATATACCACTCTGGCTTTTTTCCTGATAGTATTTTAAGAAACATGGATAGATGTTTAATGAAAACCACAGCCCTACTTTTTAAACAAAATCTCGATTTATCCCTAGAAAAGTGCAAATGTATGTTCTTCTCAGCGCGCACTCGGAATGTGATCTCAGTTGATTATGTCCCTATAATTAATAGAACTTTTATATCTTGCGTGACCTCTTACAAATTTCTGGGAGTCATCTTCAACAAAAAGCTATCCTGAAATTTATACTTTAAGCATCTACAAAAGTCGTGTGCACAAAAGATTAACATGTTGCGTTGTGTCTTGAGCACATATTGGGGTAGTGACCCTGAAATTTTTCTGATATTTTACAAAGCCTTTTTACGGCCTAAGTTAGATTTTGCTTCACATTTTTTCTCCTGGATAAAATCCAAAATAGAGCAATTAGAATAGGCTTAAGTTACATGAACTCAACCCCAATTAATGTCATGGAAGTTGAATCGGGCATAACGCCTCTACCCACCCGTAGAAATTTTTTTGCCAAAAAGTATGTTTTAAAACTGGTTGCCATGGGCAGAGGTATGGCCTTGAAAGCCACTACCAGTGCCAGCTATTTTTTCGGAAAAAAACCTTTCTAGACATCTAAAGGACAGTCGCTTCTTGTTTCTGCATATAATGAACTTGCCCAATTCTTTGGAGTCATTAACAAGAAAGCTTTCTCCAAACTTTTTTATATTCTTCAGGAATCTATTATTTTCGCTAAATCCTTCAGGGTTTTTTCAAAAGACTTACTCACCAATTTACCTCTTCCGCAGGTTAATCAGGTTTTTCGAGACTTTATTAACGAATATTGGCCACAATATATTGAAATCTATACAGACGGTTCAAAAACTAACCTCCTCCTGTCGGTATCCTACAAGGTACATATTTCCCAATTCAAGATAGAAGAATGTGGCAAACTTCCTAACCAATTTTCTGTATTCACTACAGAACTATACGCTATCTATAGAGCGCTAATCATAATTTTGAATAAAAAAAAAATTCTTATTGTTACGGATTGCAGAAGTTTCCTCGATGCTATATGCAAGCGCATAACATCAAGAGCAACTGCTGATCATCCAATATTAAAGTGGTTCTGAGCAACTTTTGCAAAATAAAGTTTATAGTAGAACTATGATGGGTACCTGGCCACATGGGCATTGTTTAAAATGAACGTGTTGATTCATTGGCAAACAGGGGTCACTAAAGTCGTTGTAATTATATATCTATTAATTACACCGACGGAAAGAATTTCTATGACGAAGTTAACAGTAAAATCAACCTGAACCTATAGTTCAAAGAGTTCCCCAAAAAAATAGATGTCAGTTTGTTTAGCAGATTAAAATCCGGTAACTGTCTGTCTCCTTGGCACCTTTTCAGAAAAAAACATAATTGACAACCCACTTTGTGTATGTGGTGAAGTGGGAACACCTATAATTTCCAATATGTCAAAAAGTATTTGAAAATAAGACTGCCAAAAAAAATTGTTAGATTAACTGTCAAACATGCAGTCATATTTGTGCAATAAACCCAAATATCAAAAAGTATTTTTAAAATGTCAAAAAGTTTTGATGAACTTACCTGTTTTTAATATTTTTGGCAGGTTTTTCAACTATATGACAGTTCATAAACGTTAAACATGTTAAAATTTTAGGAACATTTGTAGCAGTTGAAGAACATTTTATAACATTTGTAAAAATTCAAGAGCATTATTGACATTTCGAAACCGTTTTTTAGGGTTTATAACAGTTAAGGAACATTATATAACAATTCAAGAACATTGTTGACAGTTCAGGAACATTTTATAACAAATATGACAGTTCCTGTTCTGATGTGGAGATAACTGTAAGGATTTAGGAGGATAGCACTATACCGAGATTCACTACAGTAATGGCGGTAGACATGTGTTTTATTAGATTAAGCAGTGGATGAGTGATCTTGAGACGATGAACGCTACACCCGAACTAACTATGAGCGCAAACCCTGCGCGGAACTTGAGCGCGCCAGGAATGTTCTGGTAAATGCATTGGTCTTTTACACACTGGTTTAATCCAACCCGAATGAGTGATTCACGAAATTTTTCGTTCCAGCATCTTGGTGCTTGCTTCAGCCCATAAATTGACTTTATTAGTTTACATACTTGATTCTTTTGAATATGCATGCCTTCAGGCGGTTGCATGTAAATTTCTTCTTTGAGTTCGCCATATAGAAATGCGGTTTTCACGTCAAATTGTAGTATGTTGAGTTGTTGGCTGGCAGCGATGGCGAGGAGTATGCGGATTGTGTCATATCTGGTTGTTGGTGCGAATGTTTCATGGAAATCTACACCTCTTACTTGTGAGAATCCTTTCGCGCATAGACGAGCTTTGAAAACAGGTTTTTCGTTTGTGGTTTTTACTTTAAAAACCCATCTGGATCCGATTGAGGTCTTGTATTGAGGTAGATCAGTAATTTCCCAAGTATTATTTTCGTTGAGGGATTGGAGCTCTTCATCAATGGCTTCTTGCCAATTTAGCTTTTCGTCACTATTCATAGCTTGCTGATATGTGTCTGGAATTACTACTTCCAACAAATTCACTTCAAAATCTCTATCGTAGTCTTGTAGATAGGATGGTTCTCTGATAGTGCGTCTTGGTCTGCCCACGTTGTTTGTTTCCGGTTCATGATCACTTTCTTTTTCTTCTTGAGCGTCTTTGTGAGGGTTTTCTTGGTTCTCATTGCAATTATCAGGTTTAGGTTCAGCTTCTGCTTCTTCTTCATCGTCGTCATCAAGTTCGATTAGGTTATAGTGTGACGGCTCAGTGTTTTTGTTGTTATCGGATACACTTTCTTCGTTAAACATAACATGTTTAGAGACTTTGATGTTACCTGTATTAATGTCCAGTAGGCGATAGTTGGTCGAGTTTCCATCGTATCCTACTAGCATCAGCTTTTTGCATTTGGCGTCTAACTTGCCACAAAGATGAGGAGGCGTTTGTAAATAAGCGTCTGATCCGAAGACTTTCACATGTTTTAATGACGGCTTTTTACCTGTCCATAGTTCGAAGGGGGTTGTGTTCTTATTCTGTGAGTTTGGTGTTCGATTTAGAAGATATACGGCCGTGTTGGCTGCTTCAGCCCAAAGTGACAGCGGGAGTTGTTTGGCGAATAACATAGCGCGTACACTGTTCATGATTGTCCTGTTTTCACGCTCACAGCGCCCATTCTGCTCTGGAGTATAAATCCCTGTCGTTTCCAGAACGATTCCTCGTTGGCGAAGAAAATCTTGCGTGTTGTTGTTGATGAACTCTTTCCCGTTGTCGACACGGACACGTTTAATGTCGTAACCGAACTGATTTTTAAACAGATTCACTACGTCACGAAATACACCGAAAAACTTCACTTTTATGTTTTAGCATGCGAGTTACGCGGTAGCCTGAGAAGTCGTCTTTAAACAGCAGATAGTAGCGCGCACCACCGATGGAGTCTTTTTGCATTGGACCGCAGACGTCGGCGTAGATAAGATTTCCTGGTGCGGTTTCCTTGTCGTTACGCTTGTTGAATGGATGCTTATGCTGTTTTGCGAAGATACAGTGTTCACAGAAGAATTCTTCGTTGTTTGTTAGCTTCAAGTCTGGAATGAGGTTTTTGCTGAATATTTCTCTGACGGATTGCTTGTTCAGATGACCCATACGTTCATGCCATTTCCGTAAAGAACCAGTCGCAATGTTGGCTTCAATCGAGTTCGGACGAATGAGCAGCTTATACAGATTGTTTTGATTGCGACAGGCTGTGGCGATGAGTTCACGATTCTTGAATATTCTAGCTTCAGAGTTCGACTTGGAGATTGCAAAACCCTTGTGTGTGAATTGTCCTTCAGAGATGAGGTTTCTTTTTAGGCCTGGCACGTACCATAAATCTGTCAGTTCACTGTTCTGCCACTGGCCGTTGATTAGCTTCTCAATTTTAATATTACCGACTCCTTTAATTTCCAACTGCTTGTTGTCTCCTAGGGAGATGAATTGTAGTTGCTTGGCTTCCTCAAATGTGTAGAAAAAGTCTGTGTTTTGTGTCATGTGGTTGGAAGCACTGAAACGTTTCTCCCGACCTTACTTCTAGCCGACAGAACGTTCGTTGCTAACGGCAACTCTTATTGTCGGAGAGCGAGTCGTGGGCTTAATTTTTCGTCTATTTTATTTAAAGGCTGGGCTCCAATTGTTTACTAGTTTAGGCAATCCCAGGTATTATGGTGCCTCTTGGGTATAAACAATAATTCCCCAGAGGTGTTTTATAAAATTAAATTTATATCCTTTACCCAAACATAAAAAATTTAATTAAGACCTTTAAATAAATAGAAAGAAAGAAAATACAATTTCAAAAATTCAGATAATTAAATTGACTTTACAATACATAATCTGAATTAATTAATTTTATAAATAGAAATATTATTATCAAGGCTGGATAGGTCAACACCCTTATCCAAACTACCTACTCAGTTTTGGTCCATGGGGGGTCAAGTAACGCCAAAAAGGCGTAACCTTGGCAAAATGGAGTACTAATAGTACAGCCACCATCCACCTGCAGCGCACCCATCGGATTTCTAGTATTTTTACCGTTGGTCCTACTAGCAGTTGGCTATGATTGTTTTGACAAAACACATTTGTATATTGTTATCTATCATATTGTTTTGATTTGCTTAACCAACAAGGCTGAAAAATCAAAAAATATATAAATAATGTTATAAATTTATAATAAATTTAACAGTACTTGTTAGTACTATCTATAATTATGGTTATATATTGCCAAGTGCAATATATAACCATTTAATTATATTATTTAATTTTAATTTGAATATTTAAATTATACACATATTTGAACTTCCCGCGCATCCCCACTCCTCAAGCGATGGTAGCGTTTTGGTGGATGGTGGAACTACTAAAAAATCACGTGACAACGTGGTTACAACGAAATACATGGGAGTCGCTGATCTATTTGTTATCTATGTTTTGGTCTGGTCAACACCCAGTCCAATTTCAGTTGGTCTGGTCAGTACCCTAGTCCAACCATAGAAAACAGTCCAACTGCCGGAACGACACGCTGCACGCGTTTATATACCCTCTAAAAAGGAGTGGGGGAACATACATTTTAGCCTGATTGGCCATTTGAGTCACGTGTCATACAAGTGACCCAACTCACAAAAAAATAAACAGGGCTGTCAACCTAAAATTATTGATTAAAATAATCACAACACTCTACAAAAAAATATTGACAATTAATTGTCAGATTCAAAAAAAATAATCAACATGTAATATTAAACAATAACAAGAAATCATAGATAACAATGTCTTTACATGAATTTTTAATAGATATTCCAAAAACTGTCTTCTGATCACTCGCGCACTGGGTGTCGATAAAATTTAAGGGTTTCAGTCTCTGAGACGCGTAGTCTATAGCGCCGCACTCTGGTCTTCGCATCTTTTCTTCTTCTACTTCTTTTTTTAGCCGTAGGTGTTGTAGTTGTTGCAGGTGGCGGATGTGGACGAGTTATGAGAACTCCTTTTCTTTCCGCGAACCAGGGGTGCTCCGTTTACTTAAATTAGTAACTGCTAATTCTTCCACTTGTACTATTAAATCATCCAATAATTTATTCGTTTCCTTATTTTGTGGTAAGTTACCCAAAAACTCCTCTCTTCTTTCGGCACTTTCATGTAAAAATCGAAGTTCATCTATTGACATAGTACTGAGTTCTGGGAAGGTAACTGATTGCTAAATATTAGTTAAAAATGAAGGATTTAACAAAGGTCAAATTCAATAATATATAAATTATAAATCGGTAATAAATTAAATAGTTATTTTCATATTGTTTATCTCCACCCCAATACTGGTACGGTATCAAATTAAATTGGTCACATCAGCGCTCAATGAACCAAAAAGGTGTTCCTAAGAGTAAAACAGGCTCATCATTCGGTTTGGCCTAACCGAATGACAAGAAAGGTAAGTAAAATACGTAAACCATATTTTAGCTAATCCCTGTCCTTCTTTTTCTCAGATGATAAATTTGTATCCAGTAACGGAGAATAAAACGAACGTTACAGCACCGCTGTCTAAGATCCACGATTCATCTGCATTGATTGTGCAGGCTAATACATCAGCTTCGCTCTTGTGAGCAATGAGGGCGTTGTTTCTAGAAGTGGACGGTTGGTTGTGTTGATTTTTCCTCTTCAATGTCCGACATTCCCTCACATAATGACCCTTCTTCTTGCAATAGTTGCAGACAGCGTTTTTCTTAAAGTTGGAGCCGTTCGGGTTGTGCGATGGTTTCGATTCATAGGCGACAAAAGCTCTGGCGGTTTCTTCTTGCCCTGCTAGGTTTACTTCTTCGTCTAGCAGTCTGGCGGTGAGATAGATCAAATTCTGTTTGGCATCATCTAACGAGAGCCATGCTTGACGAAATGTAGCAAATTTTGCAGATTCTTTGATCTGCTTGCCTAGGCTCTCTACCTTGGCGATGTGTTGCGCAATTGAGTCTGTAGGCGACATCTTGTATTGGTAAAAGCGTTCGTGTCTTTTGCTCGTATATGGCGTCTAACTTACTTAAAATCTCAGCGGCGGAGTTGCAATTTTCAATGAGGGAGATTTGTTGCAGCTGAAGAGCTGAGGACATGATGCACATGGCTAGAGCATCTTGCTTGGTCCATTTCTCCGCATCGTCAGGTGCTGAGGGTTTCGATGTTGCGCCGGTCGCGATGTCGTATACGCCTTTCGCACGTAGTATGCATTTGAGTTGGAATTTCCACTGGGGATAGTTTGTGCCGTCGAATTTGCTTACACTTATGCTTGTTGCCGAATTGGACATTTTGCCTGGGCCTTCGCGGATGCGCGGATTATACGAAACTTAAGATGCCCGGACGTGCGTACGAGAGCACGTGTTCGCGATGCACGAAAAATACTTAAACGGTCCGGATTTTCGAAAAAATATCGGTAAAGGCTTTTAGTCCTTGTTATCCTAAACGTTCTGGGCCCATAACCTGTTCTGATGTGGAGATAACTGTAAGGATTTAGGAGGATAGCACTAAACCGAGATTCACTACAGTAATGGCCATAGGTAATGGCGGTAGACATGTGTTTTATTAGATTAAGCAGTGGATGAGTGATCTTGAGACGATGAACGCTACACCCGAACTAACTATGAGCGCAAGCCCTGCGCGGAACTTGAGCGCGCCAGGAATGTTCGGCTTGCCGAGTGTGACCGAGTACAATTGGTTGCATACAGTGATCGTTTAAATCTAACAGTTCCAAACAAGGATGTTATACTATATACTGGATTGGCAACCAAGCCCCTTAAAGTGAGGAAAAATATCGAAATATGCAACCCGCCGTTGTGCCGCTTTAGCATCTCTTTTTATCTCACAGTCGTATACGAGGCAAGAGAGACAGAATTTTAGAACAATTGATTTAAAACAATAATTACAAACTGTATTTTACTATTTTATATATCAAATTATACTACCAAGTATTACTAATCTTTCTCATAAAAAAAAGTAATATAATTTCAATTATTAATGACTTTAATAAGATTTATAAAAAAATAAAACAAACTTTCTTATTACAGACACTCAATATATTCAAGAATAATAATAAAAAAGTAAAACTAACTTGTACATTTGTTTAAAATATAAAATATATTGACAAATATACATAATATAGTACTCACATAATAATTCGTTAACCAAACCGTGAATAATGCGTGCTTTAAAGTTACACATTTGTATGTTAGTTTTTACTTGTACCTGATACATCTTACAAAAGAAATTTATTTATTAACTCTTAAGTTACTTAATAGAAACAGTAATAGATTTTTTACACGGTTAAAAAATTAGAGTTAGTAATTTTTAAAAAAGTACTAATTTTATTATATTTTATTACAAATAATTAAAAAAATGTGCATAAACTCGAAAGTAAAGTATTAATAATAAGCTACATTGAGTCTAAATGTATTAAACATAAAGATCTACTTTATAAAATTATTACAACTACAATGATATAAATATTAATAGAATGATCAAAAACAACAATTAATCACAATACAAAATGTTTGTTGTGAACTTTTGCATATATTTTATATATAAGATATTTAAGGGGAAGGTAATAATTATTCTAAATAAAATTAAAACACAAAACTAGCATATAAAAGAAGTATAATTATTACCAAACAATATTGTTTACTTGCATTTAATATAATTTTTATATTAAACAGCATAACATATTTTAATTGCAAATGCTTACTAATGAAATTAAATTCCATTTCCTATTTGTTTCAAAGATTTACATCCAAATGCAACCCAGTATTTAACCATTATTTCGCTTGTTAATATTGCTCATTTAAACCGTATATGGCGTAGTGACTAGTGCGACAGAGTAAAACATACAAATTTATACGGCACAACGGCAAGTTGCCTACCCACGGATTTGGACACACTATTTCCCTATGTTAATATACGGTGGTTGCCAATCCAGTATATAGTATAACATCCTTGGTTCCAAAGCATTATTGACAGTTAAGACATTTTTTAGCATTTCTGATACTTAAGGATTTTTTATGACAGTTCAAAAATATTGTTAAAAGTTTAAGAACATTTTTTTACCAGTTGTGTCAGTTGAACTTTATATGACAGTTCAATAACATTTCAAAAGTTCGGAAAAATTTGTAACAATTGAAAAACTTTTTATAGTGTTTGTGACAGTTCAAAAACATTTTTTTAGATATTTTCACAGTTGAGGAACATTACAAAAGTTCAGGTACATTTGTACCAGTTGAAGAACGTTTGACAGTTCACGAGCATCGTTGACAGTTAAAAAACATTTTTAGTATTTCTGACAGTTGAGAAACATATAACTGTGCAAGAACATTGTTGAAAATTCAGGAATATTTGTAGCAGTTGAAAATATAACATTTATAACCGTTCAGGCATATTTTTGACAGTTGAGAAACACTTTAGAACAGTTCAAAAACACTTAATTTTACAATTTTATTTTTTACATTTTATAAATAGATTTGTGCACTTTCCAAATTAATATTAAAAATGCCCCCAACCAATGAGTCGATTGTAACAAACTTGCCCTGCAGCGACAGACAAAAAACACTATTGATCAAATTATAATAAATCTAAAATAACTAAAAAGGAAAAAAATTACAAATAATCCAACTAATCCGGAACTCATAAATAATCTCTTAGTTCGCAGAAACCCATTAATTTTTGCTAGATACAAAAAACCTAATATCCCGCTATATAAAATTATACTCTCACTCACATAACCGACAATGACAATAACAATGTAAATGAAAATGACTGACTAACAAATCATATCATTCTTTTTTGCGCTTATTATCATAATTAAATATTAATTTCTCAGGCTGAAGACTTAGGTCGATGGCATATTCAATATAATATAGAATTATATTATTAAAAAGGAAAATAAATAAAAACATTACAAACTTTATATAAACAAACTACAAATGGAAAGAATAATAAAATTAGAACAAATCAAGACGATATTTAAAATATAAAAAATGTAACGTAACAAACCAAAACATTAAATTGCAAAAATAAAAAAACATATTCACATAAATAAATATTATTGCAGTGATAATTATTTTTCATTATTATCCATATAGTTTTGTATTGCCTTTTGAATATCAATATGTTTCATTGTAATTGCCAAATCTAAAGGTGTACAAGAATTATTGTCTTTTGTAATATCTATTTCATGCTTTAAAAGCAAATTTACAAAATTTAAACACTTATTTGTAGTAGCTATATGTAAGACGGAGATCTTATTGCTAATAGTATGGTTAATATTTGCATTCCATTCTAATAATATTTGCCCAGCAATAACATTATTTGCTTTAGCTGCATACATTAAAGGTGTCCAAAAATACTTATTTGTACAATCAACATCAATTCCATGTCTTAAGAAATGTAGAACCATATCTTTTCCTCCACATTGTGCAGCAATATGTAAAACTGAAGAATTTATACAGGTTTTAGAATTGATATCTGCACCAAACTTTAATAATAATGTTGTAATATGATATTGTGCATGGTTTACTGAAATAAGTAAACTGCTGTAGCCGTTGTCATTTTTTTCTTCAATATTTGCTTTGTTTTTTATAAGTAATTTAACTGAATTCTCCATTCCTTTTTGTACTGCTACATGTAGTGAAGTAAGACTATCATTATTTTTAGATTCAATATTAGGATTATATTTTAATAATACCCGCAATACATCTATATATCCATTTATAACTGCTGTATGTAGCGGTGTATTGCCAACAATATCTTTACAATCAATGTCAGCTTGATAATTTAATAGCAGTTCAGTAATTTTTGTATTACATGCATAATGTAAAGGAATATGTCCATTTTTATTGACTAAACATTTTGCTCCAAGTTTTAATAACTGTTCTGTTAGAGATATATGACCATTTCTTACCGAATAATGCAAAAGAGTATCTTTATTTTTATCAATAGCATTAATATAAGCACCATTTTCAATCAATATTTTAACTACAGCATTATATCCATTAATTGCAGCTAATTGAATGGGTTTATTTTGATCTTTATTTATTGCCCACATATTAGCTCCATTCTTTAACAATTTCTGAATTATATTTTCATGACCTTTCATTGCTGCATAATGCAATGCAGTGTTACCATATTTATCTGCACTTTCTATATTTACTCCCTTATTTAATAATTTTTCTAATAATGCAAGATTTCCATATTTAGATGCAATTAATAGCATTGAATCATTTATACCATTACACTCATCATTTATGTCTTCATCAACAATATAAATATTTAAATCAGATTTATTTTGTGTATTTATTTGCTTATTTTCGGGTATAAAAATATTTTCTTCAATAAAATATTTAATTATATCCAATTGACCCGTTCGAGCTGCTAAATAAAACGCTGTAAATTTGTCATTTATGTATTCGGATAATGTAAAAGGAAGATTGTCTAAATATTTTATAATATTATGATGCCCATTATCGGCTGCTAAATAGACAGCTGTACAGTATAAAAATTCTTTGAGTATATTTTTCTCAAGACTAGAATTCATTTTTTTCCAAATATCCTATAACAATATTCTTAATTAAATAAATAAATAAGTACCATTAGAAAGAAGATAATTACTTACGATTGTAATCTATTAATTATAATAAAAGTAATTTTAATTTTTGTTTATATCGAAATTTGGTTGAAATATTTGAGGTTATAATTAGTTATGAGCGCCATCAACCCTGAGTGGTACTGATAAATACAATTTTTTCGAGTTTCGGAAACAAAATAAACAGCGAGCGACTGCTACAAGAAGCAAGCAGGACCGTTTCACAGAAAATTTATTTATTTAATCACATCTAAATTGCACAAAAAACTAATTTGTTATGAGAATTAATCTACGTTATATTGCGATCATGCGATACAAGGTCGGTAAGTGCTTATTCTAAAACCTGCGTGTTTTTCTAACATTTTTTTGATTGGTCAAGAAGCATTTAAAGATTCGATTTTTCACATAGTTTTAACAAAAATGAAACAGTAATTTCAAAGATTGTTCAAAATGATCAAGCCGCTGTATATATTTTGTCTTGGTAACGAAACGCAAAATAAAATTCAAACGTCAAATTAATTAAAATTGGCAAATATAAATTAATTAAAGTGTAAATATTAGCTAAAATGAGTGAGTGCGACAAACACGATATTCACGATATATAAATCAAAGATACGATATTAAACTGCCTATAAAATTTTCCTACAGTGGTTTAACAAAAAAAAATACTGCCACAGTGCAACATTGAAATCCCCAGCAAATTTATGATCAAAACTTTTGAGAAGACCATGATTAATTTAAACTAGATATTTTAAAATTTGAATATTTTGTTAATAAAGGTAACATGTTAATTTACTGTAATTTTTAAAATGTCTATAAGCAGTTAATTTTAGATATTAATGATCATTGGGATTTCGGGGGCTTGTCGTAGGGAAGAGCTGTCTAATCAGAGCGTAAAGATATTGAAGACAAAGGAGAAGTGATAATTAATAATTTAAAATGAAATGATAACCTTTCCCATTCCATGTTACATGAATCTCCTTTACTCCTTTAATCACATCTTTTTGGATGTAGAACAGTTCCTGATAGTTGAAAAACTATTAAGATTGTACTCTGTAAAGATTTACTCTATCTTTGAACATGAGACCTATTGCCATTTCTTTCTGTGTTCAGGAAAACGTTTGAAAGTATTATCAAAGTGCGATTGGAAAGATGATGTGAGCTAAACTTCATATTTGCAGGCTTAAGTAAACCCCATATTTGCCGCATAAGTAAAAAAATGTCCACTACTATAACTTATGATAATGTGTGCAAAGCCTATTTAAAATCTGTACTAATTAATCTTAAATTGTCTTCTTTGTTCATCAACATTATTATTGAGCAGGAGTCTGAAAAACGGTTATATTTGTCAGGTACTTACAAGTTCCACAAATTTTTCAACAAATCTATCAGTAAATTGACAGTTTGACAAATTAATTGATAATTTTTTGAAAAAGTGTATAACTGTTTGACAATTTCATAAATAAATGTTATATTTTTGAAGTGTTAACTTAAAAAACTTTTAATTGAATAATTAATCTATAATATTATTAATTAGTTTATTTATTTGTGACATTCAACCATAAGTTAATTTAATTACATTGCAATTTTAACATGAAAGTTTATAAATATAAATAGTAATGTAAAATTATTTGAATTTTGCGCCACAAAAATATGCACGGAAAAGAGTATATTGCATGTGCCGCTCATTACTAATGAACCTCAAACATTTCTAATCAGATTTCGATATAAACAAAGAATTGTATTCTTTATTTATTATTAATAGATTGCAATCGTTAAAAGTAAGTTGTTTTTTTTTATAATGGTAATTTATTAATTAAAAATATTGTAGGTTATTTAGAAAGTAAAAATGAATTCTAGTTTAAACAAAGAATTTTTGTACTGTACAGCTGCCTATTTAGCAGCAGAAAACGGACATCGTAATATTTTAAAATATTTAGACAATCTTCCCATTACATTATCGGAGTATATAAATGAAAAATTTACTGCATTTTATTTGGCGGCACAAACAGGTCAATTAGATATAATTAAATATCTTATTGAAGAAAATGTTTTTGAACCTGAAACGAGCAAATATTCACTTATTGAGCCAATTAAATCCAATTTAGATATTTGCATTACTACAGAAGAATTGAATGATGATTGCAATGGTATAGACAATTCTAAATTGTTATTGAATACATGCAAGTATGGAAATATTGGATTATTAGAGCAATTATTAAAAACGAAAGTTGATATTGCAATTGAGGACAAAGATGGTAACACAGCATTACATTATGCAGCAATGAATGGATATGAAAATGTTGTTAAGTGTTTATTGAAGAATAAAGCAAGTGTCTGGGCATCCAACAATGATAATGATAGACCGATACATTTAGCTGCTAGTAAAGGGTTTTATGGTATTGTTAAACTGTTGATTGATAATGGTTCTAATATTAATGTTTTGGGTAAAAATAAAAATACTCCATTGCATTGTTCAGTCATAAATGGTCACATATCGGTAGTAGAATTGTTATTAAAACTGCAAGCAGCTAATCTTACTAATGCAGATGGGCAAACCCCTTTGCATTATTCATATGATAAAAACTGTACTAAACTATTATTGAATAATGGAGCAAATATTGAGTGTCAAGATACAGAGGGTAATACACCATTACATAAATCAGTTCAAAATGGGTATTTAGATACTGTGCGAGAATTATTGCATTTTTATTCTAATATTGAATGTAAAAATAAAACCGGATATACTGCACTACATTTAGCCGTATCCAAGGGAAATGAAAGTTTAGTTAAATTATTAATTCAGAAGAAAGCTGATATTGAAGCGAGGATTGACGGAGGTAACACTGCACTACATTTAGCCACATCCAATGGAAATAAAAGTTTAGTTAAATTATTAATTCAGAAGAAGGCTGTTATTGAAGCAAAGAATGCCAGCGGTTACACTGCATTACTGGTGTCATTGCAGTATGGACAAGATCATATTACAACATTCTTATTAGAATCGGGAGCAGACATCAATTGTGTATCAAATTTGAATTCATCAGTTTTGCATATTGCTGCACTATTTGGTAGAAATAAATTTGTTGAGCATTTTTTAAGAAATGGATTTGATGTTGATTGTTTAAATAATGAACTTACTACTCCATTGATGTTTGCAGCAAAAGCAAACCATCTTATTGCAGTTCAGATCTTACTAGATTGGAATGCAAATGTTAATAATGTAACTAACATAAAAAATTCTGCTTTACATTTTGCAGTAAACCAGGGACACATAAATGTTGTTAATCTTTTATTGAAACATGGTGCAGATATTACAAAAGATGAAAACTCATGTACACAATTAGATCTGGCAATTCGAAACAAATATCCTGAGATTCAACAAGCAATTCAAAACTATATAGATAGTAATCAGATACAGATATCATCATAAAGTGATGTTGTTGTAATAAAAGTTTAAATCGTAATCATAACTACTTTTGTATTGTATTTTTAATAATTATAATTTTAAACAAATAAATTTAGTTACAAATTTATTTGTTTAAAATTATCTATGATAAGTGTGAATAATATATTTATTTGTGTACATATTATAATAATTGTAATTGTATTAAAAAAAAAGTTTATTTATATTACTTAGTTTTAGTCTGGAACAAAAGCTTACTAGGACTAGAAAAGTACGTAGCACATGGAAAATTATATAGTAATTTGCAAACAAACTACTTAACTAATTGCATCATACGAATTGAAATTTAAAATTTTGTGAAGGATCTTGGCTGGAGATTATTGTTTGCACTTTCCTGAGCATGCGCATTATGGACTTTTTCCTTATTATTTCAGTAACAACTTCATCGTGGTTGTAGTTCTGGATCTCCTTTAACGTTTTCAGTGTTGTTTTGTTGAATTGTATAGTTTTTTTTTTTTTGGTGCATTACGCACATTGTGTGTGTTTTCCGGTTGCCTGTATACCCACTAAAACCCCGAACCTCTATATTCTCCTGGACCTTTCCAACTTTATCTTGCATCTCTTTTCTAGTGTCTTTTCAGCGAGAGCACTTCACCAGTGTATGCTCAGGGTTATCAGTTTTATTATAGGGACAATTGTCATAAAACAAAGCCTTTATGGCCTGAAAGGATTTGTGTAGGATGGTTTAGGTTTTTATGTTTCCTGTTTACCCAAAGGTATAACAGTCTGCGTTCATTTGGCGATATCTCTCATTTTTCATCGTCTATTCTCTTGACTTTCCTTTAATTTTTTAGTTGTTTTCCTATGTTGTCGGCCCAATGTTAGGCAAAGTAGTCTATGGTGACTGTTTCCGTTAGTGCCTTAGAGGAGACTGTTCTGTAGACACTGGCTATTTTGTCCTGGCTTTTTTTAGAATTACCTCGTTCTCTTCGTGATACAGCTTTATATCCATATAGGCGGAGCGTACAACAGTATGAATCCACCGTTGCCCCTATTACGATAAGCTTCTCGGACTTCCCACGTTTGCCATGTTTTTTTTTTACTTTTTCTTATTTGACCTTTGTTATGTGGGGTCTTATGTTTCAGTTTTTACGTATCCACATCTCTAAACTTTTAATGCTACCTTGGGATTTGGTTGTAGTATCCCCTAGACCAGGGGCGTTCAGACTTAAAGCATCGACGATCTAAAATAAAAGCATTAGGCGGCATTTACGGCAAGCGATCGACTCGGTCACTAGTACCCCTAGTAAAATCTTAATAAATGAATATTTAGTGTACTTTTATACATATAATTCAAAAATTTCAAAAATAAAAATGTAAGACGATTGACTTAAAAACTTCTCGCGATCGACTGTTTCAGCACCCCTGCCCTACAGCTTCCGTCTTATGTTTAGCCAGCTCTAAACCCCATTGATAATTCCGTGTGGTATTTGTATCCTCAGCAGACCATCATAATAGATATTGTACAAGATAGGGCTTAACACGGAGCCTTGTGGCACACCGCAAGTTGTATCCAGAGTTTTTCCGGAGCTGCACACTATAACTATCCTCCAGATGATAGTGGCATATAATTGATATTCCCCTTTTCTCTCTAGTTCTCTTATTAGTCCTCTCCATTGCTCCGAGTTAAAAGTGTTCTTTATATCGTAGGTAACCAGCACAGCGTATTTTTGTATAAGGTTTGTATGTAGTTTTCTTAAAATGTCATCAAGTGTAAAGTGATTTTTTTTGAACTTGTGTTTATTTTGGCTTAGGCTACATTTCTATCTAATTCCGCTATAAGTCTCTTGTTGAGCATGTGCTCATAGATATATGCAAGACATAGTTTGGTTTTTTGACAATTCTATTACTGCTCTAAATCTGTTTAGTTTAACTTGAATTACCGCCATTATCCGACTCTTTTTTTTTTTTTTTGTGCTTCCACTAGTTTTCCGAGTGCAGTGCATTTTATGCTTTCCGTTATGTGTTCTTTTAACTTGGACAAGTAGCACTCCAGTTTGCTGATGCACTCTCTCAATTTATGAGCTGTACCTTCAGAATTTTGGCAGGGTTTGCCATCTGTAAGATCCAATGGAATAAATAAATTATTATTATTATTATTATCTGTTTTTTTACACTCCGCTGCCTTGTGACCTAGTCTATAGCATCTGTAACATTTTGGCGAAGATAAGACCTTTGTCTGTTCCAACCTAAGCTTATTTTCCTTTTTGCTGTAAAGTGTTCTGTTGCCTTTTCCTACATGCTTACAAAAGCATATCTTACTCCATTTTAGTTAACCTTTTCTAATAATTTTATTTCATTGATGATTAAAGGAAGTCTTTGTCTTCGATGAGATCTTTCTCTACGTCTAAAGCCTTATTGCCTTCCTAGGCTCTTCTTTCTTGTTTTTTGTTATTTGTCTTATTTATTTCTGCAATGGTGATTACTCCTGTGTCCACATCGTTCTTTATGCATTTTATGACTTATGCATAGCTGCATAAATGACCAAAAAAGGGCCTGTTCTTAAATATTTTGGACATATCATGAAGAGAGAAAGATACTCTATTTTACAATTGATCATGAGGGAAAAATAGACGGTAAAAGATTAAGTAGGCGACGAAGAACTTCTTGGCTCAGAAACCTAAGGGAATGGTATGGACGTACATCTACCAAACTATTTAGAGCTGCTGCATCAAAAGTGAGAATTGCCATAATAATAGCTAACCTCAGTCTAGAGACAGCACCCTAAGAAGAAAATAGCTGTAGTCATTATTTTGTTTAATTACAATTGTGTTCTTTTGCTTCTCAAGCATATAATTTTTTCTTTCCTGTACTGGTTTTATTTTGCAGTGAATTATAATTTTAAGTCTCTCCTTGTTGAGGCCAGTTTTCTAGCACTTTTGTGGTCATTTCTGCTTTTGCATCCATGACATAGGCTAGTCTCGATTTTCACAATATAGATGTGTCCACACCATCATTTAATGGTTTCTTGTTGTTTTTTCGTCATAGTGGCTGCCTATTCCAGTTGTCTTTCCGCTATTAATCTTGATTAGTAGCTTTTTGTGTCCCCACTACTGCTTAATATTACGACTATGACTTCTTTACTGACTGCACTAAAAGTAACAAATTTCTGGTTAGATTTTGTGAATAAGTCTTTGGGTCAGTCTATGTTTACCAACGCTTGTATTTCCTCAACCTCTGTTTTGTGTGTTAATCATTTTTTATCCTATTTTTCCTCCGCTGCTTTAATTGGTTGTTTGCTGCGCTTTATAGGTCAAACTACATTCGGGAAGCTGTTCCATGTTGGAACCTTGCTTTGCCTGGTTTTTTAATAATTCTTCCACAAATCAAGGCTACAGTCAGATAGAAGACTGTAGCCTTGATTTATAGTCATAATCAACCTGTCGGCTAAAGACGCAGTCTTCTAATTCTATTCTACCATTTTTCTAGACCCAAGGTTTTTAAGTTTTTGCTCTCATCAGTTATTTTTCTTAACAGTTGTTGTTGTTGTCATTGATTCTGCACTTGGGAAAAGGAAAAGCAAGGACAGAGAAACAAATGTTTTTTAAGTCCTTAGTTTTCAACCAAAAAGTGGTCAGAAGTACATCAAAGAGTTTTGACATTGGGAGGTTGATAGTTCATAGAAGGAAAGATGTAAAATAAAAAAGACAAAGAGAAAGAGTATCACTGGCAAAGCATGACTACCGTGCAATGGTAGTGCGGCCGCGCTCGAAAGTGGTCAACACTTTCCGGTTTTTTTTTTGTTGCACTTATAGTAGATTATCTGTTTCATGATAGAAGTATGGAGTGTTTGAAAGTATTTGCTGGCAGTTGAATCCAGAATTGTCTGATATTCGGCGCTGGTAAAATTTTATTTAATTGTTATTGGTTGTTTGCAAAAGGGTTGGTATTACTAGCTTTAAAGCTTACTACTGTTGGCATGCCCTTTCGCCAATCGTTTGTTTGCTGAAAAGATCGTTAAGATTGCAAAATTCACATTCCACAAGAGTTCTATGTTCCGCAGTTCCATTCTGTTCTGGCGCATATGACGTGGCCATAAACAGAATCCTTTTTTAAGCCAGAAATGACTTCACATCTGCGTTAACAAACTCAGTTCCACTGTCACTTTGAAATTGTTTTATTTGCACACCAGCCACTTCAGCTTTTTTCACAAAGTCTTTAAGACATCCCGCCACAATACTTTTATGTTCAACGAAAAACACGCGTCTGTACTTGGTAAAATCGTCTTTAAACACCACATAGTACCGGTGTTTGCCCAAACTCACTGGATGCGGCCCACAAACCTCTGAATGCACAAGTTCCACAGCAAATTTTGCTTTTACTTGGCGAGTATGATAGGTTTGTCGATGCTGCTTTCCCATAACGCATGCTTCACAAAAGTCTTCTCGAGTATTTATTTTAATTTCAAATCGTTTAAGAAACCGCTTGGTATGTTGTTTGTTCTGATGACACAGTTTTTCATGCCACTCTTGAAGCAATTGTTTTTTCGAAACACTCGACGCGATATATGCCGCACTACTATTCAACCCGTCGTTACCGAGTAAACATAAACGCATTCCAAGTTCAAACAAACCACGTGAGTTCATTTTACCGACAAGATGGACAACACCATTTTTTTAAAATTCACACACAGAGTCATCTGCTGACAGCTTGAAACCTTTTTTTAACGTTGTAGTCACCGAGAACAAATTTTGCCCAACGTCGGGCACGTACCATTCATCCTGTATGTGATTCTTCCGCCACACACCGTTTACACGCATCCCAACAATAATACTGCCGCATCCGATCGCATCAACTGTGCAACCGTCGCCTAATTCGACCTGCCTCGGTTCATCAAATTTCATCACTTTTTCGAAATATTCTTGACGGTTTTGCCACTTTTGCTCGTTGCAGATGCCCGGTGTGCTTGGCTCTGGACTTAAAGAACAAATAAAGGCTTCACCAACTTTTGACCCATTTTTGGTCGCATTAAGTTTATCCGGACAATCCTTGAAAATAAGTCCTATTTTTTTTTACATCTGAAGCACTTTATTCCTGCATGATTTTCCTGCACTGCGTTTTTCTTATTTCCAGTCTTTGAAATCAACGCAGTTGAAATCCTCTTTTTTTCTGGTAGACTATAATACATAACCGCCCTGTCCGCCTGTTGATGAATCGCTCCTGGATCGGTATTAACTCCCGCACACTTTTAAACTTAGAGTAGCCCTTAGGCAATGTTGACATAATTCGGCTTAACAGAAAAACTTCTGGCAGCATTGTTTTCACCTGATTCTTCAGTTCTTTATTCAGTTCACGAAAAATCCGTTGGAGGCAAGAAATATGTGTTACTATATCTTCACATGGGTTCCTTTCGTATGTAAAAAATGACTCCATCAAACGATTCAACCGTTGACCTGAACTCTGCTCGTGAATAGAAATAAGCTTTTCTCATATTGCCTTTGCAGAGTCACTTGTGGCTGTCAGATCCACATTTGAGTCGTTGATACTTCTTACCAGTATTAGTTGTGCGAGAGCATCCGCTTTTCTAAACAACTTGGCTTCGATTTCATACGCTTGACTCACTGCGTTGGTTGATTCTGCCCCGGGCTCAACTGGTGCAACTCTACTTTCATCCGCAACATCGAAAACCTCCTGATGTTTGAGAACAAGAGTTATCAGTCGTTGCCACATTGCCCAATTGCTTGATCAATTATAATATTGTTAAAAAGAACCAAAATTTAGCTACAAACTGTCAAAAGTTGCCAAATTTTATTCAAGAAATGTCAAAAATAACCCTTCAAGTTTTGAAATAAACCTTGTATGCTTGTGTTTGTTGCAAACCCTTGCTTACAGATAGCTACTCCACTGGACGTCAAATTTTCAAAAAAAAAAAAATGATTGTTTTATCCTAAAAAAAAAACTTCTTCTATAAAAATGTAACTGGGGATGAGACCTGGGTACACCCCTGGAATCCTCCCACAAAACAAGAGTTTATGCGATAGGTTTATAAAGGCTCTTTACCACCCGAGAAACAAAGAAGTACAGCAAGACACGAATAGTGTGGCCTGTATAATAGACAACTTAATATACACAAAAATTATGTTGACTGTGGTTTTACTTAAGTCTTTGACTGTTTTAGCATTTGCGCTTACATTTTACACATTCTATGGACGACGTTATTCTGGGATTGAAAGATGCTAAAACAACCAAAGACATGAGTTTAACCACAGCCAACATATTTTTTTTATATATTAAGTTGCCTATTACACAGGCCACACTATTCGTGTCTAGCTGTAGTTTTTTGAAACGCTGAAAAGATCCTTTTAATTGAGTATATGCCAAAAGTGACTACAATAACGGGGAGTGTCTACAAAAACACAATTAAGATTTTGAAAGCGGCTATCCACAATTTTGCTTAAAAGCTCAACAACTGCAGGGTACATAAAACACAAACCGTTCAAAAAGTAGTCAATACTTTAAAAGAATTACAGCATTCACTCTACAGTATTAACCTTTTTGGAAACATTAGAATATACGTTAGTTATTTTTCTTACGATAAAAAATAAAAATTTATTTGTCTTTGTTTTCATAGCAAGGTAGATAACATAAAAACTTTTACATCAAAATGTTTATAAGCTTTATTTATATTTCAACATAAAATTATGTCTAGCCAAATTTCATACAAACCAAACGTATTTAATAATTTCTGCTCATTTATTAAGTCTAGCAGAACTGCCATTGTTGAGGCATTAGCCACCAAGATATATGGCGCGCCCTCTTTAAACAACTGATCAAAGCTTCAAGTTCTATATTTTGACAGCACAGTTTTAAAACTAATTTAAATTTAATAAAACTTAGTTTTATTTACAATCAAATAAATTTAATAAAATTCAAAAATTATATTTGCTTTATTAGTACATACATCTATACAAAAATATTTTATATTATATTTACTCAATTTTACTAACAGTATTGTAAATATCAGTTCTTCTCTGCACACCAATCGGTATCTGTTGCCTTACTTTATCACATTCCGACAAATCAATATCACAAAACAGAACCTCCTCATCATGTCCTGCCTTAGCAATCACCTTACCCCACGGATCAGTACATGTCGAATGTCCCCATGCTATATAACCTTGCTTTCCTGTAGCAGGACTTATGGTAAGCACAAATAATTGATTATCCACAGCTCTGCCTCTTTGCAACAATTCCCAATGCATTGGTCCAGTCGTCATATTAAAAGCACCCGGATATACTAACATTTTACAACCTTTTAATCTATACAACTTGGCCAACTCTTCAAATCTTATATCATAACAGATACCAATACCAATTTCCAAATCATTCATTTTAAAAGTAGCTAAACTGTTACCGGCTGCTAATACATCTGATTCCTTAAATGTAATTCCTCCAGGTATATCAATATCAAATAAATGCATTTTACGATATTTAGCAATCATTTCACCGCATGGATTCCATACAGTACATGTATTGTAAAATTTACCTCCTTCGGTTTCTGGGAATGTACCTCCAATTAAATAAACTTTATTTTCTTTAGCGGCTTTCGATAACATTTCACAAGTAGGACCTTTTGGTATACTTTCAGCATATTCGTTAAAAAATTTTGTTCCATAAGGTGAGTTGAAGCATTCAGGCAGTGATATTAAAGTAGCACCTCCTTCAGCTGCCTGCTTAATTAGACAATTGGCATTTTCTAAATTTTTCGTGCGGTCTTTACCAACACTGGATTGTATCAATGCTGTACGAAAGGTGCTCATGTTGTTGAGATGAACTGATTTATTACATGTACTCAGGAGTCTTATTGTTGAATTCAACATACTTAAGATAACAGATTTGACATTTTTTTAACCAATAACATTTTTATCAAGATAGAAACGATAGGCAACACTTATTGCACATATGTGATGTGTATGCAACTAGTATACTGGGTGATTTCATTATATTTAATTATACAAGGGCCATTTAAAAACGTTTTTCTAACCAATTTGAATCATTTTAAAACTATAATAAAAGTTTTTAAAGGACTGGACAAATTTGCTGTTACTAGTATAAAAACAATGCCAATAAACTTTTGTATAATAATAATTCTATACAGAACTTATCAAAAATTACAGTAAATCTATGTATGAATCAAAAACTATTGCCTAAAACACTTTTTAAGTAACTTATTTACATTTGCTCGTGTTCAACTAATAAAAAATATTGATTAAACAATTTTATTGATTGACAAGTTTTAGGTCGGTTTGCTGTTGTACATAGAAATTTAACCTTTCATCTTCTGTTTCAACTTGAGATTTAAACAAAGTTGATAAGTACGCCAAAAGTCGCAAGCGTTTGAGAGTCAAAATAAAGCCACACAACATTTTATATAAAAAGAAAAAACTTTTAACTTAGTCCATTGCGGTTTGCGTTTGAAAGATAAAATTTAGGATTAGTATTTTTATAATGTTTTATAATGTAACACCAATGATCTGTTTGGTCAAAAGTCATTATTTGGTAGACATTTTGCGCTTACAGCGTGAAATAGTTACTTAATATATAAAACGGTAAAACTCAACGTTCAAAATTATCTAATAATCATCCACACAGCATAGCTTTTTCACTATCAAAAAGCTTTTTTGATCGGCGTTTCAGATGCAGTCCGTGCAAACGGACTCACTTTACAATAATCATTTTTATTCTAAAAACTTATTCTCTTTCCCTTTCTCCTTCCACAGCAACATCGTAAAACAAAGCTTTGATCCAACAAAGTTTCTATTTTTTTTTAATTATATTGACATACTTGGAGTTTAAATAAAATACTTTCAAAAAGTTTTTGCTTATCCAAGCAGCTCCAAGGTTAAACCACACATGCAATGAACATACTCAGTGTTAAAATCACAAGCACAAGCGCTTTTCCACGTTTGCAAAAACTGCAAAAAAGTAAAAAAAACAGCAACACAGCAAAACTTTCGGGCATCACCATTTTCAAACAAAGTATGTATAGAATATGCTTGTCGTTAACCATTTTCTTACTGACTTACAAACCGAAGAAAACTAGCAAAGCAAAGTTATCCAACCCATAAACACATATTAAAGAGTAAAGAAAGTTTTTATCATAACCCCAACAGATTTGGAAAATAGGACTTACAGGATAAAAACGCTGATGCAAAACTGATCTCGATCAAGTCGTTCAAATGCAAAGCAAAATTCCAGAAAATTAAAATAAATAAAAAAAAAACAAAAACTTTTAAATAATTTCAGCACCACAACTGATAAGAACAATACCGGGCAAGACTCTAAGGAAAGGCAAAAAACTTATCAATTTTGACCAAACCGGTTTAATTTCTTGTTATTAGCAGCCTTTCTTGATCATCACTCCGGACACAAAATGAGATGACATTGCTCTAAAGCTAGTACACTCTAAAACAGATTTTTTTGAAATAAGAACTACTTTTATTACTTTCCATTCTTTTGATAAATGGTAGGTTTGAGAGACTTGATTAATAAAAAGAATGTAGAGAGATCTAGCACAGAAAGTGGAGTTAATCTACATATAAACTTTTTTTTGAGACTTCCTCACCATCACGGAACTTTCTTGAGCGGCGTTTTGCAAACGCTTTTCTCTTTTTTTTTGAGCCCAGTCGTGTAAACAACAATAAAATACATTGTAAGAGGCACAGTTACAAAAAAAGTCTGAACAGCAGCTGCCACTCCCCGTGTAGCACCTCTGCCCAACAACGGAATTAAAACATTGTTTTTATCAACCAACTTGATTGCCAGAGATCAACCACTAAGACGGTTCTAAGAGAAGCAGGAGTTGTCTCTGATAAGTGCACCTGCAACACTTTGATCGGATTACATATTCGGCAGCCCCCGGGCGTCTTTTAACGTCTTTTAAATTAAAACTTCTTCAGGTCACCGCCAAAGCAAAGTGCAAATACGCATGTACTTAGCCCCCCGCTAATTACTATTTTTTTGCCCACAAAAAGCAAAAATACTCACGCAGAACCCGAAAACAGTTGTAGCTGAGTTATCACAGATCTGGATCTACAACAATTGCACCCGGAAAACTACAAAAAAAAAACTTAAAAAACCATTTTTGCAAAAAAACATTTTTTTTAAATGTTTCTGAATTTTTGTACTTTTGTGCAAAACGTCCAAAAAACATCTGAACAATACCTAACGCTTACAAGCTTTTCCTATGTTCGCTGGCCGCAAGCCTGCAAATCTACTAAGGGTCGTACAAAATTGCCAAAAAATACTTGGTCACTCAAGCGGCCGCAATGTTAGTTTATTCGCCCGGATTAGACAAATTTTTGATGGCACAAATCTATCAAAAAATTGCTGCTACGCAAGCAATATAAAAAAAAACTAGAACTCCAACTTTGAGAACAAGAAGTAGCAGCACGAGAAGAACAGGTTCAAAAAAGAAGACAAAAACTGAAGGACACATTGAACAAACCCAAGAAAGAGGCAGAATACCAGCTCCAAGACACTTGCCAAGGAACAAAGAAATCTCCTTACTAGCAGAGGCCAAAAACTATGCAATTCAGTGGTGCAAACTGTTGAGTTTATTAATAATAGACCGTATTTTAATGATATTTATTGTAACACTTTATTATACAATACAAGATACAGATATTGTTAAACATGAGGTTATTGGTTTGTTTACGACTTCGACTTACTCGCGTCACGTCTCTTAGTAAAACTAAACAACATAATACCCTGCTACCCGTATGAGCGTCCTCTGTCGAACATCTCTAAAACAGATTCGAACATCTCTAAAACAGATACAGATGGCGCTACAGTTATCATTGGAACTTAAACTAAACTAATATTTCAACACTTCCCCTCAATGATTATTTTAGTGCCTCATTAACAAAAAAAACAACATAAACAAATGTTTCTTATTATATGCTTGCAGACATTTCAGCCGAACAATAAGTCTCTCAATTTCTCAAATATATTTTTTGCAACACACTTGGTTAATATATCTGCGATTTGCTCATGTGAGGGAATATAGGTCACTTCAACTTTTCCTGATTCCACCATCTCTCTTATGTAATGGTACTTTATGTCTATATGTTTAAGCCGCTTATGGCATTCTGGATTCTTTGAGACCTTTATGGCTCCTTGATTGTCTTCGTACAATCTCACAGTATCGTTCATTTCGACAAAGTCATTTAACAGTTTTACTAACCAGCAGGCTTCGCTGCATGCGAGGCTCAACGACACATATTCTGATTCAGTTGTCGATAAAGCGACACACTGTTGCTTTCTTGAAATCCACGACACTGTACAGTTAAACAATTTGAACACATAGCCGGATGTCGAGTGTCTGTTTACTTTGTCGCCTGCCCAATCAGCGTCTGCATATCCAACCAGAGTTGGATTCTCTCCGTCACAATTATAGATTAATTTAATGTCTATAGTACCCTTTATATATCTGAGCACTCTTTTCAAACACGTTTTCAAATCGTTGCTTGCACAAGTCTGGTATCTGCTTAATTTACTTAAAACAGCACAAATATCGGGTCTGGTACCCATTGCAGCATACATTAAACTGCCTATTATTCCTCTACATTCTCTTTCAATATCTTTACTTTCCGACTCCTTTCTTTGAAGCGTTTGAAAATCCTCGTTTTGATCAGCTGGCATTTTTGCTGCCTTACAATTTGACATATCATATTTAGTTAAAACATTTTCCAGATATTCCTTTTGACACAAAGTAGTAATTCCTCTTTCAACATTGTGATTTACTTTTATGCCCAAATATTTATTTATTTCTCCCATATCTTTCATTTCGAAACTTGACTTGAGAATATTTTTTATCTCTTCAACTTCAGTGTCATCGTCTCCAAAGATCAGTAAGTCGTCTACATAAAGCAAAATGAAGACTTTTGAGTTCTTCGTTCTTTTTATAAATAAACAATAATCATTCTTAGATTGAACAAAAAAACTTTTTACAATAGTTTCTCTGAATGTCTCAAACCAGTAACGTGGTGCCTTTTTTAGACCATAAAGTGATTTATTTAGTTTGCAACATTTTCTTTCACCACCTTCAGTTCCTTCTGGCAAATACATATACACCACTTCGTCTAAGTTTCCATTTAGAAACGCACCCTTGACATCTAGCTGATATATTTTCAATTTGAGTTTACATGCAACACTAATAAAAACCCTAAAAGTCTCTAATCTCGCTACTGGAGTGTATAATTCACTAAGATCTTCCACTTCTTGTTTAAAGCCGCGCGCCACTAGCCTTGCTTTAAACACTTTATTGCCTTCATTGTCACGTTTGAGTTTAAATACCCACTTTGAGTCGATTGGTTTTTCTTTTTTAATTTCACTGTTTTGAACTACCGTCCACGTGTTGTTCCGCTGGAGTGTTTCCAGTTCTTCCTTTACTGCTTGCATCCAGCATGCTGCATCGCGACCTGACGACGCATCTTGATAGGTGCTTGGCGTTGCTTCAATGGCTACGAATCCCGTAACGTAGTCATCTAAATGGCTTGGTTGTTTTCTTTCTCGGCGAGGCTGTTCCCGCAACTGCTCCTCCGGTGCTTCCCCTTGTTCATTTTCGTCAGGGATGTAGTCATCGCTGTCGTGGTCTCCCTCTTGATCATCTGTGGTGGTGTTCGACTCCACTTCTTCTTCTTCTTGCTGTGCTTCAGCATTTTCTTCTTGGGCTTCAGCATCAGCTTCTTGTGCTTCAGCATCGGCGTGTGTTCCCTCTTGCACATTGATAGGTTCCGTTTGAGTATAACTTTGTACACTTTCTTCGATGAATTTTACATCTCTTTTTGTGTTGATCATGTGCTTGTCTTCATAGTACACGCGATATCCCTTCGTGTTTACTCCGTATCCAACGAAGATACCTTTTACTGCTTTTCTGTCCCATTTTAGACGCTTTTGTTTTGGTACATGCACATATACCACACTACCAAAAGTCTTTAAAAGGTTTATGTCAAACTTCTCTTTATTGTACCATATTTCGTAGGGTGTCTTACCATGCGCATTTATCGTTCGGTTTAGGATGAACACCATCGTGTTTACGGCTTCGGCCCACAGCTGCTTGCCCAATGACTTTGCCAACAATAATGTTCTCGCACCCTCAACCACCGTTCGCATGTCCCGTTCGGCAACACCGTTCTGCTCTGGTGTAAAAGATACCGTTGTTTGATGCAGAATTCCGTATCTGTCAAACAATTCTTCCATTTGCTTGTTCACGAATTCACCACCTCCGTCGCTTCGAAACACTTTTATTTTAATGTCTCTTTGGTTTTCACACAACTTAAGATACGTGGCCATGCATTTTACAGCTTCGTTTTTTGCTTTAAGGAAGTATACGGTTCGAAACTTCGAATAGTCGTCTTTCACCACTAGATAATAACGCGAACCGCCCACCGATTCTTCGTCCATCGGACCACACAAGTCTGCGTGCACTAGTTCTCCGACCTTATTTGTTTCGGTGGTGCTTGTTGGAAATGGCATCCTGTGCATTTTGCCCTCGATACAAGGAATGCACGTGTCTTTTTCTTCTTTCGGTGTGTTTACACCGTTTCGCTTCAGGATTGCTTTTGTTTGGCTCTGATGGCCCAGTCTTTCGTGCCATGATAATAACGCGCACTTTACCTTATTCAATTTGAAATCCAGCACTATTAATCTTGATGACTCACTTTTCTTTGATTCGGCACGTAATTCTCCATTTTTGTAGAAATGCCAACCACTTGCGTCGATCTTCACTGTGTATCCTTTCTCAGTCGCGCTCGGAACAGAGAACAGGTTTACGCACACTTCAGGAACATGTAGCACATTTTTAAGCACTGCTTCGTGCCAGTCGTTGCCAACCTTCATTTGGCCCTCTACTGTTCCTTCACCAACCGCTAAGATTGTGGCACCGTTTCCGATTATCACTTCTTTGCTTTGCTCATATTTGCAGTACTTTACAAATGAGTCACGCGCACGGAACATGTGTTCGCTCGCTCCGCTGTCGACTACGAGCCATTGCTCGCTGACATCATCAGATTGTGCGTTAGCACTAATGAACGCGTACTTTGTATTTTCGTCTTTCTTGCCCGCACTTGACGACCGATCTTTATTTTTGTTTTTATTTTTGAACCAACAATTGTTATCACTATGACCGATTTTCGAGCATGCATGACAGTACTCTTTGTTATCTTGACAATCTCTCGCGAAGTGTCCCATTTTATTGCACTTATAGCACTTTACATTTCCGCGATTTTTATTTTCACGTTTATTTTCTCGTTTCTCTCTTGTCCATTTACCTTTGGATACGGCTGCTAGCGCCATATTTTTTTCCGATTTTTCTTCTTGCGATTTCAGCCGTTCTTCCTCCATGACTAATCTGGACACCAGGTTCTCGAAAGTTTGTTCGGTGGCGGCGACCGATTCCCAGGCTGAACAGAAATGGTTGTAGTTTTCCGGGAGTGCCATGAGTAATTTGGCAATCTGCATTTTTTCGGAAATGGCTTCGTTGTTGTCAGCTAGCTCAGCCACTAACTCTTTGACCTTAGCTACAAACGAGTTTATTCCGCCTCCTTCATATTTTAGGTTGAAAAACTTTTGTTGCAAGCGATGCAGGTTTGTTTGCGACTTCTTGTCGAACACCGCTTCTAACTTCGACCACATTTCTTGCGCCGTTTTGCAATTTATCACATGCGTGATAACCTCTTCTGAGAGTTTTGATACTATTATTCCTTGCGCCTTCGCATCTTTGCGATTCCATTGCGCATCGTCTATCGTTGCCGGTTTCGTTTCGGCCAACGCTTCTAGGCATCCCACTGCGTTGAGAACAACGCGTGTTTGGAATTTCCAAAGACTCCAATTTTGCTTGCTTTCAAGCCGACATTGCGTTGGTATCCCAACGTACTCTGTGCACTTTTCCATTTTACGCACTTACCGCTTATTACGCGTTTATTACAATGTCCGTTCGCGACCACGCGACTAACCTCAAAAACGTAATCTAACAATATCTTGCCAATCCGCAGTGGAATTTTGTGTCTGGGCCCATAACCTGTTGAGTTTATTAATAATAGACCGTATTTTAATGATATTTATTGTAACACTTTATTATACAATACAAGATACAGATATTGTTAAACATGAGGTTATTGGTTTGTTTACGACTTCGACTTACTCGCGTCACGTCTCTTAGTAAAACTAAACAACATAATACCCTGCTACCCGTATGAGCGTCCTCTGTCGAACATCTCTAAAACAGATTCGAACATCTCTAAAACAGATACAGATGGCGCTACAGTTATCATTGGAACTTAAACTAAACTAATATTTCAACACAAACAATCTTTTATATAACAACAAAGAACCATTCCCAATTGAGCCAAGTCAAACCTGGAAGCCAAGCTTCAGCAAATGTCTGTACATTGATGACCGTAGAACATGTGAGAAAAAAATATCTTAACCGACAAAAGAATACATTGAACAAAAACCCAAAAAAATAAGCAAATGACTGTCCGTCTTTGATTAAGCCAATCCGACTGTCCTACACCAACGGAAGCCTGATTCTACTTGACAAACGCCCAGGAATAAAAAAAACAACAAAACAGAAGAACGTAAGTTTCTGAAAAGGACCTCGACTCCTACCTCAGCACGTAATCACGTGCGACTGAAGAAAAGTGTAAGCCTACTAATGCGGATCAACGATCAACGGAAAATCACTGGTAAGTTGGGTTATCCGCAACGGTTGCATGTCAGTGCTATTATCAGAAAAACAGAAATTTGTTAAAGCCGACAAATTCCAAATAAAAAAAAGTGCAAATCAACCATACCAGACTAGAGACCCACGACGGATCTCTGGCAGGCAAAGATCGGCACCAAGAAGAAGAAGCTTATATACTGCCAAAAGGTTAAAAAGACCTAAAACAAAACTGACGCCAGCATTAACGCTACAAAGACGGTCAAACCACCCACCAAAAGAAAGAGTTTTTGAGCAGGAATGGTAAACCCCTAACCACTTTGGATGGAAAAACCTACAAAACCACTGGGACCAAAGTAAACAAGAATCGCTTGCTACAAAGGCACTACGTAGAATCGGACCACTTTGGCTACCTGAAAAGAAAAACGACTATCAATTTGCATAGCAGAAGCCTTTTTGCTTAGACCATAGCTTTTCTAGTCGCGTCAAAACGAGCCAATTTTTCTGTACGGCGGAAGCGTTCTATTTTGTTAATTGCTTCAGAACATTCCTTGTTCCATCTTTAAAAGGTATTGTGGAGGATGTTTTGGCAGCACAAAACAAGTTGTTGGTAATTTGGAGACTTTAAGTTTGCTAGAACAGTTTTGACGTTTTTGGTGGTTACTTGTTCGAGTGCAGGCTGGTGTGGTCTTGTTGTAATTGTCACTTTTTTAGGTTTTGTGTCTTCTTGATCATATAGTTCGACAAAAAAGAACTTGTCCAAGCTTACGCTGTTTATTTGTACTGTTTTGTTATTTTTTTTTCTCAATTCCAATTCCATCCTAAATTGTTTCTATCTATTTCCCTCTTTTTATGGTGCGGATTTGGTTGTTTAATTTGTTCTTTATCTTCTTATACTTTTCAAAGTCTTCTCTGGAATTTGTCGGTTTAAAATAAAATAAGCTTTTTTTCTTGTTCCAGGGCTTTTACCTCCTGATTGAACCAAGGCTTATGTCTTCTTATATATGTTGGTGTCTTGTTTATTATTCTTTTCCCAAGCGCTTCTGTGGCAGTTTGGTTGATGTTTTGTTTCAGTTTTTCCCATGCCGCTTGGGATGTATCACTGTCTGCGATAGAATTATGTTTTATCTGGAGAACCAATCTTTGTTGATAGAGCATTTTTGTGTTTTTGTTTTTGAATGATTCTGTATTCAACTTTTTGATTTTTGCTGCAATCGGGGTTGTTCTGTACTGTGGTGTTTCTATTGCAAACTTTTCTACGATCAAGTTGTGATCTGATCCGATGTTAGCAGTGCTCTGATGTCTAGTACTCTAGCTCTGGTTTTATATGTTTGTTGGTGATGATGTAGTCAATCATAGATTGCCCTCTTGCACCTGTACATGTTATCTTATGCTGCAGCTTGTGCTAAACGAATGTAATGCATATTCCTTGTGGAATTGTCTATCAATTCATGCATCGCTTCATAGAAGGCCGTTGTCTGTTCGTCTGGCATTCTCTCCTTCTTTTTTTATCTGGGCTTGGGCAAAGACAGCACCGGGCTACTCAATCCGCCCGGCTACCACAAAGACGGTTTGGAAAGAACCAGAATAAGTGTACCGGCAACATTTTGCTTGGACGCTTTTTTCGGCAAGCGAACAGTCATTTAACGTCTTAGCCCTCTGCTAATTATTCTATTTATGCATGCCTACAGAAAGCAAAAACACCCACGCAGAACTCCCGGAACGACAAAAACTGGAACCCAACAATAGGGCATTTCAAAACTAAAGTTTTCTTACCTCTACAACCTACAATGTTAGTTCACTCGCCCGGATTAGACGAGCTTTCAATGGCACAAACCTTCTAAAAACTTTGAGATCAAGAAGTTTCAGCACGAGAAGAACAGGTTCAGTAAGAAGGAGACACACGACAAATTTTTAGCAGCCAAAAGTCCTTGCAAAAAATCGGCACTAAGAAGAACAATAAGAAACTTGGGGATGGCTGAAAGCCCAATAAACCTAAACCAAAGCTGACGCCAACGCTATAAAGATGGACAAACCATTTGCTAAAAAAAAGCCTTTGAGCAAGAATGGTAAATTCCGAACAACTACCTGGATAAAAAAGTACCTACAAAACCACCGGACCTCGGAATCAAAGCAACCAGGAGTCCCTTGACACATGGGCTTTACGTAGAATTAGACTAACATGGCTACAGCTTGAAAACGTTCCAGGTAGAAGAAAATATCTTCTTTACAACATGGCTTTGTCACCATCACGGCACGCTTTTCAGCGGCATTTTACATGCGGTCCAACTCCGAGCGCCTAAAAACAAAGTGCAACTACGCAAGTTTTTAGCCTTCCGCTAATTATTATTTTTACGCTCACAAAAAGCAAAAAAACTCACACAAAACCTGGAAGCGGCCGTGACTGAGTCATCACAAATCCGAACCGACCACACTAATTAAAACGTATCTTACCAATACTCTACTGTCAAACATTATTTGCTGTTACGTGTTTTCTGGTAATGTTTGATACAAGAACTGTTTAATGGTTAAAGTTTATTCAAATTTTCTTTTAACATTAAACCTCAACAATTCATCAAGCTTGTTTAGATAGCACATACATGTGGAAATGTTTGCTGATCAATTTAATATTAAATGTTTAGACAGCTCATACTAGTCTCTTTCTAACATTGCGTTTTACATCCACTTTTCAACCCCATTGTTCAAAAGTATTGTTATTTAAATTATTAGTTAGAGTTAGATATATTAATTAATATTTTTGTTTGTTAAATAAACATTTAGTTACTATTTTCTTTCTAATAAATTGTGTTTTCTGTTGCCACCTTTACTTTTCCTTTTTATAGGAAGTCAAAGTAGTCACACTGATAAAGATGTTACAAAATGATTTAAAGTTATTACGCTTTTTGCAAAAAAGAAGCTTCCTCGCTTCTGCCATTGCCTTCCTTGTTGCAATAAAATAAATTATTTTACCCGTACAAATCTTTAGAGTTTGTTTCTTAACAGGATTAGAACACTCTTTGTCCCACCATAAGCACTGCAAATAATTTAGTGTTTTTGCGGAGGGGAGAAGCTTTAATGGCAAAGAAAACTAGCTATGTTTCCAATTGAAAGTAATTTGAAATAGGCTGACTTACGTTTTAGGAGAAAAGTTCTTTCCTGTACACGCTTAAGCCATTTTTTTAAAGGTTATTAAGTGGTAAAATATTGAGTCTAAATTGGTGTAAAAACAATATTTATTTTTGTAACTATAGAAAAATGAATACTGATTAGAGAGAGAGTTAGATGTAAGGTCTGTTCCAACATACGATTTGAACAGTTTGCAAACCGTTCAAACTATGCACACAAACAAATGGCTGTGTATAAAAGATTGCCTAAGAATAACACATATTTGTTTGTGTGCACAGTTTGGACGGTTTGTTAACTGTCCAAATCGTATGTTGGAACAGACCTATAGACTAACTAAACAAATTGAAAACAAGGGATACCATATTTTCTTATGTTGTGAAAAGAACTAAACCAAAAAATTGCTAAGAGTTTGTTTGGACAAACCCAAGTTTCACACATTGCAACTACATAATATTTAGTTTATAAATCATGCGTAACTGCGTTCTGGTTTCTTGTTACATCCAGATTTGATATTTTAAGTAATTAGACGTATCGGTGCAAGCGTCATTGTTGGATTGAGATACTAAGTTGTTAAAACACGTGAGAAAACAAGATTAATTTGTTTGGGTTGTGGATGGAAAACTGTTTGAAGACTTCTATAAGGTTATAAATAAACGATGCATTGGTAGACAGTTTTGCATCTAAGGAAGAGTACGTTAGGAAGTTATATGTTGAAGGACCGGGCAGGGATTGAAACTATAAATATTTTTGAAAGCGGAGTTTTTCTAAAGACTTTAATCTTTTCCGCTTGAAAAAATTCTCTCTATCTGGTTCATAGTCAGAATTAACCGGGTCTGTGATTGAGCAATTATGATATGCAATAGGATTGATATAAAGCTTAGGAAAAAAAGTTGACAAGACGTTTGCCGGGAGAGTTTGGTCGTGCTCTGCCTATTAAAAAAAGTCTTTATCTAGTTGAGTAGTAGGATTGTTAAAATTAGATAAGTTAAGTGAAGCTTATAGAAGGAATAGCCATAGCTTGCTCAATTTTAAATTGCCGGGCGTATTCAGAACAAATTTGTTTAACTAATAAAGATCTAATTTTATTGGAGTGACACGGGCCTTTGCAAAAATTGCAACATGGAGCATCAACAATTTTTAATTTTGTTTTGATCAGAGCACGATGGACATTAAACACTGCTTGTGTATGAAGTGTGGCCATATCGCATGCAGTTAAAATATTGAATGACTTTAGGTACATACATAAGCGCTAATAGGTAAGGAATTGAGGTTAAAAATAAAAAAAATTGAAAAAAACATTATTTCTAAACTTAACCAATATTGTATTTAATGGCTCAAATTTGAACCAGCTTCTATCCGAGTTCTGGACCTTTTTGACATCGAACTTAAAGGAGTTCCTGGCGTTGTTTTTAATATCGGCAACATCAAATTCGCAGTCCACACCACGTACAACAATATGCGCGTTCGTTTCGCCAATATCACTGAAATTTTGATCACTTGGTGATGATAAATTAAACGAATTCGGTGACATAAATTTAAAAATAGGGCAAGTAATGAATAAAACAATTTGAGATAAGGTGAAATTGGTCGTTTTTTGTTATGTACCATGTTAAACAATAATTAAGTAATATTTTAGGTCATCACCAAGTGATCAAAATTTCAGTAATATTGGCGAAACAAACGCGCCTCATATTAACATCTTCATTATTAGATTAATTGCTTTTGTTTTGACAAGAAAATTTGATTTAATTATTTGCTCCTAATTATGATTCACCCTGTATGTTCTATGCCTGTAATTGTGGCAGTAGCCAGCGGTTTTTGACAACGACAACAATGTACGCTTGTGTTTCTACAGTCCACATCACCCCCTTTGTGACCGGCCCTATCCAAAGCATTTTCAGTCTGCTAAATAGTACTAAATACACATAATTTCCCTATAATTAAACACACGATTCTTTATTAATATAATAAAATAAAAATGTCATACAATAATAATGATTTAGAATCTATAAACATATTACATATTAATTTAAACAATTATGTCTTAACACGATCTATGTGTGATTGTATCAATCCATAAACATCATAATGCTTATTATTATTTGCACAAGCTGCAGGTGTATATCGGGAAGAATTACTTCCATTACATGTTGCTCCATACTTCAACAGCAATTTTACAAAACTGAAGCTTCCACATGTTGCTGCCAAATGTAGAGCTGTATTCGAATATGAATCTATACTATTTATATTGGCCGACCATTCTAATAATATTTCTCCAATCGCAACATGTCCATTTTTGGCAGCATGATGAATAGGATACATGCCTAGATTATCTCTACATTCAATAATAGCACCGTGTTTTAATAAAGATTTAAGTACAAGATTTCTTCCATAAGCAGCAGCATAGTGTAAAGGCGTCTCTTGGGTAGCAGTTGTATTGTTGAAATCAGCTTTATTCTCCAATAGCAGCAATGCTATGTTAGTATGATCATTCTGAATTGCAAAATGTAACGGAGTAAAACCACCAGTTTTACAATTTAAATCTGCTCCACTATCAATTAATAATTTAACAGCTTCATGGTGACCGTTGCAAATTGCATTATGTAAAGATGTATAGCCAATTGCATTTTTAATATTAATCTGAGCTCCATTTTGTAATAAAAGTTTTACAACTTCAAGTTTTCCATTGTTTGTTGCATGATGTAAAGGTGTCGATTTTGAATTATCCAAACAATCAATGTTATCACCTTTATTATATATCAAATTAAACATTGCTATATTTGTTGTATAATGTAATGGTAATTCACCTTTATCATTGCTTACCATTTTAGCTCCGTATTTAAGTAATAATTCAACAACTTTAATTTTGTTTGATTGAACAGCAAGTAATAAAGGAGTGTATTTATTTTTATTTAAAACATTTATGTTAACATCCTGATTTATTAAGATTTGAACAATATTATCAAATCCATTTTTTGCTGCTAAATGTATTGGTTTATCATGATTGTTATTTATAGCACTTGGATTTGCTCCTCTTTTCAATAAATAATTAAAAATTATCTCATGTCCAGCATTTGCAGCATAATGCAATCCTGTATTTCCATCGATATCTTCACTTTCAATATCTACATTCTTATACAACATAGCTGTTAATATTTTCATATTACCATGCTTGCATGACATTAACAATTGTTTCGAATCTTCTCCCAAATCAGATTTCAATTCATCATCAATTAAAACTTCGGTTTTTTTAATGTTTGGATAGACCTGTGGTATAGTTGTAGCTTCATTATTTTCTTCTAAGAAATATTTTATAATATCCAGATTACCATTTTGAGCCGCCATATAAAATACAGCATATTTGTTGACAATATTTTCAGTATAATTATAGTCATCAAAATCTTTTAAATATTTAAGAATATGTTGATGACCATTTTGTACTGCTATGTATAAAGCTGTACAATATAAAATTGAGTTTGGTATATCATTGTTTTCGTTTTCTATATATGAATCCATAATTATTTGCTTATAATCAGTCGATTCAGCAGAAATATGGGCGTAACTAGTTTAAAATATTATAGGTTAGAAACTGAATTGAGTATGTTACTTATCAGAATCTGGCGGGGTGTAGCGGGGAAGTCCCGTAATGTTTTAAGCAGTGTTGCCAAGTTTCAAAAAAATGTAGTAAATCAAAGATTAAACACTGATTCATACAGCGACATAGATATCAGCTAAGATCTTTGAGCCTTACCGCAATATATTGGAAAAAAACTTTTCATAATTTTGACACAATCTGTTTATTGATTATTGGAAAGTTTTTTAAACTCTATTCATAATATGTCAAAAATAATAAAATCCGGTCATAAAATGTAAAAATATTTTCAGAAAGAATCAAAATCTAACCAAAATCGGATGAAAATGTTAAAAGTAACAAAATACACCCTCGAAACATTAAAATGTTGTCAGAAAGCACCAAAATCTAGCCATAAATTGTTGAATAGTGTAATTTTTTTAATAAAATTTTAATAAGAGTAAAATCCGGCTATTAAATATCAAAATATTGTTAAAAAATACCAAAATCCGGTCATAATTGTTGAAAATGTAAAATTATACTCATAAAATGACAAAAATAATCATAATAAATCAACATCTGGTTATAAACTGTTAAAAAGTGCAAAATTCTATTCATGATTGCAAAATACGGTTATAAAATATCTAAATATTGTTAAAAAACACAAAAAAAAAATGTAAAATTTGACACCTAAAATGTATAATAGTTGTGATTTTATGTAAATTGTTTCTCTGATTAGTGAAATGCTAGACACAGTTAAATGATACAATTTTATTCATAAAATGTAAAAATAGCAAAATCCGGACAAAAAACATCAAAATATTGTTAAAAATCAAGCCATAAACTGTTGAAAGTAAAAAAAATATTTATGAAACATTAATAGTAAAACTCAAGGGTAAAATTTAAATATTGTTAGAAGGAACCAAAATTGAGCTATAAACTGTTAAAAAGTGCAAAATTTATTTTTATAAAAATTCCAAAAATAGCAAAATCCGGTCATAAAAATGAAAGTTAAAAAACAAATTACGGCTTTAAAAAATGTAAACTATTCATAAAATGTAAAAAATAGCAAAATCCGGTCTATAAACATCAAAATATTGTTAAAAAGCTTTCAAATTTGGCCACAAACTGTTAGAAAAGTGTATTTTTTTTAATAAAATCTCAAAACTAGCAAAATCTATCCATTAAATATCAAAATATTGTTAGGATCAGCAAAATGCGGCCATAAACTGTTAAAAATTGTAAATTTTTGAGGTTAGGGTGTTTTAATAAAATTTATATATACTTTTTGTACTGATTTTAATTTTAATTTTTATTAAGACCGGTTTCTGCTGTTAGGCCATCATCAGTTTTTTCTTTTCACAGGTGTTGTGTTTTGCAACACATGTAAAAAGAAAAAAACTGATTGCAAAACACAATACCTGTGAAAAGAAAAAACTGATGATAGCCTAACAGCAGAAACCGGTCTTAATAAAAATAAAAATTAAAATTAGCACAATAAAGTATATATAAATTTTATTAAAATACCCTAACCGCAAAATTTTATTTCCCTAAAGTATAAAAATATTGTAAGAAAGCACCAACATTAATAAAAACAGCAAAATTTTATTTAAAAAACGTCAAAAATAGCAAAAAACTGGTTATAAAATATTGAACAATTAAAAAATGCAGCCAAAACCATTGAAAACTACAACATTCTATTTATAAAATGTCAAAAATCCAGCTTAAAAATTAAAAAAAGCACCAAAGTCGGGCCATAGCTCTTAAAAAGTGTAAACTTTTTAATCAAATTTTAAAAACAGCAAATTCCAGTTTTGAAATATCAAAAAAGTTATTAGAAAGTCTAATATCCAGCATAAATTGTTGAAGAGCGCATAACCCGGCCATAAAATTTTAAACAATAGCCAAATTTTATTCACAAAATGTCAAAAGTAGCAAAATCCGACTTCCAGGTTTTTAAATAGACGCCGATTAGACCCTCCCTGTATGTTTGTGGATTTTTTTTGCATTGTAGACTGAAGTATATTACAAAATTTAAAAAAGCAAAAAACTTGATTCATATGAGAAGTTGGAATGATGCCTCAAAGTTTAACTTGTGGGCAAGATACTTCTTCTACTGTAATACCCCCCATCCCGTCTAAGTGTTAGTCATCAAAGGAACTATTGTTTGTCCCACTTCTTGTAGATATGAGAGAATTGTTTAACTATAAATCTCTTGGTAATTAACGCTTGGGTAGGCGGGTAAAAACTTGAAATTTGAGGACGAGCTACTTATTTTACTGTAACCAACTCACCCGCCCAGGTGTTTGGCATCAAACGATCTATTGTTTGTCTCACTTTTTGTGTGATTAGGTATATTTAAATATTAAAATTGTAAAATTGTTTAACAATAAATCTTTGATAACTAACGCTTGGGTAGAAACAAAGATTAATTTGTGGGCAAGTTATTTCTTTTATTCTAACCCGCCATAGTGTTAGTCATCAAATGATCTATTGTTTGTCCCACCTCTTGTGTGCTTGGATTTAGATATAAAAAAATTGTTTAACAATAAATCTTACGATAACTAACGATTGGGTGGATGAGTGGGAACAAATTTTAACTTGTGGGTGAGTTACTTTTCCTGTTATAAGTCATCCACTCACGCAAGTCTTAGTCATCAACAGATCTACTGTTTATCCTACCTCTTGTGTGATTAGATTTCCATATATAAAAGAATTGTTTAACAATAAATCTCTTGATAACTAACGCTTGGGTGGGCGGGTGGGAACAAAGTTTAATTTGTAGGCGAGTTATTTCTTTTATTATGACCCACCCAGCCACCAAAGTTTAAGTCATTAAAGAATTTATTGTTTGTTTCACCTCTTATGTACCATATGAAAAAATTGTTTAATAATCTATTTCTTGATAACTAACGCTTGAGTGGGAGGGTGAAAACAAAGTTTAATTTGTGGGAGAGTTACTTTGTTTACTGTGACCTACCTACTCGCCCAAGTGTTAGTCATCAAAGAACATATTGCTTGTTCCACGTCTTGTGTTCTTAGATTTAGATATGAGAGAATTGTTTAACAATAAATTTCTTAATAACTAACGCTTTGGTAGATGGGTGGGAACAAAATTTAACTTATGAGCAAGTTACCTTTTCTACTGTGACCCACCTACCCGCCTAACTGTTAGTCATCTAAAGATTTATTGTTTGTCCCACCTCTTGTGTGTTTGGATTTAAATATGAAAGAATTGTTTAACAAAATATCTGTTGATAACTAACGCTTGAATGGGTGGGTAAAAACAAAGTTTAATTTGTGGGCGAGTTACTTCTTCTACTGTGACTCAGCTACTCGCCCAACTGTTAGTCATCAAAGGATCTATTGTTTGACCCACCGCTTGTGTGCTTGAATTTAGATACAAAAGAACTGTTTAACAATAAATCTGTTGATAACTAGCGCTTGAATGGGTGGGTGGTAACGAAGTTTAATTTGTGAGCAAATTTTTTTTTTCTGTGACTTACCCACCCGCTCAAGTGTTAGCCATCTAAGGATCTATTGTTTGACCCTCCTCTTGTGTAATTAAATTTAGATATGAGACAATTGTTCAACAATAAATCTCTTAATAACTAACGCTTGAGTGGGCGGGTAGAAACAAAGTTTAATTTGTGCGTGAGTTATTTCTTTTACTGTGACCCACCCACCCGCCCAAGTGTTAGTCATCAAAGGATTTACTGTTTGTCCCACCTCTTGTGTGCTTGGATTTAGATATGAGAAAATTGTTTAACAATAAATCTCTTGATAATTAACGATTGGGTGAGCAGGCGGAAACAAGGTTTAATTTGTGGAGGAGTTACTTTTTCTATTGTAATCCACCCACCCGCCCAAGTGTTAGTTATTAAAACATATATTGTTTATCTTACCTCTTGTGTGCTTGGATTTAAATTTGAAAGAATTGTTTACCAAAAAATCTATTGATAACTAACGCTTAAGTGGGTGGGCGGGAACAAAGTATAAATTGTGGGCAAGTTACTTCTTCTACTGTGAAACACCCACCCGCCCAAGTGTTAGTCATCAAAAGATCTATTGTTTGTCCCACCTCTTGTGTAATTGAATTTAGATACAAAATAACTGTTTGACAATAAATCTCTTGATAACTAACGCTTGGGTGGGCGGGTGGGAACAAAATTTAATTTGTGGGCAAGTTACTTTTTCTACTGTGGCCCATCCACCCGCACAAGTGTTAATCATCAAAGGATCTATTGTTTGTCCTACCTCTTGTGTGTTTGGATTTAGATATGATAAAGTTGTTCAACAATAAATTTCTTGATAACTAACGCTTGGGTGGGCGGGCAAGACCAAAGTTTAATTTGTAGGCAAGTTACTTTTTCTACTATGACCCACCCACCTGTTCAAGTGTTAGTCATAAAGGATTTATTGTTTATTCCACTTCTTGTGTGCTTGGATTTAGATATGAGAGAATTGTTTAACAATAAATATCTTCATAACTATTGTTTGGGTGGGTGGATGGGAACTTTTTCTTGTGAGCCAACCACCTGATCATGTTTAGTCATCAAAGGATCTATTGTTTGTCTCACCTTTTGTGTGCTTGGATTTAGATATGAGAAAATTGTTTAACAATAAATCTCTTAAAAAGTAACGCTTGGGTGAGCGGGTGGTTATAAAGTTTAATTTGTGGGCGTGTTATTTTTTTAACTGTGACACACCCACCGGCCCAGGTGTTAACCATTAAAAGATATATCGTTTGTGCTACCTCTTGTGTGCTTAGATTTAGATACGAGAAAGTTGTTTAACAATAAATCTCTTAATAAGTAACGCTTGGGTGGGCGGGTATAAACAAAGTTTAATTTGCGGGCATATACTTCTTTTACTGTGACCCACCAATCCGCCCAAGTGTTAACCATCAAAAAATATATTGTTTGTCCCACTTCTTGTGTGATTGGATTTAGATTTCAAAATTATAGAACTGTTTAACAATAAATCTTTGATAACTAACGCTTGAGTGAGAATAAAGTTTGATTTGTGGGCGAGTTACTTCTTCTACTGTGGCCCACCCACTTGCCTAAATGTTAGTCATAAAAGAATCTATTGTTTGTCCCACTTCTTGTGTGCTTGGGTTTAGATATGAAAAGATTGTTTAACAATAAATTTCTTGATAACTAACGCTTGGGTGGGCGGTTAAGAACAAAGTTTAATTTATGGATGTGTTATTTTTTCTACTGTAACCCACCTACCCGCCCAAGTGTTAGTGTTATCAAAGGATCTATTAATTGTCCCACCTTTTGTGTGATTGAATTTAAATATTAGAATTGTTCAACATTAAATCTAGTGATAAGTAACGCCTGGGTGGGCGGATGGCAACAAAGTTTAATTTGTGGGCGAGTTACTACTTTTACTGTGACTCACACACTCGCCCAAGTGTTAGTCATCAGAGAATCTATTGTTTGTCCCATCTCTTGTGTGATTGGATTTAAATATGACAAAATTGTTTAACAATAAATCTTTTAATAACTAACGCTTGGGTGGGCGGGTGGAAAAAAAGTTTAATTTGTAGGCAAGCCATTTCTTCTACTGTCACCACTCGCCAAAGCGTTAGTCATTAAAAGATCTGTTGTTTGTTCCACCTCTTGTGTGATTAGATTTAGATATTCTTTTACTGTAATTTCAATTTATACTTACTGTTAACACAAAATTCAAACTTAAGTCAGTACATGATTTAAACTTATGTTCATTTTGTGATGCAAACTTACATTCAGTACATGGTTGTCACTAACATTAAAACTGTATACAAAAGTTTTTAGAATTGATACAATACAAGATTCAAACTAATGGTCAGTACACTATATCAAACATAATGATGCTTTCTTTTGTTTTAATCCTATAAAGTTTGTATAAACAAACTTACAATCAGCATTTACTGTTAATACACGATTCAAACTTATGGTCAGTACATGAACAAAACTTATAGTCAATACATGATGTAAATTTTGTTTCAACTAATATTAAGCATTGTTTATAATAAACAATAAAGCTTATAATTGATATTTTGTTTTAATCTCTAAGGTTTGTAAGTAGGGACTTGCAATCAGTACACGATTCAAACTAACAATCACAATTAAACTTACCGTCAATACATAATTCAAACTTATGGTAAATACATGATTCCAAACTACCGTTAATACATGATTCAAAAAATTAATGTTGATCATAGATTCTGCTATCATAGATTTCTTGAAATCAAAACAGCCTACAATGGCCGAGCAGAATAAAACTGACGTTAAAATCGAACAATTGAAAAATAAAATATTGACAAAACCTGAAGCAAAAAAGTGGTTAAACTTTAATATTTTAAAAACTAGTAAGTTAGCTTAGATGAGAAGAGTTAATATTCCTGCCTATTTTGAAAATAAAATGTATTGCCTGTCTCAACAACGCGTTTGGTTCCAAACTTTTAAAAGATTCATTCTCGATCAAAATAATTGTTCTTTTAATTTTTGGAATTTTTTTGCAATTAACTACTTTATCGAAGATTTTTGACTAAAACTTGTTTTGCAGCAAAGTTTACTTTCCTTGCAGTTTTTAGAATAAAGATTCAAGTAACCTAATTAAAAAAAAATTGCACACTGTTTTTTTACTAAAATTTAGATTTTTTTGCCCAACCACAGTCCAAAAAATTTTGAGAGCTGGATTATTGAATTTCTTGGACTTTAGATTAACTTTTTTTTTTTGTTAAATTGTCTACTTTTATTATTACAATTCTAAAGGTAAGCTTTGTCTATAATTGACCCATTATGTGATAGGAATTAACTAATATACCTGGTGTCCCACAACGCAAGGTTACAACTTTTTGTACATTTAAACACAATTTGTAGGCTATCTGAAGGTTTTCATTTCAGAAATTACTCTTTACTCAAAAAAAAATTGCAGATTCTTAATTTATAAAGGGTGTTCAAAAAATAAAGTAAAATATTTAAGAGGTGGTAGTATAAACCACAACAATCAAAAAGTCTTAATAAACATGAGTTGTCATAGCAACGTCTTGTAAATAAATATCTATGATGTCAATCAATTATTACCATTTCAGTTAATTTTGTCAGTTAACCTCACTTAATATAACCTAAAAGTTACAGTACGAGTCTGCGTATTTAAAATATTAATATTGACAATTTGTCATTTCAAATTCTAAGATATTTTTGAAATAGTATTTATATTAATATAGATTAAAATAACTTGTTTTTTAAATAATTGTTTTAAGTAACTGATGATCAGAATTAAAAAAATGATAGCTTTTGACAGTTAATAATTGATATAATAATATTTTTAAGTTTTTAAAAGTCACCAATTCAATAACTTTCCAAACAGTAGTCACCGAATCACATTGTACTTATAATAACCCACTTGAAATTTTTATTGTTTCTAAAAACAACACAGTGTTTCCCAAAACTTATCTAAACTTCCCCATAACACGTTCATCCTGTGTTTTCCACGACATTTTTTGTACATTACGTAAGGAGAGAACGTGACTATCTCAAGCAGCATGTTTATGTTTGGATTAAATCATTAAAATTAGAGGTATTTCCCAAAATTTCCGGAAAATAAACAGATGATATAGGACATGGAATTTCTAAATGATCTTTCCCCCACTTGACATTATTGCTTAAAAACTAAGGGAACAATTCTTAGACGATTAGTTTCAATTATTTATTCGATCAGAGAACAGAATAAAAAAATTGTAGAAAAATGATTATTATGAAAGTTAATTTGTTTATGGTTTATATAATAGTGATGTGCTTTTGTGTGCAGAAATCTTATGGTGAGTTAATGAATTGATGATTGTTTAGAAGAAACAATAAATTAATATTTGCAAATAAAGTTTATAAAAAAATAATCTAAAATTTTTTTTTATTGAAAATTGATTTGTTAAAATTAAAAACTTTATTGGAATTAAAGTTAATAATTATAATCATAAAACAAATTTAAATAAATTAAAAAAAATATGTTTTGATAGGACTCTAAACCAATTCAGGAAGTTTTATAGATCAACAATTAATCTACATTCAGCTTTTCAAATTAGTTTATTTAATATTTCAAATAATAATTAATTTTGAATCCATCTGTTTCAATTTATTTTTTTCTTTACATAATTGTATTCCATTCTCATTTTATGAAACAGGATGTTCATTATGTCTAATCCGGATTTATATCTAGTTTGTAATGCGATCTCGTAATCCCTCTTAAGTATGTAAACGTAATAATCACTGCGGCGCTTATGAAATAGGATTAGTGCAGAATTGGTCCGTATTGATAATTCCCTGGGTATTGTAAAAATTCCAAAGGGCTGTAAATATTTCCAAGTACTCTAAAATGTATTAATAATGAATTAGATGAGATTTAATTCAATATAGAATTAACTGATAGATTAGTAAAAAATAAATTTTAAAACTATAGAAATTAATGTTTTTAAACCAAAATTAGTTTTTTAAATTATATACTTTAAAATATTAACAGTTGGAGACTAATTTAATTGAGCAAATATCATATACTAAAACGTAATAACTTTTTAATTTTAATTTGTAGAATGCTATTAGGTTGTAAGTTTAAGATTTTAAAGAAAAAAATAAACTATTGGGTTTTATAAATATAGTTTCCATTTATCATAGTTAATGATTAGGTTAAAACCAAAATGTAAAGTATTTCTATACTGGACCTTTGATGTAGTTAAAAATACTTTCAGTTAATTTTCTTTTTAAATTATAAATATTATAAGTTGCATAACTGAACAAGAAACAGAGTAAAGCTTTCAGTCAGAACTGTCAATTGCAAAGTGACATTAGATAGCAACATAGTTTTAGGTTATGTCCAAACTAAAACAATACCAATATATGGTACTAACAATAATTAAAATATTATAGATTATATGCGTACTGTGTTGCATCTATCAATTGATAAGCAACATATTTAATTTTTTAGATTATGTGCAAGTTGTCAAACTATAATTGCAACGTCAACATATTTAAGGTTATCTGTTGCCACTGTCTCGAATTAAATTAAAAATTGGCGGCTAATATCAATCATTCTTCATGGTTTTGTGTCGTTTTTATCGTTTTATCACGCTAAAATCCAAACTTAAGTTACAAAATTTTTAATTCTTTACAACGTTTTATTATGTTTACAACAGCTCACAAACATTTTATGATAAGAATAGTTTATAATATTTTTGATAGCTAAGAAACAGTTTATTACATTTATGACAGCTCAGAACCAAACAGTTTGAGAACATTTTATGACGTTGACAGCTTAGAAACATTTGTGACATGTATGACAGCTCAGAAAATATTATTAATTGTTCACAAACATTTTATAACATTTATGACAATTCACAAACATTTTATAACCTTTATAACAGCTAACAAACATTTTATAACAGTTTAGGAATATTTTATGACATTTATGATAGCTCAAAAACAATTTTTGACTACTCACAAACGTTTTGTAATGGTTGTGACAGCTCACGGAAAATTTATGACGTTTGTTATATCTTTTATGCATTTTATAATAGTTTAGTAACATTTTATAACGTCTATGACAGATTAAGAACATTGTATGACAATTATGCCAGTTTAAAAACATTTATTGACTACTCACAAACATTTTATAACATTTATGACAATTCACAAACATTTTATGACCTTTATAACAGCTTATAAACATTTTATAAATTTTAAGAATATTTTATGACAGCTCTGAAACAATTTTTGACTACTCATAGACGTTTTATAACAATTTTGACAGCTCTAGGTCATTTTATGACGTTTATGATATCTTTTAAGCATTTTATGACAGTTTAGTAACATTTTATAACTTCGATGATAGCTTAAGAACATTGTTTGACATTTATGACAGTTCAAAAACAATTATTGACAGCTTACAAACATTTGATAACAATTTAGGAACATTTTATGACGGTTCAAAAACAATTATTGAGTACTCAAACGTTTTATAACGGTTGTGACAGCTTACGGATAATTTATGTCGTTTGTGATATTTTTTAAGCATTTTATGACAGTTTAGTAACATTTTATAACGTCTATGACAGCTTAAGAACATTTTATGGCATTTATGACAGTTCAAAAATAATTATTGACTGCTCACAAACATTTTATAACATTTATGACAGTTCACAAACATTTTATGACCTTTATAACAGGTTGCAAACATTTTATGACCTATAGGAACATTTTATGACATTTATGACAAATCAGAAACAGTTTTTGACTACAACAAAACGTTTTATAACGATAGTGACAGCTCACGGACGTATTATGAAGTTTGTGATATCTTTTAAGCATTTTATGACAGTTTAATAACTTTTTTATGACAGTTTACAAACATTTTATGACCTTTGTAACGGCTTACAAACATTTTAGAACAATTTAGGAATGTTTTATGACATTTATGACACCTTGAAACAATTATTGACTACTCACAAACGTTTTATAACAATTGTGACAGCTCACGGAAATTTTATGACGTTTGTGATACCTTTTAAGCATTTTATGACGTTTGTGATACGTTTTAAGCATTTTATAACGTCTATGACAACTTAAGAGCATTGTATGACATTTATGACAGTTTAAAAACAATTATTGATTATTCACAAACATTTTATAACATTTATGACTGTTCACAAACATTTTATGACTTTTATAACAGCTTACAAACATTTTATAACAATTTAGGAGTATGTTATGACATTTATGACAGCCAAAACAATTTTTGACTACTCACAAACGTTTTATAACGATTGTGACAGCTCACGGACATTTTGTGATATCATTTAAGCATTTTATGACAATTAAGTAATATTTTATAACGTCTATGACAGCTTCATAATATTGTATGACATTTTTGCCAGTTCAAAAACTATTATTGATTGCTCACAAACATTTATGACAGTTCACAAACATTTTATGACCATTATAACAGCTTACACACATTTTATAACAATTTAAAAACATTTTATGACTTTATGACAGCTGAAAAACAATTACTGACTACTCACAAACGTTTTATAACGATTGTGACAGATCACGGACATTTTATGACGTTTGTGATATCTTTTAAGCATTTTATGACAGTTTAGTAACATTTTATAACGTCTATGACAGCTTAAGAACATTGTATAAAATTTATGCCAGTTCAAAAACAATTATTGACTGCTCACAAACATCTTATAACATTTATGACAGTTTACAAACGTTTTATGACCTTTATAATAGCTTATAAACATTTTATAACAATCTAAGAACATTTAATGATATTTATGACGGCTCAAAAACAATTTTTGACTACTCAAAAACGTTTTATAACAATTGTGACAGCTCACGTACATTTTATGACATTTGTGATATCATTTAAGCATTTAAGCATTTTATGACAGTTTAGTAACATTGTATGACATTTATGCCAGTTCAAAGACAATGATTGACTGCTCACAAACATTTTAAAACATTGAAGACAGATCACAAACATTTTATGACTTTTATAACAGCTTACAAACATTTTATAACTATTTAATAATATTTTATGACATTTATGACAGCTCAAAAAACAATTATTGACTATTCACAAATGTTTTATAACAATTGTGACAGCTAACAGACATTTTATGACGTTTGTAATATATTTTAAACATTTTATGACAGTTTAGTAACATTTTATAACGTCTATGACAGCTTAAGAACATTGTATGACATTTATGCCAGTTTAAAAACAATTATTGACTGCCCACAAACATTTTATAACATTAATGACAGTTTACAAACATTTTATGACCTTTATAACAGCTTACAAACATTTTATAACAATTTAGAAATATTTTATGACATTTATGACAGCTCAAAAACAATTTTTGACTACTCACAAACGTTTTATAACGATTGTGACAGCTCACGGACTTTTATGACGTTTGTGATATCATTTAAGCATTTTATGACAGTTAAGTAACATTTTATAACGTCTATGACAGCTTAAGAACATTGTCTGACATTTATGTTAGTTCAAAAACAATTATTCACTGCGCACAAACATGTTTAACATTTATGACAGTTTACAAACATTTTATGACTTTTAGAACAGCTTACAAACATTTTATAACAGATTAGAAACATTTGATGACAGTTTAAGAATACTTTATGACGTTTATGAAAGCTCAAAAACAATTAATGACATCTCAAACATTTTATGATTTTATAAGTTTACAAACATATAACATTTATGACAGTTTTTGATGATTTAAAAACAATTAATGTACAAAAACATTTTATAACGTTTATGATATCTCTTAAACATTTTACGACAGTTTCAAAACTTTTTATTACGTTTATGACAGCTTAGATACCATTTATAACATTTATGACAGCTCAGAAACTATTAAAAACATTTCAAATGACGTTTATAACAGTTTACAATCCTATTATAACGTTTATAACAACTTATGATGGTTCAAAAACAATTAATGACAGTTCAAAAACATTTTATGAAATATATGATATCTCTTAAACATTTTATGACAGTTCGGAAACATTTAATGACGTTTATGAGAGCTTAGGATAATTATGACAGCTCAGAAACTATTGAATAACCATTTATTTTAAACTAATCTAATAAATTACTAATTGTTTTAAGGTGTACAGGAACTGTTTCCAACTGCACCTAAAGTGTTTCAATCTTTCTGAGTGTACTGAGTCTATTTTAGGTTAAAATAAATGTTTCAATATTTTCGATATTATTTCTGCATCATCAGCATAACAAACTATATTAATTTCAGCTGTTTTTACGGCCCTAATAATTTTGTCCATGATGACATTAAATAAAAAAGTTTTGATTTTGATAGTCTGTTGTTTGTTGTAAGGTGAGGCCAACATAACAACGTTCTATACCAACAACTGACGCCACGCAATAATTATAAGCATAAGCGTTTTGAATAGTTAAATCTTACTTAACAAAGTTTATAGATTTGCGTTTAAATAAATTATTAATTCATTTCATAAATAAATGGATGGTTATAAATAAGTTCAAGTATAAAACCTTCTGCAACAATAAATGCAAATTATTAAATATCAAATAACACTTACAACAAAATTTAATATTTATGTAAAATAATTAATATTTGTCATTTAAATAATTTAACACTATGCGTCAAGTGCCCTAGAAAAGATTTATAAATAATTTGGTGGATTAAGTGCGTAGAATACAAATTCTCTGTTATAATCAACTTCTTGCCCACAACTGACGTCACACGCACCAATCAAGTTGGTTTTATTACTTTGACAAAAAGTGTGTTTATAAATGTATATGGTCTCAGACTTTTATCGTCATAAGGTTCAGATATCTTTGCAAATGCTTGTTTGTTGTTGTGTCTTAGTTCCATAGAAATGTCAAAAATGTAAATCAAACAAATCTCTTGATAACAAACATTTTGATATGTGAACAAGGCACATTAATACAAACCTCTTATTTACAATCAGAAACAGTGTGCAAATTATTCCAAAATTTGCTTATTATTGCCATCTAAAAACATTGATAAATACTCAATTTTATTATGTGGATTCAATTCCACTTAACTAAATTTTATATCACACAATATATATCAATATAACCTCTTAGAAATTCAGTCGAGATGCATCTGTACGTTAGGATTTCCATTTTCTTGTTATTATGTGTGTAAATACTATAAAATTTAATATAACCTAATCTAACATTATCAATTCTTTTCCAGCTTCACGTTGTCGAGGTAAATCACCATGCGTCAGTCTCCGCGATTGCGCCCCATACGTATCTCTCGTAGAAAGCATGGAGAAACCGCTAAAACCATCCGTCGTTGCCTTCCTACGATCCCAACAATGCGGCTTCAGTGACGGCTATCCAAAAGTATGCTGTTCTGTAATACCAAAAAATTTAAAAATCTTCGAAAAAATCAAACCAGTCAATCCAACAAAAGTTGTGAGTTTATCAGCACAGAATAAACAATACAAACCGGTGAAATTGTTCGATATTACTGTATCAACAGCGCCTCCAACTGCAACAGCAGTGCCATATATTAAAATATTGCAGGAGCAAAGAAAAATGGATTTAATGAATTTCGATTTGTTCAGAAGGAGGAGATCCAATTCGCCGGTCGATATTGAGATTAGATGATGTGATATTTTTTTAAATTATTGTTTTGAGACGTACGTTTTATTTTATTTTATTGAATAAAAACTGTACGATTTCTTTTAAAAAGTACTAAATAGTTTTTGTTGTATATGTGTTGAATTGTTGTTATTATTTTATGAAATTGATGGCAGTGCTGTATGTATGACAAATATTATATTAAAATAATTTATTCTAAGCGTTGATTGAGTTTTAATTATTATAATAAGAAAACACAATTAAAAAAAATAACTCTTAACAAACCCCGAGCCAGTTTACTGTGCTTAATTAAAAAAAAAGAGATCAAAATTATTCATAAAATTTTTATTTTAAAAATACAGGGTTTGTTTATAAAACTGAATATAATTCTGTCAAATAAAGTGCTACACTACTGTTGTTTTTTTTTTGTTTCAATATTACTTTATCAATTTGATATTTATTTCTACACTAAATGAGTAATTTATTTTAATTAAAATTATAATTTACCTAACATGTTTGGCTTATTAGAAAAACAGAAAAAAAGTGATAATAATCAAATAATTTACTAAAAAAATGTAACGTAACTAAACTAAACTAAAGGCATTAGCCACAAACAACAAAGTACGCTAGCTCTAAATACTAAAGGGTATAGAAGGTAATCTTGAATCGGACCAGCTTTTCAAAAAAAAAGAACTACAGAAACTTATAATGCGTTTGAATTTGCTTTAAGAGTTTAATACAAAACCAGTAAACCAAAAATCCATAGCAAACTTGACACAAAACACAACAACTTTTGGAATAAGAAAACTATTAGCAAATAAAGCACACAAGACTATTCTAGGACTCCATCACACATTGTATACCAATGATTAGCTAAAGTATGCAGAACATTTTGACAAAATTTGAGCTAAAACCATCCACAAATTTTGAATCCAGAAAAAATAATGCAATCAAGCAACTTTTAACTAAATCCTGATGAGCAAATTTAAGAATTTATAAAAAAATTACCCTTAACCCAAATTGGTTCACTTTTACACCAATGATTAATCAAACTTTGAAGCACATTTTGGTAAATTTTGAACCAAAACCATCCCCAAATTTATAATCCAAAAGAACTAATGCAATCAAGCAACTTTTTACTAAGAATTTATAAAAAATAAACCCTAAACCCGAATAGGTTCAATTTTGTACCAATGATTAACCAAATTGTGCAAAATATTTTGTTAAAGTTTGACCCAAAACATTCGTCAAATTTTTAATCCAGAAAAACTAATTTAATCATAATTTTTTTTACTAATTCTTAATGACTCAATTTAATAATTAATAAAAAAATAACCCTAAACCCAAACAAGTTAATTTTTGCATGAATGATTATTCAAATTTTGAAGCACATTTTGGTAAAATTTGAGCCAAAACCATCTACAAATTTATGTTCCAGAAAAACTGATGCAATCAAGCAACTTTTTACTAAATCCTGATGAGTCAATTTAAGAATTTATAAAAAATGAACTCTAAACCCAAATAGGTCCAATTTTGTACTAATGATTAACCAAACTATGCAAAATATTTTAATAAAGTTTGACCCAAAACAATCGACAAAATTTCAATCCAGAAGAACTAATTCAATCATAATTTTTTTTTACTAATTCCCAATGACTCAATTTAATAATTAATAAAAAAATAACCCTAAACCCAAATAAGTTTATTTTTGCACCAATAATTAATCAAACTTTGGAACACATTTTAGTAACATTTTAGCCAAAACCATCTACAAATTTATGATCCACAAAAACTAATGCAATCAAGCAACTTTTTACTAAATCCTAATGAGCCAATTTAAGAATTTATAAAAAATAAACCCTAAACCCGAATAAGTTCTACTTTGTATCAATGATTAACCAAACTATACAGAACATTTTGATAAAGTTTGACCCATGATTAACAAAACTTTGGAGCACATTTTAGTAAAATTTGAACTAAAACCATCCAAAAGAGCTAATGCAATCAAGCAACTTTTCACTAAATCCTGATAAGCCAATTTAAGAATTTATAAAAAATAAACCCTAAACCCAAATAGGTTCAATTTTGTACTAATGATTAACCAAACTATGCAACATAATTTAATAAAGTTTGATCCAAATAATCGACAAATTTTTAATTCAACAATATTTTACTAATTTCTAATGACTCAATTTAATAATTAATGAAAAATAACCCTTAACCCATATAGGTTCATTTTTGCACCAATCATTAATAAAACTTTAAAGCACATTTTGGTAAAATTTGAACCAAACCTATCCACAAATTTATGATCCAGAAAAACTAATGCAATCAAGCAACTTTTTACTAAATCCTGATGAGTCAATTTAAGAATTTATAAAAAATGAACCCTAAACTCAAATAGGTTCAATTTTGTACCAATGATTAACCAAACTTTGCAAAAGATTTTGATAATGTTTGACACAAAACAATCAACAAATTTTTAATCTAGAAGAACTAATTCAATTATTACTTTTTTACTAATTCCCAATGACACAATTTAATAATTAATAAAAAAAAATTACCCTAAGCCCAAATAAGTTCATTTTTACACCAATGATTAATCAAACTTTGGAGCACATTTTGGTAAAATTTGATCCAAAATTATCCACAAATTTATAATTCTGAAAAACTAATGCAATCAAAAAACTTTACTAAATCTTAATAAGCCAATTTAAGAATTTATAAAAAATAAACCCTAAACCCGAATAGGTTCAATTTTGTACCAATGATTAACCAAACCATGCAAAACACTTTGATAAAGTTTGACTCAAAACAATAAACACATTTTTAATTCAGAAGAACTAATTTAATCATAATTTTTTTTACTAATTCCCAATGACTTAACATAATAATTAATAAAAAATAACGCTAAACCCAAATAGGTTCATTTTTGCACCAATGATTAATCAAACGTTGGAGCACATTTTGGTAAAATTTGAACCAAAACCATCCACAAATTTATAAACCAGGATAACTAATGCAACCAAGCAACTTTTTACTAAATTCTGATGAACCAGTTTAAGAATTTATAAAAAAACTAACTCTAAACCCGAATACGTTCAATTTTGTACCATTGATTAACCAAACCATGCAAAATATTTTGATAAAGTTTGACCAATACAATCAACATTTTTTTAATCAAGATAAACTACTTCAATCATAAATTTGTTTACTAATTCCTAATGACTCAATTTAATAATTAATAAAAAATAACCCTAAACCCAAATAGGTTCATTTTTGCACCAATAAATAATCAAATTTTGGAGCACATGTTGGTAAAATTTGAATCAAAACCATCCACAAATTTATGATCCAGAAGAACTAATGCAACCAAGGAACTTTTTACTAAAATCTGATGAACCAGTTTAAGAAATTATAAAAAACTAACCTTAAACCCAACTACGTTCAATTTTGTACCTATGATTAACCAAACAATGCAAAACATTTTGATAAAGTTTGACCAAAACAATCGACAATTTTTAATCAAGATAAACTACTTCAATCATAAATTTGTTTACTAATTCCTAATAACTCAATTTAATAATTAATAAAATAAAACCCCCAAACCCAAATAGGTTCATTTTTGCACCAATAAATAATAAAATTTTGGAGCACATGTTGGTGAAATTTGAATCAAAACCATCCACAAATTTATGATCCAGAAGAAGTAATGCAATTAAGCAACTTTTTACTAAATCTTAATGAACTAATTTAAAAATTTATAAAAACTGAACCTCAAACCCGTATAGGTTTATTTTTGCAATAACAAATAATCAAATTTTAGAGAACATTTTGGTAAAATTTGATCCAAAACCATCCACAAATTTATGATCCAGAAAAACTAATGCAATCAAGCAACTTTTTACTAAATCCTGATAAGCCAGTTTAAAAAAATATAAAAAATGAACCCTAAACCCGAATAGATTCAAATTTGTACCAATGATTAACAAAACCATGCAAAACATTTTGATAAAGTTTGATCAAAAACAATCGACACATTTTTAATCCAGAAGAACTAATTCAATTGTCAATTTTTCTACTAATTCCCAATGACTCAATTCAATAATTAATAAAAAAATAACCCTAAACCTAAATAGATTTATTTTTGCACAAATGATTAATCAAACTTTGGAGCATATTTTGGTTAAATTTGAGCCAAAACCATCAACAAATTTTGGATCCAGAAAAACTAATGCAATCAAGCAACTTTTTACTAAATCCTAATAAGCCAATTTCAAAATTTATAAAAAATAAAACCCAAACCCGAATAACTTCAATTTTGTACTAATGATTAACCAAACTATGCAAAACATTTTAATAAACTTTGACCCAAAACAATCAACACATTTTTAATTAAAAAAAATCTAATTTAATCATAAATTTTTTGCTAATGCCCAATGACTCAATTCCATAATTAATAAAAAATAACCTTAAACCCAAAAAGGTTCATTTTTGCACCAATCGTTAATCAAACTTTAAAGCACATTTTGGTAAAATTTGAACCAAAACCATCAACAAAACTTGGGACCCAGAAAAACTAATGCAATCAAGCAACTTTTTAAATCCTGATGAGTCAATTTAAGAATTTATAAAAAATGAACCCTATACCCAAATAGGTTCAATTTTGTTCCAATGATTAACCAAACTATGCAAAATATTTTAATAAAGTTTGACCCAAAACAATTAACACATTTTTAATCCAGAAGAACTAATTCAATCATCAATTTTTTTACTAATTCCCAATGATTCAATTTAATAATTAATAAAAAAATAACCCTAAACCCAAATAAGTTTATTTTTGCACTAATGATTAATCAAATTTTGTAACAAATATTGATAAAATTTAAGCAAAAACCATCCACAATTTTATGATCCAAAAAAACTAATGCAATCAAGCAACTTTTCATTAAATCCTAATAAGCCAATTTAAGAATTTATAAAAAATAAACCCTAAACCCAAATAGGTTCAATTTTGTACCAATGATTAACCAAACCATGCAAAATAATTTGATAAAGTTTGATCCAAATAATCGACAAATTTTTAATCCAATTCATCAATTTTTTTACTTCCCAATGACTCAATTTAATAATTAATGAAAAAATAACCGTAAACCCAAATAAGTTCGTTTTTGCACAAATCATTAATCAAACTTTAAAGCACTTTTTGGTAAAGTTTGAACCAAAATCATCCACAAACTTAGGATTCAGAAAAACTAATGCAATCAAGCAACTTTTTACTAAACCCCAAAACCCGAATAGGTTTAATTTTGTAGCAATGATTAACCAAACAAAGCAAAACATTTTGATAAAGTTTGACCCAAAACAATCAACAAATTTTTAATCTGGAAGAACTAATTCAATTATTATTTTTTTACTAATTCCCAATGACACAATTTAATAATTAATAAAAAAAATTAACCCTAAGCCCAAATAGGTTCATTTTTACACCAATAATTAATCAAACTTTAGAGCACATTTTGTTAAAATTTGATCCAAAATTATCCACAAATTTATGATTCTGAAAAACTAGTGCAATCAAACAACTTTTTACTAAATCTTAATAAGCCAATTTAAGAATTTATAAAAAATTAACCCTAAACCCAAATAGGTTCAATTTTGTACCAATGATTAACCAAACCATGCAGAACACTTTGATAAAGTTTGACTCAAAACAATCAACACATTTTTAATCCAGAAGAACTAATTCAATCATAAATTTTTTTACTAATTCCCAATGACTTAATTTAATAATTAATCAAAAATAACGCTAAACCCAAATAGGTTCATTTTTTCATCAATGATTAATCAAACGTTGGAGCACATTTTGGTAAAATTTAAACCAAAACCATCCACAAATTTATAAACCAGAAGAACTAATGCAACCAAGCAAATTTTTACTAAATTCCTATGAACCAGTTTAAGAATTTATAAAAAAATAACCCTAAACCCAAATAGGTTCATTTTTGCACCAATAAATAATCAAATTTTTGAGCACATGTTGGTAAAATTTGAATCACAACCATCCACAAATTTATGATCGAGAAGAAGTAATGCAATTAACAACTTTTTACTAAATCTTAATGAACTAATTTAAAAATTTATAAAAATGAACCCCAAATCCGTAGAGGTTCATTTTTGCAGTAAGAAATAATCAAATTTTGAAACACATTTTAATAAAATTTGAACTAAAACCATCCACAAATTTATGATCCAGAAAAACAAATGCAATCAAGCAACTTTTTACTAAATCCTGATAAACCAGTTTAAAAAATTATAAAAATTAAACCCTAAACCCGAATATTTTCAAATTTGTACCAATGATTAACAAAAACATGCAAAACATTTTGATAAAGTTTGATTAAAAACAATCGACACATTTTTAATCCAGAAGAACTAATTCAATCATCATTTTTTTTACTAATTCCCAATGACTCAATTCAATAATTAATTAAAAAATAACCCTAAACCTAAATAGGTTTATTTTTGCACCAATGATTAATCAAACGTTGGAGCACATTTTGGTAAAATTTAAACCAAAACCATCCACAAATTTTTACACCAAAAGAACTAATGCAACATTTTATTAAATTATGATAAACCAGTTTAAAAATTTATAAAAAAACTAACCCCAAACCCGAATACGTTCAATTTAGTACTAATGTTAAACCAAACCATGCAAAATATTTTGACCCAAAACAATCAACACATTTTTAATCTAGAAGAACTAATTTAATCATCATTTTTTTTACTAACTTCTATTGACTCAATTTAATAATTAATAAAAAAATAACCCTAAACCCAAATAGGTTCATTTTTGCACCAATGAATAATCAAATTTTGGAGCACATGTTGGTAAAATTTGAATCAAAACTATCCACAATTTTATGATCCAGAAGAAGTAATGCAATTAAGCAACTTTTTACTAAATCTTAATGAACTAATTTAAGAATTTATAAAAAATAAACCCCAAACCCGTATAGGTTTATTTTTGCAGTAACAAATAATCAAATTTTTGGAGCACATTTTAGTAAAATTTGAACCAAAACCATCCACAAATTTATGATCCAAAAAAACTAATGCAATCATGCATCTTTTTACTAAATCCTGATGAACCAGTTTAAAAATTTATAAAAAATAAACCCAAAACCCGAATAGGTTCAAATTTGTACCAATGATTAACAAAACCATGCAAAACATTTTGATAAAGTTTGATCAAAAACAATCGACACATTTTTAATCCAAAACAATTAATTCAATCATCAATTTTTTCACTAATTCCCAATGAATAATAACCTTAAACCTAAATAGGTTAATTTTTGCACCAATGAATAATCAAATTTTGGAGCACATATTGGTAAAATTTTAATCAAATCCATCCACAAATTTATGATCCAGAAAATCTTATGCAATCAAGCAACTTTTTACTAAATCCTGATAAGCCAATTTAAGAATTTATAAAAAATTAATCCTTAACCTAAATAAGTTCAATTTTGTACCAATAATTAACCAAACCATGCAGAACATTTTGATAAAGTTTGATCCAAAACAATAGAAAAAAATTTACTCTAGAAAAACTAATTCAATCATCAATTTTTTTACTAATTCCCAATGACTTAATTTAATAATTAATAAAACAAATAACCTTAAACCTAAATAGGTTCATTTTTGCAATTATGATTAATCAAACTATCAACAAATTTTTGATCCAGAAAGGTAACTGTTTTACTAATTACAGATGACTCAATTTGAATATTAATATAAAGATAATCTTAAAACCAAAACTAATTAAATTTGTAACCAAACAATTTAGAACATTTTCCTAAAATTCGAACAAAATCCATCAATTAATTTCCAATCCAGAAGAAGAAACTCAATGATCTAACTTTTTACTAGCATCCGGTTCCCAATATTAACCAACCTCAAACAACGAGAAATCAGACAACGACGACAATTTTGACAAGGCCGACACAAAAAAGCAACTCAATCCAATTTTGCCTACTAGGGTAGACGAAGACTTCAGCGTTTTTGAGAATTCTGCAAGAAACTAGGCAAGTGTTTCGGGCGACACTCGGTTAAGATGCACAAGAATGAGGAGGAAATCACAGCAGTAAAGGCCATGCCAAAATGTAAGTAATCAAAATTTGATCTAGTTTGTTTTGGAATGAATATTAAAATTGGTTTTTGTAAACGTTAGTTCATTGAATGCGCGACAGTCGCTTTAACTTTATTTTACGCAAACCCATCCAAGTGTTAGTGATCTAATTTCTTTATCACAAACACTTGGGTGGGCGAGCACTTAGGTTTATAAATGCACGACAGTAGTATTAACTTTAGTTCCCGGCCACCCACCCAAATGTTTGATTTTCGATATCAAATTTTGCACTTTTAAACAGATTATGCCCGAATTTTGGTTCTTTGTGACAATATTTTAATATTTCATAGCAGGGTTTAGCTAGATTTTACTTTTAATCAATAGAATTTTGCATTTTTCAACAATTTATGGCCAGATTTTTGTGCTTTCTGATAATAAAATTTTTTATTAATAGAATTTTGCATTTTTTAAATAATTTATTGTTAGATGTTTGTTATTTCTAACACTATTTAGATAGTTCATAGCCCAACTTTGCTGTTTTAAAAAATTCATAATTAAAAACCAAAAATTTTTATTTTTATGCTTTCTGACAATATTTTGGTATATCGAAATCAAATTTTGCTGTTTCTGATATCTGACATGGCAGGTTATAGCCCAATTTTGGTGCTTTTTGACAATATTTTAATATTTTATAGCCAGACTTTGCAATTTTTAAGATTTTATATTTTTTTTTACACTCTTCAAGAGTTTATGGCCGTATTTTGGTGCTTAAGGCAATGTTTTGATGTTTCAAAACCGGAGTTTGCTATTAAATAAAAATAAAATTTTGCAATTTGCAAGTTTATGACCAGATTTAATTTATTCCAACAATATTTTGATATTTAGTGGCTCCATTTTTGACATTTTTTAATAAAATATTACATTTTTACCGGTTTTATGGCCGGATTTTTAGCAATATTTTGATGTTTTAAAACCGGATTATAAAACTTTTTGATATTTAATTAAAAAAATTACACTTTTCAACAGTTTATGACTGTATTTTGGTGCTTTCTAATAATATTTTGATCTTTCCAAGCTGGATTTTGTTATTTTTGACATTTTATGAATAAAAATAGCCGTTTGTACAAAACATTTTTTTTTCTTTTTCTATGTATTATACCTGTTCAAAATGTTGTAAATTACTTGTGCAATAAAAATGTTACGCCACTGAGCACTAACTCAAAATTTTTACAAAAGAAAGTTTAATGCAATAAATGCATAAAACTTGTCATACAAATAATTAAAAATGAGCCAATATATTCCATTTTGGTTTTTTAATTTTCTATCAATTTATTTATAATCTAAAACTACATTAAAATAAGATTTAAATATTAAATATTATTCTTTTTTTTAAATTAATGTTTGTGTTATTGTTTCTATTTAATAAAAGAATTACATATACAATCAGAAAGGTAAGTACTAATTTTTATTCCGAGTTACATGACCAAACTACCTATTTACATTTTATATTTTTTTTTAAATAAATAAACTGGAATAAAAGAAAATTAATTACTTTATTATATAATAAATTTCAAAAGCAATTGTCTGATTTTATTGATTAATTAATTCAACTTAAGTTTCTTTACTACTAATCCTCAAATTATTTAGAGTAAAGTAAATAATTTTTCTTGAAAAATAATATTTAATAATTTGACATTCGACACGATACGATTGTTTGCATATTTTACAACAAACAAATTTATTAAAAATAAATACCTGCAATTAAATATTCAACCCATTTCTATTGAATTTAAATAAGAAACCATTAGAGAAAATCTCTAACAGCATTAGTTTTATTGTAGCGATTTGGTTTTCCCGTTCACCGACCTTTTATGGATTCGCGCACTTGATAATCTGCAGGTGCAAAATTTTATAAAAACTTCATAATCTCTTGACTTTGGGTTTTCCAAAATTCTTAAAAGGGTGGGAGGATCCCGACAAACGTAACCTGTTTGCAACCCCATATAATAAACAGCACAACCCTTCCGAATTAGTATACGGCAGGTTGCTGTGTGATGATAACGAGCTAGACATAATGTCTCCACAAATTGTTGTTCTTGTGTTCACGATTGTATGCAGAATTGTAGAATCAGCACCGCGATTTGCTATAAGTAAGTAAATATTTATAGAAGAATTTGTATTATTTTTGTTTTGTTAATATCAGTGCTAAAGTGTATATTTTTTATTAGATTAAATTTGTTGCTATATAGATTTCTTTATTAATTTTATATTAATACTTGGAAAGTTTTGTAGATGTCGCTAGCTTGTTTGTTTGAATGTTTTAAAGTGTAGGAAGAAAATAATAGTTTAGTTTTAGGAAAATGCCCAAAATGTTTATAATAATAAAGTTTGATTTTATTATTAAGAAATTTTTGGTTTGTTTTTGATTTGGTTTAAAATGATTTCAAGTAAATTGAATTAAAATTATTTAATATGGCTTATAAAAATTAATTTTTATTAATTTTGAGTAATTAAAACATAGTCGGCGAGTTATCTGAGAACAGAGATATTTGTTTATAATTTTTGGTTCTAAACACAATCGAATGCTGTTAGGTTTGTTCATTTTAGAACAACCATATAGATTTATTTGACAAAGATATTTTGACACTACAGCCAATAGGCAGTCGTATTAGATAATCTATTTATTAATATCGGGTAATTCAAGAACATGAAAATATTCTGAGTTGTTCGATTATACCAGATTTGATTAATTAATCGTAAAAATTTCATGGAAAAGATTTTAAAATAAATAGTGAGCTTTTGTAAGTCGAGTGATTTTAATAATAAGCGCTCCACTAAAATCACATTTGAAATGCTTCTTATTTTTGCTATTTTCATAACTTTTGTTGTATTCTTGTTTATAGTTAGTTCAGTTTTTCCGTATCTTTGTTAACATCACCTATAGTAGCATCAACTCTTTTATACATTCTGCAAACAATATGATATCATAAACAAACAAATGGATTTAACAAATCATTCTTTTGTGCCTCCATTTCAGTTCTTTACTGCCATTTGCTTATTATAGATAAACAAGAACTTTTTCTTACTTATTTACTAATTTCAAACTTTAGTTCTTTTACCATTGTTACTTTCTATTTTATATTATACAGATTATATCTAAGACTATCCTTCCAAATCTTTCTTTATTTTATACAATTATAAAAAACGGTACAGTAAGTTATTGAGTTTAAAAATCTTTAAAGAAAACTAAAATTTACTTTGAGTTTACCATTTTCTCATTTAACATGAAACTTAAAGATTATTATTATTACTTCTAAATTTCCTCCATACGGTGACTGTTTGTTATGCCAAAATCTGAAACAGTCATTCGAAAAAAAAACTTTATATTTCAATTTCTTTTGGTTAAAACTATTTGTAGAATTGCAATATTACTTGTTACTAGTTGTGGAAAAACGTAAAGGAGTCGTATGTGAGTAATCTTTGCAATCACCTTATTTAAATAACATTTCTTGAACTATATTAACATAATTATATAAAATCGCTGAATGTACCTGCCTCGTTATGAAAGTTTAACATTTTATATCAACGTTGCTTTAAATTAATATTGACATTTCATAAATATAATCTTACAACAACAATGTATGGCCAGATTTTTAAATGTTATAGTCAAAATTTACCATTTTTGCCATTTTATGAATAGAATTTTATATTGTTTAACAGTTTTATGGCCGAATTTTGGTTCTTTCTAAGAATATTTTGATATTGCCTAACAGGAATTTAAAGATTCGTCTAGTTTTGGTGCTTTTTAACAATATTTCGGTGTTCCAAGACTGGATTTTTTAATTGATGACATTTTATAAATAAAATTTTGTACCTGACTTACTTAGTTTATAAAAATAAATAGAATGTAACAGTTTATGGTGAACTTTGCTACTTTCTGACAATGCATTTATACTTTTTGTTATTTTTGACATTTTTTGAATAGAATTTTACACTTTTTGACAGTCTATTATAGATTTTGAACCTTTACAACAATGTGTTTGGTATTTCATAGACAAATTTTGGAATTTCATACATTTTTAAACAGTTTATGGTTAAATTTTGGTGCTTTTCAACAATGTTTAATTTTGTCATTTTATGAATAAAATATTACACTTAAACCATTTTTGACTAGTAGGCCGGTGTGCCAGACCAAAAACCAGATTTTTGGCTTAATTTGAAAAAAAAAAAACACAATTCTGTTAGCTTATATTATATAGGTCAATGGAATCTGGATAAATAATATCTGAAAATCTAAAAATGCACAACATGTTACTAATACAGCTTGATTCAGATATTTTAAAAGTCTAGAAAGATCAATACACTTGAGAAGTGTGTCGTTGCCTATAGAATTTTATTTGGGAGACAGCTACGAAATCTAGGTTTAGACCTTTGTCATAAATTAAAACAGTAGCTATCTGTAAGCAAGGGTCTGCAATGTGGGCTCACAAGCATAGATGCCTGTAGTCTATTTAAAAAAAACGTGCGGGATTTTGACGTTTTGTTGTTTGATATCAAAATTTGCTATTTTGGACATTTTAAGAATAAATTTTTGAACTTTTGCATTTTTTGGTCCAAATTTTATTGTTTGAAATTTTTTTATAACCGGATTAAACTATTTTTAACATTTTATGAATAATTTTTTATTAGTTAATTTTTGTGTTTTCTGACTATATTTTATGATTAGATTTTGATATTTTTGACAGTTTATGTTTCGAATTTTTTTTAACAATATATTTAACAACCGGATTTTGACAATGTATTAAAAGAATTTTGCACGTTTCAACAGTTTTTGGCCATATTTTGCTGCCATTTTCTTAACAAAATTTTGCACCGATTTTGGCGGATTTTGGTATTGTAAACACATATTTTAATATTTTATGACTGAATTTTGACATTTTTTACTAGAATGTTGCAGTTTATAACAGTTTATGGTGCGTTTTGGTACAATTTTTAAACTTTAATTCCGGATTTTTTTATTTTGATTTTTTATGAATAAAATTTTGCACTTTTTGTGAACAAATTTTGAGTTTTTCTGATAATATTTTGGTATTTATTTTGCGTTTTTAGCAGTGATTGCTCAAATTTTGGTTCTTTGGGACAATATTTTAACATTTTATAACAGAATTTTGCTATTTGAAGAATTTTGAACAGTTTATAGCCAACTTTTATTGCTTTCTAACAATATTTTGATGTTTCAAGACCCTAACCTCAAATATTTTAAACTGTGCAGTAATCAGAAACAAATACTACTCTAACCTCAACTAATTTTAGTGCTTTCTGACAATATTTTTTACCAATTTTTGGCTTACGAATATAAATGCTTTACTATTTATAAAAAATGTTAGTATTTTATATTTTGGTTTTGCTATTTTGAGATTTCACGAATTTTTTTACACTTTTTTACTTTGCGTGTAAAAAAATGTAAAAAATACTTTATATGAGTTGGATCACGACCTTCTCTTGTGACAAAATGACTTCTGACGTGCAATCTCTTGATGACGAACACTTGGGTGGGTGGGCTACTCTATATGAAGATAACCAAGCAATAGTTTGTGTTAGAGTGCCTACCCACCCGCTCAAGTGTTACTTATCAAGAGGTTGGATCACAATCTTCGTCTGTGACAAAATGACTTCTGACGTTTACAGAGAGTTCAACCATGCAGTTTCTTGATGACAAACACAAGGGTGGGCGGGTGGGCTACTCCATTCATAAAAAGTGAAAAATAGCAAAAAGCTGGTTATAAAATTTTAAAACATTCTTAAAAAGAACCAATGTCCGGCATAAACTGTTAAAAAGTGCAAATTTCTATTAATAAAATCTCGGTCATAAAACATTAAAATATTTTCAGATAAAATCAAAAACTGGCCAAAAACTGTTAAAAGTTTAAAATTCTGATCATAAAATCTCAAAAATAACATTCAAAATTTGGCCGTGAACTGTAATAATATACCACAACTTACAAAATCCGGTCATAAAATATCAAAATATTGTTAGAAACAGCAAAATTTGGTCTTAAACTGTTGGAAAGGTTCAAAATTCTATTTATAACAAATCAAAAACAACAAAATCCGGCCATGAAATATTAAAATATTGTTAGAAAAAAACGAAAATTCGGCATAAACTGTTGAAAAGTGCAACTTTTTTTTTAATAAAATGCCAAACAATTGCAAAATTTGCTCATATTGTTAAAAACAACTAAAATTTGGCCGTAGACTTTTAAAATTCTATTAATAGAATAACAAAAAAGGCAAAATCTGGCCATAAAGTATAAAAATGTTGCCAGAAAACAATAAAATATTTATGAAAGTTAAAAATAGTAGAATCTAGTTATAAAATAATAAAAAAGCGACCAAAAATTGTTAAAAAACTGCAAAATTTTGTTTATAAACTGACAAGAATAGCAAAATCCGGTTTTGAGATTTAAAAAAATTGTCAGCACCAAAATTGTAAACATTTTCACAAAATAGCAAAATCCAGCTCTAAAACTTCAAAATAAATCATAAAAATTTGGTCGTAAACTGCCGAAAATTTATATAATAATTTTTTTAAATCAAAACCTAAAACTGAGAAAATCCGGCCATAAAACATCAAAATATTGTTAGAAAGTTTTTGGGTTTTCCAACAATCCATTGAATTTGCTATTTTGGAAAATTTATGAATAAAATATTGGACTTGTTTTTGTCTAAATTTTGGTTCTTTAAAAATGTTTTATGACCGTCTCAAACTATTTTGGACATTTTATAAATAAAATTTGCATTTTTATCAATTATTTTATGATCAGATTTTGATATTTTTGACATTTTAAAGCCGGATTTTTAACAATACGTTGATATTTGATAGCCGGATTTTGACATTTTGTTAACAGAATTTGTGTTTCAACAGTTTTTGGCCGGATTTTGGTGCTTTTTGACATGAAATTTGACAATTATTAACAAAATTTTGCATCATTTTAGCAGATTTTAATATTTTATGAGTGAATTATGTAATTTTTGACTAAAATGTTGCAAGTTTAGAGTGCCTTTTGGTACTTTTTGACAATTTTTATACTTTAAATCTGGATTTTGATTTTTTATGAATAGAATTTTGTACTTTTTGTGAACAAATTTTGAGTTTTTTTGATAATATTTTGATGTTTTATAATCGGGTTTTGGGATTTTATTACATTTGCGCAAATTTTGGTTTTTGGGACAATATTTTAACATTTTATAGCAGGATTTTGCTATTTGAATTTGATAATATAAAGATAACTAAGCAATGGTTTGGATTGGAGTGACCCACCTACCCGCCCAAGTGTTACTTATCAAGTGGTTGGATCACAACCTTCATCTGTGACAAAATGACTTTTGACGTTTGCAGAGAGTTCAAACATGTATCTCTTGTTGACGAACACTTGGGTGGGCGGGTGGGCTGCTCCATATGAAGATAACCAAACAATAGTTTGTATTATTGGAATGCCCACCCACCCACCCAAGTATTACTTATCAAGAGGTTGGATCACAACCTTCTCCTGTGATAAATTGACTTCTGACGTTTGTAGAGAATTCAAACATGCAACTACTCCATTCATAAAAAGTGAAAAATAGCAAAAAGCTGGTTATAAACTATTAAAACATTCTTAAAAAGAACCAATATCCGGCAAAATATTTTCAGATAAAATTAATATCTGGCCAAAAACGGTTAAAAGTTCAGAATTCTATTTATAAAATCTCAAAAATAACAAAATCTAGCTTTAAAACATCAAAAATATTGTTACAAATCACCAAAATTTTGCCGTAAACTGTAATAAAATCCCAAAACTTACAAAATCCGGCTATAAAATATCAAAATATTGTTAGAAACAGCAAAATTTGGTCTTAAACTGTTGGAAAGGTGCAAAATTCTATTTATAACAAATCAAAAACAACAAAATCCGGCCATAAAATATTAAAATATTGTTAGAAAAAAACGAAAATTCGGCATAAACTGTTGAAAAGTGCAACTTTTTTTTTAATAAAATCCCAAAAAATTGCAAAATTCTAATCATATTGTCAAAAACAACCAAAATTTGGCCATAGACTTTCGAAATTCTATTAATAAAATAACAAAAATTGCAAAATCTGGCCATGAAGTATAAAAATGTTGCCAGAAAACACTAAAATATTTATGAAAGTTAAAAATAGTAGAATCTAGTTACAAAATAATAAAAAAGCGACCAAAAATTGTTAAAAAACTGCAAAATTTTGTTTATAAACTGACAAGAATAGCAAAATCCGGTTTTGAGATTTAAAAAAATTGTCAGCACCAAAATTGTAAACATTTTCACAAAATAGCAAAATCCAGCTCTAAAACTTCAAAATAAATCATAAAAATTTGGTCGTAAACTGCCGAAAATTTATATAATAATTTTTTTAAATCAAAACCTAAAACTGAGAAAATCCGGCCATAAAACATCAAAATATTGTTAGAAAGTTTTTGGGTTTTCCAACAATCCATTGAATTTGCTATTTTGGAAAATTTATGAATAAAATATTGGACTTGTTTTTGTCTAAATTTTGGTTCTTTAAAAATGTTTTATGACCGTCTCAAACTATTTTGGACATTTTATAAATAAAATTTGCATTTTTATCAATTATTTTATGATCAGATTTTGATATTTTTGACATTTTAAAGCCGGATTTTTAACAATACGTTGATATTTGATAGCCGGATTTTGACATTTTGTTAACAGAATTTGTGTTTCAACAGTTTTTGGCCGGATTTTGGTGCTTTTTGACATGAAATTTGACAATTATTAACAAAATTTTGCATCATTTTAGCAGATTTTAATATTTTATGAGTGAATTATGTAATTTTTGACTAAAATGTTGCAAGTTTAGAGTGCCTTTTGGTACTTTTTGACAATTTTTATACTTTAAATCTGGATTTTGATTTTCTATGAATAGAATTTTGTACTTTTTGTGAACAAATTTTGAGTTTTTTTGATAATATTTTGATGTTTTATAATCGGGTTTTGGGATTTTATTACATTTGCTCAAATTTTGGTTTTTGGGACAATATTTTAACATTTTATAGCAGGATTTTGCTATTTGAATTTGATAATATAAAGATAACCAAGCAATGGTTTGGATTGGAGTGACCCACCTACCCGCCCAATTGTTACTTATCAAGAGGTTGGATCATAACCTTCGTCTGTGACAAAATGACTTCTGACGTTAACAGAGAGTTCAAAGATGCAATCTTTTGATGACGAACACTTGGGTGAGTGGGTGCGCTACTTCATATGAAGATAACCAAACAATAATTTGTATTATTGGAGTGCCCACCCATTCACCCAAGTGTTACTTATCAAGAGGTTGGATCACAACCTTCTCCTGTGATAAATTGACTTCAACTTTTTTTTAATAAAATGCCAAAAAATTGCAACATTTTAATCATATTGTCAAAAACAACCAAAATTTGGCCATAGACTTTCAAAATTCTATATTAATTAATAGAATAACAAAAATGGCAAAATCTGGCCATGAAGTATAAAAATGTTGCCAGAAAACACTAAAATATTTATGAAAAGTTAAAAATAGTAAAATCCTGTTATAAAATAATAAAAATGCGGCCAAAAACTGCAAAATTTTGTACAAGAATAGCAAAATCCGGTTTCGAAATTTTAAACAAATGTCAGAAAGCACCAAAAAGTGTAAACATTTTCATAAAATAGCAAAATCCAGCTTTAAAACATCAAAATATTGTCAGAAATCACCAAAATTTGGCCGTAAACTTTCGAAAATTTATATAACTTTTTTTTTTAATTAAAACCTAAAACTAACAAAATCCGGCCATAAAACATCAAAATATTGTTAGAAAGTTTTTGTGCTTTCCAACAATACTTTAAAAATGCTATTTTGGACATATTATGAATAAAATTTTAGACTTGTTTTTGTCCAAATTTTGGTTGTTTGAAAATGTTTTATGACCGTCCCAAACTATTTTGGACATTTTATAAATAAAATTTGCATTTTTATCAATTAATGACAAAAATTTTGTGCTTTCTGACTAATTTATGATCAAATTTTGATATTTTTGACATTTTAAAGCCGGATTTTTAACAATACGTTGATATTTGATAGCCGGATTTTGACATTTTGTTAACAGAATTTGCGTTTCAACAGTTTTTGGCCGGATTTTGGTGCTATTTGACATGAAATTTGACATTTATTAACAAAATTTTGCACCATTTTGGTAGATTTTAATATTTTATGACTGAATTATGTCATTTTTGACTAGAATGTTGCAAGTTTAGAGTGCATTTTGGTACTTTTTGACAATTTTTATACTTAAAATCCGGATTTTGACTTTCTATGAATAAAATTTTGCACTTTTTGTGTACAAATTTTGAGTTTTTCTGATAATATTTTGATATTTTACAATCGGGTTTTGGGATTTTATTTTTCATTTTCATAAAATAGCAAAATCCAGCTTTAAAACATCAAATATTGTCAGAAATCACCAAAATTTGGCCGTAAACTTTCAAAAATTTATATAATTTTTTTTTAAATTAAAACCTAAAACGAACAAAATCCGGCCATAAAACATCAAAATATTGTTAAAAAGTTTTTGTTCTTTCCAACAATACTTTGAATTTGCTATTTTGGACATTTTATGAATAAACTTTTGGACTTGTTTTTGTCCAAATTTTCGTTTTTTAAAAATGTTTTATGACCTTCTCAAACTATTTTAGACATTTTATAAATAAAATTTGCATTTTATCAATTAATGACAAAATTTTGGTGTTCTCTAAATATTTTATGATCAGATTTTGATATTTTTGAAATTTTAAGGCCGGATTTTTAACAATACGTTGATATTTGACAGTCGGGTTTTGACATTTTGTTAACAGAATTTGCGTTTCAACAGTTTTTGGCTGGATTTTGGTGCTTTTTGACATGAAATTTGACGTTAATTAACAAAATTTTGCACCATTTTGGCAGATTTTAAGTTTTTATGACTGATATAAGTTTTTTTTGACTAGAATGTTGCAGGTTATAGTGCATTTTTGTACTTTTTGACAATTTTTATACTTTAAATCTGGATTTTGACTTTCTATGAATAGAATTTTATACTTTTTGTGAACAAATTTTGAGCTTTTTTGATAATATTTTGATGTTTTATAATCGGGTTTTGGGATTTTATTACTTTTGCTCAAATTTTGGTTTTTGGGACAATATTTTAACATTTTATAGCAGGATTTTGCTATTTGAATTTGATAATATAAAGATAACCAAGCAATGGTTCAGATTGGAGTGATCCACCTACCCGCCCAAGTGTTACTTATCAAAAGGTTGAATCACAACCTTCGTCTGTAAAAAAAAGACTTCAGATGTTAACAGAGAGTTCAAAGATGCAATCTCTTGATGACGAACACTTGGGTGGGTGGGTGCGCTGCTCCATATGAAGATAACTAAACAATAGTTTGTATTGGAGTGTCCACCCACCCACCCAAGTGTTACTTATCAAGAGGTTGGATCACAACCTTCTCCTGTGATAAATTGACTTCTGACGTTTCTAGAGAGTTCAAAAATGCAACTACTCTATTTATAAAAAGTGAAAAATAGCAATAAGCAGGTTATAAACTATTAAAAGATTCTTAAAAAGAACCAATATCCGGCAAAATATTTTCAGATAAAATTAAAATCTGGCCAAAAACGGTTAAAAGTTAAAAATTCTATTCATTCATTCATTCATTTCAAAACAAACAAAACATTGAACATATTGTTACAAATCACCAAAATTTGGCCGTGAAATGTAATAAAATCCCAAAACTTACAAAATCCGGTCATAAAATATCAAAATATTGTTAGAAACAGTAAAGTTTGGTCTTAAACTGTTGGAAAAGTGCAAAATTCCATTTATAACAAATCAAACAACAAAATCCGGCCATGAATTATTAAAATATTGTTAGAAAAAACAAAAATCCGGCATAAACTGTTGAAAAAAAGTGCAACTTTTTTTAATAAAATGCCAAAAAATTGCAAAATCTTAATTATATTGTCAAAAACAACCAAAATTTGGCCATAGACTTTAAAAATTCTTTTAATAGAATAACAAAAATAGCAAAATCCCCCCATGAAGTTTAAAAATATTGTCAGAAAACACCAAAATATTTATGAAAAGTCAAAAATAGTTAAATCCAGTTATAAAATAATAAAAATGCGACCAAAAACTGTTAAAAACTGCAAAATTTTGTTCATAAATTGACAAGAATAGCAAAATCCGGCTTTAGAGATTTTAAACAATTGTCAGAAAGCACCAAAATAGCAAAATCCAGCTTTAAAACATCAAAATATTGTTAGAAATCACCTAAATTTGGCCGTAAATTGTTGAAAATTGTATTTTTTCAAGCTATTGTTAGAATCGGCAAAATTTGGTCTTAGATTGTTGAAAAGTGCAAAATTCTATTTATAACAAATTAAACATAACAAAATCCGGCCATGAAATATTAAAACATTTTTAGAAAAGACAAAAATCCGGCATAAACTGTTGAAAATTGCAATATTATTTTAATAAAACGCCAAAAAATTGAAAAATTTGGCCATATTGTCAAAAACAACAAAAATTTGGCCATAAACTTTCAAAAAGTGCTAAATTCTATTTATAGAATATATAAAATTGCAAAATCTGGCCATAAAGTATAAAAATATTCAGAAAACACCAAACATATTTATAATATTATATAATTTATAAAAAGAAGAACAAAAATGCGACTGTATAAAGTGCAAAATTTTGTTCACAAAGTGACAAGAGAAACAAAATCACGCTTCAAATTTTTAACAATTTTCTGAAAGTAGGAAAAAGTGTAATTTTTTTTATAAAATCTTTAAACAAGCATAATCTAGTTTAAAATATCAAAAATATTGTTAGAAACATCTGAACGATATAGACAATGTACAATAAGTACTTAGTTGGATGGCATTGTTGGAATTTTAAATTTTATTTAAATTTAAAGATTTTTTTATTTAATTTGGGTTCATTAATTTTTTGATAATACAAAAACTTATTCTTGAATTTTGTTTAAACTTGATTTGTACAATTTATAATAAGTATATTGGGAATTGGCATTATTTGAATGATCAAATTTGGTACAAACAATGTACAATAAGTACTTTATTGGTTAGCACTTTTGAAATTTTAAATTTTAAACTAAAACATTTTTTTGAAACAATTTTGGACACTTGCTCACTTTATAAAGCAAAAACAAATTTTTGCACTTTGTTCATATTTGTTATGTACAATAAGTACTTTGTTGGTTATTAGAATTTTAAACTTTGAACTAAATTTTTTTTTTTGTAAATTTTGAAATTTGTTGTTATATAATTTGGGAAACTTGCTCACTAAATCGTTGATAAAATCACACTGATTTTTGAATTTAGTTCAAATTTGGTATTGTGTACATATTAAAAATATAAATTTTAAATAAAAATTTGTTTTTATATAATTTTGGACACCTACTCACTAAACTCTGATGAAACAAAAACTAATTTTTGAACTTTGTTCAAATTTTATGCAAATAATGTACAATAAGTACTTATTACCATTAGTTGGCATTGTTAGAATTTTAAATTTTAAATCAACAATATTTTGTTGGTCTCTCTTTTAAGGGTTTTAGTTGAAACAATTCAAAATTTAATATAGTATAAATATTATTCTCAACACGTTGCAAAAAACTGACATTAAATAGAAGTTAATATGCGCTAGGTACTTAAATTATAATATATATTTCTTTTCAGATAATGTATGCAAGCAGCCCCGTGGTGATGTATGTATAGAAATAAGAAAATGTCCATTCTTCGCCGAATTATTAAACAACACAAGCATTCCAAGACCAAGACAAGTAATCAAAACAATCAGAGATCATCAATGCGGTTTTTATGGCAACACACCTAAAGTCTGTTGCACATTTCCAAAACCAAAACCGGCAGTAACATCAAAATTAGTCGATTCTACTAAACCACCGGATGTCTCCAACCACGTAAATCTGAATTTACTACCCAGAGATAGTTGCGGATTAATACCTAACGACTTTAGAATTACCAGCGGGGCCAAAACAACATTATTAGAGTTTCCATGGATGGCTTTAATAGCTTATATGACTAGTAAGTAGAGATTAAGAAGGTTTCTTAGAATTTTGATGCTAATTTATGTTTTTGGTTTGTTTTAGAGGATGGATTGGATTTTAGATGTGGTGGAACTGTTATTAATGAAAGATATGTGCTTACAGCAGCCCATTGCATATTAAATCTGACTTTGTAAGTAACTATAAAATATTTGATTTTTACTTACTTGCTATTAATTTTGTTTAATATTAGGCTCAATATTATAATTTGCTTTAATTTCTATTATTATTTTAACAACAACAAATTTTGATTTAGGGTTGGAATACGATTAGGTGAACATAATATCAACACACAGAAAGATTGCGATGAATCTTCAGGTGTATGCGCGCCACCAGTGCAAGATTTTTATATTGAAGATATCATCGTGCATCCTGAGTACATACCTGCAACTTTTACGAATGATATTGCTTTAATTAGATTGGCAACACCAGCAAATTTTTCTTATGGTAAGAATTAATTCAATGTAGTCATTTCATAATTATAATTTATCAAATTTTCAGCTAATGTGCAACCAATGTGTCTTCCACTTGGTGAATTGGCTCGGTATAATCTTGATGGAAAATTTGCTGTGGTTTCCGGATGGGGCGTTACAGAAACTGGTAAGTATTTAGTTTTATTAAGCAGAAAATATTCAATTAGATATTGGAATGTTGGATACATTATATTGTAACCTCGATTGTAACTAAATTTTGATCATATTGAGCAAAAACAAAACAAAAAAACAAGAAATTGTCATTTTTTTCTGAAGCAGTTTGCCTAACGTACCTATAGTGCGGGTATTATTGTCCTATTAGTCTCCTTTTTTAAAATAAAGTTCAGAAGGTCTTGCCAATGGATTCCCTTCAGCTTTTCTTTAGTTTGTTTGTGTCTGCCAAAGTGAGATGTGATTTAATATTGTATGCCTCACATTTACTTAGCTAAATACTTTAAAACAATATTTCTATGGCATAAACACGTTTTTAATCTCAAATGGACTGTCTACCCAACTGCACATAAGCATAATATCAGTTTTTAATGATTCACAAAATAAATTTGAGTTTCAAGCTATTTTTAATGCAACAATGAGTGGAGTCAATTTGCCAAAAACTGAACAAATTGCAATTTGTTTTAATGATCTATTAAACAACATTTTTTATTTCAGGATTCAAAAGTGCAGAGCTATTAAAAATCTCCATCCCAATAGTTTCCAACAGAGATTGTCGAAAAATCTACAAAAAATACGCCCCTGTTAACCACAAACAAATATGCGCAGGTGGTTATTTAGGAAGAGATTCATGTGGAGGCGATAGCGGAGGTCCTCTTCAATACATAGGCTTTATGGATGGCAGTCCAAGATATGTCCAACATGGCATTGTATCATATGGACCTAGACATTGCGGCACTGAAGGACAACCTGGTGTCTACACTCGTGTATCATATTACATGGATTGGATTTTAGAAAATATGAAACCATCAGATTGATGAAACAACAACTGTAACCATGATCGGTTCGGTTTAATATTCGTGATGAATATTTTTTATAATTGACTAAGTATAATTAGCACTCTAAGAAAGGTATGTTGTATTTTTATATGGCGGATATAAAAATATAAGTATACAGATTGTTGGGAATGATAAAATGGTTTGTTAATTGAAAATTTATGATTTTAATTAATGGTAATTATTGGTTGTTGTGTGGATTGTACGGATAATATTTTTTAATTTGTACTCTAAATAGGAGAATAATTATGTAAATATAATTTATTGATTTCAACTAGGATTGTATGTTATTGTATGTTATGAATGTTTTTTATATAAATATGAAAATGATAGGATAATAAATATATATTACAATTTTATGAATACAAATATTTGTTTATTTTATTTTACAATATATTTTTTTAAATTTTTGTTTAAATCCAAAACTATTTTAATTGTTGCCAAGGCAAATTGATGGTTTATACTGCTTATTACACTTTTTTCCAAAATTTCAAAAATGTGCTACTTTATACACTTTCAGAGAATATATAGTCCAGTCAAATATGCTCAAACATTGATCTCACTTCTAAAAAATTCCAAAAGTTTTAAAACTTTGTACACTGATTTACCTAATGAAGAATATACTAAAAGTCAATCCAAGATTGATTGGTTTAACTTTTTTTTTTTTAAGAGTAGATACATAGACAAGCCATTCTTTTTTGAAGTAAGCAGTAACACTGTAATATTGCCCGTTCTAGTTTCTAAATCTTACTTTGTACAACTTGTCTCCACGTTTTCCTGTCCTTACGCACTTTCTTTACTTTAGCAATAACCATACATCTAATCCGCCGGCTAGAAGTTTTTATTTGTTTGGATTAGAAAGTGAAATGGTGAGAATATCAAAACGGCGATTCTAAAATTGTAATCAGAGGTCCAAAGTACCCCAGAAGCCAAAAAAACTGACGATAAAACCGGATATTTTGTTGTTTTTCAAAAAAAACCTTCATCGTTTAGTGCTCTTCAAAACCCATGTTTTTGGTGCTTATCTTTATATTGACAGGCAGAACCCTAGTGTGACCCACCCACCCACCCGCCCAAATAATTATTGTCATAAGATTTGATATCATCATTACCTTCTCGAACTAACTTTTAACGCTTGCAGACTAGAGAAACTTTAAATTTCTTAATAACTAACACTTGGGCGGGTGGGCAAAAACCCCAATTCAAATTAACGGTTCGTATTCATGTTCTCCAGTGACCCACCTATCCGCCCAAGTTGTTGTTATCAAAGGTTTAAGTATTACTATTACCGCATGTGATATATAAACTTTTAACGCTTGCAGAGTATAGAAAATTCATTTTTCTTAATAACTAACACTAGGACGGGTGGTTGAAAACCAAAGTTCAAATTACCGGTTCGTATTTATGTTATGGACTGACCCACCCACCCACTCAAATGTTTGTCATCATCAGATTTGATATCACAATCACCTTCTCGAACTAAAGACTTTTAACGCTTGCAGAAATGAGAAACTTTAAACTTCTTGTTAACTAACACTTTCCCGCGTGGTTGGAAACTCCAGTTTAAATTACATGTCCGTACTCATTTTCTGTAGTGACCCACTCATCCACCCAAGTGTTTGTCATCAAGGGATTAGATATCAAAATCACCTTCTTAAACTAAAGATTTTTAACGCTTGCAGAGTAGAGAAACTTCAATATTTTTGTTAACTAACACTTGGGCGAGTGGGCAAAATCTCCAGTTCAAATTACTGGTCCGTACACATTTTCTGAAGTGATCAGCCCATCCACCCAAGTGTTTGTCATCAAGGGATTAGATATCACAAACACCTTCTCAAAATAAAGACATTTAACGCTTGCAGAGTAGAAAAACTTAAAATTTATTGATAACTAACACTTGGGCAAAAACTCCAGTTTAAATCATCAGTCCGTACTTATGTTCTGGAGTGACCCATCAACCCATCCAAGTTTTTCATTAAGAGATTGAATATTACCATCACTCTCTCAAATATGAAAACTTTATACTCTTGCAGAGAAAAAATATTTCAAATTTTTAATTAACTAATAATTATGCGGGTGGGTAGAAACCCCAGTTTAAAATACCGGTCTGTACTTATGTTCTCGAGTAACCCACCCACCCGCCCAAGTGTTTGTCATCAAAGGTTTGGGTATTACCACACCGCATGTGTTATAAAAACTTTTAAAGCTTGTAAAGTAGAAAAACTTCAATTTTCTTAATAACTAACACTTGGGCGGGTGAGTGAAAACTCTAGTTTAAATTATCGGTCTGTACTTATTTTCTATAGTAATCTACTCAAGTGTTTGTCATCAAGGAATTAGATATCACTATCACCTTCTTGAACTAAAGACTTTTAAAGCTTGCAAAGTAGAGAAACTTCAACTTTTTCGATAACTAACACTTGATCGGGTGGGCTTAGGCTCTTGATAACTAACACTTGGGCAAGTAGGGGAAATTCTCAGTTTAAATTACTGGCTCGTACATATTTTCTAAAGTAATCCACTCACCCACCCAAATGTTTGTTATATAAGAATTAGATATCACCATCACCTTCTCGAACTAAAAACTTTTAACGCTTGCAAAGTAGAAAAACTTTTTTAACAACGCTTAAACTAACACTTGGGCGGGTGGGCAAAAACTCTAGTTCAAATTACCGGTCCGTACTCATTTTCTAGAGTGGCCCACCCACCCACCCAAGTGTTTGTCTTCAAGCGATTGAATATCACTATTGCCTTTTCGAATATAAAAACTTGACGCTTGCAGAGAAGAAAAACTTCAAATATTTTGATAACTAACACTTGGGTTGGTGAGAGAAAACCACAGTTTAAACCATCCATTGTACTCATGTTCTGAAGTAACCCACCCACCCGCCCAAGTGTTTGTCATCAAGGGATTGGATATTACAATCACCTTCTTGAACCTAAAAGCTTTTAACGCTTGCAGAGAAGGAAAACTTTAAATATCTTGATAACTAACACTTGAGCTAGTAGACGGAAACCACAGTTTAAACCATCCATCCGTACTCATCTTCTCAAGTAACCCACCCACCTTCCCAAGTGTTTGTCATTAAAGGTTTAAGTATTACCATCACCGCATGTGATATAGAAACTTTTAACAGTTGCATAGTAAAAAAACTTCAAATTTGTTGATAACTAACACTTGAGCAGGTGGGCGTAAACCCCAGTTCTGATTACCGGTTCGTACTCATATTCTAGAGTGACACACCCACCCACCCACCTACCAAAGTGTTTGTCATCAAAGGATTGAACATTACTATCATTTTCTAAAACATTGAAACTTTTAACCCTTTCAGAGAAAAGATACTTCAAATTTCTTGATAACTAACGCTTGAGCGGGTAAGCAAAAACCCCACTTCAAATTACCGGTTTGTACTCTGAATGCCAAAAATATCAAAATTGGACTCCCAATATTGTAGTCAAGAAAAAAAATTAAATAAAAAAATGCTTAAAGAAAACATAGATATACCATATTTCCTACATTTCACTTCTTTTGATCACCAAAGAAAAACCATTTAACTTACGGACGTTCGATTTGCAAGAACATCTGCCGGGGTTTGTGGATTTGCCACAGAAGCATTCGCATCCACTTCCGCCGGCTAGAAGTATGCTTGTTTCACACTTTTCCGTAATAAAATTATACCAAAAAACCGTTTTGGATTAAAAAGATAAATTTTAATTACCAAAAAAACCAAAAAAAATTACAAACATTGTTTCACATCTGCAAGTTTTAGTACTGGCAATAAAACATTTAATCGAACGCCGAAAGGAAATCCTTTGACCTACGCACTTCTGCTTTTGTGGGCAACCTTCCGAGGTTTGTAGCTTGCCGCAGAACTCACCGCATCTTCCTCCGCCGGCCAGAAGTATGTTTGATTCACACTTTTCCGTAATAATTTTTTTTCGAAGAAACTGCTTTAGATTAGAAGGTAAAATGTTTAGAATATTGAAACGGCAATTCCAAAATTGTAATAAAAGATCCAAATTGCACTAAAATACAAAAAAAATTTAAACAGTAATTTACATTTGCAAATGCACAAGCATGTGTACGTACTGACAATAAAATCGGGTATTTTGTCGATCGCCAAAAGAATACCTTTGAGCCATAGAATTCCGGTTTGGCGAGGATTCAGATAAGTCTGTTGGCTAGCGTCAGCTATTGCGACTCTCCTTTTTACCGTTTAGTGCTTTTTTGCCCTTCAAAACGCAAAAAACTCAAGTTTTTGGTGGTTATCTTCAAATTGACAGATAAATGCTAAGAATATTGGAATCAGACTCTCAAATTCGTAATCAAGAATTAATTTTTCGTCAAAAAATACAAAAAACCGACTTTTTTTTTCAAAAATAAAAAAATCTTGAAAAAAAAACTAGATAAACCATCCCTTTTCTACATTTCACTTTTTTAACCACCGAAAAAACCTTTTGACTTCCGGACTTCCGGTTTGTAAAAGTATTTGCAAGGGGTCTGTAGTCTTGTCATGTTTGTTTTTCGTTATAGTGATGCGATGAATTGGTTTTGTTTTACATAAAATATTTGAAAACAAGTCTAAACATTATGCATCAAATTATGTAAAAAATAAAATAAAATTTTGTTTCTAAATTAAATTAAATTTTATGTAATTACGCCTGCCCACCATACCGAGGTACCAATCCGAAGCAGGGGAAGGATTGAAAATATGAAATTGTAAGGTTGGAAACACAAAAGGATTTGTTGTTCACTCTATCACGACGCATTTGGGGATGGAGCACTTTACTACAAAAAGAACCAGTCAACCAAACTCACTTTAGCGCATAAATAAACCATACAAAGCCAAACCTACCTCTATCTTGCTCAAAGATGAAGTGCAATCAGTGCCGATGGGGGCGCAGAAACCAACTTAATTTCATAACTTTTGAGTTTAGAAACGTTAATGGAAAAAATTAAGAATTTGCTAGCAAAAAAACTCAAAGAAAACGGAATGGTCTAATTGACGCTTGCACTGTGAACAGAGAGAGGGGGCTCAAAAAACGCTTTTGCACCGGGCGCAAGCTAGTTACGGCACAGTTGCTTAAAACTGTAGAAATTCACTAGTTTCCTGCTTGCCACTCTATTGGATGACACTTTATATTAATGACCACGAAGTTTTATAAATAGCTTGCATTTACATTTGTCTCAAAATTTAATCATTTAAAACATTGCGCTTTTAAGATTTGTAAAACGTTACTTTAATACTCAATTTTCAAGTTGATTATACTGTCAAGTTTTTCTGTTATTGTTTGTGTAAAAATATTTTATTAAAGTATTACTTAAATTTAAGTCATTATCATTAACTTATATTTAAGTCATACTTATATAGTGAGGCCCGTATAATAGGCAACTTAACATACACAAAAAAATATATTTACTGTGGTTGCCCTCATGCCTTTGACTGTTTTAGCATTTTTCATTTGCGCTTACATTTTACACATTCTATTGGCGACGTTGTTCTGAGATTGAAAAATGCTAAAACGGGCAAAGGCATGAGTTTAACAACAGCCAACATAATTTTTGTGTATATTAAGTTGCTTATTATACCGGCCACACAATTCGTGTCTAGAAGTAGAGCGACACAAACGTACATTAGATAGTTACATAATCCCAAACATTTATAATCACTCTGTAGTAGCACAATGACTAAAATTATTATATATCCGGCAGAAAATTACTATGTACCATAAATATCTGCTTTAAAATGCAAATTAAAAAATAATTTAGATAGTTTGAAGTTATTAGTTGATTCGGAAAGGCATCTAGCTTTCTATATTAACACACAACGTAAATTGAAATTATAAAAATAATTTGTAATTACTGTTGTAAAGTTGAATTAACATTCGATTAAAATTTTTATTTTTAATTTGCAAATTTATGTTAAGTTAAGTTAAATTTAAAGTTGCATTAAATTCTGGAATTTATTACATATTTCACAAGCAAAAATAATCAACATACAAAAATGTAAAATTACGGAGAATCGAGGTTTTTCCCACAAATAATTCATGCTTCTTAATTTAGTTCAATCAATTTATTAAATGATAAACAAAAAAAAACATACATAAATCTTGAGTTCTTTAAACTTAGTATAACCGACTATAATAATATTAAAAGAAAGTGTATCATAAAAATATGAATGATTCCAGGAATGTTCCAGAGTTCTGAAGTGCCGACCAGTTTGTATATTATCAATGCACGCGCTTCGCTCTCCCCCAACGAAAAGTTACAGAAGATTTCAATACCGGCGGTACTTTTGACTCTGTTCAAATTGTTTGAATTTGTGGCAAGCGAGTTGTTTGTTCGAAGTGTTTACATAAAAACGGCGCTTCTTTTCTATATTTAACTTCGACTTTTATTTAGCAATTACATCCAAGTCAAATTCATTCTCTATACGGAAAGTTTTTTAAAACTTTCAATAAACGCAATGGAATGGAAAACTTGCGATTTTGAAATCATCAATGTTTTAGTAATATATAATAAGGGTGCAGTTCAGGTAGATTTTATCTTTTTCTCCCAAAGAGATATATTATGTTTTATTCAGTCGGCAAATTATTTTGGTTGTTTTATCAGGCTTTCATCGCCATCATAATTTATCTTTGTTGACAGATTGGGATTAGGTTTGAATTAATGTGTGACTTTTAAATTAGTACATAGGATGTTTTATTAGTAAGAGAAAGTGAGAACTTAGTTTTGAAAAAGTAGAATTAAAAAGTGTAATTTATCAGTAAGGACATGTGATAATTGTATGAAATTTAATATCATAATAATACAAATTAGAAAATATTTTGAAAGGCTCAGGTTATACAATACTTCACTTTATAAACTACCTTCTTTTTAGTGAAAATTGAAACTGAATGTATGAGTGTTAAGTTAAACAAGTTTTTTATACGGCAAAATTGTTTTTGGTTATTTGAATATTTTTTCATAAATTTTCCGTAATAAATTGATTTTTTTTATAGATTTTCAAAAGTTTGAATGATTTTTGTTGAATGTTATACAATAATAGAATAATGTTTTTTTTGTAACAAAGCAGTTTTTTTGCACAATTTTAAATAGGTTTTCTAGGCAATTTTTAATTAATTTTTGCATATTTTACAAAATTTGTTTATCTAATTTTTGAAAGTTTTTATTACAAATAATTTTTTTTTAAATTAGTATTTTGTACAAGTTTTGACAAACTACTTTCAAAAACAATATTTTTGTTCAATTTTTAACTAATTACAAACATAAATTGGATTTCTACTTAAACTCTTACAAAGAATTTTAGGGTCATTTTTGCAAATTTTATGCGATTGTTTTGAGCAATTTTACCAAATAACTGTTTTTAAGTATATTAAGAAAAAACTACCAAGTAGTCAACGGCATTGAGATATAGAAAGCAAAGAGATACTACTATAGAGAAGATCCATCTGGATATATCTAGTTAAGTCATAATAATAAAAGGATATCAAATCTAAAAATTGAACGGACCATGGTAATTGGAGACCAAGACCCAGCAGGTCGTCAACCAGCAAAATCTTTGGCAAATAAATACCAACCAAAAAATAAAGATTGAAACATGAAACTAGTATGTACAAACCAGGAAAAACGCATAATATCCCACAAACAATGTAAAAAAATAAATATAGATATATTGGGCATAAGCAAAACACAATGATAAAAAAATAGAAGTTGTCAAATAAAAATTTACATGCTGTACTACTGCGGCAACAACAACTTTTAGCACCGGCATAAAGTAGGCATAATGATATACAAAAATACTTCCCAAAGTAGAAAAACAGAAACTAGTGTCAAAAAAGAGAATAAAACGCTTTATAGAGTGAGGGATGATTATGGATTAGGAATTAGGTATGGTTAACCAGTTGATTAACCGGGCGCTTATGTTGCAAAACTTCCTTGTCCAGCTTGGCAAGTCGGGCCAGATCAGAATTAGAATAAGCAGCAAAATTGTCAAAAAACTTGAGGCCAAAGTTTTGATATTTTGGCGTAATGAAAAAATCCTGAAATAAACCAAGAAGGAGGTGAGTAAGGGGTGACGGCAAGAACCACCAAGTAAAACCGACCCAAATGTTAACCTCTCCTGCACGGGGTGCCCGCTGCTAGATAACTAATAAGGCTCTGGCGGCCGAGTCATAGCGGTATAACCATTAAAATGAAAGAAATATAATTTATATGCCAAAACGCTGCCGAGATAAGTAGCAAGCAACTAGCTAGCCAACAGCTTAGGGTGGATGAGCTGCTAATTGTTAGGGCACTCTTTTGCCCATGAGTTGAAAAAACCGCCTCTAAAGGCGGATGAATTGCTAAAACAATCAACGGCGTAAAAATGCAGAAATCAAGCAAGAAATTATTGCATTAAAGATCCATGTGGATATCTTTAGAACTATCATCATAACAAAGTTTAAAATAAAACAATCCGGAGTAAGACGTCAACACAATACTAGAAATGGAAAAACTAAAGGTGGACATGCTTGTAGAGCGATGTGAGATAGATGGGTTCGATGAATACGGCAATTGGAATGATATATTACTCAGGAAGCAATGACTTACCATATCAGTACGGAGTGGAGATAATCGTAAATAAAAAGATAAATAAATTAGTGATAGATTTTGTTCCTTATTCAGATAGAGTAATTTTAATAGAATTAAGAACAAATCTCGGTAATATAAACATAATCCAAATATACGCACCAACCGCAGACAAATCAAATAAAAAAGCTGAGGAGTTTTATACACAATTAAATACAGTACTGAAAAGCATAAAACGTTGCAAAACAGCTATTGTAATGGACTATTTTAACGCTAAAGTGGGCCAGGAAAAAATAGAGGACTGCACGGATGGTTTTGGCCTTGGAAATCGAAACGAACGGAGTGACTGTCTAATCCAGTTCTATCAGGATGAAGATTTTATAACAACAAACACGCTGTTTTGGTTGCCAAGGCAAAGAACGTACACTTGGACATCTCCAGCTCATACAAATAAAATAATCGTAAGAAATTAGATCGATTATGTGGTCATTAGAAATAGATACAAAAATGACGTAAAATCAGTTAAATCATACCTTACTTACCCAAGAGCTGATATTCATTTGGACCATAATCTTGTAATAGCAAATATACAGGTAATGCTAAAGAAAATCATAAAAAACAAAATAATAACGCAGATTTCCAACTCTTAAACGATAAAAAGATACAAAAAGTTGTGACGGCCCAGATAAAGAAAAAAGTGACCGCGGCAATTAATCATAATCAGAATGTGTATGATAGATGAAATAGAGTGCAGGCTGTTTTTATAGAAGTTATTAAGGAAAGCTTGAATATAAGAAGAACTAAAAGAAACCATAGATGACTGAGAAAATATTAGATTTCATGGAGAAACTTCAAACTTATAAAAACAGAAACAAAAAACTATATAAAAAAATACATAAAAAATAAAAACATAAAATCAGAATGTATCTCTGAACAATGTAATAAGATCAAGACGCACAAAAGTAATCACGATAACTTTCATATGCACAAAAGAATTAAAGAACTGACAGGAGTTAAGAAAACCTTAACAAATAACCAGATAATTAAGGGTACAGACGGCCGCATACTGATAGATGTTAACAAAAAATTAGAACGATAAAAATCTTACGTCTAAGAACTTTTTAACGTCAAAAAACAATCACAAATTATTTTAAAAGTGGATGATAAAGAACCTAAAGTTATAAATCATAAATTTGAGCACGCCATAAAGAGTATAAAACCAAAAAAAGTCCACGAGCCCAAATCAGATTCCAGTAAAAATGCTGCAACCGTTCGATGAAGAACTAACAGATAGACTGCTGGATCTCTTTAACACAATATATAACACAGGCATTATACCACGACAATGGCTCCTATCGACATTTGTATTGATTTCCAAAAAAACAAATGGTAGAAAACGCACAGATTATAGAACTATCGCACTTATAAATCATATAGTAAAGCTTTTCTTAAAGATTATACATAAAAGAATATACAGAAAACTAGAAGAAAACATAAGTAACACACAGTTTGGGTTCAAAGAAAGCTTGGGAACGAGGGAGGCTCTTTTTTAAGTTAATGTTCTTTTTCAACGCTGTTTTGATATGAACCAAGATCTATTTGTATGTTTCATTTACTTTTAAAAGGCTTTTGATAGGATTAATCACGATATATGGACAAGAAGAATGTCAGAATAACCACCAACTTATACTGGAGTCAATCTGCAAGTGTAAAAATCGAGAATGAGCTGACAGAGGACATTAAAATTTGCCGGAGAGTTAGGCAGAGCTGCATACTGTCTCGATTCTTGTTTAACATATACGAGTATAATGAGGCCATATTTGATGAGGCCTTCTCTGTGGAACCCATAAGTATAATCATAAATGGAGAAGTACAGGGAGTTTATAAATGAATGGGATTATGTAATCACTTTAAATGTGCCGCTTTTTTTAAATTGTTTACTATACTATTTGTTTTGACAGATCAACTTTGACAGCTGTCAAGCAAACATATGAAAACATATGTAGTATAGTAAACAATTTTAAAGAGGCGGCATATTTAAAGTGATTACATAATCCCATTCATTTATAAACTCCCTGTACTTAACAACATCAGACATGCGGATGATACATTGTTACTGGCAAGTAGTACAACAGAACTTCAGCTCATGATGGAAATAGTGGACAATAAATCTAATGAGTATGGACTACAGATGATCCTAACAAAAACTAAATTTATGATAATTTTAAAAACACATATCCAACAGGTTCAACTAAAAATTAGTGACACAGTAATAGAAAAGATTGATTTGTATAAGTATTTTGGAACTGTGCTTCGTGAAACGGGTGACCAGCAAGTGAGATTAGGAGAAGACTGGAGATAGCAAGAGCGGCTTTCATGAAGATAACAAAGTTTTTGTTGAAGAGATGCCAGTATAGAACTCAGAACAAGAGTACTGCGCTGCTACGTCTTTCCTACCCTGATGTACGGAGTTGAAGCATGGACTCTAAAACAACTAGAACTAAAGAGATTAGAGGATTTTGAAATGTTGTGCTATCGTAGAACGTGGCGAGTTTTCTGGACACATAGAATTACCAACATCAAAGTTCTTTGCAAGATAAAAAAAAAAATGCAAAGTTGTGCCATCTCTGAAGAAAAAAAAAACTTGAATATTTAGGTCACGTCATGAAAAGCTCCAGATATGAACTTTTAAGGCTCATTATGCAGGGAAAAATCAAGGGAAAGCGCAGTATTGGTAGACGTCGGGTTTCCTAGTTAAAGAACTTGAGTGATTGGTTTAACTGCAGCAGTGTTGAGTTTTTTAAGGCTGCAGCAAAAAAGATCAAAATTGTTATGATGGTGTCCAACTTCCGGAGAAGAACGACAAGAAGAAGAAGGAACTACAAAAAACATTTGCAAAGTCATGCTTTGGAAGGACTCAAGTCTATTGAAATGCAAGTTTGCAACTCATAAGTTATCAATGGTAGACGTGCATAATCGGATTTTATTTCGGAAAAATAAACCACTGTTCAGCATTGAAATTAAACAATTTTTTGCTATTCTAGCTTTATCGAGTATTGACTGCAAGTGCAACCTGTACGTGAGTCCCTTGTTAAAGATTATTTCCAGATACTTAACAGCATGAACCACAGTATGGAAACGTCGTCAAGGCAGACGTTTTCATAAGAGGTAATCCGTTGTCGTGTGAATAGAACAACTTTATTTTTATCCAAATTCACTTCATTTAATCGGCATTCCAGATTGGTGGTAGCTTTTTGCAGCCTGGTAGTAATCACAATTGGTGACTTTGAAATGTAAAGAAGCGTTGTGTCGTCAGCCATTTTAATCAGATGCTTCCATCTCAATGACACGTCTGCGACAAAAAGGATAAACAATATTAAAAAAAAGAATAGAACCTTGAGAAACCCCTGCCGTGATCCGTAAGGAAGAAATGTGTTTTAGAATTATAACTGTTCTGCGATTTAACTAAGACGCAGTGGGAAGTTTTATCTGTGTAGCTTAAAAGATCTTTATGACAAACACCAACATCAAAAACAAATAAAATGTCAAAATCTGGTTATAAATTTTAAAACATTTTTAAAAATTCGTCTAAAAACGATTGAAAACTACAAAATTCTGTTCATAAAATAGCAAAATCTTCTTTAAAATTTAAAGAAAGTACCTAAATCCGGCCACAAACTGTTAAAAGATGTAAAAATCTACATGAAATTTCAAAAATATAAAAATCAAACTATAAAATATCAAAAATATTGTTACAAAAAAAAACAAAATTTGGCATAAATTGTTAAACAATGCAAAATTTGACTATTAATTTTTAAACAATTGTCAGAAAAAAATAAAAGTATAAAATATGAAAAGCATTGTAAAAAAAAACAAAAACCGGCCACAAACTGTGTTGAAAATTGCTAAATTCTATTCACAATATGTCAAAATTAGCAAAATCCGGCTCCTCAGGTTTTGTAATAGAGGTTGAAAGGTCCTGTATGCTTGTGAACCTTTGTGCATTGCAAATCCTTGCTTACAGGTAGTTCCGCCACTGCGCTGTAGATACTGACAAGGTCATAAGGCAAATTTGTAAAACACTTAACAGTTGTTTTGTCAAATTGATAGTTTACAATTTATATAACAGATTTGTCATTGTAAAATCAAATCCCCGAATACAAAGATCCATATGGAGACGGTGTAGAGCAGCAAGTGGGAAGAAAACAAAATGAAATATAAACTATATATATGTAAATATGTAAATATATTATAATAAAAAAATAAAAATAAAAAGTAATAGTAACGGAATGCATCCTATTACAGAAAACATTAAATTTATTATTTAAATTTAATAAATAATGTGTTTTATGTAAATTGCCTTTGAACCCAGTGTGAGACATATACACTAGTATTTCAGAAAATGCACACTTCATCAGTGTGCCTAGCATCTCAGTGGTCGGAAAGACAATTTACAAAAAATTATAATAACTATTATACATTTTATGTATATAAGAAGATGTCCGAGTCAAGTGTTTTTGCTCAAACCACTATAAATGCCTTTCTTTATATAAATCCTAATCTTGTACAATTTTAAGTAATAAGCAATCAAAATTTGAAAAAAACAAGGTTTTTGAATTTTTTTACATTTTTTGATCATTTTTAACTTCTCAAGATTGCACAGAAATACTTAAAAATAGCAAAACAAAGCTTAAATTTTAAATTTACATTTTTTGATTGTTTGTAACTTCTCAGGATTCCATTTTTAGAAAAAAATTATAACAATCTTTTTCTTTCAAATTTGTCTAAAGAATAAGTTTTCACACATTGCATTTTTAGGAAAAAATTATTAGTTTTCACAGACATTTTTTTATCTTTGAATTTTGATAATTTTGCAAAACTTAAGTGAGTTTTTCTTAAAAAAATATTCTTTTTTTCTCAAATATAAATAAAAATACCCATAATCATTTTCTTGTTGTTCTGCAAAATTTTCAAAATTCAAAGAAAAAAAAATGTCTGTAAAAACTAATAACTTTTTCCTAAAAATGCAATCCAGAAAAGTTACAAACGATCAAAAAATGAAATTGTCATCTGCACGTTTTTATCCATATTTAAAGAAAAAATACTCGTAATCTTTTTTTATAAAAAATGTCTTTTAAAGTTATGCAAAATTTTCAAAATTTAAAGTAAACAAAATTTGGCTATGAAAACTTATTCTTTAGACAATTTTGAAAAAAAAGTTTCTTATGATTTTTTCCTAAAAATGCAATCCTGAGAAGTAACAAATAATCAAAAAATGTAAAAAAACTCTAAAACTTCAAATTTTGATTGCTTATTACTGTAAATGGCTCACTAAAATAATCTAAAAAAAATTACAATATTAGGATTCATGTAGAAAAAGGCATTTTTAGTGATTTAAGCAAAAACAAATTTTTGTTCAGTACACTTGACTCAGACATGGCCATAAATATGTTAGAGGTTGTGCCCTCCTTGCACACACACTGTTCAACGCCTTGCGTTACCACCTCTCAATACTTTTATACATAAAATGTATGTAAATTTGACATTATCAAAGTTTATATGCCAAATATAACAGATTTGCAATACAATTAGTTGTTAAGTTGACAATTGACAGTTCATATACATTAAGAGAATGCTGTAAACTGCAAATAGACAGAAAAAAAATGAAGCCCAAAAATATTACAAATATTTTTTTATCAGTAAATAAAGTTTATTAAGTTTTTTTTATAAGTGCAATTGCACAATTAATACTAAAATAAACACTTTGGTTCTTTGTGAAAAAGGCTTTAAATGCAAGGCATCCGGGCCCTTGCATTCACAGCATCCCTTTTGAGGCAGGCCCTATAGGAAATAAAATCTTTAAAACATACACATTAGGTATTTTAAGTAATTACTAAATTAGTTGTATTGGTTTGAGATTTTGTTGATTACATTAAAAAAATAATCTGATGACTAGAGTGATAGACCAAATCCTATTTGTTGTAAAAGATTATAAAAATATATTTATCTTTCATTATGATTAGTTTATATGTTTTAGTTATTATTTGATCAGCATCTTAATGTATTCTAACAGTCCTGTGTCCACCAGTATAGTTGTTAGATAAGATTAGTAAATCTATTTACATAATTTTCTAACCTAGTATTGACTGTATGAAGTATACATACAGTCTTCATATATTCTTATTTAAAACAATTCAATAATTGGCTGCAATGTACATAAATTAAAAAATTGAATTTAGAATAATATAAGCTAAAAAAGCAATATTTGAAGCGGTTTCTATTTTTAAAAACTATGAACAAAACAACTATAATCTTTATAGACCAATAAATGCATACATAGATTTTTTTCTGTATACAATATTGTAGGTAGGTAGTAGCACTTAACTGATTCGTGTAAACTCCTCAGCTTTATCATTACCTTTTTCCTATAAACACTAATAAAATTTAATATTTTCTCAGATTTATCATTACTTTTTTTCTTATAAAAACTAATTAAATTTGATAGGTATAATATATATTTCAACAAAATCAATTTAATTTTAAAAATATATAAATTAAACTGTTGTATAGATTATAAATTTATTAAATAATTGTTCAATGATTTAATAATTTAATTGATTCAAATGTAGTTGCCTTATAAGGATTTAAACTGGCACAACTAGAAATGTTATCCTTGAATAAAATAATAAAAATCTTGCATTTCTGTATTATTCCAACAACGCGGGCAGAAACTAAATTATAAAAATAACAACTCACTTGACCGATTGGCTATGCAAATTGTATGCAAATACAAGTGGGCCGTTGACAATCCCGATGTTGAAAGCTCGCCGCGGCATGCCAAGCAAGCTCATTGCTTTGCGAGCGTATCCCGCAGGACCTCAATCCGCACCCGCAATCACGACCAGATAGGAAATCCAGGATTTTTAATTGTTGACGTGCGCCTGTCGCGGAAGAGATGGTAGGCGTATCTGGCGGGGTAGAAGAACCGCCTTCACCACTGTTTACCAGTATCAACTCAGTTCTCCGTTGGTCTCGGTCTGTGCAAGTGCATCTCAGTGTGCAGTAGTGACGCTATGAGGCGTCGCGGCGCCAAACTTCTAGCGGCCGTCGCTCTCTGGACGCTCCTCGTGCCATACACCAATGCAGACTGGTGGTAAGTACAAAACACAAAAAAATACCCAGTGAAGTGAAATGCTATTTAAATCGTGAAAGAAGAACTTGTTTCTTTTATATAAAAGTTGAAGGGACTATAAAACAAATTTGAGACGGGGTACAAGAGATTCCACTTAGTTCGGGATGGAATTTCTATATAAAAAATATTTTAGTTTATTTTGTTTTGGATTTGAAAATGTTGTAGTGCGTGTGATCCCTTAAAATGCTGTCCAAACAAAACGTTTAGCATGTATGAGTGCGTTAAAAACCTTTTATGGGTCTTTACCAACAATCTGTTTACTTTTCTTAAAAGGTTAAAATTGTATGTTTTAAAAATTCCTAAATAACTGTTCTAGTCGTTAACAAGTTTTTCCTATTTTTAATTTCTATAAAAAATATCAATAACAGAAAAAGAAAGTGTTTTGATTATTTTTCAGTTCAAATCAAATTTGACATTGTTAAAAGTATTAAATAAAATATGAATGAATGCTTCGGTCAAAGACAATAATTAATAAAAAATGTTAAGACCAAAATAGTTTCCATACAATGGAGTATTAGGTGGATTGTTTACAACTACAACACAATGTTAATTTGTAAACAAAATGATTAATGAAACCGGTTGAGCTATTGTCAATAATGAAACAATCGTAATAGATATCATTATTTATAAATCAATAATAATTTAATTAATTTATAAAAATATTTGGCGTTCATTAGAATTCTAGAAGCAAGATAATTAGATAATTCTAGAAAAAGAAAAAAAAAATCAAAAATTGATTAAAATAACTTTGAAGAAAATTTTATTTGGGTTTGAAAACATTAATTTAAGATTTTGTTTTTTAATTATAATATAATATATATAATCAATTGAACTTCTTCTGTACTGTACGCTTGTGAACCTACAAAAAAATATTCATAAAAAAATCACAACTGCTTCTGTATTGTACGTTTTCTAATCTAAAAAAAATATTAAAAAAAAATACAATTTACTCCTGAATTGTACTGTTTCTTAATCTACAAAAATTCTTGCAAAAAATAAAATTATTTCAAGTTTTTTTGTACAAATAAAAAACGTACAGTACAGAAAGAATAATGATTATAAGTTAATTGTATAGCTATGTTAATTAATTTATAAACAAAAGTAATAAATGCTTCTATCTAATGCATTAGATGTTTTCATATTTATTTTTTTGATTATTTTTTTTATATCAGACAAACAGTAATAATTTACCTACTATTAGTTAAGTAGCTGTATTCGGATACAGTATCTACTTGGTAGCACAATTGTATTGTGTTCCTTACAAGTGCGCCCACAACAAAACCAGAAGTTGTTTTGGTAAAAAGTGGTTATTAATTCTATTGTAAATCTGATTAATATTATCAAATTAACAAATTGTAGTTTAGATTGTTGTTAGGTCCATATATAAATAATTTAACGTTTAATTAGTTGTATAAGTTTTATCATAAATCCAAATAAGGTTTGAATACTAATCTGATTAATTTTGTCAAAAATAATTATATATTTTGATCAATCTAACACACACACATATTTTCTTATTGCTTTAAATAAACTCAACAAAATAAAAATAAAGTCATTTGTTTTAAATGCTAATACAACTAAATTTTCAAAAATTTATAATAAATATTGACAAGTCCTAACTCGTTTCAGAATACTAACGCAATTTATTTTGCATATAAAATATTTAGATCTTTTTGTGTAGATTGCTGTGAGCTTTATTGGTTGACGGCTTTGTTGCACAAATTATATATTTTTATTATATTTTCAGTTCAATAAGCTTTGATTTTTTTCTTCATAGCTAAGCTTTTGATTGCAATAACAGTATAATTATATATTGGGCTATTTAATATAAATATGGTACCACAAGTATTTGTTCTTACTTTGGCTTTAAATGTTAAAGAACAATTGTACTGAATACAATGTCTGTAAATTGTAGAAATAATACTAAAAAAAATTATGAGCTTAAAATCTATTCTTGCATACAAATTAATAACCAAAGAATAGGTTTATAGTTCAAATAAAGTAATAGACTTTGTTTTCTTAATTTAATTAATAAATGTCTAATAATTTTTAATGTTAATTTTATATTAATTCAAAATTATTACTAATGGCGGCAGATTAGGTTAGTGGTTAGCGTGCTTGATTTTAATACGGAGGGTCTTAAGATCAATTCCACTACTTTGTTGTAAATTATATGTGAATTTGTTCATGTTTACTGTGATCGCCTTATAACATTAGTTTTGCGAAAAACATTAATCATCTTGCTTCATATTACTCATTATATTTGGAAGGACGTACGACCTGTTTGAACCAGATTTGGTAAGGTGGATAGTTTAAAAACACACATTTTTAGTTACTAATCTATGAAATTTTAAAGATTCTTTACAGCTTTAAATGCAATTATTAAGTTTTTATTGTGTTACTTTTTTCATTAATGTTTAATTTAACGTTTCATCAAATTTACGTGCATTTGCGGAATAAATATGTAGATTTTTTCTGTTACAAACGTAGCGACATTTTTGATCTTGGAAGTAATGACACAGAGATGGACAAGGATTAGTAGCAGATGATAACACTGTTAATTATATTAAATTGTCAAAATAATTTGCAAAATATTTCTGAATTATTTTCAATGTATTTACTGTAAAAATACTGTAAATTTTTTTCCGCTGTTAAACAAATTATAAATTGTTTTTAAGTAATATAATTATCATAAATTGTTAACAAATTTTAAAAATAAATAGATATTATAACTTAGACCTTATACACTTATAAAGACTCTTTTTACCGACGCGGTGAAGCTAACATAATTGCTGCTAGTGACGTCAGTCGTTGAAAAAAAAAAAGAAAGTTGTATGGAATTAAACATTTATTAAAAGCGTTTTTGGATATTTAGACTGTTAAAAGAGCCAAAAATCTAGTTTTTGGAGTTAATTTCTTTAAACATTTTAATACTTGAAAAAATGTTTGTATCAAAATTGCGAGAAATTATATTGTCTACAAAATTTTGACAAAATTATTATAACCGGTTTTGAAAGTTGCTTTTTATGATACAAAAATATTGTAATAAAACAGGTTTGCAGAATACAAAAGTTGTTTGTGTGTTATTTAACTAGTTTAATGGCTTATTTGAATCCACAACATGTGTGTGACGTCAATTGTGGGCATAGAACGTTGCTATGTCGTTTTTAACACAACACAAGCGGGAATTATCACAAGGCGCGTATAAAGTATATAGTCTAATTGTAGAAACTATCAAAACTGTTCTAAAACTCATAAAAGTAATAAAATATTTTCAAATTGTGAAATAAATGATTCTCAAACGTTTTTACTGTCAAAAATATCATCAAAATGTTTTTCAGCTGTCATAGAATTTATAATTTATAATTTTTATAAATTTTCAAACTGTATATGGCCATGTATGAGTCAAGTGTACAAAATGAAAATTAGTTTTTGCTTAAACCACTAAAAATGCCTTCCTATACATGAATCCTGTAAATTATGTAAATTTTTTCAAATCTTTTCAATGAGTTATTTTTGAGTAATAATCAATCTAAATTTGAAAAAAATAAGGTTTTTGATTTATTTTACTTTTTTTGATCATTTGTAACTCTTCAGGATTCATTTTTAGAAAAAAAAAAAATGTCTAAAAAATAAGTTTTGATAGCCAACATTTTTTTCCTTAATTTTTTAAATTTTTGTAAAACTTTAAAAAAACAGTTTTTCTTAAAAAAGATGACGGGTATTTTTTTTTATTGCAAATTTGTCTAAAGAAAGAAGTTTTTAAAGAAAAACAGTCACTTAAAGTTCTGTAAATTTTCAAAATTCCAAGAAATTTTTTTTGTCTAAAAACATATTCTTTACACAATTTTAAAGAAAAAATTTGTTATAATATTTTCTTAAAAATGCAATCCTGAAAAGTTACAAACGATCAAAAAATGTAAATTTAAAAATTAAGCCTTTTTCGCTATTTTTAAGAATTTCATTGGATACATTGTAGATATCTCGGAGCATAGCACCCGGAACTTCCTGAATATCTTTTGCACATATAAAAGCACGATTTTATCCATATTTGAAAAAAAAAACGAAAATACTAGTCAACTTTCTTTTAAGAAAAACTGTCTTATTTTTTTTTGACAAAAACAAATTTTTATTCCGTACACTTGACTTATACATGTCCTATAAATGAACATATTCTGTCAAAAATGTCATAAAATGTTCTTTAACTAACATAGTTCTCATAAATAACTCATAAATTAAAAAAAAAAAAGAAATGTTATAAGTTATTTTCTAATTGTCATAAAATGTGTACAAACTATTAAAACTGTTCTAAGTCATAGATCTAATAAAATACTCCCAAAAATTATATTCAATTGTCAAAATATTTCATCCTGAATTATTCTTAAACGATTTTACTGTCAAAAATATCATAAAAGTTATAAATTGTTTCTAAATTGTGAAAAGTATTCTTAATTTGTGACACATGCCAGAGTATATTTTTAAGCCAACTAACATAATTTGTTCACAAATTAAAAAAAATAGATTTAATAAATGTGTACAAACTATCGAAACTGTCAGAGAAATAATAAAATATTTCCAAATTGCTAAATATATTTTTAATCTGTAATAGATACTACTACATAATTTTAAGCCGTCAAAAATGTTATAAATTAAATTTTTTTAGTAATATTTTGTTCAAAACTTTAAAAATTATTTAAATCATTTTTTTTTATATTTTCAATCACTAATTGTGATAAAAAGAAAACCAATCACAAAATTTTATTTAAAATTTGCCATAAATGATCATCAAACAGTGTTTCATTGCTAAAAAATAAATAATAAAATTAAAAAAAAAAAAAATTTTTTTCAGCAATATTTTTTTCAAAACTTTCAAAATTGTTATTTAATTTTTTTAACTTTTAACCGCTAATTGTAACATAAATCAAAAACGAATGAATTAATTTTAATGTAATTTTGCCATTGGTACAAAATAAAAAACATTAATTTCCTTTAAGCAATATTTTGTTTCAAAACTTTCAAAATTCAATCAATAAAGTTTAATTTGATTTTCTACAAATAGTCATCAATTAGAGCTTTATTGGTAAAAAATACAAAAACATTAATTTCTCCTTAACAATATTTTTTTCAAAATTTTTAAAACTGTTTAAATCAATTTATTGATTTTTAATTACTTATTGTGGCATACAACAAAAACCTATCAACAATTTTAATATAATTTGCCATAAATGATCCCCAAGTAGTGCTTTAATGGTAGAAAATAAAAAAAAAAACATTAATTTCTCCTCAGCAATATTTTTTTTCAAAGTTTTCAAAATTTCAAAATTAATTTTTTGATTTTTATCATTAATTATGACATAAAACAAAAACCAATTTGCCATAAATGATCATCTAAAAATTATAGACAATTTACTTGATAACAGAATTTCTTTCGATTGCAATAAAAGTATAATTATATATTGGGTTACTTAATATAAATGTGGTGCCACAAGTATTTATTCATAGGCCTGCTTTATCTCGCTTTATATTTTTGTGTCTCAGAATAACTCAACATTATTTTCAAAAATGCGGAAGGAAGACGATATTAAATATTTTTGTTAACTACTTTTTGTAAATGTTTAACGCTAATTTAATGTAACAATATTGAAATATTTAATACTTTACAGTTGCATCTATATATTTACAATAATTTCTGAAAAATTAAAATTAATCTGAGACATCCTGTATAAAGATTTAATACAAACAAGTATTTCTATTTAATATAGCAGAAAATAAAACAATATTTTTTGAAAATTTATTTAAAATGTGCAATCTATCTACTCATTTTGAGCTACTTCTTCGATCAAAATTGATTAAGAACATCATACTTCAATTGTAATTTATTATGGTCTGTTTGTTTGGAGTAACATTTAAAATAGAATTGGTAGAATGTCTGTAAATTGAATAAATGATTCCGATTAAGAACTTATGAGCCTAAAACCTATTCTAGTATACAAATTTAACTCCTGAAAAGGTTTACGGATCAACTAAATTAATAGACTTTAATTAATAACTTTCCAATATTTCCTAAAGCAAATTTTATATTAATTTAAAATTATTATTATTAGGCACTAGCCTCTAGAGTGACCCCTCCACCCGCCCAAGTGTTTATCATCATAAAATTTGATATGACTATCACCTTCTCGAACTAAAGACTTTTAACGCTTGCAAAGATGAGAAACTTAATTAAATATCCTTAATATCTTAAATTACCGGTTTGTACTCATTTTCTGGAGAACCCACCCACCCGCACAAATATTTGTCATCATCAGATTTGATATCACCATCACGCTTGCAAAGAAGAGAAACTTTCAATTTTCTGATAATTAACACTTGGGCGGGTGGGCGGGAACCCCAGTTTAAATTACCGGCTCGTACTCTTGTTCTGGAGTAGCCCACTCACCCGCTCAAGTGTTTGTCATCAATAAAGAAATTGCCGGTGCGTACTTATGTTCTGGAGTGACCCACCTACCCGCCCAAGTGTATCTTATCATAAGATTTGATATCACCATCACCTTCTTGAACTAAAAACTTTTAACGTTTGCAAAGAAGAGAAACTTTCAATTTCTTGATGACTAACACTTGGGCGGGTGGGCGGGAACCCCAGTTTAAATTACCGGTTTGTACTCATGTTCTAGAGTGACCCACCTACAAGCCCAAGTGTTTGTCATCAAAAGTTTAGATATTACCATCATCTCATTTGATATAGAGACTTTTAACACTTGCAGAGTAAAAAATTTAATAACCAACACTTGGGCGGATGGGTGGGAACGCCAGTTCAAATTTTCGGTTTGTACTTATCTTCTGAAGTGACCCACCCACCCGCCTAAGTGTTTTTCATTAAAACTTTGGATATTACCATCACCTCATGTAATGTAAAGACTTTTAAGGCTTGCAGAGTGGTGAAATTTCTAGATAACTAACACTTGTGCGTTTAGGTGGGAACCCCTAGGTGACCCAATTGTATTTGACATCTGTCTTAACAATTGTCACAAATTAGTTTTTATTTATTAAGACCAGTTTCGGCTGATATGCCATCATCAGTTTTTTTTTAAATTTTAAAATGTGATATTTCGGAATTACTTAATATGTCACAACAACATAAAAATACCTTTCAATTTCAACGAGTGAAACCACACTTGATGAAACTATCACAAATAAGACTAGATTTAAGCATCTGTGAACATTGACCTTAAATATTTGATTTATCGTAAAAATACTAAATTCGGTAGTTGACGACCCCATATCAAAAAAAATGTTTACACATTACGAATTTATAGATTCTTATTATTAAAATGCAGAATTTATCCAATTATATACTATATTTTGAGAAAATAATATAAGTATAAAGATTCCTCTTAAAAACTATATTTATTTAGATAAAAAACTACAATGACACAACCGGTGGGGTCTTTGACGGCATCAACCGTTTTTCATCGTCTGCTGTCAGCGTATTATAGCGCGCGCAAAATTCAAATTAGTTGGTTTACAATAGTAGACTAGTTGAATTTTGTATGACTATATATATATAATTTTCAATAAAAAATAACGTTTTTTCAAAAGCTGAGGTTGCAAACGACCTCACAGTTACAGGTAAGAGTTAATACTTTATTTGAATCCACAACACGTGTGACGTCAATTGTGGGCATAGAACGTTGCTATGTTGGTTTTACCACGAGACAAGCAGGAAATATCACAAGGCGTGTATACGAGTATATGGTCTAATTGTAGAAACTATCAAAACTGTTCTAAAACTCATCATAAAAGTAATAAAATATTAAAATAATTGTTTAATAAAATAAAATAAAATTCTCAAACGTTTTTACTGACAAAAATATAATATCATAAAATGTTTTTCAGCCTTCATAGAATTGTTTCCAAACTGTCAAACATATTCGTTATTTGTAATAGATAAACATTTTCGTTATTTGTAATAGATGAACATATTCTTAAACTGTCAAAAATGTCAGTTCTTATAAATTGTTCAGAAATTAAAAAAATACTAAATTTTTAAAAATGTTTTAGATTTACTACTTTTTAATACTGATTTTGTGGTGTCATTATATTTGAGGTTATACAAAGTGTAGCGCACTAATTTTAATCAATTATACAAAAAAGTATACAATTGGCAATACTAAAAGTGTACTACATTGCTGCTAAATTCAATGTTTAAATTTAGTTATTATTTTTTAATTCCTATTAATACCAATAATTGAGAGGTTATTAGCTATTATTAGTTAGGTTAAATTTATTTTAACAATTTAGTAAGCTATCTTCATATCTTAATAAGTTTAGACTAATTACTTAAAAACATATTATTGTTGAGCCTTTTACTGTCATTACCTTACTAAACGTTTCTATTCTAAAAAAAATTATATCAAGAAAAATATTTAAAAAAATTAAGTTTTGGTTACATTATAACATTCTTCCACAAAACCAATTTCTGTCATGAGATTTATAGCGGAAATCATATTTTTATAACAAAATTGCTTTAATTATTTACTATTCCGATAACAAGTTTATTGATATTATTCTATTTCGACACTTACTATTTAATTATTTTAATTGTATTTCACACATTCATTAAATTTTGTCGATTGATTTATTAAAGCACTTAAATCAAACTTTTCACGGTCTCTTTTATTTTTGCTTAATTATAAAACCAGTCCATCGTACTAATAATTTGATAAAGCTAGTATCATTTTTATTTATTTATTTTTGTTAATTAAGAAGATGCCGTTGGATGAAAGTCGGAAAAAAATTGAAAGTTATGTCTGATTCAGAGCGACTGAACAGGAAACTGCTTGTGGTTTTAATAATTAGTCGATTTAAGCATAACATAATCTAGAAAATTTATTGGTTGACATAATTTTTTGTTTAAGAATAATAGGATTTTTTTATTATGTGAAATAAAGCATAACGTTGAGATTATTTAGATTTTTAAATTATTGTTATTAATAATAATACTTTCTTAATTGTATATAAAAACATATTTACATCTACATCAAGCATTGAAAGGAATATTACAGGCAATAATAAAGGGTGGGCCATGTAACGTTTGGAATTTGAACTTTCGTTTGCAACCCACCATGGGAGTGTGGTAGGTGATAGTAAACGCATAGTTTCAGGAACAAAACTCTTTAAATAGGTTTCCAAGTAGTTGGTGACCTATTTTGTAGGTTTATTGTTGGTTTTTCTGGACAGAGAAAGTGATTGGATTGCAACACCGGTTTACGTTGGTCGCTAGTCTATGTTGAAGTTCTTTATGGTCCGAGATTCAATTTAGTTTGATTTTTTATTTCAAATATAGTTATTCCAAACCTTTGATACAATTAATTAATGGAAACTCGGCGATTGTAGAATCAACTACGGATATACTGACTCTTTCGGGGTAGGCAATGTGTCGCGCACACCGAGCTACAGAGAAGACATGTGTATGTTTGGATGCCTATATGAGGTAACGGATAAAGAACGCTATGCTTTGCATCACTTTGTTGTTGTTGTTGTTAAAAAAGTACTAAAAAGTTCCTAATCAAAAAGGTTGTTTGCCAGGTTGACAATATTTTTCCAAAGTTAACCAATTTACAAAAAAATTGATTATTGTTTAAATGATGGCTACAAATTATCAGAAAATCAACTTTTTTAAAACGCAATTTATAATAAATAGGGTAATAAACGGTTATATTTTGATAAAGGGAGTCCAATAAAACAAGTGGCACCTTACAAGTACCTAGCCTAAGTCATGAAAATTAACTTAAGACAACCAAATTTCTAAGAAGAATAGAATTGACGTGGGCAACGTTTGGGAACTTAAGGAACATCTTTAAATCAGATATGCCAATCTGCCTAAAACAAAAGGCATATGACCAATGCGTGTTACCCGTTATGTCATACGGAGCGGAGACCAAAACCCAAACAAAAAAAATCTGCAAATAAACTGTGCGTTGCTCAGAAGACAATGGAGAGGTCTATACTTTACTGGTAAATGTTATCAAAAAGGTAGTTGCTCTGAAGCAGAATTGGGCTAGATCTCTAACCAATAGAAATTGTAAGTAAACACAGAAAATTTTGGAGTAGAGACTAAGATAGGACGTGTATAAAAATAAAGGTTAATTCCCCAACAAGATGGACTGACGACATAAAGCTAACCCAAGAAAATTGGCTCAACATTTTGATAAACTAAATGAGCCCTATGATCAGCAGTAGACGCATACGGCTGTGTGATGATGATAAAGGCTACTAAAATGATTCGTCAACTTAAGCAATAAAATGCTGGGCATCAAAGCCTAAAAAAAGTTCACTCATTTATGTCATTTGAATGTGAGATAGAGAGAAAGTCCAAAACATTTAGATACTGACTACTACTATTTGATTCAGCTTGGTATACTGAGATGAAAGAGTATTGAAGAAAAGACGGCTGAATAAGAAGATAGCACAAAAAACAAAAAATCTAACCTCTAAAATTAGTGCATAGCTCCTCAAGGAAGTCAGCCGCCATCTGATGCAAATTCTCACCTAAAAATAGAAGCCATATATAGTTGAAATATATGCCAAATAAAACACAAAGCAACCAAAAAACTGATGCACACAGCAAACGGAAACATAAACGATATAATTCAACAACTAAAATCTGAAAATATAACAAAATTGCATTTTTTTAGAAATAATATATCTTTTATCTACGCCTATGCATTATCAGTTTTTACAGCACTCTTTGTAAAAAAAAGCTTCTTACCGAACGTTTTTAATTTGCATAAATTACAATAAAAACTGATAAATTTTTTTAGATGCTTTCAGTTTCTTGTAGGAGTATATTGTCAATAGTTGTTCCGTGTAATATTATTAGTAAAAGAGCTATATTAGGCAAAACTATTGAATTTTAATTTTTTTTGTTTGTTTTTATTTGACATTACATGTGTGATTGTGCATTATTAAATGACTATGCAAGTACAGAATTTGTCTACCATATTGTAATTGCATATTGTGTATGCGTTTTTTAATAATGCTTCCCCACTTGTATCGTAAATATCTTTAAATTATTATAAGATAGATTGTTATGAGCTTATTAAGTATTGTAGTCTTCTTATATTGAAACTACATTTGAACTAGTTAAATAGATATACGTTTTAATAAACCAATAATACAAAAATAACTCACCCACTATACAGAATTATAATTCCTAGATTCCAAATATAAAACTATCCCAATTACATATTCCACCTTATAATATACAAGACGCTAGCTAGAAACACGCATAATTGCCACGAATAAATTAACGAAGAAGAAACCAATTAGTATACGCATTACGTAATAATTACACGAATTAATCGGCCAACTTCATCTGCAATTAACCGAACAGCGTGCAATTTTTATAAGTTAAAAACAAAATTAATTACACATAAAAAATACACATTATTGGGCGACTTTCATGAGCAGAAATGTTAATTAATTAATGCATCGAATTAATAAGAAAAATGGCTTTTAATACTGCTAATTTGAATAAGTTAATTTGCGAATGAGGAAATAAACTGACCGAGAATTTATTTATGAATTCATTAATTGATCAGTATTTATTTAATTAATTTTATGTAATAATAAAAGAAATGAATTATTAGGTTAAAAAAATTAAATAAAAAATTCAAATAAATTATTTAAACTGAATTAATTGACATTTTTCTAATACATATTCCCCTAATATTAATTATATTGGTTAATTGGTTTAGGGAACGTTGTTTCTCATGTGATTTGACAGTTGTTAAATTGTAGTGAATGGAAACCGCTAAGCGTTTTAGGGTGTCCGTGTCTAATCTGAACATAAATTTGAAAACAGTTCGAGTGTGACGAATCGATTGTTGGCTTCGACAAAAATCCCGACTGATTTATATAGAAAGGAAAGATTTTACGAGTCTCTTTCACCGTTCAGTACAGTAGTAACGCCAAATTATGCATTCAAACTAAGTGGAATGTGTCAAATTATTTTTACACGATCTCTTCAATGTAGCTGATAATAGATGTACGATTTGTATTTTGTATGCGATGGTGAAGTGACAGATCCGTGTGATACTTATAAGCTTTGTATAATTTTAGTAGTATTTGTGTAATAAATTTTGATGGAGAATTGATAGAATACTAATGATGCGTTGAAACTGGTTAATGAAAAATATTTCTCTCGCCTTTGGCAAATTTGTGCAATTGAAATAAAAGAGAGATTATTGTAATATATTGGAAACTAATCAATCTTTTTTTAATAAAAGAATGTATACATAAATTGACAACAATGTTTAGGAGTTTAGCTATGAAAGTTAAGATATTGAGTATTGAAAATTCATATTAGATTAATAATTAAAACACACTTTGTTTGGGTTTTAAAGATTTTTTTAATATACTAATTAATCATCTACCTGATGATGCCACTGTGTGGTGAAACATGTCGCAATTTATCAAATAAATCACCAAAACGTATGTTTGAATTATTAATATGAAATTAATATTATCAATGCAAATAGCATCAATAATAGTAATCTAAAATAGTAAACGAATTAATAATTATAAATTTTCTGTAAAACCGCCAATTTAAATCCAAACATCTGTAGCTTGTTGTTTACGAAACGACCCAGTTTAATATCAACAATTGGGTACTTTTGGGGCTCCCGGTTACCCGTATACCCACTAAAAACCCTAACATCTAAGCCCTCCAATTCTTGCGGGATTACCGTTGTGGTATTACTTCACAAAGTTTGGACACCTTCTATTTATCCTACTATCCTCGGCTTCCTGTTCTTGCTTTCTCTTCTTCCTCTTTTGTTGCCATTATTCTCCGTATGCTATCATCAATGGCTTTCCAGTTGTATGCACTTTCAAGCAAGAGTGTTCAGGTTGTTTACGGTTATCTCTTTACCGACTTTTAGCTGCATCTCTTCTCTGGTGCTTCTTCAGCGAGGGCACTTCACCAGTGTGTGCTCCGGGGTATCTTTCTCTTCACAATAGGGGCATTTGTCTTGTTCTGCTACGCACATTCTTTTTAGATATGACCCAAAACATCCATGGCCTGTTAGGATCTGTGTGAAGTGGTAGTTCAGGTTACCATGTTCTCTGTTTACCCACGGCGTCACCAAGGGTATGAGGGTCTGTGTCCATCTGGCGACGTCACCTTTGCACTGCCATTCTGCTTCCCATTTTTTCATTGTCTCCACTCTCATGTCTTTCCAGTGCCTCTTTGGTTATTTCTCTTTATCTTCGGCCCGCTTTTTGGCAAGGATTGTGCCCGTTATTGCTTAGACAAAACTGTTCTGTAGGCACTGGCTATTCTAATTGCCATTTTCTCCTGGCCCGCTCTAGTATTATTCTGTATTTTTTTTCTCGCAGCTTTCTATCCAGATGGGTACGGCGTACAACAGTATTGAGTCTACTTTTGCACCCATAACTTTACGTTTCTCCGCACTTAGACCCCCTACATTCGGCATGATACGTACCAGGGCCATTACAAGTTTCTCTGCTTTTTGCTTTACTTCTGTTATATGAGGGCCCATATTCCAGTGTTTACCTATCCTCATCCTTAGGTATTTGATGCTGCCTTGGGATGTGATTGTTGTATCCCCTAGGTTGATTTGAACTGTGATGTCCTTCTTTCTACCCACCAGGACAACAGCTTTTGTTTTATGGGTTGCCAGTTCTAGACCCATTTTTTTGATCCACTTTCTTATCTTATAGAACGCCCACTCTGCCTCCTTTTCTATTTCTCTTATACTGTTACTTCTGACAACCATAGCTAGACCATCAGCATATGCTATTTTGTCATCTGTTCTCTCAGCAGACCATCATAATATATATTCCACAAGGTGGGACCCAGGACAGACCCCTGGGGCACTTCGCAAGTCATTTCCAGAATTGCTCCAGAGCTGCATTCTATGATTCTATCCTGTAGATAGTGGCATAGGATTTTTCTGAGGTTTGTTGAAATTCCCCTTCTCTCTAATTCTTCTATTAGTCCCCTCCAGGGCACCGAGTTGAAAACATTCTTTATATCATAGGTGATCAACACCGCCAGTTTGTGTGTAGGGTGTTCAGCTACCTGCCCCACTGCTTCCCTAACATGTCTAAGTGCATCCAGTGTGGAGTGGCCACCTCTGAACCCGTGTTGGTTTTCACTCAGGCCTCTATTCCTGTCTAGTTCCTCTGTAAGTCTCGTGTTGAGGACGTGCTCATACAGCTTTTCCAGTAGGTTCAGTAGACATATGAGTCGGTATGCCTTTTCTTTGTTTTTTTTAGTAGGTTTCTCGATTAGTACTAATTTTGCCCTTTTTCAGTCCTTGGGGAAGATGCCTTGCTTGATGAGTTTGTCAAGGACCCTCGCGCAGAGTTGAGGTCTTTTTGTTGATATTGCTCTGATCACCTCCGGCGGTATCATGTCTGTCCCGTGAGCCTTTTTCCTTTTAATTTTGCCACCTGCCTTAAGTATTTCTTTTTCTGTACATTCCGGTTTCATATCCATATCTGTTCTTATCTCTAACCACGTTGTTCTGCCTAGGTCCGAAAAAAGTTTCTTGTCTTCTGCAGTCATTTTCCCCTGACAGTGTTATTGGTGATCTTTGTCCTATTTTATTTGTGACAATTTTATATGCTTTGCCTCATATATCCCCATTTAGTTCCTCACACAGTTTCTTTCAGGCCATCTTCTTGGATTCCATTATTGCCTTCTTAAGGTCTTTTCTCTCACCTGCGTATGTATCTTGTGCTTGTTGCAAAAGGTATATGTACCTTGGGTTTTTTCCGTTTAATCTTGTCACAGTCCTTTTAGTTTTTATACATCTTCTTCTCATATTTGCAATATCATCACTCCACCAATACATTGGTTTGTAGTTTACCCTGCCCCTTTTTTTGTTTAAAGTCATTTTGCAGGTTTTTATTATAGATTCCTTTAGCTTTTCAGCGGTGTGTTCCATTCCCGTTGTGTACTCTCTCAGTTCTATTCTAGTAGATCCATAGCCGCTCTACATCTGTTTAGATTAACCTGTATAACCTTTATTTTCTAGCCCTTCCGGCCTTTTCTTTCTCCTTCTGTGCGTGCACCAGTTTCCTGAATGCCGGGCATCTCATGCTGTCCGTTTTGTGACCTTCTAGATTGCATAAGTAGCATTTTTGTTTATTGGTGCAGTCTTTCACTTTATGTCCGGTCCTCCCACAGTTCCTGCAGGGCTCGCCATCCGTACTTTTACAGTCCATTGCTTTGTGACCTAGCATTTGTAGCATTTTGGTGGAGCAAATACCTCTATCACCCTCCATCTATTCCAGCCTGAGCCTATTTTCCTTTCATTATAAGGTGCTTTGCTGCTTTTTCCTGCATGTTCACGAAGGCATATCTTACTCTATTCTGGTTGACCTTTTCTGATAGTTTCACCGAATCTACCTTGGCGCTCAGGTTGTCTCTCAGGAGTTCCATGTTGATTTCATCCTTTACCTCATCTTCATTGAAGTCTCCTCCAGAAGCCGTATTGTCTTTTTTCTTTCATTCAGTTCAATGTTGGCTACCTTGCTGATGTTCTCATCGAGTGTTTTCCTGAACTCCTCCCTTACTTCCTCCTTACTATTTTTGAATAACAAGTTTAATGTTGCCATTTTTTGTCTTATTTATCCTTGCAATGATGATCTTGCCCGTGCTCACCTCGTTCTTCATGTATTTCATTACTTCTGCATAGCTGCAGCTCTTTTTTGGTTTGATTAGAATCGTATCCATCTGTCTATCCCAGCGCTTCTTTGGCATCTCGTTTTTTCTTCCTTGCATTGGTTTCCTTTTGCCATGGATAGTCATTTTAAGCTCTTCATTTTTAAGACAGTATTCCATCACTTTCCTGGCCATATCTGGTTCTGCATCCGTGATACAGGCTAGTCTCGATTTTCCCTTTTCCATAGTCATTGCCTTTACTTCCTGCATTGCGTTGATTATTTCGCTACTTCCTTCTAGTGTTCCCATCCCCTTCATGGTTTTCACTACATACGTGTGTCTTTCATTTTCTTTTTTTGCTTTGCCATTTTGGGCAATTATGGAGCTTTTTGTGAAGCCACACCACCATTTAGTTTCTTGTTGATCCTCCGTCATTGCTGTTAGCAATTCCGGGTGTCTCTCCGCTATTATTTTTGCAGAGTATCACTTTGTGCTCTCGCTGCTACTTAATATTACTACTAAGTCTTCCTTACTGTCAGCTTTAAAGGTATCACTCGTCTGATCACAATTCGTGAATAGGTCTTCTGTCCAGTCTACGTCCATCAGCTCCTGTAGTGCTTCGACCCCTTTTTTATGTGAAAGGCATTCATTGATCTTGTCCCTTTGATTCTTTTCCTCCGCTGTCTCCATTGATTCTGTTTGCTCCGCTTTATCCACTAGGCGTAGACATTTCGAGAGCTGTCCTATAAAGGACCCCAATCTTTTATTGCTTTGGAGCAGGGTTTCCTCTGCTTTTGGTCCTGTTTCTTTTATAGATGGAGTAGTAGGGAGTCCACCTATGTTTCCTAATACTATGTGATCAGTTTTTCCATCCTTATCCTCTGTTTGAGCAGCCGGTGTTTCTTCCTTTGCCTCCTGGATTCTCCTGATGGGTGACTTGCTCAGGCTACCCCTTCTGCCCTGTTCCTTCAAATGCTCCATTTCATATCTTTTCGTTTTCTCTTCTTTCTCCCTCGCGGGGTTTTGAGGTGCGCCCAATTGGTCGCGCTTTTCCTCAACCGAGTTTTTTGTTATTTTGGTTGTTGCCTGGTCATCGCATGGCATTTCTTTAGATGTCAGATTGTTGCTCCCCCCAGAATACGTGCAGCTGCCTGGCTTAGCAGAGGAGGATTGCCGGTAAACATGAACGTTTCCGGTACCTCCCTGGGGTAATTTATATCCATTTACTGACATTTTCATATTTCAAATTAGTCTTGTCCTTGTCCATTCTTTTACATCTATCTGGACTGAAAGGTGGTCGTCGTTGGGGGTCCAAATTGGGAGGGGTTTCTGGAGATAGGGGATGTTTGGTTAGGGACTATTTTTTTAATAGGTTATCCTTCTCTGTAGGGTACAAAAAAGTGCTTTTTGGTTCCCTAGCTCTCAATATCTAATAGCGTTCTTTAGATTCTACAGATTCTAACCTAAAATTTTAAGACGCTCTGCCATATTTGTCGATATGGTCTTTGGAAAGTATGAAGTATGAAAAGTGCTAAAAACAGCATCTTAAGGAACACCAGCATTTATAATTTTGTGGTCAGAGTTAAAACCATCAATTTTAACTATAATTTTTCTATTGTCAAGAAAACTTATAAGTAAATGATTAGAATTTCTTAAAAAATAGTTGAACGATACAAATCTAATAATAATCTTGGTTTACAAAGAGGTTCATCACGAGGAAAATATGTGGGTTGCTGAATAAGTTGGGTAAGATTATGAAAAGCAGCAAAAAATCATAGTTTGTTGTCCGGATAGTGTTGTAGAAAATGAGTAACCATTCAGTATTATCTACATTAAAACCTCCTAACAAAATTATTTCGGCTTTTCTATGGTTACTTTAAAGAAATTTGTCAAAAATGTTAGAAAGGTTATCACAAAAGTTTGTAGTTTGTATGCTTGTTGTTTGTGGATGTAGTCACAAATGAATGATATTCGGAATCTACTAGATTAAAGCAATCTGCATCTTTTTTGTTTACTTTGGTTTCAGTCAAAAAGATAATTAAGTTTTCTATGTTCAAGATGCTGAACAAAATTCTTTTTAGACCACAAATGTTTAAAAAATAAGTTTTAAACCATAAACTAAGTCAATGTTTGGTTGATTAAAGATGTAACTCTCGCGTTAGTAGTATTTTTGATGACCCATTCCAAATCTACGGCTTCTGCCCGCACATCTAAATAAGAGGCTGTTTTACGTGCGGAATAACTATATTTAGAACAAACCATCATATTATAATATTACAGTTTATATTTACCGCCAGGTCGGGGTTAGTAGTTATTGTTAGTAGTTAAGTTAGGGAGTAAGTTTTAGAAAGGATGGAATAGGATGATTCCAGGGCAGGGAGTTTGGGTACGCGAGTACTTTACTTCTCTAAAACTGGATCTGTTTATCTGTAGCACAATCCTGTCTGAATGACAGGTTCAGTTGTCCTGCGGTATTAGATGATACCTAAAATATTTTTAAACATAATTTTGAGAATCTTTTAGTTATATTTGTGAGAACATTTCAGTCATTTGTGGATAATTTAATAATAATTGAAAATATTTTCATTAAAATCATTTTTGATACTTAGAAGAACTGTTCGCGGACACAGCACAGCACTGCCACCAGACATGCAAAATATTTTGACTAGCTCTTCAATAACTAAAGAGGAGGTGGAGAGAGAGAGCAATCAAGAACGCGAAGAATAGGAAAGCCACAGGGCCAGATGAAATTCCCACAGAAATACTAAAAGGGGCATTGCAATCCTAACACAGTTGTTTAATGCAGTATACGATACAGGAGAAATTCCAAATGACTGGCTCAAATCTACTTTTGTAGTAATACCAAAAAAGAATAAGGCAGAGGAATGTAGCGACCATCGTACAATTAGTCTAATGAGCCACGTCTTAAAGATCTTCTTACACATAATACATCAAAGAATATACAGAAAAATAGAAGAACACATAAGCAAAACACAATTTGGGTTCCGCAAAGGACTGGGCACCAGGGAAGCTTTATTTAGCCTACAAGTCCTAACACAAAGATGTAGAGATGTAAACCGGAAAATATTCCTATGCTTCATTGACCTGGAAAAGGCGTTTGACAAGCTGCAACACAACAAAATGCTAGAAATATTAAGAAACACTGGATTAGACGACAAAGACCTATGTTTCATCTCAAAATTTTACTGGCAACAAACAGCGAACGTCAGAAGTAGTTGACATACAAAGAGGAGTTAGACAAGGATGCGTCTTATCTTCGCTAATGTTCAACATCAATGCAGAGAAAATAATCAAAGAAGCTCTTGAAGGGAGAAGTGAAGAAGACCTATCGATAAATGGAATTCCAATAAATAACTAGCGATATGCAGATCATACAGTACTCATTGCAAAGAGTATAGAAGCAATGCATGAAATGCTTAACCGGGTACATGTAGTATGCGGAATGTACTGTATGAAACTGAATATAAAAAAGATGAAGTACATGATTGTAAGTAAGGATCCAGTAGGCAACCATAATATCCAGGTCGATGGCGTTCCTCTTGAATACACTAATAAGATAAAATACCTCGGATGCACCCTGAGTGATGACTGGGACCACTCAACGGAAATCCGATGCCGCATTGAACAAGCGAGGGCAGTATTTACACGTATAAAAAAAGTATTATGTGGGAAAGATCTGAACCTAGCACTACTAGTATGTGGAGGCATGGACACTAACTGAAGCAAACCTTAAAAGAATAGAGGCCTTAGAAATGTGGTGCTACAGGAGGATACATTTTGGAGTATATTATATCATTCTAAGGTTAATTTCCAGTTTTTGTATTAATTTTGAATCCATCTTCTCAGTTTTTGCAAAAATACGCAACCAATTTGTTCAAAATTAGTAATAACATGTTAGAATACTTTGCCTGCATAGCCTCGAGGTGGATTGAGTAGCTAAAAGATTATGTTGCCGGTCTCAAGCCCGGATAAAGAAGGAGGGTTCCAGGGTGAGGCTAGCAACCTGCCCTGGGTCAAAACGAAAATGACGCTCACAAAAACAACACCCAGCCTTGGATTAGGACGGATAACACGAAGACAGCTAGGACAACGGACAAGAACAAATGGAAGCAGCAACCCATACGAGTGGCCACATGGAACATCAAAACACTGACGAATAGAGACCAGGAACTGGAGAAAGAACTCAGAGAAAACAAAATAAACAACGTTACAGAAAACGCATAAAAAGGGCAGGGGGCAAGCAATACTTGGAGAATATCTACTTGTTTTTAGTGGCGTCAATAAAAATTCACGTGCAAAGAAAGGAGTAGCCGTACTAATACACAAAAACATGCAGATAACATTACTGAATGCCACTATATTTCAGAGAGAATTATAGCAATAAAGATGACCTTAAGGAACCAAGCCATTAACATAATCAGTGTATATAGTCCAGAAAACAACAGGACACAGGAAATCCGAGAAGGATTCTATGACAATCTGCAAGCAACTATTGACAAAACAAACATGAACATCCCCAAATCATTCTCGACGATTTCAATGCAAGAGTTGGAAATCGTACAATTCCCGGCATAATACAACGCTTCAACGAGCTACATGAAAACAGTAATGGAGAGTTACTAGTTAATCTATGCAACATCAATGAACTAAGAATAAACAATACCTTCCATAAACGCAAAGAACAACACAAGTTCACGTACAACAATACTCGCGGGCACAGATCTGTAATCGACTACATTTTAACCAACAGGAAAATACGGCCAAAGACTATTTTAGATGTAAGATGCCTAACAGCCGCAGACATTGGCAGTGACCACAACCTTGTGCTATGCAAGCTAAAATTTGGGACCAAGCTGAATAGATATGTAAGAAAAACAAAGAAAATAGTAAGAACTACAACAAAGATTGAAGGATTGGAGCATGAATCAACAAAGAACCTATATGAGAGACGCCTATGTCAAAAAATATCCGACAACACAATAGCAGCGGAAGACAATGTTGATCAAATGTAGGAAAAAATTAAAAAGAACATCCAAGAAGCGGGAGCAGAAACACTTGGACACCGTAAAGTGAACGCATATAACCCTTTTGCGCAAAAAACACCTTGGTTCAGGCATGAGATTAAAGAAAAATGCGCTAGCGTACCAGCAATACAGAGAACAACGCACACAGCAAGCATACAACCGTTACAAACGAATCCGAAGGAAAACACACGCATTAGTGAGAAAAATGAAAACGGAACAATGTGAGAGGTTCTCCAAGCAAATGGAACACGACTTCTACGGTACACAGAAATAAATATGGAGGATGCTAAGAAGGCAAAGAAAGGAGACAAGAGAACTGGTCAATGCACGAAACATTGAAACAACTACATGGATAGCATATTTGAAGGCGCTATACAGCCCTGGTGAAGAACAACAACAACCAATACTCGAAGTCACATCAGAAGATACAACAACGATTAATAAAGAACATGTTAAAGAAACACTAAGAAAACTAAGAAACAGAAAAGATGGGATATACAACAAACTACTAAAGTATGGAGGAGCACAACTAACACAACAGCTTACAGAAATGCTCAACAACATCATAAAACAGAAAAAAGTGCCGACGGAGTGGAAGAACAGCAATCTAATACTGATGTTCAAAAAGGGGAAGAAAGAAGACCCAAAAAACTACCGGGGAATTACCTTGCTAAATGCAGGATAAAGTTAGTAACCAAAATCATCGCAGAGAAGCTAAACGAGAACATAGAGCTTACTGACAAACAGCAAGGAGTCCGTCAAGGAAGATCATGTACAGATGCCGTAGTTATACTTAGTCAAATCAAAGAAAAATCTCTAGAATGGAACAGGCCAGCGTACACATGCTTCATTGATCTTACAAAGGCATTTGATCGTGTAAAGCTACGAGACGTCCTGGAAATACTACACCAAAGAGGTATCGTCCCGGATCTGGTAGAAACAATTAAAGACATATACAGAAACAATACCATTCAAACATCTGTCAATGATCCAATAGAAGCCGGAAATGGAGTAAGACAAGGGGATTCGCTCAGTCAGCTGCTTTTTAACCTGATCATGGACGAAATAGTTAAGAAAGTTAGGATGAAGAAGGGATACGCAATGGGGACAAAACAAGTAAAGATTGTTTGCTTCGCCGACGACGCAGTGCTCGTAGCGCAAAACGAGGACGACCTTCAAAGAAAGCTGCATACATTCCACACAACATCTAAAATGTTTAACATGCAGATCTCGGCGGAGAAGACAAAGTGCGTGGTCATTGCACCATCCCAACAAGATGCAAACTCGAAATCGATGGGATCATAATCGAGCAAGTAATGGAATTCAAATATTTAGGAATCTTTCTCTCCAGCTACGGCGAACTGAAGGAAGAAGTCAAAATGCAAGCCAAAAAAGCAACACATATAGCAGGAAGCCTAAGCGACACGATTTGGAACAATAAGCACATAAGAAACGAAACAAAACGAAAGTAAGAATATACAAGGCAGTAGTCAGGCCGATACTAACTTACATGTTCAAGACGCGACCAGAAACAACACGTACAGAGCAAATGATAACAACTGCAGATATGAAAATTTTACGCAGGATCGAGAGAAAGACACTGAGGGACAGAATCTCGAACAAAGAAATTAGAAGATGTAGAATTACCAGTGTCACGGAGTGGTCAAAACAACGGAAAAAAGAATGGAACGCACACATAGACAGAATGGAAGAAGGCCAAATTACCAGGATAGCCAGAGACAAGTCGCCAAGGGGACGCAGATCTATAGGTAGGCCAAGGAAGATATGGAACGACAACTTAGGTCCATAGGACCAAGAAGCATCAAGAAATGAACAGGCAGTGCTGACTAGGAGAAAGAGAAGAAGAAGAAGAAGTTTGAATACTTGTCATAGCCTTATTTTTTATTACTGATTTTGGACAGGTTAATCGCGCATTTCTGCAATTTTCTCGCATCAACAGGGATATTCTCTATGCACATTGCTAGAATGTAAGCAAGATATATATTGCTAGCTAACAATAGAGGTGCATTGAGAAATTTGCTTTAGTATTTTTTTCAGTTTCTATAACTTATTAGTAATTTTTTTATCGGTTCATGAGGGTATGAAACCCTTAATAAAATATAATATTCGATATCATATAAAAAGGATACACATTTTTTTTTTATGTAGAATTGTTTGTAAACTCCTAAAACCCAAATACACAAAACAAATTTATATTTTCCAATTAATTTACATTAAAATACGTCAACTTTGCCAATTAAAAAAAAAATAAAAATGTTCCTTTTTGCGCAGTCCACTGAGAACAAAAACATGGTTTTATGGCTTTTGTGGCTTATAGACAGGGTATAGACTTGAAATGGCACCAGATTTGAATTCTACGGAAAGATTTTGATTGATTTCACTAGTAAATTTTTTTTTTGAGTAAAATTTGCGAGTTTTAAGTTAAAAAACGACAAAAAACTAAAAAAAAGTTAATTTTTTTAAGGGTTTCATACCCTCATGAACCGATCAAAAGACTACTAATGAAAAAAATACTAAAGCAAATTTCTCAATGCACCCCCCCCCCCCCCTACTCTGGTCTGTTTGAAATGGAATTGCACATATAAGTGACAGTTCATATTGTTAGTAATCAAGATTTGTTAAAATGACAGTTTATATTGTTAGCTAGCAATATATATCTTGCTTATATTCTAGCAATATGCATAGGGAATAATCCCGATTATGCCTCCAATTACGTTTGTTAAAAAGCAAACTATTTGTTCTCAGCATTTTAAATTTTTTTGTGTTTTTTTCCAATATTGTTAAAATCTTTTCCCATACATTCTTTGTTCATTTTTTTCTTACACCTAGACAGTCGAGTTGATAGTGATAGCCACAGAAATTTTTATCATCCTACAGTTAATTAATTCATTTATTTAACGTCGGTTTATTTCTGCTGCCAGTGCTAACCATATTAAGACTACCTCATTTGGGAATTTTACCGCAAATTCAGGAATTGTAAACCTAAATTATTGGTATTTTTACTCCCTATACAACCTGGAGGATTCATCATCCTACAATCTTCAGTGTTTACGTACGATGCCATTATTAACTTAAAGTGGGTTATTAATATAAACAAATAATTGCACAAATCGCCTAGACGTGGATCAAGTTACAACTTTATTTTTCAAGACATTCATTGAATAAGATAAATATGAAAAATAATATAAATTTAACCATAAAAAATTCTGTTATAGATACTCAAAATTAGAATCAACAAATTTATTTTTAGATTCGCTTAATAAAAATTTATTTAGTAATTAAAGTTGTACTAATACTAACAAACAATAAAAGTCAATTGTATTAATGCGATTTTAATTAATTTATTTGTATAGACAAAACTTGTCTATTTTTAACATGTTTTTTTTATTTTAATATTATATATTATTATTTATATCTAATATTTTTTTATTAATTATTTAACGATGAAGAGTATTTATATTAATATGAGATAAAAAAGATATATACTTAATCTCAAGTAATACGGTTCATTTACTACTTATATACCTGTGTTTACATTTACAAAACGTCCCAGCCGTATGCCTACACTGTAGCGCGAGGGCGTCTTAAGAAGTTCACCTTTCTTGAACAGCCTGAGAGGCTACTACACTCATGGGTTGTTATTAGTTCGTAGGGATTCTTTAATGGTTTCTTAAATATGTGCCGACAGTTTATGGGAAACTTACACCAATACCTGGACATCCTTTTAACAAAGATTTACCGCCCGTCTTGTACACAATATATTAGCGCATTTGTTAAATACAACTATAATTATATGTTAAGATTTAGTCAGCATGAAAAAAAAATTGTAAGTAGAACCGCATTGTCTTTTCAACCGAAATAATCGACACATGTAATCCAGTCTTGTGGAACGTAAATTAACATAAGCTTCAGAAGATACGCATCTTGGATATCTGTACCAATTAAGCTTTGCTACCACGAAAGTCATCCGATTGTCAACAATGTTATTATTATTATTTTTAAAATATAATTGAAAGAATCCGACGCATTCCATTGCATTTTCATTCGTTCACTAAACGATTCGTCACAATGCATAACAATAGATTCTTACGAGCAATTTATCCATGCTTATACATAGCGCACGGCATGTCAAATAAAGGATCAATCATTTTTTTAGTAAATGTTTATAACTCTTGCAAAGTGCTTTGACTTCAACTTGTGCTGCGGCATACTTCTACGAGTTCAATATGAATTGATCTTTTATTACTCTGATAAAGCAATTTAATAAACAAAATTAATCAAACAATGTGTTATAATCTATTTATGTATTTATGCAGCCTTATGATTTTATCTCTGCAATGAATTACAGCAAGGTGTTTATTAATTTATTATCATGTCGATGTAAATTATTGTCTGGTAATTATTATTCGATTGTAAATGGTGTGTGTACTTGATTTATCTCGCTACTATAATTTTTTTCTAACCTTTTCCAGAGCTCACCTCATTCTAGCATTGATAATGTAGTAACACCTGAGACGTGAGATTTTTACTAAAGCATCTAATTAATTACGATAAATTCTTAATAGAAAATGTCATGCTTTAGATTTTATATAAGTCATTTATATAAATAGCGTTCATAAAAATGTATACAGTGACATTCTAATTGTTTCGTTTCAAGTAGTTTGCCCTTAAGGCAGTAATCTGCAAAGAAAGGAGACAAAGAATGCGTTCTAAGTATTCAGTTTTATAATGAGTACTGAGATATTTGTTAAGAATATGGAGAAAGTTGTTATTTGTTTTATAAATGGTTTAAACATAAAATTATTAATACGTAGAAAAACGCATTTTAACAAAGCAATTACTTATTGAAAATATAATTATGCTTATGATTTTAAATATAGCTTTGATTTGATGGAATGAATACAAATTTTTAAATTATAAAAATTTTGATTTTAATAATAGTTGATAGCAGTTTACAAAATATTTTTTCACAAGTGCTGTTGCCACTTCACAGCTGCCTTTTTAATATGTATCTGTAAATTAATTACATAATATTCTACCTAAACCCGTCAATTGAGAGAATGGAGGCGCTGTAGATGTTGACGAGGCCTAGTATCTATCTGGTCCACCCACACTCATAGTAATTAAAATTATGGTTTACATGAACACTAATCATGTATTAGACTAATGTCCTGAATTAATAAATGCCACAATTTTTTAAAATGCTCTGCCGGAGCTGGGGCTTGAACCTGCTACAATTTATGCGCTTTATGTTCTCCGATAATATGGAATTTTATCATGTATCCGCCGCATCAATTCAATATTATAATTATTGCGTAAAACTTTACAAAAATTCCACACAAAAAAAAACAGTTTCCTCATAAAATACTTCAAAAATCGCTTAGAAAATTCATTTATTGCCCAAAATTCATTTATTGCCCAAATTTGTACAAAAAAGTTATTTATTGAATGGGGTACATCAAAATTTACCAAGAAAATTAAGTTAATAAAGTAAAATTTACATTTGTTCTGTAAAATTCAATAAAATTAAATTATAAAATCCATTTCCGCATATAAAAAACATCAAAAACTACCAAAATAAATTCTACACAAAATTTTATCAAATTTGTTCAATAAAGTTGTAATTCTCGCTTGAAATACATCAAAAATTTACAACAAAATCCAGTTATAGCGTGAAATTCATACCAAATGCCCATTTAATCTGTAAAATTCAATCAATTTAGCGCATAAAATCCACATCCACATAAAAACGTCAAAAATTAAATTATTTATTGCTAAAAATTCTATGAAATCTGTGCAGTAAAGTTATTTATCACATGAAATACATCAAAAGTTGCCTATAAATCCCAGTTATAGCGTAAAATTTGCAACAAATACTAATTTAATCTTCAAAAATCGCTCAAAAACTTATTTATTGCACAAAATTTTATCAAATTTGTGCAGAAACCTATTTACCACACAAAATTCATCAAAAATTGCTTAAAAATAATTTATAGCTGCCAAGAAAACCCAGTTATAGCGTAAAACATCCATTTATTCTGTAAAATTCAATAAATTTTGAGCATAAAATTCATTTTTGCATGATAAAAGTAAAAAATCGTTACAAAAATTTGTGCACACAAAATTTATCAAAAATTATATTTATTTTGTAGAATTCCGCAAAAAATCCACTTCCGCATAAAATACTTTAAAAATCGCTTAGATGTATTTACTGCACAAATCTTTTTTACATTTGTGCATAAAAATTATTTATCGTTCAGAATATATCAAAAATTTCCAAAAAAATCTAGTTACTAAAATGCATTAAGTAGCACAAAATACCTATTTAATCTGCAAAAAAAAACATCAAAGAACATTTTTACAAAAAACCTTTTTTACATTTGTTACCAAATCTGCAAAGTTTTTGCAAAAAAATCAATTTCAAAAAGTTGAAAATTCAAAAGTTAACTTTTCTGCTGCACCAATTTATCGCATAAGATACATCAAAAGTTGCAAAGAAGTTTCAGTTTTAGCGTAAAATTTGCACCAAATAATATAAAAATTTATTCAAAAAACTTATGTGTTGCAAAATAATCAGATAATACTTCAAAAATCGTTTATAAATTGATTTATTGTAAAAAAAATTATCAAATTTGTGCAGAAAAGTATTTATCGCTAAATATTTTACAAAACCTCCGTAAAACCTATTCTGACATATGTAGTTGAGACCAGAGCGGACACCAAATTTGTGCAGAAAAAGTATTTATTGCAAAATATTTTACAAAACCTTTGTAAGACCTATTCTGACATATGGAGTTGAGACCAGAGCGGACACCAAAGAACAAAATGCGTCCAGAGAACAAAGTACTAAAGAAAGATAATTCTATAGGATAGATTAAAAACTGATGTTACAAGGAAAGAATGCTACACACAGAACATCGTAAAGAAAAATGTTAAACGCCTACATCGAGCAAATAAGAAATGAAAAATTCCCAAAAGTATTAAAAAATGGGAAACCAAGAAGAAGCAGACCACTTGACAGATCTCCAAAACAATAGCTCGAAAGCTGGTCTAAGTCCCAAGAAAACTAGAATCAACAAACCTTAGACATAGATTAAAAATAAGAAAAGGCCACAAATCTGTCATATAAACTGCCAATTGTTACTTCTTCAAAGCAACTATGTCATATAAGCTTTCAATTAGCAATTTAATATCAGTGGACTGTTGCTTTTAAATCTGTCATATGAGCAGTTTGGCATATAAATTGTAAACATTGATTTTGACAAATGTATTATATAAACTGTAAATTGTCAGTTTAATAAAACTGTCAACTGTTTCAAAAATCTGACCTATGAACTATAATTTTTGTCAAACTTGTATTATGATATGTAAACTGCAAGTTTAATAAAAAAACTGCCAATTCTGTCGCAAATCTGTTATACAGGGTGAGTTGGAAGGAACGGTCCAAACTTTAGGAGTGTATTGTACACGTGAAAATAATGTAAAAATACATAAACGTGGTTATCCGATTTTCATTTGTTATAGCGAAATAAAAAATGTTTATTTAGTATGCCACAAAAGGTTTCCAGGGCGTTGGATTGGTTGAGCTGGTCCTATTAGTTGGTCTCCAATATCTCAAAAAAAAAACAGACTATTATTTCGTTTTTCAAGATTGTCTACTATTAGTTTATCAAATCTACTGTCAACTTTCTAAAAAAGTGTTTAATTGTCTGACATATAAAAATGGTTTACATATAAACTGTAAATTTCTTTATTAAGAAATTTATTATAACTGATAGTTTATACAATAAATAAATCTGTTGTCAACTTTTTGAGAAACTGTATAACTGTCTGACATATTGCCAGATTGCTAGCATAATATGGTATCGACTATAGCGTTGTAGTTTTAGTGCGAGGACAGTTGAGTAGGTAGCCAGAAATTGTTCATTTCGATGCGGTTGCCTTCTTTGCAAGACAATGGACAATTCATAATTGCATATATTTAGTGTTACGGTTTTAATTCCACGTTAAAATAAGTCTCGTATGTTTGTGTAGAATTATTAATTGCACATAGTGGCGTAGCCAGGATTTTTGGGCCTCACCGCAAATACTAAAGAAGTCCCCAATAGAAACAGTTTTGAAAAAAATCTACAATTTTTTAACTTCATTTTTTTTTAACACATCCTTTCCATCAGATTTTGAATTAAATGCAAGGGGGGATTGGCTTTACTTTGCATTGCAAGCTTTTGCTTACAGGTACCTACGCCACTGTTGCTTATGATGTATATTTGGTCAATATTGTTGTTTTCAAAAGTTGCCATTTCCACCTGAAATGTTTCAGCCTATATCTGAAGTTTTCTGAGCTGTTTATTAGTCAACTGAGGTTGTTAACGTTTCAATAAGAAATGAGTTGCATTTTATAGTTCCAAAGTGCAATTGAATTGTTTTCAACTGTGCTTAAACTGTTGCAATTTGCAAGTACTGCAATGAGTTATGATATTTTATTCTTTCAATTTCAAGTGTTTATAAGTGTTTTTAATTGTGAAGTTTTACCCAACGTACTGGTAATTATATTTGTGATTGTTTGTGCTATCTGTCTTAATCATTATTCAGTAAAATTTATGGTAAAGTTTGTTTATTGAAACTTAACCTAAATTTATAGCCGCCGCCCGCGCATTCTCATTCGCGCAGCGCAAAGCAACATTCTTACCATTGGCGTAACTTGTTTTCTTTTAATTTGTGATTTTATATTTTAATTTGTGATTTTATATTTTAATTTGTGATTTTATATTTTAAGCTTGTTTTAAACACTCCTTTGTTTTCTTGTGTTATCCCAACCGTGATCTGCTTTTGTTTGTTTTGTAGTTAGTCACCAGATGAAGGACCGCACCGGTGTGAATTGTGTATCCTTGTATCATCCTTGTATTATTTTTTATTCCTAAATATTTAATCACTTTTATAGTTAAATTTTTATATTTTAAATTTTAATTTATTATTATGTCCGGTCAAGCGTGCAAATGCAGAAGTGTTGTACAATCTGGCGTAACATGTACTAGTTGTGGAATTATATTTCATAACAGTTGCGCCATTTGCCATAAAAAATGTCACTGTGGTACGTCATTTGAACTTGACGATTCCGAACTTCCCAGGCTTTATAATGAGACTATCGTAATGTATCAAGGTTTGTTAGATGAAGTTCGGTCTAACAATAAATTGCTATTGGATAAAGTATTGTATCTTGAAGAAAAGATTGCAGACAAAGATAAAGTAATACTTGAATACAAAACTCGTATTCAAGAATCTATGCCTTGTGTAGTTACACCAATTATTAATGAGGAAATTCAATTGCTTCCACCTGCAATTAATTCTGTAATTAATAATTCTTCTTCTTTTGCAAACCTTACTGCTCAAACAAAACCTAAACTGAAAGTTCAACCTAAAACCCCAACAATTTTTGGTTGTGGTCCAAGTAACGATAAGTTGCAGGCATATGTGCCAAACTCATATATGGGTAATTCCTCTACTTTTCGACCAATTTGAAAAAGTCGACCTCTTTGATTTTGCTCAAATTTTCAGGGATTAAAATATAGATGAAAAAAATAAGATTCTCTAAATTTTGGACCTAAGAATATTGTCTGTTCAAAATGACGCACATTTGAAGGTCAGAAATTTTACAATAAAACGTCTTTTTTAGCTTATTTTGTATCTCAATTTTTGGGCTTTTGGAAAAAGATAAAAAGGTCCACGATAGCTCAAATTATTCCTTATTACATGTACTTTAAAACCTATATTATTATGTTTAATATCGTGGCAGTCATTTTGATATATTAAACTTTAAACATTATTCCAAAAAAACCCGTAAATTTAGCAACATTGCAAAACTTTGCTTTTTTTAAACCGTTCTAACTTTGTCAAATCTTAACAAAATTTGATTTGCAAGGTTTAGATTTCCTCGTGTTTAATCTCTTATTAAAGTGACCACACAATACTTATAGAATCAATACGTATACACCATTATTTTGATGCAGGAAGTTGCACATGTTTTTGCAATCTTCAAAACTTGTAATTTTCAGGTAACAAAAAAACGCTGTCACCCTATGTCGATTTTAGTCAAAATTTCAGTAAATACTCTTCAAACCACAAGAAAAAAAGGTTATTTATATGAAAAATGGATATTGGGTATTATCAAAAAGCCATTGAGAAAATACAAGTCGTTGTGTTGCGTCGCCTGGTTGTAGGTGTTGTACTTTTGATAATAATATGGGTGAACATTTTCACTAAAAAACGCGTCAAAAAAGTTGCTTTCTGTCGGGAAATCACAATTGTTGTGGTCTGAAAAGTATTTACTGAAATTTTGACTGAGATCGACATAAGGTGACAGCGTTTTTTTGGTACCTAAAATTACAAGTTTTTGAAGATCGCGAAAACATGTGCAACTTCCTGAATCAAAATAGTGATGAATATGTATTAATTCTATAAGTCTTGTGTAATCACTTTAAAGAAAAATTAAACACGTAGAAATCTAGACCTTGTGGATCAAATTTTTTTAATATTTGACAAAGTTAGAACGGTTTAAACAAAGCATAATTTTGCAGTATTGCTAAATTTACAGGTTTTTTTGAAATAATGTTTGAAGCTTGATATATCAAAATGACTGCCTCAACATTAAATAAACAAATATGGGATTTTAAGTACATGTAATAGGGAATATTTTAAGCCATCGTAAACCTTTTTAATTTTTTCTAAAGGCCCAAAAACTGAGATACAAAAATGTGCGGTTTGCCAATTTTGCCAATTTTTGAATATTAAAAAATTCTTGATAATGCCCGATATACCATTTCTCATGTAGATAACCTTATTTCTTGTGCTCTAAAGAGTGTTTACTGAAATTTGGACTAGAATCGACATAGAGTGACAGCGCTTTTTCGGGACCTGAAAATTACAAGTTTTGAAGATCTCGAAAATATGTGCAACTTCCTGCATCAAAATAGTGGTGCATACGTATTGATTCTATAAGTCTTGTGTGATCACTTTAAAAAGAGATTAAACACGAGAAAATCTAGACCTTGTGGATCAAATTTTGATAAGATTTGACAAAGTTAGAACGGTTTAAAAAAAGCAAAATTTTGCGATTTTGCTAAATTTACGGTTTTTTTTGGAATAATGTTTAAAGCATAATATATCAAAATGACTGCCATAATATTAAACATAAAAATATGGGTTTTAACGTACATGTAATAAGGAATAATTTGAGCTATCGTGGACCTTTTTATCTTTTTCCAGAAGCCCAAAAATTGAGATAGAAAATAAGCTAAAAAAGACGTTTTATTGTGAAATTTCTGACTTTCAAATGTGTGTCATTATGAACAGGCAATATTCTAAGGACTAAAATTTTGGGAATCTCATTTTTTTCATCCATATTTTGATCTCTGAAAATTTGAGCAAAATCAAAGAGGTCGATTTTTTCAAATTAGTCGAAAAGTAATGGAATTTCCCATATACATGTCTCAAAACTTAAACGCGGAACTAAAAAATCCGATGTTATTAACTACATTAAATTGAAATACCCCGATATTTCAATTGACGCTGTAGATCTAGCTGTACAATCTGGAAGCTACAGTAGCTTTAAAGTCTCGGTTCCAGCCGACCATGCTCGAGCTATTATTTGCAAAGACTTTTGGCCAGCTAACATTGCTGTCAAAAAATTTGTGAGTTATGGTCGTTCACAAAATGTTCCTGCTTCATCCCCAATGGATTTTCGGAGCCTGAATTTTGTCAACAGCTAAGATCCGTCTTCAGGAATGATAACGGCTTCTCCATCTACTACCAGAACGTCGAGGGTTTAAAAACTAAACTCTTGCTAGCTGTAGCCGTATCAGACTACGATGTGATTGTTTTCACTGAAACCTGGCTTTCTCCAGACATCAGTGACTCTGAATTAAATCTAAAAGGCTATCATTTATTTAGGTGTGATCGCTTGGCCTTTACAAGCCCTAAACAAAGCGGAGGTGGTGTTTTAATCGCTATCAAAACTCACCTCAAATCTGTATTACTTTACCTCTCGTTTATTAGTGTTGAACATTTGTTTGTAGTTGTTAAGTTTAATCTTATGTCTTATATAATTTGTGAGGTATATTTACCACCTAATTCAACTAGTGACAAATATTTTGTCCATTGTTATTCTGTCGAATCTATTGCCGACAAGTTTCCAAGCAGTAAACTAGTTTTATTGGGCAATTACAATCTACCTGCAACATCTTGGGTTAATGATGATTTAGGTATAGAAGTAATTTGTAATGATAGTTACCCTGCTCATTTAGTAGCTAATTCATTTGTGTTCTTAAACTGCGTACAATGCATTTCTATTCCTAATAGTGAGGGTGTGTTTTTAGATTTATGTTTTACTAACGATTGTGATATTTCTGTGATAGAAGCTGTAGTTGTTTTGTTAAATTTAAGCTAACATCATACTGCGTATTTGTTAATTATAAAATGTGATACTACCTGTGATATTTTAAATTGTAATTATGTTTTTAATGATTTTAAACTTGCCGACTACAACGCAATCAATAATTATTTGTTGAATGTTGATTGGACTGCACTATTTTATAACTGTGATATTGATATGTGTTTTGATGAATTTTACTCTGTAATCGATTATGTTATTGATTGTTTTGTCCCTAAAAAACTGTGGCGTGAAAGCAATTTTCCTATTTGGTTCAACAAAGAATTGATATTACTTACTAAACTCAAGAAAACTGTACACAAACGTTATAAATCTTCAAAACTATTGTCGGACTATAATGAATTCAAATCTATTCGTACTACGTGCAAAAATCTTAGTGCACAGCAATACGAGCAATATATTTTACAAACTGAAAGTAAAATTCAAAATAATCCAAAACATTTTTGGAGATTTGTTAATGAGACCAAAAAAAACTAATGGTTTTTCAGCCACAATGCATTATAAAGATCAAACTTGTAATAATGGGAACGACTTTGTAACTAATTTTGCAGATTTTTTTTCTTCAGTCTATGATAACAAAACTCATCCAATTTCATTGTTTAATTTTAATAATAACGTAATACATTCAAATTTTTCTATTAGTTTGTGTGATGTTTTTAAGAGAATTGAAAACCTTAAATGTAATTTAAGCGTTGGACCCGACGGCATTCCTTCTTTACTGTTAAAAAAGTGCATTTATTCTATTGCAAAGCCATTGCACTTACTTTTCAATGCTTCATTGAATGAAACTAAATTTCCTCAAATATGGAAACAAAGCTATATTACGCCTTTGTTTAAATCTGGAGCCAAAGAGAATATCACTAACTATAGAGGCATTTTCATTCAATCTGCTATACCTAAATTGTTCGATAAAATTATAACTTGTCAGTTGCAATGGATGTGCAAAAGCATCTTAATAGAAGAGCAGCATGGATTTCGTGAAGGGCGTTCTACACTTACTAATTTACTCTGTTATGAAAATGATATTTTAAATGCATTTGAATCTAAAGTACAAGTTGACTCAATCTACACCGATTTTGCAAAGGCGTTTGTTTTGTGAGTCATAATATTTTGATTGCCAAGCTCAGTGCTCTGGGATTTCATCATGATGTGACTTCCTGGTTATTCAGGTTTTTGAAAAATCGCACGCAGTGTGTAAAAATTAATAACTTTTTGTCACAGCCCATTCTTGTTTCATCTGGTGTTCCTCAAGGATCTCATTGTGGACCAATTTTATTTTTGCTTTTCATTAATGATATCTCACAGTATATCAATTCATCGTCATTTCTTTGATTTGCGGATGATTTAAAAATGTATAGAAGAGTATCATCTCTCAATGACTGCCATCTTTTACAACTGGACTTAGATTCTATAAATACTTGGTGTTTTATTAATAAATTATTTTTTAATGCTGATAAATGTTTTTCAATTAGTTTCCATAGAACTTTAAGTAAAATTTCTTTTAACTATATAATTGACACCAAAGTGTTAAACAAAGTCATACAAATAAAAGTTTTAGGCGTTATTTTTGATCATAAACTTACATTTGTTGAACATATAAACATCATGAGCAATCGTGCCATAAAAATGTTAGGATGTTGTCGTTTATTGTCTTATAAATTCGGCATATTATCTGTAAATTATGATTACTGCTACATTGCTTCATTGTACAACCTACCGCCATTAAAGATTTGCCGCAAAAGAACTGATTTGTCGTTCTTGCGTAATTTAATTATGTCTGAGATTGATTATCCGGAGCTACTTGGTACTCTTCCATTCCATGTAGCACCTAATAATTGACATAGCAGACATTCTTCTTTATTTCGCGAGTTTACCCATTTTACTAATTATGGTTTCAACAATCCACTCGGTAGAATGTGTAGATTTGCAAATAATTTACCAACTGATATTAATGTATTTTGTGTCTCTAAATCTACGTTCAGAAGTCAGCTAAGTCATGCTGAATGTTTAATATGTGCGCTTTTATGAATGTAATTTTTGGATTCTTTATTTTCGTATTGTAAAACATCATTGTTTATGTATATTTGATGTAGATGTAAATGGTAAGGTTATACCGTGAATAAAGTATTATTATTAAATTAACATGAATTTGTTTTAAATAGAATTTAAGTTACACTCAAGTGTTCTCAGTTGCACTTAAACTATTTCCAAGTGTACCTAAGATGTTTCCATATATAAATTAAATTAATCTTTATCAATGTAATTTAAGTTTTCCTCTGTAAACGTTTCTAGTTGATCAATCAAAATGTTTTGAAACTATTCCCGACTGCACCAATGTGTTCCAAATTTAATGAATTTAGTTATTTTCAATTAATATTGATTATTTTAATTTAAGGGGGGAGAATAGTTGCGCTATTATAAGGGTTTACAGCATCCAACTCAGCAAGAAAACGCCTGAATATAATTGAATAAAATTAAAAATTTACACATTGTAGAAGGAAGTCTAATCTGTGTTCTCAAATTTGTAGAAATTTGATGCAATAAGTCGTTTCTTTGCAATTAATTTTTAAAAAGTGACGTTTTTAATCAGTTCTTTATTAATTTTTTACTCGTTAAATGTAACTTTAAATCTTTAACCAAAAACATGAAGACATAGAATATTGTATGTAGTTCAACATTTAAAAAGAGTGATGACTAAAATCTTATCGTTTGGAAATTGAGTTGGTTGGCGTTTTGTCGTATAAGAACCAATTTTAATTTAAAAACGGCGCTGTACGTGTCAATATTTTTCTAGAGAGAAAGGTTCACCGATATTCTCGTAGATGTGATAGGATTTAATATTTTTCCAAACCAAAACATAACAAAAATACTAGTGGCACCACAACAGTACGGGGCGACTAAACCCGGCAATTCTCTAGCGTTAATATGATTAAACTGATCCTAAGTGTATCTATTTCCAAGTTTAGTGAGTTGTTTCCAATTATAGTTAATAGTTTTCAAAGTGCTAGGTAAAAATTGCTCTATATGGTACTTGTTTCTAAACAATTTCTAAGTGCAATAAGAAATTTCTAATTATATCAAGTTGTCATTAAAAATTTCAAATAATACTTTTTATAAATTTTGCTGAGCATTCAAATTGTGTTATAAAAACATTTTTGAAAATTTCCATCATAAAACTTTTTTGATAAAATTTGCTAAAATCTCAATATAATAAAGTTGTCACTAACAATTTTAAAAATGTCTTTTAATAAATTTTGTAGAAAATTCAATTTTGTTTAAATTTTAAGTTAAGCAAGTGGTGGTTTACAGTATTTTTTTTTAAACATTTTTCTATATTACCAAGTTATCACTGAAGAAACAAATTTATATTTCCTAAATAATTTACATAAACGACGGTTAAAAAAATCTAAAAATGCTCCTTTTTTCCAGTCCACTGAAAACAAAAAAATTGGTTTTATGACTTTTGCGGCTTATAGAGTAAAGACTTAAATGGGGCCAAAACTGGATTCTACCGAAAATTTCTGATTGATATCACCAATAATTTTTTTTTAAAGTTAAAATTGCAATTTTAAAACAAAAAAAAGCAATTTTTCCAAATTTAGTTGAAAAAACGACAAAAACAACTAAAAAAAATCATAGAGTTTTGTCAAAGGATTTCATATATAAACTTTATAGAAAACTGAATTCTGCTTTAAATGCATTTTGAAAGCTAAAATCAAGTGTTCCAAACTGTTCTTGCACCAAAATGTTGAAACGAGACCTTTGGCCTTTCCGTACTGCAGACTCTTGCTTATTGGTACCTCCACACTTGATCGCACACCACAAACATACGAAAAAGGCACCTTTGCATATATCGAGCACTGCACTATAAGAAGATATCACTGAGCTCTAGCTATCTTATCATAAATTATTAACGCAACAATATTAGATTTTCATCATTACTTGCGAGATTTTTAATTTTTGCAAAACTTTTCTTCAGCTAATATTTTTATCTAAAAATTTCTTTTTACTTAAATGTGAAAAGAATTTTTTGGAAAATATTTTTAGAAATTTCAAGAAACTCTGAATTATTTGTCTATATAGTCTTTGAAAAGTATGAAGGTGCTAAACCTACAAAACTATGAATAGGATTTTTAGTTGCAAATCTTTCCAATAAGACTAGTTTTGTTATTAGCATATACCATTCTCCAAATAAGGCAACTCCAAATTTTTTTGATTACCTTTCAGACAGCTTCTTCAAAGTAATTATAGAAAAGCTGAAATAATTTTGTTAGGAGATTTTAATGTACATAATACTAAATGGTTAAGTCACTCAACTTCTACAAAATTATCCGGACAACAAGCTATGGTTTTTGCTGCTTCTCATAATCTTATCCTACTTATTTAGCAACCCACATATTTTCTTTGTGATGGACTTCTTGGTGAACTAAGATTATTAGATTTGTATTTTTCAACTATTTCAGAGATTACAACAACTAATCTTAATCCTGCTTTAGGAAATTCTGATCATTCACTTATTACTTCTGTTATTAAAATTTCTATTCCTATTACGTAACCTAACCTAAACCAAGCCTCATCTATCTTATTATATATAATATAATATATAATATAATACTTTATTCACGGTATAATCTTACCATTTACATCTACATCAAATATACATAAACAATGATGTTTTACAATACAAAAATAAAGAATACAAATATACCATTCATAAAAGCGCACATATTAGACATTAGTCAGCATGACTTAGCTGACTTCTGAATGTAGATTTAGAGACACAAAATACATTAATATCAGTTGGTAAATTATTTGCAAATTTACACATTCTACCGAGTGGATTGTTGAAACCATAATTAGTAGAATGGGTAGACTCGCGAAATAAAGAAGAATGCCTGCTATGTCTATTATTAGGTGCTACATGGAATGGAAGAGTACCAAGTAGCTCCGGACAATCAATCTCAGACATAATTAAATTACGCAAGAACGACAAATCAGTTCTTTTGCGGCGAATCTTCAATGGCGGTAGGTTGTACAATGAAGCAATGTAGCAGTAATCATAATTTACAGATAGTATGCCGGATTTATAAGACAATAAACGACAAAACTTTTTTTTGAATTTGTTCAATACTACGGTTATGATTTTCATAAACTGGACTCCAAACTGACGGAGCATACTCTAAATGCGAACGCACCAAAGCACAATATAAAAGTTTTAGTGTACAAGCTAATAAATCCGCGGACATTCTATATACGAATCCTAACATTTTTATGGCACGATTGCACATGATGTTTATATGTTCAACAAATGTAAGTTTATGATCAAAAATAACGCCTAAATCTTTTATTTGTGTGACTTTGTTTAACTCTTTAGTGTCAATTATATAGTTAAAAGAAAATTTACTTAAAGTTCTATTGAAACTTATTGAAAAACATTTATCAGCATTAAAAAATAATTTATTAATAAAACACCAAGTATTTATAGAATCTAAGTCCAGTTGTAAAATATGGCAGTCATTGAGAGATGATAGTCTTCTATACATTTTTAAATCATCCGCAAATAAAAGAAATGACGATGAATTGATATACTGTGGGATATCATTAATGAAACGCAAAAATAAAATTGGTCCACAATGAGATCCTTGAGGAACACCAGATGAAACAAGAATAGGCTGTGACAAAAAGTTATTAATTTTCACACACTGCGTGCGATTTTTCAAAAAGCTGAATAACCAGGAAGTCACATCATGATGAAATCCCAGAGCACTGAGCTTGGCATTCAAAATATTATGGCTCACACGATCAAACGCCTTTGAAAAATCGGTGTAGATTGAGTCAACTTGTACTTTAGATTCTAAAAAAAAATATCGTTTTCATAACAGAGTAAGTTAGTAAGTGTGGAACGCCCTTCACAAAACCCATGCTGCTCTTCTATTAAGATGCTTTTGCACATCCATTGCAACTGACCAGTTACAATTTTATCGAACAATTTAGGTATAGCAGATTGGATGAAAATGCCTCTATATTCTCTTTGGCCCCAGATTTAAACAAAGGCGTAATATAGCTTTGTTTCCATATTTGAGGAAATTTAGTTTCATTCAATGAAGCATTGAAAAGTAAGTGCAATGGCTTTGCAATAGAATAAATGCACTTTTTTAACAGTAAAGAAGGAATGCCGTCGGGTCCAACGCTTAAATTACATTTAAGGTTTTCAATTTCCTTAAAAACTTCACACAAACTAATAGAAAATATTGTATGTATTACGTTATTATTAAAATTAAACAATGGAGTTGGATAAGTATTGTTATCATAGACTGAAGAAAAAAAAATCTGCAAAATTAGTTACAAAGTCGTTCCCATTATTACAAGTTTGATCTTTATAATGCATTGTGGCTGGAAAACCATTATTTTTTTGTTCTCATTAACAAATCTCCAAAAATTTTTTGGGTTATTTTGAATTTTACTTTCAGTTTGTAAAATATATTGCTCGTATTGCTGTGCACTAAGATTTTTGCACGTAGTACGAATAGATTGGAATTCATTATAGTCCGACATAAGTTTTGAAGATTTATAACGTTTGTGTACAGTTTTCTTGAGTTTAGTAAGATATATCAATTATTTGTTGAACCAAATAAGAAAACTGCTTTCACGCCAGTTTTTTAGGGACAAAACAATCAATAACAATCGATTACAGAGTAAAATACATCAAGACACATATCAATATCACAGTTATAAAATAGTGCAGTTCAATCAACATTCAACAAATAATTATTGATTGCGTTGTAGTCGACAAGTTTAAAATCATTAAAAACATAATTACAATTTAAAATATCACAGGTAGTATCACATTTTATAGTTAACAAGTACGCAGTATGGTGTTGGCTTAAATTTAACAAAATATCTACAGCTTCTATCACAGAAATATCACGATCGTTAGTAAAACATAAATCTAAAAACACTCCCTCACTATTAGGAATAGAAATGCATTGTACGCAGTTTAGGAACCCAAATGAATTAGCTACTAAATGAGCAGGGTAACTATCATTACAAACTACTCCTATATCTAAATCATAGTTAACCCAAGATGCTGCAGGTAGATTGTAATCGCCCAATAAAACTAGTTTACTGCTTGGAAACTCGTCGGCAATAGATTCGACGGAATAACAATGGTCAAGATATTTGTCACTAGTTGAATTAGGTGGTAAATATACCGCACAAATTATATAAGACACAAGATTAAACTTAACAACTACAAACAAATGTTCAACACTAATAAATTTGAGATGAGTTTTGATAGCAATTAAAACACCACCTCTGCTTTGTTTAGGGCTTGTAAAGGCCGAGCGATCAGACCTAAATAAATGATAGCCTTTTAGATTTAATTCAGAGTCACTGATGATGAAAGCCAGGTTTCAGTGAAAACAATCACATCGTAGTCTGATACGGCTACAGCTAGCAAGAGTTTCCTGAGTTTAGTTTTTAAACCCCCGACGTTCTGGTAGTAGATGGAGAAGCCGTTATCATTTTTGAAATCCATTGAAGATGAAGCAGGAACATTTTGTGAACGACCATAACTCACAAATTTTTTGACAGCAATGTTAGCTGGCCAAAAGTCTTTGCAAATAATAGCTCGAGCATGGTCGGCTGGAACCGTGACTTTAAAGCTACTGTAGCTTCCAGATTGTACAGCTAGATCTACAGCGTCGATTGAAATATTAGGGTATTTCAATTTAATGTAGTTAATAACATCGGATTTTTTAGTTCCGCGTTTAAGTTTTGAGACATGTATATATGAGTTTGGCACATATGCCTGCAACTTATCGTGACTTGGACCACAACCAAAAATTGTTGGGGTTTTAAGTTGAACTTTCTGTTTAGGTTTTGTTTGAGCAGTAAGCGTTGCAAAAGAAGAAGAATTATTAATTACAGAATTAATTGCAGGTGGAAGCAATTGAATTTCCTCATTAATAGTTGGTGTAACTACACAAGGCATAGATTCTTGAATACAAGTTTTATATTCAAGTATTACTTTATCTTTGTCTGCAATCTTCCCTTTAAGATACAATACTTTATCTAATAGCAATTTATTGTTACACTGAACTTCATCTAACAAAACTTGATACAGTACGATAGTCTCTTTATAAAGCCTGGGAAGTTTGGAATCGTCAAGTTCGAATGACGTACCACAGTGACATTTTTTATGACAAATGGCGCAACTGTTATGAAATATAATTCCACAACTAGTACATGTTACGCCAGATTGTGCAACACTTCTGCATTTGCACGCTTGACCGGACATAATAATAAATTAAAATTTAAAATATAAAAATTTAACTATAAAAGTGATAAATATTTAGGAATAAAAAATAATACAAGGATGATACAAGGATACACAATTCACACCGGTGCAGTCCTGCACCTGGTGACTAACTACAAAACAAACAAAAGCAGACCACGGTTGGGATAACACAAGAAAACAAAGGAGTGTTTAAAACAAGCTTAAAATATAAAATCACAAATTAAAATATAAAATCACAAATTAAAAAAAAAATATGTTACGCCACTGGTAAGAATATTGCTTTGCGCAGCGCGGATGAAAATGCGCGGGCGGCAGCTATAAATTTAGGTTAAGTTTCAATAAACAAACTTTACCATACATTTTACTGAATAATGATTAAGACAGATAGCACAAACAATCACAAATATAATTACCAGTACGTCAGATAAAACTTCACAATTAAAAACACTTTGAAAGAGTAAAATATCATAACTCAGTGCAGTGCAGTCCAATTCTAAGATAAACGTAGTAAAAATGAAAGAATTTCATAATAGTTTTAATTTTAATACTCATATTTTAATGATCCACATAAAATAAAACTATTCAAAATGTCATCGAAAAATTTGTTGCATTCTCGGTTATTAAACAGGCAGTATATAAGAAACAAAAAGCATTTAAGAAACACATTAATAGTCGTTCCGAACAGACTAAAAAGGATTATAAGTTAAATAATAATTATTGTGACAATCTAATAAAATTTGAAAAGATAGGATTGACAGTAATATAGCTAATTGAATTTTACAGCTTTCCATAAACAACAAAAACTTTTAACAAACAATAAATTCATTGCAAGCTAGTACAAAATTTTGAAAAGCTTCTTTTCAAAATGATCAAAACAACCTAGTTACTAATCAAAAAGAAAAGGCAGATAATTTTGCAAACCAATTTGCATCTCACTCTACTATTATAAATCTTCCCATTGCTGTACCTACAATGCCGGCTAGTGGAAAAATAATGGATTCAATTAATTTAGTTGTCAAAAGATATCTTCTTAAATTAAATACCAGAAAGGCACCAGGTATAAATAAAATTCTACCTATTATTCTTAAAATATTTGCAAATGAATTAGCTTTCATTTTGACCAAAATATTTGCTTTACTATACAAAAATGAAACATTCCCAAATTGTTGAAAACTGTAAATGTTCAACCTATTTCTAAAAAAGGCATCAAGTTTGATTCTTCAAACTATAGACCAATTGCATTATTGTCCAATCTGTCATTTTTTATTGAAAAACATTAATTTTCACATTGTCAAGTTCTTAGAACAAAATAACTTTATCTCAGATACTCAATATGGATCAAAGCGTTCGACAACAGATCTTTTGACTTATGGAATGCTACTTTAGACAAACAAGAAAAAAACTTTGCAGTAGCTCTAGACATTTCCAAAGCGTTTGCTACGGTATGGCATCTTAATCTTGTCAAATAGCTCTATTGTATAGGTCTTGATAAAAAAAAAAACTGTAAATTCCCAAAATCATAAATGCTGACGTTTCTCAAGGTTCTGCTGTTTTGTCAACTTTATTTTTAATTTACTTTAATAAATTTTTTCAAATAATGAAAAGTTTTGTTCACAGTTTTGCAAATAATAGCACCTTTCATACTTTATGCTTTCTAGAGACCATATCGACAAATATAGCCGATCGTCTTGATATTTCCATGTTGGCATCTATAAACATAGACCTCAAAACAATATCTGAATGGGGCACTCCCAACATGGTCAATTTTAACTCTAAAAAAACTTCTAGGTGTTTCAATCTCACATAATCTTCTCTAGAACAACCATGTTGTCGACATAGCTTTGAAAGTATCTAGAATTTCTAGAATTTCTTAGTATGTGTAAAAAGTTTTTTACTTCTGTTCAACTTTTGTATATATATATATATAAAACTTATATTCGTCCTTGTATTTAACATTGTTCTCAAGTATGGGGAGAAATATTGGAATCTACACTATCTCTTCTAAACTCTATTCAGAAACGAGCTATTCGGATCATTGCCGATCCAAAATTAACTAATGACTTAGATACTTTACAAAACAGACGTAATGCAGATCTTTGCATTTTCTATAGATATTTTAATGGACATTGATCAAACGAAATACAAGACATATTGCTAAACAAATATTAACTCGTAGCACAAAGCTTGCTAGAAATTCTAACAAATATTCACTGGCAGTTCAGAGAAGTAAAAATTTTTAAGAAAGATTTCTTTAACCGTTCTATTTCCAAATAAAATATACTTCCAAATTCAGTATTTCTAGAGATTTTTAAGCCACAAATATTCATTTGCTATCTTAGAATATTGATAGATGAGGCGTGGGTTAGATTTGGTAGTTTGGTAGTAATAAGAGAAATTACTAAATTAACATAAAACATTAGCTTAAAATGTTTCTAATATTACAATTATCAAAATATTATCCTTCAAAATTCATACTGAATGACTAATTTTATGTTTAATCATAAAATCTGTTGACAATAATTTGATATTGTAACTCATCATTTTTATCCTATTTCTAATAAATTTGTGTTTTAAGAACTATTATTATTTCAGAGAAATAATATGTTTAATAGCAATAATAATAAATCATGATATAGCAATATTAATTTTTTTTAAATTAATGAAGGCTGTTATTATTTTTAATTTGTTATTTCTTGGAAGTGTTTATATTAATAATAAGCTGACACATTTCACGTTTAGATTTACATTATTATATTGTTTAAAATGATTTATAACTCACGATTTTTACAAAGATCGCCAATAATATTTTTATTATTGTATTGTATATCAATTACAAATAATATGTGCCAATTAGTAACAATAGAACTTTATCGCATAATAATACTTAAGTATTGATTATAATATTCTGATAATTTTAATACCAAAATTGCAATTAAAAATTATTATATAATTAAAGTAAGTAGGGTAAAGTACTTACCTTATATTTTATTAATTCTTTCATACAAAATTGAAATTGTCTTGTAATAAATAGTTTTTTTGTTAAAACAATTTAATTGTAATAGAAGGTAAACAAAAATTCATAAATGTTGATATTTTTTATGGATTCATTACTTGGGTAATGCTAATGTAACAAGAACTTGGACGGATAATCCAAATCCAATTGCCAATAAGGCTATTGTAACTTGAAACATTAATTTGTCTTTGCTGCCAGCTTTGAGATAAACAGGCTTTCCATCATCCACCTGAAAAAAATAAACTACATAAACAGAAATAGTATAAATACATTTTTCAAATCACAACACGTAAATAGTTATTTTTTGTCAATTTGCAAAAAGCACACAATCTCTCATACTTTTAAAAGTTATAGCTACTGCATTCAAAGATTTTTCTACTATACTACTATGAAACAATTTAACTTGAAACTAAAGTTGATTCCACACATAAATATGATTACCTGAAATAGTTTTTGTGTTTTTTTGAGCTTATTAAATTTGCCACTGGGAACCTCTTTTAATGGTCCTTTGTCGGCGGAAGATTTGTTGCGTATGGCTTTAAGCTGATTAACATTTCGAGCAAGTTGAGCCACCTTAACGGATTGCTGTAAAATAGTAATATTTAATGCATTAGTAATCCAAATGTCATCGATTGTCATCAGTGACAATCTTACAACATTAATGAAAATTTAGCTATTTAATTCTTTTAAACAAACTAAATTGTATTATAATTAATAATATCTAAAATATATTCATTTAGTTGAATTGGTGCAAATTTATGATGTACAACTAAGCTTAGTAATGTTTGTTTTCATAAAATACTCACTCTGATAGAATTCATCTTTGATAATTAAAATACGTTACAAGTATAGGAATTTTATTTGATAGCTTCTGTCTAAAATTAGATGAAATTAGCCAAATAAAAAGATAATTAAATGTTACAGGACGTTTTGGTAATGACATATACACAACCTACTTATACAAGCGATCAAAATCGTCTAAATAGTACCAGAATTCGCTTTTAGTGCATTATAATAAAGTCTTTATTAAAATAAAACAAAAGCGGATTCTGGCAAAGCAACACAAGAATTTTCTATCTTTAAAGAAATAAACCTTTTCTACCTACCTACCGGCTCTAAAAACTTGAGTATGGGTATTACAAAATACTACTTCTAGGGACAATCAAATAAGCTACTGGGCAAACTGGGATTTGTACGCTAATATAATAAAGAAAAGTTTTCAATATGGTCTTGCAAACCATGACTCTTACAACTAAAAGTATGAGTAAAGTAAGATGAAATATGAAATACTTGAAATAAGTCTAAATTTGTGAAAAACTGATAATGTGACCAATGTTGCAAAACGTATTATAGAACTGAAGTATAACTTACCTAAACTTAGACACTTTAGTATCGGGGAAATAGATACTAAGAGTCGGATTGCGGTGTTTTTTAAAACAACTAATGATGTGGCAATTTAATTGGTGACACCTTGGTTATTGGGGCGTTTTTATTGCATTTTTTAAACAAGCTACATCAGCTGAGTAAAAGTTCTAGTATTACTCTAGAATTTATTGGGAGCATCTATGTTTTTTTTTTAATTAGTCCAAGTTTTTGTAACATAGAACAAATGCTTCTAATGCTTTAAAATAGTAAAAAATAATGAATTTTACTTGATAAAGCAAAATCCTTGTAGAAATACACTGGCTAGCAGTAAAAACCAAACAACAAGTAGTTGGAACACGTAACCGTAGCACTTAAACAGTTGGAATAATTAATTTCTTTGAGTTCACGTAAAGAAATAAATTTAATTCTTTACCATAAACTATTTGCGCTTACCCACAAACTTTGGCAATTTTGATTACAACAAACTGAACATTGGCAAAGACATATAAGACGAGAATTGATAAGTGCATACTTGAGCAAAAAGCGAAAATACCATCTATCAAAAATACTTGTACAATTGTCAAAGACTATGATTTGAAACTAAGTAAACATAAACAAAAATAATGAAATCCAAACTCAAATGGCCTAATTTGAGCCTTAACTGGCCAAAACCCGGCCTTAACTGGCCAAAATTTGCGCTTTACTGGCTAAAATTTGGCTTTAACTAGCCAAAATCCGATCATAAATTAGCCAAAGTTTGACAAAATTTAATTCAGGTCCTAAGTCTTATTATAAAATGATAAAACTTAACCACAAACTAAAAAATCTGGCAATTAAACACCAAATCCTGCTAACAAAATAGCTAAACATAAGCACAATTTGCAAAATCCAGCACAAAACTGATAAAATCCGGCCATAAATTAGTCAAAATTAAACACGGCTCTTAAAGACTAAATTCAACTCTAAATCCGACCATAAATTTATTAAATTTATCAATTCCAGAACGCAAGTACTAAATCCAACCTTAAAATGATAAAAATTTGCCAACAATTAAAAAACCCGTCCACCAAGCACTAAATCTGGGCTTAAAATAATCATATACAACTACAACTTACAAAATCTGACTACTTAAATGTAAACAAAATAGAATTTGGCCTCAGTTAGCCAAAATCCGGCGATACATTAATCAAAGCTACACACATCTGTCAAATTCTTTTTCTTCTTCTTCTTTTCTTTCTCCTAGGCAGCACTGCCTGTTAATTTCTTGATGCCTCTTGGTCCTATGTACCTAGGTTGTTGTTCCATTTCTTCCTTGGCCTACCTATGAATCCTGGTAATTTGGTTTTTTTCCGTTCTGTCTATGTGTGCGTCCCATTCCTTTTTCCGTTGTTTTGACCACTCCGTGACACTGGTTATTCCACATCTTCTTCTAATTTTTTCGTTCGAAATTCTGTCCCTCAATGTGTTTCTCTCGATCCTGCGTAATATTTTTATTTTTGCAGTTGTTACCATTTGCTCTGTACGTGTTGTTTCTGGGCGCGTCTTGACCATGTAAGTTAGTATTGGCCTGACTACTGCCTTGTATATTCTTACCTTCGTTTTGTTTCTCATGTGCTTATTGTTCCAAATCGTGTTGTTTAGGCTTCCTGCTATATGTGTTGCTTTTTTGGCATGCATTTTGACTTCTTCATTCAGTTCGCCGTAACTGGAGAGAGAGATTCCTAAATATTTGAATTTCATTATTTGTTCGATTATGGTCCCATTGATTTCAAGTTTGCATTTTGTTGGGTTGGCTGCTATGACCATGCACTTTGTCTTTTCCGCCGAGATCTGCATGTTAAACATTTTAGATGTTGTGTGGAATGTATGCAGCATTCTTTGGAGGTCGTTCTCGTTTTGCGCTACGAGCACTGCGTCGTCGGCGAAGCAAACAATCTTCACTTGTTTTGTCCCCATTGCGTATCCCTTCTTCAACCTAACATTCTTAATTATTTCGTCCATGATCAGGTTAAAAAGCAGCGGACTGAGCAAATCTCCTTGTCTTACTTCATTTCCGGCTTCTATTGGATCAGTTATGATGTCATTGACAGATGCTTGAATGGTATTGTTTGTGTATATGTCTTTAATTGTTTCTACCAGATCCGGGGCGATACTTCTTTGGTGTAGTATTTCCTAGACGTCTCGTAGCTTTACACGATCAAATGCTTTTGTAAGATCAATGAAGCATGTGTACGCTGGCCTGTTCCATTCTAGAGATTTTGCTCTGATTTGCCTAAGTATAAATACGGCATCTGTACATGAACTTCCTCGACGGAATCCTTGCAGTTTGTCAGTAAGCTCTATGTTCTCGTTTAGCTTGTCTGCGATGATTTTGGTTACTAACTTTAGTCCTGTATTTAGCAAGGTGATTTCCCGGTAGTTTTTTGGGTCTTATATTTTTCCTCTTTTTGAACATCAGTATTAGATTGCTGTTCTTACACTCGGTCGGCACTTTTTTCAGTTTTATGATGTTGTTGATCATTACTGTAAGCTGTTGTGTTAGTTGTGCTTCTCCATACTTTAGTAGTTCGTTGTATATCTCATCTAGGCCAGCCGCTTTGCTGTTTCTTAGTTTTTTTAGTGTTTCTTCAACATGTTCTTCTTTCATCGTTGTTGTATCTTTTGATGTGACCTCGAGTACTGGTTGTTGTTGTTCTTCACCAGGGCTGTATAGCGCCTTCAAATATGCTATCCATGTTGTTGTTTCAATGTTTCGATTATTGACCAGTTTTCTTGTCTCCTTCCATTGCCCTCTTAGCACCCTCCATATTTCTTTCTGTGTACCGTAGAAATTGTGTTGCAGTTGCTTGGAAAACCTCTCCCAGTGTTCCGTTTTCATTTTTCTCACTAATGCGTGTGTTTCCCTTCGGATTCGTTTGTAACGATTGTATGCTTGCTGTGTGCGTTGTTTTCTGTATTGCTGGTACCCTAGTTTCTTCTCAGCGCATTTTTCTTTAATCTCATGCCTGAACCAAGGTGTTTTTTGCGCAAAAGGGTATATATGCGCTCACTTTACGGTGTCCAAGTGCTTCTGCTCCCGCTTCTTGGATGTTCTTTTTGATTTTTTCCCACATTTGATCAACATTGTCTTCCGCGGCTATCGTGTTGTCGGATATTTTTTGACCTAGGCGTCTCTCATATAGGTTCTTTGTTGATTCATGCTTTAATCCTTCAATCTTTATTGTAGTTCTTTCTATTATTATCTTTGTTTTTCTTACATATCTATTCAGCTTGGTCTCAAATTTTAGCTTGTATAGCACAAGGTTGTGATCACTGCCAATGCTGGCCGTATTTTTCTGTTAAAATGTAGTCTGTCAAATTCATCTACCAAAATTAAAAAATCCGGCTATTAATCTACAAAGTAACTAAATAGAATCACAATTTGCAAGCTTTGGTTCAAAATTAAGTAAATGTACACTAAACTAATAAAATCCGGCCTAAATTCGATCTTAAAATAATATTAGCTATGCACAAACCAAAAAAATCTGTCAATCAAACACTAAATTTGGCCACAAATTAACAAAATTCAAGCCTAATTTGCAGAACCATAACTTAATAAAAACTGAACACAACTTATAAAATCCGACCATGAAAACCCAATTTAATTAAAAAAAAAATCAAATTTTTACAGAATTCTAAAAATTTAAGTAAATGTAAACAAAAATAATAAAATCTAAGCTAGACATAACACGTCAAACGTGGGCACATTAACAACATTTTTTATTACTAACACTTGGGCGGGTGGGCGGTCACACAGTTTATAAATATCCCGTCCTCCTGCCTAAGTGTTTGTTATTAAGAAATTTGCGTAATCTCACATTTGTTGCGTTTCTGCTGTTTTTAATATGACAGATTGAATGACAGATGTCACTAATAAGTCAGAGGTGGGCACAATAACATTTTTTTTTTTGATAACTAACACTTGAGCGGGTGGGCAGGAACACAATTTATAAATATTGGGTAGGTGGTTTGATACAGTGTTCCCGCCCACCCACCCAAGTGTTTGTTATCATGATATTAGCTTATTCTTACACTTGTTGGGTTTCTGCTGTTTTTAATATGACAAATTGAATGACATTTGTCACTAATACGTCACAAGTGAGCGCAATAACAAATTTTTTGTTTACTAACACTTGGGTGGATGGGCGGGATCACAGTTTATAAATATTGGGTCGGTGGTTTGACATAGTGTTCCCGCCCACCCGCCCAAATGTTTGTTATTAAGATATTAGCTTATTCTCACACTTGTTGGGTTTATGCTGTTTTTAATTTGACAAATTTAATGACAATTGTTACTAACACGTCAGAGGTGGACTTAATAACAAATTTTTTGATTACTAACACTTGGGCGGGTGGGCGGGAACATAGTTTATAAATATTGGGCCGGTGGTTTGACATAGTGTTCCCGCCCACCCGCCCAAATGTTTGTTATTAAGATATTAGCTTATTCTCACACTTGTTGGGTTTCTGGTGTTTTTAATTTGACAGATTAAATGACTATTGTTACTAATACGCCAGAGGCAGGTACAATAAATTTTTTTTTGAATACTAACACTTGGGCGGGTGGGCGAGAACACAGTTTTTAAATATTGGGCTGGTGATTTAATACAGTGTTCCCGCTCACCCGCCCATGTGTTTGTTATCAAGATATTAGTTTATTTTAAAACTTGTTGCGTTTCTGCTGTTTTTAATTTGACAGATTAAATGACAATTGTCACAAATACGTCAGAGTTGAGCACAATAACAAATTTTGTGTGTACTTATATTTGGGCGGGTGGATGGAAACACAGTTTATAAATATTGGGCCGGTGGTTTGATACAGTGTTCCCGCCCACCCGCCCAAACGTTTATTATCAAGTTATAAGCTTATTTTCATACTTCTTGAGTTTCTGCTGTTTTTAATATGACAGATTAAATGACAATTGTTACTAATACGTAAGAGGTGGGTACAATAACAAATTATTTGATTACTAATACTTGGACGGGTGGGCGGGAACACAGTTTATAAATATTAGACCGGTGGTTTAATACAATGTTCCAGCCTACTCGCCTAAGTGTATGTTATCAAGATATTAGCTTATTTGCAGCTTTGTTGGGTTTCTGCTGTTATTAATACGACAGATTAAATGACATGTGTCATTAATATGGTGGGCACAATAACAGATTTTTTGTTTACAATTGTGTTGAGCAGGTAGGCGGGAGCACTGTTTATAAATATTGGTACGATGGTTTGATACAGTGACCCTCCCACCCGCCCAAGTGACATGTATTAAGAAATTTGCTTATTCTCACACTTATTGCGTTTCTGCTGTTTTTAATTTCACAGATTGAATCACAGTTTTTACTAATACGTCAGATGTGGGTACTTGACTTGGGCGGATAGACGAGAACACAGTTTATGAATATTGGGCTGCTGTTTTAATCCAGCCACGAATGACCAAATCCGGCATTAAATATATAACGTCCGGCACTATATAGCAAAATCCGGCCTTAAACAGACAAAATCTGGTTTCAAATATCAAAATCCGGCCTTAAATAGATAACATCCGCCTTTAAGTAGACATAATCCGGCCTTAAATAGATAAATCCGGCTTTAAACAGACAAAACCTAGTTTGAAATAACAAAATCCGTCCTTAAATAGACAACATCCGGCCTTAAGTAGACAAAATCAGGCCTTAAATAAATAAAATCCGGCCTTAAACACACGAAATCAACGACAAGAACAAAATCCAACTTCAAAACAATAAAATTATGCCACAATTTAAATTAGTAACACCAATCAAAAGAGAAAAATTTACCCTGCACTGCTGCGCTGGTTGCACAACTTTGGCACATGCGTAGGTCTTCTGTAAAAGCATTAATCTTGTTATTTTGTACTGTAATATCCTGTAGGACCAAACAAGACAAAAAACTACTATAGTATCAAGACAAGGGTTACACCTTCAAATATGCAAACTTGCAATAGAGACCTAGGTCAAACGACTAATGCATCTATTGCAGGATGAGGTATGAAAAGGGGTAGTTAGTAGTTAAAGAAGCCAATCTAAGGATTATTTAAAGGATAAAGTGCTACTTCACAAATAAAACTAAAAAACAACTTCAGTTTGATACACAAGCAAACCTAACCTAACCTAACTTTCATTTTGGTGCATAAAAAATCTAAGCGGCACAAAAGTTACCTGTTTTTTGAGGTTTCAAGTCATTTCGAAGTTTTAAGAGTTGTGAACATTTAAGTATAACTCTAAAATGCAATAATATCGAAATCTTAAGTAAAAGTTATGTTAGTAATAATAGATAGATACAAGGTCTCTATAAATGAATGGGATCACTTTAAATATGCCGCCTTTTTAAAATTGTCTACTATACTATTTGTTTTGACAGTTCAACTTTGACAGCTGTCAAGAAAGCAAGGTTATAAGAATGTATACAAATGAAGAGAATGTTTTTATTATTGAATCCTACCTTAGGAATGGGCGGTTTGATAATGGGGAATGGCTCTATTTTATTCCGGATTGTATTCGAGAGTTTACAACTGATAATTATAAACATATAAACATATAAAAATATTTATATTATTGAATCCCAAGATAGGCAACTTTATTTACGCATTTCACTAGAGCGGCACAAACGTACATTAGATGGTTACATAATTCCAAACATTTATAATCACCCTGTAGATAGATAAATAGACTAAAAAACTAAACTTTAGCCATTCGGGGTTTAAAAGATAGCTCAATGTTAGAGCATTACTTTAGTCAGCAGTTTGGGGTTTGGCTAAATAATATGCCGTTAGTCTCATCAATTCTCTTCAAACAAGTCATAAGATTTCTGGGGCAATGCAAAATAGTAAAATGCACAGTAAACAAGAATATATTGATGTTATTAATTAATAATATTAATTAATTTAATTAAAAAGCTTAATTGCAAATCTCTAAATAATAACAACAAAATATAGTTTACGATATATACACATAACTAATCTGTACACTCATGCAAGCATTCATCAAGTTATCAAACACTAAAACAAATTAGCGTCAATTATATATAATAAACTGAATATAAAAATAACAAATGTGTCGATATTAGAAGCCATTAGGGTCCGATTCAGACAATACCACAAATTTTAATTAAAATGTGCAGGTGAATCATATTTCTGGATATATCACATGTCTAACGTTCGTTACGCTTAAACATAACCGGCATTAGTGAACAAAACAGCTCATTAGTAGATTTTATGTTTCAGACTGGGGTCGGTCTTCCACCCCTTAAAATGTTATCGTTAACCTGCACTCATTCTCTTTTGATTACATATTTAATATTTACCAAACATGTAAGAGACTTATTTTTATTAAATATAATTTTGGGTTAAAATGGGAAAATATTTTCGGTCGGATATTTTGCATGTTTGCGCCAAGAGATTGTCTCGTTAAATTTTCATAGAACAAAGGTCCTAAAGTTCGCTTGAAGTGGTCTATATCGTGATAAGGCAGACAATGAGGTGTGTTGGCCTGGGGTAAGGTTAATGAGATATTGGGTCGACTACAGTTAATTATATGAAGAGGGTAGCTGCAACTGCTTGCCCTGGAGGGGTGGTGCTGCCTGTTCATAAAAAGGTTGATTTTTTTCAGACTCAAACTAGTTTAGTTACTAATGATTAGTAAGATAATAGAAGAATATTTATTGGCTATTCTTATAAATATAATTTATTAATTTATTAATGATTTAATTTAAATCTAAATCCCAAAGTTATGACAATACTTAATAAGAAATTCTACAAGTAACTTAAACTAAATCCCCTGACATAATGATACATATCCTTCACCAAAAAAGGAAGCGGAATTAATCCTCGAGAACATACTTCAACCGCATTTTCATACCCATTAAAACTTCGCCTTTACAAGACTATCCTTCACTTATAATTCCTGGGCGTTTAGATTTCATCAAAATTATTCATCAAACGGCAATAAAGATTCCATATAGCTGCAAAATACGCACAATGCCTCGTTAAAATAGCAAAGGTGTTGAAAATTTCAATTGACAGTCAATTACACGATAGAATGGTTTTATGTTAAGTTTATCTTAATTATTATTCAGTTTCGATGTTCGCTGCACTATCTTGATTTTATTATTATTGCTAATGGTGTAATGCGGATATGTTTTTTTAAAGGAATTATTCAAGCAGTTTATTGTAATAGTATTGTGGGTGATTGAATTAATATGAATTATCTTGTAAATTGTTTTAATAACGATAACGGACGAAGAAGTCCGTTACCACTTAAAAAAAATAAATTAAATGAATGCAACATATTTTATGGACAGTTAGATTGTAAAATATTGCCAATAAAATTCATCGCATTCATGGATACCGAATAACAACTTTATCTCCAGTTATAATTAGATTCGATTAAAACGATTGCTTTTTAAATGCATCTATTAAGATAGCATTTGTATGCCAAAGTGATTATTATTTTTGATTTGGTTTATAGAAAATATTATTTTCTGTATTACTACAATTCAATTTTTATTATTGTAGAGATAATATAAAATATTGCATATTTTTTATAAATCAATTTGATAACCAAACTATAGCTTTCTGTAGAAATAAGGCCTAACTTTTGAGTTTTAAGACTAATTTTGTAAAAAATAGTGCTGTCTTTTATTAAAAAAAAGATTTTATTAATTTGATATACGGATTTAATAGTTATTTCATGAAAATTACGAAATTTTTATTATAAATCAATTTGATTTTTAATAAGTAATCTCTAAAATATTCTACAAACTAAAAGAAACCAAAATCCAAAATACCAGTTTCAGCTACAAGATATAATTTTATAAAAAGCATGCTTTGCTACCCTATCTAATTTGTTCAGTATAATCTATTTAGAAAATATTTCTTCTAAAATAAGAAACAGTTCACATTATAAAATCATATCTGGATAATTTCCCCAATCATTAATTACTGTTAAATATTAGAAAGCATCGATTAATCATAAAACTAAATTAATCGCACCGCAAATTAAATAATACATTTTCACAGCTGGTAATTGACTTTATGCAATCATTATTTTATTTGCACTGCAATGAACCGCCAGAGAACAGGTGATATCACATCGCGACTTATTAACGAGTAAATTAATTATGTGGCAATGTTGATTAATGTTTAGTCGAACTGGAAATTGTTTACATATAATATGTAAGAGTAAATATATTGAATTGATTGTGTCTTCATTAAATTTACCCTGTGGCAATTGATTGATTTGATTTAATAGGAATTTATTTAGCATTTAAAGTGAGCAGCAATGACCTGAGGATAGAATTGATATCAATAAAAGCATTCTTAATAATTTGCTTAAAAATTAAGCTTTATTTTATGACCTGATTCAAGAAATGAAAATAAGGCTGTTCACAGTGATGAATATTACCTATATAATTTTGAAACGGACTAGAACACCAACAAGATTCAATCAAACTAGTTAGTTTGACCAGGTTGGGGTAAGGTTGATATAATATTACTGGTTTTATTTATTGTTGAATACTGCAAAGTGCAGAAGTTAAAGTATTATAATATATAATAATTTTCTTGTATGTTAATTTGAATCATAAAATACATACAATATTTTGTCACGTATTTATAAATTTAAAAAAATCCCATAGTTAGTTGACACACAACATTTTTTTCTTTCAGCATGTTTTATTTAATAAATATCCTTTTTTATGAATGGGTATTGTATTATTATGTTTTCCTTTTTCTTAATTTATTACATGTAATAATTATTATGCATGAATAATAAATCGACTGTATACATCCAATATTTACATTATGTAATTTATGTACAAATGGCGACACGGGAAAGAAAGCATTCAGCATTAACCCAAATTTAAATTTTATAATTTAACATTAGCGTGTGTGTGGCTGTAAATCTTAGCCGGGGGGCCAATAAATCTTCACAGGAATAATTATTCGATATGTTAAAGGGAGGCCAATATTTTATATACAATAGTGAAATCTTAATCAAAACGGTCAACGAAATAAAAAACATTAGTTAATGGAATTTGTTGTTTGATTTATTAAGTCACAAAAAATACAATGCTGAGGAAATTGTATTTAAGGAAAACGTTTTAAGAGGTCGCGAGTTCAAACTTTGACATGATTATGACCTGGTTTAGATCAAGTGAGTTTACCATTTCTAATTTTTTTGAGACAAAATTTGTAATGCAGAATTTTAAATTTATATTATACAAAAAGTAATAAGGACAAATATTTCTGGATTCTAACACTAGTTTCTTCTGTTAAGTAAACGCCGGTGCTTTAAAAAACAATTCAAATGATTAAAGTATAGATATAATTAAAGTAATATTTAACTTAAGGTAAAACTATTTTTTAATATTCTATATTATATTGGAGAGTCTATAAAGCAGCATGACTGTTCATTAAAAAAAAGAACATTTAAAAATTTAAAATTAGACTAAAGACCGGTATATTCATCTGCTCGGTAAGGTATTGATTGATTCAGTAAATTTATAGGTCTCTTTGTTTGTGTTTAAGGTGTTTATTTATAGATGGTACAAATTCTAACCTAGAAAATTGAAGACGCTTTGCCATACTTGTCGATCTGCAAAACTATAAATAGGACTTTTAGTTAGTTGAAGAAGTTTATTAACGTAAATCAAAAATAAAGTTGGCGAAAGAGTAGAACCTTGAGGAAAACCAGCATTTATGATTTTGGGGTCAGAGTTAAAACCATCAATTCTAAATATAATTTTACTATTCTCAAGAAAACTATTGATAAGTTTTACAGTTTTTTTATCAATACCTATACAATGGAGCTTGTTGACAAGATTAGGATGCCATACCCTATCAAACGCTTCGTAAATGTTTAGAGCTACTGCAATATTTTCTCCTTGTTTGTCTAAAGTAAAATTCCATTTGTGACTAACATAAATAAGTCAGAATATCTGTTTTCAAACGTTTTGATCAAAATCTATATTGAATATTTGAGATGAAGTTTTAAGAACTTGACAATGTAAAAATTAATATATTAAAAAAAATAAATTCAGACTTGTCTTTCTTTTTAGGAATAGGTTAAACATTTGCAATTTTCCAACAATTTGGAAATGTTTCATATTTATATGATAAAGCAAATATTTTGGGTAAAATGGGAACTAATTCATTGGCAAATGTTTTAAGAATGTTAGTTGAAATTTCATCTATACCTGACGACTTTCTGGTATTCAATTTAAGAACATATCTTTTGACAACCCATGTCTAAAATGCAATGGGAGCATTTATAATAGTAGATTTAGATGTAAATTGGTTTGCAAAAATATCTTCACCACATAAAACTTGTCCAAAATTATTGCAAAACACCGTTTGCTAAATATTGTATAAACACATAACTTATGATAAGAAAGTTTTCAAAATCTATAATTGATCAAAATAAGAAAAATTATGCAAATATTGTACAGAAATCATGTTTATAGCATTACATTTATAAAAAATCGTGCCTATTGTATAAAATTGATTAAAAAATGTAAATCAATTAATCAGAAGTTAGATAAATATAGAAAAAAAAAATTAATTTAATTTAGATTAGTATTTTTTTGCATGAATCAAAAAAACATATTATATGTTTTTAAATTTTGCAACCTTCAGTGTGCCTTTCATGTCTCTAGATAAAAAAATAATTTACATGAATAAATCATATTAGTAGATTATTTTTTTGTTTGCAAGTGTTAGAAGTTCTTCAATCAGAGTAAGTGGAGTTGATATCCAATCTTTGATGAACTACATTTGTGCGGGTGGGTGGATCACTCTAGATCATGATTACTATCAAGTATTTTGTACTGGAATGCCCACTCACCCGCCCAAATGTTTGTTATCAAAACATTAAAAGTTTTTTCTCTGTGCAAACGTTAGAAATCTTTTTGACCCAAAAAGAGGAGGTGATCAAATTTTTGGATGACTAAGATTTGGGTGGGTGGGTAAGTCACTTCAGATCATGATTACCAGCAAATACTTTGAACATTAAAATGTTAAAAATCTTTGCAAGTGTTAGCAGTTCCTTAATAACAGTAAGTGGAGGTGATATCCAATTTTTTGATGACCAACATTTGGGCGGATGGGCGGGTTACTCCAGATCATAATCACTAGCAAGTAGTTTAAACTGGCTTCCCCAATTACTTACCCAAGTGTTTGTTATCAAAACATTAAAAGTTTTCCTTTTTGCAAGCGTTTGTTTGTCAAAAAATGCAATTTTTAGAAAACTTGCTAAAAGTCAATTTTGTCCCGACTCCAGTTTTGGATGCAGTTCAGTGCAATTCGGAAAAGCCAACAAACCTACTAAAAATCCTACCTACGCCACTGCTTGAAATAGCTCAGTACAACCTAAGAACAGCTTCGAACACTTGAGGTATAGTTGGGAACAGTTTTAGAACAATTGAAAGAATTTAAAATTAATTCAAAATAGCTTACTAAACTCGAAAGCACCTTAGATACACTTGGGAACAGTTTAGGTGCAACTGAGAACACTTGGGAGTAACTCAAATTGAATTAAAACAATAAATATAAATTGGAAATGACTAAATACATTCAAGGACAGCTTGGAACACTTTAGTGCAGTTGGGAACAGTTTCGGTACACTTTATAGCAAGCTAACCTAACTTAACATTTAAAAAAAATTGAATTAGAAACGGATAATTTGAACTAAAGTGGCTCAAAAACAGTTAAGAAGAGTTTGGAACACTTTAGGTGCAGTTGGGAAAAACTCCGGTACATTTTGGAACACTTTAGACCAAATAATTTTAAAATAGTGTGAGCTACACCACTTGGAGACATCTTAGATACACTTGGAAACAGTTTAGCGCAACTGAGAACAATTGAATGTAACTCAAATTTGATTTAAAACAACTTGGAACAGTTTACGTGCAACTCTCAACAGCTCAAGCATTGAAAACAGTTCAGATGCATTTTGGAACCTTTAAATGCAACTCATATCCAATTGGAACATTAACAACCTCCATAAGCTAAAGAACAGCTTAGAACACTTCAGGTACAATTTGGAACAGTGCAACTGGTAACTATTATGAGCTACTCACATTACATTAAAACAACAATATTAAGCAAAAAATCTGCATTGTAAAAAAGCCTACAAGCCACGCCCTAAATATCCTAGCTACGCCACTGTTAATAAACCTCTATTAATTGCAATTAATTACTTTTTAAAATGTTTATTCCAATTAACAGTTTATTAACCGCTGGTCGTTGAGAAGCAAGTTTAATTTCAATATGCAATCACTCGCGCATGCGTATACAATCTGCGCATGTGTATAAACACTTTTTTTAATCTGTATAATGTACGATGAATTCTATTACAGTTATTTAAGTAACTCTTGACCAAGTGCGCAGTAGATAGATAAAATTAAAGAAAATTGTCACTGGTCAAATAGAGTCACCTACTCTCACTTATCTGATCTTATTTCTTTTTCCCCTTAATACAAGTTATTGCTTTAATACCACAAATGTCCATCAATGTATTAAAAAATAAAATAAACTTAAAATTCATTACATTCAATTGTTTAGTATTTTATAAATCGTTTTGTGAAAGTAATTACAATTTTTTTATTGACTTAGTAATAAATTTTAAGTCTATTACAAACTTAACATTATCCCATCATCTTTGAGTCCTTAATTTCAGAAGTAGTGCATACACATTTGTCAATTGCATCAAAATTACTTCTTTTAATATTCTATAGACCACAACCCAAGCTTCTAATTAACTTTTTAAATTGCTCAATTGTATCTAGAGCTAATTAAATATATATATACATATACGTTTAAGAGGACTTAGAAGCACTTTTCTAATTAATTAATAAAACAAATCTTATAATAATTTCAGCTCGACTAGAGTCTTCTACAGATATAACAAGTTAATTGAGTTAAAGAAAGTTCAACAACATAATAATTTATATCTAATATATTTTACAAAACAGATAAAAAAAAACAAATTTCTTTAAAGTTTTTGCTCATTACTATAATCTTTAAGCCAAGTCATTCTTTTTCTTAATCACCTTTGTAACTTGCAGTTGAGATATATATTATTCTGTTGATGTTCATTCTTTAACTCAGTTAAATTAATACGTCTGTAGAAGATTCTATTTAAGCCAAAACTAGTATATATTCCTAAAAATAAATTTGTGATAAAAAAATAAAAAGTGCCTAGGTCAATCTACGTTATGATTACCATCAAGTAGTTTAAACTGGATAACCCATTTTTTAAGTCTTTCTGGTGCATTCTTATATTTTTAAAATTCTTTAACAAAAATTGGGCAAAATATTACAATTTATATTTAAATAAAAATTTTATTATTTTTCAAAAATTAGATTTTTTTTTAATAATTTTTTAATTTCTTCCTCGTTGAAGCTGAAGTTATACTTTTTACAATTCATCAACAAAATGTTGTCTAAATGTTATCAAAAATATTACAAATTAATTCTAAATGTGTCAAAATTTATTTTTTCAAAATCCTAAAGCTTTTAATCATTCTTCAAATTGCTTCCAAAAATGTCAAGGTGCCATTTTTTAGATTTTATTAACAAAATTTGTTGGCAACACATCTGAAACTGGTTCAAATTCATTTTTTTTTTTTAATAAATTGGGGTGGTCTCTAATGGAAGTAGAAATAGCCGACTAAAATTCCAAAACTTTGAATTCGTAGCATTTAAAATATGTATTAACGAGAAAATAGTGAAAACAATTTCCTGGATTTTTATGATGGCAAAAACCAAAAATTAAAAGACAATTAAAATTCTGCATCGTTTTGTTCCTTGTGCTTGGTGCGCTTCTTCAAAACAACATTCTGGCTGTTTTAATTCCAAAGGTGTGTAAACAAAACAACAACACCTGTGAAAAGAAAAGAAAAAACTGATGATGGCCTAACCGCCGAAACCGGTCTTAATATATAAAATAAAATCAGCACAATAATGTATAAAATTTTATTAAAACACCCTAACCTCAACAAAATTAAAGTTTTTAGCCTAATTGGCTAGAAACTTTAATTTTGTTTACATTTATATTTTAAAACAAATCTACCTTTTATCTTTTCACATTTATTCAGCTTAAGCTAAACTTAGACTTTAAATGGATTTTGCTATTTATTTCTTCAGAATACCTTTGGTTTGTTAAATAAATGAATTAATCTGTGTTTTATTTTATTTAAAACTTCTAAAAACATCCAAAAAGTTTAAACATATTGTCAGAAGTTGTTGAAACCAAGAAAAATAATAATAAACTAAGCCTTGAAGTTAAAAATGGGAAACTACATTTCAAACGGACTCCCCCCCCCCCCCCCCACCGTGCGTTGAGAAAATTACTATAGTCTTTTTTGTTTGTTTCTCGCTATTTAAAGTCTATATCCGCCGCAGTTGACGTATTTTAATGTAAGTTACTTAGATAATATAAATTTTGTGTATTTGGGTTTTAGGGGTCTGAAACTTGAAAAAAACTCCAAAAATGCCTATTTTAATAAAAGCCGGTTCTAGTTTATACAAAATAAAACTCAACAGTTAGTCCTTATTTCTCCACGAAGCTATAGTCATCATATTGATTTATAACAAAACTGTTGGCTACTTTCTTGAAAAACTATTAATTCCGGACATCAAATGAATCTAATACATTTTTTAAATAATAACCGGCCTTGTTTCTACAAAATAAGTCTTAAAACTCAAAAATCAAGCTTTTTTTCTATAGAAAACTATAAAATAAAAAATATTTTTTGTTTTGTTTCAGGTAAGTTCATATTTTTCTACATTGTTAAATGAGTAAGTACATATTTTTAATAACATGTAAAATATTTTGTATTTAATACTTTTTCTACTCCTTACTGTAATATGCCCATTGTGCAACAGTTATTGCTACGGAAAGTATGTTATTTTATACAAGCTAATTGTACAATATACTATTACATACGGAAGACTTGTTTGTAGCATGTAGTATATATTGTACGGTTCTCAAAGTGCAATTAACTAGAATTGTAAACTTAATTGTGAATAGAAGAGAATGAATCTAAAGTCCTTAAAGAAATAGGATTTATATTGTAGTAAAAGTAGAAAAATATTAATTTTATAATCATTAGATGAAGGTGTTAGTGACAAACAGAACATATGTATATAAAAGTAGGTTTAAGAGTATACTTCTAATCATGATGTCACGTGATTAGTATCGGTATAACCGCGCAAATTTTACGAAGAATTTTACGTTCAAACAAAAATCACAGAATCATATACCATTAATATAAAAACTGTGATACAATTCTTTTCTGTAGGTTTACGTTGTTTGTTTTTAGTTTAAGACCGTAAGTGTGCGCATACAATAAAGACTCTTGCTTCGACCATTTCAATGCTCAGCGCTCCAATCCTAGAATACTAAAGCTTCAATCTTAGCTTGGTACTCTCGCTCATTACTTCGATTGTCATATTTGTATATTTCTTAGGATTAAAGCTCCATACGCAAGAATACAATGCTATGGTCGAAGCGAGGATTCTTGCTTTGGTTTGTTTACTGTGGTAGACCTGAAAAAGGTAAACTTAGTGCAAACTGTAAAAGTTGTAGATTGAAAACGTAATACGCGCCCGGAAACTAACGTATCAAATCTTACTGGTGCACTAAGTAAGATGTCATTCTCTTTAATACTTAAAAAATTCATAGAAAATACTGTTAAAATAAAAACTACTAAAGTTTTACCATCGAGAAAGGGGCGTATTTCTTCTATTGAGTATAGAAATTGCAAAACGGTAGCTGCTTATAGCATTGGAATACTCTTGTCTTTGATTGTTGCTTCAAAAACCATTCTTATTATCGCGAATGCTAATTTAATGGAGCGATGCCATCGGTTGGCTCAAGTTTATTAACTTCGGTCTGCTTTGATGTTAACGCTGGGTTGTGGCTGTCAACTGTTACGAGTTACAAATTTAGACACTTTGTTATCTTCTAGTTAACGTAGAAGGTTATCGAGGTGCGGTGAATGGTTTGTTTTTGTATTGTTTTGTGTTTTGGACTTCCAGAATACTATAGAGGCTACAAAATCATTTGGCTGGAGGGCTTAAAGGGTTAAAGTAGCTGAGTAGTTCTTGGCTGGATTGGCATAAAATGTTTAAAGTTTTAGTAATGCAACATCGTACCAAAGAGGTTGTAAAATTAAAGTTAAAGGTCTCATAGGGATAAATAAGCTTAATAGTTTTTAGTGTGGATTGCCAGAGAAAAAAGCTCAACATTTTGGTGTGGTACATACATGACATTATAAAAAACTTTTTTTCTCAAATAGGTCCCATAAAAAGTTGGATAAGCTGTATTCATGATGATGACAAAACGCAATGTTTGTTAATATAATTTTTTTCTTGCTCTAAAGTTAATCTTGAAAAGAGACCGCAGCTTACTATGATGTTTCAATATAAAAACAACAAAATTTATTGAACAGGTTTATTGAGGTTTGTTGTTATGCCACAATGAACTATTCTTAGAAAACTAGGCAGCATTATAGTTGCCGAAATATTACCGTAACCTTTTTGACTAACAATACCAGATTTTAGTTAGAAGGTAAAACAAATTTTACAGCACTGTTGCCCTGTTGCAAAATCAACCTATATGGTTAATGTATGCCAGGATACTGCTTGCAAAAGTTGCTAGCCATGTCAAACCAGCTTTTCCCCAACATGGATTTTCTTTGATAAGATTCGGGCATGTGCATAATACATGCTCGATCGTCCTGTCATCAATTTTGCATCTTCTACATGTTAGACTATTTTCAATTCCCAACGTATGCATGTGTTTCTTAAAATGCCCTGTCAAGTCTTCTGTTTATATAGTTCTAGAGAATCGCAGGTAATAGTTGGCAGTTTTAGGGTTTAGGATATTTATTGCCCTTTATACCTGTCTACAACATAGGGTATTGTACCGCCGTACTTTTGGTGCATAGTACGTATTTGCATTTAGTTTAGCGAAAAGGCTTTTGACTTTTGAGAGGTATGGCGGTCCATGGTTCAGGTCCACACAATCCTAAGTATTTCCTATTATATTAAAGTGTCCTTTCACCTCGCACAATTTGATGTCGTTAAGGGCAAAATGACATTCTAATATTAGTTTTTATGAAATTTTGGGCTTGTTATAGGTTGGATTGCTTTGTTGTCTGTTAGAATATGCACATTTTTGCAAGATATTTAGTATTTCCATTGCCCCAAAGATGATGCCAAAGGTATATCTTGCAGTTAGATTTACACTCCAGAGCTTTGAGATGTTTTAGAGCTATTTATGTTTTGCTTTTTTGTATCTTTTCTTTAGATGTTACCTCGGTTACCAGCATTAATAAAAATTGTAGGAATTTTAGTAAGTTTGGTAGTTGACCAATTTTCCTTTTTTTTATAAAAAGTCAATTCAATTTTTTGGCAACATGGCATAGCATTTTAGTCTGGATGCTGTAGCAAGTTTTGCTTAAGGTGCAGCCTCTGTTATTTTACTAACATGCAGTTTTTTCACAGACAGCTTGATTTATGCTTCTGGCTATGAATGGTTGGTTACGGTCAAAAAACTACTGCGGGCAGTTGCGGCTGGTAATACTTTTAACTATAGTAAGCTGAATAACAATGATTATCTTTATGCTACATATTTTTTGTTGTTGTAAGCTGCCCTAAAATTAACTGCAAATTCCATATTGAGTAGAACAACTAGTTTTGATATTGGCGTCTTGATATAGAAAAACAGAAAGAGGTGGTTCTAAGAGTTGCTGTACAGCGCGACTTCTGTTGTTTTATTAATAGGTGGTGGCTCCTGAAGTTGCCGTACTGTGCAATTCATACTATTTTACATCGGCGGTAGTGGATTCTATGCATGTGTTGGTTTAGGCCGCAGTGTTCCGTTATAAGTTTTGTGAGGTTTTGCAGTTTTGTTCTGCTCATCTGTATAGTTTGGGTAATGTGTTATAATCCTTTTAAGAATAGCCTTCATTTTCTGACAGTTTTCTTATAAGTTGTTGTCAATACAAAATATTTATTTACCACTCTCGTATATGATTTCTAACGCAGGTGCAGGTCTAATAAACGTTTCTGTGGTTTACTTTTTGTAAACTAGTCTGTTTTAAAGGTTCAAAATCATGATCATTTGGTATCTAGATCAGGCGTGCCTTAATTATTATTATGCTTAATAATACAAGGTGGGGCAGAATGACCAATTCATAAAAAGTCTCAGACAAATAGAAATAAGCGGTTAGGTCGGGGCAACAACGCCAATCTCAGTAGTGGCCGTGGTCGGGAAAACAAAAAGGCTTTGTACATTAAAAAAAAACGAGAAAAATGTTGTAGCAGCGCAGAGAGCTTTTTGCAGGCGGTTTGGTTTAGCTTGTCACTAATATTATTTGAAACTAGATCAGTAATGTAAGGGAGACAGGATATGCACTTTGTAATAAACCATTTGGGCAACCCAAAAGTGTAAGAACACCCAAAAACATCGCGGCATTTAGAGCGACTACTGGGTTGCGCAGATCAATACGGCAAATTTTAAACACAGACTTTAATTATACCAATGATTGCCTAGGAATTAAGCTTTTGTTACCGGGCGACTAAAATTGTTTTGTATTGTGTCAGTAAATTTTGCTTGCTATTGCAAGATGTTGGAGAATTTTTTATGGTCCGCACTTTATCTCGTCCCCCTAAATTCCTGGATTTGACAATGTTTTTCGGTGAAGTTACCTAAAAAGTGAAGTTTATAAAGCTCAATTTCAAACCCTCTTACCGTTTACTTACAATTCACTCCACTAATCATTCTGACCCACCTTGTGTTTACGTTTATGTACAGCTGTTGGTTTTGCTAGTAGCCTTACGGAAGTAATTTGCAATAAGTCAAAATTGTTTGAGATGCATTAGATCTAATCTTCATACAGAACTTGTATGATGTAAACTGCTGCTATATGTTAAGATTTAAAATTGCAAGATTAAAAACAGTGTTTTTTGGGAAGTTTGAAAATTTATCGTACTTTGCTAATTTCCAAATTTTCAAGTAGAATTTTAAAAACATTTTCTGATATTCCTTCTTTCTTAGCAATAGCTGAAACTTTTACTCGGTGGTCAATCAACACTAAATCTTCAACTTTGTTGATGTTTTTGTCAGTTTGTGCTTCCACACTTTGGGTCATTTGGTTTTAACTCTGACCCCAAAATCATAAATGATGGTGTTCCTCAAGGTTTTACTCTTTTGCCAACTTTATTTTTGATTAACAATAATGAACTTCTTTAAATAACTTAAAGTCCCATTTATAATTTGAGATGATAGCACCCTTTATACTTCATACATTCCAAAAAGAAATATGGCAGAACGTCTTGAAATTTTTAGGTTAAAATTTGTAGCATCCATATCAAAGACCTCAAAAAAATATCGGAATGGGGCACTCTTCTCTAGAACGACCATGTTGTCAACATTGCTTTGAAAGTATCTAAAAACCAGGATTTCTTAATAGATAGAAAAAGTGTATTAATTCTGTTTAACTTTTGCGTATATAAAACTTCGTTCTTGTATTGAATATTGTTTCCAAGTATGGGGAGGAGCATCGGAAATTACACTATTTTTTCTAAACTCTATTCAGAAACAAGCTATTCGGATCATTGCCGATCTAAAATTGACAAATGATTTATGCACTTTACAACACAGGCGTAATGTTGCAGATCTTTGCATTTTCTATAGATATTTTAATAGACATTGTTCAAACAAAATACAACACACATTTTGCCATCTAAACAAATATTTAGTTCAGAGATGTAGGACGGAAACTTTTCAGTCAATGTTCACAGATTGCTTAAATCTAGTCTTCAATGTGATAGTTTCAGCCCGAGTTTCACTTGTTGAAATTCAAAGGTATTTATATGTTGTTGTGGCGCATTATGTAATTCCTAAATATTACATTTTTAAATTAAAAAGAAAAAACAAAACAAAATTTCAAATAAGATATTTTGTTGTCGGTCAACATTAAACAGCGTTTTTTTTTAATAACTGTTTTGTTAGAATTTAACAAAAATTGAATTGTATTTAAAACTCATTTAAAAATATTCTAATGCATCAAACAAAACATATAAATAATATTGTAAGCGCTTTAAAGATTAACAGTATTAAAAAATATACAAAAATATTCCCACCCCTTCTCAAATAACAACTATAAATTACAATCCGTTTTACAATCAGGCTTTAGTAATGAATATCAATTAAATTTAATAAAAAACATAATCTCAAGGGAGGTTATTAATCAGACTCGCCCCGATTTGGTATTAAGGGGGTTAGTTCATTCGAGAGGAGTGCACCGTGCTGAGAACAGGACCGACTGCATTGTTTGACCATCATGTAAAATCGGTGGGCCGCTCAATTATATACCCCCTTATTAACAACACAGGAGGATATAATTGACTAATTTAATAAATTTGTGAATTAGAAAATTTTATATTGTGGAAATATTTACTTAATTATGTTAATTTTGTTTTACACCTACACTCCACTTTTAAATTTACTTTTAATGATTCAAACTATGCAATGCGGTGATTTTTCATTTAATATAAGACAGATGTAAGAGTCTCAATTTACACAAAGGAATTACCAGCTTAATGTAATTTAAGCTTTTCTTAATAATTACATAGAGGATTTATGTATTTTAAATAAATTTGTTTTGTGCATATTTTAGTTGCTATATATGGTATGAAAAATTAAGGTATAGGCCTATTATAATAATTATTTATACATTGAGGGTTGTAAGTAAAGGTTAGCGGTCGAAACGAAAAAAAAAAATAGTCGGAAATGTTTTACGGTTTCAACCGCTAATTGATCGGTGTCAATTTTACTAACTAAAAAATATGTTTGGTTCATTTACATACATACTTGGAATATAATTGATAGTTAACTTTGTGGCTTTGTGGCCAATAAATTATTAAAACTTTGGACATTTACATTTTTTTATAAAACACCATTTATTCATCATACAAACCGTCAACAAGAAAATATGTATGCAAACAAAGCTACGGAAAAAATTTCAATAAAAACACGAAGCGGGATGCCGAAAATGCAAAGAAACCAAAAGAGAAAGGAAACAAAAAAACAGGGCTCATTTAAGATACAATAAAAAACAACAAAAACATTATAATTCTCAGAAATCTATCAGATCACACACAGAAATCATATTATAAAACAGAACAGAAATCCTCGAAACCATACAAACATTTTACACCGACCTCTATTGATCCCACCACATCAAAAGATTGTGATACCGTGGAAATTATGAAAGCATTCAAAGAACAAAATAACAGCCGTGATGCTAAAACTAGAAAAAATAGCACTACAAAACATTTTTTCATTCTACTACTGAATAAATGAATCAACGATGGACGAATACCTGCCAGTTGAAAAAATGAGGAGGTCATCTTGTTGCATAAAAAAGAAGACAACACCGACATTAAAAATTACAGATCTATAAGCCTGCTCTCACATATGTATAAGCTACTGACAAAATTCTAACAAATTGCCTATCCAACAAGCTAGATTTTTATAAACCGCCAGACAAAAAGGCGTTCGACTCTATCAAATTGATTCAAGATACATTCAAGATACAACAACCTTTTTTTTTCTGTGGAGAGAGGAAAAATCTTTAAAAAACAGTAGTGAACAGACACCTACCGACTAAAAAACCACTCCTCCGTAAGTCACCTAGCTGACAGTAGGACCGTCTTTCGGCATTGCTACTTTCGCCAGCTACACGCTTCTGCATTTCCACTACGTACTATTTACTAGTTTGTTGAGCTGCTCTTTCATTGCGCTCCTTATGGATTAGAATGTCATGCAGAATTCTTTTGATGATGGTCCATTTTGTTGCGCTAACATGATGGAAATTAGGTTATCTTGCGTTAGCACGTTGCCCAGCCCAGCTTCTAGTACGCGTCTTTCCTTACATCCAAAAACCTTTTGCAATCGAGCAAAGTCTGTTTGAGTGTATCTAATTGCCTTCAGTACATGCGTCTGTCGCTGTTGGATAGATTCATACGTTTTAAGTATGCTCCAAAACAGCCGTGGCCTGTCAAAAATTGAGTGACATAATAGGACACTTCACTATGTTCCCGGCTTAGCCAGGGTTTAATGTCGCTAATTAGCCTTCTGGTTCATTTACTTGTTCTACCAGATTCTCTCCACTAATTTTCCCATTCTACTAAGGTATCTGCTCTTGCTGAGGTCTTTGCTTCTTTTTTGTTGGCTCCTATTGTATAAGATCTCCCCAGCCAGCAATTGCATTGAAATTACACCCGCAATTACCTGAATTGCACGGGTTGACACCGTCTGATACGCGGACGCCACTCTGATAGCAGCTTTAATCTGCGCTTTTGCAAGCAATGTTTTGTGTTTTACTTCCTGTGTACCGTCATACCAAATAGGTGCACCAAACAGCATTATGGAATCTACCACAGAACACATCGTCCTTCTGCTGCTTGCCCTTTCCCCGCCCAGGTTTGGCATAAACCTACTGAGAGCGTTTACTGACCTTTCAGCTTTTCTTGATGATTTTACAATGTGGGGTCCCAAGTTAAAGTTTTAGCTATTGTGATGCCTAAATACTTGAGAGTTTGTTGGCTCATGATAATTTTGTCACCCACCTTTAGCGTGATTTCACCCATACCTTTCCCAGCCACTATCAACGCCTCCGTCTTCCGGTGTTCGAGTTGCAGTCCATTCTGATCTAGCGACTCCTCTATTTTGACGATGGCAAACTCTGCATCATCTACAATATTTTTCAGAGTACCGCATACTAGCAACGCAATGTCATCTGCATACCCTATTAGGAGCACGGCTTCAGGTAACTCTATCCTGAGTACGCTGTCGTAGTATATATTCCACAGAGTTGGTCTGTGGAACACCAAAGGTCATACTAAGACAGAGGTTGGAGCCTACTAGGATTCTCCTATTCTGCAGGTACTAGCATGTAAGGTTGATGAGGTAATGCGGAATGCTTTTTTCAACCAACGCCTTTTCAATTGCTGGCCACGGTACAGAGTTAAACGCGTTTTTTACATCTAGAGTAATCAGGATAGCACGTTTTTTCTTTTGATTAGCTTCATTAATTGCATTTTTTTGCCAGTTGGATTGCGTCAATGATTGACCTTCCTATCCTAAATCCAAACTGGTAATCTGATAGCCCGCCACACTTCTGAAGTTCTTCAATTAACCTGCTGTTCATCACATGCTCAAAAAATTTCCCCATTGTGTTTATAAGGCACAATGGTCTATATGCAGGCAGATCGTTTGCTGCTTTTTTGGTTTTTCTAGAAGAGTTAGTTTGGCTATCTTCCACTTGTCTGTGAAAGTGCCGTTTTTAATTAGCTTGTCAAAAAATGTAGACAGTAGCTTCAAGTTTTGTTCGGCCAGAACTTTGGCTAGCCAGCAGCCTTTCCAGCTTTTATTTTACTGCCCGCCTTCCTGGCTTCCTCGGCAGTGCACTCAAGAATTTTGTTTATTTGGATCAATTTCATTCTCCACTTTGTTTTTTTGTGAGGAGAGAACAACTTTTTTGCCACTCTCATTTGTTCTTTGTCCGTGAGCAAGGTTGGGCTGCGAACACCAAGCTTCTTTGTCAGCCATTCATACGCCACTGTTGGCGTCTTAACCTTTTCTCTGCCTGTAATGCTGGCAACTTACATTACAAAGGACATACAGTTTTAAGTGGATTCCGAACCACTGGAGAGAATTCATCACTTCATCAGAAAAGGTTTTAGCCGTAAAACCCCACGCTGGCAAGGCGGCTTGGGGAGTTTGAGAGCGTATAGAAAGTGAAAAATATATCACGATCTTTGGTACAGCGGCCGGAGGTCTAGACCACTGCGCCACGCTCTCCCTACACCAAGCTTATTTTTAAGTTCCTTATAGGCCAGTTTGTGTACCATTTGCTCTAGTAAACCTCCTTTTGGCTGCTACACATTTTTTCCTAGTTTCCAAAATCTCAGCGTTCCACCAAAAAAACTGGTTTTCTGCTTGCTCTAGCGTTTTTTCTCCAAAGTGTTTTATCGCATGCTTTGGCAATAGATTTCGTCACCTCATTGATACTGCAGTTTGTTTGAGACTCCAATCTTTGTTTAACCAGATTGGCTAATTGCGCTTTCTTGTCCGGTGCAAAAACCACCTTTTCTTGTTTTTTTCCGGAGATATTCGGAGTAAATCTTTGTCCACTAGTTCCACATAGATGTTGTTGTGGTCACTCAGGTTTTCCAGCCTTTTGTAGGTGGGTTTGTTGTCTCTGTTCCCGACATGTAGCTCAATCTCACCCAGCCATTCACTTAACACGTTACCGCGCTTGTTCTCCTTTGCGGGCCGTATAAAGGTGACTTGGCAATAAAATTGCCTCAAACCAGTGTTGTTATGCTGCTGCTTTTAATATCTCAAGCCAGTTTGTGCAGGAGTTTTTAAAAACTGTGCCAGGTTAGAGTTTGGCGATATGTAGCAGCAGTACAGTCTGGTATGATTTACCTCCACCCACACAAAGCCCGAACCTTTTCTAGATTTGGTGACCATTTAGTATGGTTAGCCATTTATTTGATTTTGCCATAAACTTGTTTGGCTCGAAGATAAGTGCCAAGTTGATATCTTCGGTGTAGCAAGTATGTTTAATCAAGTCCATCGCCTTTTTGTCTCTGTTCAGATTACTTTGTATGAATTTTAGCGTCATTGGGATTCTGGACGCCCACCGTTTGCCTTCAGCTCCTCTACTAGTTTCCTATATTCCGGACAGCGCATTGTTTTGGTCCTGAGGCCTTTTACTTTATACAGGTAACAGGCGTTTGTGCAATCTTTAAGCTTATAGCCGCCGCACCTGTGGCAAGTGTCGCCCGCTTCTTTTGATTTGCATGCATATGCCACGTGTCCTACTTTTCTGCACTTGTAGCACTTTGCTGGGGTAATAATCTCTCTTGTCCTCCATCGAGACTATCTATCCCTTATTCTTTTCTTGCTCAGCAGATATTTTGCTGCCTTTTTTGGGACTGTAAGGAACGCTATTTTGCTATCCACCCTGCCTGGTTTTTCTGGTATTCTAATGCAATTTTCAGTTATTTGATGGCTCTTCCCTGCCAGCACCTTGTCTACAGCCTCCTTTACTTCTGCTGTTGTTGTTATTGGGCCTAGGTCCATTAGGGTTTGTTCCTGCTGCCAAGTCACCACTTCTGCCATACTGTCTAACTTGCTGCATATGATTTCTCTAACGTATTTCCTCTATCTGTCTGCTACTTTTGATTTTTAGTAAGATGTCGTCCTCTTTGGTCCTCCTGATGCTGTATATGTTTATGCCGTTTACATTCACGTTTGCTTTCAAGTTCCGCATTATGTCTGCGTACGTATTTCCCTGCTTCGGTCTGATTATGAGGGTCTCTTGCTTTACGGAACTCCGTATTCTCTCTTACGTTTGTCAGTTTGTTATTACCGGTGTGTACAGTGACATTGTCTTCTCTGTGAATGTACTCCAGGGTTTTCCTAAAATCAGTCTCCCTTCCCACGTCGAAGATGGTAATTAATGCTGTTTTTTTTTCTACCATTTTTTAACATTATTTCTCTGGCTTTACTTGCTTGCATCGTATATGCTGCGCATGTCCTCTTCAGATTTGTCGCCTTCTCCACTGATCGGGATGATGTATATATTGTAAATGTATTTCTCCGCATTGTTCTGCGGCTCACCGTTCTTTGTAAAGAGAGTATTTTTGGTTACGCAACATATGAGCTTTCCTGTTATCAATTTGTTAGTTTTGAGCGTACATTCTATGTGAGGGTATTACCAATATCCTGTCTAAGACTTGGTTGATCAAGCCAAGGATTATACCAGGTCCTTGTCTTCCCCATATGTCGGTGTTCTCTTTGCTTTGTGTGTTATTTTAAAGGTTTCTGTCGGCCACTTAAGGTTGATTACGTTTTTAAAGTTATCAAAGTTGCTTTCTCCAGCCATTGCAACCTCAATAATTTTAGTAACAAGCTTTCTCTTCATCTCTAGTTTGTTTTTGGTCTGGGTAGTGGTTTCTACTGAGGTCTGTTTTCGACCATCTGAATTTTCCCATTGCTGGGAAGCTTTCTAACTTTTCTTTCCAGATCCCCTATTGACTTTTTAATTTCTTTTTTTGTGTTACTATTTTCTTTTACCAGTTTGGTGAGCTTTGTCGACTCATCCTTTATCTCGTCCATGGTCTTTTTTAATCGCATATATTCTGCATGCAGCTTGTTTAATGCTGCCTCAGTATTTTGGTTCATATCTTGTGTTGCTATCAAGTCTTTGTTAGAATCATATGCTTCAGCCTCGCTGCGTGGTCATATTTGAAGCTTTCTTTTTTTGTATTGCCCTTGCGGAGTTTAGCCGGCTATGTATGGGTTCCTCTTTTTTATTTGGACTAAAGCTACCCATCTTTTTTATAGTGGAGTCCAGTTTGTCTTTGTCGGTTGACATTGTTTCCTCTTCAGTATCGTCTTCCGTGCTCGCGTTATTTCCTATGTGTGGCGTATCATTTCCTGTTATTTTTTGCACTATTTTGATTGCTTTTTCGGCTGCAAAGTTGTGTGCTTTCGTAGCGCTGTGTTTTTTGCAAGATGTGCCTTCGGCCTTGCTTAGCTCTACGAACTTGGTAGTGTCTAAACACGGTTTTGTTGGTGATCTACCAATATGTAACAGCTTTCTTTCTGATTGACTGGTTTAGTTCATTTAGTTTTAGATAGGCCTATCAATAGTTAAAAAGTTTCAATGATTTTTCCAAAACATTTTGTTTTTTTGCTTTCACCTGGTTTGGATAGAGTAATGATAGTCAAAAAGTTTTAATGGACTCTTTTCAAGAGAATGTAGTTTAGGATTTTTAGACTTTTTACACTTAGTAGTTTCCAGGCGTATCAGTAGTCAAAAAGTTTTAATAAATCATTTTCAAGAGATTTTGATTCTGGTTCTTTAGGGTGTTTGGTTAGTAGTCTATAGCTTGGAAGAAAGTTTTGTTCCGGGTGGGCTATGGTTGTCTACAGACTTTATGTATGGGCCTGTATATCTTCATAGTTTGAAAGTTTTAATAACCTCAGTAGCCTATGCAGATTAAAATAAGTAACTGTAAATTCTTCTTTAATGAAATTTGCCAGTTCTGGGTGTTATTTTGAAAGTTAAGTCAAGTAGTCTTTAGTGCGGTTGGGGTTAAATTGTGTCGCGTTTTCTTTGATTTCTCATTTGCGTATAGGCCACCTCATTGAACGATCGTTATACGCAAGCAATGCTTGATCACAAACGTCAATGTTACCATAAACGTTAATATCGTATGGTGAACAAATATTAGAGTTTTTCAAATAACCCGTCCACCAATTTTAGTTATTTTAATGGTGATTTCAGGTTCTCCAGAAAAGAACTCAAAATATTTACTAGCATATACATCAATTTGTGGTAGGCGTTTCTGAACGTTTAGTAAAGTATAATAAATGTGAGTTAGGCTATGTTAATCAGAAAGAGACCAAGCGCCACATTGATACAAGTCAAAAAATCACACAAGAAAGGTTTTATATCTTAAAATTTTAATTGATTATAATTATTAAAAAAATTATTTTTGTAATTTTTTATTGGTACTTACCATTAGTGTAAATTTGGTTGCATACATCGCAAACACTAGTTTTTTTTGCTTGCCCTGTGTAATGTACTGATGTAAGTTTTTTTTTTTAATTGTTTATCTTCAGGATTTGAATCTGGAATCTTTGGTATGGGAATCGAGTGTTTTCTAGTTTATTTTGGTTTTGGTTGGTTCAGTTAAAAGAAGATATAAAGTTTTCTATGTTCAAGATGCTGATGAACAAAATTTTAATTCGAGAAATTAACTTTTAAGCCACATACTAAGCCAATGGTTGGTTGATTAAATTGGTTTGTGGAATAGACTAGGCCTTCTTCCGCCAATTTAATCGTGTTATGAGCCATTCTTGACTTTGTAGGCAGTTTTTCCAGTAGATTAGTGCCACTTGCTTCACAATTCACTGTAGGCTGAGTTTTGTAATCATTAGAGTCAATCCAAGTGTTTAATGAAACTTTCTCGTTAGTAGTCTTTTTGATGACTTGTTCCTAAGCTACGACCTGTGCCCACACATCCAATGAGAAACGGAATAAATAGATCTAGAACAAGCACAATATTGCGTTTTATACCTACCGCCAGATCGGGATTAGTAGTTATTGTTAGTAGTTAGGTTAAGGAGTAAGTTTTATAAAGAACAAAGAAGAGGGAGTTTGGCTCCGCGAGGTCACCATCCTTGAAAGTTAAATTTATTTTTCTTGCGTTTAATTTAGCTTCCTGCGTTTGATAATGATTGAAACTAATCCAATCAGTTGGATAACTGAACAAATAACTAAAGTAACAAAATGAATCCAGATCAGAATAATTTCTTGTAATTCAAACTGATCCAAACAAATTTGAAGTGACCAAATTGATTGTAACCATCTAAACTGTTCTAATGTGATGAAAAATTATCCAAACTAATTACTAATGTAATTTAATATAATCCAAACTAATCTAGACAAATTCAAAAAAAAAATTATTGATAAGTAATAATCCAAACTGTTTGTTTGATCCAAAATAACTCAAAATTACAAAACTAACCCCAAGTGTTTTGAACTAATCCAAAATGTTTTGAACTGATCACTGCAGATCAAAAGTAAACAAGACTGATCCAAACTGATGTGTTAAAACTGTGGGAATCTCTGGAATCAATTAACATTAACGTTAACACCATACAAGCCATAGAGAACTTCTATAAAAGAGTGCTGCATATCTTCAATACTTTTTAAGATATATTTAAAGCAGATAAGAGGAGCCGAAAGAAAAAGTGCCAAACGATGAGTATCCCAGAAAATGAATAAATGCTGCATGCACTAAATTTTGCGGAAGTTCATGTCTTTTTGCACAGGACTACAAAGGCATAGACTATATGACAAGAAAGCTGATATAGAAATACCAATTATGAGGGTTGGAGATAAATATACAGAAAATTCAGTATATGTGCATAGGAGAAGCAGAAATTAATAGTTGAAATGTAAAGATTATAAATATTTGGGCACAAAAATCAGCAACGACGGAAAATTTGAGAGATCAGAAAGAAAAATACACAGGATAAGCGGGGAATATTACTGCTCAACTCTGTTCTCTTGAACCAGAATATTAAAAAAAAAAGTAGAAACTCGTATATATTTTTTCGTCAATTGAAAAGAGCCCTAGAAACTTGTCAAATAGATTTTTGAAAATCAGAGAGGAGATGTAGATTAGAAAAAATAAACAACGTCAGAATAAGAGAAATAATGAAAGTGGAAAGAACAAATATAGTGGATATAAGATCAAAGCAACTGAAATGGTTTGGTCACATCCAGAGAATGGAGTAACAAAAACTACAAAAAAAAGTTTGGAAACCTTCTGGACAAAGAAAATGAAGAAAGCCAAGATGAAGCTGGAGAAAAGAAGTTAATGCGGAAATCGCAAAATGGAGCAAAGAAATCCTGGAACATGAGAAGATAGAGAGGCATAGAAAGAGAACACTGCAACCAATTAGATAGAATAGAATAGAATAGAATCTGAATAGATCCAAATGATACTGATTTGTTGAAGTCATTCAAACAAATTTAAATTAGTTGGATTACTCAACTAATTAAAGTATCAAAACTGAACCCAAGTAAACAAATCAAAATGACTTCTTGTAGTCCAAAGTGTTTTAAACTAATTCAAAATGTTTTAATCTGATTGCTAAATTGATCAAAAGTACCTGATTCAAACTGATGTGTTAAAGTGATCCAAACTGATCTAAAGTAATCTGAACAGATCTAAACCAATTTGTTGAAAATATTCATTAAAAACTATTTAGTAGCCCAATTTCTAAATTTATAATTAATAATGCTAATCCGTAGTAATCCAAACATAAAAATAATCCAAACTAATCCAATCATCACTGAACAAACTGATGTAACAAAATTGATTCAAAATAAACCAATTGGATCTGATCTTATGTATCAATTACCATTTGACGCAATAGTTTCCGCATTTTGTTTTGTTTTTTAGATAACAATAAGCAATTTATTGATGTTCATAAATGTCATAAATGTTAACAACTTATTATTTCAGTGTTTACAAAGGCCTCTAAACGTACGTGTTAATAACATACACAACAGACGACAATAAAAATTTTATTGACCTTCATAAACGTCAAAACTAATAAATATCTGTATTAAAATAATACGCAAATAACATATGTTAATTATCATACGTTTTCTAACCTACATCAATTTTGACAATCTAATTAGAAGCACAAAGTATTGAAGAGAGTGACAATTTGTTTTTAAACAAAAATATTACTTTGAAGGAAAGTTCCTTTTTATTCATACAAATCATAGCTTGGATTGATGTAAACATTAAGTTGTGTATCAGCATCTGCCATAAATATCTTATTTTACAATAAATACGTTAACGTTGATATGTGATCAATGACAATATAGCTGTACACTTAATCACAATCGATATTATTGATTACAGAACAAATAAAACTAACTCGGCTTTTGGTACCTCAGAATAATTTCCTCATAAGAAATGGTGCCAGAACAATATTAATAATAATTAATCAATAAAATAGTTAGAGCTCCTTACTGTTAATATTGTACAAACCCACTTAATTATGAAAGCTCACACAAAGCGCAACAATGCAATCAATAAAGCACTAAAAACATTTGTTCCTACTGAACTTCACACACTCTGAACATAAAAGCGCAAACAAATCCTTAAAAAAGAAGCCATTTGAAGCAATATGCTGAGTAGTTTACTACCAATTTATTTGTACACGCAGCGCTCGCACAAAGCGTGGATTGTTTGATTTACACCGACTTGTTATTAATTGTTATGTTTTTTACTTGTTCCCCGCGAGATTTAAAATAAGCAGCAACAAGAACAATAAAAAATAAGTACAAAAAGTGATATTTATATGTTATAGTGTGTGGCGGTCCCTTTTAACATTTACGAGCGAACTATATATAGTTTAAATACTAAAATAAATCCCGTATAAGCTGTGAGAGTATTACAGACAAGGTGACAGACTAGAATTCCACCAATGCTGAGGGTGTTGATTGACTGACAAGTCTCTGATATAGTTTATTTACATAGTACGTTGTTAGTGATAAGTCGCTAAAAGATATTCAGATGTTAGATTATATTATAATATATATTTAATAAAAATGCATGTGAAAAAAAAGTATCGATTAAGTTATAGGTCTGGTCCGCAGGTGTGTAGGCACCGATCCGACATATTGGCTTAGTTTGTTGATTTACACTTAGTGGAAACGGATACAAAGAGATTTTTTATTATTTCGCTTTTTTAAGAATAAATCTGTAGAATGGGATCCATTGGATATTGAATAGTGATTGTTTGGGCGGTCGTGGAATCTTTTGATCTCCAGGATGTATACACACGGATCGTGCTTTCTTAAAGAGTTTTTCCTGAGTTATGAGATACTAAAGTCGCAATTTATTTTCAACCCTAAATTTTCCTGCCCACGTAAATGATATTAACTATTTTTAAATGGTACGTACAAAGCAATTCTGAGATTTATCAATTCTATCTGTTTATAACAAAGATTGTAGAAATTAGTACTTCAACATTAAAATTGCATAAACAAATATTGTTGCTAAATTCTTTTTACCCAATTTCATTAGTTAAGAGTTTTGTTAAATGAAGCTACATTATACTTATGGTGAAAAGACATCAATCAATCGTGTAGCGACGCATGGTACTTAAGTCACAAATTAATCGTTACAAAATAAAATGGTACATTTAACCACTAAGTAGAAGCACAAACAAACAAAATTAAAAAAATTAAAAAAAAAATCCGTAGTTACTTAGTCTTCAAATGTGGACACGTTTTTTTTAATTTTCTGACATCAATATTTGATTTTTTCTAATTTAAATTAATTTACATTCATGTCAGATAATGAAATGTTTGTTATTGAAGAATTTTATTGTAAAACTACCGGATTTAATACTCACTGGTCGGGTACAATAGCCGGATTTTATCAATCAAAACCGGTAGTATTTGATCGGACAAATACATACCTAATCCTGGCTGTTAATCATCTTCCCATTTGCATTTTTAGTATTAAATTATAACCTGATGATAGATAAAATCCGGTATGAATAAATATTTAAATCCGGCCTTGTAATGTAACATTTCACATGGCTTTATTTTAAGATGCTTATTGAATATTATATTGCCAAATGTTTAGACATGAAAGCCGGCTACAAATATATTGATCATAATTTAAAGTATGATAATTATAATTTTTTTTTGCTTTTTTTGCAGGTTTATTATCGCAGTAATTTTCTTTATTTCACTGTATTCTCGTCTTTTTTCTACAAAAAAAAAAAAAACAATGATCTTAAATATATTTTTATTGGCGTCTTTCAACAAGCAATTCCTCCTTAACGTATTCACTGTATTTTTAAAATTTGCATTTTAGTTGCGTTATTTCCTATTTGAGTAGAATATACTTTCTTCATTTCTTAGTTTATCTGACCATATTCAATGATTTCAAATGCTACGCAAAACATAAAATTTCAAACTGTTAACAAAAACAGTCGTAACAACACAACATATTTCTCTTCTTCTTGATCCAACGTCGTGATAGGCGTGTGGTGACATATTTTTGTAACATCTCATTAAATTCATCTTCCTCCAGGCGATCTATTACCTGATTAACGGTGTTACGCTATCTGCTTCTATTTGTTGTATCTCGGACTCCTGTTTCAATATTTGAATAAAATAGATTTTATATTTTTCTTAGTCTATTGAGAGGCCTCGCTCTGCTCAGCTTGCCATCAGATTTGACTTGTACTATAATTTTCTCTATGTAATATGACCAAGAAACTTTAAAATGCAGCTATAGACTGTTCTGGAAAGTTGTTATTTGGGTTTGATTTCTTTAAGCACTGGTTTGCATGGCAGTCCGTGGTACTCTCAGCATTCTTCTCCAACACCACATCTCAAATAAATCCGCGCGTCGACGATCTGTAGCTCGCAACGTCTACGTTTCTGCTCCGTATATAAACACAAAGATTATGAGTGTTTGGATAAGGTTGATTTTGGTGTTTTTTGTTATGTTATGCTCTTTCCATATTGGTGTTAGCTGCAACATAGCTGTCCTTTCCAGCTGGATTTGGCGTCGTATATCGTATATGGCGCTTAAGTAGATTAAATAATCTACAACCTCGTAGTTGCTAATTTGATGTTTGTCATTTGCACGGTCTAAGATCATAGTTTTAGTTTTTGGTAAGTTTATTTTTAGACCGTAATCTAATCAGATGTTCTCTAATGTTTCAAATTGGCTGTGGGTAAGCATTAGCAAGTCGTCTGCCAAGCAAAAAATGAAAAGTCCGCTTCTAGGGTACGGCCACAAAACAGTCCATAGGATATGTCAATTTTAAATTGGAACTTTCTGTATTGAGCTTCCTTCTAATTTTTAATAAAATCAAGTCTTTCAAGAGATTTTTTCATTTTGACAGACGGTAGAGTCGGTGGCTTTTGTGCCAATATTTGAATTTAGTGCCCAACTTAAAAAGAAAGCCTGAAATGATCAAATTTTGTTTTGTAACTGTAGAAAACGTTCTTTAGACGTTTCAATCAAGCTACGTCTCAATGATATCCATATTTCAAATCACTTTTGAAACTTTTTAAATAAAAAAATGCTAGTTTAATGAATCAACCAATCAATGCGCGGATTTGCTTCTGAAACTCGAGTTTTGTACTCAAAAATATTGGAAAAAACTAAAACTTCAAATAAAAAAACCAATACTGATATCAGTTGTTCTTAAATAGTTCTTCTGTTGAATCAAGAATTGCCATCTAAAATCCAAAAAATTGATTGTTTGATGTGCAAAAATTAAGCAGCGCGTCAATAGCTCTTCTTTGTAATCTGTTTTTCAACTGCACAATTTTCAAATTTGTTGACATTGTGCATGGCTTTATCGCTAAAGTTTCTTATCTATGAGAAATTTTTTATCAACTTTTTAAAAATTTGGAAGCCAATTTCCGTAAAAGCCTGCAGCAATGCGTCAAAAAATATTTCGAGTAGATGATTAGATATAGTAATTCTTCACTTTATGCGGCATTAATAGTTTTCTTAGGCTGATATGCCAAAAATCTAAACTATCTAACTAATCTTCACTTTAGGTTTTATTTTGAAAGTAAAATAATGGTTTTTAGCATTTCCTATGGCAGATGGGTGCTTAATTGACCTTAATAATACTTCAAAGGGGTTTGCAATTTAGCAAAAATGGATGATAGTTGATACAAGCTGCTGAACTGTCAATTTCTTTCAATGCACTTTTCAGTCTTTTGATATTTCTACGGATTAATGGCCATGCAATTCAATTACACATCACTCTAATGGCGTATATGGTACGGTAAAAGATTCATTTGAGCTGTATCATGTTATTATAGTAGTTTTGTAAACTAGCCTTTGTAAGTCCACATCTCAGGTAATTGTGGTTATTATCCTGGTCGATCAAACACTACATCTAATACTGGTCTATTGGTTTTGAATTGACTTCTGGGTTTGTCCTATGATATAAGGATGCAGCGGTCAGTCTCTATATTCTGAATTTGAGTTAGAAGGTAAAATAATTTCCATTGCACTTACGTTTTTTTAGGACTTTTTTGCTTTCTCTATTTGTAACCTAACTCTACTGTCTCAACATACAGCCAGCGTAAGTGATTGATGTACTACAACACATCGGTGAGAAAAGTTTCCATGTCAAGCCAACAATTCTCTAACATAAACTTACTTGCGTATAAAAGAACCGGGCACCACTTCTCCTGCATTTTACATAATCTTTTTTTTTTTTAAGACATAGTGAGGTTTTGGTCTTAACAAATGGCGCTAGAGATAACTAACGCATGGCAATACCTTTTGGTTTTCTTCTCTGCGTAAGTCTTGCTGTTAATTTGTCCTCGTCATTGTCATAGCATGTGGTACTAGTTTGAGGTTGGCTGGTTTCGGCCTCGTTCACGCAGTCTGCTGCGGCAACACATGCTGTCCCCGGCCCATCTTTCCCTATACTCTATTTTTTTTGCCCTATTTTCTACACTGGCATTCTCTTCTTCTTTCTCCCATTCTTGTGTTATTCAGCCTAGATATTTGCATTGTTCTTAAGTATTTTTTTAATTTTTCTATATCTTCATTTACTTCTTCCTTGTCGTACCCTCTTTCTTTCATAAATTTTTTTTGCAGCCCCATTAAGCGCGTCCCTTTTGGTAGTCTTACAATTGCCAATTTAACTTCTATTGAGATTTTTTAATTTCCATTTAGGATTAGTTCTTTGTGTCTCTTGGTTGCCAGATATACTCTGACCATTTTGAAAGTTGTATTTTCTGTCAACCTCGACATGGCGTATCTTCCGTTTGGAAATTGTTTAGTCAATTCCATCAACTTATTTTTCTTGAGCAGTTCACTCTTTTTCCTTTTTATTTTTGCAATTTTTGTTGGTACTAATGTTTCAGTATATGTTCTTCTCTTGTATCTCTGTTCACCTTCCATTGCTTGGCAGGCATAGTTGTTTTGACATTCTTTATTACTTTTTGTTCATATTCTTTTGCTTCCATTTAGCTTTTCGCTCCTCTTTCCTTTGTCTTCTGTGTGTTTACCAAAATCTTAGTTTCAAACTCCTTTACCTTTTTTTTTCAGTATTGTCGTTTCATAGTTTTTTAATGCTCTCCATTTGTTTTTGTCACTCAGGCATATTTTAACGATTGTAGATTTGTCTATTTTGTTTTCTAATACCTTTTCTAGCGTTTTCCTATCTTCCTTCCACGCTTCGCACTCTACTAGCGTATGTTCTGCGTCGTTATGCGTGTCTTCTTGACAAAATATACATTTTTCTTCTTTCTCCATCTTATTTATTTTTTGTATGTACTTTCCAAAGGCTCTATGTCCGGTAAGTAGTTGTGTTGTATAATAACACGTCTTCGGTTTTTTCTCTACCTTTTCTTTTATTTTTGGTATTAGTTCCCTTGTCCATTCTTCTTTTTTTCTTTCTTTCCACTGTCTTTGCCATCTTTCCATCATATTCTCTCTCGCTTGTTTTTTTGCTTCTTGTTTACTAGTTTTTTCATTTACTTTTTTCTTTATACCTAATCTTTCTTCCACCATCAAATCTGCGGGTAGTGTCGCCGCAATTACTTCTAGTGCCTCCTGCGACACAGTCCTGTAGGCCCTGCATATCTTTAACGAACTTGCTCTCATAGCTCCTCTTACTTCTTTTCTGTTTTTTTTTTGTCTTCAAAGCTTCTCCCCATGTTTCTGCGGCATACAATACTTTACTTCTAGCCGCAGTTGCTATTAGCTTTTTTGCCCCTTCTCCTGGTCTTCCCTTGTTCGGCATAAGCCTACTAAGAATTTCTTCATTTTTTTTGTTTCTCTTACCGCTTCCTTAACCTGTTCATTCCATCCTATTGATTTGAGTGTAACTCCAAGGTTTTTAATTTTTTATCTTATGGTTATTATTTGTTCACCTACCTGTATTTCCCCTGTTTGTCCTCTTTGTCGATAGCCATGCCGCCTCGGTTTTCTGCGGAGCCAGATCTAACCCTTTATTTCTCATCCATTTCTTGATCATCTCTATTGCCAACTCTAACCTTTCATTTAGTACTTCTATGTCTATATCCCTACTTACCAAAGTCACGTCATCCGCAAATGCCGTTATTGTCACTCCTTCCGGCAGTCGCATCTTGAGTAGCTGTTTATAAACTAAATTCTATAGTTTAGGACCTAGTGCAGAACCCTGTGGTACTACTCTAGCTAGCTTAAATTTTCCATTTTTGGTCAGTAGATTTCTCTTTTGAAGGTAGCTCCATATTATCTTGGTAGTTTTATTTGTGTGTTCTTTTTTTTGCTGCTTCTATAAATGCTTCCCATAGTACGGTGTTGAACACAGTGGTCTTTTTCTGTATGGTCCACTGTTTGTTTCTTTTGCTATGGTTTTTACCTTTTCAATGGCTCCTACAGTCGTTCTTCCCTTTGTAAATCCATATTGTTCCTATTCCCATCCTTTTTTTCTTCAATTTCCTGTTCAACTCTCAATGTGTTGATCAAGCATATCGATATATATGTCGTTGTTTTGCCTGCTTACTTCTTTTTCTCAATTAGTACTAGGTTTGTATCCTTCCAGCAAGCCGAAAAAAATCTTTCCTTCAGACATTTGTTTATTATTTGTGTTATATCTATCTCATTTCCCTCTAGCGCTGCTTTCACTATCGCCGTTGTTATCTTGTCTAGATCGGGTGCTTTATTATTAGGTTGTTCTCTTATAATTTGTTTGATCTCCTCCTCTGTTGCAAGGACTGCTTCTGTTTCGTCAGCTATTCCTGCTAGTTCTTCTACTACTCTTCTAGTTGGAATCAATTTTTCAATGATTATTACTACATTTTCTTCTTCCTTTAAGCACACTGCCTTCATTCCTCCTAACTTATTATTTATTTAACTTTTCATACTGTCATTGATCGCTTCCTTTAAAGCCTTTCTGTCATTTTTTAGTTTTTTTCAGTTTCATCAGAATCTTCTCTTCTTCTTCTTTGTCTTTTGACTTTTCTTGGTCTGCCTGTGTTGGCCGTTAAGAATCTTTTTAATTTTAGCGTCGCATGTCTCTTATTTGCCGCTTAAATCTTTCTCTGTCTCTGGCATATTCCTCCCAGCGGTCTTTCCGGGATGGTCGGTACGCGAATGACCACGCGCGCACATGATGCATCGTAGCCGGTTTTGACCCAAAGCGACAAAACCACCGTATTTTTGTCAAGTTTGAAGTTAAATAACGCTTCCCCCAATAATCGTTCTACGATATTCCGGATACTTTGCAAAACAATTGCAACTTGAGGTCAAAATAGAGTTAAAGACCTAAAAAATGCAATTGTTTCAAATGTTTTGGAAAACTTGGTAGGTCTAAGCAAAATCCAAAAATACGCTTCTATAGTACGGTTCCAAAGCATTGCATACAGTAAATTGGTTATGGATTAGAATCTTCTGTATTATATGAAAAATTAAGACAATCAATCAATCAATGCTTTGCAATTTGTACTTCCAGTAATTTATTGTAGTCTCCTTGGATAAACCGACAATATTTTGTTTAAGTCAAAAGAAATTTAAATTTTACAATCTTTGTATACCGATAAGTTGCCTAGTGAAGTTAGAACATAAGTAGGGACAGTGGGAACTGGGGTCCCCCCTCTTTTCTCTGCAAGCATTAATAGTATCTATGTCAAAAGAGGTAATAGTAATATTTAATCTTTTGATGACGGACCCTTGAGCGAGTGCGTGGGTTACTCCAAAACGGACAGATAATTTGAATTGGGGTTCCTGCTCACCCACCCAAGTGTTAGTTATCAAGAAATTGGAATTGTTTTTCTCTGCAAACATTAATAGTTTCTATGTCAAAGCACGTAATGGTAATATTTAATCTCTTGATGATTGACACTTGAGCGGGTTGTTGGGTAACTTCAATACATAAGTACGGACAGATAATTTAAACTGGAAATTGTTCTTCTCTGCAAGCATTAATAGTTTCTATGTCAAAAGACGGACACTTGGGCGGGTGGGTGGATCACTCTAGAACATAAGTGCGGACAGATAATTTAAACTGGGGTTTACAAAGCCGTGGAACAGTTAACAAATTAGATTTACAAAGCCATGGAAAGAGCTTCTCAAACCCATCAGGTTTGCGATGATAACATTCTAGGATTATTTTGCGCACTGATTTGCAGAAAAAATTATTAAAGCTCTTCACAAGCAAGTCAGAACAACCATAAGGTTCCACAAAAACTATTGCTAGCAAAAAACTTTGAAATCGTTTACGGAAGATAAACATCTAAAGTGGAAGATCTCCAAACCTTTGCGCAACAAAACAGTTCCTATTCCGGTCATCCATGGCAAGAATGAGCTTTAATGAATGAATAAAGAAAAAGCCAAAGCATTTGCTAACAGCCTCAAATAGAATGCTTCTTTTCTATGATAGATGACACTTATGGAACTCCTAACAGAGTTCTAAAATCTTGGAAAAGACCAAAAGTTTTCATAAAATTACCAACCAATTAGTCTTCTATGCACCGTAAGTAAGGTCATATAAAAGGTAATCTTGAAAATAATTTAAGAAAACGTGGAACTTAACCGCGCGACGGAGCACATTGTTAAAGGGTTTAAGATTGACAAAAACCACAAAAGTGGTATTTTTGGACGTAAAAAAAATCTTGAATAAGGTTTGGCACGAAGGTTCAGTTTTAAAACTGCACAGATTCATTTTTATCTGCGCCTTAAGCAAATAGTGTTATATCTAAAACTGAGAATTTTGAAAGTTTAACTAATAAACCATGTTTTTATCTCATGGTAGATTACGGTAGAAGTACTTCAAGGCTCTATTTTTTAGCCTATGCTATTTAAACTATACGTTGATAATATATTTTCGGGCTAGAAACACGGAGTTAATATGGCATAATATGTTGATGACATAGCAGTACTATACAGCTCTAGGTCTGAGATAACTTTCGATAAAAAACTTAGATACAAACTGCAGGTACAGTCCATCTTAGATAAAGCCAAATTGGCAATAAACTTTATATTTCCAATGCTCCGGAGAACATGTCGTTCCGAAACAAAATCCGAATGTACGCTTATTATCAGACCCAAAATCACGTTTGCATTCCCAATTTGGGGAACGGCTGCAAACCTTGTCTTTGTTTGTCAGAGCCAACAACCTCGACATTAATCTGTTGCGTCAGCATATCGCCTTGGACGAGAAATACTTCGCAAGTTGAGCTGAGCCAGACAAAGTAGAATACTCCTATAAGAGCTCACAACTTTATCCCATAGCCTATAAGGCATCCTATTTTTAATCATCCTTTAATATCCATCTCCAAATGGATATGATACAGTACCTTCAACTTTAAAACAAAGGTATATGATGCTTGTGTCTTACTCATAACCACCTACAGTCTGTAAGACGCAACTCTAACTAAACAGAGCCTAGAATGCTTAAGAACACCACAAAGAGCAATTGAAAGATCCATGCTCGGAATAAGCTTACAAAACAAAACACGTAATATCTAAATAAAGGCGCTGATGAAAGTAAAAGATATTGTCGAGCGTGTAGCAAAACTATAGTGGCGATGGGCTGTACACGAAGCAAGACAACATTTACGAAATGGAACGCTTTACACTTGAACAAAGTTGTAAAATAATAAAAATTTACTTCCAAAATAAAGAGAAAAGAAGTGCCTTCAACGCAGTTTGTGGACCAATTTGTGAAGCGAGTTTGCAAAACTGGATCATTAGTGGATAAAACAACACGTTCACGTTTTCGTCCAGTGCACTCAGCCAAAAAAAATAATGTTGTTGCTCAAAGTGTGCGTGTACATGCATCAACATCAACTCGTCTTCGTTCTCAGGAACTGAACATTTCTCGCACTTCTCTGAGGAGAATTTTTCGTAAAGATCATGGTTTGAAGACCTACAAAGTTCAATTAGTCCAAGAAATGAAGCCTCATGACCATTCCATGCGTTTTCAGTTTGCCCAATGGGCTAAAGATTGTTTGCCCAAAATTGAGCATTTTTATAAAAAAATTGTGTTTTCCGATGAAGCTCATTTTCATCTCTGATGCTATCTCAATAAGCAAAAAAAGTTAAACATCCACAACAAATAACCGTTTGATGTGGTTTTTGGTCCGGCGGCATTATTGGGCCGTTTTGCAATTGAAGCCCAAATCAAAAATTTACTAAAAAAATGGCTTAACCGGATGGGTTACTGTCAAGCCAGTCGTGACAATCATTTGAATGATGTTGTGTTTTATTTTTAAATAAAAATACCCAAACTTTTTAATAAACTCATAATTTTGAAAAAAAATATTTATTAGTTTTTTATTTATAGCCGATTTAAATTCCAAAAGTTAGATAGTCCACTCTTTATATCTTTTGTTCTCTACTGTAAATTTAGATGCAAACTAACTTGGTTTGTCATTTAAATTACCTTTTAACCCAGTAAGAGACACATACACTCGTGTTTCAAGGTATGCACCCATCATCAGTGCGCCTAGCATCTCACTGGTCAAAGAGACAGTTTACATAAAATTACATAATTATTAATCATGCTAACAAAGAGTTGGTTGACGATTTTTGAGATAATTTATATCTTGTATAAATCACTTTTTTACACCGTAAGGTAAAAAGGCAAAGGAGTAAATAAAATAAGTAAATCACTTTTATTAAATATTGAAAACAAAGCAGTTGGCTTTCAAATAAGTAACAAGGAATAGGAAATCGGACAATTCAGTCATCAATTTATTAAAAAAAAGTTATTAAATTAAATGCAATTAAAATTTGATTGGTATGACGGAAATATACTAAACACATAATAGTAAACAAACCAATTAAATTGCTGAATGCAAATATTTCAAAGCAAATTAAAATAAAACTTCTTCAAATATAAATTTACAAAAAATATATGACAAACTTAATTCCTTAAACTCCCCCTCTTATTTTATTACAACACACCCTCCTCCCAAAGATTATTCCTGTCCAGATATTTACACTAATACACGCTACATCTTATAAAATTGTCTTACCCCCTAACTTTAGCACCCTTTTACGAGCTACTACATTATTTACCGTCCCTATGAGTCAACACGGAATTACAGGTGATTCCTTGTAAGGGATAGAGAAAATGAAACCAGTCACCAATTACTCATTAATATCGTAATTAAGACATTAATCATGCAATCGTTACGTATTGCATCTGGATTAATAATTATGTTGTGTAAAATGTTAATAATATTTTTTTCATTGGAAGCTACCGGTCAATAAATTGTGTCATATTTACATATAAATGTTGATTGTATAAATCATGTGTAGATGGATTTCGCTTAATGAATTATAGGTTTAAGCATTATTAACACTTCATTAATTTAATGATATTTTTACGGTTCATATTTGATGCCCACGAGTAATTAAAACGATTGCGTTGATTAGTAATTAATTATTATATAATTTTTACGTTGGTGTGGACTATGAGCACCTTAAAGCCTCGAGCAATCTAGAGCCCCAAGTTTTATTCAGACAATGTTAATAGTATTTTTACAGTAATGAAGCTTGTTATTGTTTTTATATTACTAAATGGTACAAAATGTTTAAATTATTGTATGGTTAATGACCTATTCAATACAGATAATTTTTATTACACGCACTCAACAAGTTTTTAATAATTTAAAAACGAAAAGCAATTTTTCATATTAACTGCTTGAAACTAAGATAGTAATTATTTATGTGGAATTCAACACCTTCATCACGTACTTATAACATATTAAGACCATACATTATAAAAAAAACTACTCTGTCAGGTGTTCAAGATTTCCAGGAGATAAAATCACCACGAATTTAACGTAATCCAAGCCATAATGTTTGGTTTAATATAACTATATTATTGTAGTGCCGACAGGAAGAATATTAAAGCTTTTATAAATTTCCTTCGTGATTCAATCTCGTGCATTATTTATATTCAAAAGGATTTTTATGCGTACTTGTGTCATAACTAACATATTTCGAGTTGCGTGCGTTAAAGCAATCTATTTGTTGCCGCGTATCTTATTAATTACATTACCGGCATAAAACACAGCAAATAACCCCTAAATACTGGACGTGAACATGAAAAAAAAGCTGAAACTAAAATAAATGTGTGTAGAAAGCTTGTCTGGACGTCGGGTGTAGAAAAAAGCAGGCAGTCTCAATATAATAACGTCTGAAAGTCACGATCGACAGCTGGACGGAACGAACAATGGGACATCAGCGATTAGTTCCATGTAAACAAGGGCGTAATAAAAAAACGCGGCTACTTATGTTAATCAATTTTGTGTATTTTTTAATTAATTTTTTTATTGTTGTTTTATTGGTGGCTTCTGTTATGTGGACAGCAACTTGTTTTAGTACGATTATATTAAATATATTTGTATTAAAATGCCTGAATAGTTTCTTTCATTTTTATCAGTGATGATGTTACGGTTTATAATAAATAAGTGATGCCTAATAGGAACTTTGCAAACACACAACAATAGGTACTCTCTATTGATATATAGTAAATTAACCCTAAATAAATAATAGTAATTTTAGTTACTTTAACTAATGTAGAACAAATTTTGAACCTTTAAAACATCTCTCAGATGTTCCCTTAACTGAAGAAATGAGGAAAATTGACATATTGCAGTTTTAGACAAAATTTTAATTGAAGCTCCGTTTCTGAGACATCTGCGTTTTTCTGGTTTCCAAATTGCGCCCGAATTAAAAAAAGAAACACATTTTTTTTCTAACTAAATATTGCTCAAAGCCAAAAATCGTGCACCTCCCTCCCCTCTCTTCACTAACCTACTAAAGCCCAAACAGACTTTTAAATGAATAAAGAACGTGAAAACAACTTTTATAGCCAATGCTGGACTAACTCCCAAAAATATCTTAGAAGAGTTCAAAGATATCGATTGCTTGGTATCACCCGTATTGAAAGTTAGCTAGTGTCGTTGCAGTAGACCTTGACTTGGATGAATTCCTTTGAAGAACTAATATTTTAATTCCATGTTATGCGCAGAAAGATGTTCTAGCGCAAACAATCAAGCAAACACAAAATATAAATGTGGAAAGTAAAGTAAATTGTTGTAGTCGTATGTGTTAATGTTTACACAGTAAATAAAGAAAGTACACGCTTTGAGTGTTCTTTACTTACTTTAATCCTCTTGGCTCCGATCGGAGTATAGGGCTTCTACGAACTTTCTCCACTCTTCTCTGTTTTTCGCTACTGCTTTTACCTTCGCCATGTTATTTCCTTCATCTCTATCTCTTTTGCTGTACTTCTCTTCTATGATTCTGCTGGTGTGCCCACTTTCCTCTTCCCTGTTGGTTGATAGTCTAAAGCTTGTTTTGTTATGTCATTCCCATCTTTCCTCAAAGTATGCCCAATAAACTTCCACTTTCTTCTATTAATCGTTATTGCTACTGGTTCTTGTTTAGTTTTTTCCCATAGTTCTTTGTTCGTTATACGGTTTGGCCAGTATATCTTTAAAATCTTCCTTAAGCACTTATTTACAAATGTTTGTGTCTTCTTTATGACTCTCTTTTCTGTTTTCCATGTTTCTGATGCATACAATAGTATGCTTTTCACATTCGTATTAAATATTCTGACTTTAGTTGCTAGTGTTAGTTCATTGGAACCCCAAATTTTCCTTAACATGTAGAACGCATTCTGTGCCTTGTTTATTCTTGCATTCACTTCTTCTTCTATTCTTCCATTTTTGTCTAGTATACTCCCCAAGTAGCAGAATTTTTGCACACTCTCTATTTCTTCTTCCTCAACAAATATTCCCATCTCTCGTTCAGTGTTTATTTTTATTATTTTTGTCTTCTATGTGTTTATGCTGAGTCCAATCTTTTTTGCTTCTTTGGACAGTTTTTCGGTTTTCTTCTGCATGTGTTGTCTTTTTTCAGATATCAAGCATACATCATCGGCAAATTCTAGATCTTCAAGTTGGCTGAAAGCATTCCATCTTATTCCTGTTTTGTTTCGTGTTGTTTTCTTCATAATCCAATCCACCAGTATCACAAATATTGTTGCGATAATATGCATCCTTGTCGCACTCCGCTGTCTATCTTTATTGGTTCAGTTAGTTGCCCATTATGCATAATTTGCGCGGTATAATTTTCGTAGAAAATTCTTATTACTCTGATGTACTTGGACGGAAGTCCGTATCTTCTTAGTATGTCCCACATCCTTTCTCGATCCACTCGATCAAAGGCTTGTTTAAAGTCGATGAAGTTTATATATATCTTATTCTGCCATTCCAGGGTTTGTTCCAGTATGAATCTCAAAGTACTTATATGATCTGTACATGCTTTGTTTCCCCTGAATCCGGCTTGGTTAAGTCTAAGTATTCGGTCTATTTCTCTTTTCATCCTCTCCAGCATTATCTTTGTCATTACCTTACTTGTTACATTCAGCAGCGTTATAGCTCTCCAGTTTTCGCACTTCGTGTGGTCTCCTTTTTTCGGTATTTTAACAATTATTCCCTTCTTCCATTCCTCGGGTACTTTCTCTTCTTTCCATATCTTGTTTATTAGTATGTACAGAATGTTTGTTGAGGTTTCTCTGTCTGTTTTTAGTAGCTCTGCCGTGATGCTATCTATTCCGGCTGCTTTTCCTCCTTTTAGTTGTTTAATTGCATTGTTTATTTCCTCATGTGTAAATTCTGTTATTGGTAAGTTTAGTTCCTCGCTTATTTCTTCCTCTTCTAGTTTTTGTTCTATCTCTTTCTTAACATATACTTCTCTGAAATATTCTAGCCACCTTGCAATTATTTCTTTTTCATTTTTTAATATTTTACCCTCTTTGTTTTTCACATGCACGGTGCTTGTTGTTCCAGTTTCACTCAATTTCTTTGTTGTTTTATATAAAGTTCTTAAATCATTTTGTCTCGCCGCTGTTTCTGCTTCCACAAGTAGATCCTCTTGGTACTCTCTCCTATCTCTCCTGGCACTTCTTTTAATTTATTTATCTTTTTCTTTATATTCTCTTTTTAATCGCTCTTTGTCTTCTTGTTCTTTCTCTATTATCTTGTGTTTTATTTGTCTTCGTTGTTCTATTTTCTTCCACGTTTCTTGAGACAGCCATGGTTTATTGGTTCTTTTTTGTATCCCTATTACCTCCTTAGCCGTTTGTTTATATATGCATTTATATCTTTCCCATAATTCTTCAATTGTACTTTCTTCTGGATTTGGGATTGTGTTGGCTACTTCTCTCAATTTTGTTCTATACTCTTCTGCACACTCACTGCCATCTTTCAGCCATTGTACATTGTATCTTTCTCGCTTTTCCATTGATGGTTTTTTTATACTGGCTAGCTTAATCTTTATTTTCCCTCTCACCAGCATATGATCGGAACCCACATCTGCTCCTCTCATCGCCCGTACATCTAGTAGGGAATGCCTCCATTTCTTGTCGATTGTGATATGGTCTATTTGGTTTTTCGTTTGGCCATCTGGTGAAGTCCATGTTTCTTTATGTATTCTTTTGTGGGGGAAGTCTGCAAACATTTCTTCATTTTCATTAATTACTCCTAGTGCTTCTTTTCCCATCACAGTCTCCCTTCCTGTATTTCATGACCCTACCTTGGCATTCATGTCTCCCATTACTATTAGCATGTCTTTTTTATGTCTGTTTTGTAATTTGTCGTAAGTTGACTGCAGTTGTGCATAAAATTCTTCTTTAGTGATTTGTTCTGCTTCATTTGTTGGCGCATACGCGTTAATTATCGATAGGTTTTTGAATCTGGCTTTGAATCTCGCCGTTATTATTCTATCAGATACCCCTTCCCACTCTATTAGAGCCATTGCAGCTTCTTTCCCTAGCATAAAGGCTACTCCGCTTTTGTGTCTATCTTCCTCCTGTGTTTTCCCAGAGTATATGACGGTTTTACCATTTTGCAATTTGGTTTTCCCAACTTCTTTCCACCTGATTTCGCTTAGAGCCAATATTGTTATATTATTTCTTTCCATTTCTTCTGCTACTTGGTGTGACTTGCTTATTTCGTACATGGTGCGAACATTCCAGCATCCTATATGTTTTATCTTTCTCGTGTCCATTGTCATTGCCTTAGTTGTCATCATTCTATCCGTCCGGTTTGTTTCGAGGCTCGTAGAAGTTTCGTTAGCGGCTTGTGGTTTTTTACGTGACAGGGTTGCTGGCCCTGCGCACAACCCTCCTCCTTTTTCAGCCGGGCTTGGGACCGTCCTTGGCGGAGTTTTGAGTGTTCTGCACAGACTAAAATATATGTCCGTGTTAACTTAGTACAAAAGTTTTTACAGAATGTAGAGGGCGTTTATCGGGTTTTTCAGATTTGACATTACTATTTCAACACTCCCACTATATCTAATCTGAAAAATTCTTAACTAAACCTAAATTGGTAACATGTTCATTATGCTTTAGCGAGCACAAACTCTTTGTCAATATATTTGCAGTCATCTCTGCTGTAGGTAAATAAGATATACTGACATATTTGTTTGTGACAGCCTCTCGCACAAAATGATATCTTACATCAATATGTTTGGACTTCTTATGGTGCACAGGATTTACCGACAACTTTTGCGCACTTTGGCTATCAATGAAAATTCTTATGCAACATAAAAAACCCAACAGTTCACTACTTTTGAAGCTTCCGACATGGTGCGATATTCCACCTTTGTGCTGGACAGCGCCACTGTAGCTTGTTTCCTGCTTTCCCAACACATAGCCAGTGTATGCTTTTCTGTCTTTTGTGTCGTTGGCTCAATCAGCATCAACATATCCTATTAACTTTCCATTGCCCATTTCATATTTTAGGGAGTAGTTTTTTGTCCCCATCAGGTATCTCAATATTCGCTTCTCACTCTTTCAATGTGACTTATTGTAGCATTTGTTATATTGGCTCAAAAAACTTACACTATGTGTCGGGTCTAGTCAAGACTGCTAGATACATTAGACGTCCTATTAGTTGCTGATAGGGTAATGATCTATTAATGTCTTCATTGCTAAAAGTTATATTCTCCTTAAGAAGTGTATTGGCCACTTTACTTTCTTGTATATGGATTTCTGCAATAATTCTTTGATAAATTCTTCCTGATCAAGAGTGATGAACCCTCCTTCCTTGTTTTGCTTGATTCTCAAACCTAGACACCTTTTCACTTTTCCCAGATCATTTATCTTGAAGTTTGAATAATTAAGGATTTTGTTTCGTCTGAATCATTTGAAAATACAAAAAAGTCGTCAACATATAATACAATTATGGTTAATAATTCTTGTTTTTTTTCAAGTTCTGATCTCTTATAGTTAAATGAAATTAAAAGATTGTCCACCCTTCTGTACCAGGTTCTGGAAGATTGTTTGAGGCCATATACCGCTTTGTTTAGTTACAAACCATGCTTTCTTTACCTTGTACCACAAAGCCTTTAGGCTGCCTCATATAGACAGTTTCTTCCAAAACACCGTTCAAAAAAGCTGTTGCTACATCTATATACTTTATATCTAAATCTAATTCTACAGAATGCGCAAATAAAAGCCTTAAAGTGGAATGACGCAGTACTGGGAAAAAAGTTTCATCGTATTAAATGCCTTGCTTTTGTGTAAAGCCTTTTGTCACTTTTTTTTTCTTCACATGCTTACTCAGAGGTTAGTTATCATCGTGGCGATTCTGATCATTGAAACAGCAGCTCGGAAAAGATCTTTAGAGGTGCAGCCCAACCAGTCTCTTAGGTTCCGCATCCCGGACATTCTGCGTCTTCCCACACTTCTTTTGCCTGCTATTTTTCTCCTGCATAATCAGCTGCAGTACATTATATTTATCCCTTCGCATGATATATCTCAAATATTTCAGCTTTCTAATCTTTATCATGTGAAGGATTTCTAGGTCTTTTCCAATTCTTGTGAGGACCTCGGCATTACGGGGTTTTGTCCGTCCATGAGATCTTCAGGATTCTCCGATACGTCCACATCTCAAAAGCTTGGAGTTTTGGCCACTAGACGCGCACGATAGCTCACTTTACCCTGAACGTAATTTTTTCTTTTAAAAACTAATTTGCAATCTACTACACAACTGTTTCTCGGTGGTTCGGATAGGTCCCAGGAATGTGTTTCATGGAAGGATTCTACTTCTTCTGTCATGGTTGCCTTACAAAAGTTGTTGTCTGGTCTTGATAACGCTTCATTTATCGTAAGAGGGCTACAATCTAAAGCTGTATTAGTTTTACACATATTTCTCAAACAATTTTGGTTTGGGTTGATCTTTTTGTTGCTTCTGTGTTATCTTTGCTTTCTAACTGAAATGTTTCTGCATCTTCTTCTGAAGTATCATATTGGTCTACAGCGTTAACTCCCACTGAATCTGAGACTCTAACACGCTATCAGTTTCTTTTTCCATTACAATTACATCCCTACTGATGATTACCTTATTCTTTGTTTCATCATACAGTCTGTATCCTATCGTGTATTCACTGTACCCTAAGAGAATCATTTTTTTTAGATTTCTTATCCCATTTAGTTCTTTTCACTTTTGGAAAGTGCACCATAGCTTGGTTCCCAAAAACGTTTATGTGGCCTACATCAGGTTTCTTATTGTTCCATATCTCAAATGGTGTTTTATACTTTATCCTTGAACAAATTGATCTGTTCCTTAGATATGCTGCAGAATCCACAACTTCTGCCCAAAACTTCTTTTTAAGATTTGCATCGAAAAGCAAACATCTTGCTTTTTCCACCAGAGTTCTGTTGATCCTCTCTGCTAAGCCATATTGGATTTAATAGCGTCCGTGCTGATGTTGATGGCTGAATGCTCGACCGCCATGATTAAAAGAGAAAATCTTTCAGGTAGGCCCGCCAGTAGAAACGTCCTATCAATTTTAAATCCGGTACTTTTTAGTTTCTGTTCCGTCTTCACCATTTGGTTTACCTATTCCGTCATCAAATTGCAATCTTCTAAACAAATAGAGATTAACATGCGGAGCAAAATTACTCTTCGTGTGAACTCTGAATTATTGAATAATTTTTTGAGATGGCCTTACGTCGTCTTTTGGTCTTTAATATGAACGTATAAAGTAAACATTATAGATAAAATCAACTTAGCTCTTGCTTTTGCGTCGTCTGCTGCCACCTTATCTTTAAGACACTTCTCTATAGAAAGTTTTCCACCGCAAACGTCGAATCACTATAATTCTCTCTTCCTTTCAACTCAAACTAGATTTCTTAAAAAAACACGTGGGTTCTGGGCCCATAACCTATTAATGTTCACACAGTGAATAAAAAAAGTACACGCTTTGAGTGTTCTGCACAGACTAAAATATATTTCCGAGTTAACTTAATATAAAAGTCTTTACAGGATGTAGAAGGCGTTTAGCGGGTTTTTCAAATTTGATATTACTATTTCAACATGTTGTGCGGTTTTTATCAAAATCGTTAGTTTCAAAGTCTCACAAGCCAACTTTTGTCAACCTTGCCTGATTTCAACAAGTAACACACCACGGACACCCTCACGGCGTCCAGTTTTTGACTGTGTCGCCTTGCAAGGTGAAGAGGACGATACGTCATGCGTCAACAGGGGTTGATAAAATTTCTGCCGGCAGGGGTGGAGTAAAACTCGGGTTTGTTTGTATTTTATGAGCGGTGAAAGAGTTTTTTAAGTGTGCGCGGTCATGATTTTGTCAACGGCGGATATGCTAGATCATAGGCATGGCGACAATCTAAGGGATCATTTCTTACGAACGTAAAGCAATTGACATGATAAAACCAAAGCAAAAAACCAACTTTCGACAAACTTAACGACCCATAATACTTCTTTAAAGTAAAAATGCACCTTACTATCCATCAAGTGCCAAAAACATCTAAACTGCTATGCTAAGGCAGAACTAAGCGGATATTGCTTTAAAAGTATGCAGATTCTAGCTTAGTGGCGCAACTTTTGAAGACGACGCACCACTAATCCAGAGAACCTGTAGTTATCAATAGCCGTTTCAAGGTTCTTTGGCTCTCCAGACAGGTGGCGCCATCTGCCGGAACAGCGCCAATTGTGCGGACGGAGGGTAAACTACAGCCTAGCGGACAATAGGTAAATTAAAGTTTGTCCACCTATCGGACGATAGTTGAACTATCACTTACAGAAACCTGTGCAGGAATCTGCTCGGACGATAGTTGAACTACTACTTGCAGAAACCTGTGCAGAAATGCAGGTTAAACAGTTCGGACAGCTGAAAGTTTGTCCACCTATCGGACAATAGTTTAAGACATATCAGAGCAGAAACCTGTAATGGATAACAAAATTGAAGAAAACTGTGGAAAAGATTGGGGCCGGGGTATAGAGTTTTCTACTGCAACATGCAGCATTCTATCAGTAAATCAATCTTCATCACAAAGAGGAAACAATCTGGTAAAACCCAAAAGGATTCAACAGTCTTTCACAACTCCACACACTTGAGAGTTTAATCGACCAAGCCAACAAAATTGAAAAAAACATTAAAAGAAGAAGAAGCACCATGAGTAGAGAACCCGGTCCGAAAAACGCCAAATTGGTCAAAAATTCTAACATCTGGCCAATCCCAAAACCACAAAGAAATCGACACAAATTTGATAAAACCACCGCAACAATTACTAAAAATAGAAGTTAGAATTGATGGAAAACTGATAAAGGCCTTCATCGACTCAGAGGCGAGCAAAAGTTTCACCAAATAGAAGTTTTTCCATTGCAAAATTAATAGTAGCGAGAGCCTCTCCCACCATTCAAGAGATAATCACTCTTTAATTAGGCAAAGACTTAATACTGGTAGTGCTATGTAAGTTTGTTTTAGTATAACTATAATAAATCATGGGTAAACATTTGAACCACTTACGGAAGGTACTGAAACGCATGCCAAAAAACGGCCCAAAATTTGTCAAAATTTGCCTTTGGACAAGAAGATGTGGAATACTTGTACCATAACATCACGGTTTGAGGATATAAACCCATAGAACACCACCTGAAGCTGATTCAAGAGCACTGACATGAAACAAGTCTAAAGATTCATGAGCTTATGCAGCTGGCTAAAGGAATACACCTCCAACTTTCTCCAAATTCCAATCCACTTATGGAGATACAAAGCACAAAGAATATTTTTAAATGTTTACCGAAAGCTGACGAAGCATTATAAAATGTGAGGAATTTGATAATTGCATGTCCACGCTCCGGTCTACACTACGTGCTGCAAACTGATGCAAGTAACACGAGAATGAATGCGGTACTATAACAAAACAAAGGATTGAGAAGACACAATTTCTTAAGTCCGGTTTATGACAACCAGAAAATGTGATAGTCTTGATTATCAAGAAATTTGAAACCTACTTAGAGGACAAAACATTCATTCTAACAACGAACAACCAGGCATTGGTATGGTTGAGAAACACAACTAACAAAATATCAAAATTTACCCAATAGACTTTAATGCTGGAGGAATTTAATTATACATTAAAACATGTACCCAGCACAATAAACCTACTACTCAACTCACAAAAAACACGGTCACATAATTATTTGCCAAGACCTTGCAGATACTGATATAATGGTACTACAAATCTACATATAACATGTTAGCAAACATTAATGAAGACACTGTAAAATTGTCTGGCCCGGCCATACCATCTCATCCGCTAACAAATCACTATCATGGTGACAGACGAAGTGCTGCATGCAAAGCAAGAGTGCCCACAAACTTGAGCGTTAATAGGAAAACTTTAAGAGATGATCTTGATAAACCACTAAATAACAACTTAAGTTATTGAGTCAGGAGTTATACTAAACTTACAGCGGCCACGACGAACTAGTGGTCCCACCAAACGGAACAACTGCCAAAAATTTGGGCTAAGATAAAATTGTCGGTAACATGGTTATACCACTGGCCAACCATCAAAAAAAGACGCGGACATTCGTCTGAAGAGGTGTGGTCTGCTGCAGAATAAAATTAAATGCTGCCTAGCCAGGAGCCACTTAGATCCTTATCAAACTAAAGGGCCATCGAGCGAGTGGCTTTAGACTACATCGACTCTTATAAAACGACGCGCGCCGGGAATAAATTTGCCTTAAGATGCATGAACTAGTGCACTAGGCGGGTCAAGGCAATTTCCGTACCGGCAGCCACCGTCAAAATGTTGGAAGACCGTTTGTTCTACCGATATGGCTACTCAAAGATCTCTTGACTGACAATGGCCCTCAGATTGTTAGCATTGCGGTAAATAGATGAAACACAATTCATCATACGTAGACGACATATCATCCACAAGTCAACCTTGTGGAGAAAAAACACGCGGAGTTGAAAAAGGTATCCAAGTTCTGATAGAAGAAAACCTTCAAAAATAGTGGAACAAGTTGCTGACACTGTCAACGTTCTACAACAACTATTGCACAGAATCTGCCACACAAAGCACGCCTAGCCAACTAATGCTTGAGTATAACCTGCGCAAACTCGGTGACTGGAAAGCTCCAAAATAAGAAGATCGAGACCAGAAGCCTTAGCTAACTAAACAGCAACAAGCAAATAACCGACCACGGCACTACCCCCAAGAAAAAGTTTACCTCAAATACTAGCCTGGTGTTAACCAATATTTTTCAATAGAAAATCAGCACAGGCAAAGATCCACGTCAACCCATTCGGCCTGCACCAACTGCGATAATGTTAACGTAAAAAAGGTCAAAGGAGGTTTGATGCCACGTGACTGGGCGTTGCCAAATAACAAGAGTAACCAACGAGCAGCAAGCAACACCCAACCAAAAAAAAGTCCACCAATGAGAACGCTTCGAACGAGAATCGCTTCGACAAGTTAACAATTTTTGGTTGGGACATTAGTCAAAAGCTTGCTATCAACGTGAGTGGACTTACTTTGGGTTAATACTAAAACCGCCTGAGCATATTTATAAAAGTCAAGAAGACAGTAGTAGAGAAGTCAACACCTTGCTGTTTATATTCCGGCGTTGGAGTAGTTAAAAATAGTTGTTAGTTTGGTATGACCACAAAACTAAATTTTTTTTACTTTGAAAACGCAGAACTATTCATTTGATTAACATTACTTATCTTTTTTCTATAAGAACAGTTTAGATAGCTTAATGAAAGCCTCTAGAAGTACTACACACTCAAAAATTGAAACTAGCTCCCACTAGTTAATAGCTTTTTTCTTTGCTATATTTTTGACATAAAGTAACTTACAAGAACAAGAGAGAATTGGCCAAGAATCAAATTGTACTTAAACATAATATGCAAACAGAGTGCTTACAGTAACTGCCTTTTATTATTTGGACTTTCAGGTGATAAACTATGTCATTACAATTTAATGAACTCTTGTGTTGTGTCTGTGAACAATATGTTAATAGCCACAGAAAAAACATTACTGTATAGACTTATTTGAATGTAACTTTAAGTTTTTGTCATTACCGTAAATCTGCATTTGTTGTCAAAATATGCAATATTTTTTGCAGTATTATGTATGCATAACGTATTAAATAATTATTAAATTAAGTGTGAAAGCAACTCAACAATAATTTTTGACTAGTGTGTACGCGGCTTTATAATTTTAATTGTTTGATGTTATATAAGAAATAACTATACTTTTATATGCTTGTTGGAGCATTAAACATTATATATTATTTTTTTGCCTATTAATATTATAACAATTTGATTTGTTGCAAATAATATATTTCATAAATAAAATGTTTATCTTTTGTAAATAGACATGATTTTTTATGTTTACAAAGTCTTCGAATTAATTTGTTTCACATTCATACTAATCTTCATTTATCACATACTTATAATTAAGTATATTATGTAAAATATGCCAACATGAAATAAAACTGTGTTATTAAATTTATTCTTGATACTTCAAACAACACATTTAATAATGCTTGTATTATCCAAACACTTGAATAAACTATGTACAAACCAATTAATACGTTGCACGTCTAATTAGGAACATCACGATAGCATTTCGTGTTAATAAGCCAGGTAATAAAATAAAAACACAACATCCTGATTAATAATTTAAAAAAAAGTAGAAAAAAACTTAAAAACAAGAAGATAATAAAGTCTGTTCGTTCCAATCAAGCTAATCGACCTGCACTTTATAGTAACATGTAATTATTTCATCAAATATTCTCGCTGCGTAGGGATTTCTTGTGAAATTTTTAATTGCCTCTTTCTTATAGCAGCAGCCAGCATAATTACATAGTCTCACTCATTTCTTTCGAAGTTAATAAACGAAAGAAAGAGTTGTGCGTAGCCCGAATGCACATGACGGACGTGTCTTTTGAGGAACACATGTAACTGATTATTATGATGTTGTATTTGTTTTGAAAGGAGAAAAATAATGCGTGAGCGCTGATTGAAATTTATTCATTTTAATTAAGTTTTCTTCGCTGTTTAATTTATATGTGGAACCACCTACTTAAGGAGTACCAAACGGAGGAGGGTATTTAAGCATGCGATGTTTTTTTTTTAAACAAAGTATCCCGACAGATTTAATATGCGGCGAGAGGGCCGTGTATTTTATTGCTTAGAATATGAAACCGGTTATTACAATGTCCGACAGAATTTTCGATACTTTAAATCACCTTTTTTATGAAATCCGCAAAGTACATTGTTTAGTGCCAGTGGCTAAGGAATGTTTGGTTCAAACGCAAAAATTACTTACCAGAAAAAAATTAATCAATGCTTAGCATTTTATTTCATATCATACATTATGTTATAATTCCTTAATGATAAATATTCTAGATACAATTTTATTTTTAGAATAAATTCGAATAATGTTAACGATTAGAAAAGTTAAAAAAAACTACTACTATTGATGGAAAATAACCTGTCCATTCCTACAACAAATTATTCTATGAATGAAACTTTTAGAATTGATTGAATTGAATAAAGTTTTTAAACCTAGCATTGCTCTATTTGGCATTAATAATCTTTTTCGGCTGATATGCCAAACATTGTTTATCTAGATAAAATAGGGAATGAAATGGTCAGTTACTAAAATAATGTTAGCTAAAAACAATGTTTTTCTTGGAATGTTTGACATATGTCGGAAGTTTTTTTTTTGACATTTTGTTTAGGTAACAAAGAGTATTCTGTAATTAGCCTATGTATAGCCTGAGGTCGATTGCTGTGTCTTGGTTCCAAAGTGAGCACGTAATAGATTTTTTTACGACGGTTGATTGCAGTGATCTGAGCTTGTTCATGCAATCGATATCAACAGAAAGAAATCTTACTCGTTATCAAATTATGTGGTCAAGCATATAGGTTTGTTACTGTATCAACTGCATAAAACTTGTAGTCATCAAACTTATATTATTTTGGGCAGATTATCTTTGATATCTTTTGTTCTCCAACATTGCTTTTAGTTATTTCTTTACAAAAAGTGTCTGTATGGTAATGCAACCTGGCACCGTAGTTCATTTCTGATTTTTTGTGTGGCGGTTATTTTGCGGTTTGGCAATTGTTACTATTAATAAGAAAGAAGAATCATTTCATCATGAATAGTTTTGGGCAAGTTATGCCATCAAAACATTGTTTTTACCATCTTAGAAACTCTTGGGGCAGAAAAGCTAAAATTATACTTCTTTTTTGGGCATATGCTGTTTAGACATTGTTTGTTATTAATTGTATCAAACATTAGGAGAACTGTTAGTTAAGGTTATCATTTAGCTTCAATAATTATTCTTTATATAAATCCGCCGCAGTTTGTTAATAAAAGTTGTGGATACATACAATGTTTGATTACTGCTCAGTTTAAGTTTGTTAAGTGTTAGTCTGCAGTTGTTACTGTTAAACATATTTTGGTAGCATTGTTAATACGGTGACAGCCCATTGCGAAATTTAGATTTGTTCAAGGACATATCCGTCAGTGAGCAATTTATCAATTACCTTTTTTTTATTGCATTTGGTTATGTTTTTTTTTTAAGAAAATATTCAGCACAACACAGCAACACAACAATTTAAGCCAATCAGGCATAATTTTGCATCCTGATATGTTAGAGCTGATAAAAAAATAACTTTGTTAGGTGTTGTTCTTGTTCAACTTTGTCGATTCTATTTCTACGCCGTTTTTGTAAGTTAAATAAGAGTTAAGGACAGTGGTATTAACCGATAATAAGTGAAGGTCTTGTCCAATGGTATCGACATATAACGCTGGTGTATCCGCATACATAGAAAGATTGTTCTAGTCCAATGTATGTATGGTAGTCATGCTGATTGAACTGTTTGTTGTAGGAAATTGTATGTAGATTCTCCAACCTTTGTCAATATAGATTCTACACATTTTCCAAATAAGTTTGTTTAGACTGGGCATCTCTTACCCTTACTTGTTATCGTAACATATGTCGGCCGAAATTTTGGTTAGCTCTGGTAGATAATTGGAATACATTTTTTCCAACGTTGCTTTTTGTAATTTTGGTCGATATCGCCAATTTTTTTATAATTTTATATCTTCACTCTTGCTTTTATTCAATATTCTTGAAACTCTGTAGATAATGTTCGTTAGTTCCTTCTAATGGCTTTACTCGTAGGATATTTACAACCTCTTGGTGTACCCTGCTGTAACGATTGATAGAAATATTGTGCTGGAATTGTAAATCAATATTTTTTTACTGTTTCCATAGGAAGGTTTTGTCGTCTAGGTCTAGATCTCTTGACTTTATTTTATTGAAAGTAGATGTTGCATGGATCTTTAAATATGATCTCAATCTAGCTTTTTCAGACTTTGGTGGGTAGGAAACCTTACAGCAAGTGGCTGTAGGATATTTGCTAAAAACATTGCATGGAAATTGTTGTAGCTCATTTTATCAATGCGAAAGAAGAGTAAGAACTGCTTGAAACGTTTTGCTAAAATTGGAAACTAATGTCACATTTGTCATGTTCGATAAACTCAACTAAATTTGTATATATATTTTTATTATTTGTATATAAAAAACAAAAAAACGTCAAAAAAATACTGTCTGGTAATGCGGATAGTCATAGACTCTAGCAGACGTTCTGTTAAGTTAACATCCTATAGGTTAAGTGGTTTTATTTAGCAATTAAAGAATAAAATCGGTTTTATGGCATGGCAAAACAATCTACTTCTAAGTGAGAATCAATCCAGGTAGGTGCTGTGCAAAGCAAAAGACCAAGCGGCAAACAAGACAAGATAAATTGATTGTTAAACAAAAATTAAATTTTATGTGTTTTGCAAAAACAAGCTTTGAAGAAAGAGGACAGTAAAAAAATATGCTGAAAAGAAATTGTTTCACACTGAAGAAATTATAGAAGAACCAGCCGAAATAGCTGACAAAGCAGTCCTTGCAACAAGAGATAAAACAGATCATAAGGGAGCTACTTAATAACAAGGCACCAGGTCCGGACAAGATAACAACGGAGATAGTACAAGCAACATTAGAATAAAAGGAGATAGAAATAACACAAACAATACACTGCTAGAAGGAGGCAAACCTAGAGTTAATTAAGAAGGAAAAGAAGAAGAAAGCAGGCAAAATAACGGCGTATACACCAATATACCTGATCATAGTACATAAACAAAAATTATGAAAAAAATTAATGTTAGAAGAAAAGAAAAGGAAATAAAAGAAATATGGAATTACAAAAAGAAGATTGATTCTAAGAGCCATTGAAACGGCAAAAGGCATAGCAAAAGAAGCAAACAGTAGACCAACAGCATACTATAAGAAACAGTTATAGAAACAGCAAAAAAAAGAGAACTAACAAAAATCTATAAAGGACCCAAACTGTGAAATTTAGTTTATAATAGGTCTGTTCCAACATACAATTTGGACAGTTTGCAAACCGTACAAACTGTGAAAAATAACGATATTTGCATTTAAAATGATATTTTCTGACAGTTTTTTGGAAGTTACTCAAAAACTTTAATCTGGACCTATATTAAGCAAGCTAACAACATGAATCTACATCATATTGTGCATTTTTTTAGACTAGTTGTTACTCTTCACGTAATTAATTGGACATTTTAATTAAAAAAAGATCGACATTTGCATTAAAATGCCACATTCTGTCAGTTTTTTGCTTTTTTACTCAAAAACTTTAAACGTCGCCTTATATAAGCCATCTTTTGAGACATGCTCTACGTAATTAGAAGTCTTACTTAAAAAAACGACAATTGTTACTTTCTTACAGTTTTTCTAATTTGACTGAAAAACTTTGAACGCTCTTATAGAAGCCAAGCTTAACATATGCATTAAAAGTGCCACTTTCTTACAGTTATTTTTTTTTAAATTTTACTCAATAACTTTTAACTGAGCTTAAGCTAGACATGTAAATTTACAATAAGTTGCGCATCTTTTAAGACTAGCTTTTATCCTCTAAGTAGTTATTTGATTTTTTTTTTTAAATTTATAAAGTACTACAATTGGTGCAATCAATGCCTGTAGATATAATCATGCATATCTATCTTCTTCTTCTTGGCGTGCTTTATCCGCTCCGGATATTAGCAATCTTCATCAAGATCTTCTCCTTGTCTACTGCACTGTGAAAAAGTTGCAGCAATGTCATGTCAAACTACTGGCGTAAATTTTTAAGCCATGAAATTTGGCATTTTCCCGGGCCTCTTCTTCCCATCACCTTTCTTTCTAAAATCAGTTAGAGTATTCTGTATCTATCACTACGCCTCATTACGTGCCTGAGATAATCTAATTTCCTAACCATCACAGCTTTCAATACTTCTTGTTCCTTGCCCATTTTCTGCAGAACCTCCTCATTACTAATGTGCCTTTTCCATGAGATATTCAGGATACGACAATATGTCCATAGTTCGAAGGCCTCCAGTTTTTTCTCTGTATTCTGTTGATAGGGTCCAGGATTCGATGTCGTACATTAGTGTTGAGAAAACGTAGCAGCGCAACATTTTGATCTTAATTTACATGCTCAAGTCTGGGCTGTTGAAAACTTTTCTAGTCTAGATAAATGTCGTTTTTGCTTTTTCTATTTATTTGATTTCTACTAAATGATCACAGTGTTTATTTACGCATGTGCCTAGATATGTGTGTTTGTCCACTTGGTCTATGGTTTTGTTGTTGAGAAGTATCGTCCGCTGTAATGGATTATCTTGACTGCCAAGCATATATTTGGTCTTTTTGAGATTGAGATCGATTCCGTACTTCTCGCTGACTAATTTAATCTTATGCATCATCAACTGAAGTTCTTGAGCTGTACTCGCTAATATAACAGAGTCGTCCGCATACCTTAAGTTGATAATTATCTCGCCGTTGATCGATATTCTTCTACTCCATATTCGATATTTGTCGCACTGCTTTAATGTTGGTTTTTTTGGAATAGTAATAAATGTAGATTTGAGCTATTCTTCGGGTATCATTCCGGTATCATGTACTGCATTATATAGTTGAGTAAGCGTATTTATGGCATTTTCGTTAAAATTCGGAATTTTATCTGGGCCTACCGCTTTGCATGTCTTTGCAAAAGATTATCTCATAATTCTGTAGAAACTTTTCAATGACAATAGGGTGAATATTGTGAGTCAGCATCTTCCAATAGCGGCGCAGCAAAGCGCTGTACATTCCTTCATGTTAAGATTAATCTTCTTCAATGTTATAGTATCAACGAGAGTGGCCTGAAGTCAACTAATGTGAATATGTAAGAATCGTGATCTACATCTACTTTGTTCTCTCTTACTAGTATCTCCCATATTAGTCCTCAATAGAAATTTCTTCTTCTGTCTCTCCTAATCTTTATTGTATGACATATACTTTTGTGCTCACTTTTTTTTTTGAAAATATTTTCTACCCAGAATACGTCTGTAAACCCAAGCTTTTTTGTCTAACTTTAACACCATGCATGTTTCAAAGACATACTAATATCGCATTAGTATGCGCAAAAGTGTCCGTTTCTGTTAAACGTAACTTTTTTCATCACCCAGTGTGTGAGATACATACACTAGTGTTTCCAGTTATGCACTCTTCATCGATGTGCCTAGCATCTCACTGGCCAGAGAAACAATTTACATAAAAAATACACTTTACGTAATAATTTTTGCTCACTTTGTATAAACCAATAATTCTGTGTTCTGACTAAAACTTTTCACCACAAAACACGTTTAAATATTTAATGATACCGGCCAGTGATTTAATTATGAAGCTAATTTACTTTTTTGTTGCTAAATCAATACTTTTATTTTAACATGTACTAACTATAGCTTTCATAATTTGAAGGTGAAACAATTGTGGGTATATTCCTCATAAAACTACCCACTATTATTACACCGTTCGAACATAATTTTGATGTTATCTTAATTCTCATACTTGTTGTATGCACATTTGAATTGCGTGATGTTGGTTCGTGTTAATATTCCAAAATATAAAACGTAATAAAAAATTCCGATAAAAAATAAAGCTAAAGTGATATAAATAAATTATACGAATCTGATTTATAAAACCATAATGAAAAATGAAAAATTTCCCTTCACTAAGGATGTAAACGACCCACACGTTGAAGAATTTTAATTGGAAATTGCGCGTCTATTAAAACGTTCACTTCTTTTATTTTGTTTTCAGTTTATTCAACGTCTTTATTAATAAATACTTAAAGGCATCAATAAAACTGCTATCCATAATAATTAGCATCGTGGCCACTATTTAAAAATCAATGTAACATGCAATAAAAAATTATGCATAAATTGGGGTAGGTCAAGATTTCGCAAATAAAACAGTCGGGACATGTTTACGATCCTATTGATTCACAACGGTTTGGCATGTTTCCACACAACAGCGTTTTACATACAAATGTTATAAATCTATTAGCTTTTAATAAATCGTGCGGAATTTTAACAAGTGTGTAGTAGTTTTTTTTATTTCTTCTTTTTAATGATGGGTGTTGTAGCATGAATATTCTTTGTGCTTTCAGTTGTGGGATTATTTTTTAGCTTGATATATTATAAGAATTACTTGTTAAGATATAGAATCATACTTGTTGAACCTCAAGATAAATTTTTATCTATTTTGAAAGTAACAAAGATGAATACATTTAATTTCTTCACAACATTTGCCAACATAACAAAGTATCTTAATATTTCGCAATAATTGTGTAAGTTTGTGCCCATCCACTTGAGCAGGATGCATATATATTTTCAGTATTTTACATTAATGTTGAAATTTATAGTCGCTGTTAACTGTGACATTATAGGCGATGTGAACTTAATTTGACTGTCAACCGTTGGGCTAGTTTATAAATATAACTAAATGAAGATGCAACCAAACATTCAGTAATTATTATTTCATGTGGGTATTTTCAGAAAATTTATAGTTCAAAAAAATATGGACATTAACGAGTAAAATAAAATAAATTTGGATTAAAAAATAATAAAAAAAGTATTATGTAAGTTGTAAAAATAGATGAATAAGATTTTATTTATTTTATAGATGAGTTCTAAGATGTTTTTAATAGAAATATTATGCTTTTTACAATAGATCAAGTTGTTTAGACTTTAGAAATGTAGTTTATTATTTTGTTTACATTTATTGCCGGTGTTTGTAATAAAGGGTGAGCCATGTAACGTTTGGATCTTGAACTACCGTTCAAAGATATGATGACATTTATAAGTTAACAAAAATTTAATTTTATGTATGGCATTTATGAAATGGGACGCTTTACACTTGAACAAAGTTGGAAAATAATAAAAACTTACCAAAGTGGTGAGTCTTCTACTGATAGCAAAGAAGTGCCTTTTCAACGCAGTTTGTGGACCAATTTGTGAAGCCAGTTTGCGAAACTGGATTGTTAGTGGATAAAACATCACCTTCACGTTCTCGTCCAATGCGCCCAGCCAAAAAAAAATTAATGCTGTTGCTCAGAGTGTACGTGAACATGCATCGACATCAACTTGTCATCGTTCTCAGGAACTGAACATTTCTAGCACATCTCTGAGGAGAATTTGGCATAAAAACCTCTGTCTGAAGGCCTACAAAGTTCAATTAGTCCATGAAATAAAGCCTTTTAACCATCTGATGCGTTTTCAGTTCGCCGAATAGCGACAACAATCTTTGTTGGCCAAAGATGAGCATTTTTATCAAAAAAATTGTGTTTTCCGATGAAGCTTTCATCTCGGAGCCTATGTCAATAAGCAAAATTGTCGCATTTAGGGATCAGAGAATCCAACATGATCTTTGAACAGTCTATGCATCCACAACGAGTAACCGTTTGGTGTGGTTTTTGCTCCGGCATTATTGGGTCATTTTCTTTGAAAATGAGCATAGAGCCGCCGTTACCGTCAATAGCGAACGCTACTCTGCCATGCTAAACAAATTTTTATTTTTAAAAATTGAAGACATTTGGTTTTAACAGGACGGTGCCACTTGCCAAACAGCCAACGTAACCATTGATCTTTTGCGCACCACCCAGAGACGATTAATGCCTTGAAACGCCATTCATGCGATTGGAGCCTAAACAATCAAAAATGTACTAAAAAATTGGGTTAATCGGATGAGTTACTGTCAAGCCAGCCGTGGCAGTCATTTGAATAATGTTGTGTTTCATTCTTAAATGAAAATGTCTTTCTAATAAACTCATAGTTTTGAAAAAATATTCATTAGTTTTTTATTTATAGTCAATTCAAATTCCAAAAGTTACATGGCCCACCTTTTATAAATAAAACTACTATGTATGGATAAAATTTTAAAAATAAATGACGTTTACTTCCAAATACTTTGCTGGTTTCATTGAATGTGATACGGTAATAGGATATCATTCATATTTATCCCATTATATATACAGCTCAATTTACTCGCATTAGAGGGTGTTGCGTTACATTTTCATATTTATCTAGCCTGTTACAATATTTTTCATTACATGTATGTTATTATTTGCAAAATTAAAATTCTAATATTTTAATCTCTTTTTCAGGTAAGTTATATTTCCATGAAACATCTTAAAAATGCTCCAGGTTCATGAATAATGACTAGTAAGTAGAACAATTATTTCAGTTTTTACAAATAAGTAGTATAAAGAAGATCATTAAAAAAACAGTAGTTGTACAAAATATCGATCTCAATCTGAAACAAACACAAGCATCATTAGTAACCAATAAAAGTCGCTACTAATATTTTTTTCTTAACGTTTAAATTATCCTATCTGATCTTTTCTGTATATATTATTACCACAGTATCAATGAATAGGGCAGCTCATTTTACGATTTTTTTATTAATTTTTGTTTGTATATTATATAGTATAGGATATAGCTTTTGCTATAGATCTATAAAGAAAATATATAATTAAATTATTGTGAAATGAAAACTAATTTTACATTGGCTTTTAATAGAGCTGCAAAATCTGCATGGTTTATTGAATTCTCGAACTTGAATTGATCTTAAAATAAACCCACGATAAAATATGTTCTATGAATATAACATGTTTCAATTATCACCAATGGCAGGAAGGCCCTGAACTTGGTTATTATGCAAATTTGTCAACTCAACATTACGCATATTTATTAGATAAATTTAAAAGTGATATTAAACGTTCATTTTAACTAAGATTTTTCAAATATATCCTTCTCGAGATGGTACGCAAAGTCAAATATAATACAAATGAAAAATTTAGTTAAAGAGTACTCAGAAAAAATGTATCAAAAGCTCCTGTAAGCTCCTTAGGTGGAAAATATGTTATAACTTTAGTATGTTTACTACTTTTATTCTATTTCTTTAATAAATAATTAGTTTTATTAAATATAAGGTAACTTGTATTGCACAACTAAAATAAATGTTATTGTCATTAAGGATCAAAAAATTTGCAAACATTAAACTTTGAAGTGGCAAATAAATAATATTTAGTTTGTAAACTCACGGATTATTTCGTGGAATATACTGCCAAAGTGTTTTTTAAATTTATATCTAGAGAGCGGATGAGTATTGAATAAAAGTTCGTTTTAAGTTAGCAATTGACGAAACTATTAGAAACTTTATTTAGGCTTGAAAAGCATAACAGAAATTTTAGTAAAATTCAAAATTATCTACCTAGCTATAAAAACAAGAAGTTAAAGGACAAAAAGAAAATTTTTCAACGTAAGAACCATCAACACTCACACTTATTCCAATGTTTTTCTTGTAAAAACTTTTGGTAATTCTTTCAAGTGTTTATTCAGTTTTGAAAAGAGATAAGTCACAGAGGTTAACACTGTAAAGTGGATTTTCTAATTCTTCAAAACCACATTTATTGACCAATTCTTGAACAATCTGTACTTTATGCGAAATTCATTAGTAAAATTTGGAAATGTATTACGCAGGTTATAAAAGCTCATGAAGCATTCTATAAGTAAAATGATATGATTAACACAAAAATGATTTAAAGTATAATAGTAATGGTTTCCTAAAAACCACACCCAAAGTTAAGTGTTACTGACTCTACGGCAATTGAGACATCATCATAAGAATTCTAGAAAAAAAAAGATTGCAGTCAGAGAAACTGCCGACTCCGTCAAAGACCTCAAAAACCATTGGTAGTATAAACTACAAAATATACAGCACAAAACAGAAACTTTTAGACAAAATCATAAGTGGAAGAAACTAGTTTGTAGGGCCCGCATACGTAAAAAAGCGATAAGATATAAACTAGGTAGTGCACCAGATGTACAAAAAGAGCTATTTCTTTTGGGCCACAAATATTCAGTGAAAATTTTGAAAAATAAAATCCAAGTTTAAATCAGCTCCAAGCATTGCGTTTGTAGGTAGGTTTAATTACTTGACAGATTTATTTATTATTTGCACTAGATTTGCAAATCTTTATCGAGCATTAGTAGCAGTTTCTGCTGACTTCCAATTGGTTTTTGAATCCTCAAAAGCCGTCTGTTTTTTCTAAGAAGTGAGACTGAATTTTGTTATAGGTGTAAAAATTCACTTTGGTATATTTATTTAATTAACATTGAGAGCAGTTTCCGCTAAGGTAAGTCCCAGTTAGTTCTAGATTCCTCGGAGACTATCTGTTTCAGGTATGTCTCCAACATCATGACAATTGGCTTCTTAAGTTGGCCGCCCCCACTAAAAATTTTTAAAATTTGAAAACATCAAACTAATGCGCTCGTAATGCGCTCTTCTGCGCTGCAAAAAAAAATTAAGCGCTCATCTTTAAATATCATTAAGTTGCCCGCCCCCAACCAAAAACTGTTCAAAAATCATATTTACAGATGAGCGCATACATTTTTTTTACAGCCCATAAGAGCGCATTACGAGCGCATTAATTTGGTATTTTCAAATTTATAATTTTTTTTCTGGAATTCTAATTTTATAGAACCGGCTAATTATTAAGTTGCCCCCCCCCCCCCCCCCCCCACCTAAAACTGTTTAAAAATCATATTTACAATTGAGCGCATAAACATTTTTTTGCGGCGCATATCAAGCACATTTATATAGTATATTCATAATTGAAAAATTTTACTGGGGGGGGGGGGGCTAATCATTAAGTTGTCCTTCCCCCAAATAAAATGGTTCAAAAATCATATTTAGAGATGAGCGTATAATTTTTTTTACCTGTTCAAAAATCATATTTACAATTGAGCGCATAATTTTTTTTTGCGGCGCATAAGAGCGCATATCGAGCGCATTAATATAGTATATTCAAAATTGAAAAATTTTACCGGGGGGGGGGGTGGGGGCTAATCATTAAGTTGCCACCCCACCTAAAAAAGTTCAAAAATCATATTTAAATATGAGCGCATAATTTTTTTTTTTGCAACGCATAAGAGCGCATTACAAGCGCATTAATTTGGTATTTTCAAATTTTCAAATTTTTTAGGGGGGGGGGGCGCAACTTAATGGAGCCATGACAATTGCTTTATGCAGTATTTTGGTTTAAACCTTAATTGCTGTATTGGCTTCTAATGCTGTTTATCAAAATTATGACGAGCACAGCATGTCTTAGCAGTAGACTACATCACTTCTGGTATTAAATCATTAAGTACTAAAGTGGTGCTGCTTGGACAAAAGCAATAATTTTGTAAATCACTTAACAATATTAGTTGTAAATAGTGCTGGTAGTATATCTGCCATCTTGAATTGTTAAAAACTGATCTTAAAGAAACCTACGTCTTCTAGCATGATAAATTGTTGGTTTTAGCATTTCAAATATGAGACAGTCTTCCACTGTATTTAGTTCTGAAACGGTATAGACCAAACTAGAGTTTACTCGTAATACTACAAATAGTGACTAAACTTAAGTTTGCTAGTGGTACTGCATATAATGACCAAATAGCACAATTTTTAGATTTTCATCAAGCAAATTGATATTTTCCTATCGTAGCACAATAATCTAGTGCAGGAGTAGCGGCAATATCTAATTTGTCGAATATATTTTGATACGGTTGTATCCTCTGCAATCAAAACAATGGCAAACCAGCAAAGTATTTGCCTTGTAAACCTTTTTAGTGGTGTGGTTTGGAATCCACGTTAAAGTGTAGGTCCCTCATGTTTGTGTAGAACTATTATCGCACACCACAAACATACAAAAGAGGTGCCTACGCTCGTAGCAAGTACGGCAATATAAAAAAAAAAGTAATATAAAGCGTTGGGCTTAATTTTATGCCTCATTAGTTGGCAATTGTTGTCAATGAACTTTTATAGTTTATAGTATACTCATCTCGGAGTGGTGTGAGCAATAGTTATGACTGGGAATTTATTTTGATACTTTTAGACCTTCAATTATTAAGTAATAATTTAAATGATTTCTAAGCAATAAACTGATATTTTTTTGTCTCCGAAAAAGAACACAATTACATATTTAAACAGTCGCAGGTTACTGACCTCTGCGCTAACTCATCTTTACGGTGGATAGCCTTAAATTTTTTTGATATTTAGAGCAATGTTAGCAACTCCTATAAAGACTTGCACACTTTTATTTGTTGGGGCTTTTTAGACTACATCGTTGCCAACCAGATACAATCCAGAGTTAGCAGATGCATAAGTGAGATTCGACTGACCTCAGCCGTACTACAAGCATCAATTCAGATACGTCAGCCAACAGCCAGCTACCGTCCAAAGCATTCAAAATCTTTATAAAAAATCTTTATAAAAAATCTTTAAAAAATTTAAAATATTTTTAACTTAAAATACCACGTGGTGGCTATGGCATCCGCGCATCCGTTAAAACTCCAAAACCTCTTAGAGGACCCAGACGTCAACTGCGCTCAAAAAAGGAAAATGAGGAAGCCATAAACCGAATCAAAGACCACTGCCTTTGGCCATCAGATGCGGGAGATGATGGAGACTATGAAAACCATAAAAACTCGCATAAGGGCACCCTTAATTTCAATCCCATCAACAAAGAAATGGAGATTTAAATATATAGAGGTAAAGGTTGAAACAATGACTTTCTCACCAAACTCAAACTCCCAGCAAAACACTCTCCATCAGAGGACAAGGCAACTCCATCATCTACCACCAAGTGACTCTAGAGGACTCCATCGATGAAGACTTTCAGGACGCACCCAACAAAATTTTTTAACAATTGAGAATATTTTATAACGTTTGGGATAGTTTCAAAGCATTATTTACAGTTTAAACACATTTTTTGGGATTTTTTACAATTGAGAAATATTCTATGACAGTTCAAAAGCATTGTTAAAAGTTTAAGAATATTTTTAACAATTGAAGAAAAGTTTTTAACATTTGTGACAGTTTATAACATTATCTACAGTTAAAAGACATTATTTAGCTTTTCTAACAGCTGAGAAACATTTTATAGTAGTTAAGGAACATTGTTAAAACTGTTCAAAGCATTATCGACAGTTAAAAAAGATTTTTTAGTAATTTTTACAGTTGAATTATATTACATGTCAGTTCAAGAACATTGTCAAAAGTTCAGGAACGTATTTAACAATTGACAAACATTTTATAACATTTGTGACAGTTTTAAAGCATTAAAGCAAAAGTTTAGGTTCAGTTGTACCAATTGAAGAAAATTTCATAACGTTTCTGACATTTCAAAAACGTTTTTGACAGTTAAGAAACATTTCAAAGGTTTAGGTACATTTGTAGCAGTTGAAGATCATTTGTGACAGTAAGAGCATTATTGAAAGCAAAAACTTCCAATTTTTTAATATCCAACACATGGGCGAGTAGGTGGAAACTCCAGTTTTAACTATTTGCTGGTAACCATAATCTAAACTGACCCACCCACCCGTCCACTGTTGGTCATCTAAAGATTGAATATCACCACCTCTTCCTCTGGCTAAAAGACTTCTATCACTTGTGAAGAAGAGTAACTTTTGATTGTTTGATAATAAACACTTGGGCGGGCGGGTGGGCATTCTAGTTCAAACTATTTGCTAGTATTCATGACCTACCCGCTCAAATGTTTGTCATCTAGAAATTAGATATCACCACCTCCTCCTCTTGCTAAAGAACTTCTAACACTTGTGAAGAGAAGTAATTTTGAATTTTTGAATAACAAACAATTGGGCGGGTGGGTGGGTACTCTAGTTCAAACTATTTGCTGGTAATCCTAATTTGGAGTGAACCACACACACCCGCCCAAGTGTTGGTCATCAAAAAATTACATATTGTCTCCTTCTCCTTTGACTAAAGGACTGCTAACACTTGCAGAATTCAGAAACCTCCACTTTAAACTATTCTCTGGTAATTATGATCTGGAGTAATTCACCCACCCGCCCAAGTGTTGATCATTAGGAGACTGAACATGGCTTTGTCGTCTATTGACTAAATTGGATAAAATCCAGTTTAAACTACTCGCTAGTAATCATGATCTAGAGATTGACTAATCTGGTCTTAAACTTTGAAAAACATTTTGAATTTTTTTTTAGCCGTTGCAAATTTGGCCAATTTTTACTTAGCGTGTATAAACAAGCTCGGAAGAGTCTTTGTAGTTCAAGATTGATTTTAACATTACAAATTTGAACAAGTTTGTTAATATTAAAGTTGTAGTAGGTTTCCGTTGACTAAGTATGTTCTTTGAAGTCTTGCAGGATCCTTGTTGACATCTGATCCGGATTGCAAAAACGTATTAAAATGTGAAGTAAACCCATTTCTCATCAAAAGTAACTACATTGTCAAGCTCTCTATTTCACACATCAAAAGAGCAACAATTCACATCTATTACGGAGTGGATTAATTAAAAATACGCAAATTTGATTTGTTGTTGTAGATTGAGGTGTTGGGGCCGGTAAAGCTTTGTCTTGTGTGCAATAGACGAAAACAAAAATATTGTACTGAATTGTAGTTGTTTTAATTTCTTAAATATATTACATATAAAAAAAAGTTTCTTTAATTGTGCTTTTGGTGTACTCTATGTCACTGCCCCATATTTCTGCGCATTCATTTTGTCTTTTTTTAGGGTCCAGTATAATCGTCATTTGGTTTTTGAGTTATGTCAAAGTGAGGTTTTAACATGAGTGGATAAAATTTCCGTAAAGTTTTACATATATTTTTGAAAATTATAAAGATAAAATACTGATAATAGTATTATAAAGATATAGTCTTGCTTTTCACAACTGATATTAGTTGATTCATAATTAGTTTAGCATATTTTTCATTTGTTAAAGATCTACTGTCTATTTCAATGAACGTAATTTTTTTCAAAACCAATATATCAAAACATTTAAAAACAATAATTTAGCTTTTCAATACTCAAAAAACCATTGGTAAAAATTTCAAGCATTATGGCGTTTTACTGAGATTTTAAGACAATATAACAATTAATGAAGAAACTACACTTGCATATCAATCACAATTGTCAGATAAAATGCATTTGAGGATTAAGTAAAACATCATCTGACTAGTTTGTTAAACTCTCCATGCCACATAATCGTAAAAAATACTGCAAATCATTGTTTGCTTTAGGATAAAATCTTGGAAGTTGTAAAAGCTGTCTTGTGTCCATGTTCTTATTTTCCAGTAGCTTAAGCGGTACTTTTTTGACCAACACTTGGTTGCTACTAGTGGATGTGGTGGATTAAATTCTTGCGACTTTGAGCGCGATTTCTCTAGATTGTATCAGGATTTTTTTGTTTTTTAGTTTTAAACAATTTTTCTATATGGACAATTAAGTTCTATAGAAAACTAAACAAAAAAACAAAATAAACTTAGCACAACCCAGAGATTTTTTTTTTGCTTCTGTCACCCGGTTTATTACATTTTTTCTAGTTGCGTGATTATTTTTCCCACGTTTGCGATTATCTTGGTAGGCATCCGACCGGTGCACCAATGATATTCTATTCACATCATATTTATACGCTCTCCCCCCCCCCCCCCCCCCAACACGCCTTGGTTTGGAATCCACTTAAAACTGTAGGTCCCTTGTAATCTAAGTTGCCAGCATTACGGGTAGAGATGGAGGCCTGTATCCAAAATTATAGAAAACGGCTGATTAAAGAATAAGAAAGAAGCAAGGTTTTTGGTCGAGTTCTACTCTGATTGATGATTTTAGTTTTTATTAGACGTTTAATGAGAAGTCTATTTGAACACTATTTCAAAATTGTTGACTATTTCCTTTTTTTAACCTTTGTTTGCTGGTCTGATCAGATCATTTCACGTTCTTTCGACCACTATTGATGAGAAGTCTTCCGCATATGCTATTAGGTTGACATTTTTACTTACTTACTCTATTGGAAAAGACCTAGTACCAATTTTTGTTGGACTTTTGCCGTCACTTTTATTTCTTCTTAGTCTTCTTCCACGGTACATCTTTTATTTGAATAGTTTTTTTTATTATATCCAGCTTTCCCGTAGATATTTTTTATCTCTAGTTTTTTTACAATTTTTTTCCAAAAAGCGCTTTCTTTATGTTGATTGTGACCATTGCGCAAAATCATCTATTTTTTTTGTGTATTGTGTTTTTCTAATGATGGTAATCCGCTCTTTTAGAGTGTGCCGTTCGTTAGTGCGCAAGTAATTTCTATTTTAGTAGTACTCAATGTCCTTATTAGCCAGTCCATTGTAAGGGTCGTTGTTGTGGTTATGTTTGGTTGTTGTTTTGCTAACTTGGTCGGTAGCTTTGCAGTTTAGTCTTGATCTTTAATCTTTGATACTTTGAAATATTTTTTTTTACGGAATTACTTCCATTTTGTGATTTTCGTGTTATATTTCTGCAAACACATCTCGACTTCACTGTGCTGCATGGCATATGTTGCTTGATAATGTTGGCGCCTGGTGTTTGCTTGACTTTTCTGGACCCAGACATTAACTGGTCTTCACTTTAGTTTAGATGATCAGTTTAATGTTGTTGTTACTTTGGCTGGTTGCATGCCTCCACTGCACCCACTTTTTTTGAAAATTAAGTAGAGAATCTTTTAAAGACTCTTTGTTTTACTTTTTGAAGGAGAGTGCTTACAGTTTAAACTCTTGCTGGATCATACCTGGAAATTCAAGACCGTAAGGCTCATATACCTTTTGTTTAAAGATTGCATTTTAGTAGGTTTGGACGCCTTATAAGCTTCTTTAAGATCCTTTTCGACTAAAGTTTTGTAAAAACCATTAACACACACACTTATTCAAATGTTTTTCTGATAAAAACTTTTGGTAATTCTGCAAAAAAAAAAATTGAAAAAGTTTTTATTTTAGGTTTGCTTCTGAACATCGACAAAGTTGCAATTGTTGATGACGGTATTTCTGCAGTCTTAAAACGTTAAGTTTTGTTAGTTTTAAAATTTAAAAGATTCTCACCTGCACTCTATTTAACTCAAAAACGGTGTAAACCAAGGTGTAAATTTGTTGGTTGTTCTGCTTACAGTGACCTAACAGCACAGTTTTTATTAGATCTTTATAAAGCAAATTGTTATTTGTATATCAATGTAGTAGAAAGTTTTTTAATTCTATGTCTCAGTAAAATTAGCAAACTATATCGTCACATCGACGCTTTTATGGTTTTTCAACTTTTGTATGCTCATCTTGAGAGTGGTGTGCACACTAATCATAGTTGAAAGTTTGTTTTAATACCTTCACCTTTGTGCATGTACCCTACATTTTTTTTCAATTGGTTTAAATACTTTGTACTAATACAATAATTTGACTAATAGTAACAATTTTCAAAATTGCTTCTTGCCGTTGCGATTCTGGCAAGTTTTTACCCACCTTGTATAAGCACGATCAGCAGACTCCTTCTGGCTTAAGGTTGAATTCAAGATTAAAAACTTGTATAATTTTGTTTTTTTAATTTTTTATGCTGTTTAGCAGAATCTCGGTTGACATCTGGTCTTTATTCCAAGCATTTAAACCAGTTTTTCATCAAGAGTATTTTGTTGGCTAAGCTTTCAATACTCTTTTGGGTTATCTAGACATTCATCATTTGGCCAAATATCCAAATGTTTTAAAAACTTGCTGTTGTAAAGATAATTTTACTCAATTGTTCAGAGTTTTTAAATTTTTACTTTCTATAAAATTGCTTTAGTAGATTGCAGAATGCGAGTTTTATAATGTAGTTGCGTTGGCCATGTTCTTAGTATATCTGAATGCTATTAACCTTTCCTAATACTAATATATGATTTAGTATATTAGTAAGGACCAGAAAACTTTATGGACCCCAAAATAATGATGGTATAGATTCCACGTTATGTTTTTTGCCCAATACCATTAGTTTCAAAGAATTCACTTTATGCTTAAAAAACGTATCTAATATAAAACCTACTTCTAATCTAATAAAGTCATAAAAAAATATTTTGAGAGCATCTGCCAAAATTGATGTAACAATTAATGAATAAACTGGACTTGCATATTAGCAAAGCCTTTACCAAAAAATACATTTGGAAACCAAGTAGAATAGTTACACAAAATCTGACAATATTGTCAAGTTGTACACTAAAAGAGGAACAATTCACATCTATTGCTGTGAAAAACTTCTGCAAAGCTTTGTTACTTTAGGATGAGGTTTTGGTGCTGACACAAACTTTTCTTGTGTGCAATGGTACTGTGCAAAAATATTATATTGTACAAAAAGGCTTCTTCTGTTGTACTCTATGTCAATGTCATTTTTTTGCGCATCCATTTTCTTTTGCCCATTTTTCTTTAGAATTTTTGTTACAAGTTTATTGCTTTCCACTGTTCATTTTCAAGCATCATATTTTCTTTCCAACAATTTAGTTTTTTTCCAGTTTATCCATTGAAATAAGGTGTTCTGCTGTGTCTGATGAGCTATTGGAGTACAATCAATTTGCATCTGTTCTTATTAGGAAGCGCTCCAGGTACTGATCAAAGCCTCGTGTCCGGTCAGTAATTCTTCCACATCTGAGAATTTTGCCTCAAGTTCAGGAATTCTAACCTAAATTATTTGGTTTCTTAACGTGCACACAACATCAAGGTAGTACACGGGCTCTACTAAAGTTTCTCTTCTTATTCAAAAGAAGGCGTACTCACCACAATATATTTTTTTAACCAGAAAGCTGACCCTCAAAATAGAGAATTCGAAACTAGAGTACGTTATCCGCTACATCATATGTTTTCAGTCAAAGTACTAATTAAAGCAAGCGTGTCCGATTGGTGCTTGTGACAAATAGTAGCGTATACTTTCATGTCTTTGTACGCATATTCTGTTTGTTTTCAAATTTTCCTATAGTTCTTTTTTTTCTGCTTTGGTTAGTACTTAGTTGCTTATAGTAAATGAACTGCAAAAAGATCTTGTGACATTTTTGTTGTAATTTACAAGAGCCAATATTTTAGAGCCATTTGTTTTGGTGAGTATTTTTGACTTTGTTTCCTTGGTTTAGCTTAATCTGGGTAACATTCTTCTCAGTTGCAATATTATTTTTGGCGCTCTAACAGTTATTCTGTCAATATGCTGGCCAAAAGTAAGATTTTTGTCCATTTCTATTCCGAGATATCTAATTGATGTTCTTGCTTTTATTAAGACGTTGTTTATTAAAAACTTTATGACAGAGAATTGTTTCTGTCTTTTTAGACTATTTCAAGTTTGTTGTCCTTTCTTTATTTTGACTACTATTGTTGCAATGTCATCCGTATATACTTTAGGGTAACTTTTTTATTCTTAGTATATCATTTTTTTATTCTCTATTAGATAAGAACCTAAAAGTAAATCGTTTGTCTTTAGTTTCTAATAATTTTCAGAATTTTTTTATTAACTTTTGACTTGCTAAAATCTGCCTGAAAAGTGTTCCTAGCTGCAATAAAAAAAAGTTAATTAAGGACATAGTGCATCATACCAAGTAGGAATGGTCTTGCTTGGCATGATATACTTCAAAGGTCTAGAATTTTTTTTAAAGTTTTTTAAAATAAGCTTAAGACAATAATGCAATTTGTAGGTAGCTCATACCAATTAAGTTACAGTTAGGCATGCCATACTAAGGTGAGTTTTAACTACTTAAATCTAATCTAGCAACTTGATAATGTTTGGATGATACACGTTACTCCAAATAGCAAGAGCAAAAATCACGGGAAAGTAGGAACATTAAAGAGGACTACCTTGCCAAAAAAGGAACCTCAAAAAAGTTTTTTGGACCAAATCTGCTTTCGGAATTCCATGAGACCAAAAAATAAACAATCTCAAGAAAACTTAAAATGGAACACAGCAAACTGTGCAAAAATTTCCAGAAAATGAAGCAAACATAGCTATTCCTATCAAGACTATCGTACACTATCTAAACCATGATCAGACACGGTGCAAGGTAGTAAGCAAAAGAAGCGCAATATGTCAGCGGCGCCCTGGCACACAATGATTTACACATCGTTTCTTGTAACTTACTGCAATTAAAGAAGAATTAAAAAAAAATTGCTTTTGAAAATATAAAAATTCTTAATATTACGCCAAGCGCATGTGGTCTACATGGTAAACAGCAATTTTGAAGTGTGCGGCTTTTGTTGGTGTGCAGAAAATTTCCATTACTTTTATTAGCCAGTCCATTGCAGGAGTTGTTGTTGTGATTCCGTTTGGTTGCTGTTTTTCTAACTTGGTCCGTTGCTTTGCAGTTTAGTCTTGATCTATAATTTGATACTTTGTTATATTTTATTCCTGCGGAACTGCTTCCATGATTGTGACTGATTAATTATTTGTCTGTCATCCCGTTTTTGCCATCTGCACTAAGCTCCTAGATTCATCATCATGCAGGGCAGATGTTGCTTGATAATGTTGGCTTGATATTGTTGGCGGTTGGTGTGCGCTTGGTTGCCAGTTGGTGCGACTAATATGTGCGTTAATGATAGACTTTTCTGGACCCAGATGTTAACTGGTCATCACTTTGGTTTGGATGATGTCCGTTTAGTGTTGTTGTTAACTTGGCTAGTGATATGCACCAATATTTTTTTTCTGATTTACTCTATGAAAGAGAGTGTTTACAGAATAAATTCTCCCCGGATCATACTTGCAAGTTCAATACCGTCAAGCTCATATACCTTCCGTTTTGGAATTGTATTTTAGTAGAAGATTGGTCAGGACGCCCTATAAGTTGTAGGGTAAGCTACTATAAGAAATAATCATTTTTTGATCGTTCTCCTACAGAAGTAAATAATCTTTGTCTGGATCAGCAAGTCTGGTTAGATTTAGGTTGGGGTAAGCCGCAAGGTTATCAAAGTAGTTTTGATTAAAGTTTTGATGTGTTGGCGCAGCGGAGAGATACCAAAATTGTTACAAATATACCAACAAGACTTTAGACATTCAGACTTCCAGACAATTGAGGTGTGTGCTGCAGCCGTTTCCCAGACGCAAAACTGATTTGTGGGCTAATGATGGTGGTGTACATCCAAATTTGTTTTTAAGCAACATGCCTCTGTTCCGCCAAAGATTTAGAACTAACAGGTTATTTGCCAATTTGACTTTGTCTAGGTTGGCCTGTACGTGTAATTTGTACGTTAGTCCTTTATCAGAAGTGATATCCAGGTATTTGGCAAAATCAGACTACGTAATAGGAACGTTGTTTACAAGTTTAACTGCCAGAACTCTGCAGTTTAGATATGAAGCTATTAGCTTTATAAGACGCAGAGGAAGTTTTAATCTTTGCAGTTTTGAAAGTAGATCTTGTTAAATAAAGGCTTTTGCAACGTCAATAAAGACCACTCTCGTGTTATTTCTCAATCTGAAATTTTTGACAATGTAGTCAAGTCAGTCACTAAATTTATTTGGTGGATTACAAAGTAGTAGTTCCCTCAAAACCCATGTTGGTGGGCAGGAAAAAGATCGTTAAATTGTGTGTGGTCTTGAATTGTATCTAAAAAGACCCTTTTTATGACCTTAGTTAAGGTGCACAAAAGACTAAATTGCCGGTAGTTTTGATAATTTCTCTAATTCTAGAAAGCTATTTAATAGGGTGTTGTTGTCAGAGTCCTCTAAGAAGTCATTAACTTCTTGGTAGACCTTTTCGATGTTCTCTGAATCAATGACCTCATTCATTGAGGGGAAGCATTAGAATTCGAGGCTGTCAATAAGCCCCGATGAGCTTCATCGGTGATTGGCTAATTCTGATATCCAACGTGCAGCCCTTTACGAAGGCCTAATACATGATGACAAACTGCACAACACTTATCTTTTTTCGTTTCTTTTGCTGAAGCGTGCATTGACTGCATTTACAATTTTAACATATTTATTTATTAAATAAAATTAATTTAAAAATGTGGCAGTGGGGTACCATGGTAGATAGCGCAACTTATGACTATGGTAATGCAAACGAGCTAAACTAAACTGCAAGAGCTTACAAGACTAACAACTGAATACAGTGGCATGCATAATGGCAATCTAAAAACATCTCCTACGCCGTGGATGTCTGAAGAATGAAAAAACTCTACTATATCTGTTAAGCGCAGGTATTTTTTATTGAAAAATTTATGCGCACTAAAGAGGTCAAGATAATCCCCTTGAGGAGTCACAATCAAAGAAGCATAATAGGACCAACAACTGCCAATGTACCTAGAAAGCAATGAATATAGTAAAGATGATAAAAAAAGTAACCAAGTTTTGGATGGAAGAAGATTTAAAAATGTGTAGAATGTACGGAGAGACCAAGGAAACTATTAAACATATGTTAAAAGAGTGTAACAAAATGAGAGAAGAGCAGATAAAAATGAGATGTTGAAAAGGAGACAAAAAAGGGATAGAATGGATAAGGGCAGTTAAAAAACAAAGAAAGAAAAAAAATTTTTAATTGTAGAAATTTATAAAGATTATGATATATTATTTTGAAGAATTATAGATAAATTTGTAAATGAGATCACTTTCAAAGCCGAAAGGCATGAAATAAACGTATTATATAATAGGACCAAGAAGCCGGCTCTTGGTCCATCTCAAGAGAGACAAAATAGTAGAGAGTCGTGATATTTAAAACAATACCTCTCACTGACACATCTTGTCGCATTTTGTAAAATAAAAATAAGATCCACGGGGTAAATCTTGCGTTTATAATTAAACATGTTAATTGTATAAACACCGACTGGATATATCCGCACGCAAAGTAATTTCATTCAAAACGTGTCTATTTGCGATCGTAATTTTTTATATAATGCAAGTTTTATTAAATATATGCTTACTACTTTAAACTGGTAGCGTATATCTACCAGATTAGCAACAAGGCTAAGCCAATAAGTTACATTTACTAGCCTAGGCCGGTAAGTTGCACCCACTACCCTAGTGCGGTAAGTTGTACCTACTAGCCTAGGCCGGTAAAAATTAACAACACCCTTGATCATATCCGGTAGGTAAAATAACAAAATATGCGTTGAGTTTTTCTCTTTTACAAAGTTTTAAATAAAATATGTTTTCAAAATGGTTAATAATAAAATATTTTATAATAATATATTATTACCTTATTATTAATTATTTATTATTATAGTTAATATTGAGCCATTCATCACATTCAATTGAAGTAAAAAATTGTAATGATATTAAATCACTGATATAAAATACTGATGCACTAATAAGAAAATAATATACTAGTTGTTGTTAATAAGACAAAGGTTAAATTGTGAGTCAGCACTGATTAATTAATAACTTTAATTGCGTTTTAATAACACGTTGTCGTTGATGATTACATGTCGCAATAATAATAATAATAGTTGTGTAGAAAAATGTGTTCCAGAATTTTTCATGGCGTTGAACATGCCGGAAATCGAGACGCACGAGAGTACTTATTAAAAACCATTATGAGAAGAATCGAGCCGTGGAATATTGCTGGGATATATCCAAGCACATCATACAATGCGGCATAATTATTATCCATTCATATATTATATTACTGTTGTGGGTCGGACTTCTTTCTTCGTCGCACACAGACACTTGATTGTTTACCGATCGTGGGGCAATATATATATTATATATAGCGCACAAATTGGTGAATAGGTTAAATTAAAATTAACATATATATGAAGTAAAAATTATTTATTTAGTACTTCGTCGAAGAATAGTTCCCCACTGACTTAAAACTAAACATGCAACATATATATAGGGAAGTTCCGCGGAGGGTGGTGTTATCAATATGGAACAAAGGTTTATTTGTGTCTGGGATATGACATTAATGACTTTGAAACGGATGTTTGTTTTACAATTTAAAATGCTTCACATATTGAGGGATGGCAATAAATTAAAAATGAGTATGACAGCAACTAATAAAAATAAGGGCAAAGGTTTATTTTTATTATGTTTGGGAATTGATTTATTTAATGAGTGGAGAAGGAATGATTATTTAGGATATTATCGTTATTGATATGGGGATATAACATTTCCTCCCTCCTTATCATAAAAAAAATGTATTCTACATTTTTTTGTATAAAATAAAAAAAATAGATAATAGGTAAAACCTGATAAATTTAACTAACTTAAAAATAACTAACTAATAAAATAATGATACCTGCTAAAAATAATAAAATTTAATAAGAAAAAGAAAAGTCATTTGCAACTGAAAAGTATGAGTTCAGAATACATAAACACACGCGCACACAAATCGCACTTAATTTTAAAGTCTGTTAAAAAGATTCATCCTTTGCTGGATTCTTGAAGATCTTCTGGGAGGTGTTGTCGGAGGTGTTGTCGCAAGTGGTCTTATAATTTCAGGTTGTGGTTCTTCTTGAATGTCATGTTGGGGTTCTTCAACGATCGGTGTTCGCAACATGTTTAGCCTTAAATTAATAGGGGCTGTAGGAGGTGTCATGCGCTGACGGCGTTGTGCATTTAAGAACATGTTCCATAAGGTGAACCTTGGGCAAATCCGTTTGAATATTTTATATAAAATATATAAAATTACAATCACTGAAATCACTAACGGTGTGAAAGTAATTGCACTATGGTGCCATTCCGTTGGTTCGTGAATTTCGTTGCTTGTTCTTATAATATCATCCAGTTTATGACTTGCAACGTTTAAGTCATCAACATGGTTTGATATCTTGTTGTAATGATGATCCAGTGTCAGTAGACTTAAGTTAAAATTTGAACGTGACCTAATTTCTTCGGATATCAGCTTGATGAAATCCAAATCGGGTAGGAACTCGCTGGGCTTAGGATTGCCCGAGATGATGTCATGAGGGTTTAGCATGACGGAGCTACTGTAACCTTTACACTTGTTATCGATGGTCAATGCACCTGTATTCCTCAACACAACATCAATAGTAACAGCTCTGTTTTCGCAACTCAACGTTATCGTTTCAAATTTTGGTATAACAAAAATCCAAGTATTTGAATTTTGCAATTGTATATAAATGCTCTTATTTAAATTAAATATTCTTTTATCGCAAATTTCAGGTATTATTGAAGTTGACTGTGTATAAATTTTAAATTCGCAACTATCATAAAGGTGTGCTAAATTTATGGGTTTGTCTTGTTTGCAGATAATTTTTGACGACGCCACGGTAATACAATTTTTTATTTCTAATTCCGAAAATTCCAAAAATTGTTGTTTGTTTTCATCTACGGCGAGAAATTTAGTTTTAGGTTGAATCATGACAAATTTATTTTCATGCAATTTAGATGAAAACGGTTGTAGTTTTAATAATTTGAATAAATTTGTCTCTATTAAGGGGATGCGAATCACGTACACTAAATTTCCGTTTTGCACATAAACAACTAGTTGCACAATGTCAACTAATGTATGCGCGTTTCCTAGTGTGAGAGGAACAGGAAAACTTAGTCCGCGCGGTATACTTGTTTTTGCCGAATTCAATTCTCGAACGAGAGTTGAGGGGCTTAGTACAGAAGGGTGGAGATTTCCCCGTTTTGCTTCTAAAATCGCGTTGGTAATTGTTATAACGTCAATTTGATGCTGGTGTAACATAGTATCAAAATCAAGAATATGCTGTTGTAAATCTGCTTTTAAACTAAGGTATTTAATGTGTTGAACTTCTGTATTTAAATGGTCGTTAATACGTTTTAAGTTTTCGGTTAGAATAATTTCGTTGTGATTTAACGAATCAATGGTAGCATTAAAATTTAAAATAGTTGATTTTACGACTTTGGATTGCTCTATAATTATGTTCTTCATAGAGTTTCCATTTGCAGCATATTCTTTAATAATTTGATCATATTGTTCAGCGTCATCATTATCTAATGTACCAAACAAGACTTTCGCGGCGCTACCGATTATATTAAACCAACCGCGACGTACGCGAACATGGTTAACCATTTCTTCAATGTGTGACATTTCTAAATTTATTTTATTTTGGATGGTTTTGGCATTTCTGACAAAACTGTTACAATCTCTATGAAACCCTAGTGTGTCGTTTATACACAATTCTGTGGTTTTTAACAAAAAGGAATTTAATAAACTTGACCGTTCTTGAAAGCTTGTTAAATTTACGTATGACAAAACTTCATAATTTTTTGTAAATAAACGCATTTCGGACAATTGTTCGAAATGAATACCAGGTGCTGACTTATAAGTGTGTATGGTGTAAGGTAGCGGTGTGTCGCTTAAACCGTGCGTGTATGGAATCAGCCAGACAAGTGTGAGGATTCTGAAAAACGTATATATCAGTTATCGGATTTTAGTATATATGCATCTATGTTATTGTTTACTCGCAAAAATGTTTTAATCTGTTTGCGTTTACACGAATTAATTTGCGATTAACTTTGATTGAATAGTTTAGAGGTGTATGTTTGCTATAAACTATGTAAGGTCCTTCCCACAAAGGCAAAAACTTTTTACTTAAACCCCGTCGTATAGTTACGTTTTTTAATAAAACTTTGTCACCGACATAAAAGGTGTTAGGTCTACAATTTTTGTCATATTGTACTTTAGATTTTTGTTTACTGTTTAATAAATTCTCGCGTGCTATTTGTCTAACGTTCTGCATTTTAAACTTTAAATCTTTGACATAATCGTCGTATGAGTAAAGAACTTCGGTAGGTTTGATAATAGATGAAGGTAAAGTAGCTTCTACACCATAGAGCAAATAATATGGTGTAAATTTAGTGGATGTATGTGGAGTGGTATTGTACGTAAACATTGCAGTTTGGATATGTAAATCCCAATCTAACTGATTTTGTGAACTGAAGTGGCGTAAATATTCGGCAAGAGTTCTATGGGATCTTTCCAAAGCACCATTTGTCTGTGGATGATACGCAGTAGTTTGAATTTTTTTTATTTTTAAAAGTTTGCAAGTGTTTTTGAATACATTGCTTAAAAAGTTAGTACCTTGATCAGTCAATACTGTTTCAGGAATGCCATGTCGACAGATAATATTATTGACAAATTCACGGGCAATAGTTACAGCTTCCTGATTAGGTATTGGAATTGCTTCTACAAATTTTGTTAAGTCATCTTGAAAAGTTAGTATATATTTATGTCCGTTCTCTGTTAATGTCATAGGTCCAACTACATCCAAATAAACTTTCTCAAAAGGTTTAGATGCGACGCTTGAAATTGCCATTGGCATTTTTGTGTCATTGTTAATTAGTTTATTTTTTTGACAACTTTCGCATTTACTTATGTAGTCAGATATGTCTTTTCTTAAATTAGGCCATGTATATATTTGCTTTATTCTATTATATGTTCTGTTTACACCTTGATGTCCTCCAAGAGGGGTATCATGGTATTCTTTAATTATATCCGTTTTTTGTTGTTCCGTCAGTTTGTTTAATTCAGTCATATTATCCTTAATACACACCTGCGTATTATAACCCTTAAATAGCAACCGGATCATTGACAGAGTTTTGTTCCATTTTATTTTTCCTTTTTCAAATTTTAATATTGCAATGTTTTTTATATTATTATTGACATGTGTCTCGTCTAACAACTTTGTAAGAGTACATAGTAATATCCATATCTGTTCATAATCATGGTTATCTACATCATATTCTCTATCGATTAAACAATATAGTTTTCCCTCAGAGTGGTCCAGTCTATTTAAAGTAAAAATGTCGTTTATATTCGGTTTGTTTTGATTAAAATCGTAAAATAAATTAAATTTTTCGTCTAAAAGATTTAAAAACTCATCAGAATCATCTAAGTTTTGAGGCATAAACATAATTAAATCTACACTATTTTGCATGGTCAAGATTGGTTCAAGTGTTTCATTAACTTTAGCGTTAGTTATTAGTTTGGTTTTCATCAGTTCTTCGAACTCAAAATATCCAAGTTCATTTATAACAGTATTTTTAGTATTAAAAGTGTTAATTCGGCTTAACGCGTCTGCATTTGTGTTCAATTTGCCAGCTTTGTACACTATTGAATAGTCATATTCTGCTAATAATAAACGATATTTGGTCAATCGAGAACCCGGATCTTTTACTCTAAAAACTTGCGATAATGGTTTATGATCCGTGATAATAGTAAATTTTGTTCCAAAAATATATGGTCTATAATGATTTATACCAAAAATTATCGCTTTCATCTCGCGTTCTGTTGTACAGTAATTCGATTCCGCTCTATTTAAAGTACGACTAGCATACGCGATTGGTCTATCCGAACCTATTTCGCCTTGTGATAAAATCGCGCCCAAACCGTATTTACTCGCGTCTGTGGTGATTATAAAGGGCTTTTTAAAATCAGGATAGGCTAGTACAGGTGGATTAGTTATGTTACGTTTTAATAAATCAAAGCTGACTTGACATTCAGGAGTCCATATGAATTTTACATGTTTATGTAACAGTTGGTTTAAGGGATATGCTAATTTTGAAAATCCTTTAATAAAGCTTTTATAATAACCAACTAGACCCAAAAATGATCTGATTTGCTTTTGGGTTTGCGGAGTGTTAAAATTTATTACTGCTTGAATTTTTAAAGGATCGGGTTTAATGCCGTCTTCAGAAATCACATGTCCTAAGAATTTACATTCTTTTCTTAAAAAATTACATTTGGACAAATTAATTTTTAAATTAGTTTCGCGAAGTCTGTCAAAAATTTCACATAATTTACTGTTATGCTCATCCAAACTGTTTGCATACACTACAATATCGTCAACATAAACGAAACATTTAATGCCTTGCAAACCGCTCAGTACCGAGTTCATTAATCTTTGAAAAGTTGCTCCTGAATTTTTTAAACCGAACGGCATTCTATTGTATTGAAAGTGACCAAATGTAGTGCTAAATGCTGTTTTTTCAGCATGGTCAGGATGCATTGGAATTTGATGATAACCGGATGCCAAATCTAAAGTAGTGAAATATTTGGAATTTCCGAGTTGATCAAGGATATCAGTGATGTTAGGGAGAGGATATGGATCACTAATGGTGATTTCGTTTAGTTTGCGGTAGTCTACAACTACTCGCCACTTTGCTTCGCCATTTGAATCAGGTTTCTTTGGGACTAATAAAAGAGGTGCGTTGTACGGAGAATTGCTATGGCTAACAATTCCGTCACTCAACATCTGTTTCATTTGGGATTCAATTTGATTTTTGTGTTGGTAGGGTAGGCGGTATGGTTTTACAAAAATAGGAGGTTTGTTAGGAAGCGTAACTATTTTGTGTGTTACACTATTTGTACTACTTAACATGTCACCTTCAAGGTAAATTACGTCTAAATATTTTATACAAATATCGTATAAAGCGTTTATTTCTTCATTATTTAAATGATCTGTTAAAACTGATCGTTTTATTTTGTCCAGTCTATCTAATACAAAATTGTCGTATTTAATTGGAATATCTTCGTTTACAAACTGATCGTAGTTATTTATAGGTTCCAGCATTAATTTAGGTGTCGTTATTATGTGATCGCATTCAGATACATTCAGGATACCAACGTAACATTTATTGTTTTCGACATTTGTAATGCAAGAACCTACAATTAAATCATCATTTAATGTCGTTTTGTCACATAATACCTGTCCGTTTACATTCTGTGTAGTTGATATTTCTGTAATTAGTTCGCATCGAGCTGGTATGAAAATTAAATTATCAATTTCATTAGATGAGTAAATTTTAAACACCTGGTCACCTATTGTAAATGTTTTATTTACGTATGAAATGACAGCATGAAAATGTTTCATAAAGTCTCTTCCAATAATGCCATCTGCTTGGAGATTGCAATTATTGTCAACTACATGAAACTTATGAGGGATTTCTTCACCATTTATTTTAACCATTGTTGTTATTGATCCAATAGTAATGGCTTCGTTATTAGTGATACCGATAATTGTAACAAGATCTTGTAAATTTATTTTTGATTTGTTTTTAATTTTATTTATATTGATTAGACTAGTTTGAGCGCCCGTATCTAAAATCATTCGCGCGTTGTTCTTATCTATATCACTGTTCATACTTAAATAAATGATATCGCAACTACCCTCTTGGTTAAATAATATGGATTTATTTATAATTATCGGGTTATTATCTGTAACTGGCTCTATAATTTCAAACACTCTGTGCTGGGTAATAATATTGACATTTTCTTTGTGGTGTGCGATTACTAAATCTTTGTTTAATGAATTATCTTTTATACTAGTTTCTTTACTAATTTTTTGATTATTTATAGTATCGTTAATTTTGTTTAACGTTTCTATTTCATTATTTGTCAAAGTTTCAGTCTTATTAATTGCTTTATTTGTTTTAAATTGATCATGACAAACACCTGGAATCGCCCTAGCTAAATTCCGGGAGTTTTCATATTTTTCAATCCAACCCTCGTGATAGATATCAGGAATCGCCCTAGCTAAATTTCTAATACCTTCACCTTCATTATAGTCAATATTATTTCCATTTATCGTGTTAAAAGTGTCGCCAATTTCAAAATAATTACACCGACTCACATGAATTGGTGCACGGTTTAAACTTGATTCCTTGGTTGGACGTGCTCGCCCAAGGAACGTTCGTTTCCCGAATGATCAAATGTAACATCATCATAAGTTTGACGATTTACTTGACCGTGGCTGGACTGGTCTTGATGGGGATTTTGTTGAAAATCACGTCTTTGATTGGGATTGTTACGATTATAGCTATTTGTTTGAAAATCGCGTCTTTGATTATTAAAATTACCTCGATTATAATTATTTGGTGAAAAATCGCGTCTTTGATTATTAAAATTACCTCGATTATAATTATTTGGTGAAAAATCGCGTCTTTGGTCGTTGAAATTACTTCGATTATTATTGCCACGAAAATTTAAATTTCCTCTATAGTTATTACCGTCTCTATAATTGTCATAATTTCTGTAATTATTTCTGGTGTTATCTCTGTTATAATTTATAGAGCTTTGATTTTCGTTTAAATGTTTTATTTTCAACCGGCATTCACTTTCTATATGGTTGGGACGGTCGCAGTAATTGCAGTAAACGCGAACTTGATTAACGCGATATGAACCTCTTTGCTCGACTCCCAAAATATTTTTATGTTCGATTGCCTCGTTAATAACCTTTTCTAATTTATTTTCTTTACAATTTAACATTGCCGTTTGTAATTTTTCGTTGGCTATACCCCGTTTGAAAGAAGTTATTGCTATTTCCTCAAAATTATTTTTTTCTTCGTCCGACGCGCCGCTATTGTTTTTATAATTCGTTACTATGTGTTTTAAATTTTTTCCGAACGTTTCTAGAGATTCATTATTATTTTGGCGGGCGTTAAAAATTTCTGCAATCCAACCGTGCTTCGTTTTATGCGCGTGTTTAAAATTATTTATTAAAAATGACTGAAAATCGTCCCAAGTGGAATAGGCTTCAGTACTATTTTTTAAAACTGATACACAGTCACCTACTAATTTAAAACCCGCGAGCAATGAAACAAATTCATTTACTTCATTTGGGTCAGCTACTTTTGACACCGCAGTTTCACATTGTAATAAAAATACGTTTAACTTATCGGGGCTTCCCGAAAATGGCTCTACCAGCTTTAATAGTTCCATATTTGTTAATGGCATATTTAATTAATTTTTGTTTATAAAAAAAATTGCGAAATAAAAGAATATTTATATACCTATTACGAATATGTAATTGTGTGTATATAACAATTTTTTTTTAAATGTAATTAATTACGAATAATGTTGAGTTGGGATTTTTTATTGAAGCTATATATTGGTAATGTGTAAACGAAAAAAAATGCGGCAAATGACCAAAATAACATGCGAAACGTTAAAGCTACTTACATCGACATCATCCTCTACAATTATTTGTAATTGTCTCAATACAGGTGATGGGCAAATCCTAGGGTAGCTTGGATATCTCGGCAGAAAAAGGGCTTGCGTCGTCAGTTCATCCCACCGCTGTCACCAAATCTTGTTGTGGGTCGGACTTCTTTCTTCGTCGCACACAGACACTTGATTGTTTACCGATCGTGGGGCAATATATATATTATATATAGCGCACAAATTGGTGAATAGGTTAAATTAAAATTAACATATATATGAAGTAAAAATTATTTATTTAGTACTTCGTCGAAGAATAGTTCCCCACTGACTTAAAACTAAACATGCAACATATATATAGGGAAGTTCCGCGGAGGGTGGTGTTATCAATATGGAACAAAGGTTTATTTGTGTCTGGGATATGACATTAATGACTTTGAAACGGATGTTTGTTTTACAATTTAAAATGCTTCACATATTGAGGGATGGCAATAAATTAAAAATGAGTATGACAGCAACTAATAAAAATAAGGGCAAAGGTTTATTTTTATTATGTTTGGGAATTGATTTATTTAATGAGTGGAGAAGGAATGATTATTTAGGATATTATCGTTATTGATATGGGGATATAACATTACTCATATTGAATAACAGGTAGAAGTGGTCTGAAAATCCGCTAAAAAAAAAAAAATACATCCGATGCTGCTTACATGCAACCTACCCTGATGGCTGTTTACATTAAAAAATAAAAATATAATAAAACAAGTAAAATATCAACAGTATAAATTTTATGACTTCCATAAGCTAACGAACAAGGCGGGTGCTTACTATAAACTATAACAGGATACACAGACATGCATTTTTAATAGACAACAGATTTTAATAACCACCGCGTTTTAACCAGCGTCTAAAATTAGAGCGGAACTTTACGATTTGTCATAGTAATTAATGTATCGATAAGGAGGAAATTTCGCGCGATGACATTTTCGCGATTTTCAAGTGATTTTCTGGAGATGAGCCAGTTGGGTGCCGAATAGACAGATGTACATATGTGCGCTAGAAATAATATCTAATATGCGCTAATTATAAGTGCTACTATAATCTTGCTTTTTTCATTTTATTTTGACTGTACGTTGCGTGTCTTGTTATACTATTGCCATCGTCTGTCGCTTTAGAAAAATTTTTTTGGAATATTTATTATGTGCTGTGCCTATCAAAGAATGGAATGTACTAAGTCATATTTGTTATATTAAATACCCTTCTCCTTATTTTTGTTTTTTTTAAATATTTTTTTAATATAAAATTTAGGCTTTTACATAATTGCAAATCTTGGGATTCAAACTTACAAAAGATAAAACGTACAAAAGAAAAAAGTGTTTTGTAATATCCAATATATACACATTTATTGAAGTGTGATGATTGTTGGGTTATCTTATATACTCTGTCTTTTTCCCTTCACTCTAATTAGCTGTATAATTAAACAAAAATAACAATACCATATTAGTCCGAACAGAACAGCATAATTCAATATTCATAAATTTCTCGGCGAACCGCACCAGGGCACTTTAATACCGGTAATTAATAATATAATTAAGAAAGTATAAAATTGCATTCTTCGACCATATACGCCATGAATTAATTGAAATGATTCTCCTTCATATTTTTGTTTTGAAAATACCAAGGACGCGTTTAAGTTGATGATGTTGTTACGCCCAAAAATTATATAAAGAGGCACTCCTCGATTGATGATAGCATTCATAGTCTATTAAAAGTGCGTGATGTAGTCCTTTCGTTTTATATTAAATTGCTTTTTAAAGATTAGGTCAATGGGTTAAAGAGATTTTTCTTTCGTTTAGTTATTATGGTAATTTTTACACATAGTATAAATTTATATGAATCGTTTGAATATTAATAGGTTTATTTTTATTGCTAATAAAATGTTATTTATATGTTAAATGTCTTAATGCAATTAAAATATATAAGCTATGTATTTGATAATTTTGTTTTTGATATTTATTGCTACTCAACACTGCGGGGACTACTGTTAAACAATTTATTCTATCTAAAATCACCAATTGGTTGTCACAGAATACACTAATAATGAATATAATAATTCTAATTTAGTAATTTAAGTTTAGTTAACATTTATACTACTCGGCGTAGGAAAGAACTGAAATAGAACTCTGACATTTATTAGAAATAGTTGGTATATGTTAATAAGTCTAATTTGTTTACCTTATTTATAGCATTAGTTTGCAGCCTTTTCTTGATTGCTCTAAATATTAGATCCTTAAAGAACGCTGCAAGTGCAAAGACGTGTAAGATGAATGATCGGAATCCATGAGTGTGGTTTAGAACATGTTGGTCAACAACTAGAAGCAGTGGCGTAGCTAGAATTTTTGGGCCCCACTGCAAAATATTGAAAACGACCCACTCAAAGACAGTTTTGAATAAAGTATAATCATTTATTTAACATTTATTTTGTAAATTTTGTGAGCCCCCTATGCTTGTGGGCCCTTCCGCATTGCATACCCTTGTTTACAGGTAGCGCCGACCCTGTGTAGAAGTAGTGCAAGTCACAGAGTGACACAAGAACGTGAAGATCGTCTCTTAAGAAAAAGTGCAATTCAAAATCTGTATAAAAGCACTTAGTCATACAGTCTCTATGAGCACAATTCATAGGCAAATATGCTTTTTTGAATTGCACTCTTATCGTCTTCATTTTTATCTCCCTTTGACAATTAAGCATAAGGCTATCAAGCTGCAATAAGGCCAGGATAGACAAGACTGTGCACATGATACATGTATGGGCAGAAACAATTTTAAATTTTGTTTACCTTCTGGAGTAATGGTTTGGAGGCAAATATGCTATAGAGGAAAATCTTCTTTAATATTCATTTTGGGCATATTAAACGCAGGGCGTTACATTGATACAGTCTTGAAACCATTTCTACTTCTATTTATCCAAAACCAGAAAAATACCTCATACTTCTAACGTAACTACAGACTTCCTAAAACAAAACAATATCTTTATAGAACATGTTTAAGATATATGAACAGAACATTTCCTAGTTTACCACATCCTCCAAACACTTTAGATAAACTGCGTCACTAAATTCAGATAGCCTGGAACAAGCTGCTACATGCATAAAATTAACTGATTTCTAGCATGCCCAGAATGATTGGTAAATGCATCTTCTTCTTCTTCTTCTTCTTCTTATCACCCTTAATCTACCCACTGCTGGATATAGACCTCTTCCAGGTTTCTCCATGTTATTCTATTTTGCGCGACTTGGAACCATTTTTTTCCTGCGATTATCTTTATATCACCAAGCCACCTTTTCTGTGGTCTACCAACACTTCTTTTCGTTCTTCTCGGTCTTCATTGTTGTATTTTGGTGGTCCATCTATTACAGTCGTGTCTGGCAACATGGCCTGCCTATCTCCATTTTAGTTGAGCCACTCGTGTCATTACATCTGTAAGTTTTGTTCGCCGCCTTATTTCTTCATTTCGTATTCTGTCTCTAAGGCTCACACCCAACATAGCCCGTTTCATTGACCTTTGGGTTGTTTTTAATTTATTGACGCTTTTCTGAGTTAGAGTCATAGTCTCTAATCCGTATGTTATCACGGGTAAGATGCACGTCTCTTTAGGTTCGTTGGGATATGTGTTCTTGAAAATATGTTTCAAGTTCTCAAAGGCTGCCCATCCTACGCCTACACGGCGCATGATTTCTGCCGTTTGATTGTCTTTCCCCAGTTTAATTTTATGGCCTAGATATATATAGTCATTTATTGTTTCAAGAGCTGGTTGGCAATAGTGATTTCTATTTCTTCCGGACTCATGCTTTTGGTATTGTTCATGTTCATTTTTAGTCCGAACAATTTTGAAGCTTCTTGTAGTTGTCTTAACATAGTTTCCAGCTGGTCGATATCCTTGTTGACCAATACTAAGTCGTCTGCGAATCTTAGGTGGTTTAAATATGTCTATGTTCAAGCCCATTTCGTCCAAAGATAATGTTTTGAACATATCCTCACGTACAAGGGTAAACAGTTTAGAAGATATCGTGTCCCCTTGGCGCATGCCTTTTCTGACCTGTACAAAGCTTGATTTCAATTCTTCGTCGATTGCATTGCATTGTTGAGTTCGTGTATATTTACTTCAGCAAGTTTGTATATCTAAAATTAATTGAGGCTCTTTTAAGGCTTTCTATGATTGCCCAGGTCTCTAGTCTCTACAGAGTCAAAGGCTTTGTGAATGCATAAGCAAATTAAAAAGCTTATGTTGTTGAGAGACTCAAGAAATTGGCAACTAGAACACGTGATTCTTTAATAATACAAGCAAGAAGATTAAGTTACATGTCTATCAATGTTTATGGTGAAGACACACTAAAAGTATTGTTTCTACCAATATTTTTTTAATGACTGATTGAGGCAATCTTGGAAGTAATTGTATGTAAGCGATTTGTTTGTGGAGACAACTAACTCTGCTTAAGAGAATAAAGGCAATTTCCCACTAGAGCAAAGAACGTCAAAGCAAATCTTCCGGAGCAACCGCCGCCAATCATAACGCGCCACAACTCTATAGATTCCTATAATGATTTAAATTCAACTAGTCAGTCAAATTTGACAAATAACATCCGACATAACCGACTACATATATGCAACCATGCATTGGTTTCTAAATGTAGCAATAGTAACCAACAAAATTAAGATTTAAAACTACAACAAAGATTACTACTGCCCAAAAAGAACATATTACGGTCTGAAAACTTTAGAACTGCATCGGCAAGTCAAATATTACTTTCAATTTGTTCACAAACATCTATCTAAGCCATACCAAATTGACAACACAAACCAACCTACTACATACAGGAAACCACGCACTGGTTTGCAAAGATAAAGATAACGGTAGTGAGATTCAAAACTGCCTATAAACTTTAGAAACTGTATCAGCAAGCAAAAGGTTACTTTCAATTTGTTCTCAAACATCTGTCTAAGTCACACTAAGTTGACAATATAAGCAAACCTAGTACAGTCCTAGAACCTGTCCAGAAACAAATCCAAACCTGTGCAAAAAAGCTTGACAATGTCACTTGCGACTCGGAACAAACAAATACCGCAAAACTGAAAAACCTGCGACGCTACTAGTTTGCCAATCCGGAAGACCTAAATAAATACTTAGCCGCACGAGGAAAAGTGCTACAAAAATGTAACACACTTTAGCTCTACCCTGTCCACAGTCACCTTACCGGACATGACAAACCTAGATGTAACCAACTAGATGAAAGTTGCTTCACTGCTGATACTTGTCAGGAATTAAACCATCTCTCTTTGTATCCAACCTCCAAAGGAAAACCGAAGAAGTGACACCGGATCACCTTGTAGTTGAACCCAGCCATCTGTAGTCCACAGACATATCACAACAAAGAAGACAACTTCGGCACATAGGACATCTTTAAATCAACATACTTAAACCGCAAAATAAAAAAAAACAATACAATGCACCAACACCGATCAACATCATAAGTGGACACCTTGCAATGCAGAGCTACCATACACCGCCGCCTAAGCCCAAAAAAAACAATTTTAAATTAATCCAAAGAAACAACAACAAATAAGCTTAAAATAAAACTCTAGTAGACACTTTTATGCAATGAAGACAGAGAATTCTCTTCCGAAACAATAGTAGCAGTATTAAACAATCAAAGACAGCTAGAACCACCACCATACACGAGTAAATCGGAAGTTCTAAAAAATTAAAAGAAATCTGATCTAAACTAATCAGTTAAATCAGAGAGCTCAAGCAGAACACAGGAGAAGAAATAATCACGAGAACACAAATATCGAGTAAAAATTCCATATAATGCTACTGTGACTGTCTGCACCACCTAACAGAATTCGCTGACTATCAAGTAGTAAAAGTAGTAAACATATTCCTGATAACCCCTATACTGTGTGCTTGCATAATCCGCAGAGTACACAATCAAAAAATCAATATTATAATAGAATATCTTCAAAACAAACCCATAAGCTTTTTCCGCTAAACTCCTTCGGTCTTGAAGATTGCAAACAAAATGTTGTAGTTTGTTTTGCTTGAAAAATTTCTAATTTAATTTAACTGAAAAGAAAATCATAGATAACATTAAGAGCTACTAGACGCTACCAAGAAAGTCATAAAGAATATAACAAATTTTGAGAGCAGCAATCACTCCACTAAAAAATAAATATACAGAAATATTTCTCAAAAGGGTCTTCAAAGTTCAAAGCTTGTAGAAGACTTAACAGTCAAGAAAAAGTTGTTGATACTACTACAGATCATGAAAAGTCTGATAAGGAAAATAGTTTTAAAAGCAGCTATATATGACTTAAAAAGTTTTACAAATCTTAAGTAACTTTAAATATTTTTATCAAATTATTATAAATTTTATCCATTGTTACAATTTTGCCATTCGCACATTTTCTGAAATTGCACCAAAGCCTGGCTGCTTTTTAAACTGTTATTGCAGAAAAGTTGGTCTGTACTTGTTCAGATTTGTTTTAATACAAAACTGGATACAACACAAGATATCAACGCCTACGTTGAGAAAAACTTACAAAAGCCATTAGCAATGTTTTTAGGATTATCTAGTTGAAATAAATAAAACACATTTACTATGTGGGTAATTCCACGACAATCGTCCCTACATCGACATCTCCGATTTCGTTTAAATTTTGTACACATGTTTGGGGGTACCAAAATATGATGATTTCTAAAATTTTAGATCTCTAAGTGCAATGTAAATGGAGGTCGATTTAATTTTTTAGGAATATTTTATTCTCTTTTCAGTTTTTGTGCTGTAAATAAGCAAAAAATTGTCAAAAATCATATTGAAAAGGATGTATCTTATAGGAAATTTTCCGTAGAACACGATGCCCTTGGTTTTCCAAAACTTTCCGCGGAAAATGGGAAAAAGACCATTTTATTGAAAATTCAATATCTTCGATTCCGCTACACCTGGAGACTTGAAATTTAAATATGATACTCCTGAAACATAGTACTTTTGATTGCAAAAATTAAAAAAAAAACTAGGAAAAACGTGCTAAAAGAACGCAATGACATGAGAGAGGAGAGAAGAGCAAATGGTAAAAAATAAAGTACTGAAACAAGACGGAAGAGGAATGGAAAAGAATGATAACGGTTTTCAAAATAAAAAAAAATGAATCAACTAATAATCAATTAAATTTTTGATGACCATGTGTCACTTTTAAGAGACATTTAAAGCTCTCTTTCATATCATCTGATTAATTTCGTTTACCTTATTTATAGCAGCCTTTTTTTGATCTAATGGTTAAAAACTACCGCAAGTAAAAACGTGTACATTTTCACCAAACACATTTGACCAACGCAAGCTATTGCAATAAAATGGGTAAGAGCAATTAGTCATAGAGTCTCTATGAGCACCATATATAGGCAAATATAAATATGCTCTGCTTAATTCCGCTTACATCGTCTTTATTTTTGTCATAACTTAACAATTTAGCATAAAGTTAACAGGCTACAGCGGTATTAGGACCGATAGAAGATTGGATTTATGAATGAGCTGAAATGGTCTTCAGCAACAAATTCAGACTTTCTTTATGTCACAATGGTTTGCCTTGGCTATCAAGATCACTCCAATTAAAACTACTCAATATTAATCCTAATTTGGAGTGACTCAGTCAAGTGTTAGTCATAAAAAAATAATAAAACCTTCTCCTTCTCTGACTAAGAGATTTCTAACACTTGCAGAGAAGATAAACTACAAATTTCTTATTAACAATCTCTTAAACGGGTGAGTGTGCACTCCAATTCAATCTACTCGATAGTAATCATAATCTGGAGTAACCCGCCTACCCACCCAAGTGTTGACCATCAAAAGGTTCGATATTACTTCCATCCTTCTTCTACAAAAAGAAACTTTTAACGCTTGAGCTTGAAAAGAAAAGAAACTTCAATTTCCTAACAACAAACTCTTGGGCGGGTAGGTGAACACTCCAGTTTAAACTACTCGATGGTAATCCCAATCTGAAGTAGGTCACCGTCCCCTCCTCTGACTTGAGATTTCTAACACTTGCGCAGAAGATAAACTACAAATTTATTGTTATTAAACTCTTGAACGGGTAGATGTGCACTTCAGTTCAATCTATTCGATAGTAATCATGATCTGGAGTAACCTACCCACCCAAGTGAAGAAGAGAAACTTTTAATTTCTTAACAACAAACTCTTGGGCGGGTGTTTGAGCACTCTAATTCAAACTACTCAATATTAATCGTGACCTACTAAATGTTGTTAATCATCAAAAAATATAATAACACCTTTCCTTTTTCTGACTAAGAGACTTCAAACACTTGCAGAGAAAAAAAACTACAAATTTATTATTAACAAACTCTTGAGCGGGTGTGGGTGGGCACTCCAGTTTAATCTACTCGATCATAATCATAAACTAGAGTGACCCATCCATTCATCCAAATGTTGATCATGAGGAAAGATATTACTTTTTCCTTCTTGGACCAAAAGACGCATATAAAAATGTGCCCTTGAGATGAATAATTTTGGAAGGTATCTCGAGTTTTTTGCAATAGAACTGTTCAAGGTTTTGCCGATTTGTCTTTTTATTGAATAGTAGAATTAATTCATAGATAAACCGTCAAAAAAGGTGAAAAAAGATGTCTGATTTTAACAAAATTCGGTTTGCGAAAGAAAACCGAAGTGTACGATACAAATCCGGCGTCAAAATGCCAAATGTATGGCAAAAATAACAAAGAATTTGTAAAGATCTCGCAGAGACCTACTTTTTGGTAACTTTTGGCAACTAAATGTTGCGCATTTATCAAGTATTTTGCAAAGTTTTAATCGGATCCGGTCCGAAAACTTTAAACAAGATCCTTGGACCCATTTCAGAGAATTTGATTTATTATAATGTCATTATATAAAGTCATAGTGCCCGTTTAAATAATAAAAAAAAAAAAATTAAGAACTTTTTTTCAAAAAAAGTTATAATGGACACAACATTGCGCCAATTGTCAAATTCTCCAAACACTTTAAATAAATTGCTTTACTAACTTTAGATAGCTTGAGATGAGCTGTCTCAAAATTTATCTGATTTCCAGAATCTATGAAATTCTATGAATTACGAAAAGAGTTTTTTATGTTGTCAACATATTAAACAACATGCTATCCCAAAAAACATATTATGTCACTTTTATGTGACATTTTATAGTGTCATTTTCAAGTCTGGTTAATATTTCACATATTTGCATCAGTTTGAAGAGGCAAAAATTAGTGATTTGCAATTTGAACACAAAAAGTGTGAGAAGAAATTAGTCGCTCAAATTTTTAAATCAAATATTAGTACAAGCAGTTCAAATATGACAAGAAATCCGTTCATAAAGAGCCGAGTAAAAGTTTCAGTTATTGCTAAAGAAAAAAGAATATCAGAAACGAGTGTTTGGATAAACAGCAATGCACAATGAATGTCCAAGCTGCTCTGTTCCAAACAAAAACTGTGAAAACAACAAATTTGCAAAAAAAATATTCTTTTTTAGAATTATAACTGGGAATGAGACCTGGGAACACTACTGGAAGCTTCCCACAAAACAAAAATCCATGCATAGAGTTTTTAAGAGTTTGCCACCACCCAACAAAGCAAATACACAGTTTTTTGCACAAAAAGTGATGGCTACAGTTGAAAGATGCTAATAATAATAATAATTATTATTATTATTATATAATTATAAAATTATAATTTTTTAACCCAGGTATTTGTATACCTAATGTTAAAATTAAATATGTTAATAAGAGGTTAACAAATATCAAGATTAACGATACTATTATCATGAATTAATGAAAAAACCATTCAACATTAAGTTTAAAACAAAAAAAAGATAAATTGTTGATTAAAATAATTAAATTGGTACCCAACCACAACAAAGTAGGGACCCTCAGTGAGTATTACAAAAAATATGTGTTGTCTATTTTAATTATTAGTTAGAATCAATCTGCTTGCTTTTGATGTGGCTGGAAGTCTGAGGGGTGCAACAAGTAACTATTATTTTTTTGTTTTGCAATCTGAAAAGAAAGTCGAAGAGAATATAACAAACTTTTTTTTTCATTCATTGTGTTTTTGACAGTTATTTTACATCGCCCTAGTAAGCTTACGACTTACTTAAAGGAGGTTGATGGGACCGACATTATTGTAATGATTCATGTCAGGGATCGACAGACTGCTCGCATGGTATGAAAACTATCATTGAGCTATCACTATATGTAACAAAGGTATCGCTTTACTAGAAAATAAATATACACAAACGCCTCTTCAAAACAGAAAATCGCCAATAAATACAGTATTACATTTTTGAGACACTTGCTTGTATTTATTAGTAGCTTCTTTAGATGTAATTAACGGCTTTTAAGAGGATTAGACTTAAAAAGATAAGATGTTTTAAAGCAGTTTGTATGTAAGTGAGTTGTTTTCTAAAACATTTTAAGAGGTTTTCAGAAGCTCAAAGCTTATAGAAAACTTAATAGTCTCGAAAAAAGAAAAAATCACAGTCAGGAAAACAAGCAGACTGAAGAGCCACAAAAATGTTTTTACTGCTGTGTGACAAGGCGCATTGTTGTCATGCACACCCAGCTGTTCTTGTTATTTTTTGAGCCTTGGAGAGGTTGAAGTGTGCTATTCCATACTCTACCCCCCCCCCCCCCCCCCAAGACTAAGTAGCCGGTAATGACACGTTCTAAAAAATTATTTTCAATCAATTCTAAAAAGTCAAGTCACCTTTTTCTCAAGATGTTTTTTTGGTCCTGCAAAAAGTTTTTTTGGAATTATTTTTGCGCAGATTTTTCTCATCCCCAATTCATTGATAAAAATCTGACAAACGATATTAGACAAATTCAATATTTTCTTGATTTAACCGACAGTCAACCGACAATCTGAACGTACAAGATTACAGGTTTTGAACATTTTCATCTGTTTTTAAAAATAAAAACTTTCCGATGCGCGGTTTATCTTCAAATGCCTTAAACTAGCAAAAAACCTGCGGGTGTACAAAACATTGTGTCTTTAAGCTTGCTGAAGTTGGTCAAAATTGATGTCACTCATTTTTAGAACGCACTAGAAAAACTGTTTCAGACTTTAAACAAGGTCAAAATTAAAATTGAACAGAAACCTTTGGCCAATAAGCTATTAAAGGTGACTTAAACTCATTGTTTCCAATAAAATTTTAAAAACTAGAAAAACAATCTTACTTTATTTTTTTTAATTTAATAAAGAAATTATATGGGTAATTCCATTTCAAAACAAACCAGGGGAGGGGAGGTTGTGCAAAAAAAACTTGCTTTAGCATTTTTTCGTTTTTATAACTTACTAGTAGTGTTTTTATCAGTTCAAAGGGTATGAAATCATTAAAACAAATTTTTTTTGTTCCAGTGATTGTGCAAAAAACATTTTTGTAATTATGTTTAACCGCCAAATTTGACGTATTTTGATGTAAATTAAGTGGAAAATATAAATTTGTTTTGTGTATTTGGGTTTTAGGGGTCTTACAAATACACGTTTAGCAGCATTCGAAGGAATTATACACCAAATATTAATCAAAATTGGATTTTGCGGACCATTCTCATCAGCCGTAAAGATCTAAGAAGAATTTTGTACAACATTTTTTCTTTATTTCCTACCCTAGTGTGTATATAATATTTTTTGTAAACATAAAAAACTTAACTTTTTTAACGCATTTTTTGCATAGAAATTTTGTAAACATTTTATCTTAGATGGACTTTTCTAAAAAATTTCATATAAAGGAATTTTATGTGTACAAACTCAATAAATATATAATTTGATTGCTACAAAATTTAATATGGAAAAAAACCAATTTATTTATATATATAAATAAAATAAAGTTTAGACAAATAAATAGAAATATTAAAATTATAGATTATTTTATGGATTACCACATAGTGGAGATCTCAACCATATTTTTTGTTTTCTTTTGAGTTTTTTTGCAGACTGTTTGCCTAGTTAAGCTTCTACAATTTTTATTTCACAATTTGGCGTCTCAAATGCAATCATTCTACTAGTTGCAGTTTGAATTCTCAAAAAGCACATCTACACACTGCATGTTTTATACAGTTGGTAGTAATAATAGTTTACTAGATTGTAACAAAATTTTATCAAAGCTCAATATATAGTTTTTTTAAATGCCATTCAAGGGTCACTAAATTAGCACATCAACATTTAACAGTTTTATGCAGATGGAGAAGTTGAAAAAGTTTTTGTAGCTCTATTAAGAAAGCTGTATCTTTCACTCGCCCAAATAATTAAAGATCCGAGAACTATGGTGACTTTTACTTTTGGAAGTGGATCACTTATCTAAATCTGATAAAGAATCAACTGGTTTCTTACCCTCCAGGCAGCCCCAAAAAAACCGTTTGAAAGTAGAAAGCTTAACTCCAAATACATTGCCTCAGCTAAAAGCCGCTTGCATCATCAAAACCTATTAAATAATTGCAGAAACACTCAACTTCCACACCGCAAACTTTGATCCAAGAAGAAACAGCACCCCCAGATTAAAAACAAAGTTTAGAAAATACTACTGCATCTTTTAAGGTATAAATAACAAACACAAAACTAACTTTCATCTACGTAACTGTAAAGTATTATCTTCCAATCAACACCAAAAAATCGACAGATGTTTTGTCTTATCTGGAAGCTACTAACACCAAAACTCCTACTGCATACTTGAAGACAAATATCCTCGAGGTAAAATAAGTGTTCTAAAACATGCACATCGCATACAAAACGACATTTTGCCGCGAAAAACGAGCTATGTTTTATACTGTCCGCGCATAATCCGTACAATACAAGGTTAATGAATATGTTCTATTAAGCATCAAACCATTGTCCAGTTTTGCTTTTAGCTTATTAAAAAAAAACTAAAAGCCCAACTTTGGAATCAACCAAATTGTTATTTTCGGCAATTGTATAATAATGAGTTTTATTTATTTAAATATTCTTAAGTTTTAATATTTACTATATGTACACTTTACAAGATTATTACGCCAATATGTATGTAAAATTTTGTTAAGATGCAATTATATTGCCTTGATTTTGAATACATTATATTTGTACTAGAAAACTTTTGTAGAAACCCCAACAATATTGTCCGATCTGCTACTTTTATAATAGATTGACGTTAAATAAATTAATAATATTTTTTACTCAACAAACTTTAATAAAAAAGCAAAATTGACAATTAAAACATGTATCATGCTTTGTATGTTGGCAGCTTGTGAACGATTTAATAATTGCTGCTTAGCAATTATTAGTTCGATTAGGAGCGGCCCTGAATAATAAGACCAATTATACAGCCCTCAATGAACTACATCTAAATAGCAGTAATTAAACTAATCGATATCTACTTTATAAAATATTGAAAGAACCTTATAATTCCATACCAACCTGTTGCAACACAAAACAAATTCCTTATAAAAAATATGAAATGAAAATAATATTTCATAATTCCAAAACAGCTCCCGTCCATAGAATGATATCGAATTACACGTCCTGTTGTACAAAGCCGGGCAAATACTAATTAAACATCGGGGTTTGTCCTGCGGCAACCAATCGCATCCCTTTCGCAGGGGTTCCTGCACACTCCATTGGCCTGAAATACGGCCATTGTTGATTCATTGTTGAATAACAATACCCCCATTATATATGTATTTGCATTCCTAGTAATTACATTCAACAACTAATCAACGTTTTGTGATGTTTTTTTGCGTAATGGCCAATCTAGCGCACTCGTCTATTAAAATGGCGGATCTTCTAATTAGTCCTCACTTCTTCAAGTAGGGGGCATTGTCTAGTAGTACTACAGTTATGCGAATAAAACATACACCGGATCATGCTTGGAGCACCGACAAGTACGCAGTCAAGCACTAAAGGACTTTCCAGATGAACATCCACTATGTGAAAAAATATGTTTTTTCGCAATATAGGCTTTGCGAACTGGAGAGGCCACTTATGAGCGTACGCAGTAAAGATTTTTTTATTCGTATTAGTAATAACCAGGAAATCATTAATTATTACAAACAGAAACGAATATGTAGAAAAAAATCCTCATTAAGGATTTATTTATTTATAATTTGCTTTCTATGTACGCCCTGATAAATCATATAACGAAAAGCAAATAATCAATTACGGCAATAAACATGCAGATATTTCTTTCGACGCGTCGTTTAATTGGAAGATACAATTTTAAATTATTGGCTCGTTTTGTTGAGATTACAAACGCTTATGTGCCGCCGACAATCCAGTTCAGCGAATGATTAATGCTGTGGATTTAGTGAAATCGGAGGATTATAACAAGGAATATAATAAGAAACCAATTTGATTTATTAAATTGCTAAGTTGGAATATGTTTTAGTAGGTATAAACATTTGCTATTCTTCTTCAACTAATTGTTCAAATTATTTATGAAATTTAAGCAAACCGACTAGAAACAGATTCGTGCGCAATAGACTGATTTAGGTTGTAATTAATATCATCAATGTAAAAAGTATTCTAAATTATATATTTGCAAAAAAAACGAGCACCCTAAATGTTCGACAGTAACGGCAATTTGAAACAATTTTAACAAAACGTTATGCATTTATTGTGACACATACAGGTTACTAATGAGTAAAAAATAAGAATAAATTGTATAATATTACATTGAAAAATAATTTAACGTTAAATTGAGATTAAAAAACTAACAAATAAAAAGATAAATTGTAAAATGCTTTTGAATACCTCATAGTAACTCTTCTAGCTTTAACAATAGACTGCATATGGCGATTCATACCACTAAACAACTCAAAAATATTATTTTCCCATTCTTCTATTGGTGCTGCACATGTCCCAAACATAATCTATTAGATTAGCGTCGGGAGAGCACTGCCCGGTAAGTAGACAGTTTATTCTCTAAATTCCAACTTTTAAATATTCAGTGACTGAATGTGGTTTTGCGTTAACTTGAAAAAAGGCAAAGTTAAAATTTTCTGAAGGTTTTTCAACATATCGTTGTGCCAGTAAAGAACCTCTGTCAATAAATATCAATTTTGTTTAAGCTTCTAAAGATATACCTGTCCTCACTATAACTGAACTACCTCCATAACTAACGCGAGTGTTAAAAGTACATTATGCAAATTGCTCCTCAGATCGTCCCCAAAATTGTTCCTTTCCTTCTGAAGAATATGATACTCGATTGATCTAAAGTCCAATTGGCATGGTTTTTATCGAATTGTAGTCTTGCTTTGCAATGACGTGGGAGCAATTTTGGTCTAACTACTAGTCATGCCAACATAACCAGTTTCTACCTATAGTCGCTGTTCATACGCTTATATCAGTAAATCGAATCTCACAAAGATGATGTTTTTGTCTTCATAATGATTATTTGTGTGCCACTACTATTCAGTATATATATATTTAAATATATATATATATATATATATATATATATATATGCGGAACAAATCTTTAAAAATCCTTGATAGAAACAAATCTAGAAATATTACAAAATAGTCAAACCATAAACAACATAAGATATGCTGAAGTGATGACACTGTAATATTCGCTAGCTTAATGAAAGACCTATAAGTAAACCACAAATCAATAGAAAAGTTTAGTGCTAACACATACCTAGCAACAAATAACAATGACCAATAGAAGCAACTGCAGGAGATTAAAATTCGCTTAGAAAAAGCGAGCACTACCTTTAATAAAATGAATAAAATATTTAAAAATTATTTCCTGACTATAGAAACAAAGCAGAAAATATTAAACTGTTACATATACCCAGTGCTATTCGAACTGGCAATTAAAAAAACTAAAAACATTTGAGATGTGACAGTATCCCCAAATATTAAAAAAATCATAAGTAGATTACATAACAAATAAGAAATTTTTACAAAAAATAAATAAATTTTGGACATATAATGAGAAATGAAGACCGTTACCAATTGCTACAACTAATTTTGTAAGAGAAAAACCAGGAAAAATAAGTACAAAGAGAAGAACATCATGGTTAAAAAACTTAGAACATGATTTTCAATGTCAACTGCAAAGCTAATTGTTAAAAAAATTTAATATGTCCGTAAAAAATCTGACAATTTCTATTATTCAAAATATCAAATACTTCAGATTAGTGATGCCGCTGGAACTGGATCCAGATCCGGTATCCGGCAGATCCGGCAAATATTCAAAGATTCGGTTTCAGCAGGATCTTGATAGCTATACGGTCGGATTTGGCCAGATCCGGCCCAATCCGATTTTTTGTAAATAAATTAAACTAATGAAAGAAGAATAAAAATGTAAAAAAAAAACAATTAAAATTTACTAATAAATATAATATAATAATTTTAATAAATAATAATAAAAATATTAATTTTAATCAATAATACCTAAATTATAATGTAACAATATTAATTTTTCTCCATAATTTGCGGTCAGTCAATTATATGCAGCTTGAATAAATAGTCTTTTGCTGAAGACGCTGAAACATTGATTATTTTTTATATGTTTATGAATCCGGCCGGATCCGGTCTTGGATTTGGTTCCGGTCCGGTTCCGGTATCCGGTTCCGGCCAAAAAGTGGATCCGGCGGCATCACTAATCCAGATGTCAGAATTTTATCATAAAATTATTAACAATTTTTAAACTCATTTTTTTACAAAATTTGTGTTAAATTTGGTTCAAATTATGACCAATATAATTAATTTAATTCTGATTTTAATTATTTTATTGAATTCAAATTTGGAAAGCAATGGTTTATTTAAATACAATTGTTAAACTTAAAATTTGAACAAAACTATTCTTAAATTTGCTTTAAGCTATGACCAGTAAGATTAATTTAGTTCCGACTAAAGTATTTTATTGAAATTAGTTTTAAAATGTATTGTTTTACTTAAATGCAATTTTTGAATTTAAAATTTTGACAAATAATTGTGTTAAATATTCAAGCAACAACCAATATCAATTTTGGAAAAAGAATGATTTATTCAAATACAGTTTCAGGAATTGAAAGTTCTTCAATAATTTTTTGTAAAATTTGATTTAAGCAATGACCAATAGGGGTAGGTGGGACACTTTAAGACACGATAACCAGGCAGTAGTTTACCCACCTATCCAAGTGTTAGTCGTCAAGAAGTAGGATTACAACCTCCTCTTCTGGCTAAACGTCTTCTGATGTTTAGATGTTTACAGAGAGGTCAAACATTTAATTTCTTAATGACGAACACTCGGCTGCTTGGGTGAGCCATTCCATACCATACTAATCGGCCAGTAATTTGGATATTTGGATATATCTTTCATAATTTTCACAATTTCATCATAAAACTTTTCAAATATTTTTACCAATTATTGCTCAACATTTAATAAATCTTAAGATTAAAAAAAATACTAAACAAATTTTAATCATTTTTCAAATTATCAAACATTTTTTTTTTAATTTAATATCTTCTTTTTTTTCAGAATATTATTATTAAATTTTTTACACATCTTCACCAATTATTCAACAAATTAATGCAGTTTTAGAATTAAAAAAAAAAACTTTAATTTATCTTTCAGATCTAGAGTTTTATCATAAAATTATTCACACGTTTTTACTAATTTATTCTCAACATATTTACAAAAATTAAAAAAAATATAAATAATAACTTAAAGAACGTTTTTAAAAATATAATTTTTTTTTTTTTTTTATATATTTAAAATTTTTCAGAACGTATTTTTTTTTTATTATTGCTCAACATATCATTAAAATGAAACAAAATCGAATAACTTATTAATTTTTCAAATTTCAAAAATTTCAAAAATGATTTTATTTCATTTTTAAAATATTGTCTAAATTTTCAGAATTTTATCATTAAACTTCTAAAACATGTTACTCAACATTTACAAAACTTTTCTAAATATTAAAAAAATATTTTTTTTTCCAAATTAACAAAAAATAACTTGTTAATTATTAAATCATCTTTCAGAATTTTATCTTGAAATTTCTCACACATGATTACAAATTATTCCTCAACATATTAACAAAACTTCAGATTTTATCAAAAAACTCTGAACAACTTTTATCAGTTGAATTTAATAAATAATATATTTCATGTAAATTGCCTCTCCACCCAGTATGAGACACATATACTAGTGTTTTGAAGTATGTACCCATTATTAGTGTGCCTAGCATCTCACTGGCCAAAGAGACATAAAATCACAATAACTATTATAAAGGGTTTTTCAATAAGACGTTTCATTTTGAATAGCATGCTATTTGGGCAGCTATCAATTTTTAAGCTATTATCTTTTGACATTTGACAAGTAAAAACTACGCCATTATTAAAAATGGAACGATACACGCTTCAACAACGCATTGAAATTATTAAAATTCACTACAAAAATGGTGAAAATTCTTCAGTCACAGTTTGCAAAACTAAAGCACTTTTTGGTCGTCGTAAAGCACCTTCTCGGCCGGCAATAGTAAACTTGGTGGAAAAATTTGAGCTGTTGGGACAAGTTTGAGATGTGAAGAATCGAAATCGTGTGCATCGCTCAAGAACACATAAGAATATTGCTGATGTAGCCCGTAGTGTTAAAGAAAACCCAGATTTGTCGATTCCTCGTCGATCTTTGGAGTTAGACATTCCACAAACGACATTCACCGTATTTTGCATAAAGACTTAAGTCTTAAGGCTTTTAAAGTTCAGTTAACACAAGAACTCAAGCCGGTTGATCACCATAAACGTCGTATCTTCGCTGATTGGGTCTTTCAAATGCATCAAAATTTCATCGAAAAATCATTTTCAGTGATGAGGCTCATTTTCACATCAGAGGCTACGATAATACGCAGAATTGTCTTATTTGGAGCTCAGAAAATCCAAGAATGATTGTTGAAAAGTCTTTGCATCCTCAACGTTACACTGTTTGGTGCGGTTTTTGGGCTGGCGGTGTGATTGGACCCTACTTTTGAGGCTGGTGCAACTGTTACGGTAAATGGATGGCGCTACCGAGCTATGATTAATGATTTTTTATGGCCGGAATTGAAAGATATTGATGTGAACGACGTTTATTTTCAGCAAGACGGCGCTACGTGCCACACAAGCAACGAAACAATCGCAATTTTGCATGAAAATTTTCCTGACCGTGTTATTTCTCAAAGAGGTGATCACAATTGACCACCGAGATCTTGTGATTTAAAACCTTTAGACTTTTTTCTTTGAGGCCACGTGAAAGATAAGGTCTATGCCAACGCTCCACAATCGATTCAAGACCTTAAAGATGGAATTCGTGAAGTTATCGAGGACATACAGCCGCAAATGTGCGAATTGGTCATGGAAAATTTTATGAAAAAAATGTGGTACTGCAACCGTAACCGTGGCGGCCATTTGACTGATATCGTTTTAAAATGTTAATGGCATATCTTCCTTTTTACAATGAAATAAACATTTATTGATTTCTCTTAAAAAATACCAGTTTTTTTTTAATAGCAAAATGAAACCTCTTATTGGAAAACCTTATACATTTTATCTATAGAAATGTGAGGTGGTAACGCAATGCCGTTGCTTGTCTGTGTAAGGATTTAAATGTACTACAGCCTTCTTTACACACCTTCAACGTTTCTTCTAATAAGAGGCATTGCATTACTACCTCTGATCAATACACAATGGAGCTACGGTTACAATTTGCAATTGCACCAATAAAAACTATTATTAGTTTTCAAAATAAAACTTAAATTTATATATTATTTTCTAGAATTTCCAATATTTTATCATGACATTTCCAACAGATTTTTACAAATTATTTCTCAATTATGCAAATGCAAATCAAAATTTAAAAATAAATAATCAAAATAATAGCCCAATCAACTTTTATAAGTTTTTTAAAGAATTAAAAAATAAGATGTTTACATTTTTAAAATACCTCTGTTCATGAGGGTATGAAACCTTTAAAAAACCGTAAATTTTTTTTTTTAAATTTTAGTCTAATTTATTTTTTAACTTTGACTTTAAAAAATCGCACTTTTTGTTTAAAAATTGCAATTTTTACTTAAAAAAAAATTGCTAGTGAAATTAATCAGAAATTTTCCGTAGAATCCAATTCTGACGCCATTTTAAGTCTTTACCTTGTCTATAAGCCGCAAAAGCCATAAAACCATTTTTTGTTGAGTGGGCAAAAAGGAGCATTTTTTGAATTTTTTTAATCGCCGAAGTTGACGTATTTTTATGACATTAGTTCAAAAATATAATTTTGTTTTGTATTTGAGATTTAGAGGCCTAAAACTCAAAACAACTGCAAAAATAGGCCTATTTTTCGACATAAACTCTTACAAATACACGTTTAGCAGCGCTAAAAGGAATAATACACCAACTATTATTAAAAATTATATTCTGCAGACAATTCTACATGGGAAATAGTGTGTCGTGCTTATCGGGCGTAGAAAAGTCCATTAAGAAAAATAATCTACAAATTAAAAAATAATAATAATACTTTTTTAAGCTAATTTCAGAAATTTTTGTCGCTTGAACCAATTTTGGGTAATTTTACTCTTTGTCTCATAGTTCTTGCGCTTGCTGCACAAATTTAGACTCAATCTATCGGAGCCAAAATTTAAAAAAGCATATTATTATTTTTAGCATTCAAATAAAAAATTTAAGCCCCAACCTAGTGTGTTTATAATATTTTTTGTGAATATGAAAACATAATTAATTTTTAAAGCATTCTTTGGTTGAAAATTTTGTATACATTTTTTTCTGCTATTGACTATTTTCTATGTAGAATTGTCCGCAGAATTAATTTTTTTAATAATATTTGGTGTATTGCTCTTCTGAGCACTGTTAAGCGTGTATTTGTAAAAATTTACGTTCAAAAATAAATCTATTTTTGCAGTTATAATACCCCAAATACACAGAACAAATTTCGTTTTTTTGGGTTTTGCGGCGTATAAAAAGGATGTGAACTCAAAATGACACCGGAATTGGATTCTACGGAAAATTTGTGATAAAAAAAAAACAAAAAACTTAAAAAAAATGGAAAAAAAAATTGAGGGTATTTATATTCTCATTACCCGTTAAATAGAAATTAATAAAAATAAAAAGTTTTTAAAATATTTTAAATTTTTTTCATAATTTTGTTAAAATGTTTTATCATGAAATATTTCAAATATTTTTACCAATTATTGGTAAGAATAAAAAATAAAACTTCAGAATTAAATCAAATCTTAACATTTTTTGTTAGTTTTTTAAAATTACAAAATATGTAATTTTAAATCTTTCAGATTTTGTAGAATTTTGTTATAAAATATCTCACATTTTTATCAATTTTTACTCAACATATTAACTTAAAAATGTTAAAAAAAACCAAACAACTTTTATTAGTTTTACAAAACACCAAATATTTTTTTTAAATTTATTTTCCAGATTTTCCAAAATTTTTCAGTTGTAAAATTTGAACAATTATTTATAAAATTTTCTAAAAATAATTTAAGCTACTTTTATTAGTTTTTCATAACAAAATTTTTTTAAATTTTTAAATTATATTCTAGATTTGAAAAACTTTATTATCATCAAATAAAATGTCTTTTAGATTTATCAGAATTTTATCATTAAATTTCTCAAATACTGCATAACATATTAATAAACTTAAAAGATTAAAAAATAAAACTTTAAATAGTTTTTAAAAATAACAAAAAATAAAAAAAAATAAATTTTTTAAAAATCTCATAGAATTTCATTCTCCTTTATAAAAATTTTTCATAAAATTTGTTACACATGTTTAGTAATTATTGCTCAAAATATAAATGATGTTTTAGAATTAAAAAAAAAGATACCGATTTGTAAGAAATTTATTATAAATTTTTAAACTTTTATTAGTTTTTTAAATTATCAAAGGATAAATTTATGAAATTTTAAATTTTGTAGAATTTTTCATAAAATTTTTGAACTTTTTACCAATTGTGGCTAAACATATTAATAAAATTTAAGACTCAAAATAATTTAAAATAAAACTTTTAAATTTTTAAATTATTTATAAAATTTAAACATGTTTACCAATTATTGCTTAACATAACTGTACTTACAAAATTAAAAAAAAAACAAAATTTCAAAAAAATGAATTTGTAAAATATCTTTCAAAATTTTATTATAAAATGTCTCAAATATATTTATTAATTGTTGCTCAACTTAATAAAATAAATAATAATAATAAATAAATAATATAATAAATGGTTTTTTGAGTATTATAAAGTCAAGTACACACAAGTACAACCAACTTATTTTTTTTTTAAATAGCAACATACATTTTTTATTTTATTTTTTCAATTTTTATGATATTCTTAATACAACTATGTAATATACTTTTATAACAAAAAATTTTAATAAATTTGAAAAACTTATTATTTGTTTTTTATTTAAAATCATCGTAATTAAATAGTTGGCGTTGAAAATAAGCAATGTTTATTTTTTGTAGGTGTTTTTACGCTGTTATGCATAATATAGAAACAAATAATTGACGTACATATTTAAAAATTAAAAAAAAAAAAAAAAAAAAAAATTAAAAAAAGTAATTTTTTTTAGTTACTATATTATGCATAAAAACACTCAAAAAAATTAACATTCATTATTTTTAATGACAACTATTCAATTACGATCATATTAAATAAAAAACAAATATTCTGTTTTTTAAATTTATCAAATATTTTTGTTATAAAAGTATATTTTTATTTTACATGGTAGTATTAAGAAGATCATAAAGATTAACAAATTAAATAAAAAATGTATGTTGCCATTTCTAAAAATAAGTTGGTTGCCATAGCAACTATACTAAAAATAAAAATAAAAATAAATGTGTGTGTATCTGCCTTTATGGTATTCAAAAAACCATTTAAAATGGGTTTTGAATCATGTAAATCGGTTACAAAATAACGGAAATATTCAGCCGTACGTTTTTTGTCTAACAGATCATAAAATATATGATTATTCAACAAAAAAATAACTTTAATTATCCAAATAAAATATAAAAACTATTTTTTAACAATTTTGTAAATATATATATGTATGTATAAATAATTTTAATAAATGTATAAAAAAAAATAAATAAAAAAAAATAAAAATTTTTATCATGAATTTTTCACACGTCTTTACTAATTATTTCTCAACATATTTACAATTTTTTTTTTAAATAATAATCTAAACAACGTTTTTAAAGTATCAAAAAATAAAATGTTAAAATTTTTAAAATATATTATAGATATAGTATTTTTTTTCTAATTATTGCTTAACATAATAAAATTAAAAAAAGTAACAACTAATTAATTTTTCAAATTGCAAAAGTATAAATAAATAGTTTTATTTAATTTTTAAAATATTTTGTAGATTCCATAATTTTATCATAAAACTTCTCAATCAGTTACAAAACTTCAGAATTTGAAAAAATCTGAAACAATTTTTATTAGTTTTTCAAAATATCAATAAATAGAAGTTTTAAATTATCTTCCAAATTTTTTCAGAATTTTGGTATTAAATTTTTCGTAAAATGTAATGAAATGAAACTTCAAAAAATAAAACATTATTTTTTTTAAGTTTTTCAGATTTGTTAAAAAAAATTATATAAAATTTTTTTTTTAATTTTTAAAATGTCAATTTTACCATAAAATTAATTATTGTCCAGCAGATTATAAAATTTAGAAATTTCAAACAAAAATTTTATAAATTTTAATTTTTTAAACAATCAATAAATAAAATTTTGAAGTTTTGAAATTATTTCCATATATTTCAAAATTTAATAATATTTTTTTTACAAATGTTTGCTCAACATATTAATAAAAAAATAGAATTTATAAAAAAAACCTAAACAACTTATTAGTTTTATAAAAATACAAAAAAATTTATAATTTCTAAATTATCTTCCAGATTTGTAAGAGTTTTTTCAAAATAACAAAAAATAAAACTTGTATACATTCATTTTTATCAATTATTGTTTAACATATTTTCAAAACATTCTAACAAAATTTAGAATTGTTAAAAAAACTGATCAACTTTTATTAATTTTAAATATTAAAAAAAAATTGTAAAATAGTAAAAAAAACACATTTTGTTTTTTTTTTTAAATTTCAAGATATGTTAAAATTTAATTTTTTTAATTAACAAATAATAACTTGAAACATTAACAAAAAAAATTGTACATTTTTTTTAACATTTTAAAATATCAAAAAACAAAATTTTTGATCATGTTTCAGAATTTTATCATGAAATTTCTCACACATATTATTACAAACTATTCCCTAACATATTAACAAAACTTTTCAAAAAACTTTAAACAATTTTTATTAGATAAATTTAATAAATAATATATGTATTTCAAATTTTTATATTATTTTATAGATATTCTAAAATTTCCAACACATTTTTACCAATTATTGCTCAATCATGCAAATCAGAATTAAAAAAAAAATCAAAATATAGAAATTTTAAAACAGAAATTTAAACAACTTTTTTTTTATTTCTTAAATTATCAAAACTAAATTTTAAATTTTTAAAACATCCTACATTCGCAATTCCATTTCAAACGGACCAGAGCAGGGGTCCGAGGCCCGTTCATAAGGGTATAAAACTCTTAAAAAAATGCTACTATAATTTTTAACTTTGAAATCGATCAGAAATTTTCCGTAGAATCCAATTCTGACGCTATTTTAAGTCTTTATCCTGTCTATAAGCCGCAAAATCCATACAACTATTATTCTCAGTAGGCTGGGAGAAAAGGAGCATTTTTTGGATTTTTTTTAATCGATGAAGTTGGCTTATTTTGATATAAATTTGTTGGAAAATATAATTTTGTTTTGTGTATTTGGGTTTTAGTGGTCTAAAACTTAAAAAACTGCAAAAATAAGCCTATTTTTCGACATAAACTCTTACAAATACACGTTTAGCAGCGCTAAGAGAAACAATACCCCAAATATTATTAAAAATTCTGCGGACAATTTTACATAAAAAATAGTCGTATTTAACAAGCGTAGAAAAGTGCATCTTGAAAATAAATTACATATTAAAAAAAATCTTTTACTTAAAAAAATATTTTTTTAAAAAAATTTTAAAAGATTATTTTATTATATTTTTTTTAAGCTCATTTCAGAAATTTAACAAAGACATTTTTGTTGCTTGAATCAATTTTGGGCAATTTTTCTTTTTGTTTGATTTGTTTTTGCGCTTGCGGCACAAATTTAGACTCTAATCTATCGGCGCCAAAATTTGAGAATATTATTATTTTTGGCATTCATCAAAAATTGACAAAAAAAGTTTTAAGCCCCACCCTAATGTGTTTATAATATTTTTTGTGAATATGAAAAAATTATTAATTTTTAATGCATTTTTTGTCTGAAAATATTGTACCTCTGAGCGCTGCTAAACTTGTATTTGTAAGAGTTTATGTTAAGAAATAAGCCTATTTTTGCAGTTTTTTCTAGTGATAGACCCTTAAACCCCAAATACACAGCACACATTTATATTTCCTAACTAATTTACATCAAAATACTTCAGCGGTAAAATAAAATACAAAATGCTCTTTTTTGCTTAGACCACTGGGACCAACATATCGTTTAAGTTTTGCGGCGTATAAGAAGGTGTGGACTCAAAATGACGCCAGAATTGTATTCTAGGGAAAATTTCTAATCGATTACACTAGTAAATTTTTTTTTCTATAAAATTGCGATTTTTAAACGTCAAAGTTTTTTTTTTGAGTGTTACATATTGTCATGAACCGATAAATAGACTACTGCTAAGCAAGTTTCTCGACGCACCCATTGCTTTGATCCGTTTGAAATAGGAGTGCTCACAGTTCATTCAGAATTATGTCCTGAAATTTTTTTCACATTTTTAGCAATTATTACTGAACATATTAATAAAAATAAAAAGTAGAAATATTTAAATTTTGAAGTATTTAAAATATTATAAAATTTGTTCATATTTTTGTTAAAATGTTAGAATAGATCTTTCAGATTTTTCAGAATTTTATCATGAAATTTCTCAAATATTTTTACCAATTATTAGTAAAATATTAATAAAACACTTAAACTTAAAAATTAAAACGAATCTAAAAAAAATTGATTAATTTTTCAAAATAGCAAAAAATGTAATTTTAAAGTTTTTAAATCTTTCAGATTTTGTAGAATTTTGTTATAAAATATCTCACATTTTTACCAATTTTTACTCAACATATTAACAAAATTTAAAAAAGTAAAAAAACCCAAACAACTTTTAGTTACTCAAAAATAACAAAAAAACAATTTAAATTTATTTTTCAGACTTTTCGAAATAGAATTTTATAAAACAATTTCAGTAGTAGAATTATGTCATAAAATTGTCACCAATTATAGCTGAACATATTAATAAAACTTTAAAAAAATTTAAAGAACTTTTATTAGTTTTTCAAAATAAATTTTTTTTTTTTTAAATTTTTAAATTATATCTAGATTTGAAAAAACTTTAATCATCATCAAATAAAATGTCTTTCAGATTCATCAGAATTTTATCATAGAATTTTTCAAATATATATTTAAACGGATTGAGAACCTTAAATGTAACTTTAGCACTGGACCGGACGGTGTTCCATCTATGCTGTTAAAACAATGTATTTATTCAATTTCTACGCCATTGCATTTACTTTTTGAGGCTTCTCTTAATGAAGCCAATTTCCTTTAGTTTGAAAACAAAGCTACATTATGCCTTTACATAAATCTGAAGCTAAGGAAGATATTACTAATTATAGAGGTATATGCATCCAGTCTGTATTCCTAAGTTGTTTGATCAAATTGTAACTGGTCAAATACAATGGATGTGCAAAAGCATTTTAGTGGAACAGCAACATGGGATTCGCGAGGATCGTTCTACTCTTACAAATCTTCTTTGTTACAAAAATGATTTTTTGAATGCCTTTCAATCAAGAGTTCAAGTAGATTCTACTTACACAGATTTTTCAAAAAATCATAGTATTTTGATTGCTAAGCTTTAGGCTTTGGGTTTTCATGAATCTGTTGTTGCGTGGTTGTCGAGCTTTTTGGAAAATCGTACACAGTGTGTGAAAATTAATAATTTTTTATCACAACCAATTGTTGTTCTTTCTGGGGTTCCTCAGGGATCTCATTGTGGACCAATTCTTGTTTATTCTATTAATTCTTCGTCTTATCTTTTGTTTGCTGACGATCTTAAAATTTATAAAAGAATATCATCTATCGAGGACTGCATTTGTTTGCAAAATGATTTAGATTCTGTTCATTCATGGTGTCTTATTAATAACTTGTTGTTTAACGCAAATAAATGTTTTTCGATAAGCTTCAACAGAACTTTAAGTAAAGTATCGTATGACTATACTATCGATAATAATGTTTTGGAACATGTTACACAAATAAAAGATTTGGGCGTAATTTTTGATTCAAAACTAACTTTTGTTGAGCATATAAACTATATGTGCAACCGTGCTATGAAAATGTTAGGATTTGTTTACAGAATGTCTACTGACCTATCTCCTAGCACACTCAAACTACTTTATTGCGCTTTATTTAGAGTACGCTCCGTCAGTTTGGTGTCCATTCTATAGCATTCATATATGCAATATAGAACGTATTCAAAACAATTTTTTTCGTTTATTATCGTACAAATTAGGCATTTTATCCGAAAATTACGATTTTAACCTCATTGCATTGCAATATAATCTTCCGCCGCTGAAAATTCGGCGCAAAAGAGCCGATTTATCATTTTTACGTGGACTAATGATGTCTGAGATTGATTGCCAAGACCTACTAGTAACTCTTCCATTTCAAGTCCCCAACAATAATCGCCGAACCAGACAGTCTCCATTATTTAGAGAATCAATACATTCTACCAATTATGGATTTAATAATCCAATTGGTAGAATGTGTAGAATTGCAAATAGTTTCTCTAATAATATTGATTTATTTTGTGTTTCAAAATGTAGTTTTAAGTGTCAATTAAAATGTGTTGATGAATAATTTTATATTTTGTTTTTATTTATGTATACTTTTTTCCATGCTTTTATTATTCAATATTCTTTTATATATTTTTGTGTAATTGTAATATTGCTTGTAATTTATCGTTGTTTATGTACATAATGATGTAGATGTAAATGGTTTTGTATATACCGTGAATAAAGTATTATTATTATTATTATTATTATTATTATTAAATATTGCATAACAGAGTTTTTGTCATAAAATTTGCCACACACGTTTAGTAATTATTGCTTAACATATAAATAACATTTGATTATTTTTTCAGAATGGCATAAAATTTTATAACTTTTAAAATACCTTCAATATTTGTAAAAAATATATTATAAATTTTTAAACTTAGTTTTTCAAAATACCAAAAGATAAACTTTTGAAATTTTTAAAATATGTTTTTTATGATTTTGTTAAAATAAAAATAAATATATAAAACTTTAAAATTTAAAAAAAATCTGAACTTGTATATGTATATATGTATATATATATAACATTTTTATTGCACAACTAATTTACAACATTTTGAACAGGTATAATACATAGAAGGAAAAAAAAATGTTTTGTACAAATGGCTATCGACCGTAGTCTTTCAGCCATTGAAATAAGGTAAATTAAATTGTAATTTTTATTAAAAAAACAAAAAAAACAAAAAAAAATTATGCATGATGTATGATATATGATTCAGTAATATGGTTTGTCAGGTGATATTGTTAGTTAGTCGTTGTCATTAGCGAGAGTCAGGATATGTTGGAATAGTGAAAGAGCAGGTTTTTTATATTTTGCAATAATCCTTAGATTTCTAGGAATTATTAGATTATCTAGAATCTCTGGGTTGTTAGGATTATTTGCAAATTTGGTTTGAAGTGTGTTGAGTCTTTCGGAAAGTGGGATGAGGTAGGTTATTTCATACAGTAGTTCGTTTGAAGGATTTTAAAGGGAGTTATTGGGATGTCGGATTTTGGTAATAGTTCTAAGAGATGCCCTTTCTCCTACATAAAGGGGATTGAGAGTTGGTTTAGTGGAGTTCAGGAATATTATGGATGCGTAGTCAAGGGTTGGGCGGCAGATCGTCTTGTATATGTGCGTGGCACATTTAATGTCAATTTCATTGTTTCTATACGTAAGGGATCTGAAGTGTTTTGCTCGGGATCAGATTTTACATTTAATGGAGTTAGTGTGAAACTTAAAACTTAGTTTAGGGTCAAAGTTTACTCCTAGATATTTACAAATATGAGATGGATTTAAGGATTGGTGGTCCATTTGGATACTAGGTGAATTTTTATGGATTTTGGGTTTTTAACGGGTTTGCAAAAAGACGCCATTTATTGAACCACAAATTTGTAATATCTAGCAAGGTTTGCAATTGATCCATAGATTGGTTTAGAGATTTAGCGTGAGAAACCAATGTTGTATCATCAGCATATTGTAGGATGTAGGAGTTTGGATTAAAACAGGATGGGTTAGAACTATATATATATATATATATATCAGAGCAAAAAATATTAGGAGAGGAGACAAGGGAGATCCTTGTGGAACACCTTGTTGTGTAGTGAAAGGATTGGAGTAGGTATTAGCTATGCGAACCTTAAGAGTTCGATCATTTAAAAAATCTATTATTATATTAATTAAATGGTTAGGCACCTCTAGGACTGATAGCTTAAATAGGAGGCCTCTATGCCAGACAGAGTCGAATGCCTTGTTTATATGCATAAACAAAACGCTCGAGTGTCTGCCTTTGAGGTGGGATGTTTGGATGTTAGATGTCAGGATAGTTAATGGATGGCTTGTGGATCTATTTTTTGCAAAACCAAATTGTGTAATGGGTATTTTATTGTGGATAAATTTTAGAAGTTTATTTTGCAATATACCTTCAAATAGTTTACCAAGAACTGGGAGAAGTGTGATAGGGCGGTAACTAGCTGGCTAAGAAAGGTTAGCATCATTTTTAGGGACGCATACAATTGTTCTCACTTTCCATTCATTAGGAAAATATTGATGAAAAAAACAATAATTGAAAATTTTTAATATGTAGTTATGAACGTCGTCATTGAACTGTTTTAAAATTTGTCTAGTTAATAGATCATGTCCTGGTGCTGAATTTTTACCTTTATTTAACAAATCGTAATAGTCGTCTTTGTGTATTGTTTCGTCCAAAGGAGTGTCGTACGTCTGTCTACAAAATATGTCATACCATTTGTTTACGTTTTCTAAATGAATATTGTCAAAATTGTCACAGTTGGAGAAGGAAAATGCGTGGTTAAAGTGTCTTTAAAAAGTATTGGCAATATCAATGTCAGATGAAAAACTATTCTTGGAAACCGGGTCTGTTATTGATAGTATGTATGATGTCCGTTTGTATTTAGTCAGTTTCTTAATTTCTTGAAAGTAGTTTTTTCCTTTCTTTTCATTAATTTTGTTGCAAGCCGTTATGTATTTGTCTTGTCTGTACTGGAAAATTAAGTCGTGTATGTTTTTATTCAAGTCATTGAACTGTCTTTTTAATGTTCTGTCATTTGTATTTCTAAACTCACGATATAATTTTCTTTTATATTTAATAAGACGCATAATAAATGGGGGAAGAGGGTAATTATAGTAGGATTTTAATGTTTTAGGGGTATGACAATGGATAGATGATGCTATTAGTTAAAAAAATAATGAGATGGTAGTAGGAGATATATTTGGGTGAGATATAACAAATGAAGATAGTTTTTGGTTCACTTTTGTTATGTTACACATATTTAGGTTATAAATAAACTCCTTAGGGGAAGGTAATGTTTGGATATCAATACTAAATCTAATTGCCAAATGGTCCGAATAAAGGTCAGGGATAACATTAACAGAGTGGATAAGGGGTTTTATACAAGACGAACAGAGGAGGATATCAGGAGTAGTGCTCTGATTATAGTGCACAATAAACGTTGGTGGAGTAAATATTTTAGAAAAATCAGAGTTTGTTAGAAACTGTTGGAGGTGACGGGTTTTCCTTAGATTTAAGTTGAAATCACCAACAATATACAGTGAGGATAAAGAGAAGTTTTTACAAAAATATTATCTTCAATAACAGAGGATGGGTGAATGTAAACAAGGAATATGTGGAGTCTGTCCTGAAGGAAAGGAATTGAGAAGTGGATGCAATCATTTAATGCATTATTGATGCTTGGAGGGTTTTCTTTCCTAATTTTAATGCATGGATGAGTCATAGATACGGATCCATCTCTATAATTCTGGTTAATAATATTGGCAGGATTTTGGATTATGGACCAATTTTGAAACGATATAGGATTTGGAGATTTTGTTTTATCAAACAAAGCACAGAAGATGTTATTAATTGGGAGAAAGTTTTTTATGATATGGGATTTTCAAGCAAAACTATTAATGTTGGAATAAATAAAATTTAGGCTAGACATTTTGGGTTTGAGTTATGGTGACTTGTACGCCTCCTATGGGAGAGGTGGGAGGGGCTTGATCTGGGTTAAGGAGATCTAACATTACTATAAACATTCTGTTATTGGAGAAAGATACAATGGTGTCAATGTTGTATGATTGAATGAATCTACTTTTTAATTTTTGGATTAGTTGTTGTCTGTCTGTTATTTTGGGAGAATTAATTTTGTGTACATACGTGTCAATGATATGGTCATGAACGGTGACAGGTGAGTGAATTCTTGAAGCCTGAGTTATTTGTTGCGCAATTTCTTCTGATCTCTTGTTTGCCGATTTTATTTTTATGTTCGGTATTACTTCAATTGGAGCAGTAGGTCGGTTTTTACACTTAAGCGACCACGCTTCGTGGCCTTCTTCTTTGCATGATGTGCATGTTGGTGGGTTGGTAGTTGTGCAGCTAACAGTTTTATGGTTACCTCCGCATTTGCTGCATATTGGCGAAGAAGTGCATTTGTCTGTGGTATGTTCAAATGAATTGCATTTGCTACAAGGGACGGGTATCGGTGCTGGAGCAAGACTTTCATACACCGCAAAGTGTTTGCTTTTGTAGAAGACGCCATGTTGTAATAAATTTTGGTAGGCATCTACATAAGCGGTAATAATTCGCATTTTGTAAGTGGGAGTGCCTGTCAGTCTTGATATTATTCTTTTGCAATATCTAATGTTTAAATTATTTGTCTGGAGGACTTACATTTTTTTTTATTAATTTTAAAATTATATAATATTAAAAAATAATTTTTTAAAATTGTTAAAATTTTTATCATAAAATTTCTTTCACATTATTATTACTGCAATGATCGCCCAACATATTAAACCTTCAGATTTGAAAAAAAATGTAAAATGACAACAAAAAAAATAAATCTTTCAGATTTTGTAAAAAAATTTCATGAAATTTTTCACCTTTTTACCAATTCTGGCTCAACATATTAATAAAATTTAAGACTCAAAATAACTTTTAATTTTTTAAATTATTTATAAAATTTAAACATGTTTACCAATTATTGCTTAACATAATTGTATTTACAAAATTAAACGGTGAGATAGCTCAGTTATAGAGCGTTAGTGTACCACGCTAACAGTCCCGGGTTCGATCCCCGAATATGACTAAAATAATAACTTTGCTCTTTATCCACCGGGGTGATTTGAAAGTCACTTAATAAGCCGTTGGTCCCATCAACCCCCTTCAAACAAGTCGTAAGACTTCTGGGGCGATGTAAAAAAGCTGTAAAACGCGAAATTAAAAAAAAAACAAAAAAAAATCAAAATTTCAAAAAAAATTAATTTGTAAAATATCTATTAAAATTTTATTATAAAATGTCTCAAATATATTTACCAATTGTTGCTCAACATAATAAATCTTGAGAATTAAAATTTATTTTTCAGAGTTTTTGTCATGCAAATTTATCAATTATTGCTGGACATATTAACAAAATATGTATCCTTATTGGCATTTAACCTCCAAACCCACATACATATATAAAGGACGTCCAACTAAATACCAATATTAACAAAATTTTAAATTTTTAAAAAATCTAAACCACTTTTATTAGTTTTTCGATATATAAAAATAAATTTTCTTTAATATTTTCCAGATTTTTCAATTTCTCACACATAGTTGAGCTAAAATTTCAAAATTAAAAAAAAAATGAAATTATTAAAATATTTTCCAGATTTGTTCAAAATTTGTCACACATGTTTACCAATCTTTATTACTCAACTTAACTTATTGAGAAAAAATTTCATAATTTTCAAATAAGAATCTTATCAACATTTGTTCAAAATACAAAAAAAAATTATTATTTTTCAGATTTGTTCAAAATTTATCATAAAATTCACACAATTATTGCTCAACATATGAACAAAACAGAATTTAAAAATATCCAAAAAACTTTAAATACAAGAGCTTGTACGCATTCAATCAGATAATAGTCAAACTGTAACATAAATTATTAAAACTCTCGTTTCTGATCTTTGTTCTTTGTAAAATTTGCTGCATTAAATTAATTAAAAAAAAACTCCAAGTATTTCTCAGTTTTCCATAAACAACAGAAAAATTTATAAAATAATAAATTCATTGCAATATAGTACAAAATCTTCAATCTCTTTGAAATGATTAAAACAATCTGGTTTTAAATCCAATAGAAAAATCAGATATCTTTGCAAACCAATTTGCATCTAACTCTACTATTATAAATCCTCCCTTTGCTGTACCTACAATGGCGGCCAGTAGAAAAATAATGAGTCCAATTTATTTGAGGCAACAAGTTGTCTAAAGATATCTTCTTTAATTAAATACCAGAAACGCATTAGGTATAAATGAAATTTCACCAATCATTCTTAAAACATTTGCAAACAAATTAGCTCCTATTTTGACCAAAATATTTGCGTACAAAAATGAAACATTTCCAAATTGTTGGAAAATTGCAAATGTTCAACCTTTACATAAAAATGGAAACAAATCTGATTTTTCAAATTATAGACCAGTTGTATTATTGTCCAATCTGTCAATTTTTTTTGAAAAATATATTAATTTTCACATTGTTAAGTTCTTAGAACAAAATAACTTGATCTCAGATACTCAATATGGATTTCAATCAAAACGTTCGAGAACAGATCTTCTGACTAATGTTAGTCACAAATGGAATTCTACTTTAGACAAACAAGGAGAAAAACTTAGAGTAGCTCTAGACATTTCCAAAGCGTTTGATAGGGTATGGCATCTTAATCTTGTCAACAAACTCCATTGTATAGGTCTTGATAAAAAAAGCTGTAAATCTCATCAATAGTTTTCTTGACAATAGAAAAACTATAATTAGAATTGATTGTTTTAACTCTAACCCCAAAATCATAAATGCCGGTGTTCCTCAAGGTTCTGCTCTTTTGCCAACTTTATTTTTGATTTACATTAATGAGCATCTTCAAATAACTAAAAGTCCTATTCATAGTTTTGCAGATGATAGCACCCTTCATACTTTCCAAAGACCATATCGACGAATAGGACAGAGCGTCTTGAAATTTCTAGGTTAAAATCTGAAGCATTTATAAACAAAGACCTAAAATCAATATCTGAATGGGGCACTCCCAACATGATCAATTTTAACTCTAAAAAACCTCAACTTCTTACTTCAAAATCAAAATCCGAGGTATCATCAGTACCAAATATTAAACTAAACAACAAATCTATATCTAAATCTTCTTCAATTTGTCTTCTAGGTGTTACAATCTCACATAATCTTCTCTGGAACAACCATGTTGTTGACATAGCTTCTAAAGTATCTAGAAAACTAGGATTTCTTAATAGATGTAAAAAGTTTTTTACTTCTGTTTAACTTTTGCATAGACGAGTATATAAAACTTGTTTGTCCTTGTATTGAATATTGTTTCCAATTATGGGGAGGAGCATCAAAAACTACACTATCTCTTCTAAACTTTATTCAAAAAAGAGATATTTGGATCATTGCCAATCCAAAATTGACCAATGATTTAGATATTTTATAACACAGGCGTAATGTTGCAGATGTTTGCATTTTCTATAGATATTTTAATGGGCATTGTTCAAACAAAATACAAGACATTTTGTTATATAAACAAATATTTACTTGTAGTACAAGGCTTGCTAGGAATTCCAACAAATATTCTCTGACAGTTCAGAGATGTAGAACCGAAACTTTTAAAAGAGATTTCATTAACCGTTCTATCAACAAATGGAATAAACTTCCAAATTCAGTAGTTCCCGAGACTTATAAGCCACAAATATTTACAGACTGCTTAGATCTAGTCTTCAAGTGTGGTTTCACTCGTTGAATTTAAAGGTATTTTTATGTTGTTGTGGCATATTATATAATTCCTAAATATCACATTTTAAAATTAATTTTTTTTTATTATATTGTGATATCAATGTTGAAATATGTACAAAATAAGCCCATAAGATAGAAACTTCAACAAGTCATGAACGTGTTGGCAATTGAGCAGACTGAAAACATGATTAAGCTCTAACACATGTAACCTATTCCTTCCAAAATATAACTAATTCAAATAAAGTGTTGCAAATTGTATCCATTAAATAAATATTCTATGAATATCATATATAACATGATATATTCATAACAAACCATATAAAGCAGTACATAGAAATTATTATCAGATATTAAAATGATTTGAACTTTATAGTTATTAAAAATAGTTATACGATGATTTAGATTTATCTGCATATTATATAATCATATTTGCAATTATTAGTATTATTGTTGAATAGATTCTGAATATTATTAATATTACACACCACAATACAACCCTCCCATTATCCAATAAGAAATAAAAATTTAACTACCATCCATAACAATTAAACAATCAAACACAACAATTCTACATTGGAATCTATAGCCCATAACACTCAGTTTATAATCCATTCCCATTTACCCTGGGAAAATAAAATATTTACTATTTGTCTATAAAATTAATGGCTTTCATTACGCGCAGCTACATATGACAATACACCACCACACAAAGTCTCTTCCCAACAACCATCCCTCCCCGTCGCAACACATAAAGCAACGGTGGTTTTAATGTGAGAGATTTTAGTGAAACGGTGTAAATACGATATAAAGCAAAGTCTATCTTTAGTTTGGGTAGCATCTATAACGGCGGCTATTAAGCACGCGATGCAATAACTTTATTTACTGCACCGCGTAAAAATGTCTCCCCCTTATTTTTATTTTATTGTTAGTTATAAAAGGTTAATATTTTAATTAAAAGCATGAGATGAATCGCTCAGTAATAAAATTCAATGCATTTTCGAGGTGTGTCTCATATATGTCACTACATGTAATAAATCAAAGAATAAGATTAGAAATATTACTCTGTATGTAATTAGTGTGTAATTTACATCATTTTTGTGCTCAATGCTGTGAAATTAAAATTGAATTATGAAAGGAATATGCTAAGTTGATTTTTATTTTGGTTAATATAGTTGAAGATAAGAAATAAATTAGCAACAAGATTATAAATTACACATTTTTAATTCAATCCTGATAAAGGTGTTAATACATTAATTACAATTGAATATAATTACTAAGAAACCAACATTTCCTGAAATTAAATAAGTTCCCGTGGGTAGATTTAATTAAACAAAATCCTTACTTTCCCTGCTAAAACTGTATACGCGGAAGACTGTAGGCATGTCATTAAATCATGTCGGATCACGGTGGTCCTCATATCAAGAACAAGTATCGCACACCATTAGCAAGAAGCATTTAGATATTACAAAATACACTCCCTACATCTTCTTTTTTAATATAATATAAATTATTTTTAATTTCAACCCTTTATCTACGATCAGATTTATGTACTAATGCAGACCGACTTACATGGAACTGGTCTATCGGAATCATATATTATGAGGGTCTTACGTATGTGTCAAGCCATGTCCTACAATATGGTATTATCTCGGGACGTGTTTTATTGCTTATTATATTTAACAATTTGTAAGGGATTGATTTATTAGTGTGGTGATAAGTTGTTTGGCTACTATTAATCAATTGGTTAAAAATGCATTAAGAGTTTTAAGTGGAGTGGAAATTTATTGCTGTTTAATAGGACTTGTCATCTGAGAAATATAAAAAAATGTAAATCAATTGCAATTATATGTTTCAGAAGGAGTTAAAAACGGTTTACATCATATATTCTGAATTACATTAGCTATTATATACAACGTTATATAAAAATTATTTAATATTGTTTTATTTATTTTGTTATATTATATTGTCCCAATAAGAAGCTTTACTAGAATTGACTTAAGCATGGCGTAATGGTTCTGTCTGATTGATCGTTAATTTGCACATAATTAATCAAAGTTTAGACTGTGTGCACTTATGCCTTATACAGGGTGTTCAAAAAAGAATGTAAAATATTTAAGGGGGTGGTAGTGCAAACCACAACAAACAAAAAAGTCTTAATAATTATGAGTTGTCGAAGCAACGGTTTCGAAAATATGGAACATTATTTATTTTTATTATTCTTTTTCCCTCCATATTTTATTTTGCAAAAACGTGCATTTTCTTATCATAGTTGGCTGATGTTTTGTAAAATAAACATTTAGTATTTGACAGTTGTTGTTAGCACACAAGTTTTCATTGCTATGGCTGATTACTCTAATGCAAAACTAGCCGACATGCATTTCATGTACGGTAGTGCTAATAGGATTGCCACTAAAGCGCGACGTCTTTTGTAGAAGATTATCCAAATTGCCAGATTCCTTCACATCGTTTGTTTGGAAGAATTCACCAGAGATTGAGAGATGCCGGTTCACTTCAAAAACAGTGCTATGTTTCCGGCAGACCAAGGTCGGTATCTACTTCTAAAGCAGAACAAGAAATTATAGCACGTATAGAGCATAATCCAAGATCGAGTGTGCGGAAAATATTAGCTGAGGTGGGAATTGGTGCTAATCTTGTTTGGAGAATCCTCCACGAGCAGCTGCTCTATCCATACCATGTACAACGAGTACAGGTCTTAAATTTTACTGATCATCAGGCAGTTTTTTGTCGCTGGTTTCTACGCAAAAATGCTGAAGACCCACAGTTTCTTGTCAAAATTCTTTTTACGGATGAAGCCGGGTTCACATGAAATGGAGTTGATTTTCATAATGCACATCGTTGGGCCGACAAAAATCCCCATGCTGTAATTGAATGTAGACATCAGACACGTTTTTCATTAAACATTTGGGTATTATAGGCAACAGGTTTCTAGGTCTTGTTGTTTTACCAAACCAATTAACAAGAACTGCTTACCTCAACTTTCTGCACAACACAATTTATGATCTTTTGAATGACATTCATTTGGCTCACAGGCAACAAATGTGGTTCCAGCATAATAGTGTTCCAGCTCATTTTTCGATCGTTAGAGAGCATTTAGACCAAACTTTTCTACATAGGTAGGTGGAAAGAGGCGGACCAGTTTTATGGCCAGCAAGATCGCCTGATTTAAACCCTCTTGATTTTTTTCTTTAGGGATATTTGAAATCATTAGTGTATGCTACTCCTGTAAATAGCCTCGAGGAACTGCAGTTAAAAATTAAGAAATCCGAGCCAATCAGGAAGTTTTAGAAAAAGTACGAATGTCCATCAGACAAAGATGTCCAGCTTTAATGTGGTCTTCCTCTATCGTGAGTGGTACTTCTTAGTCTCTATTCTAACATCTGTGTCAATTTTTCTTCCTCCTCTTGCCTACCCAACTCCACTTATGTTCAGATGATTGTTGAATTATATCCTTAACTCCAGTGCTTCTTCGGATATCCTCGTTCCTTCTTCTTTTTTTTTTGGACTTATGCCTAATAAGCCCCGTTCCATCGCACGTTGGCAGATTTGTAGTCCGTTAGCATTTTTCACCGTCCATAAGGCCATAAGTTGTGACAGGTAGTATGCACATATTGTATACTTTCCGTTTATGACTATTTGGTATATCGATGTTTTTAAGTATGTAACCAAGTCTACCAAAGCTCTGCCCAACTTTGTCTAATCAGTCGTGTAGTTTCTGCTCATCATTTGTCTACTTGTTCTATAATTTGGTCTTTATTTAGTATTAAAAAGCTTCCAAGCTCATGATTGTTGTCTTAGACAAGACCATCTTTAGGCCCACCTGATCCAAAACTATATTCACTTGCTCAAGCATGTTATGTAGAGTCTGGACTGATTAGAAATATATCATCAGCAAACTTTAAGTGATTTAGATATTTGTTTATGCCTCTGTCTTCCCATAATAAGTTCTTGTAAATATCTTCCAGGACTAGGATAAATAGCTTGGGTGATATTGTATCTTTTCCTATTAATTTTGATTTCATCCATGATTTTTCCTTGTAACGTAGAACGCATTTTTGTAAATAATGTTCAGTACATTTGAGTACCTCGATCAATTCTTTTATTGATAAATGCTAGGTGTAAGAGATTGTTGTACTCTGCAAATTATCTATTGGTGTACGGAGAGTCCGTGTGGTTTAATTTGTTGCCTTTTCAAAATCTCACCTGCTCTGTTGTCTGATAGAAATCAGGTTTATTTGTTTACTTGTAAAGAAGTGATAGCAAGCTTATTGGCATGTAGTATGTGCAAGACACTTATTAAACAATATTTTTACGGCATTTAGTACCACCCTTCCTTCAATTTTTAGCATTTTAGAAGATAATCTACCTGCTTTAAGAATTCTTCTGTTTTTTAGCTGTTGTAGTGCGAGTTGACATTCACTGTTTCGATGCTATTATTTTAGACTATTTAGTGTTGAAGATCTTTATCTTTATAACTTTTAGTAGTCCCTTATAATTTCTGCAATTTTTTGTTTATTGTCTTTGTGATTTTTAATTTTGTGGATTGTAGGTCTTCTTTGTAACCTATCCGCTCTTAGCACTTTCATACTTTGTTATCTTGAAGCTTTTTGTTTTTTTTTTTTTATGTTTTATATTTTGTTTTGTAGTTCTTCGATGATTTGTGGTTGGATAGAAAGTAATCGATTTCGTTTTTATTATTAAAGTTTCCTCCCAGAAAACGAATTAATACGGAATAGGTGTTCATTTTGCAAGTAGTTCAGTAAACGTTCTCCCCTTGAGTTTCTTTTACCTGGTCCTTGTACTCCGATAATTGGTATATTACCTTCTTTATCTTTTCTTTTACCCAACATTGAGTTCCCATTATTATAGAGTATTAAACTTTTTTCCAATATTCAAAAAATTGTTATGTCGTCTTAGAAAAGGTCCACTTCTTTGTTATTGTAGTTGCTAGTGAAGGCATATATACACCTGAATAAACTGAAGTTTGTTTAGTTTTAGGACTATACATATATGGATAATTCCATTACTTTTCGACTTATTTTGGAAAAGTCGACTCCTTTGATTCTCCTCAAATTAGAATATCTATCTGAAGAGCATTTACTAAAATTTTGACTAAAATTGACAAAGGTTTTTCGGGACTTGAAAATTACAAGTTTTGAAGATCGCGAAAACATGTGCAATTTCTTGCATCAAAATAGTAGTACATACGTATTAATTCTATAAGTCTTGTGTGATCACTTTAAAGAAAGATTGAACACAAAGAAATCTAGACCTCGTGGATCAATTTTGTTAAGATTTGACAAAAAAGCATAACTTTGCAGTTTTGCTAAATTTGCGGTTTTTTTTTGGAATAATGTTTGAAGCTTGATATATCAAAATGACTGCTTCAACATTAAAACAAATATGGGTTTTAAAGTACATGTAATAAGGAATAATTCTTATCTTTTTTTCAGTGGCACAAAAAATGAGATACAATATAAGCTAAAAAAAAAACGTTTTATTGTGAAACTTCTGACCTTTATATGTGTGTCATTGTGAACAATCATTATTCTAAGGTCCAAAATTTTGGAAATCTTATTTATTTATCCATATTTTCATCCCTCAAAATTTGAGCAAAATACAAAAGGTCAACTTTTTCAAATTAGTCGAAATTATTTTCCAATAAGACGTTTCATTTTGATATTTAAAATAAACGGGTATTTTTTAAGAGAAATCAATAAATGTTTATTTCATTGTAAAGAGGAAGGTATGTCATTAACATTTGAAAACGATATCAGTCAACTGGCCGCCACGGTTACGGTTGCAATACCACATTCTTTTCATGAAATTTTCCATGACCAATTTGCACATTTGCTGTTGTATGTCCTCGATAACTTCACAGATTCCATCTTTAAGGTCTTGAGTCAATTGTGGAGCATTGGCATAGATCTTATCTAAGTGTTAAATCACAAGATCTTGGTGGCCAATTGTGATCACCTCTTCGAGAAATAACACGGTCAGGAAACTTTTCTTGCAAAATTGCAATTGTTTCGTTGCTTGTGTGGCTTGTAGCGCCGTCTTGCTGAAAATAAACGTCGTCCACATCAATATCTTCCAATTCCGGCCACAAAAAAATCAATAATCATAGCTCGATAGCGCCATACATTCACCGTAACTGTTGCACCAAACAGTGACACGTTGAGAATGCAAAGACTTTTTAACAATCATTCTTGGATTTTCTCAGCCCCATATGCGACAATTCTGCTTATTACGTAGCCACAGAGTTGAAAATGGGCCTCATCACTGAACTTTAAAAGCCTTAAGTCTTAAGTCTTTATGCAAAATACGGTGTAATTTCGTTTGTGGAATGTCTAATTCCAAAGATCGACAAACCTGGGTTTTCATCAACACTACGGGCTACATCAGCAATATTCTCATGTGTTCGTGAGCGATGCACACGGTTTCGATTGTGCACATCACAAACTTGTCTCAACAGCTCAAATTTTTCCACCAGGTTTACTATTGCCGGCCGAGAAGGTGCTTTACGACGACTAAAAAGTGTTTTAGTTTTGCAAACTGTGACTGAAAAATTTTCAAAATTTTTGTAGTGAATTTTAATAATTTCAATGCGTTGTTAAAGCGTGTATCGTATCATTTTTAATAATGGCGTAATTTTTTTTTTTTTTATTGTCAAAAAATAATATTTTTAAAATTGACAGCTTCCCAAATAGCCTGCTATTCAAAATAAAATTTTTTATTAGAAAACTCTTTTGGCCATGTCCGAGTCAAGTGTACGGAACAAAAATTTGTTTTTGCTCAAACTACTGAAAATGAAATTTGATTTTTTTTTACATTTTTTGATTATTTGTATTTTCTTAGGATTGAATTTTTAGAAAAAATTATATGTAACTTTTTTTCAAAATTATCTAAATAATAAGTTTTCATAGCCAAAAATTTTGCAAAACTATGCAACACTTTTTCTTAAAAAAAAATAACGTGTATTTTCTTTTTTGTCAAATATGGATAAAAACGTGGTTTAATATGTGCAGAAGATACCTTGAAAATTTCTTATTTTACAAGGTATCCACAAAAATACTTAAAGATAGCATAAAAGAGTTAAATTTTAAATTTACATTTTTTGATTTTTTGTAACTTTTCAGGGTTGCATTTTTAGAAAAAAATTTAACAAACTTTTTTCTTCCAAATTGCCTAAAAATAAGTTTTCACAAAAAAAAAATACTTTCAGTTTTAAAAATTTATCACAACTTTAAGTGACAATTTATCGTGAAAACTTATTCTTTAGACAAATTTGAAGAAAAAAGTTTGTTTTTTCTAAAAATGCAATCCTAAACTTCTTAGGATTGCAGCTTTTTTTCGCTATTTAGTATTTCTGTGGATACATTGTAAGATATCTCGGAACGTAGCACACGGCACTTTCCTGAAATGTTCAATACCCGTCATTTATTTTTAAGAAAAACTGTAATTAAAGTTCAGCAAAATTAACAAAAAAAAAAAATTTTAAAGTTTCAAATAATTTTTTCTAAAAATGCAATCTCGATAAGTTACAAATGATCAAAAAATGTACAAAAACTCAAAAACCTCGATTTTTTCAAATTTTGATTGCTTATTACTCGAACAAATCTAAAAAAATTCACAAGATCAGGACTCATGTAGAAAAAAGCATTTTCAGTGGTTTGAGCAAAATCAAATTTTTGTTTCGTAAAGTTGACTCAGACATGGTCATATATTTCAGACAAAAAATAACACTAGAGAAAAGTAGTCAAAAAAAAAGAGATAAAAAGATTTAATAAACTGGCCCATATTCCTCAAATACAAAATACACTCTGGAAATTGCTCAGAGAAGGATGGAACAAACAATGATTAACAAAAATAGAAGAAACAGACATCGCAAAAAAAGCAAAGTCTCTAAAATGGAACTACGCAGAATACGTAACAAAAAGCAATATAAACCTTTTAAAATTATCTAATGAAAACCATATGAACACAAATAAAGAAGAAGAAAACCACCAAATAGATGGTATGGCAGCCTAAAACAAACAGCGTAGCTATTGAAAGCAATAGAAATAAATAAAAATAAACATAATAGACTAAAGATGTAGTCAGTAAGATAAGTAAGATGTAAATATTTTTATTAATTAAATTTATGTTTGAAATTACTTTATACAATGTTAGAAATATTCAAAAAGAACGCTCCGAATAGGGATCAAACCCACAACTTCTGAGAGCATTGGTGTAAAGTATCAGAGGTCGGGAGTTCATTCCCCATTAGGTGCGTTCTCTCTGAATTATAACGTCATCTAAAGTAATAACAAAAATTAATCTAGGTAATATAAATAATAATAGATAGTAAACAAAAAAAAAACGGTATATACAGGGTTAGTCAAAATTACCAGAACACCTAAATCATTCTTCAATAGTTGAAAATTTCAAAATAAGTTCTAAATAACAGTTATTTGGTTTTAAGCAAACTAATTTATAAAAAACTTTTTAATATACAGGGTGTTCATTTTATTATGGAAACTTAGTAAACTTTTTTTTCAAATAAAACACCTTGTATATTTTTACATTTTTTATTCTAAAATTAATTTTGATTTTTTATAAAAAGCACCATTTTTGAGTTATAAGCAAACTTTTGAACGTCAAATAAAGAACATTGTATAACCCTGTATATTTTTGCGTTTTTAATTTTTAAAACTAATTTTTTTACAAATTTTAGAACAAGTTTTAAAAATATACATGGTGTTTATTTTATTATAAAAATGTAGATTTTTTTAAATAGAACACCCTGTATATTTTCATATTTTTTAATAATTTAATCATTGTTTTGTTAATAGTTTTTAATGTTATTGCTTTTTTAGCCGTTTGGTTAAAATAAATGTGTATGTTTGTGGGAAATTGTTTAGGAGTTTGCTTATAACTCAAAACTGGTGTATTTTATAAAAAAAATATTTTTACAAAAATTACTCAGAATTAATCTCAGAATTTAAAACCAAAAAACTTTTGTTCAAAACTTTTTTTGAAATTTTTAGAGAGAGAATTATTTAGGTGTTCCGATAATTTTGACTAACTCTGTATAACAAACAATCGCAAAAATGACCTTTTGCTTTAGCTCAATGACTTGCTGATCTTCATCCAAGTAGTTATATTGGAACAGCTGTTCCAAATAACCCACAACATTGGGACAAGTCTCAATTCTAACCACAAATTATAAACGTAAAAATTTCTAAGAATAATCATGGTTTTTTGTTATGTCATTTGTTCATGGATATTCTATGACACCAGTTGCAAACACAAGCAAACTTTTGCGGAGATGAATATATCTACTTCCTGATTTCCTTTTTTGTATGTTTAAAGCTGATCTCTGAAGTCCTAGATATTGATTTTGTGGGTTAATATCATGTCAGTAAATGCCTAACTCTAAAATTTCTCCAAACTAATATTTTTATTGAATAAAAGCATAGATTTGGAAATACAAACTAAAAAAATGATAGAAACTTATATTTTATACTCGGCTTTCTAACTTCCATTTTCTTAATATCTAGATATATGGCACGTTTTTTGCATAAACTGAGAAGTTTGATGAGTTCAATTGTTGAGTTTGCAATGTTGTCCCTAAATTAAAAAAAGTAACATTTTACCAATATTGTAAAATAACTTAAGGAAAATATTAGTTAGAAAAAAAAAAAAAGTAAGCGGTGCTGTTTCTTACTAATCTTAAACAATAGCAATAGAATACCCACAAAAACAAAAAGTTTGAGAAGACCAAATCAGTTTGAAACATAAACTAGATGTTAACCGTTTAAGATTATGACCTCAAACAACTAAATTTTTAAATTAATTCTGGATGATAAGAAAACCCAATGTGTTTTAATCAACAATACAGTTAAAATTTTCTTTAAAAAAACTTGTATTTTTATTTTAGACCAATGGGAAATATTTTTTTCTGATGGCAAGAGCCGCTGAGCAATACAAGAGAAAGAACAGTATGTACAATCAATATTTTTTTACAATATTTTGTACTGTAATACAAAAACTGTGTTAATTTTTTGATAAACTTATAAAATCATATAGATACGTCTGCTCAACTCAGAACAAAAATAGCTATTAACCGTTTGATGATTATGACCTCAAACATGTTATTTTGCAGAACACTTAATCTTGGATGCTTAGATGTCTTAATGTTTCTTAATTGATTAAATAGATGCTGTCTAAAATTTTTTTATTAGAAATAGTTGCATTAGTTTTAATACCTAATTTAAAGGCGGGAATTGTTGTAGTAGTAAACAACTTAATTTTACAAACGCTGACTGTAAAAATGACAAAACTTTGCTACTGCCAATGAGTGTGATTGAAGAAGCACCAATATACACCTCCAAAATACACAGATAGAAAGTGTATCCGAACTCTTATTTGGAAGCAACAAAAAAATTACAAAGTTGAACTGTGCTTTGGCATCTTCGGCAGATGCATGTCGTAAGACGAAAAAATTAATCATAAATATATGTACACGCCCGGTCTTATCGTACGCAATAGAGTCTATGTTGAGATTACCAGTGAGTAATGTACATAGAACCTACTGACCTACGCTTAGAGCCAAAACAAAAACTATAAGCTGCCACAAAAAAAAATTGTAGACAAAACGTCTATCTGCACTCTACTCTACTAACTCATAAAGAAAATACACAATTTTTTTCGAGTAACAAACACGAGCCTAATCGAACAATAACATCTCAGACAAAAGAGAGTTGCTTACTACAATTCATCGAAATCACACTGCAAACGTTTACGACCAAATTTTGTTGTCTTGTCATAATAATTCTATATTAAAGCCTTTGAAAAATTTGTACTTTTGATTCAAAAGCCTTCAAAATATAATTTTCGTAGGACAATAAGTTAGTAAGTGTGGAACGACTCTCACGAAAACCATGCTGTTCATCAATTATAATATTTTTGCACATCCATTCTATTTCTTCAGTTACAAGTTGATCAAATAATTTAGGAAGGGCAGATTGAATGCATATACCTCTATAGTTAGTTATGTCTTCCTTAGCCCCAAATTTAAATAACAGCTTTGTTTCCACATATCAGGAAATTTAGATTTGCTTAAGAAAGCATTAAAAAGTAGATGTAACGGCGTAGAAATAAATTAAATGCATTCTTTCAACATCATAAAAGGGATGCCGTCTGGGCCAGTGCTAAGATTACTTTGAAGGTATTCAATACCTGTAAAAACATCGAAGAAACTAATTAAAAAACTTGAATGTATTACGTTGTTTTAAAACTCAAACGTTGGAGCTGTATGAACTTCAGAATCGTAAACAGATAAAAAAAAATCTGCAAATTTGTTGACATAATCATCCCCATTAGTGCAGATTAGGTCTCCATAGTACATTGTAGACAAGCCATTAGATTTTCTGCTTTCGTTGACAAATTTCCAGAAATGCTTTGAATTTGTTTGAATATTATTCTCGGTACGTGCAATATATTGCTTGTAAAGGCGAGCGCTAAATTTTTTACATGAAGTGCAAATAGATTCAAACGCATTATAATGTGATAGAAGTTCTGAAGATTTAAAACGTTTATGAACAACCTTTTTCAATTTAGTAAGTGAAATCAGTTCCTTGCTAAACCAAATAGGAAAGTTGTTTTCACAGTTTTCACGCTACAGTTTTTTAGGTACGTAACAATCTATTGCATAATACAAAACAGAATAAAATAAATCAACACATACATTAATATCACAGTTATAAAAAAATAAAGACCAATCAACACTCAATAAAAAACCATTGATAGCGCTAAAGTCTGCAAATTTAAAATCATTAAAAACATAGTTACACTTTAAAATATGGTATCACATTTAACAACATCTATCACATAAGCATAGTAGTGTTGGCTTGTGTTTAACAGAACATCAACAGCCATTGCCACTTTCACATCACGATCATTTGTAAAACACAAGTCTAAAAACACACCCCTACTATTGGGTATTGTTATGCATTCAATTCAGTTTAAAATCATGAAAGGGAATATCTCGTAAGATATAAGTACGTCTACTAAGACAGCCGGAATAGTTGACTAGCTATCAACAGCTAGCAATAGTCCAAGAAATTTGAATAGATTGTTGTAGACAATCAAGAAATTGCCGATGCAGACTGGTCAATAAGAGGCAACTCTGTAAAATTGCAAAAATAGAAAGCTAAAATTTTTTCTTCTTCTTAAGATGGCGTTCTTGCACTACAGTTTTGGTACTATTCTGCACATCTGGTTGTTACTATTCTTGTAGTTTTGTTTCTATAGATATAACCAAAAAAATGTTTGCTAACGGACTGTCTTGAGTTTATCTTTAGTTAACTTATACTTTCCAAAAAAATCACAACGTTGCGTATTGTAAACCTTACAATTGCTCACCAGCTGTAGCAGAATTTCTTTGTTCTTCAGATATCTGCGGCATCCGTCTAGATTTCTATTGTATGCATGTGATTGTTCAGGCCATAGTGTCCAGTCATTACTAATATTAAGATAAAAATATCAAAATAACAAAAGAAATGTCAAAGTACTTTTTTATTACGTCTTACGACTTGTTTGGAAGGCGTTGATGAGAAGAACGGCTTATTAGGTGACTTCCAAATCATAATAAAGAGCAAATCATATTAGAGGATCAAACCATGGATTATTAACGTGCTACGCTAACGCTCTATAACTGAGCTATCCCACCGTTCAAAAACCACAACTGGAGTTTGGGTAACCATTGTGTAAAAAGAAAAAAATCAAAAACCATGGAATGGACTAGATTGTTGTAGAAAATAAAGCGAGCATTGGTGCAGATTGGTGCAGCCCAAAAGTTATCTACAAATAAAAGATTAAGATAGAAATATCAAGAAATGCAAAAAAGGTAACACAAGCAGTTCAAAAACCGCACCCAGAGTTAACCACTACTGGCTTAAGGTAACTTGCAATCCGCATCCAAACTTAACCACCAGAGAAATTACTATCGGTTGAAAACCCCCTTTAGTGAACAAAGGAAAGTAGATAACTGGCTTAAGAAAACATTGTGCAAAAAAAGAAAAAAGAAAATTGCAAAATAATTGTGTATGTAACCTATGTATGAAAACGCAAACCCCACAACTAAAAGATTCTTTTAAAGAGAACAAAATATAAGCAAAATAATAGCAAAAAAAAAATAGTTACAAAAATGAAACAAACTATAGCTTGTGTGGCTACGCAGATCCCACAAAGTAGAACTGTAAGCAAACCGTGCATCGGCACCCTCGCTCGGTGCATTTATTTAATGTCGGTCTAAAGCTAACCACCAACGCCAAAAGTTATGACTACCACATCTGGGAATTTTGTTGCAAATTCAGAAATTCCAACCTAAATTATTGAGTCTTTTAACGTGAACACAACATCAAGGCAGTACACGGAACCTACTAAAATTTCTCTTCTTATAAAAAAAGGCGTTCTCATCACAACACATGACTTTCTAGATAGAGGCTCAAAACCACTGGTGTAGCAACTACACTACCTAAGCGGTCAAAAAAAGGACTTCGCCCTACTGTTGCACAAAAAAAATACACACTATTTTCTAGCATTTCTTACAACTAGAAGACCTCAAAAGCAATTGTTACCATTGACCAAAAAAAGTTAATAGCAAAAACAAATCAAAAGAAACTATAAAAATTATGGCATGTGTGGTTACACAGACCCCAAAGGCACCTAAAAAATTGTTTTGAAGATCTCAAAAACCGTCAGATGTACGCAAATACGTGTGACTTTAATGAAAAATCAAAAAAAGTAAACAACAGTTAGTTTTTGCAACCTAAGCATATAAAAAAAGTAAAGTGTAAATAAAAAGAAATTGACTTGCGTCTTTAAATCAAATAAAACTAATCACAGGCACTGTAAAACTGTAAAATCTTGTCTGTGAGGAAAAAGTAAAGTGTTAAGGTAGCTGCGCTAGTTGAAAAAAGAAGTTGGATTAAATAACCATTATGTAAAAGGAAAGAAAAGGAAAAAGCTAGACTGTGTAACCAATAAGTAAAAAGGCAAAATCCCACAACTACAAAAGACCTCAAAAACCATTGTCACCAAGGACCAACAAAGAAGTTACTAATAAAGAGGAAGTTAGTAGAAAAAAGTGTAGATACTATGGCCTGTGTAGTTACAAAGATCCTAAAAAAAATTGTAATTTTTTTTAGGAATTTTCCGTCAAAAACTCGTAATAAAAGCTTTTGGCAAAAAACCAACAGAAAAAGTGAACAGCAGTTGGTTTGTGTAACCAACGTAAGTAAAAAAAACGTTTACAGGAAAACTGATCGCAACTGCAATAAAATATCGATCTGGTAGACTGTAATGACAACTGGTAATTTAAGAACTGGTTTAAAACTGGCAGTATGGCTTATGTAGTAGTACTGTAACCCTAAATTTTTCTTTTTTTTGCTGTATGCACGTCACTGCTGGAGTATAATTTCATTTCTGCCCGTAATAATGGCAACCTACATTACAAGTGGATTTATAGTAAATTCCAAATAATTAAAGACATTATTAACCTCAGACCAGAGAAAGATCTTAGGAAAATCTTGGGAAGTAGAAAACTCATAAACGTTTAAAAAGTTTTTCAGTTTATGAAATTTGAACTCATAATCTTTGATACAGCAATCGAATGCTTATACCACTGCATAGCGCTCCTCCAATTTCCAAACGGAGCCATACAGTCTCTTAATTTTTTTTTAAGATTCAAACTTATAATTTTTGGTACAGTAGTCGGATGCCTATACCGCTGCACTATGAACTCCTTTTTAATTACCAAACTCATAAACACAAGCACAGAAAACAACATTTAATAACAAAATAATGTAAAAAAAAAATTAAAATTGTACGATAAATATTTAGCAGTAAGGACTAAAAATCTTAGCTAAGCTAATGACATCTTAAGTCCAATGCAACAAAGATTTTTATTTCTTAAAAATGAAACAAATAATGTCCTCTTCTCTCTATGCATTTTTAAAGCCGAACGATAATATTCAATAAAACATTAGCAATTTCTTCATTCATGTTCAGTTCCTAAATATCTCGTAGTTTATCAATCAAACCTTGCTTTTCAAATAACCCTACAAAAAAAACCCGTAAGATCTAGCAATCGTTCAGGCAATTAGCAATTACAATGTTTCTGTATTTTGAGATAACACAACTTGGAAATAATGTTCTGATATCTTGCAGGAACCAAATGTTTTGGTTGTTTTGTACAAAAAGTTTTTGTCTGATAAAAAGCTGTTGGTGAAGTTTCTTTGGACCGTTTAAAACCCAAACCGTAGTTTTGCTTGTTGGTATAGCAGCAATCAATGTTTTTGAGGCTTCTGACATTTTTTGTTGGTCCTTTAAGTTTTACATAATTAGCTGATCCAGTTTCTTCAAATTTACAAACTCATTTCTTTATGACATGAACAGATAGAGCTGGTCCCTGACAAGGATGTTATAAACAGTTCAAAATTGCTTCTGCGCTGCGAGCACACATCATAATTTTTATACTAAGATTTAATCACAAACGCAACATAACCACATTTTCAAACTTTTCGTTTTTATGGTCCACACTGTATATAATGCTACAAAGCGTAAGAAATAATGACGAATTAATTAAATCAATTAGAAAATAGTCTCTGGATCAAATTTTTTTTTCAACACAATGTTGGTTTTACAAAGCTGGTAATTATAATAATAGAAGAAAAAATAAACAAAGATCTAAATATCTAAGAAAATGTATATAACAACCGAAAACTGCCCAAAATGATCCAGAATTTATTAACAATATTGTAATCTGTGTTTGGGTTATCTTTGGTCGTTCAAAATTATGCTATTATATTGAACATATGAAAAAATGTTACTTGAATAATCCATACTGAAAGTAAGTCAGAGAGTCACAGCATCATGAGCTATTGATAGCCACTGACTCAGTCATCAATGGCACTAAAAAGAAAAACAAACAAACAAGATAACTATATACCCAAAGGGTATTATTTTGTCATTAAAGAATTGCAACATAATTCCACCTATAAAACCGGGCGACCTTCAATTGATTTTAAATCTAAATACTTTCCTCAATCTTCCCCTTTAATAGACTGGAACGAATAATAGAAAAAATAAAATAGTTCAGAACAATTTAATTTCATATTGAAGAAAAGATCTTAATTATTATAACTGTATTGACAAATAATTCAACCTTTCCATTTCATTGTTATAAGTGAAATCTGAAATAAACCCTTTAACACCGCCACTGTACCCATTAATCGCTATCATACCTATTTCTTAGAAATAAAATGGCAATTGCATTCCCACAAAATAATAATTACAAAGACGATTAAATATATAAAATAGGCTATAAAGTTCTTATATTAAATATCCACTCTATAGCTAATTGTAAATCAGTGATGGTGTAATAATAACTTTCTTAGAAAGAGACTAGAAATGTAAGTGCGTCCTGAGCTCTTTAATACAATACCCAGTCGCATTAAAAACACGCCATCATCATCATCAACATCGAAAACCAGTCCGAAATATGTCTGGCCCGACAATTCATCATTATAATTTGCCCAATTTGCCTCGGAATTAAATATAAATGTCAGACGGATAGATTTTTTTGTTGTTTCCATCCGATGATTCTGGTCTACATCATTTCTCAACGGGCTATTGGCAACTATCACTTTGACACTTAAAATTTTATTAGTTTATCCACGTAGATACCTAAACTTTACGACACTTATTATTTATATATTTATTTATACGATGTTTGATTGTGTGATGTGTTAATGACGAGGGCTGAAATTCTTAACATGTGGGTAAATATTTCTATGAGAAATGTGTGTGTATTTATTTTATTATTTAATTTAGGTGAGTGAGATCATTTTTTTGTTTATTTTTTGAAATATTGATTTGGATGCAGGCTGGAATTTTATAAATAGATGCACTTAAGTCGAGTACTTTCAATTTATTTCTTGACGTTGTTTAATTATTAAAATTACCCGTGTATGTGTCAAAGTACACATTTACACCATTTACTGTGGTTTAATAATAAACTTACCAGAAATATCAACACTCCGTTACATCAAGTAAAAGACCAACTAACACACAATTAAATTATAAATGCGTTTTACATTATGTTCATTCTAGATTTGCATATAAGATATTGCATTCAGTATTTCCTGAACAATAAATTATTCCATGGGTATCACAAATAGTAATAATGGTAATAATAGCAAGCTTTGATGTTCACAAAAGAATAAAATAAAGAACAATCGCCTATCCTTTTAACCAGTGCTTGATACACTATTCATCAACATATAGTTTTATGCGTTGGCAAGTTCTTTTTTTTGTCACATAGCTATTAACTGTGTACAGCCACTAACATTAAATTTATATAATATATGTATGTGGGAATTGAAATAATATCGCATAGAGTTTCGGCTTATTAGACACTTTCACTGAGGAATATTTTACAGTAAAAATATTGATACGTTTATAGAAAAGTGTATTTTAATTTTAAACACATTTAAGCAAATTTTTATTTTATCTTAGTAAAATAAGATATTTACATAATAAATAAATTTGGTTTTCAATAATCTCGCTTTTTGTGAATGGCTTATCATAATTACATATAAATTCCTTCTCACCCTAGGCCGTACCATTGCTGACTTGTGAATAGCAAAAATTACATGATATTGTAAGATTTAAATGATCACAATCTTCTAATTGTTAGTGATTCTAAAAGAACTGTTCCTCTGCTATTTTAAATACAGAATAATTAAATTCGTTTTAGTTTTGTTCAAAATAAGTTTGCAATTTTTAATAGGAGTGGTGTTCCTTTATATTGATTGTACATCTGAAGTAGTTATTGTTCAAAAAGTGTAACTTGACATTTTTAAGATAGTGCAAATAATGTTGAAAGATTCATCAACAGGTACTTTAGTGAATAGAAATATTGGAAAAAATACTATATTGCAGCAAAAGAGATGATTGTGGCAAACTTTCTACTTTAAAATATCTTATAAGCTACAGTACGGCAATAACTGTGTGACCGGTGGTAAGAGTTTCCGCGCATTGAGAGAGAAAGAAACCTAGCTATATATTTATTTCCAGGTAGCACCGGTTATTGTCTCTGCTAGACTGACGCGTTTTAAGATTGATTTTGCATGCAAATGTAACCATCTTACTATTGGTGTAGTTTAACGCTCTCATCCCACTGTTGTCTTAGGAGTGACCGGTCACAGTATTGTTGGTTTACAGTAGATTGAGAACTATCCGCAAACATTTTTTTAATTTTTTTTTTTGCTTATAAAATAATGTTTACTAGCTTCAGTCTTTCGAGATGTGTATACACCGCCCCATGCTGAAGATACTATAGGCAGACCCTTGTAACAAATAAAAAGTTACAAATGGGTCAACAGAAAGAACTTATCAACACAATAAAACGACAAAAACTAAAATATTTAGAGCATATCATTCGAGGAGATAGATCGCAATCCTGCAATTTTTAGGTATTCTGACAATTATTTAAATTTTTTAGCCGGATTTTGCACTTTTTAACAGTGATTAAGCCGGATTTTCGTTCTTTTTTAATTTTATGAAACTTTGGCATTTTTTAATAGCTTATGACCAAATTTTGGTGCTTTCTGCTAATTCTTTAAAATTTGCTTTTACACTTTTTACCATTTTTTGTCGGTTTTTTGTTCTATCGTTTGTTCTGATATTTTAAAGCTGGATTTTGCTATTTTTCAGATTTTATGATGATATTTACACATTTTAAGAATCTACTTATTTTTGTGCTTTCTGACAAATGTTTAAAATTTTATAGACAAATTTTGCACTTTTCAACAATGTTCGTTTTTTCTAAGAATATTTTTGATATTTCAAAGCAAGAGTTTGCTATTTTTAAGATTTTTTGAACTTTCCGGACCGGATTTTACTATTTCTAATTTATCATAAACTAAATTTTGCATTTTTATCAGTTTATGTTTTTGACAATGTTACCATCTTTATGGCCAGATATTGCTGTTTTTGACATTTCATTATTAAAATTTTGCACCATTCAACCAATGATGTCCAGGTTTTGCTTCTTTCTAATAATATTTTTAATATTTTTTTAGCTGGATTTTACAATTTTTGAGATTTACGACTGGATTTTAGTGTTTTCTAACAACCGTTAAAAATTTGAAAGCTTAATTTTGCTATTTTAACATTTTATAAACAAAATATTGTAGTTTTTAACTATTTTAAAAAGATTTTGTTTTTTTTAAGGTTTTTTGATATTTTATAACCAAATTTTTTCATTTTTGACTATTTATAAATAGAATTTTGCACTTTTAACAGTTTATGACCAAATTTTGATGCTTTCTTACAATATTTTCATACTTTTTGGCTGGATTTTGCTACTTTTGATATTCAATAAATAGAATTTTACATCTTTCTTCAATAAACAAAGAACACCTAAACACAAAACACGTAGCAGACTCTTGACATAAGAACATAATAAAAGTAACAAAAATACAGTCCAAAACACAACAAAGAAAACAAACAGAACAGGAATAGATGACAAACAATATTCTGTTTAAAATTGAGCGGAATATAAAAAACAAGAACCAGACAAAAATCAAAAAAATAAACGAAAACTAAGAATTTACATAAAATTGACCAAGAAAAACTGTATGAAGAAATAGAGAAACTCGAAGGAAAACACGGTTCATTTAATCTATCTATCTACGCCGGAAGTAAGAGGAGCCACAAGAGCAAGCTCGCTAAGAATTTGTAGAGCTTACAGAACAGTGTCACAAGAGGCAGTAGAGGTAATCGCGGCAACACCTCCCGCGGTTATGATGGTGGAGGAAAAAATAGAAATAAAAAAACTTGTAAAAGAAGGAACGAGTAAAAAAGAAGCAAAGATAAGAGCAAGAGAGAAGAAGACTATGGAAAGATGGCAGAGAAAATGGAATACAGGAGAAAAGGGGAAATGGATGAGAGAATTAATCCCAGACATAAAAGAATGGGTAGAGAAGAAACCCGAGACGTGTTATTATACAACACAAATACTGACCGGGCACGGAGCATTTGGAAAATTCTTGCAAAAAATTAAAAAAATAAATGAAGAAGAAAGGTGTACATTTTGTCAGGAAGAAACACACGATAACGCAGAACACACTCCAGAGACTATGATACCAAACGAAATTGCAGAGATAAGGAGAAGGAGAAAAGAAATATTGAAGGAAAACAGAATAACAGAAATAACAAGGCAAATACCAAATGGTAGATATGCTATCTCGAGGATGACTGAGAACGCAACTTTTCAGATAGTCAGAATATACCTGGCAACGAGAGGACATAAAGAAGTAATTCCTGATGGAGATACAAGGATATCACTGGAGGTAAAACTTACAAATCTAGGACTGCCAAAAGGAATACAACTGATGGAACTGCATAAATTATTCATGGAGGAGAGGGGATACGATAAAGAAAAAGTGAACGAAGACCTTAGTAAGCTAAGAGCACACCTGAGAACAAATTATATAATTAGAGTAAATAACACAAGGATGGGAGAAAGAAGAGAATGCAGAGGTAGATGCCAGTCCAGATAAGAAAAGGCAAAATGACAAAAGTGGCAGACAAAGGTGGGGGCTATAGGGAGAGAGGGGTCGGGGACAGCATGCGTGCCGCAGATAATGTGTGAAAATCCGCGAAGCAAAAACCAGCCCGCCTCAAACTAACACCAAATGTAGGTTAGTTTAGACAGGGACATTATAACAACCGGAAGGTATTACCATGCGTAAGTTATTCTTAAGGGCCACTTGTTGAGAGCCAACAACTCACTACGTTCTAAAAAAAAATAAAAAATCTACTAAGGATCAAGAAATACCTTCTAACCCAACTAGTAAAATAGATAAAAAAGAGAAATCGGTAGGAAAAAATTATGATAGTTAAGAAACGGCAATATACAGGTCTAAATTATAAAAACCTTATAAAAGTGCCTAAAGATTTGCAATCGTAATCGCTAACCTTTACTAGTTAAAGAAGCACTAGAAGAAGAAGACAGATTATGGCAGGATTTCGCTATTTTGTAAGCAAATTTTCCTATTTTTAACTTTTTACAAATAGAACTTTGCAGTTATTAACAATTATTACCAAAATATTACTATTTCCAATAATATTTTGATACTTTGTAGCTAAATTCTGATATTTTTAAAAGATCATAAATTTTTTTACATTTTTCAACAGTTTATGACCGGATTTTGGTGCTTTCTAACAATATTTTGATGTATTAAGGCCGGATTTTGCAATTTTTTTTATTTTGCACATTTTTAATAGTTTATGGCTAGGTTTTTAATATGTTAATACTTCATAGCTTCATAGAATTTTACTACTTATTAACATTTTATAAAAAGATTTTTACATTTTTTATCGGTTTTATGGCCCGATTTTGGTGATTTCTAACAGTATTTTCAAGTTTTTGTAATTTTTAGTAATTGAAATTGAAAGTTTGTCAAAATTTTGGAATTTTCTCACAATATTTTGATAATTCAAGGCCAGTTTTTACTATTTTTGACATTTTATGAACTGCACTTTTAAATCGTTTTATTTTAATGCTTAAGTGTGTGGCCACAACGGCATCCGACCATCAAACAGTGCTCCAACCATCGAACAGCGCTCCGAGTATACAATACTAAAATGTGTTCTAAGCTCGGACCCTCGCACACCGGTCGAGTCTTGTATTTATATTGAACTGAAATTTTTTTAGCGGCGTGTTATTTATTGGAACTTAAATTCATAAAACTTGTCGATATTTTGTTATTATTTTTGATCAAATTCATAAAACTTGTCAATATTTTGTTATTATTTTTGATAATTTTTTTTTTCTAACAAGACTGATGTCCAAATTTTATAAAAATTTGTGGTTGTAACGGCTTATATAGGCCCAAATATAAGTAAATATTGGAAATTCACTTGGTTATAACGGTTTACAAGTATTAAATACACGAATGAATTAAAAAAAAATTGCTTCAATGTGTCTTAAAAAATCAGACTTTGTTTTTCTAAGATTAGTTCAATCACTATGTACTTTTTAAACGTATTATTAAATGTAGTGGATACTGAATGAGAATGGAAAAAAATGGTGTTTCCATTGTCAAACACAAATTGATAAATTTTCCAAAATATTGAATTCAGCTGATTGTATACACGAATTTTTAAATCCCATGATTCATAAAATGTTGATAAGATTTTTTAAAGCAAATTTTTTATAGAGGACAGCGCTACAACACCTATGTATAGTTGTTGTTCTTGCAGGAACTATTAATATATATTTTTATTTCAAATTTTCTAATTCACCACGTTTATTGCTTGCAATGATTGCTGAAACAAAATCTTTCAAAATCTCAAAAACAACCGCTTAGTAGTATTTTTTCTTTTTGTAATAAGCTATTCTAACTGTTACTGCTTTGCGAATAACTTGTAGTCTAGTTTTTTTTCAAGGGTTTTTATTTTTGGTACCATTTCTCTAAAAAAAAATTATAACCAGTATTCCGAAAGCAAATACGAGTCTATGTTTATCGATAATGAAATTGTAAATTTTTTTTTACGGTTTTGATCATTTTTTTTTTCTATCATCATTCATAGGAAATTGATATTTATAAGAATTTGCTGTTAGAAAATAGTAAATTTTATCCTTAGCTTTGACTAATTTGTTTGGTAGGTTGTCCCTTCTCAGTCCTATTTTTATTACCTACCAGCCTAAGTGTGGAGCTCTCATCCACTAAACCACCTATCCATTTGGCGTAATCTTTGTATCTTCGGAATGGAAAAGCATACTTCAAAGAAACACACCCGGACGTTATCCCTAACGCCCTCTTTTGTCACTTTGACCTCGCTCTCTTTCTCTTTCTCTGTCTCTCTCTTCCTCTTTTGTCAAATTCTTTTACTCAGAGCCACATCGCTTCACCCAACAGCATGTACTCAATGGTGTTGTCCGGAGTCAACACCGCACCTGTATCTATCTTCTTCATCGTAGAACGGATGTTCTTAATCATCCTCTTAGTCCACGCCACGTCCCATACTTCTATCCATTTCATGGTTGCCTCTTTTTTCAATCCCCTTTTGGTGAGCTGATTCGCTTTGTATCTCCTTCTTCTCTCAGTTCGGCCTGTAAATGAATCGTCATGGCCGAGGCAATCACGAGGATTGCTTCCGCAGATATGTTTCTGTACCCGCCGACTATTTTCAGCGCCAATCTCCTTTGCTGCGTCTTTGTATATACCGTATTTTATAGTCTTCCTCCACACCTGGGCACCGTACAGCACGTGCGCCACGCCAGTATTTTTTTCTTCCCTTCTGAAGAAAGTCCTCGTATGTTGTGCATCAGAATGGTTAATGCTATACCGTCATTCTGGTGTGTTCCGATCAAACTGCACACCAAGGTATTTTACGGCGTTCCTTGTTGTTATATTGGCATTGCCAAACGTTATTACCGCTTTTACCAGTTTTTTGTTTTGATCCTCTCCACACATTAGTCACCATGACCAGTTTCTTTTTCCCTTCAACCGTTGTGATATTGCCGGTGTCGTCTGCAAAGCACAGCAGCGTAGTTCCCCTGTGAATGACCACTCCCAGTACGCTGTGACACGTCGCACGTGATTAACATTTTTTTCCCTCTTCTTCCTATCAGCAGATTTCTATTATAGAGTTAGGTCTGGATTAGTTTGATAAGCTTTTTACTCACTCTCAAACTGATCAACGCTTGTACCCTCTTGTCCCACGGAACATTACCAAAGGCGTCTTGTCGTAAAACCGTAACGCTTTTCCTTCCTCTTGCCAGTCGAAAACAAAAATTTGAAGACCACGTTCGGCAATGTAATTAAGATTCATTGAATAGGTATGTTCATAATACGAAAAAAGCTTTCAATATTTTAAAAAGTTCTGGACAAAATAAAATCGAAAATCCTCTAGAAACTGCACCAATTCAATAATGGATTTTTTAATGCCAAAAAATTTGATAGTTTTCAAAAATGGCACTGATGCTCAGAAATGCACAAATTATTAAAAAATCACGTGATTATAACGATTTAAAAAGGCTAAGTTTTGAAATTTCAAATGAATTGCAAAAAAACTGTCCGAAAGTTTGCATTTTAGTACAAATATGTTGTTGTTTTCAAATGTCTGTTGAAAGATAACATTGGTTTTTAACAAATATTATATTGCTTAAAAATGTGTAATTTAATAAAAAATCACGATATAACGGTAATTTACATTATATTTTTATAAGCCTAGTATAAAATTGATAGAAAGTTAGCATTTTGTTACAATTTTTGTGTTTGAGAGTTAAAAATAGGTTTTCCTAAAATGATATTTATGCTTAAAATGCGTAATTTTATGGTAATATAAGCCCAATATTAAATTATTAAGTAAACTGAAGTTTTTTTGTTACAAATTTGATTTTGATACATTGTTCAAGAGAGAAATATTGGTTTTTAAAGAATGTTCACACTTAAAATTGCGAAATTTACGTAGTATTAACGGTTTACGGAAGCCAAATATAATTTTTTTTTGAATAAAACTGCAAAAAATTGTTGTCGCCATAATGTTACAAACTTTGTGTAAAAAACCCGTTGTTTTTATAGAATAAGATTGATGCTTATATATGCACACTTTAATGGAGATTCACGTTTTTTTAAAGCTAAGATTAAAATGAGTATAATGCAAAAAATCGGTATTTTGTTACAAAATTCTTGTTTAAATGACTTTTGAGAAACTTTAACTTTCTGCAAAAAATTAATGAATTGAATTTTATAACAATTATCGTGTTTGAATGTTTTTAGAGATAAAAGTAAGATTTGTAAAATGATATTGTTGTATCAAGATGCGCATTTTTTAAGGAGACTCTTCTGATTTACACAGTTTAGTTAGACTCAATACTAATTTTTTGAGTGAAAAACCTGTCTAGTTTTTCTGAGATTTTGCTTGAGAAAGATAGGAGATTCAGGTGGTTTTAACTAGAGTGCGCATTTATGGCATTTGCTTATTTGTTAATATTAAATGCAGAACCAAATTCTTTTGGATATATACGTTTCATACAAAATGCAACAGTTAGATACTACTTTTATTTTGTTTATTTTGCTTTATTTTGTCATTCGTTGCTTTTTTTTGGCGTTTCTTCCTGCTTTTTTTGATTTTACTATTTTTATATTTTTGTATTTTTTTGTTAATTCTTTTAAATTGATTTAATTATTAATCTGTCTTATACATTCTGTTTTGCACTATGTTTTGTTTTAATGTTTGTTTAAAAAGAACATACTTAATTACAATTGAATTAACGCACCCATTCAGTAACTTTGAAAACATCAATTGAAATGCATTTATAAAGTAAATATATTACTTTCAAATTAATAACTGTAGGAACGGTTTCTAGACGATTTAATTGTTCTAAGCTAAGATTTTTCTGTAACTATATGCTGCTTAATACAGCAATTTCAGTTGAGTAAATGGTAGATTAACTTAATAATTTAAATGACATTGTTTTTTTTATATATACCAAACTTGGCGCTGATCTGATATTAAACCATACTTGCACTAAACTTTGTTTAGGAACTTCATTATATTATGGTTTAACCTAACAAGTAATCAACCTTTTAAGTTTATCAGTTTGGTATATTTAAAACATTCGGCATTATTTAGCGCTGTATTTATAGGATCAAAGTATTATATCTATCGTATTAAAACCATCGTCGTTTATCTCAATACTTTACATATATACCAAATTTGACAATGATTCGACTCTAAACAATAGTCAAACTAAAGTTTAAGTTTTAAATATGAAATTCCTAACCTAAATTGTTTAAAAACTAAAATAGATTGTAAATCCAACATAGCAAGCAAAACATGTTTTAAAAAAATCAATACAATTTCAAAATTGCCAAAATAAAACTTTTAAATGTTCTCAAAACTGTCAAAATTTGTTCTAATCGTTTTCTGAACTGTCCCAAAATAGGCAAAATAATTTATAAACTGCCAAAAAAATTCTAAATGTTCTGAAAAAAGATTTTTTAAAGTTATCAAAACCGTTGAGAAAATTTCTGAATTAAGGCAATGTTTACATTTTTTTGAAACTATTATTGCTGAATTATCAAGACGTTTCCTATACTGTCAAAACATTTTCTAAATATTTTCCAAACAGTCAAAAATTAGATTTTCTAAATGTTGGCAGTTCACCAAAATATTTTTTTAATAACCTCAAAACTGCCTAAAAAACTTCTCAGCTGTCAAAATGTTTTCAAAGCAATTAAAAGTTTTTTAAATGTTTTCAAACCAGTCAAAATATATTTTAATGTCCTTAAAACAATCCAAAAACATGTTTGAGTTGGAAAAAAAAATTAAAAGCTCTCAAAACTATCTAAATGTTTTCAAAACTACCAAAACATTTCTAGACAATTATTTATTTTACATTTTTTTTTAAATTAATTTTTATTTTTCATTTTTTTTTCTAAACTGACAAAATAATTTTTAAATTGTCACATAAATTTTTAAGTTTTTTCAAAACTAGCAACATAATTTTTAAAACGTCCAACGATTTTATAAATGTTCTCAAAACATTTCTAAATTATCAACAAAAAAAAATTAAAAGTTCTGAAAACTATCTTAAGAAATTTATTTCTAAACTGTCATTTTTAAAATTTTTTCAAAACTTAAAATAAATCCTAAAATGTTTTTTTTTACTTTTTTATTTTTAAAATTACTAATGAACTATCAAGAAGCTTACTAAACAATCAAATCATTTTCTAAATAGTTTTAAAACTGTTTAACATATTTTGCACTATCAATTTTTTTTTTAACTTTTTTAAAACTGTTAAAGTACTTTCTAAACTTTTAAAAGATTTTTTAAACGTTCTCAAAACTGTGAAAATATTTTCTTAATGTTTTCAAATCCGTTAAAAGTTTTTCTTAATAATGTAAAAAACTTCCAAACTGTCAAAATAATATCTGAACTGCCAAAATATATTGTAAATAACTTAAAAACTGTTTATTTTCTAAATAACCTTAAAACTGCCAAAAGAAAAATTCTATACTGTTAAAATAATACCTGAATTGTCAAAATACTACCTAAACTACAAAAATATTTTCTAAATAATCTTAAAACTGTCGAAAAACTTTTAAAATTGTCAAAGTAATACTTAAACAGTCAAAATAATACCTGAACTGCCAAAATATACTTTAAATAACTTAAAAACTGTCGAAAAAAATTTGAATTATTAAAATAATACTTGAAACTGTCAAAATATTTTTTAAATAACCATAAAACTGTCAAAAAAATTTATGACAAATTGTCGAATTAATACTTGAACTGTCAATATATATTGTAAATAATTTAAAAACTGTCTATTTTCTAAATAACCTCAAAACTGCCAAAAGAAAAATTCTAAACTGTCACAATAATACCTGAATTATCAAAATAATACCTAAACTGCCAAAATAACCTTAAAACTGTCGAAAAACTTTTGAAACTGTCAAAGTAATACCTGAACAGTCAAAATAATACTTGAACTGCCAAAATATAATGTAAATAACTTAAAAACTGTCGAAAAAAATTTGAATTATTAAAATAATACTCGGAACTGTCAAAATATTTTCTAAGTAACCTCAAAACTGTCAAAAAAACTTTTAAAACTGTTAAAGTAATACCTGAACAATCAAAATAATACCTGAACTGATAAAATATACTCTAAATAACTTAAAAACTGTCAAAAAACTTTTGAATTGTTAAAATAATATTTGGAACCCTCAAAATATTTTCTAAATAACCTCAAAACTGTCAAAAAAATATATGATAAACTGTCAAATAATACCTGAACCACCCAAACCGTCAAAATAATACTTGAACTTTTAAAATAAAACCTATTTTGATAAAAATATTACAAATACCCTATAAACTATCTAGAAGTTTCTAAACTGTCAAAATAATACCTAAACTATTAAAATATTACTTAAACTGTCAAAATATTTTCAAATAACATTAAAACTGTCAAAAACTTTTAAAATTGTCAAAGTAATAACTTAACAGTCAAAATAATACCTGAACTGCCAAAATATACTCTAAATAACTTACAAACTGTCAAAAAACTTTTCAGTTATTAAAATAATACTTGGAACCCTCAAAATATTTTCAAAATAACCTCAAAACTGTCAAAAAAATAAACGATAAACTGTCAAATTAATACCTGAACTACCTAAACTGTCAAAATAATACTTGAAGTGTCAAAATATTACCTATTTTTCTAAAATAATGCAAATACCCTATAAACTATCTAAAAAAATTTATACTCTCAAAATAATACCTGAACTATCAAAATAACTCCTAAACTGCTAACATAATTTTTAAATTATCTTAAAACTGTCAAATTTTTTTTTTAAATTGTCATAGTAATACCTAAACAGTCAAAATGATACCTGAACTGCCAAAATATACTCTAAATAACTTAAAAACTGTCAAAAAACTTTTGAATTATTAAAATAATACTTGACACTGTCCAAATATTTTTAAATAACCTCAAATCTATTTTTGACAGTTAATCATAGTCTTCACAAGCTTAATAGGAGTTTTTATTAAAGATTTAGTAGAAAGTTCCATTAAATATTTTCAAATTTGCATCCATTACCTTAGTAGATGTTGAAAGAAGCGTATCATCAATTTATAAAAATATTGTCAGACCAAAAATAAAACTTTATAATTACAAGTATAGAAAAAAAAAACAATAATACTATTGTTAATAGCTTCAGCAACTTAAGATTAGATTAAAATATTAATATGTTATGTATTATATAATATAATGTTTAGTTTTTTTTTACCTTTTTCATTTTCTTAGTATATGTATTATTTTTTGTAAAGTTCAGTTAAAACTTGCAATGTCATTTGATTTATAATATCAAACAAACTTTTTCCTGCTTTGTTGGCAATTTTGCAGCTTTTTTTAACATTTTGAATGCTTATTATAAGCGTTTATTTTAGAAAAATAAATGCTTTTTTGTCCGCACTCTAGTTTAACACTTTACGGAGGACTAATATTATTTTTTATTATAGAAATTCACCTGATTATAACATGTACAAAAATCGGCATTTTGTATTGAAGAGATAAAATTATTGCTGAATGATGTGCAATTTAATAGAGATTCAAGTTGCAACAACGGTTTCAATAAGCTAATATTAAAAATAGTGTAAAATGGGTTTGACTAGATTGATAATAATGCCTAAATACGTGTAGATTAATGAAGATTCAAATGGTAATAATTTAAAACTCTTTGGCATTCATCGTATTTACTTAAAATAGTCAAATTCAAATAGGGGTTCTATCTATCTATTAAAAAATAAAATATAAACAAAATTTTTTTTTTAATTTTTAAAACTTTACTTTAAGTTGTTACCAACTAAACCAAAACGCGATCGCCGCGGATAATTATAAAATACATTGATTCTTATCAACTTTGTAGCGTTGCTTCTGCACAATTGGTTATATAATTGCTAAATAAAAACCAATGTGTTTTGATTGATAAATTTTGCAGAGCCTCGCAACACCCTTAAGAATTTTGTAACTAACATATCAACCCTATGTACCATAAAAAATGTATAATATAATAAAATATAAAAAGTAGCAATGCATGTAAAATTGCACGGTCAAAACCGTTCCTCTCAATCTTAAATTGATGTAATAATCTTATCTGATTCAGTTAACAGTCATTAAACATATTAAGTAATTAATTGCACGTTCTATTACTAAGCCAATGCATGGAGAATGAACTAAATATAGTTATCAGCAATTTCCATTGTTCTACTCAATTAGCTTTATATAAGAGACCTGAATAATGTTAATTTAACTATGAAATCAGATGATTTTAAATTTATCAAATTGTAAAACAAATTTTGTTATATTTATTTAAAATAATAGAACGATAAAATTATTTTATCGGTGTGTATTAAGGGATTATCCATTGCACCATATTAAATCCAAACTTTAATTACAACTCACGGACGTGTATGTTTGTATGTGTGTGCTGCAGTGTGCATAAAACTTTTAATTATTTTTTCATAATGTAAAAGGCATAATCCGATTTTACGATAATGCCCGCCCGATATAAAAACACACAACCCTCCAAGCAACGTTTATTGGCATTTATCTAATACCACTTTAATACTGGGGGATGAACTATCGTAAACCTCTGCCTGATATTATACTCCCCCTTATATTTTTTAACCAAAAATATTTATTTATATACAAGCGCTCGGACATAATATCCAAGGCCTTTTGTCATATTTTCGTATATAATAAAAGAATGTCACATATGCAAATTTCCTATCCGCAGGATGAGGCGATCTTAGCATATTTTACTCGGACCACACAGACTTCAGCACAAAAAAAAAAACTAATCCGATCGCTGACGAAGAGAAAGCCGGCAATAAAATTTATTAAAAATGGAAATTGGAATTTTTTGGGGATTTATTATAATTTTAATTAAACTGGCTTTATTTTATTATTTAATAATTAATATTTCTTCCGCGAAGTGAATGCATTAAATTTACGAGTTAGAGTTCAGCCAACCAACAATATAAATAGCGTCCATTAAATATAAGAACTAATAATAAATACGAAATCCTTAATTACAAAGCTCCATGCATCCTAGCCGCAAATGCATTTATATAATTAGGGAATCAGTGCTCCAATCTAATAGTTACTTACTTAGAGGGGGTGGATGTTTTTATTAATTCATAACCTATTTTAACTTGTGCATGGGGTGAGGGTAACATTAAATTAGGGTTGTAATTCGTGGTAAGCCAGATCATTCCAGGACCCCTTCTTAAAAGTAAAACCAATAAATGTTATGTTAAAAAAGACAAATTGTGAATTATGATATGGGGTACCATATTTTTTTTAATAAAGAAATGTACTGGTTATATTATTATATAACTTACCCTTCATAGAAAATATATGAAATATGATATAGTTCGATTATATTGAGAAATATTACACGGGTTGTAATGGGATATTATGGACGGATAAAACATAAATCAAGATGAATATAATGTAATGTATAATTGGGGTTTGAATTTAAATATTATTCTTAATTGTCTACGCCTGTAACTAGAATGGGTTTGTAATATTTCTTTAGCAAAATATCATATTTCAATACTAAATCTAGAATCGTCCAAGATAAAAATCCAGGTCAGGTTAAGTTAGATCAAGTCAGGTTAGGTTAGGTTAAGTTAGGATAGGTTAGGTTAGGTTAGGTTAGGTTAGGTCAGGTCAGGTGAGGTTAGGTAAGGTCAGGTCAAGCCGGGTTTGGTGAGTTCATTTCACGTCAGGTCTGGTTAGCCAGTTCGCTATGATAAGAAGTTCAGTTTTACTTGACGCTAAACTTGTCCTGTTTATAATAATGGGTGGGTCATGTAATGTTTGGAATTTGAATTACCGTTTATTATGTTTTTCAAAAGTATAATGACATTTATGAATTGACAGAAATTTAGTTGTGTTTGACATTTACTAAATGGGACGCTTTACACTTGAACAAAGTTGGGAAATAATGAAAACTTAGTTCCAAAGTGGTGAGTCTTCTATTCAAACGGTAAAGAAATTACGAAACAAATTTGCTAGAAAAAAAAGTGCCGTAAACGCATTTTGTGGACCAATTTTGGATCGTTAGTGAATAAAACAACATGTTCACGTTCTTGTCCAGTGCGCTCAGCCAAAAAAAATTAATGCTGTTGCTCAGAGTATGCGTGAACATGCATCAACATTTGAACATTTCTCGCACTTTTCTGAGAAAAATTTTGCATAAAAGCCTCGGATTGAAAGCCTACAAAGTTCAATTAGTCCAAAAAATAAAGCCTAATGACCGTCCAATGTGTTTCCAGTTTGCCTAATGTGCTAAAAATCGTTTGGCCAAAGATTTTTATCAAAAATCGTGTTTTCCGATGAGCTCATTTTCGTCTTGTAGGTTATGTCAATAAGGAAAATTGTCGCATTTAAGGAGAATCCACACATGACTATTGAACAGCCTATGCATCCACAACGAGTATCCGTTTGGTGTGGTTTTTGGTCCGGCGACATTATTGGGCCATTTTTCTTCGAAAATGAGCAAGGAGCCACCGTTACCATCAATAGCAAACGTTACTGTGCCACGCTAAACAAATTTTTGTTTCCAAGAATTGAAGAGTATGAAATGAATGACCTTTAGTTTCAATAGGACATGGCCATTTGCCATACCGACAACGTAACCATCAATCTTTTGCGCACTGTTTTTGAAAATCAAATAATCAGCCAAAATGCTGATGTCAATAGCCGCCTAGGAGCTGTGATTTAACCCCGTTGGATTTTTTTGGGAGACCTTAAGGATAAGTGTTACGTTAACCATCCAGAGACGATTGATGCCTTGAAACACCAAATCAAAGTTGCCATTCGTGCGATTGGAGCCCAAACAATCAAAAACGAGTACGACCTCAAAGGCAAATAGATAACTTCAAACACAATTCTAACAGTGTTTCTAAACTTTCTTTTGAATTGTGGCTTTCAGCAAGTAGTCACCACGGTAGGTAGCTTGGCAAAGTCTTGTAGGTTTTGTAGATTTTCTATAAACTTTATGTTTAGGTATAGGTCTGAGGACGTTGTCTTACTATATGATAGTAGAAAAAAAAATGTATGCTACTTAACTTCTTATTAGATTTTCTATGACAAGTATTCTAAGACTATATATTAATAAAATAATAAAATAATTCTCATATGACAATGATGACAAAATGGTTAATTGAAATCTTAGATCAAAATAAGTACTGGGTAATACTTAATTTTTTGTGAAATGTTAAAATACTTAAATCAACAATCACAATAATCTTATTTTTTTATTCAATCAATTGAAAGTTTTTCTACTACAGATTGAACATTAATTTAAACTTAAATAAAAGAAACGTGTAAGAGTAGTTGTTAGCGTCCCTCACAGCACAAGAATGCCTCTTTTATATCTGTAGTTACTCAACTTAGCACAATTTTAATCAATTTATCCTATAAGTTAACAAAACTTATCTCATGAAACTCTTACTTACATTAAATCTCCAGACGCACTTCAAAGTAATAAAAATGTACAAAGCATTATATTATAATTTACAACAATAACACGAATCGTTTAGTATTCAATATTTTCGATGATTTGCATGTCAACACAATAAACGCACGTGATTTACTGAGCTCTGTGCAAGTCGAAATACTTCACTGTATTGGAGCGATAAGAGTTTTTTGCTATCATCAATTCGAGTGCTCGGTGAAAAGAAACTTGATAAAATAAATAAATGTGGAATAGAGATTTTTATTAGAAACGAAAGTTTCTACGTAATTATAATAAACCGCACTAACATTGTTTAATTCATTATCTACATATATTATAATGGATTCTAATTACAAATCCTTAAAAATTTTGTCAGAAATTAAATTGAAATTGTTTAATTGCAATGGCATGTGGACAATAATAAATATTATATAATAAATCTAAGGTAATATTTTTTGTTATAATTGAATCTCACAAAATAATATAATGGTGCTTAAAATAATAATTGTTTGGTCTTTCGTAATTTTGCAAAAAAGGTAAAAAAAAAATAAATATAGGTAAAATCAAAGATATCGAATTTTCTATAAAATGATAATTTTCTCAATTTCTGCGGAAAATTTTGGAAAACCAAGGGTATCCCACCCACCCACGTGTTCTACGGAAAATTTCCTATAATATACACCTTTTTAAACATGATTTTTGACTATTTTTTGCTTATTTACAGCAAAAAAGCTGAAAGAAAACAAAGCATTCCTAAAAAATTAAAATGGCCGCCATTTACACCATATTGCACCTAGAGATCTAAAGTTTTAAGAATCGTCATATTTTGGTACCCAAACATGTGTACAAAGTTTGAGCAAAATCAGAGATATCGATGTAAGGACGATCGTCCGAACTATCGTGGAATTACCCTATTATATAAACAAAACTTATTGCCAGTGAATTTTTTAATTTTATGTATTTAACTGAATGCTCTTTTACTCGAGACTTTTAATTTAATTAACACAAGAATCAAAGATATCGAAAGAAGAATGTCAAAAAACTTAAACAGCTTTTAACAAAAATCAGCATATTAGAATTGAACAGAACTAAACCTTCATCGACGATAGAACTAGATCCGACTCAAGGATTCTTTGACAACAAAAATGATTAGTTTAATTGAAGTTTGCAACGATTTAGATTTCGTATTGCCGATTTGACGTTTCTAATTGCATCCCGGACTCCTACTATTACTTCTGCAAATATTTTAAAGTGGTCCACAAATCTTTTGGAGAATCCTTAGAAGACAAATCAAACACAAATATCTACATGTATGGCTTCTACGAGGTAAAAGCACGTCTTCTGCAAACCGCAATATTTTGTCGCACTTCTAAAAAAAATCTTGAAGTAGTTATTTCCAGGTTTTCCAGGTCATTGGTGTAGATGGATGTAGTTGGTTTAAACAAGAAAATAATAAATTACAATATTTGGCACCTTGCGTGCAGTATTTTGTTATTCAGAGTTGGTTTAAAAAGATTAAGTAAAATACTGCTTGGGCAATCTAACAAGAGCAACTACTGCATTTTTTAAAGCTGGCTTGTGGAGACTTTGTTGTTGGTCCAAGGGGATGTGGAATCTCCTTGCCGAAGGAGACCAAAGAGTCCGTCAGCAAATACGTTGTTGGGAACGTGTAAGGGCCACAGTTGTTTAAACGATACTCTTAAGCGTCCTGTTTCCAGTTTTTGATGTACTTCAGCCTGGATTTTTTTTTGGTAAATTATTTTTTGGTCTGGATTTGCTTTATTTTCTTTTTGACTACGCCCACTGGGTGTTAGTAGTAGTTTTATGGCGCAGTCTGGGCCAGCAACATTGTTTTTAAACCACATGCTTGTCTATGATTGGCCAATGTAATTTTGTATAATTTTGTAATTAGCATCCCGGAATCTTGCATTTTTTTGCAATCATTTTAATCTACTCAACATTTATGCAGTTTTATAAAATACTACTCCATTATTAAGGAATTTGACAACGGAAGAATATAAAAAAACAAACAATAAAAGCAAACACACAAAATAAAAGTCACAAAAGAGAAAAAAAAATGAGAGAAACACAACAGACAGACAAAGGTAGGGTCTATAGAGAGAAAAGGGTCATGCGGACTGAGAACAGCATCCGTACCGCAGATATTGCGTGAAAATCTGCGAAGCATCAAACACCTCAACTCAAACTAGTGTCAAATTTAGATTAGATTGACAAGAACAGTTTAACAACAGGATTTACTCAAAAAAGAAATTTGGAAGGTTATTTTCAAGAGTCACTTGGTGAAGCCAACAACTCACTACAAAAAAAACTACTACTCCATTATATATGCATCTCTTTGCAAAAACTGCAAAACAACATTTACATCACTGCGCCTAGCACAACCTTCTTTTGCTTAAGACCAGTTTGACCGGTACCTTGATAATCAATTTATGGATCTTTTGCTTTGTTAGCTTCCAGGCATGGGGTGCGCTCACTTAAGCTTGAGTTTGGGCGTGTTAGGAATTCTTTACAGAAGTGTTTAAAATACTGCACATAAAGCAAAATTGGTTTCTTAAACTTACAAACAGCCACAGTTTGGAAAAGATAAAACCTCGTCGAACACTTGGATTCCTGCGCAAGTGTTTTTATAGTTACACTAACTTCATTATAAGGATAACTATTAAGTCAACGCAATTAGGCGTCAAGTTTTTTGTAGTACCAGTGTGTTTATAACTGTTCATAACTGTATTGCAAGCTTGACAATATTTTGCAGTTATTCATGGTTTCAACGGTTATAGTATATACGTATGGAGCCTTAATTTTTTCTTTACAGTATGAGTCAGAATTGTAAAACATGTATATAATTTGGCAAGTATTTTGAACAAAAGTGAAACCGGTACACATATTAACAATCGTCAAAGGTTATTTGATTTGCAATGCTAAAATATTGCTAAAAATGTACTAAAACTAGAGCCGCGTAAATTTAAGGGAGTGATATATATCGGTGAAAAAAAACTGAAGACAAATAGATTTGTTGTACGGTAGTCTTTAACAAAATGTGCTAACTTTTTTGAGGACTACTGATTACGTTCTGTAGTTCAGATTACCTTTATTTTGCAAATTTATAAGCCAGTACTCAAAAACCTTACATTTCTCAAAATACTTTAAATCGGTTTTGTGTTTCGGAAACGTTAACTTGCACACTGTATAAAACCAGTAAAGTTGCTGTTGATTGATAGCACGTTGCGGTTGAGTACTTGTATATATCGCAATAGCACATAACTTATTAAACTGCATTTCTAACATGCAAAATGTTTCTTATACGCTATGTTTGGACTGGTTAATGGTTAATACACAAAAAAATCAAAATTATTACAGTTTAATTTAATAAAAACACGCAAAAAATACATTATTTGACTTCTTGGATTAGATTATTATTTTTGGACAACTTTTAAAAAGCTCCAAGCAATTGTATATCTCACGGCTAGCCACAGGCTACAAGAAGGCCCCAAAAAGCCAAAGTATACAATTTAGTATTAATTGTGTGAAACCAAATAATAGTTTATTTATTTTTGATTTCTATAAACAAAATTATAGTTTGCATCTATATTCCAGAACGTCAGTTTGTAGTCTGTTTTTTATTTACTAACCTTTTAAACTTATAATTTACTTGCATCAGGGAAAATTTTATAAATTTAAGCTTAACTAAATAATAAAATTTACTTTACATGTAAAATAACTTTGTTTAAAATGTTTAAGAAAGCCAAAATTCATCAAAATATTCAATTTTTGGTTTAAAATTAGATTTTAACAATAAAAACTAAAAAATCCAATCCATAAACTGTATGCCTCATCCATCCACCCAAATATTTGTAAGCAAAAATTTGGACTACAAACACTTGGGTGGGTGGGCGGGAACCCCTGTAAAAACTACTGATCCGCAATCAATAAACTGTAGGCCCCGCTCACCCAAGTGTTTGTAAGAAAGAAAATAGACTACAAACAATTGGGTGGGTGGTGCGGGAACTCCAGTAAAAACTACTGACTCGCAATCTATAAATTATAGGCCCCACACGCCCACCCAAGTGTTTGTAAGCAAGAAATTGGATTACAAACACTTGGGTATGTGAGCGGAAACCAAGTAGAAACTACTAACTTGCAATCAATAAACTGTAAGTCCCACTCACTCACCTAAGTGTTTATAAGCAAGAAATTGGACTACAAACAATTGGGTGGGAGGGGCGGGAACTCCAATAAAAATTACTGACTTGCAATCTATAAATTATAGGCCCCACACGCCCACCCAAGTGTTTGTAAACCAAAAATTGGATTACAAACACTTGGGAATGTGAGCGGAAACCAAGTAGAAACTACTAACTTGCAATCAATGAACTGCAAGCCCCACTCACTCACCTAAGTGTTTATAAGCAAGAAATTGGACTACAAACAATTGGGTGGGAGGGGCGGGAACTCCAATAAAAATTACTGACTCGCAATCTATAAATGATAGGCCCCACACGCCCACCTAAGTGTTTGTAAGCAAGAAATTGGACTCCAAACAATTGGGTGGGTGGGGCGGGAACCCCAGTAGAAACTACTACTTTGCAATCAATAAACTATAGGCCCAACCCACCAACACAAGTGTTTGTAAGCAAAACATTAGACCACAAATACTTGGGTGGGTGGGCGGAAACCTCAGTAGAAACTACTGACGCATTTAATAAACTGTAGACCCCATCCAAGTGTTTGTAAACAAGCATATCAAGAATGCTTGTAAAACCCGTATGACACTGTTCATAATTATGTCTTGAATTATATATATAATTATAGATCAAACCATTTACGTGTGTAAAACACACAACTTATCAAGATCACAATTATATCTTGAAAAATTAGAACATATTCTATTTTCCCATCTATAATCGACGCAATCGTGATGTGCGCATATTACTTTGAATTTTCTATTTTTTTTTCAATTTTACCACTGTATCTCTACATTTAGCAATTGCTACTACTTTTTTAATTTGTTCTGCTTCCATTTTTTATTATTTTCATTAATTGTATAACTAACTGTAGCAATAATCAATTTAAAACAAATGACATAACCTGTAAAGTATAGTAAACATTGAAACTTGAGTTGACAGATCATAGATAAAGCGCATGCGTGGTTTTATAATTATATAAAGAATTATTTACAGTGTCATACAGGATATAAATTTTATATATGGAATTATTACACAAATTCTAATGAAAATTATATATATAATTCAAGACATAATTATAGACAGTGTCAAACGGGTTTAACACCGCCTTTTGAAGCATTATTATAAAAAAGCTAAAAGAACGTAAAGTATCCCTGTACATGAGAAAGCTAATAATTAGTTATTTTACCCACAGATCTTAATCGACAAATACAGAAAAAACCCGAGCTTAATGCACAGTTCCGCAAACTTTTTGAACCACTACTATGGAACGTCTTATACAACGGAATACTAAACATAGATTTACCAGAAGGTGTTAAATTCATATCACATGCAAACAATTTGGCAATTATTGTCTAACTAGTAAAAACATTATTGATTTAAATCTGATTCCTTAAAAAAATATAATATTTGATTACTTTTTAAGACTTTAAATTTCACAAGAAAGCCAAAAACTTATTGAATTGTCCAAATGTATAAAAAACTATAGTTACTATTTAATTCATTATTTTTTATTGTAAGAACTTTGTAATTTTTAAGAAAAAGGACTAAATTCCTCAAAATTCTTAATTTTTAGTATAATACTACGCCTAAACAATCCATTTTTATTAATTTAAGTTTTATTTTGTAACAAATTTATAGTTTTATTATATATAAAAGGTTTTCCAATAAGAAGTTTCATTTTAAATAGCAGGCTAATTGGGCAGCTGTCAATTTTGAAGCTATAATCTTTTGACATTTGACAAGTAAAAACTACGCCATTATTAAAAATGGAACAATACACGCTTCAACAACGCATTGAAATTATAAAAAAAATTCAGTCACAGTTCTCAACACTAAAGCACTTTTTGGTCGTCGTAAAGCAACTTCAATAGTAAACCTGGTGGAAAAATTTGAGCTGTTGGGACAAGTTTGTGATGTGAAGAATCGAAACCGTGTGCATCGCTCAAGAACACATGAGCAGCCCGTAGTGTTGAAAAAAACCCAGGTTTGTCGATTCCTCGTCGATCTTTGGAATTAGACATTCCACAAACAATATTACACCGTACTTTGCATAAAGACTTAAGTCTTAAAGCTTTTAAAGTTCAGTTAACACAAGAATTCAAGCCGGTTGATCACCATAAACTTATCTTCGCTGATTGGGTCTTTCAAATGCATCAAAATAATCCGGAATTTTATCGAAAAATTATTTTTAGTGATGAGGCCCATTTTCACATCGGAGGCTACGTTAATAAGCAGAATTGTCTCATTTGGGGCTCAAAAAATCCAAGAATGATTGTTGAAAAGTCTTTGCATTCTCAACGTATCACTGTTTGGTGCGGTGTTTGGGCTGGCGGTGTGATTGGATCCTACTTTTTCAAAAATGACGCTGGTGCAACTGTTACGGTGAATGGATGGCGCTACCGAGCTATGATTAAAAAATGTTTATAGCCGGAATTGGAAGATATTGATGTGGACAACGTTTATTTTTAGCAAGACGGCGCTACGTTTCCCAACCGTGTTATTTATCGAAGAGGTCACAATTGGCCACCATGATTTTGTAATTTAACACCTTTAGACTTTTTTCTTTAAGGCCTCGTGAAAAATAATGTCTATGCCAATGCTCCACAATCGATTCACGATCTTAAAGTTGGAATTCGTGAAGTTATCGAGGACATACAGCCGCAAATGTGCGAATTGGTCATGGAAAATTTCATGAAAAGAATGTGGTACTGCAACCGTAACCATGGCGGTCATTTGACTGATATCGTTTTCAAATGTTAATGGCATACCTTAATCTTTACAATGAAATAAACATTTATTGATTTCTATTAAAAAATAACCGTTTTTTAAAACATCAAAATGAAATTTCCTATTGGAAAACCCTATATAACAGTACTATTCAGATACGCGTAGTTTTAACACTTTTGTCAAATACTTCAGTTTGCGGGTTGCGGAAACATTAACATGTACTATGTATAAAACCAGTAAAGTTGCAGTCATGTTGATTGATAGCAAATTACGGTTGCGTACTTGTATACATATAGTAGAAAATATATCTATCCACCAATAACGCAACTAAATGTTGTTCTAAATTCAGAGTTTTGTTTGACATTAATGTAAACAAAAAAAACAAGCAATAGTGCCACAACCGTATTACTAAAAAGCTATTTTATCTTTTTTTTGTTTTTACTGAGAATATATGGCCATGTCTGAGTCAAGTTTTGATTTTGTTCAAACTATTGAAAATGCCTTTCTCTACATGAGTTCTGATCTTGTGCATTTTTTTAGATTTTTTCAATAAGCCCTTTTCGAGTAATAGGCAATCAAAATTTGAAAAAAATCGTTTTTTTTACATTTTTTGATCGTTTGTATCTTCTCAAAGCTGCATTTTTAGGAAAAAAACTGTAATAAAACTTTTTTTTCTCAAAATTCCTTAAAGAATCATTTTTTACAGCTAAAATTTTTTTTTCTTAAATTTTGAAAATTTTGCAAAACTATAACATTTTTTCTTAAAAAAATGACTGCTGAAAATGCCTTTCTCTACATGAGTTCTGATCTTGTGCATTTTTTTAGATTTTTTCAATAAACCATTTTCGAGTAATAGGCAATCAAAATTAAAAAAAAAAAATCTTTTTTTAACATTTTTTGATCGTTTGTAACTTCTCAAAGCTGCATTTTTAGAAAAAAAACTGTGATGAACTTTTTTTTAAAATTCCTTAAAGAATCATTTTTTAGAGATAAATTTTTTTTTCTTAAATTTTGAAAATTTATCAAAACTTTATAAAACATTTCTTCTTAAAAAAAAATAACAAGTGTTTTTTTTTTAATATGGATAAAAACGTGCTTTTATATGTGCAAAAAATACTTTAAAAATTTCAGGAAGTGCCGTGTGCTACGCTCGGAGATATCTTACAATGTATCCACTGAAATACTTATAAATTGCAAAAATGGCTAAAAATTTAAATTTACATTCTTTGATCGTTTTTTCGAACTTCTCAAAATTGCATTTTTAGAAAAAAAAAATTTTTTTTTTTTTTTTCAAATATGGATTAAATGTGCTTTACATATAAAAACACGTTTTTATCCATATATTTTTTTTAAGAAAAACTGTCATTTAAAATTTAAAAAAAAATGTTTGTAAAAACTTATTCTTTAGACAAATTTGAAGAAAAATCATTTTTATAATTTTTTTTTTAAAATGCAATAGCTATTTTTAGTATTTCTGAGGATACATTGTAAGATATCTCGAATCATAGCATAGGTATCTTTTGCACATAAAAAAGCATGTTTTTATCTATATTAAAAAAAAAATACCCGTATTTTTTTTTTTAAGAAAAACTGTCTTTTAAAGTTTTGCAAAATTTTTAAAATTTAGGAAAATAATTTTTGGCTATGAAAACTTATTCTTTGAACAATTTTGAAAAAAAAAGTTTCTTTTAATTTTTTCTTAAAAATGCAATCCTATGAAGTATTATCAAAAAATGTAAACAAACTCACAAAGCTTCATTTTTTCAAACTTTGATTGCTCGGAAATGGTTCACATAAAAAAATCTAAAAAAATGTACGTAATCAAGATTCATGAGCATTTTCTGTGGCTTGAGCAAAAACAAATTTTTATTCCGTACACTTGACTCACACATGGTCATATATAGTTAGCCTTTTTTCCAAAACCGTAAAAAAATATTGTAAGCGTTCAGTAGTTACGTGACATAAACTGGGATGAATATACCCAAATACTTTACAAGTAACCTATAAGTTTACTAAACTCATAACTACTTAATACCTTACCGAATAGATGAATGAATATACCTACTCTTAGTCCCCAAATTTCTAAAATTATTTTAACATCAATGAACAGAATAGAATCCTTCAAAATGTGGCTCTATCGCAGAATGTTCAAGATCCCATACACCGCGCGAATAACCAACGAATAAGTCCTGCGACGGACAAACAGAGATCGTGAGCTGTTAACTACGATAAAAAGAAGGAAGACTGCATATTTGGGACATGCAAAATCAAAAGTACAATATACTACAGCTTCGGAAATCGGAAAACATAAGTTATTATCTTTTTAATTCGTACCATTACCACTTATGGTTCAGTGGTTATTAAGTTTAAGATTAGGTAAAATTCACTTTAATTATTTATTGAGAAATTTATAAATCTCAAAAATAATATTGCAATTATGTAAAAACTGCAATAACTAATTAATATAATTTGAACAATTAATTACATTACTATAAAGCGAAATATAATCATCCAAATAGGCAACTTCATTTCCAAGCTGCGTACTCCATGATTAGCTTTAATGAGTCAAGGAAAAATCACGGACAGGTAGCACTAGCCACTAATAATTTAGAGAAATAATAATAATTAAAGAAAAGCGTTTTGTTTCGCCTGTTGAAGTACATAATAACTTAGTTTTAACGAATTGAAACAGTTGAATTTTATCTAAACAAGAATATGTAAAACTTTATGAAAATATTTACGTAACACAATTTTATTCATCCACGAAGACATAATATGACAATATACATTATATCACATAATGTATTAAAAGGTTTCAATATAAATAACTCATTGTTCTGACATGATGGAGCAATAAATTGGTTTGTACCGTTTACTATATCTTCTCCACTGCCATGCATCTTTCTTTACGCGACTATTATATCTATGCTCTTGACAATACATCATTTTAGAGCATGCATAAAATGTGGGTTAGAAATATATTATCCAGGATATATTCCAGATTGAATTATATATATTTTTTTCAAAATAATGTATTTCCTTTAAGAGAACGTTAGGGATTCATGTCTTAGACGCCGGCGGGTAGCATATGTCCACATAAGGAAAATAATGATTACCTAAGGTATACATTTTCCCCCGCATGGAACAATAGAATCGAGCGTATTTTAGTGGGAAATTTTCCCAATTATATCTCTAAAAAGCATAGAATATCCAGCGGCTGTACAACTGCAACAAGAATCGTTACATTTTACGAGCAGCTATAAAAAGTACCGGGGAATAATTCGATTCGGTAAATCCCTAGGAACGTTTTGCTGCATAGTCCTGGACAATGGCATCCGTACAAATCATACATTGAAATCTAATGTAATAAACTGTCACGGATTATTTTTCCCGCTGAGCCATCTCTGGATCACACCGTACAGGACCACCAATGGCGTATCCATATATTTATTATTTATTTTTTTCAGTTATTTATCATCTTCATATTACACTCCCCCAATATATAAATATCGAATATGGGGTGGAGGAATAAATTATCGATTGGTCATATAATGCGGACCAATATTAGGTTACAAAGTATGATATATAAATTATATTGATACGCCACTGTAATTTGGTGGGGGCCAAAGATTTATGCATCGGGCAATAAATGCTAGTATTAGCAATGAAATCCTGGCGACCAACATAAAGTCGAGGGTTTGTGCTCGTAAACATGTGTCCGCTCGCTATATTGACAAATTTCAAATTTCATATCAAGACTGCCGGCCCTTATATACACAGAGATGTACTCGAAATATTTCATTTATATCTTTGCCTGCAACATAAGTCGTGTATTAATAAATAACATATTTGATGACCAAATTAATTAATTAATTAATTAAAAGTGAGAAATATTTTATATTTTAATTGCAATATACTCTGGATAAAAATGAGAATACTCAAATTGTATATTTAATTAATAATGCAAAATTTTATGAACAAATTTATTTATTTTTTTGAGTTTGATAAAATATGTATTGTGCACATTTTGGATAATTTTTCAATTAAACTTTCTCAAAATATAAACTAATATTAAACACATTTTTAGTCAGATGAATCTTTAGCAGTTTTATTGACAGATTTGAATTGGTTAATTGGTTACTTTAAACGGTGGTGATGGATAACTATAGTGAACAATTAATGATGAATCGCTACAGCGTGCTTTCTTTCTTAAAGTAGATTAATTTCATATTTTTTTGTTATAGATTTTTGTACTCTTAATAATTTTTAAGCTAAAGTTTTCAAACCGACATATTAATTTAATTACATCTGCATTTGCCACGACAAGATTAACAGTCATTGTGATTTAATTTAACTATTGTTTGCTTTCTTGTAATGCCGCTAGTTCAACTATAATTGAACGTGGGTTGTGATTAATTTACGTAAATATACATATATGTTGGTCTCTGTTAAGATTCGTTGATATCCAGTTCGAAGGACCAAAATGTTAGGGGCGAGTGGTGTTGAAGATGTTTTTTTCTAAACTTTTGCTATACCTTGCTTTCTAAGTGGATGAATCAACATAAACTAAATTGACAGAACAAAAAAAAACAACACAATGTTCAGACAACCTATTTAGCAAATAGATCATGTTTGCGATACAATGCTATTATTTCTTACATGTCATAAAACAAAGATTTATGTTAATTGAATTAAATAACATTTGTAAGTACCTGCTGTTAAGTGGGTGCACGTGTTTGGTTTTTACTAAATCCTCTTCAAAGAGGCTTAAATTCCTGGAATTATGAATTAGCCCTTGTAATTAGCCATCTGTTGTGTCCCACCACTATCAGACATGAATTTACCTTTTTTTGTATTTGTACAATTTACGAGCAGTTCCGTTTCTACACTTGTACTAGCTACACTTGTAACAAACTTGTAATCAGACTTGCAATACAATAAATGCTTTTTATGTGAAAGTTATTTTTATTTTAACGTTATATTAATGTTTGTGACATCAATAATTAGATGTAAAAGTTGTTAAGACAACAGTTAATTTATATCGCAAACGCAATCCACGGCCGTCTTCTGAACCAGGAAGAATATCAACTGCCGTACACAAAACATGGTCCTTCGAGCCGGATGCAGCAAGTATTGTTGAAATCCTTATGTTGTATTGCAAATCAACATTTGTAAGAAGCTGTTAGCGACGCCATATTTGTCCACTGCCGTCTTACAAAGAAGAAGTTTGAGCGAATTCTCCATCTCTCTCGTCAGCGATTTACATCCATCACGAGAAAGTTATCTAATACGTTGTTCACGGACCACTCTACCAGTGACGCCAATCGTCCATGATTGAGGAAGCCGTTACGTGAAATCAACAGCAACCATACATCTCCACAGTATCAATTAGTAAGCATTATCACACCACTCTTTCCTATATATTCTTTTCTCTTGTGTCAAGTAACATATTAAAATGCCTCCAAAAGCTTCATTACCTTCTCTTTTATCAAAACAAGAAAAGTTTGGAGCAATTTTAAAACGAGCTGAAATATTTTATAATAATTCTATTCAATCGGGCATAGCAATTGAAATTGTTAATAATTTTGAGTCGCGTCTCAGTGAAATTGGGCCTACGTTAGATAAACACAACGAGTTATTAGATGAAATTGAAATTACTGATTCAGAAAACTTAGAAAAATATAATAAATTAAGGGAAGAATTTGAAAACTTGTTTCATTCAATTAAGGCGAAATTTATGGCAGTCATTAATACAAATCTAGTAAAGCTTGGCTCAGATAATCACGCAGCAAATGTAGAACTAGCGCCTTCTATAAAACTACCAACTATAAACTTGCCAAGTTTTGATGGTTCATATGATATGTGGGGTCAATTCTCAGAAACATTTTTATCATTGATACATTCAAATAATACAATCAATAACATATAAAAATTTTATTATTTGCGGTCATGCTTATCAAACGAAGCAGCTAATGTAATAAAATCATTAAACATATCAGCAGTCAATTATGATATTGTCTGGAAATTATTAAATAATCGTTTTAATAATAAGCGACTAGCAATTCACAAGCATGTTAAGTCAATTTTTGAAGTTAACTTGATCCATAAGGAATCTCATGTGGCATTAAGAACGTTATTAGACACAGTTTTAGCTAATCTAAGAGCATTGGGTGCACTTGGTGAACCGGTTGACAGTTGGGATACAATACTTGTATACTTAATTTCTTCAAAGTTAGATGTAATAACTCGCCGCGAATGGGAATGTCATGTCAATTCAACCGAGCCTGCTAAATTTAAAACCTTGTCTGATTTTTTAACAAAACGTTGTGAATTGTTAGATACTTTCCATAATGAAACTTCCAATAAGTCAAACAATTTTAAACAGTTCCAAAAAGCTAGCGTTAATATTGCCATTAGCAAATTTAAATGTGCACTTTGTGAAAGCACGTCTCATTCAATTCATTCTTGTAGCGAATTTATCGGTCTTAACGTAAGCTCGAGATTAGAAAAAATAAAAAAATTAAATTTGTGTACCAATTGTTTAGGCCGAGCTCATTCAAATAAACAATGCAAAAGCAAATACACGTGCAAAACATGCAAAAAACGGCATCATACTTTATTGCATATTGAAACTCAAAGGGAACCCATTTTGCAAGAACCCTCAACATCAATGATAGCAAATCACTCCTCTACAGCATCAATTCAAACCATTTTATCTACAGCTTGTGTGAAAGTAGTCGATAAATGTGGAAAATCACATAATTGTCGTGTTTTACTTGATTCCGGATCACAATCAAACTTTGTAACCTCAAAAATGCGCAATTTGTTAGGTATTTCTATTTCTAAAGTAAACATATCAATTTCGGGTATTAATCAAAGTACATCAAATATCACAGGAAGATGTAATATTTCAATTTATTCAAATAATAGCAAGTTTGAGTCAAATATGTCATGTCTAATTTTAGACAAAATAACTGAAAGATTGCCTGCAGTGTCTTTTAATAAATCATTTTTAAATATTTCAAAAAACTTGCCACTAGCCGATCCATCATTTGATAAAAACGGAGATATAGATATGCTGTTAGGGGCTGATATATTTTGGAATCTAATTTGTATTGGCCAAGTTCAATTAAGAAAAAATCTTCTTTTATTACAGAAAACTAAATTGGGTTGGGTTCTAGCTGGGTCAGTACCTGTTGTTTACTCATCTAATGTGTCAATATCGTCCAATTTAAGCATAGATATTATAGATATCAACAAATCAATAGCTAAATTCTGGGAAATTGAGGAAAGTTTTGTATCTTCTCCTCTTACACTTGAGGAAAAGGAATGCGAAAGTCATTTTGTTAGTACCACCAAACGGGATTGTAATGGGCGGTTTGTAGTTAGCTTGCCATTAAATGATAATGTAAATCAATTGGGGAAGTCAAAGACTCTTGCATTAAAAAGATTTGTTAGCTTAGAAAGAAAATTAAATAATAATCAGAGCATTCGAGAACCTTACATAAAGTTTATGAAGGAGTATCATAAGCTAGGACATATGACAAAAATAGATAAATCAAAACCTCAACCAAATATATTATACTATTTACCTCACCATCCAGTCTTAAAGGATACCAGCATTACAACTAAACTTAGAGTAGTTTTTGATGGCTCAGCCAAAACAAATACGGCAATATCTCTAAATTGCGTTCACAAGGTTGGACCTACAATTCAACGCGACTTGTTTTCAATTCTATTAAGATTTCGACGGCACTTTATTGTATTATCGGCAGATATTGCCAAAATGTATCGTCAAATACTAATAACAAAAGAGCATCGTCCATTGCAACGTATTCTTTGGCGATCAGCCCCTTCCGAGGAAATAGGTTGTTTTGAATTAAACACAGTCACTTATGGAACCGCATCTGCATCATTTTTGGCTATAAGATGTCTAAAGCAGTTAGCACTTGAAAATAAAGTCAAATTTCCACTAGCATGTGATTTAACAGCTGAATGCTTTATAGCCGCGATGCGTAGATTTGTTGCAAGACGAGGCAAACCGTTACATGTTTATTCTGACAATGGCACCAATTTTGTTGGGGCAAACTCAGAACTTAAAGATTTGTCAAACTTTATTAAAGCAAGCATTAACCAAACTGCAATAATAGATGCTGCTAGTAAATCAGATATTCAGTGGCATTTTATACCGCCGCGATCGCCCCATTTTGGAGGTCCTTGGGAAGCCGGGGTAAAGTCAATTAAATCTCATTTAAAAAGAGTTGCTGCAAACGCAAGGCTTACCTATGAGGAGTTTTATACTTGCTTGACACAGATAGAAGCTGTCCTTAATTCCCGTCCTTTATCCCCATTATCTAGTTATCCAAACGACCTTGAACCACTGACGCCAGGTCAATTTTTAATTGGAAGGCCAATGACTGCCTTGCCAGACGCCAATATGATGAACTTACCGGAAAATCGCCTGTCCAGATTTCAGTTAATTCAAAGAATCACCCAGCATTTCTGGAAGCGATGGTCTGCCGAATACATAACTGGACTCCAGCAAAGGCCTAAATGGAAACAAAATGCAACTCGAAATATACAAGTTAACGACATGGTTTTATTACGAGAAGACAATTATCCTCATCTTCAATAGAAGTTGAGACGAGTTACTGAAACTCATCCAGGACCTGACGACATCGTTCGCGTAGCTACCGTTAAGACTTCAACCGGGCTTTTGAAACGGGCTGTGAAAACCTTGTGTACCCTCCCAATTGACGCTCAGTGAAGTGATTGACTGCATCAACAGCTTTATTTTATTATGTTTTCTGTATATTTATTATTTGTATTATACTTTATATTTTAAGTTTCCATATTGTTACATGTTGATTCGCATAACTATTCTTTTATCTGTATTGTTATTTTCTAATCCATTCATGTTTATTTCAAAAAACTTCAGTTTTTCAAGGCGGGCGGCATGTTTGCGATACAATGCTATTATTTCTTACATGTCATAAAACAAAGATTTATGTTAATTGAATTTTATAACATTTGTAAGTACCTGCTGTTAAGTGGGTGCCACGTGCTAAATCCTCTTCAAAGAGGCTTAAATTCCTGGAATTATGAGATTATGATTAGCCCTTGTAATTAGCCATCTGTTGTGTACCACCACTATCAGACATGAATTTACCTTTTTAGTATTTGTACAATTTACGAGCAGTTCCGTTTCTACACTTGTACTAGCTACACTTGTAACAAACTTGTAATCAGACTTGGAATACAATAAATGCTTTTTATGTGAAAGTTATTTTTATTTTAACGTTATATTAATGTTTGTGACATCAATAATTAGATGTAAAAGTTGTTAAGACAACAGTTAATTTACATCGCAAACGCAATCCACGGCCGTCTTCTGAACCAGGAAGAATATCAACTGCCGTACACAAAACAGATCATCTCTAACAAAAATGCAACATATACGAAAACATCGGTAAACTTTTTCTTCTAAAAAAATGTTGACAAAACGCTAACCAACTTAATAAGTAAACAAAAAGATTTCAGTAATCACTTATTTTATGTGTTGAACTACAACAATACTCTATGCTTTAATTTTTTGGGTTATATTTGCTTGTTATATTTAACGAGTATAAAATTGATGTAACTCCACTTTTTACATTTTTTAAAGTTTGAGGGCACAGACTGGACTTTCTTCTATAATGGGTAAAAATTTTGTTCAATTATATTCAGGCGAGTTTGATCCTGTGAACTCTTATAATAGCGCAACTATTCTTCTCTTTTAAATACTTGTAGCTTAACTACGATAGAGTTTAAAACATATATTTATTGAATATGAAATTGCCTTAAAAACACGGCTTTAAAATATGGTCGTAATGCCACGGGGCACCAGTATAAAGCCCAAAATCAGTTACGGTCACCGCTCTAGCATTGTTTAAAAAATTTGAAAGAATTCCGTTAGACAATATTACCCATTTTATGATTAATTAGCAAATTTCCTCCCAATTAGTAAGTGATACAATAAAAAGCAGACAGTAAATATACCATCCCATATTTTTTTATACCGATATAATCTCCTTAATGGTCTATAAAAGCTTTCTTCCCCTTTTTAATTACTCCTTTTTTACCAATTATCATGCATGTTTGGTTTCCTTCTTGTAGTCTTTCATTAAGATAACTCGAATAACTTGAAGGGCGCTTATCTCAACTAAAGAGATAGACAAATGTGCTACCTCAAAAAAGGCAACAATGAAAGTGCTAAGAATTTAAATGCACCTCTTATCTAAACCGATAAGTGAAACAATTATCGAATCCATTACTTTTCATAAATTTATTAGATGGAAGGATCAGTCAACTATTTTCTTTGTTAGTATAATTGATTATATTTTATTATATAATTATCTGTTGTGGTAATATTTGTTTAAAATTTGTGTAAATATGGGATAATGGGCGGGTTTAATGATCCCAACTAGAAATTATATGGAATTAGCAAACAGCACGCGACAGTTATCTGCTAAATTGACTCCTCTCTCAATATTTACCTTCGACGGCTACTGTAATTACATGAAGCACTGCAATTATACACCGAATGCGATGAGTGCGCGAATTTGCTGATTCATCACCCCATCATTATTAGACTGGTTAAACACCACACTCATATTATTAACAGCAAATAGAACTTGATTGGACTATTTTACGTAAATAAGCATCGTTAGTTGGATACTAATTATTTCCGGATTACATTTATAATGAACTATAAAATAAACCTTTTATAATGAAATATTTCAATATTTTTGCTAAATAATCATTACACTCATCATTATGACCCTATTATTCAATCTAATTCAAATAAATTTGCGGCAAACATTCCATATTAATCCTTTTCGTGAATTGATAATTAAAATTCCGCATACCATATGGTATTTTTTTTTAATAAACATGCACAATCTCATTAATTGCAATGGTAATTAACTAAAACCTTCATGGTCGTTATGGAATAATTAGTTTGATTACTCTATATTTATATTGGTTTGTATGATCTTATGTTGATTTATTGATCAATTATTAACTTGATATGCATTCAAAATTATATAGTGTGGATAATAGTAGTTATCAGATAATTTCAAAGTATAATTTTCAAATTGAAATGCATTTATAAAGTAAATATATTACTTTCAAATTAATAACTGTAGGAACGGTTTCTAGGCGATTTAATTGTTTTAAGCTAACATTTTTCTGTAACTATATGCTACTTAATACAGCAATTTAAGTTGAGTGAATGGTAGATTAACTTAATAATTTAAATGACATTGTTTTTTTTATATATACCAAACTTGGCGCTGATTTGATATTAAACCATACTTGCACTAAACTCTGTTTAGGAACTTCATTATATTATGGTTTAACCTAACAAGTAATCAACATTTCAACTTTTTCAGTTTGGTATATTTTAAACATTCGGCATTATTACGCGCTATATTTGTAGGATCAAAGTTTTATATCTATCGTACTAAAACCATCGTCGTTTATCTCAATACTTTACATATATACCAAATTTGACAATGATTCGACTCTAAACAATAGTCAAACTAAAGTTTAAGTTTTAAATATGGAATTCCTAACCTAAGTTGTTTAAAAACTAAATTAGATTGTAAATCCAACATAGCAAGCAAAATATGTTTTAAAAAAATCAATACAATTTCAAAATTGCCAAAATAAAACTTTCAAATGTTTTCAAAACTGTCAAACTTTGTTCTAATCGTTTTCTGAACTGTCAAAAACATGTTTAAGTGTTCCCAAAACAGGCAAAATAATTTATAAACTGACAAAAAAATTCTAAATGTTCTGAAAAAAGATTTTTTAAAGTTATCAAAACCGTTGAAAAAATTTCTGAATTAAGGCAATGTTTACATTTTTTTGAAACTATCAAAATTATTGCTGAATTATCAAGACGTTTCCTAAACTGTCAAAACATTTTCTAAATATTTTCCAAACAGTCAAAAATTAGATTTTCTAAATGTTGAACTGCCAAAATATTTTCTTAATAACCTCAAAACTGCCTAAAAACTTCTCAGCTGTCAAAATGTTTTCAAAGCAATTAAAAGTTTTTTAAATGTTTTCAAACCAGTCAAAATATATTTTAATGTCCTTAAAACAATCCAAAAACATTTTTGAATTGGCAAAAAAAATGAAAAAGCTCTCAAAACTATCTAAATGTTTTCAAAACTACCAAAACATTTCTAGACAATTATTTGTTTTACATTTTTTTTAAATTAATTTTAATTTTTCATTTTTTTTTCACATAAATTTTTAAGTTTTTTCAAAACTAGCAACATAATTTTTAAAACAAAAAAAAAACTATTTTATAAATGTTCTTAAAACATTTCTAAATTATCAACAAAAAAAAGTTAAAAGTTCTTAAAACTATTTTAAGAAATTTTTAAACTGTCTTTTTTTTAAATTTTTTCAAAACTTAAAATAAACCCTAAAATGTTTTTTTTTAACTTTTTTATTTTTAAAATTACTAATGAACTATCAAGAAGCTTACTAAACAATCAAATCATTTTCTAAATAGTTTTAAAACTGTTTAACATTTTTTGCACTATCAAATTTTTTTTAACTTTTTCCAAAACTGCTAAAATACTTCCTAAACATCCAAAAGATTTTTTAACGTTTTCAAAACTGTAAACATATTTTCTTAATGTTTTCAAACCCTTTTAAAGTTTTTCTAAATACTGTAAAAAACTTCCAAACTGTCAAAATAATATCTGAACTGTCAAAATAATATCTGAACTGCCAAAATATTTTCTAAATAACCTCAAAACTGCCAATAGAAAAATTCTAAACTGTCAAAATAATACCTGAATTGTCAAAATACTACCTAAACTTCAAAAATATTTTCTAAATAATCTTAAAACTGTCAAAAAACTTTTAAAATTGTCAAAGTAATACTTAAACAGTCAAAATAATACCTGAACTGCCAAAATATACTTTAAATAACTTAAAAACTGTTATAAATTGAATTATTAAAATAACACTTGAAACTGTCAAAATATTTTCTAAATAACCATAAAACTGTCAAAAAAATTTAAAACAAATTGTCAAATTAATACTTGAACTGTCAAAATAGTACTCAAATTGTCAAAATAATACCTGAATTCTCAAAATAATACCCTTTTTCCAAAAATAATTGCAAATACCCTATAAACTATCTAAACATTTCTAAACTGTCACAATAATACCTGAATTATCAAAATAATACTTAAACTGCCAAAATATTTTCCAAATAACTTTAAAACTGTTAAAAAACTTTTAAAACTGTCAAAGTAATACCTGAACAATCAAAATAATAACTGAACTGCCTAAATATACTCTAAATAACTTAAGAACTGTCAAAAAACTTTTGAATTGTTATAATAATATTTGGAACTTTCAAAATATTTTCTAAATAACCTCAAAACTGTCAAAAATATAAATGATAAACTGTCAAATTAATACCTGAACTTCCTAAACTGTCAAAATAATACTTGAATTGTCAAAATAATACCTATTTTTTCAAAATAATGCAAATATTCTATAAATTATCTAAAAAAATTTAAACTGTCAAAATAATACCTGAATTATCAAAATAACTCTTAAACTGCTAACATATTTTTTAAATTACTTTAAAACTGTCAAAAAAACTTTTAAAATTGTCAACGTAATACCTGAACAGTCAAAATAATACCTGAACTGCCAAAATATATTCTAAATAACTTAAAAACTGTCGAAAAAACTATTGAATTATTAAAATAATACTTGAAACTGTCAAAGAATTTCCTAAATAACCTATGATAAACTGTCAAATTAATACCTGAACTGTCAAAATAGTACCCGAATTGTCAAAATAATACCTAGTTTGCCAACAAAAATTGCAAATACTCTATAAACTAACTAAAATATCCTTAATTGTCAAAATAATACCTGAACTATCAAAATAATACCTAGACTGCCAAAATATATTCTAAATAACTTCAAAACTGCCAAAATAACTTCTAAAATGTCACAAAAATACTTGAACTGTCAAAATAATATATAAACTATAAACATATTTTCTAAACAATCTTAAAACTGTTGAAAAACTTTTAAAATTGTCAAAGTAATAACTGAACAGTCAAAATAATTCTTGAACTGCCAAAATATACTCCAAATAACTTCAAAACTTTCATAAAACTGATGAATTATCAAAATAATACTTGGAACTGTCAAAATATTTTTTAAGAAACTTCAAAACTGTCAAAAAAGTTTATGATAACTGTCAAATTAATACCTAAACTGTCAAAATAGTATCCAAGTTGTCAAAATAATACCTGAATTGTCAAAATAATACCTAAATTGTCAAAATAATACCTATTTTGCCAAAAAAATGCAAATACTATATAAACTATCTAAAAATTTCTAAACTTTCAAAATAATACTTCAACTGCCAAAATATACTTTAAATAATTTAAAACTGTCAAAAAACTTTTGAATTATTAAAATAATACTTGGAACTGTCAAAATATTTTCTAAATAACCTAAAAACAGTCGAAAAACTTATAATAAACTGTCAAAATATTACCTGAACTTTCAAAATACTACCCGAATTGTCAAAATAATACCTGAATTGTCAAAATAATACCTATTTTTCCAAAAAAATGCAAATACCTTATAAACTATCTAAAAATGTCTAAACTGTCAAAATTATAACTGAACTTTTAAAATAATACCTAAACTTCCAAAATATATTTTCAAATAACCTTAAAACTGTCAAAAAACTTTTAAAATTGTCAAAGTAAAACCTGAACAGTCAAAATAATATCTAAACTACCAAAATATAATTTAAATAACTTAAATACTGTCAATTTTTTTTTTGAATTATTAAAATAATACCTAAACTATCAAAATATTTTTGAAATAATCTAAAAACTGTCAAAAAACTTCTAAACTGTCAAAATAATACCTGAACTGTTAAAATAATACCTAAACTACAAAAATATTTTCTGAATTATCTAGAAACTGTCTAAAAACAGTCAAAATAATACCTGAACTGCCAAAATATACTTTTGAATTATTGAAATAATACTGTCAAAATATTTTCTTAATAACTTTAAAACTGTCAGAAAAATTTATAATAAACTGTCAAATAAATACCTGAACTATCAAAATAGTACCCCAATTGTCAAAATAATACCTGAATTGTCAAAATAATAATTATTTGCTAAAAAAAAATTGCAAATACTCTAAAAACTATCAAAAAAAAATTTAAACTGTCAAAATAATACCAGAACTATCAAAATAATACCTAAACTGCCATAATATTTTCCAAATAACCTTAAAACTGTCAAATAGATTTTAAATAACTTAAAAATTGTCAATTTTTTTTAAATGATTAAAACAATACTTGAAACTGTTAAATTATTTTTAAATAACTTTAAAATTGTCGAAAAATGTTTTGATAAACTGTCAAAATAACACCTGAACTGTCAATATAATACCCGAATTGTCCAAATAATACCTAAACTGCCAAATAAATACCTGATTTGTCAAAATAATACCAATTTCTAAACCGTCAAAATTAATACCTGAACTATCAAAATAATACCTAAATTGACAAAATATTTTCTAAATTACCTTAAAACTGTCAAAAACCCTTTAAAATTATCAAAGTAATACCTGAACAGTCAAAATAATACCTAAACTGTCAAATTAAAACCTAAACTTCCAAAATATTTTCTAAATATCTTAAATACTGTCGAAAAAAAAATTGAATTATGTAGAGCTGTCAAAATATTTTCGAAATAACCTCAAAACTGTCAAAAAAACTTATGATAAACTGTTAAAATAATACTTGAAATGTCAAAATAATACCTAAACTACAAAAATATTTTCTAAATAATTTTAAAACTGTCAAAAAACTTTTAAAATTGTCAAAGTAATACCTAAACTGCCCAAATATATTCTAAATAACTTAAAAAATGTCAAAAAACTTTTAAATTATTAAAATAGTTAAAACTGTTAAAATATTTTCTAAATAAACTCCAAATTGTCGAAAAAACTTATGATAAACTGTCAAAATAATATCTGAACTGTCAAAATAGTACCCGAGTTGTTAAAATAATACCTACGCTGCCAAAATAATACCTGAATTGTCAAAGTAATACTTAATTTGCCAAAAAAATGCAAATACTTTATAAACTATCTAAAAGTTTCTAAACTGTCAAATTAATACTTGAAACTATCAAAATATTTTTAAACAACTTTAAAATAACCTCATAACCTAATACCTGAACTGTCAATACAGTACTTGAATTGTCAAAAATAGTAACTAAACTGCCAAAATATTACTTGAATTGTCAAAATAATACCTATTTTGCTAAAAAAAATGCAAATACCCTATAAACTATCTAAAAACTTCTAAACTGACAAAATAATACCTAAACTATCAAAATAATACCTAAACTGCCAAAATATTTTCTAAATATCTTAAATATTTTCGAAAAAACTTTTGACTTATATATAGCTATCAAATATTTTCTAAATAACCACAAAACTGTCAAAAAAACTTAAGATAAACTGTCAAAATAATACTTGAAATGTCAAAATAATATCTAAACTACAAAACATTTTCTAAATAATCTTAAAACTGTAAAAAAACTTTAAAAACTGTCAAAAAAATACCTGAACTGCCAAAATATATTCTAAATAACTTAAAACTGTCAAAAAACTTTTGAATTATTAAAATAATAGTAGGAACTGTCAAAATATTTTCTAAATTACCTCCAAACTGTCGAAAAACTTATGACAAACTGTCAAAATAATATCTATACTGTCAAAATAGTACCAGAGTTGTTAAAATAATACCTGAATTGTCAAAGTAATACCTACTTTACCAAAATAGTGCAAATACTCTATAAACTATCTAAAAGTTTCCAAACTGTCAAAATAATACCTGTACTATGGAAATAATACCAAAACTGCCCAAATATTTTCTAAATAACCCTAAAACTATCAAAAAACTTTTAAAATTATCAAAGTAATACCTGAACAGTAAAAATAATACCTAAATTTTCAAAATAATAGTTTTAAGTAAAAAAAAAATTGAAAACTTCCTAAAAACTGTCGAAAAACTTCTAAACTGTTGAAATAATATCTGAACTGTCAAATCAATACCTAAACTGCCGAAATATTTTTTAAATATCTTAAAAACTGTCAAAAAAACTTTTGAATTATATATAGGTATCAAAATATTTTCTAAATAACCTCAAAACTGTCAAAAAAACTTATGATAAACTGTCAAAATAATACCTGAACTGTCAAAATAATACTTTCTAAATAACCTTAAAACTGTCAAAATAATACCTAAACTGCAAAAATATTTTCTAAATATGTAACCTTAAAACTGTCAAAAAACTTTTAAAATTGTCAAAGTAATACCTGAATAGTCAAAATAATACTTGAACTGCCAAAGAATACTCTAAATAACTTAAAACTTGTCAAAAAAAATTTAAATTAATAAAAAATACTTGAAACTGTCAAAATATTTTTAACCAACTTCAAAATAATCTCATAACCTAATACCTAAACTATCAAAATTGTACCCAAATTGTCAAAAATAATACCTAAACTGCCAAAATAATACCTAAATTGTCAAAATAATACCTATTTTGCCAAAAAAAAATGCAAATACCCTATATACTATCTAAACATTTCTAAACTGACAAAATAATACCTAAACTGCCAAAATATTATACTATATATAACTAACAAATGTTTTCTAAATAACCTAAAAACTGTCAAAAAAACTTATGATAAACTGTCAAAATAATACTTGAAATGTCAAAATAATGTCTAAACTACAAAAATAATCTTAAAACTGTTAAAAAACTTTTAAAACTGTCAAAGTAATACCTGAACTGCCAAAATAAATTCTAAATAACTTAAAAACTGTCAAAAAACTTTTGAATTATTAAAATAATAGTGGGAACTCTCAAAATATTTTTTAAATAATCTCCAAACTGTCAAAATAATATCTAAACTGTCAAAATAGTACCCAAGTTGTTAAAATAATACTTAAACTGCCAAAATAATACCTGAATTGTCAAAGTAATACCTATCATGCCAAAAAAATGCAAATACCCTATAAACTGCCAAAAAAAAATTGCAAGAACCCTAAAAACTGTCGAAAATTTTTTAAACTGTTAAAATAATACCTGAACTGTCAAAATTAATACCTAAGCTGCCGAAATATTTTCTAAATATTTTGAATTATAAATAGATATCAAAATATTTTCTAAATAACCTCAAAATTGTCAAAAAAACTTAGGAGAAATTGTCAAAATAATACCTGAACTGTCAAAACAATACCTAATTTTCTAAAAAAAATGCAAATACCCTAAAAACTGTCGAAAAACTTTTAAACTGCCAAAATATTTTCTAAATAACATTTTGAAAAGTAATTTCTGTACTAAAAAAATATATTCTAAATAATTTAAATCTGTCAAAAAACTTTTGAATTATTAAAATAATACCTGAACTAACAAAATATTTTTCAAATAACCAAAAAACTGTCAAAAAAACTTCAAAACTGTTTAAATATTACCTGAACTGTCAAAAAAATACCAAAACTGTCAAAATATTTTTTAAATAACATTAAAACTTTCAAAAAAGATTTTAAAGTTGTTAAAGTAATACCTGAATAGTCAAAATTATACCTGAACTTCCAAAATATACCCTAAAAAACTTAAAAACTGTCAAAAAAACTTTTGAATTATTAAAATAATACCTGAACTGTCAAAATATTTTCTAAATAACTTCAAAACTGTCAAAAATACTAATGATAACTGTCAAAAAAATACCTGAATTGTCAAAATTATTTCTGAACTGCTAAAATATTTTCTAAATAACCTTAACTGCCATAAATTGCTACAATGTTTTCTAAATTATTTAAAGTAATCAAAAGTTTTATAAATGTTTTCAAACCTGTCAAAATAATTTTGGAACTACTCAAGATTTTCTAAATATTCTCAAAACAATCCAAAAAATAATTCTAAACTGGCAAAGAAAACTCTAACTGTTCTCAAAATTGTCTAAACGTATTTTTAAATGTTCTCAAAACTATCAAAACGATTTCTGAACAGATAATTTTTTTATATATTCTTAGCACTAGTTTTTATTCAAATGTTTTTAAAACTGTCAAATAATATTCTCAAATCTGTTAAAGAATTTTTAAATGTTTTCTAAACTTTCAAAAAATTATCTAAAAATGTCATAATAATTTCAATATTATCATCAGATTTTCTAAACGTTCTCAAACTGTCAGAATATTTTCTTAATGTTCTCAAAACTGTCAAAAGTTTTTCTAAAAATCATTTAAAATGTCAAAATATTTTCTAAAAGTTAATTGTTTTCAAAATGATTTATAAATGTTCTAAAAACTGCCAAAATAATTTAAAACTGTCAAAACATTTTCTAAATGTTCTCAAAACTGTTAAAACAATGTCTAAACTGTCAATAGATTTGATAGAACTGTCAAATTAACAAATGTTTACCAAACTGTTCAAAATACTTTTGAAATGTCAAACTTTTTTTATAATTTCAAATCCGTAATTTTTTTTTAAATATTTCCTAAACTGAAAAGTTTTTATAAACTCTCAAAATATTTGTTTAACATTCTCAATACAGTTTAATTTTAAATTTTACAAGTTTGGCAGTATATTTTAACCACTTAGCATTATTTGGTGCTGTATTCTTAAGAAACATATGCTTTGATTGAATAGATCAAACAAACCAATCAAGTTTTTAAATTTGGAATTTCTAACTGACATTGTTTAAAAACTCTATTAGATTGTGATTTAAACGTAGCGAACAAATATATTTTTTTAATTTTTCGAGTTTTGCAGCATATTTTAAACACTTGGCATTATTTGGCGCTGTATTTATAGAGATAATTTGATTTGATTTGATTAAAGAGTTCAAACAATATTATCTCAAATTTTGATAAGACACTAAACAATAGTCATAATGAACAATGTAATCCTGAAATTACAGACATTGTTTAAGAACTCCAGTAGATTGTGGTTAACTTAAGGAGCAAATACAATTTTTATAATTTTTTTGAGTTTTGTAGCATATTTTAAACATTTGGCATTATTTGGCGCTGTATTCATAGAAACAAATTCCTTCAGTTAAAAAAAAACATATTTCTTAAAAGTTTGATCTTTTAGTCCAAGCATTTTGCTTTTCCAAATGTGAAATCATACTTGGAAATTTTAAAAACATATTTGGACAGTTCATAAATTGTTTGAAGAACATTTAGAAAAACTTTTGACGGTTTTGAAAACATAAAAAAAGTTGGCAATTATCTTTGGATGTTATTTAAAAAATCTTTTAAAAATTTTAAGAAAAATTACAGTTTAGAAAACATAAAAAAAATAATTTTTTACAAATTGTTTTGATATTTTGAAAAAAGTTTGGACAATTTAGAATTTTCTTTGCGTTTTTTTTTAACATTTTTAAGTTTGTGAAAACTGTTTTAGCAGCTTTGACTACATTTAGAAAAACTTGTGATTGCTTTGAAAACATTAAGAAAATATTTTGACAATTCAGAAGTTTTTCGACAGTTTTGAGGTAGTTTTTTGTAGATCATTATTGACCTAAGGCGTAACCATCAAAGCTGCAATATCGTTCACCGTGATAAGTAAAATTCTTATTTGGTGAGCAATAATGCGTCAAAAAGACTTTGTGCTCTCTTTTTAAAAAAAATTTCTAAACATTTTCAAAACTAACAAAATATTTTTAAGTTTTTTTTAAATTGTTTTATTTTTCTAAATGTTCTCAAAAATGTCAAAAATTTATATTTTAAAAACTCTTGAATCTGCCAAAGAAACTTCTAAACTGTCACTTTGATTCGAAATGTTCTTAAAACTGTCAAAAGATTTCTTTTAACACTATTTTGACAGTTTTAAGTATGTTAAACAATTTTTTTTAAATTTTGAAAACATTTAAAACATTATTTGGTAGTTTTTGAAACAGTTAAAAAAATTTTTGGCATTACAAAATTATTTTGACAATTTTGAGAACATTTTGACTTTCCAGAAATTGTTTTAATAGTTTCTCAATTTTTAGAATAAAGTTTAAACAGTTTTTAGAAATTTTTTTGCTAATTCAGACTATAGAGTACATTTTTAAAATTTTTAGACACTTCAATTTTTTTTTTACTTTACAGAAATTGTTTTGATAACTTTGAATCTATAAACAAAAATTTAAAGTTGAAAATATTTTATAAAATGATCACAATGCTGCCCCAAAATGGCTGAAAAAATATTCAGTTTAAAGTCATTACTACAATAATTATCAAATTTATTAACAAATCAAATATTACTTCAAAAATTAATAACGAAACATTTGAAAGTTAGTTTGTACTGGGTATGTTGATGATATAACCTTGTTTTAATTATAAAATTTCAAGAAAAAAAAAGAATTAATTATTATGCAAATTTAAAAATCTACTGGTCGTAGTATTAATTATATTGATATTATTACTACGTAGAATTTAATGTATTTCAGCAAAATTCAATCATGTGGAAAATATTCGCTAAAATAAGTTGTAAAGAATGCGAATAATTTAAGCAAAAAATCGAAATCGCAAGAAGTGAATGACCAAATGTAGCTTAGCCGTAGCAGACAGAGTGCAGACAGAATATTGCCTCCTGACTCCCCGGGTCTCAGGTGGGCAATCTCAGTAAACTTGTCCCTAGCGGCGCGTATCCCGACCACATCCCCCAAACCCCTGAAGGCGACACACGCACTGCACTCGACTTCTTTATACCAGATTAAGAAAAGATTCGCGCCATATAGATTATTTATCATAAGAACCTGGAGCATATCTCATAAGAGTGGCCATGCATACATACATCACAAACTATACGAACGAGGTCTATATATGTATGGAATTTTTTATCTTATCGACTAACATTTTATAAATTATAGATGCATTAATTTCCTTTTCTTGTTTGTTTCAGGCAGTTAGGCTTAGCGAATTCGATATCAAATTCCGTGGAGTTAACACCAGCGGCTCATAAAGATAGATGTCAGAGTTTAGAGTTTCTCGTTGAGCGACAGAAGGAGTTATGTACAATAAATGATAAAATATTACCGGTAAGTAATGAGATTAATTATTGTTGCTTCAAACTGCATCTAATCTGATATTACATTGGAATGCGTTTTATACATATAGGTGGTAATTATTTATTAATTAGATTTTAGGAAGCGGTGCCAAAATTGCCATAGATGAATGCCAGCACCAGTTCAGAAACAGCAGATGGAACTGCACATCATTCCCAGATGCCAACACGGTATTTGGGAATGTCATATCAGTCAGTAAGTTATTTTATTCAATATATTAGTTAAGTTAATTATGTTATAAAAAAAGAGTAATGATATTTTAATTGAAATTTTTAGTTTTGAAAGTTAAAATTTTCTAAAAATATAGCAAAAAAGTTTGCATAATTTGGCTGGCTAAGTTTCCAATGTTTTGTAAAATTCAACTTTAGTTCAGATACAAAAAACCAAATACTCAATAATAATAAAAAAAATGAAATTATTTATTTGAAAATCCAATATTAAATTTAGATAAAAAAATGTTTTATATAAAAGTTTACCAGAATTCAATTTTAATTTGAAAATAAAAATAAATATGTTTTGTTTGCTAATTCCGATCATTCAATTTTATTTTTTGCATAAGTTCTATTCTTTAAGTTAAAGTTAGTTTGATTGTACTTTAGTGATTAACGTAAAACTAATTTTTTTTTGTAACAAACTTTTATAAGTTTTAGTACTTTAATCATTATGCTACGGTTTGCTTCTATTTTGATATTGTCCTTTTAGTTTTAGTTTGTGCACTCATGGTTAAATTGCATAAAATTTAAGAAAATAAACTTACTTTTTTTAACTTTTAGCAATTGTCTTCTAAAGAAAAATGACAAACACAAAATTAGCAATAAAAATGCATTTTTTTGCATTTTACTCAAAAACTTAATACCAAGCCAACATAAGCTAACAAATCTACCTATTTCTACATTACCTGTAGCATCTTTTGACAGTAGTTTCATTTTGCTAAAATAATATTGGACTTCTAAACAAGAACGAAACACAAAAATTGCAAGAATGCTTTTTTTTCGATTTATGTATCTTGCTCAAAAACTTTCAATTAGAATTTTATAAGCCAACATAATCATAAAAATTTACAATATTTTGTATGTTTTCACAATAAATTCATTTTGTTAAGACAATCTTTGCTTTTTAGACAAGTAACAAACACAAAACTTGATTGACTTCCTGATAATTTTTACTCAAAAACCTATATTGTACCCAAACCTATCTACGGAAATTTACATTAAATGTTGTATCTTTTAATACTACTTTTACTTTGCTAAAACGATAATTGAATTCTAAAAAAACAATGAGAAACACAAAAATGTTACTTTTTGACAGTTTTTTTTGTTTTACTCAAAAACTGATCTAGGCTTCAATAAGCCAACCTAACTACGTGAAACTACATTAAATTTTGTATCTTTTGATACTAATTTATTTTGCTAAGACAAAATTTGATTTCTAAACGACAGTGACAAACATAACTTTTTACAGTTTTTGGATTACTCAGGCTTTTGAATGATTTAGACTTTAATTTTTGAACGAGACTGACAAACACAAAACTGCAACTTTTTGACAGTTTATTGCATTTAACTCAAATACTTTGTAACTAATTTTGCATTTTTTGGCACTAATTTCATTTTGCTAAGAAAATATTTTACTTTTGAACAAGAATGACAAACATACCTTGCAAAAAACTGCGACTTCTTAATATTTTTGCCTATAACTCAAAAAATTTGTAATGGGTCTTTATAAGCCAACCTAAACATTAAAATAAATTTTTAAATAAAAGTGACAAACACAAAATTTGCAATAAAAATGCAATTTTTTGCTAATTTTTCGGATTTTACTCAAAAACTTTAAGCTAAGATTAAACTACCTTAACCAAATTACTACATTAACATCTGCATCTTGCGCTAAGTAAGACAAATACTTGACTTTTAAACAAGAGTGACAATCAAAATATGCAACATTTTGACAATTTTTTGGATTATACTTAAAAACTTAAGTTTAAATCTGCATCTTTTACTAAAATAATATTTGACTATGACCATGAATAAAAGTGATGAACACAAAACATGCAACAAAAATGCGATTTTTTGACAGTTTTTTGCATTTTACTTAAAAACTTTGAGCTACGCCTAATTAAACCAACATGACCACTTGCATCTACATCAACATCTGCATCTTGCGCCAAGACAATTTTTGACTTTTATAAAAGAGTGACAAATACAAAACTTCTGCATCTTGCGCATAAACAAATACTTAACTTTCAAATAATAGTGACAATCAAAACATGCAACTTTTTAACAAGTTTTTAGATATTACTCAAAAGCTTTGTGCTGAGCCAAATTGAACTATCATAACTACATGAATCTACATTAAGAATTGCGCTAAAATAATTTTTGACTTTTAAATAAGAGTGACAAACACAAAATACGCAACAAAAATGCAATTTTTGACAGTTGACAGTTGAACTAAGTGAATCTACATTAATACCTGCATTTTTTGACACGTTTCTTATTGCGTTAGGACTATATTTGACTTTCAAATAATTTTACTCAAAAATTTGGTACTTACTATATAACCCAACATAATTAAAAAAATTACATAAATCTACATAAACATCTGCAAAACTTAAAACAAAGACCTCATAACCTTTTTGCATTTTTTTTAAATTTTAATACCGGATCAGTAGTTAACAACTTTAAACAATACGGAAAATACAGTTTTTATGTCGTTCTAAAAGGTTTTTCAGCTTGGCGGCCATTTTGTTTTTGTGACATCTATCAAATCATAGCAAGTTACACGATTAAACAGCACGTTCAAATGATAAAACTTTATTATCAAAATGAGTGTTCGTTAGTGCAAACGATGCGCGCATTACGCCAATTTTACGGTAGACGTGGTGGCCCTTCACAGTCCACTCTTCAAAATTTGAGACGACGGGTTTGGTAAATAATCAGCCAACATCTGTACGTTCAAGGAACGCAAGATCGGCGAAGAACATCGCTGCGCACAAGAACTCGCAGACTTCAATTTGGAAAATTTTGCATCGGGACTTAAGCCTACACCTGTACAAGATCCAATTGGCTCAGGAACCCAAAGTTTATGACCATAGACAACACTGTTTGTTGGCTGACTGGGCTTCGAATCGTTTGGAAGAGAACTCCAGCTTTGACGGAAAAATCATCATTAGCGACGAGGCGCATTTTAGGATGAATGGCTATGTTAACAAGCAGTATATGGGACGACACCAACCCACACGACGTTTACCAGGTAATAATGCATCTTTAAAAAGCTACCGTTTAATGTGGATTTTGGGCCGGCGGCGTTAATGGTTACTACTTTTTTGAAAACGACATTAGTGAGGCGGCCACTGTCAACGGTGAACGCTAGAGAACAATGATAACCAATTTTTTATGGCCCAAATTAAACCATATGGACCTAGAAAACATGTGGTTCCAGCAGGACGGCGCCACGTGCTATACAGCCACAATTGCCATTCTGCATAAACGCTTTGAGGGTAAGGTTATTTGTTGCAGGAGTGATGTGAATTGGCCATCAAGATCATGCAATCAGGTCATGATTCTAATAGACTTTTTCTTGTGGAGTTTCTTGAAGTCGCAAGTCTATGCAAATAAACCACAATCCACCGATGCCTTAAGGTGAACATAACACAGGCAATCACTCAAATTCAGCTGTATCTATGCGGAAGAGTAATTAAATAATGGACCATTCAAATACGTGCCACCATAAGAAGCCGAGGCGGGCATTTGAACGATGTTATATTCCACACTTAATGGCATACATTGGCCTTTCAAATAAAAAAAGAATTTTGTTGGCGCTATGAAATTTTATAAAACCTAAATACACTCCTCGACAAAAGTCTGGGTTCACTAACAATTTTTCCGATTTTTCGTCCTATTTTTTTTTTTTTTTTCAAATAAACCAAAATGTTAATGTTTGTTTATCAAAAAACAAAAATGAAAAACCACCTTTGGTGATAAATTAATAATTAATCTTTATTTACTTACATTTTAGGATACTAAAGAAATATAGTGTTTATAAAAAAAAGTGAAAAACACGAACTATGGGTACGAACGAAACTTTCAATATCTGGTGTTTCCACCACGAGCCCTAATAACACAGTTCCGACGTCTAGACATGCTGTTAATCAACGTTGCAATGTTTTCTTGCGGCAGTCTGTCCCACTCTTCAACCAAACATGCTGCAAGGTCTCTTAAGGTCCGAGGGCGATCAGGGCGAGCTCGAATGGCTCTTCCCAGTTGGTCCCACACGTGCTCAATAGGGTTCAGATCTGGTGAACAAGCAGGCCAATCCAAACACCTAATTCCGACTTTGTTAAAATATTGGAGGGTAATGTTCGCCACATGTGGGCGAGCATTATCCTGCATTAATTGAAAGTTTTCTCCAATAAAGTGACTGTATGGTACAACATGTTCCTCTACAATATCCCTAATTGGATCTAGGAGCCATGGTACATGCTGCGTATCGTTCTCCTGGTCTCCTCCATACCCGTGTACGACCGTCTGGAGCATCCAACGTAAAACGGGATTTATCAGTCCATAAGACATGTCGCCACTCGGCAGCCCCCCAGTTCTGATAAGTTCTAGCAAAATTCAGTCGGTTTTGTTTGTGACGAACCGTAAGTTTTGGACCAGTGGCAGCCCGATAAGACTTTAGATTATTTTCTCGAAGTCGTCGCTGAACTGTACGTGCCGATATTTGAACATTTCTGACTGCAGCAAGCTCATTAGCTGTAATTGTTGCAGTTTCAGTGCGATTTCTCAAAGATTGTAACAACATAAATCGGTCATCTTGAGCATTAGTTTTTCTTGGTCTTCCTGACCGTGCTCTGGCTGTTAGTAGACCATCTTCCTCATACCTCTGCCAAATCCTTCGGACCCCGTTTTGAGAAACTCCATACCTACGGCCTGCTTCTCTCTGGCTATGTCCTTCTTCAATGTGGGCAATTATCCGTGCACATCTTACTGGAGATATAGGCATTTTGATCACAAAACTAAATTTCAGCATACACTGACAATTGCCAGCAACATTTGAAGCATGATAAACAAATCCCTGACAACACCTACTTAATTGTTAACCAAATCTCAAAAATCTGAATAAGGCACGTTAGAAGGAAAACATGCACTATATTAAAAATTGTACGGCTATGCATTTTTCGACTACGTCATTAAACTTGTTTTTTGATAAATAAGCATTAACATTATGTTTTAGCTGGATAAAAAAAATTCTGTACGAAAAATCGGAAAAATTGTTAGTGAACCCAGACTTTTGTCGCGCAGTGTAGATCAGTAGCATTTCTACGTTTGCAAGGAGAGCGTGGTGCAGTAGTACTTCTCCACCAAAAATCGTGGATTTGATTGAACCTCACAACTAAAACTTTTTTTAAACTCATATACGCTCTCCTACTTCCTTCTTGTCAGCGTAAAGTTTTACAACTAAGATTTTTGTCCAGTCTAGAGTAGATAAATAATCTTTTCAGTAGTTCGGAACTCACTCAAAACTGTAGGTCTACCCGTAACGTAAGTTGCCAACATTAAGGGTAGATAAAAAGCTGCGGAAGCAGTGGCGTTTACCTTAAAAGCACAACTTAATAAATGATTCTATAAGTCTTTGTTTATTATTGACAGGTGTCACAACGTGGTCAACTTTGACAACATTGATCTGTTCCAGTATTTAACAACATTAATTTTTAACAAATGTTGTCGTTTTTTAGGTTAGGTTTTGGCAGGTGTAAATTAACTATTAATTGGTGCTATTTTTTGACAATTGGCATTTCATGTTGATTATTTAAATTTGGTTTTGATAGTTGTCAATTTGTATCAAGTTTTAACAGTTGTCACAATGACGTTCATTTTTGATATCAATATTTAAACAATTAATTTATTTATGTTGTACAGTAGTAGAAACATCCAATCTTTTAATAACAAACACTTGGACAAAAATCGCCTATTTGCCCAAGGGTTGGTTGTCAAAAAATTGTCTGTCCCTTCTGCTCTGATTTATTATAAACTGATATTGATCCTGCATATAACAACTGACATTTGCCAATGTAAAAACAACAAAAATATCAAAAGTAGAAGAAACATCCAATCTTTTGATAACAAACACTTGGACATGAATTGTCTACTTGCCCATGTGTTGGTTGTCAAAAAATTGTCTGACCCTACTGCTCTGATTTAATAAAAACTTACATTGATCTTGCATATAACAACTGACATTTGCAAATGTAAAAACAACAAGAAAATCAAAAATAGAAGAAACATCCAACCTTTTGATAACAAACACTTGGACAAGAATCGCCTACTTGCCCAAGTGTTGGCTGTCAAAAAATTGTCTGTCTCTACTGCTTTGATTTAATAAAAACTGACATTAATCCTGCATATAACAACTGACATTTGCAAATGTAAAAACAACAAGAATATCAAAAGTAAAAAAAACATTCAATCTTTTGATAACAAACACTTGTACAAGAATCGCCTACTTGCCCAAGTGTTGACAAAAACTTGTCTGTTCCTACTGCTCTGATTTAATAAAAACTGACATTAATCCTGCATATAACAACTGACATTTGCAAATGTGATAACAATAAGATTATCAAAAGTAGAAGAAACATCCAATCTTTAGATAACAAACACTTGGACAAGAATTGCCTACTTGCCCAAGTGTTGGCTGTCAAAAAATTGTCTGACCCTACTGCTCTGATTTAATAAAAACTGACATTGATCCTGCATATAAATAACAACTGACATTTGCAAATGTAAAAATAACAAGAATATCAAAAGTAGAAAAACATCCAATCTTTAGATAACAAACACTTGGACAAGAATCACCTACTTGCCCAAGTGTTAGTTGTCAAAAAATTGTCTGTCCGTACTGCTCTGATTTAATAAAAAACTGACATTGATCCTGCATATAACAACTGACATTTGAAATGTAAAAACAACAAAAATATCAAAAGTAGAAAAAACATCCAATCTTTAGATAACAAACACTTGGACAAGAATTGCCTACTTGCCCAAGTGTTGGCTGTCAAAAAATTGTCTGTCCCTACTGTTCTGATTTTATAAAAAACTAACATTGATCCTGCATATAAAACTGACATTTGCAAATGTAAAAACAACAAGAATATCAAAAGTAGAAGAAACATCAATTTTTTTCAAGAAAATGATTGTCTGTTTCTACTGTTCTGATTTAATAACAACTGACATTTATTCTACATATATCAATAAAAAATTAATTGTAAACCCAAACCAACTCTCGTTTCGAATTATCTCAATGGTTATACATATTTCCGTTAAATTTGACAAAAATATTGATGATCGACTTATTAACATTGCAATCATAAAATTAAAAAAACATAAATACAAGTTTACGATAGGAACGTTTTACATTAAAGGTTAATGAAGCTTTTTTTAATTAAAAATAGCAAATATTGTTTATAATTTTACCTGTAAATTATCCTGCCATCATATCTGCATTTATTCCATCATCAGGCACTAATTATTACACCAAAAATATTAATTATAACATTTCTAAACACTCCGCACGTTAAACACATCCGCACAAATTAAAGACTCTCACTGAACTGGGAAAGAAGCCGGCCTACTGAGTTGCAATAGCATGCGCAGAGCCGAGTGAGGAATGATAAGCAATTTATAAAAAAAATGTTTTGTTCATTTTAATTCGTTTTATTTTATGAAGAAATTGGCTAATACTATTTAAAATTTTAATATATTACTAACAGAATAAACATAAGACTTGCTTTATTATAATCAATAATCATTATAACTTTAATTCTTCAATCTTTTATGTGCACACAAATAATATATTAAATGGCATAATCGCCAGCAAAAAATAGAATTCACTTTAAAATTATGACTAGAATTTTTTGTTTTAATTTTATGTTAGCAAATTATAAACAATTGTACACTAAATTAAAAATTCAATATTAAATCGTAAACATATTTATTGTTCTTATTGTGTACTTTGGAAATATCACAAATTTACAATTCAGACAAAGTTCAAATTTTTGTTCGTTAGACTAATCTAGAACAAAAAATATTTAAAAAAAATTGTCACTAATAACTAGTATTACCCCCTCTTGCATTAATGACTGCTTGAAGACGACGAGGAACACTTTGAATTAAATTAAGGATCACATTTTGGTCTATATTATTTTATTCTTGCAATAGCAACTATCTTAGCTCCTGAGCAGTTCTTGGAGCAGGTGTATGCTTTCGAATACGTCGTTCCAACTCATCCCAAGCATGTTCTATGGGATTCATGTCCGGGCTGAGAGCTAGCCAATTAAACCGTAAAATTCTCACTTTATCCAGATAATCTCTGACAACGTGGCTACGTGAGGTCTAGCATTATCTTGCATGAAAATGCCGCGCTGCTCATAGTTGTCATGAAGGGCATAACATGATCTTTGAAAACCTCAATAATGTATCTGTGAGCTGTCAGGAAGCCATTCTCTATAAAGTCTAACTATGTGCGTGCTTTGGTAGAAATTCTTGCCCAAACCATAACCGACCCACCGCCTAATGGAAGTCGCTCACCAATACAAACTAAAGCGTATCTTTCTCCGCGTCTTCTCCACTTTTTCCGACGTCCGTCTGATTTATTGAGGCAAAAGCGCGATTCATCTGAAATCAATACCCTGTTCCAGTCCTCATTATTTCATGCCGGGTGATTTCGGGCAAAAGCCAATCTTGCAACGCAATGTCGGCGTTGTAAAGGTGGACCTGTACCCATTTTTCTACAAAACAATCCAGCAGCCCGAAGCCTTCTGCTAATGATCCATTCACTAACATTTGCATCTATAACTTCATGGAGTTGATGTTGTTGATAAATTTCATCTCTTATCAGGCCAGTATCCAAGTAACGCTGATACACCTTTTGTACAATACAAATGCTATTACCAACAATCCTTGCAGTCTTGACGGGCGATGCACATATGAAACAGTTTGTTGACGTTTTGTTCTTCCAGCATATCTGTGGAATTTTAGCAATGTTTTCATAAATAGTTTTCTTGAGTTGTGTTGTTGTAAAAGGGTCATAAACAATTTTTTTGTAAAAAGTTTAGTTGTTTGCTAAAGTGAGGCCAGAACAACGGGGCGTATGAGCTGTGGCTTAAAAGTTACAGTAACAGTGACGTCACTTTAAAAACAAAGGGTTATCGTGTGAAATAAGTGAAAAATAAAATGGCACAGGGAAAGAACATAATCAAAGAAATGGTATATTATAGAAGAACAGAACTACACCATTGTACACTTATACAAACTTATAATAACAATCTGGAAAGATAAAGAAATGCCAGATCCCTGATATCCCTGAAACAATAAAGAAAACACCAACATTTAGTTCCCTTATAACTGTTGGTGTTCCCTTATAAGCTGTGATACAACGGTCAAAAAATAAAAAAAATACCGATGCACCAGGAGTCCAAGGGTTGATTCCCGGAGAAAAAAAGAAAGAGGAAAGAGGAATGAGCGGCTACCTTGCAATGACCTGGTGGCGGATGATCTATCAGGTCGGGAGTGTGATACCTCAACGCTGATGGGGATGAAGCGGGGCAACATTCCGATGCAGGCGTCGGTGTGGCTATTGATCTATTTGGGTAATCCAGTAGTAGTGCGGATGTTGTCATAGTCGTATGCTGAATCAGTAGATGTTCCATGTTCGAAATTGGTGACGGAAATCCTGTCGTAACTTCTTTTGTCGGTGGTTAGGTCCCAACTGGTCTCTCCATTTCTTTTTGTTGGAAGTTTCACACATCAACGTGTACAACTTTCCAATCTGACGGTGTCTTATAAGTGACGTTTTCAAAAGGTCATCCAAAAGTGCGCATCCTGCGCCAGCCTTGTAAGCGTTGATTAAGTAAGGTGGCGGTTAAAGAACCACGAGTTTTTCTTATACAGCAATATAGGTCTTTTGTATTGGAAAGATTGTTTATGTTGCTCTCCAAGACGAGCTGACTTAGTGTCTGAGTGATTTGCGACTTTTTCAAAGAAATTTGTTGCTAACACCAACATATGATCCCTGATCAAGACAAATCCCGCATCAGTTCTTTTGTGTATTTCGTATGTAGTGAGGTGCTTTGTGAATCCTTCTTAAAGTGTTATTTTAAAACGACTATATCTATTTCAGATAGAACGATGCAGTTATTCCCCATGCTGGACATGCGTATGTCAGTATTGGGCAAATGATTAATTTAAATAATCGCAACTTGTTTGTAGAGTTTATGTTGCTGTTCCTGCGTAGAAGTAGAGTTAACATATTACTTGCTATCCTGGCCTTATCCAAGGTGGTCTTAATTTGTAATCTAAGAGTTAGTCCACGATCAAGCTCTACTCCTACATACTTTGCAGTATCTATCCATGGAATTGGAGCGCCGTTGAGAAAAACGTTCTCATGAGGAGTTCATTTGTGACATTTGCATGATAAATAGAATAACCTTGCTTTTCTCCGGATTGATTTTTAGTCTCTAGTACCGAAGCCAAGTTCTAAGTGCCTCATATGCCACTTGAAGTCTTAGCGTGATGACTTTCGAACTGAAGTGTACATCAGTGCCGTATTGTCTGCATACTAAGAAATTTTTACAACTTGAGTGATGCATGGTGTTTCGGTAAGATAAAGGGTAGGCACGTGCCCAAACAACTTTACGGCCGGTGTCCTGCCTTTCAGATAAGAAGCGATAAATTTGATTAATCTAGGATTACCAAACCAGTTTTTATTTGGTCTGTAATTCTAGTTGGTGGGTTGTGGAGAGTCTAAATCTGAAGCCGTGTTGATGATTTGGCAACAAGTTTTCAGCCGCCGTGTGATCTCGAATTCTATCCAAGATTACAGTTTCTGTTACCTTACTTAGAGTTGACAAGAAACTGCCCGATTAGGTAACTTTGCGGCAAAAGTCTATCCTTTCCAACCTTTGGGATAGGGATAACATGAGACTTTTTCCAAGACGACGGAAAACAACGTCTTTAAAATTTGTAATGTTTGTGAGGTACATTATACCCTTGTGAGAAAATACTTTCAAAGATTTGTTTGGATTGGGTTTGAGCTGTGTGATGATATATCTCACCCTAGATGGCCTAATAAATTCTAAAATAAAAGTGGTGTCAGTACGCTGTATACGCTGTTTTATTTCTTTCTAAACCTTATTCACGTGGTCTAAATCCAAGTAGTTTTTGAAGTCCGGCCTGCATTGGAGTTCAAGGCTGTTTGCAAAATAAGTTTGGCTTTGTCTTCTAAGGCTGCGGTGTACGCTTATTTCAAAGGGCTTTAGCTATTCTCCACATTAGACTTTTATCGTCGTTGGTGGACTCAAGAGCGGATTTTCAGTACTGATTTTTGTGTATTAGTTTCTCCGGCAAAAATAGATTTACTTTATACTTGTGCGCTACTTGTTTAGTAGTAACGGGGTGGAGAGGGCGTGATCTGTGCTGATGGCGCCACCTATATTTCTTCAGTAGTGAGTGCAGGTTTTAAGTCATCCACGTGAATCTTGGTGGGAAGACGGTAATTTTTTTGGGCCCATCTATTTGTTGTTGAAGCTTTTTGCTCGGCCCCTGTCGGTGTAGGTGTCAGCGCTTCCAATAGGTGACTTGGAGCTGTCTAGCGTTTTCTAGCCTCGTGTAGGAAATTATATGTTTGCGGAAACTTTCCTCTTACGTATTGTAAGCCTGGTCAAGGGCGAGCTAGTTTTAGCGGTTTATCTATACTGAGTTTTATCTAAGGACAAAACAAAATGCCTGACAATATTAAAGGAACTTTTAAGATGCAAATTGGAAATCGACGGTGGCGTCATCGAACAAGTAACGACCTACAACTGTTTAGGCGTTGATATTTCTAACGCACGTGATCTGAACAGAGAGGTAACAAAACAATCGAACAAGGGCGCCATGGTATCGGGTTGAATGCGAAACGTCATATGGAGAAACAAATACATGTCGGCGAAACTAGAGCCGAGACGAGCAAAACAAAACAATAACTTAGAGTAACCGAGATGAGGGCGCTAAGGACAATAGTAGGGGTAACTCTTTACAACAAAATACCTAGTAGAGAAATTAGGAACAAATGCGACATCCAGGACATAATCAAATTTGCCAAGACCAAAAGGAAAAAATGGAACGCACATGCCAATCGTATGAATAAAGGTCGGTTACCAAAAACCGTGCGAGACGGAATCCCCCTGGGTAGAAAACAACCAGGAAATCCACCAAAAAGATGGGCCAAAAGTTGGGCCTCATCATAAATAAAATTGTCACCACGATGAGGCCCGACTGCTAATAAAAAACAGGAAAAATGCCTAAAAGAAAGAGAAAGAAGAAGAAGAAGAGGTTTATCAGTTGAAAGGTTTTGTCCTACACAAAGGGGTTCTTGTTGCCCAGCATTTCTATCAGCGGCGTCGCCATCTTGCATAGCCGGGTACATATTTGCGCAGCAAAGTACATAGTCCCAAAAAAATTTGTAGTTGGGTTTTGTCCGTTGGTCAAGCATGGTCCCGGATTAAGGTTATATAGTACTTTGAGCATTTTTTAAAGCAAACGGCATAATGCAAAACTCTTACGTCCTGCGGTCCGGCGCTGCCAAGGTAATCTGCCAATCCAACTTTATTTTAATAATTTTTTGTAAATTACTGCAATAATTGCAGAGTAAAAAAAATATAAGATTACAATTTACTTTGTGATGGTGCCGTTGATGCCAAATACGGCCGATATGTCTCAGTTTTAATGCGCGGAGATTTTTCGGATTTTGGGCAACTTCCTGGAGATGTCCTTTAAATGTGAAAAAACCTTGAGTCTGTTCTGGTGATTTCTTGTTTCTAGGACTTTCAGAACTTGCTTGTGGAATCGGCTCTACTACTCTCAGTAAGGTGTATGCAATGTCGCCAAGCGCGTGTGGTCCACGAAGTGGTTGTAAACCGTTCTTTTTGCATGAGAATGGGGCCTTTGTTGGTGTGCAGGTAGTTTTCATTATTTTTGTTAGCCAGTTTATTGTATAATTCTGTTTGGTTGCTGTGATGGGGTTTTGGTCCGTTACTTGATCTTAAATTGGAATTTTGTTAAGAACATATTTTGCGGAAGTGATTCCGTGATTGTGATGGACTAGTGATGTGCCATTTCATTTTTGCCATCTGTACTAGGCCATGCTCTTGGATCCATCTGTGTGCACTAAAGAATAGTTTCGGAATTTTTGTGTGATATTTTTGTTGGTACGATGGCAGATAAATGGGCTACTCTAGAGTTTGCTTGTCGGTGCGACCAATATGTATGTTGTTGATAGATTTTTCTGGGGAAATTAGCTGGTCTTTATTTTGGTTTAGTTGATGTCTGTTTGGTGCTATTGTTACTTTTGCTGGTGACTAATTAACCGGTAGTTTTGAAATCACTTTTTTTTTAGTTTTAATTGTTTATGAAGACTGTTTGAGACATGCCTGGTGCAAAGAATTGCATAAGCCATTATTGTTTTATGCAAGCAAGATTTGAGTGCTTTTTTTGGAACCATGTCAGGTCCAAGAGCATATTGAGTTTTCAATTTTGAAATCATTTTTTCTAATGCAAAAAGGTCGAACGCTATTTAACGGTGTGTCGTCGTCAGTGTTCTCTAAGATTGTCATTGACTGTTAAATAAATCTGTTTGACGTTCTTCAGATCAGTGTTCTCAGTCATTGAGAGAAACATTGGAGTTCAAGGCTGCAAAAGATCGATTTTTATTTTTTTTTTTTGTTGGTTAAAAGTGATTCACTATCCAGAAGTTTAGAATTGCCTACCGACTAACTAAAAAATATATGTTTTTTACACTACAAAAGACGGGGGCAACATTTTCAAAATTTGCAATGGGCGCCATAGTAGCTTCGACCCTGTCTTTAAGGGTCTCATGTATTTTAGGCAAAAACGCGGCTTTGTCCTTGGTGCCAGCGTTCAGCTTCCAAAAATTTATCAAAAAATAATCGAGACGCCTGTCGCAGTCTTTTTGTGTACGTTATTTGTGTACCGAGGTGCAAGTCGTTGTGGGTGCTGTGCCATCTCTAGTTCTTTCAGGTACTCCTCGAGTGGTATAGGATGTAGGTTTGTGTGGTCTTTTTTCGCGTTTTTTTCAAAACAAGGTGACTCGTTTGTGTTTGCCGAAAAGTGTGCATTGTCGTGTATATATACCCTACACTGTGCGTTTATTGTTAGATTTATTGACGTGTACCGGAAGAGTGATGGTAACTCTGGTCGATCCTTTCCGTTTTCTGAATTCTTTTGGGTTTCTGTTTTGGTGTTTAATTGTAAACCTCGACGGTGTTCTATTTTAAATTCTAGATTTGCAAAGCACAGTAATTCCAAGACTTGCTGGATCATGGGATCGAATCCATGCGATCAGTGGGTTGATCATTTGTAAAGCATTGTGGTGCGGGTACACCCTCACATTGCTAATTAGTGTGCTTGTGTAAAAGTTTGTATATTTGCGCAGGGGCTGTTGTTTGCTCCCGTTTTTTACTGAACTGCTCTTCATAACGTCGAGACTCATCTATTAAGCCTTGGAGCAAGGTACGATGCTTATTGGTTGTTGGGGTTTGCTGTTGGTCAAAGTGTCTATATATCAATTGGAAATAAGCTTTCATGGAATTTGCCACTGAAGCAGGTAACTTTGACTACGTCTTTTGTGCTCTTCCAGATGTGAGCGCAAAATTATTGTGATGTGGCTCTAAAGCTGGCACGTGACTTAGTGGCATGACCCTTCCTTGATAGTGTTGGTACTTATTGTGAAGGTCAACTTGTAGTTGCACGGTTGCCTAGGATTTGGCTGGTAACTGTGTAGGCAATTTGGAAGTAACCCCATTTTTAGACAGTTACTTTAAAAATAACAATTTTAAATTTTTTATTTAATAAACTGTTTTAAAATGTCTGTAACACTTCATCACTATATTACGAGCAAAGCCCACCTCTGCATGATACACTAGATAGAATTTCCAGAAAGATACTTTGTTCTGCTAGTGTTAACATTGCCCAAAAACTACAACAAGAAAACACACCACTAGGTCCAAACCGACAAAAAATATAACAGAATTACTCCAAGAAAACAACGTATATTGCACCATTAATCTTTTTGTTAGTCACACAATTTGAAAAAACAAAAACTTGAAAAATCTTCAAATGAGTATTGAGAGTTGAACTGCAAGATGAATTGAGAATTAAGGACAAACCGCATTTTATTGTTTGATATACATTGAGCTTGTGTGGTTGGACTCCTTTTTTATACAAAATATATAATATTATATAACTTTTTGCTTATCCAGAATGTATGAAAGATTGAGGTATATACAGTCTTACATTAAAAAACTAATAACTAGTCAAGTTTATATACAAACTACGACGTTAATAAATTATAAATGCAAATTAAAACGTTCATAAGTATATGTATAACAATTATTTCAATCTCTGTAATAAAAAATAATATTTCTAGCTATTTAAATTGCAATATAATTCAAAATTTCAATTATAATATTTCTTTTAATTGCACATAATGATAATGATGTATAATATTATCCAAATATTTTGTGTGCAATATTATGTTTAATTTCTTTCTAGAAAGTAGAGAAACAGCATACTTATCAGCAGTGTCAGCTGCAAGTGTAGCCTTCGCGGTGACCAGGGCATGTTCAAAAGGTGAATTGAACGAGTGCTCATGTGATAATAGGGTGAGACAGCGAAAGCCAAGAACGTGGCAATGGGGAGGATGTTCGGAAGATATACGATTCGGGGAGAAATTCAGCAGGGATTTCTTGGACGTCCGCGAAGACGCCAACACAGCAGTCGGCCTAATGAATCTACATAATAACGAGGCTGGACGGAGGGTAAGTTTCCCCTATAAATGAAAACAAATATATCGTATATTTGGGGATGGGGATATAAATAATTTGGTATAATTAACTCATTTGGTGAATTGATACAAAGTTAATAATTGAGATGAATTTTTGAAATGAATCTAGCGATTCAAATGAGTATACACTACATTTTTATTTATTTTTACATACACTCGTGTTTCAGGGTATGCACCCATCATCAGTGTGCCTAGCATCTCACTGGTCAAAGAGACAATTTACATAAAGTCACAGTAACTATTAAACAGTTCATGTTTAGTAATGTGTACTATTTTTTAGTTTAAAATATAAAATAATACTTTCTATATTTTGGATTAGTTTGATAAAAACTGGAACAACAACCAACATATGACTGAAAAATATAAATTAATGCAATCATTTACTTAAAAAAAAATATATATAATTCTGTTGGAATTACTATTTTAAAGATTTCTGCGAAAAAAATTTAAAATCAAATTTACCGAAATACAAATTGCTACGGTGAATTTCCCACGTCAATCATTGATAAATAATCCATCACATATGTAAACTCTATAAATAATTTTGGACTGATGTTTTAGCCAAAACATTTTTATTATTTGTTATGTTTGCATAATGTTATTTCACTCGTAACATCACGTCAATAAATAATATATTACAAAGTTGCAATTCTGCACAAACAAACAAAGATACATCAATAATTTATTTAAAGGAAAGATGAAATGATTGGTCTACGTCAGTTTATTTTGATTGATTTCATCAATGAAATTTCAGCTTTGAATTATTATTTTATGGATAATCCTATAAACGCTTTGTGCTTTATTAAAGAAACGCCTATAAATCTATTACTAAATTACAAATATCTCATTTTTTAAATATATTAAATATTGTGCATATGTTATTGGTGTAATTATATTTTAGTAATAAATAATGAATAGTAGTATATATGCGCATATAATATTGATAGTTTATTTTGCCATCTAATAATAATTACAGAACTAGTATGACTATTAAGGTGAAAGATATAATTATTAGTAATTTCATTTAATTTACTACTTATTAAAAACTATATCATTACTAAAAATAAAACAACCTCATCTCAATTCATAACATCATTTACAAGAAAAACATACACAAACAAATTAGTATCAGGTTTCACTTGCTAATGGTTCCATTTACAGTACAAATTGCCGATATAATGATCTCCCTTCGTGCCCCATTAATACAATTTAATGAGAATCTTTTCTGTTTTTATTTAGAGTATCCGATCTCGTATGCAACGTGTGTGCAAGTGTCACGGCATGTCTGGTTCTTGCAGTTTGCGTGTCTGCTGGAGGAGACTTCCTCCGTTCAGGCAAGTGGGTGAGGCACTTTACCAGAGTTACGAAGGGGCGTCGCACGTCAAATTCGTGGAGAGACGAAGGAAAAAACTTCGACCTACCAGTCCGGATTTGAAGAAACCGAATAAGACCGATTTGGTCTTCTTGGATGACTCGCCCGATTATTGCGAAAAGAACGAAACGTGAGTTAATTGTATTTTATTAATAATAACGGCAATCTGTATGTGATATAGGATGTGATTTCATGGAAAAACTTGATCGACTGTGATATAAGAAATTGCCGTTACAATTTTCTTCTTGGAAATATAATAAATTGCAAAAATACGTAGTTTGGATTAAGATCATTCATTATTTCATTATTTCTACAAAATTTTGAGTCCTAGAAAATTATTTATTTATTTTCTGGAATGCTTAGTAAACTGTTAAACAAATGTGACTAAAACATAATATTAGTTACTGCAGCAGCAATAATATAATTAAAAAATGTCATTCACTTTTTCTCAAAGTTTTGAATAAAATTTGAGCAAAAAGATATCCCAAATAAACTCTGCTTACTCGCCTTAATCAAATCAGAAAACTATAAACTATAGCTATAGCTTTTTTAGCTGGATATTATAGGTTAAACAGTATAAAAACCCTTCTATTTTCTATTTCAATTAATAATACATTTTACTACCATTACAACAAGCCATTCTAATAAAGGGAAGACCCTAAACTTTATATAACATTGAGATAATTATCACAATATAGCATTACTATTTCTTAGAATCTTTAGAGAAACAACAATTGTGCGTCAAATCTCAGAAACTGAAAACTTTGCAGCGTTGCGCCATCATCGATAGTAGTACTGCCATCGTCCGCTAGGTGGCGCTTGCCTCCGTACGCTAGATGGCGCTGTTGGAGGAGCCGGAGGTTACGGAACCCCCTATTATTTGAATGTTAGCTTTCAAAAAAGTTTTGTTGGGCGTTATCAATTGTTTTTGACGGTAATATCATTTTTGCACTTGAATAAAACGCGCAGTAGCGGACTTGTGTTCAGGATTTTTTTGTTAACTTTGCCTAATAATAGTCAGCAAGGTAAAATTGGATCTATTTTTTTTTTGTTTCACTTGAAATACAAGATGGGACAATTGTTCATTGGATGCTCTAAGTTTTAACTATTTGCATAAGGGCTGCACAGTGAGTGCACTTTGGAGCAATTTCTTTGCATCTCTAAGTCGTTATTTTTAAGTTTCTTAATGAGTATTACAGACTCATTAAAGCAGCTTCTGGTGGTATGGGCAATATATGCTTTTATTGCTAATGAAAAAGTTTGATTGCTGGTTTGTTATATTCGGTATGTTGGCCAAGCCGATATATGAATTTATCAAACCAAAATCAAAAACAAACACTCGTTTAACATGTTTGAATTTCCCTAACTTTCTAGTATCAATTCAGTGATAGTTAAATCCAAAGGTGTCCAGTTTATCAGTTTTTTCAATGTTTTGGTTGTTTGTTTCTGATAGCTTGGGTTTAATCTTTTATATAGAAACTTTTATTAGTAAGAAATATTTCTATTGGTTCAAACGGGTTATGTCTTTTATTAACCGTCTATCCATTCACTTTTCTGCATTCAGAAGTTTCACTCAAAGAATGCACAAGTCATTCTTAGGGTACTAAAATAACGCAAAATATATAATCAATATTGTTACGCACAGTTATTAAAATTTGTGTTTTATATGACTGATGCAACAAACGCTAAACCTTGCATCCACCACACCGTGCGTTAACGTTGTATATTAATTAACTAAACTAATTTTACTTTGGAACGGCTTGTTGCTAAACTATGAATCCCTTTTTTTCATATTAACTAAGAATTTGTTTTTGTTTACCTAATTTAACGCATTAATTTGCAACTTTTTCTTGTTTGATCTAATTGACTATTTGACAAAAATGGCTTAGAATTTTATGAAATGTGCAAACATGTTCATCGTCTACACGCCAGTGATAATCGAATTCAGAGAGATTGGCAGGAAGAATGTTTAGATATCTTAGATTAACACAAAAACGTGAAGATTTACTTTTAAGTAATAGCGCAATTGAAACCCGGCAGAATTTTTGGCATATATTGAAGTTAAAGAGAGCAGAACATAAAATCAAAGTTAAAACTAAAGTTAAAGTGGGCAGGATTTAAAGTAAAAGTGGGCGAGATTTAAAACAAAAACGGAAAAGACATAAAGTAAAAGTGGGCGGGACTTTAAGTTAAAGCCTGCCAGATTTTAACTTTAAGTTAAAGAGATGGGGACAAAACAATGATTTAAGTTTTTACGCACAACATTAAAATGTACCAAATTATTTACAGTGCGGATCCGTGTTTCGGGAACCCTCTAAATCTCCGACCATGATGAGCAGGCTTTTAGCGCAAATATCATAAATTTCTCCTAATAATGGTAAAGCTAAAAACTGCGGATGAGCGTTCAACAGACAGATAAAATGGGCGGGCAGCAGTCTTTGCAAATCCGGGTTCAAACTCAAGAAAGAAACAAAAAAGTTTAAAGTCTTGATTCTAATTATAGTGTACGATGTTCTAAACAAGATAGCATCAATAAAAATTTTCAAATTTTAAATATCTGTTTACCTGATAGTAGGCTATGAACAAAATATTGGGAAACTAAAGATGTCTTAGTTTAAATGATAGTGCTCAATGCTTCTAAACAAGATGGCGGCAATAAAATTTTGCAAACTTCAAATTTCTGGCTTTCTGATAGTACTTTTTGATGTTTTGACTTTAATTATAGTTTTTGATAATTTTAAACAAGTTGGCGGAATTAATTTTTTTGCAAAAGTAACTGGACTGAGTCAACTGTTTGTGATCCAGTGATTTGATATTAAACCACCGGTGCTATTGTCAAAAAAACTCAGAAGATCAAATATCAGTTTTCACTATTATGGTCAAAAAAGAAAAAAAAAAGAGCAAGTTTCTTAATAACTTACACTTGAGCGGGTGAGCGGGAACATTATAGTAATAATCACGCCCAATTTTTTAAAATACTGTATCCCGCCCACCCACCCAAGTGCTTGTGATTTAGTGATTTAATATTAAACCACCGATAATGTTGCTTCTGCCAAAAAAACAATTGATCAAATGTCATTTATTATAGGCAAAGACGGGAATGTACTAATTCCCTGATAACTAACACTTGGGCGGGTAAGCGGGAACACTATAATAATAGTTACGCCCAATTGTTCAGAAAACTGTAACCCGCTCACCCACCCAAGTGCTAGTGATCTAGTGATTTAATATTAAACCACCAATGATGTTGCTTCTGCCAAAAAAAAACAATTGATCAAATGTCAATTAATATGGGCAGAGACGGAAACATACTAATTCCTTGATAACTAACACTTGTGCGGGTGGGCGGGAACACTATAATAATAATCACGCTCAATTGTTCAAAATACTGTGACCCGCCCACCCACCCAAGTGTTAATGATCTAGTGACTGATATTAAACCACCGATGATGCTTTTGCCAAAAAAACATAATAGATCAAATGTCAGTTGTCACTATTATAGACGAGGAAGGGAAGCATACTAATTTCTTAATAATTAACACTTGAGCGGGTAATAAAAAGAATCACGCCCAATTGTTGAAATACTGTGAAAGAGCAATTGGTCATTTTGAATTGTGCTTTTATCGTCTTTATTTTTGCCTTATTTGTTAACAATTTCGCATAAGGCGACAAGATAGGCAAGATTTGGTTGTGTTCAGCCACAAATCCAAATTTTGTTTATGGCACTTTGACAAACGTTTAAAAGAAGTCATTAATGTTTGGTGTAATGGTTTAGAGGGTTATATGCTATGGAGGAAAGCATGCTGTTTAATACCGTTTTTAATACCTTTCTTTATCTGAGACTACCAAAAACTTCATACTGTAAAAGTAACTAGAGACTTTAACAAAACAACATTAATCATGAGTCTTGGTTATCAAGATTACCCAGTTAGCACTTTTTATAACATATCTAGGATGAGATGAACAAAACATTGCAACCTTTACCTTATTCCTTAAACATTTTTGATAAACTGCGTCACCAGTTTTATAAAGCCTAGGATGATCTGCCTTAAGATGTATTATATAATCCGATTTCAAGCATGCTCAGGATTGATGTACGTGAAGATATAACGTATTATTAATATTTATTATTTTTTTATGAAAATATGATCAATTGTGTATTAACATACACCATTTTCAATCAATTTTAGAGTTGTACTATACGTCAACTCAACTACGGGGAGTATGGCGCAGTAGTCTGGATATCCGACTGCTACACCAAAGATCTTAGGTTTCTTTCTTACAACTAAGCATTATTTTAAAAGTATTTTATATAACTAAGATCCTTCTCTGGTCCAGAGTAGATAAATAACCTCTCTAGTAGTTCGGAATCTACTCGAAACTGTAGATTCACTCTTATTGTTGCCAGCATTACGGGTAGAGAAGAGGCTAATGCGCCATCAGTGGCATGTATATGTTATCAAATACGACAAAACCACGTTTAATTTCTTTAAGGTGGTACTTTTATAAAACCCAGGATTACAATTCAGTCTGGAAAGGCAATAAAAAAAAACAAGAAATGGTTCTGAAAACAGACACTTTAAAAAACATGTTGTTTTAAAAATTTAGCATGGCTTTCAAGGTAATCAAAGAATTAAAGATGATAGTAAAAGAAATTATAGACAAAATCAAACGGACGTCTAATGAGAATGCAAGAAAGTAAATAGAAGAAAAATTATCACCTTACTACCAAAAAAAAGGCACAGATAAGCTTGGGGACAAACAATAAATAAAGCAATATCTACCCAATTTATCAGAAAAGGGTACCAATAAAAAAAAAAAAACTTTGTTATCTGTCATAATCTAATACTAAAAAGTATAAAATAGATTTTGTGTTTATAATTAAAAAAATATAACGGTGTCTTTATAAAGCTGGGTAGCGCAAACTAAACCGCAAAAATACAGCAAAACTGGAGATTTTTTAGCAAACTCGACTAATTGTTACAAAAACAACTATCCTTCAGAACACGCAATGAATAAATATATATAATATATGTTCATGTTGCTCACCTCTACATACGTCTAGAAACTATGACTTGATCAGGTAAAAGCGCAGACAAACTCCGATTGTACCGCCGGCCAAAGAACAAGTTATGCCTGTGTCTAAGCTTTAGAGTTAGGTGGAACGAGTGGCTAGGGTATAAAAATTAAAAAAATGGACGCACAAAATAACTAACTGGTACCTTAGAGTTTCCAAAAGAAGTCTGGGGAATCATCGCAGAAAAGATAGCTCCACGACGTCAACCAAAACAGAAAAATGGTGGTACTACATTGCAAATGACCGGAAGGAATGAAGATAACTAAGAAAATCCTTTGTTCAGTCTGCCATTGCAGTAGACCTAAGAATTCCGATTTCTGCTGACATTGTTGCAATCTTAAGAGACCCGGTTTTTTGCAGATGGGGAGGGATTCTGATCTTGGTAACTTTTGTCATTAAAATTATGTAATTTCACTGACAATGCCTTATTTGTGAAAAAGTCACTTCAATCAGAATTAATCCCCAGGCATGTGTCAATAAAGTAAGTTTTCTAAAAATTCTTTTAAGTCTACCTTTGACTTAAACTAGGTTTTTATTCATAGTTTTAAATGTGGTTTATTATCGAAGTTTTATGCCGGTTTTTTGGGTATCTACAATAAATTATTATGCAAATTTATCCAAAATTGCCACTAGATTTTGTCTTGTAGATACATGTGACTAACTTACAAGTTTTAGCTGTTTGGAAAGATACAGTGCGCTAAGAACTAATAAATAAACCAATTTATGTTTTTTTTAAATTTATTTAACTAATTCTGCTACATTGCCAATCACCAATTTTTTAAGTTAGGTCTATTTTATCTATACATTTTCCTCAACTCAATGGATTTTAACCTAAATTATTGGCTTCTTCACTGTGCACGCAACATTGAGATAGTACACGGGACTTACTAAAGTTTCTTTTTTTATCTGAAAGAAGGCATACTTATTACAACACAATTTTTTAAGCAGAAAAACTAGTAACATAAATCTTTACGAATGGGGGAGTTTTCATGTTATCTACTTAAATAAAATTAATATGTTATTGTAAAAAATTTCTTATTACAAGTTTTTCTGACATTTTATAGTGTCATCTTCAACAAAGTTGAAGATTTGGTATTAATTGATTTTTAAGTTAAAGATTCAGTTGTTGCTAAAGAAATAAAAATATCTTAAACAAGTGTTTTTAAAATTTTGCATAAAAATTAGGCAATAAGCAAAAACAGTGTAAACGACAAGTTTTCAAAGTAAATTTGCTTTATTCTTAGATGAAAACATTTTTTTTAAATTGATACTAGGCACACTACATCTTTTCACAATGCAAGGTTTCTCTTATAGACTTCTATTTTCTAATTTCTGAGTGGCAAACGTGTCCCACCCCATTATATTTGAGTTTGGCAACATTGGTCATTTTTTTATTTCTTATGGATCTCACAAGCTTACTCCAAGTGTTTCACATTTCATAGTGCCTTATTCAAATTTTAATTTGTCCATGTTTTGTGTTGTGAGCATCGTAGTTTCTAAGACATATGTCTTAGCTGGTAGTATGCACATTAGACGGTTTCTTACTTTTTTTGTAGAATTTGTTTGTGTGCACCCTCAAAAAATGATCTTTATTCAAAAAAAGGATACTATGCCAAGTTTTAGCTCTTAAGATTCAAAAGAACACGTATCGCACTACCTTTGAATTTACAAAAATAATATACTTAATAAGTATCATAGCTTCCTGATCTGAGTCAGGTGTATACCCTGAGTCCTCTAAAAAGTAATTGAGTCTACTTGCTAATTAGATAGACGCAAAACTTCATCAAAATACTTTGTTAAATTTTTTTTAGATTGTCATTTTTTATCTTATTTTATATTTGAACTTATCATTAGACTCATAGAGAAAAATAATTAAAATTTGAGGGCTAAAAGTCTAAAATTTTTCTAAAAATTTACATAACCTTTAAAATGACGTATTGTCAAATTTGTAGGTAAGGTAAGGGGTTTATCTTTATAATTTCGAAGGCACGATGTATTTTTTTTTTAATTCCAAAGGGCTAAAAGTTGACATGGGTTACTTTTTTCAAAAAGATCACTTTCTGCCTGTGCACTCAAAAAAAATCCTAAGTTTTTTTTTAAGAACTATTCTAGTATACAGTGTTAATTATTTATATAAACTTAAATGACACAAATGACTTTTGGTGCCGGTTCGTATGGCGTTGGTATCTCAGTGTCAGTGCAATTCCTTAATGAATTCGCTGCGTGTATGTGCCCGTTCTATTGTTTGCCTAGCCATGAACCGGTGTAGCTTGTTGTAGTCAAGGTTCCGATAAAGTGACGGCCTTCGCTAACGGAGGAGCATCTTTAAACAAAATATGAGGTCTAAGCTCATAAATGAGTTTTTATGGGCTCACTTAAGATGTACTGAAATTTGGCTATACATTTTTGAAGTGTAAAAAAAAATATGAAATTTCAGAAACTGCAAAATTCTGTTATGAAACATCAAAATATTGTTAAAAATTGCAAAAACCCGGCCACCAACAGTTGAAAAATGCAACATTCTATTCATAAAATGTTAAAAATACCAAATTCAGGTCATGAAATATTAAGATTATGTTAAAAAAAAAAACAAAATCCGGATATAAAATATTGAAAAGTACAAGATTCCTTTAATAAAATATTAAACATAGCAGAATCCAGACATGATATGTCAACATATTGTTAAAAAATTAAAATCCGGCCATAATCTGTTAAAAAGTGCAAAACTTTATTCATAAAATGACAAAATTAGCAAAATCCGGCCTTAAAACATATTGTCAGGAAGCATCAAAATCCAACCATAAGCTGTTGAAGAATGAAAAATGTTTATGAATTTTCAAAAATAGCAAAATCCGGCTAAAAATGTTAAAATCAAAATTCAGCATAAATCTGTTTAAGAATGAAAAATGTTACTTATAAAATGTCAAAAAGAAAAAAAGCGGATTTAATGCATAAAAATAAAACTTATGTGTATTTATCAGTATATCAAAAACTTGAAGCAAAACGTTGGACTGAAGAACGATTGTAGCGCCACTGTCTAAATCTATTTGCGACAAAATTGAGAACTAAAAGACGATTTCATTGCTTGTCATATACCAAAAAGTGATAATAACTTATCACATATTGCTGTTAAAGTTGCGGAATTCCTTTTAATTTGGTTATTTGTTGCCAGTTTTTAGGATGTTATTGTTTTTTAGTTTGTTACCTTGCTATAATACGTTTGAAAGTTTGTCGTAGGACGATGGTAGCGGCGTGGAGAGTGATTTCTTTATCCTTTTTACATTATTGCTGCGCGATGGTTGCTTGTAGTTTTGGTGAAAAAATGGTGTAATTTGAGTTGCCGTTTCTGCACCCGCAACAATTTCTCTCACTATATCACAAAGCTTTAGTGGGTTTGTGGCAAGAATAATATACTTATTAGAGGACTGCTTGATGCGTACTATAAACAACTTATGACGCAAAAATTTATAGTAATCTTATTGGTTAGTTATTTCAGTATTTCAAACCGGCTGACCCAAAAAAATATGATTAATTGAAATGTTGAGTACGCAGAGATACGATACATTGTATCAAAAAAGTAAATTTTACAAGTCCTTTGTACTATGGTCTATTCAAAACCACGCTACACTAAAAGCATGTAAACAAAACCGCGTGATCAGCACGTGAACACATGCAAGTCTGCATACGATTGGTTGTTAGCAGGAGGCTCGACTGTTCCATCCAAACTCCATTAAAGTGAGGTTTTATAAATAGTAAATTATGAATGTAATCTCTGTACTGTTTCCTGATATTCATTAATATACTTAATCTTCTAGCTGTGCACGTGAACAACGCATGTATTTGTCTACTTTGAGTGGTTTTGCATAGACTATTGAGTGTTTATAGTCTGGGGCTAGTAAGTGAAATACTCGACAGCGGTTTTTGCTGTCCTGAACGGTAGGCTCTCAGCGTGAATCTTTTCGCAGTTTCAATATTTTAGCTTTGTTTTCCGGTAGTGCAATTTTCATTTTGTCTACGTGAACCTTAGCCGCTCGCCGGAATTATACGTCTTCTAACCAGTTGCAATTTTTGACACTACTTATTACTTTTTTGGATTCAACCCATTTAGTACCAAAATCGCACACTGCAGTCGTTTTTCTTTATCTTAAGTTTGTTCTTAACGCTAATAAGCCGATGGGTTTGTTGGTGACGGTCTAACTAAACCCAAGCTAGCAGTTTTGGCAGAAAATGTCAATACTGATTATCAGTCGGTGCGCTAGAAATGTGTGGTAATTTGCTAAACTAAAAAAACGTAATTGTAGCGTTTCTTTTTCTGTTTGTAGCGTTTTCAATCAAAGGTTTGCTATCATCACAACTATACGGATTAGTCTCTTAGTGTGCGGACACAATGGAAAGATTCTTGCATCGATGATAGCACTGTACTTTTGCTTATTGCTCAACGTTTTGACTGAGTGTACCAGACACTGGAGCTTCAATCGTAGCTTGTATATTTTTAATCAAATCAAAAACCCGTTGTGTCTTAAGCCATATGTTTTTAAGCCGCCCTGGCGTGTATTGTAGTGCAGCCGAATGACTACTGCGCCACGATCCTCTTTCAAAGTTAATGTCTCTAATAATTGTGGTCTAAAAAAATTAAATTCTGTTTATCAGCATCTTGAACACAGAAAACTCATTTTTTTTTACTAAAACCAAAGTAAACATCAAAGATTCAGATTGTTTTAATCTAGTGGATTCCAATTATTATTTTAAACAGTTTTTTGCTGATCAGATCTTGTAGTGAACCACTTTTTCTCTGATTTTTTTATTGGTTTTCATATAGCAATTTGTATGGGTTTGGCAATTGTTTGAATAAACCGTTAAATAAAAACTTCAAAAAGTTGGCTATATAAAAAAAGGCGAGAAATTTAAATTGATGACCTCTTATTGAAACACTCTTTTGTTGAAATGTGGTTTATCATACAAATATCTCTATACAATATGCTACTTGCAAAAATATTTGCTCTACAAAAAGTTGTTACCCAAATTTATTCTGAATTGGTAATTTGCACAACAACCAACTCATTAGTTTTAGCTGTTATTCAAGTAGTGATCATATTTCGTATGGTTTATTGTTTGTTTTATGGAATGATATGCTTTTTATATTATTGTATAGCAGGATGCTAATAGATAAACCAAATCAGGTTTCTAAATGCCCCAATAGCGGCGCAGGACTACAGTTGATTTTTGAACATAAATCCCCATATAGTATTCCAAGTTAAATACATGGATGTTTTGTTTTTTTATTTTTACTGTGTGTTTGTTTATGGTTGATATATTGTCATACCCAAACTGAAGTGAGTTTTTTATCTTTTCTCTTTTTTTGGTTATATGTACGCCATTGCTGGCATATAGTTTTTTTCTGCCTATAATTCTATAATTTATTCATTTACTTTAAACTAGGAAGGTTTTTATCTAGAAAAACTCCACGCGGATTGTGAATGTGGAAACCTATTTTATAAACGACTTGTATAGGAAAACATTTTAAATTTTATATTGGATTTTATTTTAAAAAATCATAATTTTTAAGTTTTTTTTAAGTTTTTTTGTTTTTTATTAATTTAATGCAATTAACGTGCATTTTGGTGAACTATTTTTTTTTACAAAATTAGAAACAAAGTTTTTGACAATTTTTGACAAATTTCACGCTATAAATATTATTACTTTAGAGATTTTACGATAATGAAGTAAAATGTTTTTTTAAGCAATTTTTGATTTAATTTTCTTTTATAACTTGGTTTTCTGAGCAACTTTTGTTAGGTTTCAACTTTTTGCTACAAATAGATATTCGGGGAAATTCTCTATAAACATTGCTAGAAGTAAGCAAGATACATATTGCTAACTAACAATATGAACTGTCATTTTAGCAATTCTGAGATTGTAATACAGTTAAATCCTACACGGACAAGCAACGACATTTTTTTAAATTTATGTGGTCATCTGATTCAAAGATGACCAAAACAAATTTTTCATTTAAAATTAATAAACGATGTATTTTATGTAAATCCAGTGAGACGCTAGGCACACTGATAATGGGTGCATACTCTGAAACACGTGTATGTGTCTCTTACTAGATGAAAAGGCAATTTACATAAAATACATCATTTATTAATTTTAAATAATTTATCGGTGTTTTGAAACGGCTGTTCATATGATCAAATTTGTATACTGTATTGTTCTTATGTAACGTAAACCGTATTCAACCATAAATGCCAAATGAAAGCAGTATAACTGACAAATTGTATTGTATTTATTTCTTTTATCAATACTTTTCTTTTTTTTCAGTCTCACTATTATGGGTACAAGAGGTCGAATCTGTAACAGGACGAGTCAAGGCATCGACGGATGCAGATTACTTTGCTGCGGCAGAGGCTACCAGACGCGAGTCAAAGAAGTAGAAGAAAAATGTAAATGTAATTTCGTGTGGTGTTGTAAAGTAGAATGTGAGATCTGTAGATACAAAAGAGAAGAGCACGTATGCAATTAAACCAAAAAAAAAAAAAAATGAAAAAAAATTATAATCAAACGAATCGATCGTACGAACAAACAAATACGTCCTCGAAAATTTTCAAATGCATTTAAGACTTTTTGAAAAAAATCTCATTTCCTGCTGACGCTTTAACTTATTTATTCACTTCGATAATAATAATAATAATGCAATCAAACTGTTTACAACGGATTTAGTAAACGGTCGAATTTCAAAACTCATCATCATCATTATCATCATGTTGTATATTTATTTATGTGTTCGCACTACATTTAGAAATATGTATTTAAACAAAAAAAGGATAGCCTGATAATTGTGTATTATGTCTTTATATAGAGTTGTACATAGACTTAATATATTGGTAGGTACTTAATATGTAGATGTAGAACTTTAAGTTCGTTTGTAAATAATTAATTTATGATTAATTAAGGTACAGGTAATATTCTCTATAAACGATATATCAGAATAAAAATCAAACGCACCATTTTCTTACAGGTCAGGATCGGACAATTTTTTTAAATGATATTAAAATAAATGTGCCATATACATATGTGTAACTGTACGTAGATTTTACCTGTTTAATTTTATTGTTTATACAAGGAAGGAAGTTTCAGTATTAAATTATTAATAAAAATCTTTGTGTACAATTTTCGACATTTTTCTTACCCTCAAACCAAAACTCAACCTTAAAATAAAGTATATAAGTAAGTATTTGTAAAGAATAAAGAAGAAAAGCTGGATCTTAAGCCCGCAACACAAAAAAGATTGTTTTGCACACAACTATTTACAATATTGAAGTAGCACCAACATGTTCTTAAATTTTTTTCTCTTTGACATAGTTTTAGAACAACAAATATTTTTTTACATTACTTTATCTCAAAAACTACTTGGATACTGGTCTGATAACCAAAAGATCGAGATCCGGGCAAAAAAAAGTCACCACAAACAAAGATGACCGTTTTTTGATGTTCACAAGTTTGCGGAGTAGAACAGTTTTTGCAGGTTATCTACAAAATCAACTCCATGAAGTTAGAGATGTAAATGTTAGTAAATGGACCGTTATGAGAATGCTTCGGGCTGCTGAATTGTTTTTTAGAAAGATGGCTACAGGTCTTCCTTTACAACGCCGACATTGTATTGCAAGATTGGCTTTTGCCCAAAATCACCGGGCATGGAATAATGAGAACTGGAGCAGAGTACTGTTTTCAGATGAGTCGCGCTTTTGCTTTAATGGATCAGACGGACGTCAAAAAGTGTGGAAAAAACGCAGAGAAAGATACGCTTTACTTTGAATTGTTAAACGACTTCCATTTGGCGGTGCGTCGGTTATGGTTTGGGCAGGAATTTCTACCAAAGTACGCACAGAGTTGAGTTAGATGTTATGCCCTTCACAACAACTATTTGCAAGCAAGATAATGCTAGACCTCACTCACGTAGCTAGAGTTGTCAGAAATTATCTGGATAAAGTAAGAATTTTGCAATTTGATTAGCCAGTTCTCAGCCCGGACATGAATTCTATAAAACAAGTCTAGGATGAGTTAGGTGGACGTATCCAAAAGCATGCACCTGATCCAAGAACTGCTCAGCTAAAATAGTTGCTATATATAGAATAATATTAACCAAAATGTGATCCTTAATTTAATTCATAGTGTTTCTCGTAGACTTCAAGCAGTCATTAATGCAAGTTATTATCTCGTTATTAGTGATAAGTTTTTTTTTCATTTTTTTAGTCTTAAGAACAAAAATTTAAACTTCGTCTAAACTGTAAGTTTGTGATATTTCTAAAACACACAATAAAAACAATAAATATGCTCTACGATTCAACAATGAATTTTTAATTAAATGTGCAAAATGCAGTAAAGTTGTTTACAATTTGCTAACATAAAGTTAAAACAAGAAATTCCAAAACTAAGTCATAATTTTAATGTGACTTCTATTTTTTGCTCGCCACTTCATTAAATCAACTTCAATTTAAAATAATTATTTACAACTCACTACTTTCGTCTTGGCGTCATCTCTTGTAGAACCTACCTTATATGCAGTTGATAAGCCTGCATGCTTCTAGAGAGTTGAAGTTGGAAAGACTTGTAGACGTTCTCTGAAGAACTGCTGTGCTCCTTCATTCCATATTCACATCCAGAATCACTTCACTTCACTTGATTTTAAAACACTGAAAAAAATAAAATAAAAGTTAATATTTTAAACTGCAAATTATTAATTTAAAAAATTATTTAATTCATGAATGGTTGTACAGGATTACTCAAAATTACCTAAATAATTTTCCAACCGCAAAATTTTTTTAAAAACCGGCGTCTTGGATAGATTCTTGAAAAATAATTTTACAATACACGTTAAACAGTAATGGTGATAAGACGCATCTCTGGCAAACACCACTTAAAATGTTTATTTTTTCTGTTATTTCATCACCAATCCTAACTCTAATCCTCTGGTTTCAGTATAGATAACATATAATTTGAATGTCTTGACTATCAATGTTCTTCTTCTTTAAGATGTCTACTAGCTTTGCGTATTGAATTTTATCAAACGCCTTTTCAAAGTCAACAAAACAGGAATAAATGTTCTGATTCATATCCAGGCTCCCAAACAGTGCTTTTCTAGTGTCCATTTCATTTTTAAAGCCCATATAACTATCACTAATTTTGTAATCCAACTTCTTATGGATGCTGTTATGTATAATTCTTAAAATAGAGTGTACACACTTTTTTAGTTTAACAGAATTAAACAAATCTATCGCCTTTCTCGTTACGTTCTCGTAATCCATATTCCCCCACACGTAATGCAGTTGGTCGTTGGCGTTGAAGTCTTATAAAATCATTGTTCATCACTTTATAATTTTTGATTGATCTCAGAACTGAAATCATAAAACTGTTTCATCGCTCTTGTCTGCAGTTGGAGCGTAAACCTAAATAATGTTGATAGGAGCATTGTATCATTGTAATTTTAGCATCATAACGCGTTCCAAAACTAGTGTGAAATCGATTACTGATACGTTTGTTACTTTGTCGACAAAGTTACCTACGCCGTAACGGTGTCTTGGGACATCTTCTCAGAGAAGTACATGCATCTATTTGTTGTTGTATGTTTCTAAACTCCGACCATTGAACATCACTTATTCCTAGTATGTTTATCTTTATTTTGTTCATCTCCAGCACTGTATTATATAGTTTTCCTAGTGAAAACAACCAAATAGAAGACTATCTAGTCCCGAATATTTAATTTTGAATTGATTTATAATAAACTTTTATTAAGGATACTTTTGCAGATATGTTTGATTAATATAAAATTGTACCCAAACAACAAACAAGAACACCGAAACTATCTACAACTGGTATTAGAGCAATAGCAAAAAAGTAAGATAGTATAGCTCGACCACCGCATAACGAGGTACTTAAAATTTATTTGAAACTTGCTGACACCACCGCAGCCTTTAAACAACTCAAAGAAGCCATCAATTGTCTCTTGAGACTGGCCTGGTATACATTTTGTGCTGCAAACAGACGCCTGCAACAAAAGCGTGGGTGCCGTCCACTAAAGGCAAACTAAGTTCCACTACAATAAACTGAAGTGCAGAAAAGATTAAAAAAATACTAAACCTACCTCCAAAACAAAGTTTTTACCCTCAGAACAGATAACAAAACCTTAGTGTGATTTAACACGTCCACAGATACTAAATCTAAAACTACCCAATGGTCGCCAATATTAGAAGAGATTAACTACACAATAGAGCATACCCAGGGATCAATAAACTTACTTACTGGTGCCTTATCTTAATACTCGGGAAATATTCTGGAAGGCAAAAAAGTAGATAAGACGCGCTCAACAAGAGTATCAGCAGACGCAAACGCTCATCCAACGCCAAATAAAATTATTGCACAACCACAATAATATTGCTAAAATAGACTTGAGGTACAAGATAGGCCAAACCTGCAATCTGATCCGGACGCAAGCTGGATAGGGCCATTTGGTAAGTACCGCCAACGGCTCAAAAAGAAATACTGAAACATTTACACTCGTCAGACACCGCAAGCCACCCCGAACGAGACAAGCCGCCGACCATCCTCTTTTGCCACTATCACTGATTGGGAGTCATGTGTGTCCACACTAAAACCGACGCACAACACTCAACCGCCCTGTTCAACAAACAAACGGCCAAATGACCCTGAAAAATAGTAACCATTTACTATATTCGCCCTTTTGACATTACACAGAAGATACAAATGATGTGGTGATATATGCAAGAGATGGATAAAAGCCGTACCCGCTCTTGCAGATAACGCAGAAATCACGGTACAACTGCTAGAAGAAAAGTTATTCTATAGATATGGCTATCTCAAGGCTATCTTCTTCGAGACCACAATTTACAAGCGGACACTTTGCAAAACAATACAACAATAAAAATGCGCCCACACACCACGGTAATTTGGTATCCGCAGGCAAACCCGGTAGAACAACAACAGGCAAAGCTGAAAAAAAGTACTAGGGGTGCTAATACTTTTTTTCAGTTCGAACAACATCCGAAGTGGCACTAGAACAAAGTTCAAGCCAATTACTGTTAGGGCAAGACTTACGCCAACCAGAAAGTTTGAACAAGAATGTACAAAATTTCAAAATTTGAACCAAACGCTACAACAGAGACATCGTCAAGTCTCTAATCAAAAGCTTCAATTTCTTAGACAAACCCACCTACAACACCAATACCAACCTGTGATAGCCAAAAAATGCGCTAGAGGCTTTAGCCATAAATAGGTAGAACCTAAATTACTCATCACCTCAATAGGAAAAATCTGTTATTAGGTAAAAGATTTACTGCAATAGAATGGTTGACTTTTTTTGTGAGAGGTAGAAATGCTTTATGCACTGGCCCTAATTCAATGCATTGGAGTGTAGGACTGGATATTGCTAACTTACACACAAAAACCACCTCTCGTGTTCCGGAGTTACCAGCGAGACTGCCATAAGACATTGCTTCGTTGGCAGCTACTACTTTGCTAATTCAATTTTACAAACTTACGGGAAGGCTTTCGTTATTTTGTCCTGTTCTTTTTGCCTCAGTATGTTTCCAATATCCGTTTGAACACACTTCCATTTAGGCTTGCTTTCCAGCATGTGCCCTACAATGTTATCTGCTGTGACCTCTTCTGCACCTAGTACAGCCATCCAGCTGCTTCTTTCTTCTAGCCATCTGGCGCATGCTAGAACCGTGTGTTCAGGCGTGTCTTCCGTCCCACAGTACGGGCATTTTGGTTGAGCTTTCCGCTTAAACCTGTTAAAGTAATTCCAGAAACATCTATGGCCGCTGAGAAACTAAGTCAAGTGGTAGTCCACATTCCCGTGTTTCCTGTTTATCCATAGGGTTATTTTAGAGATGAGTCTCCTAGTCTATTTTCCAGTCGGCCCTTCTTCCTGCCACTCTTTTTTCCACTGCGCAATTGTTGTCTCTCGCGCCTTCTTTTTCTGCTCGTTGTTTTGGGCCTCATGGCTCCTCTCCAAAGCCAGTAAATGCAGAGGTATTGTGCTTGCAATTGCAAGCACCGCCTTGGTGGAGATTGTTCTGTAGGCGCACGTTACTCTGATTGCTACCTTTCGTTGTGTCCGCAAGAAGATGTCCTTGTACTTTCGGACGGTCGCCCACTGGCTACATACAGGTGCCCCGTACAGAACAATAGACAATACCACGCTACATATTACTTTTTTTTTACTCTTTTTGGGTCCTGCCACGTTAGGCATAAGTCTTGCAAATTTGGCAGTGACACGGTCTACCTTTTCAGCGGTGCCAAGGTATCTCAGGCTTCTCTGAAAAAAGTGAATTCTTTTTTTCTGTGCAGCAAGCTGTAGCTTTCTTTTACCTAGCCACCCGACTATCCTGCTTGCTGCCCATTCGGCATCATCGACCATATCTTTGACATACATTCCTGCAACAACCATACCCACATCGTCCGCGTAACCGATAAGAGAAACGTTTTACGGCATTTTCAGCTGCAGTATGTTGTTGTAGCTTACAGTCCATAGGGTCGGACCTTTTATTGAGCCCTGTGGGACCCCCGCCGTGACCTCCATTGCATGCTTCTCTCCAATGAGAATGCGTCGGTTTTCGAGATAGCTTCCATTTGTCTTAAATAAGTAATTCGACACTCCTATGTTTTGCAGTTTGTACATGATGTCAGGCTATCGCACGGTGTTAAAAGCATTCTTGACATCAAACATAACCAGGACAATTTTCATCCCCTTTGTCATGTATTCTTTTGTCAACGCTTGTACCTTCTTGGCCGCGTCAACCGTTGACCTACCTTTCATAAATCCAAATTGGGAGTCTGACAGGCCCGACTTTTCCTCCAGTTCGATTTGGAGCCGTCTATTCAGAATTTGTTCGAATAGATTGCCCATCGAGTTCAAGATGCACAGAGGCCTGTAAGCTTTTTTTTCTCCGGGCTTGACTGACTTTTTGATATGGGCAAGCCTAGCAGTTTTTTACTCTTCTGGAAAAAAGCTCTTGCTAACAAGCGAGTTCAGGGTGCCAAGGAGCAACTCGGGTCTCTGTTCAGCGATCGCCTTGATGACCTCTGGTGGGATGCCGTCCGGGCCTGTTTTTATTTTGTTTCCCGCTTCCACAATCTTTTTTACCGTGATTGGGGGGACATCTCCCGGTTGGAGTTTGATACCTGGCCATACCTGTCTTGGGTGCTCGGGAAACAGGTCCTTTGCAATCTGTAACTGGGCGTTGTCGGACAGTTGTATTGGTGAACGCAGTCCTAACTTGCCGGTGACAATTTTATAGCCAATGCCCCACGGATCTGTGTCAACTTCCCCGCTAACCTAACCTAACCTAACCTAACCACCAACATTACACTTGCTCAAGAGTATTGTACCTACCGCCATTGCACCGGGACGTTTTATTCAGACAACAGACTCAAACCCAAATCGCTTTATTGCAAGAGTTAAAACTCTCTGTTAAAGGAGATGATGGTGACATTCAATTCCTCCACAATTCAACCAAAATTTAAACATTGCCATTCTTTTTGGTCTAGACGGTGCCGGTTCGATTGATCGGCGGGCATCAAGCGGTAACCCAAAAAGTTCAATAATTAAATATAAGGTACAACAAAAAACAAGAACATTTTGTACTCTTATATCCTGTTTTTGCAGCTTTCTAACTTCTAACGTTTTTTTTATTTTAATATTAGTTTTAGCTGTTGTATATTGCAGGTAGTACTACTTGCACGTATGTACTACCTTATACATACGTGCAAGTAGTACTTGCGTTGCACAATTGCTGATAGCCTAACGCAAAAACCAGTCTTAGAATAAAAAACACATCACACTAAAGTATAAAATTTATTTTATTATAAACATGACCTGAAAGAGTTTAAGAAAATCTGATAAAAACTAAAAAGATAATCATATTATAAAGCGGCCATTTTGATTTGTTTTATGACGTCACATCACACAAATTAAATTGCAATTATTTAACAAATTTAAACACAATCAATCAATTTAACATATCAAATTATGTATAACTATTGTTTTACAATTCATTTTGACTATTAACTAACTTCCAATCGTCAATTTGAGTTGCAAAAAAGTAAATGTATATTTCACTTCTACGGGAGCGGCGTTTATACAAGTTTCATATATAAATCAAGCACCCGCCGTGCAATTAACTATCAAAATACTTAATAGATAGGTAATAGATGTTATTTTTACCTTTTGTCTGCACCGCACTACACTTCACTAATGATTTTAGTTTATTTAAAGAAGCACTAATAATCCGGCAACCGAGTTGACATATACGCGAAGGTTACTGCCGTTACCAACCTAACAAACCAACATAAATTGCTATTAGAAAAATTTTACTGAACTAATTAATATTTAAGCACAAAACTAATCTATTTGTAACTTAATAAATCAAATGTCAAAATGGATTTATGTCTTTACAGTACATTAATTATAATTAAGATATATTATTAACAATACTGTATGGTTTGTAAATTATATTCGAAAATAATGATATAATTTCTATACTACATTCGTAAAGCTTATGCTTTCAAGAAATTAAACTAAAATTATTATGCACTTATTACAGCTACAAATGTAATAATGTTTTAATAAACAAGAAAATATATTTTACCTTGTCGTTTATGAGTTAAGATCTGTATGAGTAACATCGATAGAGTATGCATTGTAGAAAACGTATAAGCAAACAGCATTTTTTACTAAAAATAATACATTTACCGCCCTCTTTGGAGAGTTTAAAGTAACAATTAAAATATATTGCTAAAAATATACCTGGCAGCGCCATCTCGACGCATTACAATAAACTAAAATTAAATTATTTGTTTTATTAGATTGGCATTGGCAACAAATTTATAAGAACATAACCTATTATTTTATTATCTTTGGCGGTTGAAGAAAACAATAATAAATACAAAATATATACATTAATCAGTAATATAATTAATAATGTCTTTTAATTTTGGAACCCCAACAACAAGTAAGTAATTTTTTAAATATAACAATTAAAATATTAATAACATTTTATTGTAGATGCTGCTCCGAGTTTTGGTCTAGGTACTCCTAGTGGAGATAACAAGAATGCTAATAAACTTTTCGGCACACCGAATGCTCCACAACCTACTTTAGGTGGATTTGGATCTAAACCGTCTACACCAGCAACAGGAACATTCTCATTAGGTAAGATAATTTAAAACAGTAGATTTTAATACTGCACAGCTAAGAGAACATGGATTTTTATGCGTTGGTTTTTTAAATTCTAGATAGTGTATCTTTTCTTTGCAGTGCTGAACGTTAATCGAATTAATTTGATTGATTTACGTCATGTTGTGCAATTTTAAAATAATTAAATTTGAATTATGCTTTGGTTTTTATAAGTTTTGACGGTTATAATTATGATTTAAAAATCATTTTTTCTTAGGAGGTACACCCGGATTAGCATCTTCACCATTCACATTAGGTGCGCAAGCTCCTACACCAGCAGCAACCAGTTTTGGTTTCAGTAGCACACCTACAGCAGCTGCAACTACAAGCACCAGTACGGGATTCTCATTAGGTGGTACCCCATCAACAGGTATTGCAGCTCCCACTGGTACATCAGGAGGTAGTTTCTCGTTTGGACCGACCCCGACAGCAACAACAGCAGCCACCTTAGCAGGTGCTTTGGCTGCTCCATCGACTGGTTTTAGTATTGCTGGTACTCAAGCTTCAACTGGATTTGGTTTAGGAGCAACACCTACTGCTACAATTGCACCAGCTAGTAGTGCTGGGTTTAGTTTAGGAGGAGCACCAGCTAGTACAGCTGCACCAGCTTTGGGTTTCGGATTGAGTGCTACTACAGCTACTACAACTACGACGTTTTCATTAGGAGGGAGTAGTACAGTTTCTACATCAGGTGCAAGTTTAGGAGGTAAATCTAATTTGTTTATTTTATGATTAGCTTTGCTTTATATTTAAATTTATTTAGGTTTAACATCTTTGGCCACAACAAAACCAGCGACTAGTTTCTTTGCAACACCACCCACTTCTTCAACTGGTTTTGCTCTTGGTACTACTGCAACCAGTGCTGCTGCGTAAGTTAATTAATTAATTAATGTCTTGCACATAATATTAATTTAATGAATCTGTTGCAGTACATTAACAGCAACAAGTGCAATACCACCTACAGGAACCTTAACTTTTGCTCAACTCGAGGATGGCATCAACAAGTGGACCATAGATTTAGAAGAGCAAGGGAAATTATTTGCAAACCAAGCCAAACAATTGAATGCGTGGGATAGATTGCTGATTTCTAATGGAGAAAAGGTATTTAACATTAAGTTTTCTAGGATTGGATCTTGTTTTGAATGTTTTATTGTATATGATTAATTTTGCTTTGCCAAAATAGGTTTATGGCCAAGCTAGTATATTACACGGTGAGCCTTGTGAAGTAGCAAGGCCTTAAATGCAGCTAACAGTTGTGTATTTATTATTTTTTTGTTTGCTCAACTATTTAGCGTTTATGGTCTCGCTCGAGTTTTTTTAGCATAATTTTGAATTAATTAGAGTTAAGATTTTTGTTACATACAAGAAGTATTTATAAGAATAGACGGCAACATTCATTGTTGCAGCTCCGCTTCTGATGATGTTCCAGAAGTGGTTGCTTCTAAGTTTTCTACTTTACTATGTTGTGGGTGGAGGTTGTTGATTGTACCTGTGTAGTGTGGATTGAAAGAATAATTAATTGCTGATTCAGTATCTCCCATATCTTTACTTTGCTCTTCGGAATCGATCTTGAAAATTGACTCTAGCTGCGACTTGAAAAAGTTTTAATTTATGTTTTTTAAACGACGCCCGAAGACTGCTGAATAAGTGGCGTGGTGTTGTTCTCTGGCGATCTGTCGTCAGCAAGCGATCGATTGTAGAGCGGTTGGTCCAAGTCTGTCAGTTTGCGGCAGTTACTGTTCCAGGACTTCCTATCGAAAATAGCTTTTTTCTTCAATGGGTTCCGTCCAGGAAGGCAGGAGCAAACCGCTACATCGGTAGCGCTTGCTCCTGATTCGTTCCGCTTTGCAGATTGGTAGTGGAAGGGTGACATTTTATTGTTTGTCCAGTAGCAACGAGTACTGCTATAAATGTAGCAGTCTTTTCCTCCTTTCCTGGACGCACTGTTGCTGTGGTGACGTCTCGATTCAGAGTGATGGCTGGTCAGAAACTGTTTTAGTGTGAAGCTCTCCTTGGATCATCCGGATGCCGTTCTTAAAATTTTTAAAAAAACTTGGGGAAGCCTTGATGGTAGAGGAGCTGTGCTTCTCGGATAGTTTTCTATTATTCTGGACGCTGTGTTACGGCCGATTGGTAGCGCTAACGACAACGCGGTATTATGCAAGCACTAGCGAACACAGCGCATAAAACGAATTTGTTTCAGAAGGCAGTTCTGCGTCAGCAATTATAGCGACAGCATTTTACTTGCTCACCAGAAGATCTGAATAGGTCCGACAATACCTTGATAGGACTATATCGAGCAAACGATAACTTGCTAAACCATCAAGCACTTTCTTTATCACTCGAGGATCAATATTCAAGAGCGACACGACCGACTTTTGACGATTTGGAATCATCAGAAGGCATAGCTGAAGCGATTGCTCATTAACCTCACGAAATACTTTGAGAGAGAAAACATCACAATTCTCTTACGGAGATCTTGTACGATCTAGTCGCTATAAGTAAGTCTTAACTGAGATGTTTATCAGCGCTACTACGACGATCTTGGTCGATTGCAGCTGCGAATAAAGTACGGCTCAATATACCCCGAACCGGACTACGAAAGTAAGTTGTGTTTGACATATAGCACGGTTGTCTATGCAGGACAAACAACCTGAACGTGTGCAGCTAGTTGAGACTCTTGTAGGCACGCAGACGGCTATGACCTAAGTCAACTCTGCACTATTATTTACCACTGACGACCAGCATCATTGCACACATAATATATGCTTTTCTTTCACTGTTCTGGACGGTTCCGAACAATTCTGTGCTTGACGCCCCATGTACTTTTCACAGAGAACGCGACGCCCCAACTTATTCCGAGTTTTCCCCCTCTTTTCACGCACCACCTACCACAACGGTGCATCAGAACGGTTCTGTGCGTCAAGCCCCGGGAGCGCGTTGCTCTTGAAAGGAAAGCAGTAAATAAATTGGGTTTACGAGTGGATGCGAGATTGGCAAGCACATCGATGCTTGCTACACTCTTACAAGAGAGTCTAAAGTACTAGAATCTTTACTGCGAGGATGGGTCAGGCTTTGATGCTAAGAATTATTTGAGTGTTGCTATCATCATAAAGCGCTTTATCTCTCTGAAGAAAACCCTCATCTAAGACACTAAGCTCTTAGTGCGAAACAACGGTTGCAATCATTCCGTAGAAATTGAACTCCAGATTCGAAGGATAGCAAGGTAAACATCGGAACGAAGTAGAGCGGATAGACGCTTTGCTAACCAGTGCACTTTTAACTTTTGACCGGGAACACGGATTACCGAGTCACAAACATTCCTGAGTAAGTCTTATTGACGCAAGAGACGAGACGCTGGTGTTAGACATTCTCGAATCTTTTTGTTGCGATTAAAAAGTTTTTTTTTACTGATTTTTGTGCAAGATGGTAGTGCAGATGTGGAATGTTATTACCAAATCTATTTGGGTTTAATAAGTCTGCACGACCATGGGCACATCTGTCATTGCTTGCCTGGTAGTAATATTAGGAAAGTTGATTCTGATTGGTGATTGGTGTTTTGATCCACGCTTAAGTTGCGGCACATAGATGGTTTATTCACCAAGTCTTTGCTTTTCCGAACATTTGCTATTTTGGCACTTTCTGGAAAACTGGTGTTTGTGGTTCATACTGCGACAAGTTTGTGTGCTGCTTCTTTTTTACTTGGACGCGTCTCCTGTAAGTTAAGCTTTTCAGTTTTTGAGATAAATGCGGGGCTGAAGTACAGATAGCTCAATGGTAGAGTACTTGCATATCATGCGAGCAGTCCGGGGTTCGATCCCCGAAAAATGACTGAAATGATAACTTGCTCTTTATCCACCAGCGTGGTTCGGAAGTCACGTATTAAGCTGTTGGTCCCATCAAACCACTTTAAACAAGTCGTAGACTTACTGTGGCGATGTAAAATAGCCGTAAAAAGCATAATAAATAAATAAGTCATGTTAGAAGCTAAAGCTTTTTGATGAAAATGAACGACAAAAAGCAGACCTAGTGCGTTATCAATACTACTGATAACAGCCTTTCTACCATAAACCAGCTAACACAGATGTGGACCAAGACCCTCAAGCTGCATCACTTCGGTACTAAAACAAACTATGCTGGTAATAAGAATGTCAATTATGACACAATTAAGAACCATTACAGAAAATCGCTGTCGACTAGGACCAATATCAGCCAAACCTACCACAGTGTCCAAGTGCAGCTCTGACATGTTTAACTGCTAAGTACTCAAAAAACAAAAATGAAAACCACATAACTTACAAAGCAAAAATCCTACAACAATTCACACCTAGACTGGTTATGATCATGAATTCTTGTTTCCGTTTATTTATTTATTTGTAACTAGATTTGGTATATTTTCGAAAAATGTTTGAAACGGTGCAGACCGGACTATGTTGTTGAAGCTGCATATATTATCTGGATCAGCATGGTCTTGATTTTTTTTAATAAAGCGTATCATAACGTTTAGCTTTTGTGACATGGGTTGGCAGTTTCATCGTTAAAGGCTGCCAAGGGCTCCTTCGATGTTGCTTAAGTTAGGGATTCTACTTGATTTGCCTTTAGACCGGTTGCTGCAAGTCATTATTCTAAACATCTTTCTTAGAAACTGGAAATATTGCTTAGATGTGTTTTTTTATTTACTGTCCGAATGTATTTTTTTGCATATTTCGAAGCTTTATCTATTTGGGTTTTAAGTTTTTCAGAGTTTTCTTACGACCTTTGACTTCTTTGTTTGAGTCTGATAAACACATACTTAATCAAACAGATTAAAATAAATATAGACAGGGTTCTTAACAAAGCTTAGTAGCGTTTTATAGTTGACTATCTCGAGAGTGTTTTAGTCCAGGTTTTATGGCATTGTTCATTATATCTCAGATCTGTGATGATATATTTTTTTACATTTGATGGATATATTATTTTAATCCACCTAGTTTTTTGATTAGGCGCTTCTTTGGATCTTGATTAGATCAAATTTTTGCGGGATTGGAGTGTTTTACTTTGAAGATGCCTGACGTTGGGTTTAAAATTGCCACAACTCTTCTTTCCTCAGCGCTTTAATTTTTTTCTTGTTTTTTCTCATATAGAGAATATGTAAGTAAATGATATTTATTTTGATAAATAATTAGAATGACTAGAGATTAGCATGTCTTACAAGTTCAATGTTTGTGTTTTCTCTACCAGGACCTTTATACTAGGCACGTTGTAACCTTGTAGAATTCTTATAGCGTCTCTAGCAGGATCTCGAGTGAGGTAACGCTGCGTTTTGAGTAATGAATTGAAGTTATGTAAAACGAGGATACCGAGATGAGCTCAAAACTTTTGTCGCCGACATCTTGCCGATTTTTGAATTTTTTTAAGTTACGTACGCTTTAGGATTTTATTGTCGTTTCTGCTCTGGTACGGTGGTTGATCGGGCCTGTTAAATATATTTACCGTTTACTTGGTCTCTCTATAAAAGGCTGCATTTTTTCTTCTACTTAGTTCGAAGTTGGTAGAGAGTTTTTACTTGCTCATACTTTGTGTATAGACCGGGTTTCTGGGTCTGTTGTCTGAGCTGCAGTCACACACTGGAGAAGCTTCTTTTAAGATTGGTTCCATTGGTTCCAGTCAGCTTTGGAGTCCTAGGCAACGATTGTCCTTAATGGTTGCTGGTTGGTCACTTATCACTCATCAACAGAGCAGCTTATAATTTTTGTTCTCATCTTTGTTCTAACGTTTTAGGAGCTGCAGCTCTGGGGGGTTTTGCTTGAATCTTGATTTTAACAAAAAGAATACATCTTCCGAATTGGTTTTAGCCTGAACTGTGTTTCACCAAATGGCGGCCTTTTATCTTCTTAGTTGGTAGAGAGTTTCTCCACTTTCTCGATCATGGTTTTGATTTTTGGTTGGTTGGCGCATGTTGGACTTTGGCCGTAGAAGAGAAGTTTTTCCTAAAAAGGGTTTTCTTCTAGTAACACAATACCGAAATCATCACACTTTTTCAGTATTGTGTAACGTAAAAATGCGGTCTTTTAGATTAGGTTATTTTTTACCTAACGGAACAAAAATCTTTTAACTATAGATTTTTAATGAATTTTATTTTTTATTTCAGGTATTATCATTAAATAGTGGAATGGAACGTGTGAAGCAACAACAGCAACAATTGGATCAGGAATTGGACTTCATTTTGGCACAACAGAAAGAGTTAGAAGATCTGATTACACCTTTGGAAAAGGAATTGAACGACGTTCCCATTACAGATTTAGATAGAAATCATACGTAAGCTTAAGATATATTTAGTTTAGAATAAATTATTTTAAGTTTCTTAATTTCAGTTATCAATTAGCGGAAAATATGGATACCCAACTGAAGCAAATGTCTGAAGATTTGAAAGAAATTATTGAACAATTGAACGAATCTAATAAAACACAAGAATTATCAAATCCTGTAAGTATAATTTATGAAATATCAATTTTCTGGGGAATTGAAATGAAAATTAATTTAGTAGTTTTGGCGTTACTATTGAATGGTTGCAAGGTTTTGAGTTTGCGGTTTTAGCATAATTTAAAGTTTACTTAAGTGTTCATACATATCAATTTTATTGACAAATGAATGATGCATGTGTTATATGGCATTTAATATAACCTTATGTAAACAGAAAATGACGTGAAGTACAGAACACTAGAATATGAATGACGTTGCTGCACATAAAATAGTTACCATTCTAGCCACAGTGGTGCTAACAACTTAAGAAGTTATCCCAATATTAAGGTGATTCTTACCGTGCGTATGCAACGAAATATATGACATTAAATTTATGATATAGTATATTTAATTCGAATTTAGAGCACGGGAAATCAAATATTTGCAAGCATTGTGTTGATCACGCGTATATCAATCGTTGCTGGGTGCACAATGCAGCTAATTACGTAAATCATGTATATTTGTTTTTCCGTGCTATATCTTGGAATTGAATGGACTATAGCGCTTCTGTTTTTTAGTTTATTTTTAGAATTATTTTTTTATTATGATGTTCTGAAAAGAGAACAGTATTTTGGGCAGATTTAAATTTAAATCTGTCTGAAATAATATTCCAACTTTTTAGAACACAATAAAATAAAATTAAGTTATTGAGAAATAAATACTTTCAAAAATTATCGGTACGCCACTGGCTTTGTATTTCTATTTTGACCGATTTTTAAATTTCGGAAAATAATCCTGGCCAAATTAAATCATATTTACCATAAATACATTCAAATTTATTATTCTGCTTAAAATCAAATAATTTATTCCGATAATATGTAATTATTTATATTTATTTTACAGATTACCCAGATTGGGAAGATACTTAATGCCCATATGAATTCATTGCAATGGGTTGATAGGAATACTGCGAAAATAACCACACATTTGGATCAGATTTCCAAGATGCATGATTTGAATAGGCGCAGTCATGAGCAGAATCTGCAGAGAACCTATGACTAAATGTTTTGTTTTGATAGCGATATGTAAAAAATTGTATTTTCTAATTAAATAAATAAGTTTAATATTATTCTTTTATTAAATACAACAAATGTGTGAACATCTTAATATGAAGGAAATGTGGTTAAGTTGAAACCAAAATAATTAATTTATTTGTATATCATAATAGCCAGCAAGTTACGCCATTGGTAGCTTAATGTGCCATCTATGAATAAGATAAGAATTGTGTAAGTTTGACTTATCTCATACAGAGGTCTATACTAATAATTTTAATATTTGTTGGTTGGTACAATTACATAATACTACCTATCTCTTTCCAACAACAGCATTCCTCTATACTTATCCTTGTCTGTATTGTAACACACTTTGGACACTCAATCGACGGGCTGTCAGCCGGACATTTTTAACCTTCATTACCTAATAATTTTAAGTGCAAAATGCTATCTAGGGCTTCAATTCTTTCAGGTAAAACCTAAATATACTATTAACAAACTCATATGTTGCTTGTAAAATAATAATTTTATTAAAATTATATTAATTGTTTTATGTATATAGTTTATGTAACATGGGGTACAGATATAATTCTGTTTTTATATTTTAGGCCAGCAATGCCGTGCCTTAGTAGCACTTGGTGCTAGGGCCACTGGTACAACTGCAGCTAGCAATGCTGCCGCTGGTGGTGATACCTCATCTACCGGAAACAGACCTGTAAGTATTTAAAATGTGATTACGATGTTATATAACTGGTTAATTTAATATTGTATATAAATTGTGATGTTTAAGACGATTAAAAGGTTTCATACATTTAGTAATACTTTTAATTAATTTTAGTTTTTAGAATTCTGTAGTTAATAGTTGTATTCCAAGAAATGTATTGTTTGATTTGCATTATATTTAACATTATTATTACTTTCAAAAATTGCTAGATGTTTCATATTATGCTAGATAGTCCCAGATTTAATATTGGGTTAGTTCTTATTTAAAAAATTGTTACAGAAATTTGAGAGGTTATTAGATCACAATGTTTTAGAGATCTTTAATTTTTATGTGCTACCGAGTCAAATACTGAACTTGTTTTAGTTTAGTCTAATTGGATTTAGGTGTTAGTCTTATATATTACATTATTAGAACGGCAAAACTGTAGTTGAGAGTTTCTTCAATTGTTTTTATTTTATTCTATGTGCAAGAGAGGGGGTTATTATTTTTAATGTTTTGTTCATAATTTTTTTCAACTAATGTTTTTATTGGGTTTATACAGGGTGAGTCAGAATTGACTTTTTAGTGCCCAAATATTGTGTTGCAGGGTGATACAAAATGATTGTTCAAAAATGATACATTAATCTATTTCTTATATATTATTATTATATGAGTCTTATTGGCTTTTGTTTCTAATATACACCCTGTATAATTGTTAAAACCTTCAAATATAATCTTTTGAGAAGCATGTGAATAAGTTTTATGATGCACAACATTTTAAACATTCTATCCAAATATCGTGGATAGTAGGAGTTTTTCAGTTTAATAAATAAATAAAAAAAGTATTTTAGTTTATACAGGATGGTTCATAAACCAAAAGTTTATTTGAAATTGTTTCAATTTGTTGAGTATGAGACTTGAACAGTCTGGACTATGTTACTGGATTTGCTCATTGATAGAGTAGAGATAATTGTAATTGGTAATAGATTTTGCTGGTGGAGGTGTAGTTGGTGCATCAGCGGCTAATTTATTATAGGTGTTTTTTTTTTAATTTTTTTTTTATAATATTGCAGAGTTCCGATTGGTTCCGGTATAAGTTCTTGCACTCTTTTTCTTCTTTTTTTGGCAAGCATATTGAGGTTAGCGTGCTTTAACTAATTTTGCAGTCATTTACTTTGCTCGGTTGTTCATGTCGTTGGCTACGTCCACCAAGAACATGTGCGCCTCGTGCGCGACTTGCGGGTCGAAGATGTACTGCGGATTCTTTATCATCATCATCATCATCAGGTCTGTTATTACACGTAAAACTAATGGATGACGTCGTAGCTGGTGGTATCTCGATTTGTTTCTGCATCTATCTGGAAGGCGTTTACCAGATAGGTCAGATGTCCCGTGATATCTGAGGGATCGTCGGGGTGATGTGTAACGGTAATTAGCCCGTTCTCATTGGCTATGGTGCCGCCGTACTGGTGATTACGCAGAACCGCAGCCGTTTGGGGTTCGTCCGGTATATGAGCCTGGACATGTCCCATGAGGGTATGGGGTGCTGCCTGTGGCCATCTGGTTGGGGACCGTGGTGGTATGGTCACCCAAATGACGTGGTTCTGTCATCATCAGAGACTGTTTGCTTGAGTTCTTAAGAGCGTCTCTGTTGCCTAGTCTTTCTTTTCTCGGGTTGTGTGTTGCGGGAACGCGAAGGCACTATACTCTTTGACGCCCCACGTTGGGCTGCATTCCCCCAGGTGCTAGGGGTGTGGCCGTGTGTGTCTTCGAGAGTCGTTGTATTCTTGTGAAGGAGGCTCTCGTGCGCGATATGGAGTGTTTATATCGGTGCTTGGTTTGTTTGTTGTTTAAAAAAGCGTAAATTTGTGTCGAGTGTAAAGTATTTGAGATAAAATTCGGGATCCAACTCTGGATTGCTACTTTGCTAAGCTAACGCTCTATCACTGAGCTATCTCATCTTTGGTTTTGTTCATTTGTCATATTTTCTGGGTCTATTGCTTAGGACAACTTTATTGGCGTTTTGGACTTCTGAACGAGTCTGTTTAATAATCTGATCCAAAGATATCACAAGAAACCACAGTCACACCACACCCACTTCAGGTATAAGTTTGCATGAAAGTTAGATATAATTATAGTTGGTCTGTCTTTTTAACAGTTTGGTCTGGTAGTGGAGAGGGCGAAATCAAAATTTTGCTATTGCGTTGTATTATAACTTTCTATATATTTCAGGTAAGATTAGAACCCGGCAAAGTCCGCATGGGCTTCATTCCCGAAGAATGGTTCAATCTATTCTACAAGAAGACCGGTGTCACCGGCCCATACATGTTGGGTGTAACTGTAAGCACATACTTGGTCAGCAAAGAAATTTTCGTGATGGAGCACGAATACTATTCCGGTATTTCCCTCCTCATCATGTGCATTATTGGTGCAAAAAAATTAGGACCAGCCATTGCCCAAGCTTTGGACAAAGAAATTGATGTAAGTGAAACTATTCGTTAAATGATCTTTTAATTTAATCGGTTATTATTTCTAGGAATATGAAAAAGCATGGAATGAAGGCCGCGTAAACGAAAAGAAGACCCTCGAAGAGCAAATCGCCGATGAAGAAAAAATGCAATGGAGCGCCGAAGGTCAAAACATGTTGATTCAAGCCAAACGTGAAAACGTTCAATTACAACTTGAAGCTGCATACCGTGATCGTGTAATGACTGCCTACCAAGAAGTCAAGAAACGTCTTGACTACCAAGTTGAAAAGCAAGACATCGAACGTCGCATTGCTCAAAAGAACTTGGTCAATTGGGTTGTAAACAAAGTAAAGAGCTCCATCACTCCTGATCAAGAAAAGGCAAATATTGATAAGTGCATTTCCGATTTGGGTGTATTGGCTAAGGCTTAAATTAATTATGAGGGATATTAATGTAAATTAAAACAGAAATAGTGTCGATAGAGGATTCATTTTTTACACAGTATGTTTACCATCTTACGTTTATATTGAGTTATACATTGAATTATAAGATCTACTAAATTTTTACTTATATGTATATTATGTATTTTGTTTTTCAAATACCTGGATTATTAAAGTGAATAAAATCCCTTCTTTATTTTTAAATTATTAGTGATTAATTAAATAAATTGATAAAAACTTATTTCTTTCTTTAAAATATTGTATAATCAGTCGTAATGTATAAGGCAGTCTTGATTTCAAGGAGAAGCAAGTAATTTAATACATAAGTGGGGTGAAATGGTAGATGAGCAGGCGGTGTGATTTGCGACTTGATGTACGCTCGAAGGTAGACGTAGGTCGTTGTGTTGTATAAGCAACTTCGAAGTGTACTTGTTCTGCGAGTCTACTAACTTTGCTGCTTAGAGATTTATCTGATATAAAAGTTTTGCTTTACTGAGACTGAAATGTGGCGTGAAGCGTTTTAAGTTTCTCAATGTGCGGGAACAGATTTTTGTGGCGTAGGTTCGATTTTGGTGCGTTCTCTGTGTGGCCAAATTTGGTGTATTACTCCATTCGCCAGTTGGGAGACCTATTTGACGTTGGCTAGAGTTAAATGTACAATTAAAAATGCTTTGGGCTTAAGGGCTAATAGTTGTAGAAGTTTGTACTAAGCTCTAAGCAGGAGTACAACCTGCTTGGTGCAATATTTTTTTGTTGCTCTGGAGATCTATAGAGATGCGGATGTTATAATTTGTTTTTTAGTATCTGTATATTTATCTCTTCTCCAGGAGGCTAGAAATAGCGGTACTAATACGGTTTTGATAGGAATTTGGGGTTGTTTTGGTAACTTCAGGCAGTTATGGTGGAGTATGTTTAGGTATTTTATGGGTAATAAAATGCTTCTAAGGTTTTGCTTGATTTGCTCCGTGTTGTGAACTTTGGTACAAATGATATTGGCGGTGGAGACTGACTCTGGAATTTTGTAGTATCACCGGTTTGGCTCAACCGTCATAGATCTAGAAGTCGTTTTTGGATGTTTTTCTTAATGATTGTAATTAGAGTTTATGAGATTTAATAAATATTGTTTCCAACTTTTTGCAATATTAAGTGTGCTTACTAGGAATAGTCCATCTGAATGCATCAAGACACACATCAGATGAGTCAGGCAGGGAGTTGGCATGTCCAGATTTGTTGTTAGTTCGACTTTCAATCGGTATGAATCAGTTGCAAGTTGCCTTTTAAGTTGGAAGTTTTTGCGTGAAGCGGTTGCTAATTTTGTGGCCACCTTTGGGAGCGTTTGAAGGGTTTACTGGAGACGGAAATTCTGTTCTAACAAACTAGCGCACTATATCGAATTGGAATTGTGTTCTTTAATAGGGTTATATTACACTGTTTACTTTTAATCCTTTTCTGGGAAATTATATAAGCTTTCTAATGTTATTTTGATGGTCACTTTTGGTAATGGTACTACGATTTACCCGGATAATGCGGGTTGACGTTGTGCACTGTTGTTTTGGTTGGGAATGTCTATATTGGTGTTGTTCTTAAGAAGTACGTCTAAGATGTGCACTAAATTAGATCGGCCGGGTCAAGTTGTGGAGCTGACTTTAGATTGCCGATGTGGGTGGTTTTCTGCTTAGTGGCAGTTTTCAAATAGTAATGATCAGCCTTTTTAGCTCCATCTACTTGCTGCTTCTTAAGCTCTAGATGTGGCGATATTAGCTTCTAATAGGGCTTTATTTGGGAAGAGATTGGTGGCGCCTAATTTGTAATTTGGAACGTGTATATAGGTAGGTGGCTTTTTTGTTTTGTGTTGCGTTCTTCTATGGAGTTAGCCTAAGGTTGGTATGTGGCTATCGTTGGGTGGTGGCGCTTCCACTCGGCCGTAGCGTCTTGTATGCTTCTAGTAACCGAGCTACGCCCAATGTCTTGACTTTTAATTGTTGTGTTGTGAGCTTTGGTTTAGCTTTGACATTTATGCTACAACCCGTTTTTAAACTGATTGGCAAGCATGTTGGCTTCTTCTATGCCATAGTATTGGGATTTATACAACATTTTTAATGATTCAGGCAATGACGTAATACTCCTATTTGTTAACGAAACTATTTATTGTTTTATTTAAACAGAAACCATATCATGAGCGGTCAAAGATACTCGCTAATCTTTGACCCAATATTTTAATAGTCTAATTTTTTTTATAAAAAGGTTTGCTTGGCAAAGTTGTATTACCAGACAAATTCTACGTACAGCAAGCCCAACTAAAAGCAAGTTACGTTGGAAATACAACGACCAAGATCACCCCAACGACAAGTCTACAACTGCAAACTTTTCAACTGTCCTGAGTGACCTCACGACTCTACGTGTGTACCAGAAGTAACTCTTACTTACTTTATAGCACACTGAGGTTGGAAACTTTAATCAATTATTTTTGATTAATAATCTTTGAGATTAGCAACTTAGAACGGCTTTATTGACTCCTGGACTTGTGATGGGTGGGATTTTTACTTTCTATAACCTCAAACTATAATAAAATACACATTTACCTTTTGTATTTTTATTAAAAAAGCATCAAACACAAAAGGTTAGCTATTACTTGGTCAACAATGACAACTATAACTGCACACTTGTCTACTGCTTTAAGTTTCTATGTGATTTCCGATGTACAGAAAATTCCCATCTGATGCAACATCTGAAACCACTTTATAGTAAATTAAAGCTGGAAATTTTAACACACCATTTTTGAGTCATAATCTCTAAAATATGCAATCAAAAGCGGCTGTACCGACTCCTGAACTTGAGACTACAATTATCTCTGGTTTAGGATGCTTCATCATCAATCATCATCATTATTAGCCACTTTGTACGCCACTGCTGTAGCCTATTTTCTGCCTGTAATACCAGCAACTTACATTACTAGTGGGCCTACAGTTTTAAGTAGATTTCGAACCACTGAAGAGATTATTATTAATCTACTCCGGACCAGTGAAGTAATGAAACGTTTTTAATAGCGAGCGGAAACTAATACATTTAGTAGTTTTTATTGCATTTGAGTTTAGGTACAGTATTCCCACTATAACTTGGTCTATGGAATGTGTAAAATGTAAGTTTTTTGGATGCTACAATGCGCAAAGGCATGAGTGCAACAGAACAAACAATAATTGTGTGTGGTCAATTTATGGTTGGGGTAGTGTAGCTCTTTTCACGTTTGCTTTTCGAACGCATATTGTTACTAGAAAAACATTGCAATAAGCGTGTTAGTGTTAATGAATTTTGCGTCAAAAAATTAAATTTTGTTTTTATAGCTCAGTAGATAACATATAAAACTTCCCTCGTATTTAGCATTCATTTTTAAATTTGGCACTTTTTCTAGAGTCACCTTGTATATGTTGAAGAGTTTGTCGATATTAAAGGTAGGTAGAGTTGTTGTTTCAGATATTTTAAACAAAAATCTTTATTTTTTACATCGAACTTTTGTTCATATTTTTTAATTTCTAGAAGGTTTCTATGTAGTGCTCGTTTGGGAATAAACAAATAACTAATTTGTTTATTATCTTATGTCAATACTAATTATTTTTAAACGATAACGTATTGATAAGATAAGATGATATAGTATCATTCAATTATTTTATTATTATTTGCAAGAAAATTCAGTGTATAACAAATAAATATAGGTAAGTTTTTATATTTTATTAGCGTTTTTTGTAGAAGTTTTGATATTTTCTTCTAAAATTTTTATAATATTTCAAACAATATTACTTATCTAATTTTTATTTCTTTGCAAAAAGTAATATTGTGAATTATTGAAAAATAATTTGATTTTACTTAAATTTATATTGCTTTCAAATTTTGTAAATTAAAAATATATATTTTTGGTGATGCTTTATTTGACTGATTGTTGATGTTTAAATATGTGCAATGATATGGTAGATGCTTTGTTTAGGAATATTATTATTGTTATCGAATTTAAATATTTGACGTGATTAAATAAATTATATTTTTTCTCTAATAATAAATTGGTGTTCTTAACTTGTTTGAAAATATTAACAGTTAATTTGAAATATCAATAAATTGAGTGCAGTTGCCAGATGTAATTACAACTTCTCACTTCTCAGCTTCTATTTGCAAAATAGAGCATCTTATTTGCTACAATAAATTGTATTTTTGGTTTTGCCCTTAGATTTTGATTATAAAAGGTTTTTGTTTAGTAATTTTGTCTTTTATGTGTCACTAGTAAGTAGCTTTATGGAAGGGATTTTCAATACCAGAAGCATTGATTCTTAGACAGATATAGATTATAGTTCTATAAAATTATTAGGTTAAGTGGAACGTTGCATTAGTCATATAGTCTGTTGCCCACCCTGCACAGTTTTAGCAATATACATCGTGATACTGTGCTCATAATTTTCACTTGCTCATTGTCTGCTTTTTTCTAATGTACTTGATTTACAGCATCTTTTGCCAGTGATATTTAACATTAGTTATTTTCTGCAATCTATTAATAGTAGCAATCAGTCATTTATCAATTTTTGGCTTTTTCTTCTTTTAATTGAGGAAGATGTATTAAACAGTATTGAGTCGAGCGCTAATTGTTGTTGACAAACGACGAGTTCTTCTGCAATAGAACTTAACACTTACTGTCTAGCATCACATTAAGAAATGTTAGGTGTTACCTTACTGCCCAGCAAACTTACTCGTTCTTGCTAAACACCTACGTATTTATTGGTCTACACCGTGTACTAGTGTACTAGATATTACAACTAACAGGCAGAACGACCTAGAACAAGAACAAAAATTGCCAAAAAAATGTTTTTCAAAGATCACCCATCAGCGTCGAAAAGGAGAACATATTGCTATTTACGGATGCAAAACTTAATAAGAGTACAAAAAAGGGAAATAAAGACTGGTTTGCCAACTAAATGCGTTAGCTGTTAAAACAATTGATCAAAACCCGGCTGTACAAAAAAACGTAAGAAAAGCTCTCCAGTCAGCAATATGGTTTTAGAAAAGGCAAATAAACAATAGATGCCATGAGCAAAACTAAAAGAATTTTGAAAAATATCAAGAAAAAGTCATACAGTAGCACAAAATTTTGCCTTCTGTCAGATTTTGCAATATATACAAAAAACTATACAATTACTTTCTTAACATAATAAACAATTATGTTAGGGAAAAGTTAAACTTAATCGAAGAAAATAAAATAGTGGTTAACTGTAGTGTATTGCAATGTTTAGTAATAGGTCCGGTTCTTTGAAATTTTTTATACAACCAGGTACTAACAATTAACACCAAGAAAGATTTTTTTTTACTTTGTTGGCACCGTAGTCACTAAATAAACCACACAATTGAGGATATAACCAGGCTTTAAGAATAGGACTTAATCTATCCAACAAAAAGCCATAACTGGTAATTTTATAAGACAGAAAAGATTTCTTCTTTATCTTGATTGTAACTTCATAACTGAAGTACCGTGACGTTACTGATATATTCTAGTTGTTTGGTAGACCCGGGTTTTCCATTGTTGTCGGTCTACTGCTTCTTTGAGACTGGTGTGTATTGATTGTCCTGTAAAGTTCTTAACTTGTTCCAACCAGCGCGTCGGAGATTTTCCTCTCGCCCTTTTACTTTCGATTTCTCCATGAGTTATTAGTTTTTTGAGGTTATCCTGTTCCCTCCTTGCGATGTGGCCAAAGTACTTTAATACCAAGTTTGTTAAGTATTAATGTATTGGTTCTGCGTTCCGTCCATGGGATGCAGTATGTTTCTCCAGCACCACATTTTGAAGGCGTCTATTCAGTGTATGTCTGACGTTTTTATGGTCCATTATTCTATGCCGTATGAGAATATGAAGAAGACTAAAGTTCTGACTAAGGTCATTTTGGTATTGTTGGTGATTTGTCTGTTTCTCCAGATCTTTGCTAAATTTGTCATTGCCGCCCGTGCAATTGCGATGCGTTTCATAATTTTAGGTTTGCATCTTCCTTGATTGGTAATTAGCAACTCTAGGTATGTGAAGTTTTTGACAGTTTTAATTTAAGTTTGATTTGTAAGTTGTAGTGTGTTGGCTCTGTGCACTACCATGAGTTTGATTTTGTCTATATTGATTTGTAGCCTCACTTTAAGACTCTCATGTGTGACCGACTCCAGTAGAGCAATTATTTTGTTTTCGTTCTTGGCTATTAAGGTGGTATCGGCGGCATATCTTAAATTGCTTATTTTTTTACCGTTGATTGCGACCCTTCCTTCAAAGTTCTCTAGTGCTCGTCTTATTATGTGTTCTCCGTATGCGTTGAAGAGTCTAAGTGTTCTAAAGCGGCTCAAAGTTATTTGTTTAAGTTTAACGATGGCTTTGCTGCTGGTGTATAACTTAGGTGATTTGGAACTCTCATTTCCTTCAGTGTTGCCCAGAAATCATTCCATCTTACGCAATCGAATGCTTTGCTATAATTCACAAAGCATAAGAGCATAGGCGCATTGAACTCTTTTGATTTTTCTACTAGTTGTTGTGTGTTAAATATCTGATCTTTTGTGCATTGACCTTTTACAAATCCTGTATGTTTAGTAGTAGTAGTATTTGCAATTCCAAATATTCTTTTAGCTTTTGGTCAATTATTTGCAGTAAACTCTTACTTCCGGGTGCTATTAGGGATATTGTCCGGTAGTTTTTGCACTTTTTTGTGGATTGGGGCTACTATTGATGTACGCCAGTCCTTGGGCCAATGGCCACTCTGCCAGATATTGTTGCGTATTATTTCCACACCGGTTTCTCCCAACAGCTTCAACATTTCGGCAGTGATGTTGTGGTGATTTGTTCATTTTCAGGTGTTTTATAGCTTTCTCTATCTCCGTTCTCAGTATGTTATGTTTCTGCTCAGTTACCATATTTATGAGTTGTTCGGTTGTTATCATTAGCTTGTCTTTGTATAGTTCTTTGCAGTATTGCTTCCATTTTTCTGCGACTTTATTGCCTTCCCATAGTGTTTTTCCGTTTTTATCTTCTATGGTAAGTGTTTTTGGTTTACAGAGGTAGAAATTGAAGTTTATATAGTAATCATTACTTTTAAACCAAGTATTCAATATTTAAGAGTTTTTTTGAGCAGGCATGACAATCAGAGAGAGCACCTGAAATGGACAAAATTAAAAAAGCGTTTATTGCGCTGACAGGGCTTATGCTCAACGTAGACGGACCAAAATTTAGCAAAAAAAGACTACTGTGCTCAGTCGTACGCAAATAGTCTATTGTAAAAGAAGTGTCCACAAGGGTTTTACTAAATCTGGGTATCGCGGTGCTTTAGAAAATTTAAAGCACCTGCGGCACGAGCTGTTCTATATTGAGCATGGTCTAAGTTTAGGCAGAGGTTTCTACTGCACAATGTCTTGCAGTGGCATCCACTCAGAAGTTTCTTTGTTTTGCGCACAAGTAATCCTCTTGCGGTACGGCCGAGTCTATCCGAGTAAGTGGATGTCACTGGCCAACTTTTTTCTGCTTTTCTGAGAATGTTTACAAATCCAGTATGCAATGGTTTGTCTATGTAAAATGTTTTTGTTTCAGCGGTTTCTGCTTAACTTTGTTTTTCTTAGCGGAAGTGATAATGTTGGAGATACGGGTGTGAACCACGCGTATTATGCTGTGGACTATGTTGGGCTAAGCTGAATGTTCTGTTTGAAGAGATACTTTTTGGTTTTTTGAGTGCAACACATTGCTTCTTCTGTCACGTTTGGTGACGTAGGCAGTAAAGCGGTTTCTGTCAGGTTCGTTGTCTTTGAGTATGTCTCTAATGGTAGCAACTGCAGTTAACAACATGCCGAAGCATTTTGTTTTTTTGTGGTATCAAGTACTTGATACTAACTATTTCATAAATGTGGATCTTTTTAGTTGCACAAGATTACTTTTGACCTTTTTTAAGACTACGTACTGGATTTCAGGTTTAAGATTTAGAATTTTTTTAAACTCCGGGGTAGTTTTGCAAACGCTTGGATCTGCAGTTGCCATGACAGCAACTTGATTGCATTCTACATGCCGATGGTTTTATTGTATTGAGTATAAAGTGGGCTTGATCTTGATTGACTACACTGGCAAAGGCTAGTTTTAGGTTATAATGTAGTAATTCTAGACTACTCGTAATGTAACATTTTTGAGTCATCACGGATTTGGGTTGATTATGTGACTCAAGTGACTTTTTGGTTAGTAGTTGGCGGTAAGTACGCCGATGCGGCCAATTGGCTAAATTAGGTTTATATGGACGTGGAGGTACCATTCCATTTAATACTCCACGTTGGGTTTTATTTGTTACAGACTTGCGTCCGCAATGAATTGCGGTGGTGGCTGGTCTAGACCCCAGAGCGATAAAATGACTCCCGAGGATAGTTTCCAAAACGTCGAAAATCGTTGTGCGGTAACATAGCATTTTTAAACTAATTGTTTTGACTAACGCTCACACACACAGAGAGCTTCAGGCGCGCTCACCAAAAGCGATACTAACTCACCCACATCTACTAATAGTTGTTGCCCCAACTTTTAAAGATGAGCTTCCGGTTCTAATTAGTTTCATCAAACGGAAGTAGTTTATGGCCATGTCTGAGTCAAGTGTACGAAACAAAAATTTGATTATGCTCAAACTACTGAAAATGCCTTTCTCTACATGAGTCCTGATCTTGTGAATTTTTTTAGATTTTTCTAATAATTTAAAACAAAATGAATTTTTTGAATTTTTTACATTTTTTTATCGTTAGTAGCTTCTTAGAGTTGCAGCATTTTTAGAAAAAAAATGTACATTTCAAATTTAAGAAAAAAAAAATACCCGTCATCTTTCTTTAAAAAAAATGTTTTTTTAAATTTTGCAAAATTTACTTATTACTCAAAAATGGTTTATTGAAAAATCTAAAAAAAAATTACATGATCCGGACTATGTAGAGAAAGGCATTTTCAGTGGTTTGAGCAAAACCTAATTTTTGTTTCGTACACTTGACTCAGACTTGGTTTTATTTTCTAGCGTTCTTTCTTGTAATTGAATAAATTAAAGCAATTATTACAAAGTTGGCAGTGGTTAGGTTAGGTTAGGTTAGGTTAGGTTAGCTTTGCAAAGCTACTGCAGACAATTTTTTTTGTTAACATGTATTTAATGTTGATAGTGCGATCTTTGTTTAGTGCTTTCTGAAGCTGAGAACATGTAAGTTTTTTTTTAGTTCTTTTTTAATAGTTTTTGTTTTGTTTTTTATGATTTTGTTATATGCTGTAAGACTGGTTCAGTATGAGGTTCAATTACTATTTTTCTTCTTGGTCTTGTTGAACAATTTTCTAATAGTCGCCCTTGTTCTTTCAAGTTTTTTTTTGGTAATATGCTTGTCAGTACTTGGGCAGCTTTTTTCAAAAGCTGTTTTGGTGCAGTTAACAAACGAGTCTTTTTAAACTTAGGCCTAGTTTGTTGTTTTATTTTTGCACTTAGTTGCAATTGTTTATGAACTGCAAGTAGCCTAAGTGGTGGTTGCTGTTTGCATTGAGAAAGAAATTACTTTGCCATGTATTATTAGGTTAGGTTAGGTTATAGAGAGGGAATGAGGCATGCGTATGTTACGGTGAACTTAGAATGTGCCCAAGATCTTGTCTTGAAAAAGGTTGGCAAGGGGTGGAACAGGTAAAGGACAAGAAAGACGGTGGATCCCCCAAGGTCTTATAAGTGCAGGCGGATTGGCCACAGAGCGGTCAAGTGTAAGGAAAAAGAAGGCAACAAAATCTGCCACAATTATGGAGGGACATCTACGGATGACAGTGCCAAAATAAAAAAGAGTGCTACTTGTGCAAAAACAAAGGCACAGAGCATGGAAGCATAAAACGTCTAAGGTACAAAAATATCTGCGCTAAGCTGAGGACAAAAAGAATGCTTACAAATAAAAATGAGGGTGCTTTAGAGTAATCTGGGAAGAGGCAAAGAAGGCGATGAACTTTCTGTCCAGATCACTGCTGAAGGAAAACATTGACATTATAATTGCGGAGCCAAACAAAGCTGCGGTCCAAAACTCAAAGTGTATAACCGACGTAGAATCAATGTTGTCATGCTAGTCAAGAAAGGTCTGAAAATAACGTATTACAACCAAACCGAAAGAGGCTTTGCATGGATAGAGGTAAGAGACTACGTCATCTACGGATGCTACTTCTTACCCAACAGGCCACCGGAAGATTTTAACGACTTCCTGCACAGACTAGGCAACAACATCAGAGGTCATGGACGCAGCATGTAATTGTTTTTGGAGATTTGAACTTCAAAGCCATGCTATGGAACGCCAACATTAATGACAGCAGGGGCACAGGGGCAAAAAGGTTTCTGGATTGGATAAGCTCAGTTTATAGCGGCAAACGTCGGAAACAAGCCGACCTTTGTCGCATCTCCGAGTGGAGGGTAAGTGACGAAGTGAACTTCAGCCTACACAGAAACATCTACTTTACAAAGCTAGGGACAAGTAGGTGATGGAAAATAACGGAAAAGCAAATCCCAAAATTCTGTGAAGGGATACAAACGGAACTAGAACAAATTCCTAACCCAAATGCAAACGGCCTGATAAAAGCCATCAAAAGTGCAATGGACTTATCCTTTAGAAAGAAAGCAACTGCAAATTTAAACAGAGCTGTTTACTGGTAGTTTGAGCACCTAACCACGTTTAAAAAAGAGTGCAACAACGTAAACAGGAATAAGTCTTAGTCCAACAGGAAGAAGATTGATCAGCAGCAAAAATATCAATTGTGCAAAATCTTAAAGGATAAGACAGTGGAGTACAAAAAAGCAATAATGTCAGCAAAAAAAGAAACTTGAAAGAAGCTGCTAGATAAGGTAGAAAACAACGTGTGGAGTCTGGGGTATAGAATTGTTACGGACAACCGGGAAGTTGGTGTCCAGCTTGGAAATGAGAGGCAGATGGAAGCTCTTTTCAAAACACCCGTTGGTAAGATGGTCAACAGTTGTGGAAGAGAAGGTACCCTGCACCCTGCAGGAAGTACAAGAAGCGACCGCAAGTCTGGAACGAGGTGGTACCAGCGCTGGTCAGAATGGGAATGAGCAAAAGGTTTATTAAATTAACCCAATGTTACTTCTACATCAGGAAACCGCTTATAGAAAGAATAGGAAAAAAGATGTTGATCACGTGCGACGTGCCACAAGGTTCGATCTTGGGTCTTCTACTGTGGACCATATATTATAAAAATGTACTGAGAGTAGCCATGCCAAAAGGAACTACGCTGCTGTACTTTGCGGACGACACCTGCATATTACAACGGCGGAAGGGGAAGAAGAACTGGTGAGGGTGACCAACATGGCGGTGGAAAAGATTAAAGCGGAAATCAAGGGACTAGGGCTGGAGCTGTCCGGTGCTCAGGTGTGAATGAAAACTCTGAGATACTCCAAATACAAGGCCGATCCATTTACAAACTAAGTAGAAAGAAGGAGGATATAAAACAAATCAGCATGTCAAGAGGGGATTTAAAAAAAATGCAATTATAAAATAGAAAAAAGAATAGATACAGAATACCGGAACGGCGCGGCGGCGTGGACAAAGAGAATAGTTAAAAACTTCCCTGCGTGAACAACAAGGAAATTTGGATCCGTCGAATATTCCTGTGTCAACTTCTGAGCGGATACGGATGCTTTAGAACGTATTTAAAGAGATTTTACCATACAGACGGCGACAAATGTGTAACTTGCCAATTGAAAGACAACCTACAACATACTTTCTACGCTTGCCACAGATGGGCAGCAGCTAGAGAAAAGATGAAGAACGAGACAGGTGCGGTGTTGACTCCGGACAATATCGTTGAGTACATGCTGTTTGGTAAAGCGATGTGGTTCCGGGTAAAGAAAGTTGTTAAAAAAATGGTCTCCGCAAAGAAGGAGGAGAGAAAGAGAGCAAAATCAAAGTGACAAACTTGGGCGTTAGAGATAATGTCAGACCGTGTATTCTTGAAGATATGCGTTGCAATTTTGAGAATACAAAGATCACGCCAAGTGGTTAGGGAGTTTAGTAAATAAGAGCTCCACACTCAGGCTGGTAGAGCTTTCTTATACCACAATAATAATAAAAAAGTTAGGTTAGGTTAGGTTTAAATTTAGACCCAGTTTGTAGTTTTATTTTTGCACTTAGTTGCAATTCTCTTTGAACCGCAAATAGCTTAAGTGGTAGTTGCTGTTTGCATTGAGTTGGAAATTACTTTGTCAAGAATTATTAGGTTTTGAAGAGTACTACTCTTATAACTGCATGCTAGGAAATGAATTTGTTTTGCAGGTGATAATTATGACCTTTTAAAGTAGTAGTGCTTTTTAAGCTTCATGGTTTTAGTGTACTACGTTTAAATTTATATATCTGTTTTAGTTGCAGCAAATACATTTTTCTTGTCAATTCTACATGTCAAAAATAAATAATTGTTAGATTTTTAATTTTTTCAAAAACTGTCAAAAAGTAATTACTTAATTTGATTTCGATACTTTTTGCACATATCCAAAACTTATCACTGAACATTTTAACTTCAAACAAAATTAAAAAGCATTTCATAGTTTTTTTTTGTAAAATCATCTATTAGCATAGTTGACAATGTTGACATCAATATTTAATTTTATTTGAATTTTATTTAATAATTTTTTTTTGTTATAGCCAATATAACATCATGGTACTAACAATTACAGAAGCTGTTAGTAATTCAATTGACATTATTGAGGATTCACACCACTGCATAAATTGTGGTGCTTTAAACTACTGTCCAACTAAATTAAACCCTGCAGCCACTTCCGATTTCAAATACCACATTGATAAACTATTAGAAGTTTTAAAATCATCACATCAAAATGAATTTGAGTTTTTAAAACAAGAAGCATTACTAGAAATTGAAAATGTTAAAAACTACCAAAAACATAGCAACTTAATAATTGAAGCCATAAAAAATAGAGACTTGGAAGCAGTAACTAATTTAACTATAAATATTGATATTAATATGAAAGATAATTTAGAAAATACATTTTTACATTATGCTGCGCAATATGGTAATGCTGATGTGGTATTGTTTTTAATAAAATCAGGAGCGGATATTATTGCAAAAAATAATAATAAGGATATTCCATTACACATAGCATCTCAATTTAATAATGCAGCCATTGTTGGGTTGCTTTTTAAAAGAGGAGAACAGATTGATTTTGAAAATAAACTTAATTATACTGCTTTGCATTTAGCATGTAAGCATGGCAATATTGATGTTATTAAATTGTTACTTAATAGCAATGCAAACTATAAAATTAAAAATATTAATAATTTAACAGCAGTAATGTGTTGCGAAAAAGAAGATGCAATATTGGCTTATATGGGTATAGTAGATTTGAATAAATTAGAAAAAAAGTTTTTGTTATTTAAATCTATTAGACACAATTGGTTTAAAGCAGCTAAAGAAATAACTAATTCTGATATAAATATAAATTGTACAGACCAAGAAAGCAATACTCCTCTTCAAGTTGCTGTTAAATATGGTGCTAAAAATATTATTAATCTTTTAATTGATAGAGCTGATGTTAATCTTAAGAACAAAGAAAATAATTCCGCATTACATATAGCAGCTTCTATTGGGAGTTGCTATTCTATTGAAATGTTACTTCAATATGGAGCTAATATTAATGAAGAAGGTTGCGAAAAACGAACACCATTAATGTATGCTGCTTGGTATGGTCATATAGATATAATAAAATATCTTCTGGACAACAAAGCTGATATTGCAAGTACCGATATACACTCATCAACTGCGTTACATTTTGCAGCAAGTCATGGACAATATTATGCTGCTGAATTACTTTTGGAACGAGGTGCTTCAATAGATGCACGGAATAAACTTGGACAAACACCGCTTTATTTTGCAGCATTTTTTGGGCATATTAGAATGATTGAAATGTTATTGCATCAGAAAGCAGATGTTAATTCGGTATCAAATGATTATATAACGGCTTTACATGTTGCTAGTGCTAATAATTTTGCGATAGCTGTCGATATACTTTTAAAACATGGTGCAAATGCTAATTGTCGCGATAGAAATCAGTTTACACCTATAGATTTAGCACGTGGCAAAAATTATATTGATGTTATTAAAATATTTTATTTACACGAGCAACTTAATTTACAATATAAATTTGAAAATAGGAGTTAATTAAATTTGTAAATTATTAACCAACCATTTTTGTATACTTAGCAATTTTGTCTATTTTTATTCTATTTATATGTTTAGAATTCACTTTTATGTAATAACATAGAGCTGGCTGTGTTAGGTTAGGTTAAAATTGCCGATTTAAATATTTGTAGTTTAAATGCAACATTAATATGGAGTAAGTAAGCAAATTATTTGTAATATTTGTTAAATTAAATTAGGTTAGGTTAGTTTACTTTAGTTTAAATTAAGTTAGTTTACGTTAACTTAACAACCAGTTACTCTATGTTAGAAGCAGTATAAAAAGAAAAAAGCAGACTACTTTTTAAGATGAGCAAAATTAGAATGAATAGGCAAGTTATAAAAAACAAGAAAAAAGAAAAGCTAGCGCTGTACTTAGGCAAAATGTATGTATTTTTTATTTTCTTTAAACTTTATTGTATTTAATATATTTTTACAAACTGCTAATAGTAAACAAATCTTAATTATATTAACTACAAATTTAATTGAATAACAAAAATAAAACCAGAACTGGTGGCACTTGTAGTTTTTTTGTAAAAAAAAGCTAACAAAGTATGATACCAAAAAGCTGCACTTCAATCAAATGAGATTAAAATAAAAGTTGGCAAGAAAACCAGTCAAAATAGCAGAAGCAATTTCTTTGATTCTGTTTCACTTGGTCGTTGCAAGCAAAGCAAAGAAATGATGAGTTAAACTGCCAGTATGAGTAAAACTAAAATTCTTAAATTTATTTTTGAAGCAATTTGAAAACCAATTTGGTGACAAAATTAGCTAGCTTTTTTTGTCTTAAATTGGTAACAAATAATAGAAAACTAAACAAGAAAGAACTGCAAGTTTTAGAAAAATAAGATTGTAGGTGGTTGAGCATTTAGAATTGATTTTGTTATTTTTTAGTTTGTAAAAAGCAAAGTTTGCTAAGTTAAAAAATTACCAAAAAAAATGTTATGTATGTATGTATAAGAAAAAACTATATTAAAGTTATTTTTTCTGTTAAAATTGTTTTATTTGTTCTAAATTTGTAAAGTATTTATGCTTGGTAACAATTATAATTTTTTGAAATATAATTAATGTTATACCTGTTTTTAGTGTTTTTTTTTAATCTTTAAATTAATTATATGTATGTAGATTTAAACAAGGTTAGTACAACAAAATTTACAAAGTTTAGTAGAATTTTATAGATTTATACATTAGTCCAGTATAGCAGATATAGACTGAAAGTTTTTAAAGTGTTTTTACTTCTCATAAGTAGTCATAACATATGCAAGACGACTGCTATAAATGCTGTAGAGTTGGTAAAGAAACAAATAGAGTAAACAATAAAAATAAAATAGGTAAAATAAGTCCGTGAGTTTTTAAATATAACACAGGTTTTTTGATAAAAAATTATTTTATTTTTTAACGTAGTCTCTTTTGATCTAAATACACTTTGTCCAATGTTTTTTCAATTTTTATATCCCTTCTAAAAAATAAGATTTGTCGAGGTCATCAAAATAAGTATTTGTTTGTGGGATGATTTTATTTATCATTAGAGTCAAATCTCTTTCCACCGAACCATTTCTTCAGGTTTAGAATCAAGAAGTAATCACTCGGAGTTAAATTCGGAGAATATGACGGATGAAGGAGAAATTTGTAGTCTAATTAATGGATTTTTGCTATAGAAACTGCACCCTTGCATTGTCCTAGTAAAAAAACTTTTTTCTCGGCCAAATGCAATTGTTTCTTTTCAAACCTTCATTAAATTGACTAAATAAGTTAACATAATATTTGCCATTGATTGTTTTACCCTTGAAAGTAGTCAATGTGGATTATACTGCGTGCATCCCAAAAAACGGTCCCATGATTTTATTGGCTGACAAACCTACCTTAGCCTTCTTTGGCGTCGTTTTACCCCGAGAAACCCAATGTTTTGACTGCTGTTTGGCTTCTGGTGTATTGTGGGATCCACGTTTTATCCAAGGTTACGAAACGGCGCAAAAACTTGTCCATATTGCTGTTGAACAATGCTAAACACTTCTTCAAAGTTGTCACACGATTGAAAAACGCTCTACCTAAGAGATCATTTAAAAATGAAACCACTGAGCCATGTGAGATGCCCGTGCCTTTTACAATCTCTTGCACTTTCAATCTTTGATCGGCCAACACCATATTGTAAATTTTGTAATAACATATTATTACTACAACTTAAAACTCCCGCGCTACCTCATATTCTACCGGATGACCTGCGCGCGATCTTCCCCCACTTCAACAAATGAAGCCGGCGCTTGACGTTCCCCTGTTCCAAACGGACGAAGCGGCCCACAAGGTTTCCCACTCCATCTCCCACTCCAGTGACGTAGGACAGAGAACAGGGATTGGCGGAAGATGACAACAACAGACCCCACCACTCTAGAACTGGGTATAAAACTGCGAACCCAACACAAAAGCGGCAAAGCGGCAGTCTTTTCTCAGAGTCAGACCAGCTTCAATAGAAGCATAAATACGGTGAGCCCATGATATTAAAACTATAGAGATATGATCATCACCCGGACGCGTTTTGATACGTGTTGCGCACCGCGTCATCAAGAGAACCTGGCGCGAGAAACGTGCATGTATTTATATGTTAAATGTAGTTATAATATTATGATGGTGTATATTTTATTTATTTAAAGTAAAATAGAACAATAATTTACAATAATCTTAAGAAAATTGAATTACTGTAGTAAACAGAAACAACCGGCAGGTCTCGTTTTTGCGTCATCGGTCGCGTCATGTGACTGAAAAAGTGGGAGAAACCTGCGCTTGATCATATCTTACTGTTTTAGTATCATGCGGTGAGCCGAGCAGCGCGAACCACCACCTTACCCATATTATAGGAAGTTAAAGTGGTCAAAATTTGGCGCCCGAGCAAAATAGTTTCTTGATAACAAAATTAGGTTAGATTAGTTAGTTATCTCTTAGGATTTTTTTTTTAAATATTACTCAAATATAAAGTGTATATTTAATAGTTAAAAGTCCAAAATTTTAATATATTTTTTTTGAACATAGACGGAAAATACATTACAAAAATGCCTAAAAATACACGAGCAAAAAGGCTATCAATTACGATAGACAAACAATTAAATACACGTTTCGAATAGATAAATAATTTATCCAAAACGGAATTAAAAGCTGAAATGAGTATTTATAATCTCAACACAAATTTAGACACAGTAGAACAATGTAGAAAGGAACTGTTTGACTTTTTCATAACAGGCCGAAAACAAACGCCTGAAAAACCATCAGTTCCAGTACAAGAACCGAACATATACGACAAAGTACGGTCTTGGAACTTGCATTATAATGGTGATAATACTGCATTGTCTTTTCTTGAAAGGCTTGATGAGTTAAAGTAGGTAACAAAATTAAAGAAGAAACGTTGTTACTAGCCTTGCCAGAAATATTTGTAGGTAAAGCATTAATGTGGTACCGGAATTTCAATAAAAACTGGACAAAATGGTCCGACTTTTAAAAAGATTTTAAAATTTTCTTTTTTCCGTACAGACAACTTTCAAAGTTGGAAGATGAAATTAGAAATCGCACTCAGCACAGAACAGAAAATGCAAAAAATTACATCAACGAATTATACACGTTGATACGCAGACACGGCGGCTTTACAGAGGAAAGTACTATGGAACGCATTTATACAAATCTGCTACCAACCTATAGACAATACATAAAATGAGCCGAAGTGGATAACTTATTTCAATTAATGGAACAAACTAATGAGTTTGAGGCATTACAAAAGGAATTATCTGGTTTTAATCCAAAACCTAAATTCAATACTCAAAACTCAAGTTCAACTACAACTTAAAACTCCCGCGCTACCTCATATTCTACCGGATGAGCTGCGCGCGATCTTCCCCCACTTCAACAAATGAAGCCGGCGCGTGACGTTTCCCTACTCCAAACGGACGAAGCGGCGTACAAGGTTTCCCACTCCATCTCCTACTCCAGTGACGTAGGACAGAGAACAGGGATTGGCGGAAGACATGATACTAAAACAGTACGATATGATCAAGCGCAGGTTTCTCCCACTCTTTCAGTCACATGACGCGGCCAATGACGCAAAAAAGAGACCTGCCGACAGTTTCTGTTTACTACAGTAATTCAATTTTCTTAAGATTATTGTAAATTATTGTTCTATTTTACTTTAAATAAATAAAATATACACCATCATAATATTATAACTACATTTAACATATAAATACATGCACGTTTCTCGCGTCAGGTTCTCTTGATGACGCGGTGCGCAACACGTACCAAAACGCGTCCGGGTGATGATCATATCTCTATAGTTTTAATATCATGGGCGGAAGATGACAACAGCAGCACACACACACTTCCGAGGTTGCATATCACCATAAAACACCCACACAGCTGTCTAACATCGACTCCTGGAAATTGTTACGGTCCGATATTATTTTTAACGATTCCCCGGGCCGGTAACAAATGACGCCCAACTAGAGGGCAGAATCTGAAGCAAGCAAGCTTCATAAAACACGACACCCTGAGAAGAGAAAAGAAGTAGAAGATCATGGCTCCTCCGGGACGCAACATGAGAAGACGTGCACGCACGGTACGGCCGCGGCACACGAGCCCCGACAGAGACGTATATTATACAGATGAGCTTGGTCGTCAACAAATAAAAATTATCTACGACCAGACATATCCTGAAAGAGACTTTGACAGTTGGCTCCATACACCGCACGGATGCCTGTGGGGTTATACAGTAACCACCCCCAAGCAGGTTAATCATCGAGTCGAGACCCCTGTCGACATGCAGGCTGTGAATCAAGTCAGCCTTGCACTACGTTCAAAAACTGACGTGACTAACATCATTCGGATGGAATGGGTATGTGAACGGATGGTTCAAGTAGATACAGGTTTGGCAAACACACAATTGCTAGACGAAATTAATGCAGAATGTGGAAAGGTATTTGAGACATTCTTAGACCGCAACCGCTTTTGCGAACACGATGTAGCTGATGGTGCTAAAAGATACCTGATGAGTGTTACGAACACAATTATTCAGCACTACGCTATTATGGATGAAGCCGCAGAAATGGAAGCAGCACGTGAACAAATCCTGGAGGTTCCGGATCAATGCACAACCTGCCCCACCGACGCAAGCAAGCCCGTTAGCAATTTAACACCGGAAACTAAACAACACCTAACCACCTACCCGACGGAAAGTGTCGCCGATACTTGTGACAATGAGGAAGTCCTCGCACCGCTGCACTACGCTTGCGAAGTTACTGACGTAGATGCTGTGGCTTTTGAAGTGGCAGAAGTTGTACATTTAGAAGTGATACCGACGGAGACGGCGATTTACATCGTAGAGGACAGAAGTTGCTTCACAGCTGATGTCAATACACCTAACGTGATAGAAGATGAGGATATAACGAACGTGACCGAAGCAGATGTTCGTCAAGTTATGCACAACTTGGACACGGCGAGTGATACCCCTGCTGGAGACTTACCGTCGGCAGACAAATTCCAAGTGTTTAACCCTGGCAAAAAACAAACATGAACGAGGGGCAGAAGAGGATTAACGCAACACCTGGTGCTGATCATCACAAGAGTGCGAGCTACGTGTTTTTCCGGATAAAACAAAACTCAACCGGCAAGTTTAAACGCAACAAACAGTCAAGTGCATCACACCGTAAGCACAAAGGACACGATGAACAGTTTAGTGCGCTATATTATCGAAACGCGCAACGCGATAAACAAGTGAGTGCATTACATCGGCACAAGAGACGCGACAGACATTACCGTGGCCCACATCATCACCGCAAGCGACGAGCAGACCTTTTGCTAATAACATTATTGCAAATAAGTAGTGATCGCGCAAGGATGAACAATGACGAAATCGTACAAACAAAGTGTGTACCACCTAGTGAACGGTTGCAAAGACATATAGTGAAACCCATTGTGGACACTTTTACATTATTACCATTTCCCCATCAAATTCAGTGCAATAGACCAGACTATTATGTGATACCCGAAGAACGTGCCAAAGAACTTTTTTACATTTACTTCAAGAACTCTTAAAGTTCTTTCGCAAAAATAGTGGAGGATTGTTACGGCCACCAGGCGGCGCTGTCAACCAGTAGCACACGCGCCACCAAGCTGCATAAAAGAAATCCGTTTCTGGATTCTGCAGTCAGTCCAGCGGCAGCAACACACCAGTCTACATCGTCTGCTAGAGGCAGGAATACCGCCCTAGCACCCTTTGAACTTCTGAGAGCTGTCCCCCGCGTCTACCACAGACCTATACGTTACACGCGACGATCCCCGTCACGTACCACGGCAACCCCACGGCTGAGAATTAAGTCAAGACGAATCATAACGTACGACTGCACGTCATCCCCATATGACACTTGGCGCTCCCAGACGTACCATACCTGGGTACCATCACCGATATCACCTCCTGGCACTTCCGAGGTCGCATATCACCATAAAACACATAACTAAGCTGCAATAGACGTAGCAACCGGTCTCAAGACACAAGGCCACCCACCCAGCTGTCTAACATCGACTCCTGGAAATTGTTACGGTCCGAGATCATCTTCAACGATTCCCCGGGCCGGTAACACCAACACAAAAGCGGCAGTCTTTCTTCAGAGTCAGACCAGTTTCAATAGAAGCATAAATACGGTGAGCCGACCAGCGAACCCATACCCTACTGTCAACATTACTTGCCTAGATAGCACATACGTGTTTCCTGGCAATGTTTGAAAAATCTGTTTAATGTTAAACGCTTAGATGGCTCATTCGAGTCTCCCTTTAACATTAAACCTCTACTATCCTCTCATCACTAAGCATTGCTTGCCTAGATAGCACATACGTGTTTCCTGGCAATGTTTATTGATTTAGTCAATGTTGGATGCTTAGATGGCTCATCCGAGTCTCCTTCTAACATTGGATCGTACTCCCGCTTTCTAACCTCCACTTCGTTCAAAAGTAAACATTTTTGATATTATTAGTTCAGTTATTAGTTAGGATAGTTTAGTTTATTGAATAAACATATTATTATTGCAATCATGTTGCATGATTTGTCATCACCTCACCTTTCCCTCTTTATAGGAAGTTAAAGTGGTCATAATTTTTTTAATTGTTTTTGGTGTAGAAACCTCTACTAGGCGTCAAAAACGTTCGGCATTTTACGTGCTTGTACGGTCCCAACAAAATTCAGTAAACCACATTTTTACTATTGAAATTGAAAGAGCAGAGTTTTTATATTATTTATTAAACTTAACCTTTGTTTGAATGATGTTTAAAAAAATGATTAATGAGGACACAAAATTCCCTTTTATTTAATTTTCTCCTCAAATCACATGGTACAAACACAAACTAAATGACGCAGCTTGTTATAATTTTGACAGAAGTCAGCTGACATATGCCTCTTGATAGGAGTTGTGTTGCTTTTTCAGTTAAGAGACGGAAAATTCAAAAAGTCACAAACAAATTGACTTGCTCTTGTATACTGAGTGACATTTTTAAACAAAAAAAATTATAAAAGCAAAATTGTCGGCTTATGTAAAGATCGGTTTTTATAAAAAATAACAAATTGTTTTAACCGAAACCAATTCACCGTAATGAGATGTTATCTAGGCCCAAACTAAAGAAAGACAAAAACGTTTCAGGTAAAGAACCAAAAGCCAAATATAAACAAATTAAGCTTAAGACATTATGGTTGTAAGAAATTGTTTTATAAGTACCAGACAGTGGGATTAGTAAAAAAATTGACTTGAGATCATATAGACCACATCTTGTATTACCAAGGCCGTTGCGAGAAGTACGGCTGCCTGTGTCCAAAACATAAACATTTTGTAGCATATAAAGTAAAGCTTATGGGTGTTGCTAAGATAATTCAAAATTATTTTGAAACTTTTGAGACTCACCGAAAAGTATTCAAAGCGTACATTTCCTACAGTGCTTTGTCTTACAATTGAATATACTATCTAACTAGCCCCCTTCACCACATAATAAACTTAAAAAATTCTATAGACAAACATATGTTCAAAGATGTAATCACCAGCATATATACAACGTTTTAGTTAAGTTGGAAAATTGGAAAAATGTGTAGGATCTATATTAACAAAAGTTGGAGAACCTGTCCATAAAAACAGCTAAAACTTTAAGTCATTAACCGTCTTTTTTATGAGTTTTTTGTAATTTATTAAAAAAACATTGTTACTACTTTTGGGCTAAAAAACAGCATTTTTTGAAAACTTTAATCCAAAATTGCTTTTTTTGTTCAAATGTTAGACAAACACTATCTTTTAGTGTATTTTCTTTTTTTTTAACTTCTTTTACAAAACTTACATTTTTTATTACTTTTTGGTTTAAAAAGCATTTTCTATATTTTTTTTGTCAAACAGCATTTTTAATATTTTTTAGTATAAAATTGTCTTTTGTTTCATTTTTAAGCTGAAACAGTATTTTTATGAGTTTTCTGTAACTTTTTTGCACAATATCACATTTTGTTATTACTTTTTGTTTGAAAATGCAGTTTTTCTTAAGTTTTTATTCAGAAACAGCATTTTTTTAATACGTTTTAGTAAAAATTGCTTTTTTTAGTTTAATTTTTAGTCCAAAAACAGTCTTTTCTATAAGTTTTGTGTAACTACTATTTGCACAAAATAACTAATTGGTCTAAAAAGTTATCACTTTTTAGTCTAAAAAGAAAGTTTTACTCAAAAACAGCATTTTCTAAAAACATTTCAGTTCAAAATTATTTTTTTTGTTTTATTTTTAGTTGAAAACAGTATTTTTATGAGTTGTATATAACTTTTTTGCACAAAAACACATTTTTTAATTTTTAATTTAAATTTTTATTAAAAAACATTTATTATTAAAGTTTTTAGTCAGAAACTTTATGTTTTGAACACTATAATTCAAAATTGTTTTTTTTTTGTTTAATTTATTGTATTTACTGTATTTTTTTATGAGTTTTTTTATACAAAATCACATTTTTAATTACTTTTTGGTCTAGAAAGCATTTTTTATTAAATTTGTAGTAAAAAAAAAACTTTAATCCAAAATTGCATCTTTTGTTTAATTTTTCTTTAAAACAGTATTTTTTGTTCAGTTTTCTTTAACTTTCTCGCACAAAATTACATTATTTCATTAATTTTTTGTTTAAAAAGCATGTTCTATAAAGTTTTTAGTCAAAAATGTCATTTTCTTCAATCTCTTAATTTTTTTTTCAATTTGTACGTCTAACTTCCCTGCACTGCAATCCTTTCTTTCTATTGTGCACTATTAATTGTTACTTTTTTGGTAGATGCATTATTATAGTTATCAAAAGCAGGTTCAGTCCATTAAGCATTTCTGTAGTTTTTTTTTGCAAGTCCATTTCTAGGCTTCTTTTTTTCTTGTTTGCAATTAAGAACTAAGTCCTGTTATCTGCTTTGTAGCCTTACATTAATGCTAACGTCCAGCTTTTTATTCATCTTTTAGGTAGTCTGCCTTGAGGTTTTCTACTTTGGGATCTTTGCTCTTTACTTTATTTGGCAATTCTGTTTTAGTTCATTCTATCCACATGGTCTTCTATTGCTATCTTTGTGATTTGACCAATCTAGCTAGTATCTAGTTCTTCTTTAATAGTGTTTTCTAATATTATCACGTAGTTTACTGCTTTTATTGTTCTAAGACTTATTATTTCCGTGCTCCTCATTAGTCTTTTAATTTTAAATGTTTCTGCATTGGTTTTAGCGGCGTAGATTAGGATCAGCCGTTCACTAGTTTTATAGATTCTAACTTTGCCTTCTTACCTTGTATACTCTAATTCTTTGAAATACAGATTACCAAATGTGCTTCTAATTAAACAAGAAACTAACAACAATATATAACCACTATTGAGCCAGAGAGCTATCTACAAAACAAGTCTAAAATGATATTTTGATAAAGCAACTATCTATGCCACAGGAACAATAACTTGGTCACAGATACAAATTTACAAAAAGAATTATAAATTGTTTTAACTCAATAATCAATTCAAATACATTTTTGGCCACTATTCATTTGGCCGCTGTGTGTACTGCACACACCGCACAATATGTAGCGACGGCACTGTGTATTACCGTCCATAACTCAACATTTGCAGCAGCATTTGATTTTTTACAATAAATCAAGGTTTTGTTCTGAGATAATGAACAAAAAATTGAGGAGTATAGATGCAAAACCTTTATTCATTAATTTAGTTTTTTTTTTAAAAGACACAAATATGTAATAACACCAGAACTAAACCAGACAGATGTATGATTTTTGTTTTAGAGTGAAGTGTGTTACAGTGGGATTTTACCAATTATGCGGCCAATTAAGTTTCAGTTACCTTGATGAACAAAAATCTTGCATTAACAAGTTTTCACAAAAATGTGGAGAATGCCGGTTGCATCTACACCCCTCATTTGCTTATAAAAGTAGCTTTTTAAATTTTTTTGATATGTTGATTAAGTTCTGCAACTTTATTTAAAGCCCTACTTAAAACAACTAGATTTTTTTTAACAATTACTTAAATAAATAAAGATTTCTACATTAACCTGTCACTATAGCTAATTAGATTTTTAAATTTATTGTCTGAAATATGATGAAGAGAAAACTAACAAACTTAGCAAATCTTTTACAAACATAATTGGTTTTCTTTAATAAATTGGAAGTTGCTTGAGAAGCAAGTAGATCTAAACCACCATGAGTAGTTCAACGCATTATTAGTTAAAAAATCTATTGTTTATTTTTTTTTACATTATAACTAAATATTACTTTTTAATAGACAAAAGATTTTGCCAAATTTGGTAGCAATTTCCATTTTAGTCAGTATAGTTTAAAAAACGTGTAAAGCTAAGATACTAAATATTTTATCTTCTATAAACAATTTGCACAATACGACTTTAGGTAAGTTATAAATATACTGCTTTATCAATCTACTAAAAGATAGTTTAATTTTTGTTATTGCAATTTTAGTCGGCATATAATAAAGCCACAAAGAAAACCAAAACAAAATTGCGGAGAAGATAATTTGCAAACGTTTAAGACGCTAAAATGTTTTTGTTTCCAAAAAGCCTTAATTAAAGACCGTACTGGAAACATTGGAACCTTAAGAACTAAAAATAAAAAATACATAAAATCAATCAGACACTTTCTAAGAGCTGCTGCAGACACACTTCCTGTGTTCTACGGTAACAAAAGCTTCTGATCAAAAGAACCTGGAATTGCTAACTAAAAAAATAAACAAAAGGTACTGAAACCACAATTAATCAAGGCAATTTGAAATAAACAACATCTTCAAACTATTTAAGTAACCAGGAGCTAATAGAATTTATCCTATCATGCTACAGAAAAGGTTTATTAAAAAGGCCTCTATGCAAGGTTTTCAGAGCAAACTTAATACTTTGATGAGACCTAGTGCTAAAGGCCCGAACACTGCCAAGCACTAGTATGCTTACCAAACTAAAAAATCTTAAAACCTAGCCATACACCGTCTAGTCAGCAAGTGCAAAACACTATTTATTGCAAAGAAATAGCTTTGGGTGTAAAAACAATTAAAACATTACATTCAAACGTATTGTAAAGACAATTAAGTGCTAAAAAATTGACTCTTTTCAATAATAAGTAAATTTTATTTATTTAAGAATAGGACTGTTACTATTAGTGTGAGGACTCAACGGTGATCCTTGTTTTAATCATAGCATCGTACCCTCGCATATCAAACAGCGCTCCGACCTTAGAACACTAGAATTTGTTCTAAGCTCAAAACTTGGAGCTTAAAATAAACGAGAATTTTGTCATAACTTCTTTAATTCTTAATATTTTACATCAAATTTTGATCACCTTAAAAGTATTCTCCCTTGACCACAACGCACATCTGCAAACAATTTTTTCATTGTTCAAAACATTTTTAAAATTTACTTATCGGGATGTTTTTTAGGCCTTCTAACAATTTTTGTTTTACCTCCTCTACAGTGGTAAAACGCTTTTTTCTCATGTCTTTTTTGAACCTAGAAAACAAAACAAAATCACAAAGTGTTAAATCCGGTGAGTAGGAAGGGGGCGAAAAGACAATTGGTGTTATGCGGTGTGGGTCGGCGCGTTCTCATGATGAAAGAACCAGTTGTTTGTGCGCCAAAAATCTGTCTTTTTATTTAGGATACTCTTCCTCAATCTTTTCAAAACCTCCAAGTAGAACTTCTGGTTAACAGTTTGACCTGGAAAAACAAACTCCGCGTGTACAACACCTCTGCAATCAAAGAAACAAATAAGCATTGTCTTGATCTTTAACTTCATTTGGCAAGCTTTTTTAGGACAAGAAAAACTAGATGTTTTCCACTGGCTTGATTGCTGCTTTGTTTAGGAATCGTATTCATAACAACACGATTCATCATCAGTAATCACCTTGAAAAAAATTCAATGTTTTTTTTTAGTTGATTTTGTAGCTCAATGGTTTGGAGACGGTTTTCACAAACGAGAGCATTGGTTTGATTAATTGACGTTGATGGGGCGTTCTGAACGAGGTTGCTCTTCAATCCATTTTTAAAACTTATAAACCACTCGTAGACTCTGGTTTTACTTAGAACAGCATCTCAATAAGCAGTCTTAAGCATTACAATAGTTTTTGCGACCAATTTTTCCAACAGGAAACAAAATTTCACAGCTCTTGACAATTGGCCATCACGTTTTTGGCAAAATGAAAAAAGTTGTATTTTACAAAAAAAAAAACTCACAGACAAACTGATACACTCACAACGACAGAACTAATTCAGGAAACGGACACAAACAATGGGTTTTCCTATTCTCCCTCCCCGCCACAATGCAATTTCCGTGACTTTCGGGTCTCCTCTTGTATATTGAAGTGAAACTTGTTTAGCAACGTGAAGGTAAAATCATTAATATACACTAATTTTGTCACAAATTTATCTTATATTTTTTATTTTTAGAATGATTTTATTCTTACGGCGCTAAAAAAGCTTTAAATTAATATATAAAAGTAATTTCATTTCTTTTCGACTAATTAGAAAAAGTCGACCTCTTTGATTTTGCTCAAATTTTTAGGAATCAAAATATGGATGAAAAAAAATTAAATTCCCTAAACTTTGAACCTTAAAATATTTCCTGTTCAAAATGACTCACAATTAAAGGTCAAAAATTTCGCAATATAACGTTTTTTTTAGCTTATTTTGTATCTCAATTTTTGGGCTTCTGGAAACGGATAAAAAGGTCCACGATGACTAAAATTACTCCTTATTACATGCACTTTAAAACCCATAATTTTATATTTATTATCGTGGCAATCATTTTGATATTAGGCTTCAAACATTATTCTAAAAAAACCCGTAAGTTTAGCAAAATCGCAAAATTTTGCTTTCTTTAAACCGTTCTAATTTTGTCAAATCTTAACAAAATTTGATCCGCGAGGTCTAGATTTCTTCGTGTTTAATCTTTTTTTAAATTGATTACACAATACTTAGAATCAATATAATCAATACGTATACACCATTATTTTGATGCAGGAAGTTGCACATGTTTTTGCGATCTTCAAAACTTGTAATTTTCAAATCCCAAAAAAGCGCTGTCACTCTATGTCAATTTTAGTCAAAATTTTAGTAAATACTTTTTAGAGCACAAAAAAAGGAATAGTATATCGGGCATTATCAAAAATCTTTTAATATTCAAAAATTGTCAAAATCGGCAAACGGCACATTTTTGTATCTCAATTTTTGAGCTTCTGGAAAAAGATAAGAAGGTCCACGGTGGCTTAAAATATTCCTTATTGCATGTCCTTTGAAACCCATATTTGTATATTTAATGTTTGGGCAGTCATTTTGATATATCAAGCTTTAAACATTATTTTATAAAAACTTTTAAAAAAAATTTGATCCACAAGGTTCTTCACAAGGTTCAATAACTTGCCAGATGCTGTATGAGTAAACGATAAAATAGGAGCAAATTTGGCTACAGCAGCAAGCTACAAAGCGCAAATAATAAGTGAGTGTTTTGAAATTTTGAATTTTAATCAAATTAATAACATTCCAAATTCTCGCGACACCTTTCTGGATTTGGATTTTACTCGAGACAAATCCATCTCAATCGCAGCTGCAGAGGAAGCAATATTTTCGAATAGCATACACCACGACGCTTATCAGATAATAGTAAAAAAATGCAACAAAGAGGAACAGATGGAATTTATTGATGTAATTTCAGATTTCAAAAATGCAAATTATCAAGAAATAACTAATTTCTTAGCTGCTACAAACTGGGATCTATTATTTAATGGAAATAATTCTATCTGTGATATAAACAATACAATTCAAAAATTTTATGATGTCATATATGAAGCTGTTCAACTCTTTGTTCCTGTGAAGTGTTTTAAACATAGTACTTATCCAAGATGGTTTAATGGTGATTTAATTAATCTCATCAAAGATAAGAAAATAGTGCATGCTTTTTATAAAGTTTCTAGTCAACAGCTGATTATGATCGCTTTAGTGTTTTAAGAAACAAATGTAAAACTCTTGGATAAAAGCTTTATATGGAATATACTCGGAATGCTAGTCAGAAAATATGTTCTAACTCAAAATTCTTTTGGACGTACATCAATGAGAAAAGGAAGACAGATGGATTTCCAAAGACTATGAAACATTGTGATAAAATCTGTGATAATGAACAAGGTTGTGTGGACTTGTTTGCTGACTTTTTTTCAACAGTGTATGTTAATGATGTTTGTTTTATCCCATTATATAATACTAGTTGTGATGTAAGTTTTTCTAAATTTGTGATAAACCTAAGTGATATTTTTGATGGTATTTTAAAACTAGAAGAATCTGTGATAGTTGGGCCGGACGGCGTTCCCAATTTATTTTTAAAAAATTGTGTATGTACATTAACACAGCCTTTATACAAGTTGTTTATGTTATCTATTAACAATAACAAGTTTCCAGATTATTGGAAAAGAAGTTATATTACCCCTATTTTTAAATCTGGAAACAGAAGTGATATCAGTAACTACAGAGGAGTTTGCAAACAATCGGCTATTCCTAAATTATTAGATTCGTTAATTGCGGAGCAACTTAAATGGTTATGTAAAAATGTTATTACTGACAATCAACATGGTTTTATGAAAGGACGGTCAACAGCTACAAACCTCATGATCTTTCAACTATTGAAGCTTTTGAAAATAAAATACAAGTAGATGCTATTTATACCGATTTTGCAAAAACTTTTGATCGCGTTCGATACGATCCGCTGATTGCTAAACTTTTAGCAGTGGGTTTTAATCCAGAAATAGTAGCTTGGTTACAAAGTTTTTTAACTGGTCGATCACAATGTGTTAAGATCAATAACCACATTTCACTTCTGGTGTTCCTCAAGAATCACACTGTGGTCCTATTTTATTTTTGTTATTTATTAATGATTTGATTGTAACATTTTTTTGTATGCAGATGTTTTAAAGATTTTTTATAATATCAGTTCAGTAAATGATTGTATTTGTGTTCAGCGTGATTTAGATAGTATCAGTAATTGGTGTGAAACAAACAGTTTATATCTAAATCTTGATAAATGCAACTTCATAACATTTAGCAGAGTAACAAACACAATACGGTACGTTTACAATATTAATAAAGTTTCATTAAAATCTGTGAACAAATTATCGGATCTCGGTGTTATTTTTGATACCAAGTTAAATTTCAACGAACATATTAATTCAATCTGTTCAAAAGCTAGGAAATTAATAGGATTTGTAAGCAGAACTTCTTACGAGTTAACAAGCGAGGCATCTTTAACTTTATACAGAGCAGTTGTAAGATCTACTCTTGAATATTGTACGTTATTCTGGTCGCCACATCAAAGTGGAAATATAGCGCAGATTGAAAGAATCCAACGTAAATTTATAAATTTGTTTGCTTATAAATTAGGAATTCGAAAAGAAGACATCAATTTACAATTTATTGCTAGCACATATAGTCTCGTTAGAAGAACGAAGACTTATAACTGATTTAAATTTTATTCAAAAACTGGTTAGCGACAATATAGATTGTGCAGCATTAATAAACAAGTTGAATTTTAATTTTGGGCAAAAGCGATACAATAGGAACACTTACATTTTCCGCTGTGACCAACACTCAACTAACTACGCATATTATAATCCTATATGTCGTATAATGCGAGAAGCAAATATTATTCTAATTTTAATCTATTTCAATTATCCCATCAATGTTTAAAAAGTAATTGTAAAAACATTAACCTAAAACAGAACTTTAATTTTAATTGTTAGTTTATGGTACTATTAAGTTTCTATTTATAAATTGTTTTGTTTTTTCTTATAAATTTATATGTGATATACACTATTTAATATTTAATATTATATAATTAATTTTTATACTAATTCTGTATTTACAGGCGGTATGCCGTTAATAAACTATTATTATTATTATTACACTAGACTTATAGAACCAATTCATATTCACCACTATTTTGATGCAGGAAGTTGCACATGTATTCGCGATCTTCAAAACTTGTAATTTTCAAGTCCCGAAAAAACGCTGTCACCCTATGTCAATTTTAATCAAAATTTCAGTAAATACTCTTCAGAAGAAGCCATTGAGAAACTGCAAGTCGTTGTGCTGCGTCGCCTGATTGTAAGTGTTGTACTTTTGATAATAATATGAGTGAACATTTTCACTAAAAAACGTGTCAAAAAAGTTGCTTTGTGTCGGGAAATCTCAATTGCTAGGGCATTACCATTACAGAATCCGTAAACAAAAATAATATCTGCGTATTCTCCGTTGTTGAACAGCATTTTTATCAAGTTTTACTTACCGAACCAAAGAAAACTGTTTTAACAAGTATCAAAAGCTTGCATCAACGCACAATTGTAAATGCTGTTGACTATTTCAAAAACAAAGCAAGATAGACAAAAAATGATTTAAAAACAATGCCGATTTTGACGATTTTTAAATATAAAAAAATTCTTAATAATACCCAATATACCATTTTTCATATGAATAAATCTTTTTTCTTGTGGTCTAAAAAGTATTTACTGAAATTTTGACTAAAATCGACGTAAGGTGACAGCGATTTTTTGGAACCTAAGAATTACAATTTTTGAAGATTGCAAAAACCTGTGAAACTTCCTGCATCAAAATAGTGGTAAATATGTATAAATTCTATAAGTCTTGTGTAATCAAAGAAAGATTGAACACGAAGAAATCTAGACCTCGTGGATCAAATTTCTTTAAAATTTGACAAAGTTAAAACAGATTAATCAAAGCATAATTTTGCAGTTTTGCTAAATTTACAAGTTTTTTTTTTAATAATGTTTGACGCTTGATATATAACTGCCCCAACATTAAATAAACAAATATGGGTTTTAAAGTACATGTAATAAGAAACATATTGTGGATATTTTTAATTTTTTCTAAAGGCCCAAAAATTGAGATACAAAAATGTGCGGATTGCCAATTTTGTCAATTTTTGAATATTAAAAAATTCTTGATAATGCCCGATATACCATTTCTTATATAGATATTCTTTTTCTTTGTGCTTTAAGGAGTATTTATTGAAATTTTTACTAAAATCAAGGGTGACAGCGCTTTTTCGGAACCTGAAACATACAAGTTTTGAAGATGTTCAACTTTCTGCATCAAAATAGTGGTGTATACGTATTGATTCTATAAGTCTTGTGTGATTATTTTAAAAAGAGATTAAACACGAAGAAATCTAGACCTTGTGGATCAAATTTTGTTAAGATTTGACAAAGTTAGAACAGTTTAAAGTAAGCAAAGTTTTGCGATTCTGCTAAAATTACGGGTTTTTTGGAATAATTTTTGAAGCCTAATATATCAAAATGACTGCAAGGATAATAAACATAAACATATGGGTTTTAAAGTACATGTAATAAGGAATAATTTGAGCTATTGTGAACCTTTTTATCTTTTTTCAGAAGCCCAAAAATTGAGATACAAAATAAGCTAAAAAAGAAATTGTGAAATTTTTAAGGTCCAAAACATTGGGAATCTCATTTTTTTCATCCATATTTTGATCTCTAAAAATTTGAGCAAAATCAAGGAGGTCGACTTTTTGAAATTAGTCGAAAAGTAATGGAATTACCCAAATACAAAAATCAAAGCAAAGGTCCATGCTATGATCGGAGCGAGAATTGCCGTTGTGTCCATACACTAACAAATGCAAAAATTATAGAAGCTAAGTTATCAACGGATGCCCACGGGGGTGTACTTTTACTGCTGTGATTAGTCATGAACAACTTACTATAGATACTCATTTTTGCCCTAGGTTACGCAAATAATTTTAGTATCCTTACACATGGAAAGTTTGGAGCAATTATGTTAAACATAATTCAAAGTGCACTAAATACCGTAAAAAGATAACCTAACTTAAGCATAACGTTTTACAAAAACCACAGACCTAATAAACCTGAGAATAAAAAATATCTAAGACAAACGCTTGACATTAGGCTAAATTTTAACACATGACTACTACTACTACAGAAGCTTTTTGGGTGCTCTTTGCATTAACACCTAATATGTAAAAAATTAGAAAAATTGAAAACTTGCATTTTGTGTTCTTGAAATTAGATAATGAATTAAACGACAATATTCGCGGAAATTTCTGGATAAGTTTATCGTGTTATTGAACGTTTCCCCTGTCTATGGCGTATCAGATTTAAGAAATATAATGATAGAGACAAAAATTGGTAGACGTGAAAGATTTTGGTAAAAAAAATTACCGAAAAAAGTTGACAAAAGTAAATAAATCTCATTGGTCTGAGGCTAGAGAAGACAATATCTACAAGCCATCTTTGTGGTATTTTGATTTGTTACACTTCTTAAAAGATTAAGAGACACCAATGCAGTCTAGGAATAATATAGATAAAGAGTCTACAATTGTTGAAGCATCAGGACAGGAAGTAAAAACAATAAATTAATTAAATAAAAAGTTTTTTAATTATGTAAGCATTTTATTAATTTATTTCAAATTTTAAAAGCACAGGTTGTTAATTATTTATGTTACAAATTTATATTGCCAATGCACAGTCCCTTCAATGTTAAATTAGTCAACATTTGACCTTTGGTTTCACATTCAGAAAAAAAAATCCGATTCTTACTTTCAGAAGGTGTATACTTCTGCGCAAAAAGTTGTATAAGACAAAATATGCAAGAACTACAGTATCGATGTTATCTATCTTCAAATTAATAATTGTGAAAAATACAAAAATGTGAAGCCAAAATTCAAAATGTGTTTTTAACAACACGTTTTGCCTTTGATAGACGGTAAATAAAAACATTGCCTAACTTTTTTTGAATTTACAATGATACAGTACAATACTTAAAAAATACGTCAAAGTCTTAAAAAAGGGAGTTTAGATTGATAGCAAAAAACTGGACTTGTTACAGGCAGAAAATGGTTTTCAAATGTTTGGAAAATATGTAACTTATAAACTCAAAAACGTCCATAGCCAACAAAACACGTTTGTTCAGAAACTAATTTCCGACATTTTATTCAAAGCCAAGATGGGTTTGCAAATCAGACATTTTCAAGTTGTTGATATGATTGGCCGGCAACAAGATAATTTTGGTTTAGTTTGTAAACAGAATAGTTGCCAAAAAAATACGTCTTGACAATGGGAAAAGCCACACCTTGCTTTTTTACAACTTGAACAATACCGGTCTTTCTCGCAGCTTATGTCACGTTACTACGTCCCAAAACAACCTACACATACTTAGGAGTATTATACAATTAAGCAAAAGCAGCAAGTTTTATCACACATCATCCCAAAGCAAGATGAAGAAGGTTAACAGACACAAAACTAACGTTTCATTTTGCAACAAATTGCAGAAACACACCAAATCTCACAACATTCTATTCGCAATTAAACTGAAACACTTTCTTAAGAGAGAACTCATCACAACCGCTCTTCCGTTGCAAAGTTTTTCACAACATTTCTTCTTCTTCTTCATGTGTCGTCTCCATTCCAGAGGTGGGCTATCATTATTACTACTTTGATTTTGGAAACTACCGCTCTAAACAAATCAGCTGACGTGACCTTAAACCATTTTCTTACATTACTAAGCCAAGACATTCTTCTCGCTCCGATAGATCTTTTTCTCACAATTTTTCTGTGGATTATGAGTCGGAAAATCTCACATTTCGGAGCTCTCATGAAGTTGCCAAGATATTGCAGTTTTTTTTTTCACTTCCAGTAGGATTTCTCGGTCTTTCTCCATTTTTCTCAGAACTTCCACGTTGGTTGTATGTTCTGTTCATGATATTCTCAACATCCTACGGTAGGCCCACATCTCAAAGGTTTCTAATTTCCTCTCACAATACATGTTGAGGGTCCAAGCTTCCACACCATATAAAAGGACTGGGAATACGTAACATTTGAGCATCTAAGTTCACAACATTTCAAGCACTTTAAATACTAAAGTACAAACATTTTAGTTACTTCCTTACTTTAATATTTTGTAAAACATTGATCTCATTTCTTTTATACAAAAACAGTATTATTATATAGCTTACCTTCAAGTTTTTTTTTTCAGCACTTTGTAGATAGCTTTAAATGTTTTGGAAATGATTTTACTTAATGATTGTTTGGATATAATTGTTGCAAATTCTAGGTTTATAACTTCTACCAGTTTCACGAATCTTAAAAATGCTGCCTTTCATGTGGTGATATTGCTGTTTTCATACAAGTATTTTTTTAATGATATGCGGTGTCAGTAATTCCAATAAATAAATGTATGTATCTATGTCCATCCTCAAGTAGTTTCGCCAATCATTAGGTTCCTCACGCAATTCACGACGTAATCTAATGTGAGAAAAGTGTTGTTTTTTTAAAGCCATTTCTTTGACCATTTGGAAAGCTGGGTATTTTTTTTAGCAAAAATATTCACCATGTAGACGCTCTTCTTTTGCAACATTTTCATTCCGCTTTAAGACTGCGCAGACAAAACGTAGCGTCTGGACCGTGCTTTATAAAATATCATAAAACAACGTTTTGAGCATCTTAATGCTAAATACGCCACTCTTAATCTCTGTAAGTTAAAAAAAAAAACAGATTAAACCAATTTCTCAATAACCAACAATTAGGCGGGCGGACAAGATACTTAGTTTATAAAATGCAACTGGGTGGTTTAGAAAAATGATCCTACCTACCCGTCTAAGTGTCTGTTACCAAAAAAATAGAGGTTTTTTTCTGCCGCGTTTCTGCAGCTCACAAACATAAGAGAATGACTAACAGACGGCATTGAGTAGTGAAATAATCGAGTGGAATTTCGGCTGATTGGTCGATGAGAAATATAATCAATTGTAAACCAATATAAAACAAAAATTTTAAGTTGCACTTTGTCAACACAATCTATCACAAAGCAACACATAATCAGAACATTGATCTGCATTTAATGTTAATGAATTGTAAAGCAACGTACGGTCAAAAGTTAAGTTACGCTTTGTCGCTGTGCCTAACTTTACTTAAAATCTGGCACATTGTAAAAACACAACTCAACAAGTTTTATTTAATTTATTTTGGCTATGAAAAAAAATATAAAAGTTTATTACAAAATAAAAGCAAATCAATCAAACTTTAACATTAAGCATTTGTATAAAAGCGCTATTAAAAACTTAAAATACAATGCCATACAAATAGCTTTACCGCAAAAAAAAATTAGATTATCTGCGGCAATACGGCCACCACTTTAATAGAAAATTGATATTGCTTTTTACTGTTTGTTATTTCGTAAAATTGACTTGTAAGTGCATTATAATTGAAAATGCATAGACTTTTTTATACATTAAATTAATGAAATAAGCTATTCCCAAGATAGAATTTATGGAAACGGCTTGTAATTTTTCAATGTGTAAATTTAATTTAGAAAGCCTGAGCTGCCACGTCTTCGTATGCACTTCATAATAATATAAACCCATTTCACACCTACGTTGGTATGCCGACTCGGGGCATTATAAATTCCAGGTTTGATTGAATAATCCTCGCTGCAAATTCACGCAAGCTACTGCGGTTCAATGATCAATTGTTTTAATATGATATAATACAAGAGGTAATGTATCCAGCAGCTGTTTCATTTCCCCTGTTTCAACACGCTTTGTATTCAATGTACGTACACACTTGTGCGTTTGTATTTTCTTGCATTCTATGTGTTTTATACTTTAGAGGTTTTAATTAAGATTGCTTTTATGATAAATCGCGATAGGATTCAAAAGGAAATCGTCCCGCAAAATACAAGAAAGCAAAGCGACTTCCAATAAATAAAACTTCAAACATCTGTTTTTCTAAAAGATTAAGAAATCATTGCTTCCCCTTCGAAACGGTGAATGGAGCTCAAGTGGTTCCAGAATTGAAAAATAAAAATTCGCCTGGGATATAAAAGCAGAAGGTTTAACTCATTTCAGTCCAGCATTCTGGTCCATTTGTTCACCATCTTTTCCATTAAGCATCCTCCTTTTTCCACATAATAAAATTTAATTTCAAATGCTTTAACGCGCACGCTATTCTACATTTCTCTTATTGTTCTATCGATTATTGAGAAATTAATATAATGTTCTTGTCACATTAATTTCCACCCAATCATTCCAACCGCAAATTTATACGAATGTTTTCTGAATACCAAGCGGCTACATATTTAAATATTAATGTTGATTTTCAATAGAGGGATAAAATGGTTTGCGCCCGATACGTGATTGTGTAAAGGGCTACGAGCTTTGAATTGTTATGAACTGATTCACGCGGCCGCAACATTATTGCTTTTCGGTACGTACATATTAACAAGGTTCTTTAGTGGTGGTATCTCGACCAAATTGGCCACAAAACATTTCAAACTATAAGACAAATAGAAAGCAATAGTTTAATTAATAAATGTTAGCAGAAAATCATCAAGATTGGTTAGGTTAAGTAAGTTTAGGTTTTCTTCTTAAAGGTAGATTAAATCACTTTTGGTTTGTTTGTAAATTCTTTTCATAGTAGAATTCGATGAAATAAAGTTTTTTCTATTGTTTTGAGTACTCAGTTTATTTAAGCTGACTATGGTATTTTTAATTTACAGTTTTTCATTTTTAAAAAGTCTTGACTTTTGGTTTTTGTCAGATTTAAAAAAATTCGTTTACTTCTTGCTCATGTTTGTCGCAGTCGCGATGGTTTGAGTTAACTGTAGATACTTCTTAATTTTATTATTATAGCCACCTGAAGGCGTGAGTATGGTCTCTTAATTAGTAATTCCAGACTTACTAAGTAACAAATAAATGTATATTTTTTATAACATTAGCAAACTATACTAATAATAAATTGTATCATCATAATTGTTTTTATATTAAGCTTTAAGTTTATGTTTTTTTAATGTAAATAACACTACACTATACAATCAATTAATCTCCAAGTGTTACCATATGTTAAGTTCAGAAAATATTGGTATTATGATAAACAGTATAATTATCGTATATTTCCTTCATGCATGGCTATATAAACAGCTATTGTCAGTTCATTTATAAACGACATAAATCATTATTTTAAATATTTAATGGAAATTAATGACTGGTCAGATTTTTAATTATACATCATTCTCCTAATGGGGTACGTAATAATAATTCCAGATTGATTACATAAATCATTCGCATTAATAATTAATATTTTACATCATAATCACCTCAATATTTACCATATAAATCACAAACAAGTACATTTACTGGTGCAAATAGTATTCTTGCATATACTATCTGAATAATAAAAATTATTTAAAATATACTTACACATTATTTGAAACATTATAATATTACTATTAATAAAAACAAATCATCAAATTTTAATTACAATTGTGTTATTTGATAATAATTAAAGCTTTGCCTCAACTCAATTGATTTGGACCTGTAAGTATGTACATACAAGGTGCTTTATAATCGAATTTAACCCATCCAGCCATCGAATGTTTTGCATATTCCCGATTGATATTTTAATTAACGTTTTAATTAAATTACTGGTGTTTCTCTGCGGTTTAAATTATAAGTGAAGTAATTAATTACCTATAAATATAAATAAATGACTTTGTTTATATTCCATTAACAATCTATTGTTATAGCGATAGCAAACTTTGTGTAAATTTACATTTCAAAGATTGTTTGCTCTCTCTAAATACAAAAAATCATTCTTACGTGAATTGACTTTATTTATTTAACAAACAATGTAGTTTGCATTAATAGGTAATTTTAATATAATATGATTTATTTGTAAATTATTTATTAATACGGAGCAATTTCTACATTCAGTTTTGCTTTTTGTTATCTTAGTTATTTCTTATATCTTCTTATGCAAGATGAGATTATCTTATTTGTTCTTTGTAAGTTTCAATCTAGCAGGGTATATTATTATATTAGTGATTTTTATTTATCTTCTTTTACGTAAATAGGTTTACATGTCATTTATCCTGTAATTGACTTTTAAAACGGTTCTATTTCATTTATATTCTTGTATATTATACCTAGGTATTTTTAAAATGTTATTTTTAAATTGTTAAACAATTAAGCAATTATTACGGAAAAGACGAAGTTGCGGTTTGAAAATTAGAATGCAGCACACTTGATTCTATCAAAAAATATTAAGTCGGTACTTAGATGCTGTCAAACTTTAAGTAATTTTAGAAAAATATGAATTTACGTCAGAATTACGACGTTTAATATATGTTTACGCAGTTATTACGGAAAATACAAAGTTGCGACTTATAAATTAGAATGAAGCATACTTGATTTAATTGAAAATTACTTAAATTGTTTCTTAGAAACTGTCAAACTTCAAGTAATAAAAAAAAAATATATTCAGAATTACGACGTTTAATTCAAGTTTACGCAATTATTACGGAAAATACAAAATTGCGGTTTAAAAATTAAGATGCAGCTTACTTAATTTTATTAAAAAATTCTTAAATTTGTACTTAAAAACTGTCAAACTTTAAGTATTTTGGAAAAAAAAAAATTTTTTTGTCAAATTACGATGTTTAATTCAAGATTACGAAGTTATTACGAAAAATACAAAGTTACGGTTTAAAAATTTGGATACAGCATAATTAATTTTATTAAAAAACACTTAATTTGCTACTTAAAAACTGTCAAACTTCAAATAATTTTGGAAAAAAATTAATTTTTGTCAGAATTACGACGTTTAATTTAAGTTTACGCAGTTATTATAAAAAATACAAAGCTACGGTTTACAAATTAGGCTGCAGCATACTTGATTTTATTGAAAAATACTTAAATTGGTACTTAAAAGCTGTCAAACTTCAAGAAATATTAAAAAAAAGTATTTTATCAGAATTACGACATTTAATTCAAGTTTACGCAGTTATTACAAAAAATACAAAGTTGTGGTTTGGAAATTAGGGTGCAGCATACTTGATTCTATTGAAAAATATTTAAATCGGTACTTAAAAACAGTCAAACTTTAAGTAATTTTAGATAAAAATAAAATTCTGTCAGAATTACAACGTATAAGTCAAGTTTACGCAGTTATTACGGAAAATACAAAACTCGGGTTTAAAAATTTGGGTGCAGCATACTTGATTCTATTAAAAATCATTTAAATCGGCACTTAAAAGATCCTAAACTTTGAGTAAATACAAAATGAAATCAATTTTACGTAAATTTTGTTAATATTAAGTCACTTAATTAAAGTTTGCACAGTAATTACTGAAAATATTGAGTTGCAGTTTAAAAATTTTGTTGCAGCATTCTTGATTCTATTAAAAATCACTTAAATTGCCACTTGAAAGCTTCTAAACTTTGAGTAAATCAGAAAACAAATCAATTTCTCTTAAATTTTGTAAATATGACGCTACTTAATTTAGGTTTGCGCAGTAAGTACTAAAAATTCTGGGTTGGAGTTTAAAAATTTTGGATGCAGCATACTTGGTTTTATTAAAAACCACTAAAATTGACTCTTGAAAGCGTCTAAACTTTGAGTAAATTAAAAAAAAAATCAATATTACGTAAATTTTGTTAATATGACGTCACTTAATTTAAGTTTGCGCAGTTATTACTTAAAGTATTGAGTTGCAGTTTTAAAATTTAGATGCAACCTACTTGATTCGATTAAAAATCACTTAAATTGGTACATGAAAGCTTCTAAGCTTTTAGTAAAAACGAAAAGAAATCATTTTTCCGTAAATTTCGTTATTATAACGTTACTTAATTTAAGTTTACGCAGTAATTACTGACAATATTGAGTTGCAGTTTAAATATTTGGATGCAACACACTTGATTCTATTATTGCCGCACAATTTTTATGTTTTTTTTTTTTTTAAACATTGTTTATATCTACCCAAACGGAAACGAGCGAGGATGGAGGCTCAGAGTCGGAAGACAACAGTCAAAATAATCTAGACGCCACAGAAAGACGATGTAAGCAAAAGGCAACAAAAGCTTTGCAAGAATTACGCAAAAAAGGACTCAAAAACATCTAATGCCAAAAAAACTTTGAAAAAGCTGACACATACAAAAGCTACTGCCATGGCTCAAAAGAAAAAAATGTAAACGGCATCATGAAAAGCCATTTCCGGACAATATCGTCCTACTTAAAAACGTTAAAAAAGGTCCTACTGTTGGAACCAGGAAAGAAAAAACTGCGGCAAGCCAAAAGCTAAACGACTAGGACAAAACCTCAAAGCTAAAAGAAGAATTAGCAACGCCAAAAAAAAAACAGACAGAGAGCACGGTGAAAATGCGGAAAGAAATTGAAAACCTCAAAGCTCAACTAGCGACAAGGAAGAACAACAACAAAAAAAGACAACAAGAAGAAACAGAAAAATAAAAAACAAAGTAGATGCCTTCCAGAAACTTTTTGAGTTTGAGAAAAACGCAAAGAAGCAAAAATCTCCATCAAGTAAAAGACTCATAAAGGATAAAGTATCGGGAAAAAATCTTAAAAAAAAAACGTTAAAGCTACTTTTCTTAGAGTGGAAAGAAGAAAACTTTACAAACAAAACATAAGTATAAGAAACAATAAAGGAACCCCAAAAAGATCACAACACGGTAAGAGTTGTAGATAAGGAAAGTAAGTTTATCTACTGAAAACCGGATAGAAACGGCAGCAAGCTAATTCAAGAAGTAGAGACGCAAAAAGTAATACCAGGGGAGATGGCTTATATAAAACTTACAGCGCAAACCCCAACAAGTGAGAGCGGCTAGACAGTAAAAGAAAAGTACAAGTATTACTTCATGATTGGCCTCAAAGAAAATGATAAGACGTAACTAAAACAAGCGTACAAAGAGCTGACAACGAGAAAATAAAAGATAAAGGTAGACCAAAAAAACCACATCGTGGCAGAGATACTACGGCTCAAAAATTACTGGAACAACAAAAGCAGTTATTGTCAAAACGGCGGGCTGCACTTACGCAGACTTGTAAAAAGGAAGGCAAATCCACTTCAAGAAGAGGAAGGCGTTAAGTCTATAAAGCAGACAAAAGACGGGGACCTGCTTATTGTAACAAAATTTTGTTTGAAGAATTAAGAAAATTCCTTTAAAAGGAATTGGGAAACCAGCAAGTCCGGAGCGGCAGCAGTAACTCTGAAAAAAGTAAGATGCTGCAGGTATCAAACATCGACAGAGATGCTACCCAAGACAAAATAAAGAAGACGATGAAAAACAAACTGGCAAGTTTGAGGATAGAAAATGCCTTTTGAGCTCAAAAACATTAGACCGACTAGAAACGGAAATCAGAACGCAATTTTGATCATGAGCAAAAAACTCGTCAATTTGCTGACAAAAGCTGTAAAGATTAAAGCAAAACGGCTCAAATGCATTATAAAGGAGGGGTTTTGCACCTCTCAATACACACATTGTTTAACGGTTAGGCAAAAAACCCGTCAATCTGCTGACAAAAGCTGTAAAGATTAAAGCAGAATGGCTCAAATGCACTATGAAGGAGGGGTTTTGCATCCCTCAGTACACACATTGTTTAGCGGTTAGGCACAAGCGGGCGTACTGCTCCAACTAGCAAGTTGAAGTACAGGGGTGCTTGAAGTGCTGCAAGACTGGATTACAAGCAAAAGAATGCAAAACCGCGTTTTTTAAGAAATTAAAAGAAGGTCAGTATTGAGCCAGCTACAAAATCCGTAGTTAAACAAACAATTTGTTTGACTGGTAAAGCGACGCTATCGACGCACAAAGAAAAAACTGCATTATAATACAAAGACTTCCGACAAAATCCAGAACAAAAGGAAAACCCGAAAGAGTTTAAAATTTTGAAGCGCAGCAAAAATCCGCAAAAAAAAACTTAACAGCTACCCCCGTAAGAGCAAGAAGGAAAAGTGAAAAAACTTGATCGATAACCTTGAGAACAATTCCAACGGACAAAGCTACCAGATACTAGTAAAAAAACTGGCAATAAAGCCAAACCATATAACCTTAGAGGACATCAGAAAAAAGGAGATCATTGAGGAGCTTTTTCCGGACGTTATTAAACAATTAGCTCTAATTATAACTGGAGAAATAAAAAGCCCAACTTTTTTTACCGCGGAGGAGTTCAAAAATGCCATTGAAAAACTTAAGCCAAAATAAGCCTTGAGACCCGACGGCATTTACTGCTAAATTACCAAGCTCGCTTACAAAGTAATCTCCGATGTGCTGCTGAAAGCGTACATCATGCACCTGGATAAAAGAAACAAAATACAAAGCTACCAGGAGAAAAAACAATTTTAATTGCTGCATTAAAGCATAAGAACTTTGTGGAACCTCGTGTATGACTCCGTGCTGAGATTACGACATCTGGTAAAATGCAAAACAGTTGTCTACTTGACAACTTAACGATGATGGTCAAAACAAATAATATGCAAGAAATGCAGGAGGCTGTAAACAAAGCCCTAAAAGCGGTAGAGGCATGGATGACAGAAAACGGCCTGGAACTGGCGCTCAAAAAAACCGTAAAACACCGAAAAGTCTGGTTAGATTCAAACTGGATTTTTGCCCTGCACGTACAAAACACTATCGGCAAGATAGAAAAGACCATGACAGCTCTAATAAAGATTATGGCAAACGTTAGCGGAGAAAGCGCAAATAAAAGGGCGGTTTACCTCACCGTGATCTAATTTATACTGACTTACGCGGCGCCAATCTGGAGGCAGGCTCTTGGTTTCAACAAGCATCTGACAGCGCTTTTTTCCAAGTTGTACTGAGAGTTATCAGAGCATACTAAACGACAAGTAGTAAGAGTGACCTAAAAGTGGAGGAATTGGCAAAAAAGTATTAAGCCAAAAAGGAACAATCACGTACATTGAAGAACAGTGGTAGCGTAGTGAGATGCTCTTACAAGAACACCGACTACTTCTTGACACAATTTCTGACAAGTCACGAGAGTTTTGGCACTTACACCAAGAAGACCTAGAGCTACAAATGTTATTACTGTGGCAAAACTGGCTCCCCGGAGCAGACCATCTTCTATAGCATGCAATGGCACGCCGGAAGACACAAGGCAGAAATAGTTGAGGACAAGACAATAAAGATCAACAGCTTGGACCTTCTTCTTGAAAGCAAATACAACTGAGACTAATTAAAAAGACAAAAAGGGTATCGTTTTCTTCACCAAAAAGAATAAAAAGGTTTAGTTAGGTTAGGTTAGGTTATAAAAAAAAAACAAAAAGATAAGGATGATCTCCAAAGCTTCTAATGTGGTGATGCTCAAGAAAACTTGCAAAAACGTTATAAAACAGGTCGTCTGGTAAAGTGAAGAGATTGCTATAATTGGCGGGAAAGAATGTATATAAAAAAAAGTAACGTGACAAAGATAGAAAAAAATGTAATAACAAAAAGATTGAACAAAAAGAAATAATATAAAAAAGCCAAAATAGCCCTAAAAATACTAATTATAAAGACCAAAAAAAAGAAATAAAAAAGGATATTTGACAAACTAGAAAATAATATATATATAATAATCTGGAGAGACAGGTACTACATTATCACTAAGAAATGGAAACCTAGAGGGCTTAACATTGCATAGAGCTAGCAAAAACAAATTAAAAAAAACACTATTTTCTGAACAACCCAGGGTTGTGTAGAATAGCTGAAAAATGCATCATTCCGGCTAAAATTATTAAGGACAATTCTTGCAGTGCTAAACTCGGCGTGAGAAAGAAGCGAGTTCCCAATTTTATATTAAAAAAACTGAAAAAAACAGCAAATAAAAACAACAACGACCAAAAATCATACTAGTTTATCTGCTTCATTGGTACCAAGGCAAACTCTCTAAGGAAATTATAGTGACGAAACTAAAGACAAAGCTGGAAGAAAAATAGATCCTATCTACCGTGTAGTTTGGCTTCAGATAAAGAAGGTCAACTTTTGAACCGATCGAGATAAGAATGAAGATGATGAAGAAACTGCTAAAGACCATAAGGCCATTCCTTCTTATTACATAGACGTTAAATACGGTTTTAATACGGCAACAGGAGACATAACGGTTAAGACTTTTCAGGGAAAAAAGATATCAGATCACCTGGTAAAAATAATTAAAAGTTTATTAACTGACCGAGTAGTAATATATGAGAAAGAAAAGCACAAAGTCACGAGTGGGGTGCCGCAGGGCATTAGTGCTGGGCCCTCATATATAGACCGTGCTTTATGATACACCTAAACAAGTGATTACTGGCATACGCCAACGACCTGGCAATAGTGGTTGTAAAAAAAACAGCAAATAAAATTGAAAAAACTGAAAACAATACTCTCGAAAGAAGTAACGGTTGGATGGCTAAGCACAATGTAGAATTGGCGTTGAAAAAAATTGAAGCACTAATGATAAAATAGAAATCTATGCTGGAAAACCAGTTTTAAGCGGAATACTTAATAAAAACCTAACTAACTTAAAAAGCAAAAAAGCAAGCTGCGGCAGTTGGCAAAATAAAGCCAATGTACGGTAAAATCAGCAAAAGGAAGAAAAGGATTTTTGCATCAGTGGCAGCGTCGGTTGTTTTGTACTAAACCTTAATATGAAAAAAAAAAAAAAAAAAGTTTAAGTTGTAAACAAATTAACACGTTTAAGGAGTAAGTTAACATTTTACAGAAATTACATTAACTGTAGTTTGATTAAGTTTCTTTAGTTGCAATGTTGCAAAAATAATGATTATGACAAGTAAAAGTTTATTTTGTTGGTTTTATTTTTAAATAACGTCAATCTAGATCTTTCATAAACGTTTGCTGGTAAAGTACTTTCCAACTGCAACTTTTTTATTCATAGAGTAGACGTGGCCATTTTTAAAGTTGTATACTAAGTATACTATAAAAATTTAACAGTGCTATAATTACAAATACTCAAACGTCAGTTATAATACATTATATTAAAAGTAATTTATAAAAATGTTTACATTTTGTTTAAATTTATAATAAACCTAAATTATAAATATAATTAGTTAACTAATTGAATTGTTTTAAAAGATTAAAAGGTAAACAAATTATTACATTAAGATAATATAAAATGAATTTACCGCATAACCATTCGGATGTAATTGCATTGTTGAACATGTAAACAATATAATAATTAATCTATGCAACGGATTTGATCCTCTATACAACGGATATATTCCGTGAATATAGGATCAAAAGAGGTTAATTAACATAATTATTTTGGCATATCATATCGAATAGACGCAGGTACGCGTGCGTGCATTATCCTTATCCTAAATTATGACCACCATCTGTGCACTATGCTACATATGCTCTATTGTTTGCATCTCTATGTAAACGCGGTTGTGCAATTACAAGCTTAACCTAATTACCTGCAATTTCAAAACAAGTTCAATTTATAAGATAATATTTATTAAAATAGTTTGTTATTAAATTACCCGGCGCATTCACCACAATTTAAGCTTTGTCGGTGATTGAATAAATTTACTTCAATAGAAAGAAAATAAAATAATAATTTGGAAATCACAGGTGTGTGCCGGGGCGTGTTAGACAATGAGTAGACGTGCTGCAAAAAGTGTAAACAAGCCCGACACGTCGGGACTTCTTTTTATTTTATCCCGACATGAAATCCGATCGACGAAAATAAAAAAAGTTATACGAGCAGATTAAATAAATTGTGTCTATGTTTTAATATAATTTTAGAAAATTATAGTTTCAATTTTGAAAGCATGTTTAATAATTCAAGATTAAAAACATGATGTAGAAAAGTAATATAAATGTGATAAAAGGGGATAAAATGTAAACTAAGAAGAAAGTTAATGGAGGCAGAATGATAATGGTGCGTAGAGTATTACCTCCGTGCTCTAAGAATATTAAAATGCTTTCATATTTTTATACTTTATCATGTACTGTGTCTCTTTGTTTTATAATATTGTTGTTGTCTTGGGAGTTTTTACAGATATAACGACTATATTTTCAGGATATTTATACATAAAGTTTATGATTGCAATTTTTGTAGTGTAATAATAATAAACAAATTTTAAAACAAGTCTTGTCAGATGGAATGGTTTATTTTATGAAGCTTAAGGTAGTTGTAAACATGCCGTTAAGATGTTTAAATAGCTCTATATATCAACTCAAAGTCTGATTCAAATAATATATTAGTAATAACTGAAAAACAATGTAAATTGTAATAACTTAAATGTAATTATTATTTTAAACACAAATATTTATTTTTATTGGATTGGTATATTAATACAATAAACATGATGGTAAAATAGCTCAGTAATAGAGCGTTAGCGTAGCACGCCAACAGTCCGGGGTTTGATCTTCGAATATGACTAAAATAATAACTTGTTCTTTATCTACTGGGGTGATTCGGAAGTCACTTAATAAGCCGTTGGTTCTATCAACCCCCTTCAAACAAGTTGTAAGGTTTCTGGGGCAATGTAAAATAGCTGTAAAACGCGCAATAAGGAAGAAAAAAAGAATACTACAAAAAATAACAGTAAACTCTTATTAAAAAATTACTACTACTTCAAAACTATTGTCTAAATCGAAGCACGTTCTTTGAGAAATGTTTTGAACTACGGCAGAACAATATTTATAGATTTTTGCAAAGTTAGTACTTAATACATTTACGCGCATTAAGTGTTTTGATTTAATTTATTTTTGTTTTTGGATCAATTGATGCGTTTTTTGAATACTTTTTAGTAAACAGTAAAAAAACTTAAAATAAATTTTAGAAGTAGTAGAAGAAATTGACATTATTGTAAAACACTCTGATTGTGCTTAAAAAAATTTAAAACAGTTTAAAAGTAGCAAAAGTTTTTGTATGTTTCTGTTAGAAAACGTTCTAACTTATCTGTGTAGTTTTTTATTTTATCTACACTTACAGGTTTACTTTAAAATCTCTAAGTATGTAAACTATTGCATAACCTCAAAATACATCCATTTGTAAGATTTGTACATTTTATTATGCAAGGTTTTAAGATCATTGTATTCTGCATAACCTATTGATTGCAACATAGTTTTGCCCCGGGCGGCTGCTTGACATTGGTGCAAGTTACATTAAATTATTTCAAAGTGGCGCGTTATTTGGATGGTTCTGAAGGGCTTTAGAGAATAAATATTTTTTTCAAAAACTTTTTCTAGGTAAAACACTTGTTTTTTCTACTACTACCATTGCTTCTTCTGCAGTTTTACTTTTGAATTGTGAGTTTCAAAAAATGTAGCTTACTGTGTTACTGTTTTCATTTAGTTTTTTATGTTTTAATTCTCTAGTTCCAGAACAGCACTTAAGTCTTTTTTAACAAAGTAGAAGACTCTTAAAATCCAAATATTCAAAACAAATTTATATTTTCCAATAAATGCTCCTTTTTGCCCAGCCCATTGAGAACAAAAACATGATTTATAGACAGGATATAGACTTAAAATGGCGCCAGATTTGGATTTTAAAACAAAATTCTGAGTTTTTTTTGAGTAAAATTTTTGATTTTTAAACATAAAATGCGTTTAAGTTAAAAAAACAAGAAAAATAAAAAAATCATAGAATATTTTTTATACCTTTATGAACCGATAAAAAAAACTACTAATAAGTTACAGAAACTGAAAAAAAAACTAAAGTAAATTAGAGCTGGGGGTAGGGGTGCATTGCCCCTACCCCCAGCTCTAGTTCTTTTAAAATGAAATTGCCCAAATAAGGATTTTCTTTATAAGCTTAGCGTATTTCTTAGAAGTTTTACTTATGAGCTTGGTTTATTACAGCTTCGTAGAAGTGTTTTGAGACAGCATTTTTGTAACTTGTTTTGACTTTTTTTGTAAGTAAAATTACTTTAGGTTTTGCCACAGCATTTGTTGCTTTCTTTCTAGTTTGTCTAGGTAAAAGCTCAAATGTAAAAAATCAAAATTTTTTGTTTCAAAGATTTTTTTTTGTAAAAAGGCATTTAGCTTGAGGTGAGGTGTTCACCTATCTAAGTAATAATTTTGCTAAATTTGTATTTTTTGTGTCTTGTTGTTTGTTTTACTGATTTGGTGCTTACAAACACTAGTCTGTAAAATTGTTGCTTTAGATGGGTTATAAGTTAAAGTTTTTTTTTTACGCATTTGTGTTAGAAGACGTACTTTTTGGTGTTGTTTTACATTATTTTTTTTGTGAAACAAGCAAATATGGAAATATCAAATATCAATTGCAAAGGCTACAAAAAAAAATTGTTTTTGAAAGTAAGTTGTACATAAGCGGATAGTAGACACCAATCATAGTGTATGTCTTGCTCCGCACCTTGCCTCAACCAAAAACAATTAGATAAAGTTAAGTTAGTATCAACTTCCCGTTTAAGTAGAAATATAGTCTAAAAATAACTGTTGCCAGCCCTAAAAACGCATTTCCAAAGTGGTTTAGTCTTTATAGGTTTGATTTACCTTTTTTAGAAAATTCCACAAATTGTACAAACATGCGGGTAATTTTTCCACAAACCCAAACACCAACAAAACTACTACGCTGCACGCTTTCGGCCGCTTTTTGATTTAAGGTTTTGATACGAATGCCTTTCTTTTCGACCAGAACCGCGGATTACGCTTTGTGGTTTTACCAATTACCAAAAGGGAACATTTTGTTTTTCTATTGAGAACAACTACTATGATAATGCTATTTAACTGTAATATCGTTTTCCGGAAGCAGCTAATAAAAAAGTATTAATGTATTTTAGTGTTAACTTAATTGTTAATTTAGATTTCTACAAGATTTTTCTTTAACTTTTGTTTGATTTGGCTAATTTGACATTAAAAAAACGCGTTTTAATAAATAAATTTAGATTTTGCGTGTAGATTTTTAATTAAGGTTTTTAAAAGTTTTTATGTAAATTTAAAAAAAAGTTATTCAGTACCAGAACGTTATTTCTTTAATTTAAATTCTAAACCAAAGAGTGTTAAGGTTAAAAAAATTATTTATTGTAAAGCTACAATTGTTTGACCACTAAACTAACGCTACAAAAGTTTTGTTAATATTTTTTGTTGTTGATGTAACAAACTAAAATTACTAATAATAAATTTAAAAAAATTACAGACAAATAAACTGTAGTTAAACTATTTTTTTTTAGGTATAGTGTAGTGGAGAAGTGTACGTTCTTAGTTTAACGTCACTAGTGTTTGCAAAAGTATTTTCATTAAACTTGCCAAATTTACAAACATTGGATTTTACTATGCATGGTTTTTGAATAATTCATATGTTCTTTCCTTTTTTGTTAGTTTGACATAATATTCTTACAGCTGATCAATAGTGATACAAGATTCAACAAAATGTAATTTAATATTTGGAACGGTTTTGTTTTAGTTTAAATCGAGTTCTTTTTCTCGGTTTTGATTGATTTGGTATTCTTTTTAGATTTGCTTAGTTTTGGATGCCATGTAGTTCTGATCTAAGTATTTGTAGATAAAAGATTCTGTAACTTTCTTTAAAAAGTAAGAGGTAGTTATCTAAGGTAAACAAGTATTTTATAGCTTTTATCTTTTATTAACACTACTTTGGTAGATTTAAGTATAGAATGAAACATGTTGGCAACAATTACTTAAGTTTTTTTAAGTGGATTCCGAAATATCATCATTACATCAAAGAAGGTTTTAATCGTAAAATCCCATGCTAGCAAGGCGGGTTAGGGAGTGGGAGAGAGTATAGACATGTGAAAAGTTTATCACGGTATATGGAAATCAAACCCACGCCTAAACTACGCTCTTTGCTCCTTTAATTACATGATTAACTAAATACAAAATGCACAAAAAACATTTGTCATTTGGTAGCAAGACTGCTTTACTGGCTTTAAAACCTGTAACAACAGGCCTTTCAAAACTTATAAAAGCTAATGTCGGTAACAAATTGCGTTTAACGTAGTAAAAAAATTTATAATGCCATAAGTTCTAATAACTACTTCAAAAAAATATCGAAAAAAGGGAGCTTGACAAAGAAACTGCAAAGTTGTATCGCGCTCCTCTCGTATGTTTGCGGTGTGTGATAACAATTCTACATAAACATGCGGAACCTACAGTTTAAAGTAGAATCCAATTTACACCACTAGAAGGGTTTACTAGGCTGGTTTGCTATTGCCTTGCAAAGAAAACAACCGCATCAAAAAATATAAAAAAAAATATTTCCTCTGCTGAGAATTAAACCCAGATTGCTTGCTTAACAGTTTTGGCACCAGTCTATTGAACTACAATCGCCACTGTCAGTACAAACACCAAAAAATACTGCTTTACAGGAAGAAACTTTTATTACGCCAAGATCAAGTAAAGTTGGCACCACCATATGCTCAGCCACTTATTACCCTTAAGCAAAAAAAAAACATAAAAAAACCTAGGAGCCACCAACCTTACCCCAAGTAAAAACCTTACTAAAGGCAAATATCGCCCCACCCAAAACTTGAAACGCACCACAAGCAGAAGTGCACCATAACAAAGAAAACAGAAATAAGATGACTGCAAAGAGTTAAGTAGGCAAGCATTTACCGCCAACAACGGTATTCTTGAGGTTGTAAACAAAACTTAGCCGCCAAGTGGATGGGACTATAAAAGCTAATCACTACCGCTACAAAACACTTTCACTGAGTAGAAAATCACCCACGTCAACAGCCTAAAGCCTTACAACTAGACAACCCGGTTGTCCCAGTTTAGTAAGCGTTTTAAACGCATTTCCCAAGAACAACACTAATGTCTGTTCTGACTAAATCAACAGTGCGTAACCATAACCCACAATAACCTGGTAAGTCGTAGTACCATTACCAAAGGTCACCACTCAAATTTCCCAAGAAAACAATTAATCGCAAACAGCACCAAAGACCTTAGTGTAAAAATTGCCAGTCCAACAAAATTCCCTTTGTAAATCTATAGCACGCTAATTTGTTGAGCTCACACACCTTTTTGATGGTCAAAGCAAAAGTACCTAAAACTTTAGTGCCATCCCGTTCTTGCCACGCTTGACAATCTTGCGCAATAGACCTGATTCACACGCTCTCGTGCTAACAAATCACCCAAAAATGCCGCCAAAAAATTGGTAGAGAGAAAAAAAGGAAATTGCTGTAGACAGAATTCCATTATTTGTCTCTACCGCTGATAGTCAAAATAACATTTTTTTTTATCCAAGATTTAAAGAAGCAAAATTCAAAATAAAGCTAGAAAATCCCAAAATCAATCCGGTACTCTAACCTAAGTCAAAATATTAAATTTCTGGGCCCCCTAGTCAAAAGTTTTTCTGACTAATTTCTAGAGCACGGTAGAACTACCTATGTGTATCCTACATCATCTGGGAGCCACTGTTATAGACACAAGCAATACTCCCGACCAAGCTACCACATGTTTGAAGTAAAAAGAACCAAATCACTCTAAGCTTCTGTGGAACCCCGTTTACAACGCCAATTTAAAACTTTTACTTACATTTCCAAGCCTTTAGTTTTGTACACAAAACGCAGCAAATTAGTTATTTGCAAATTTTCGAGCACTACATTCAAACCATTCTACCAGTCACATTTCTTGATTTAACTACTTGATAGCAACAACAAAACTGAACTCAAAAAAGTACTTACTTCTGGTAATAATCACCTACTAGGTTATCTGGGCAGCAACAACACCAATTTGTTTTAACTAAACTTGACAAGTTGAGAACCCTGTCAACTTTGGTTTGTTAAGTTGACGCTCTTGATAAAATAGAAATTAATGAATTAATTATTAAATACCTTAAACAAGTCAAAATCCGCTTTTTTATTTTTAAACAAACACCGTTCTTACACAAAAACCTAGGACCGGCCATAAGGTATGTATGTTGTTTATTAAATGCGTGCCGTGGATTCAAGGCATTTGGGTTTTGGTTTATAAAAAGGCTCATAATAAGGTCAAAGTGAGCATTTTTCTATTAATTGTGTAAAATTTAGTCTAATTAAATGTTTTTGTTATTTTCTTAAAAATATATGCAAATTACCAAAAAATAAAAGTTTTACAAAGTTATTCAACTGGCAACAACTTGCTTTACTATAAAGCTATTGTTGCGCAAATTTAGGATTAATTAATTTTGGGATTAATTAGGCCATAATGTTTGCTAAAATTAGTCCAAATAAAGTTTTTAGTTTTTTTTTATTTAAAAAAATTTAAAAATCATTTTAAAAAAATTGCAAAGTTACTCAACTAACAATAACTTGCATAACTATAAAGTTATTATTGCGTAATTTTGGGGTTAATTATGCTATAATGTTTGCTAAAATTAGTCTGAATAAAATTTTTAAATATTTTTTTACTTTTGCAAATTAACAAAAAAATTTTTTTTTTGCAAAATTACTCAACTAGCAATAGCTTGCTTGACTATTAAGCTATCGTTTAAATAATAAAAAATTTGCAAAGTTACTCATCTAGCAATAACTTGCTTAATTATAAAATTATTGTTGCGCAGTTTTTGGACAAATTATTCAATAATGTTTACTAAAATTTGTTCAAATTAAGTTTTCAGATTTTTTTAAAAATTTTCAAAATAATTTCAAATTAACTTAAAAATAAAAATTTTGCAAATAATAAATTAAACATTTAAATTTTCTAATTAACTTGAACGTTATGTTAGCAATAATTTACATTAATATTTTTTTTTTTACAATTTGTGATTTTTTGAAAATATCTGAAAATTTGAAAATTAAATAAAATTTAAAATTTACTAAACTTTACATAGTTTTAAAACTAAGTTTTTTAAACATTTTTATTTACTAAAACACATTGTTTGCAAAAAATGCCTTTTTGAATTTTTTTGATATTTTGTAAAATTTTATTAACATACAGGGTTCATTATGAAAGTAATGCGCATGATTTTATTGTGACGCAACTATGGGGGCTGGTATGGGCCCGGTAAAACCAGTCGGGAATTGCAGTAGAAAATCTGCCTTTTTAAAGCAGACGGTCGCCAACTTGCTCCGACTGTCCGAGAGGAAAAGACGTGTCTTCGCGTGAAGTTTGTTTTTCGACTTTGTAACACGCTGTCAAGATCTTTTGGATTTGATTCAAAATAAACCGGATTTTCTCAACTCTGTCGTAATTAGAGACAAATCCTAGATGTTCGAGTACCACTTAGAACCAAAAAGGCACAAAAAATCATCCTCCCAAGAAAGCGCAAATGAGCAAGTTTTACATGCTCATTATTTTCTTTGACGTCTTAGAAAATGTTTATTTTGAGTTTGTACTGCAAAGAGAAACTGTCAACTCAACCTTTTATCTCAAAGTGCTCAAAAGATTAGATTGACGGATCACGCGCGTGAGAACTGACATTAAAGACACAATCAAGCTCTACCATGACAATGCCTTTAGTCAAACGTCCGTCATTGTTACTAATTTATTGGCCAAAAGCAACACCTGGGTGGTCCCCCAGCTCCGCTACAGTCCCGATTTGGTTTTGTGCAACTTTTTTTTGTTTCCCCGACAGAAAAGAAAGATAAAAGAAAAGCATTAAGAGTCTGTGGAAAACATTCGAACGCATGTTACAAGGTTATTAAAAGTTTCAGGGTGCCTTCCAGGCGTAGCAAACACATCTCCAAAAGTGTATTGATGCAGAGGGAGAGTATTTCAAAGAATTTTAAGCGTGTGTACCAGTACGATTAATAAATCTATTTTTTATAGATAATGCGCATTACTTTCATAATAATTAGTAGTTTAAAATTTGCAAATAATTTATTTTAAATTAACTTAACTACTTAAACGAACATAGTTGGTTTAGCTTTTAAGCAATTCTTTTCAAACTCTCTTTTAAACTAAAACATCTTATTGTAAATTTTTGAAAATATATATTTCACTAAATTGTCAGTTTGATTATTACCGTTTATGTTTGTAGTTAGAGCTTCAAAAAATGTTTTGCATTAATGTTAACCAAAAAAATCAACTAGTTTGGATTAACTAACGACGAAAAGATTGTAACTAACTTTTTCTACAACTTAACTATTTACGACATCTACCGACAGCAGCTTTTGATTACTTTTTTATTTTTACAAAAAAAAAATTGCCAGGTTTTTGCTAACTAAAATCTTTATTTATGTTAGAAATTTTTTTATTATGCCGTCCTTATTAAAAGTAATCTCATTAAATTTTTAAATTATTTTTAAAACCAACACTTCTACAATTGCTTTTACCTTAGCTGTAAGATCCACATTTAGACTCCTTCTGTTTACTAAAAATTTTAAATACATTATTTTTTAAATACCTTTGGCAAAATTTTAAAATGAGTAGCAAAATTTGCGGTGACGATGAGAATATTGTCGAAATATTTAAAAAAATAGTGTTTTAACTCTAACGCAAAAATTTGGTCTATTAAATCTGACCAGAATAGTAAATGCTGTTACAGCTTTACTATTCTTGGCTATCGGCATCGGCCAATACGCAGATTTAATATCCAAACTGTTGTGAATGATTTAATTTAGTAAAAATAAAGTTAATGTAAGCAAGGCTGAAACACCGCGTTGAATATTTGGAAATTTACGCAAAGCCTTTGAGTACCGTTTATTTTGGAGATTATTAGAATGAAAAATTTTCACCTACTGGAATTCCTTTTAATTAAAACTTATAAGCCAAGTCTATCACATTTTGATTTGCGGACTTTTTGTATGCTTTACCTTGCTGGTGCATCTAAACTTTAGCTTTAGTTCTTAATTTCTTACAGAAAACTGAAACAAACTTTAACCAAAATAATAAATGCTGTTAAAGCTTTACTATCATTGGTCATTAGCATCTGCCAATACGCAGATTTAATATCCAAGCTGTTCAGATATTGGTATTTATTTAATTTGGTTAAAATAGAATTAATAAGGCATTACAGAAAAAATGGAAAAAGTGGAAGAGTTCTTTTTTGATCAAAACTTAGACATCTTGTTGGTGTCAGAGTCGGTCCACAAACCCAATCAGGCATTGAAAATTTCAAACACGTTTACCTATAGGGGGCCGCCGGTGGTACCCACAAAGCGTGGAACTTTGAACTTTGTAAAGAGATCATTGGACTATTCTGAAGTGGATACTCCCGACCTAGTCTCCCTCAAATCGAACGCAATAGTAGTGACCGTTCCAGGGTTTGGCACGGTCAGGATCGCTTTTGGTTATATCCGTCCGCAAAACCTCATCAAAACAGCGGATTTTGATAGAGTTTTTGATAATCCACATCCTACAATAATTGCGGGAGACTTCAATAAGAGCACGGGTCGTGGATTAACTAACGCCAAGGGGCAAGCTCTGTTTGACTACGTTAAGCAAAAAGATTTGCAGGTCCTGGGTCCGGACAAACCCACTTTTTACAGCGCCGCGGACCACAGAGGGGACGTTTTTGACGTAGTAATACTAAAGAACGTCAACTCGCACGCAGTGGTAACTACGCTCAATGGCCTAAGCTCTGACCACAGTCCAGTACTACTGGAGCTACTCGGAAGGGGGTCCGGAGAGAGGGAAAATTTGTTACACAGACGGATTGAACTCTCTTTTCTCAATGCCTGGAAAATAGCATTGGTAGCCTGACTCCAGTACAAACGGCTGAGGGTATTGAAAGAGCCGTCGCACTTTTGACTACTCAAATCCAACAAACTTCGGAAAAGGCTTCTAAAACCTTTTATGCATCGATAATCTTCTAGGATTATTACGAGAAACAAAGGCGTTGATCCGAACAAGAAATGCCGCTAAACATTAATGGCAAAGGCATCGCGACCCCAGAGATCAAAAGATCTTAAATCAACTTTACAATGAAGTTTGAACGGCCATAAGGGAGCATAAAAACCAATGCTAAAAAGATACGCTAGAATCTTTCACGGAGAATGAAAATCCGATGTGGAGGATCTCTACACTACTGAGGGAAAGGCCAAAGCATTTGCAGACAGCCTGGAATTCCAATGCTCCGATCTGTATTATACGGATCTGGAGCACATCGAAAGGGTTCGCAGGGAAGTCAAAGACTTTCTGAGAACCGCTGACAATGACACTACACTTGATAGCGTTAGACCTTCTCAAACCATTAATAGATTCAAATCCCGTTCTGCTCCAGGCCCGGATAAAATATCTAACAAAGCTTTTAAATCGTTCTCTCATAAAGCAATTATGGCTCTAACCAATATTGCAAATGCTATTCTTCTTACTGGGCATTTCCCGTCAGCCTGGAAAGGCTCGCACGTGGTAAACATTGCTAAAGTTAGGAAAAACAGGTTGTTTCCCCAAAATTATTGGCCTCTAAGCCTACTATGCACCTTAAGCAAGGTCATAGAGAGGGTGATCTCTCATCAACATGGGATCAGATGGGGACACTCAAACGTACATCAATTCAACCGAGTGGCGGACCACATTGTCAAAGGTTTCAGACAGACACAGGCCACGAGAATGGTCTTTTTTGACGTCAAAAAAGCCTTCGACAAAGTTTGGCACAAGGGACTGCTTCTAAGGCTAATCAGACAACGATTTCCTCTGCGTATTATAAGGCTGCTAGCCTCATATCTAAAACGCAGAAGTCTGGCAGTCAAACTCGATAACCACATCTCTACTTCTCGGCAGATAGAAGCCAAAGTTCCTCAAGGCTCTATTCTCTCGCCGCACCTTTTTAACTTGTATGTAGCCGACATGCCATCAAGGCGCATACACGGGATTAAAATATCTTAACACGCTGACGATACAGCACTTATCTACTCTTTAAGGTCGACTGAAATGATTACCTTACGTCTTCAAAAAGCCACCTCCGATCTGAAAGATTGGATGGATAAATGGCACTTTGGAGTAAACCCAGTGAAAAGCGTTGGTCACTTAAACCGCATGAGAACGTCACCTTCAACAACATTCCCATACCGTGGTCCGACACTGCCAAGTATCTTGAGGTAATCCTGGACAAGAGTCTCTATCACAAACCTCAGGTTCAATTCATTCTGGACAAATCTAAAATGGCTAAATCTCTTCTCTACCCGATGCTGCGACGGAACAGCGGCATGTCGCTCCGGAATAAAATCCGGCTTTACACCTCGACCATCAGGCCGATGATCACATACGCTTCCCCCATTTGGAAAACGGCGGCAAGTAGCTACCTAAATTGCTTAAAAGCTTTTCAAAGCCAAACTTTCCGGATGCTCGCAGGAGCTCCATGGTAGGTTCGAAATCTGGACATTTGAACAGACCTAGAGATTCCTTCACTTTGTCAACATTTTGAAACTTTGGCCAAAAAGTATTTCATAAACCTTGCGGTTCATTCCAATGCCGATCTGGCAAGACTTGCCAAGCCAGATCGGGAAGATTTTGTCCACAAACAACCCGTGAATTCAATAGTAGCCGAGTTACTCTTAACATAGCGTGGGTAAATCCACATCCACATCCAAAAACAAAACCCCAACCTGGCCTATAAGACGACTCCTAAACAACCTCCTACATACACATCTCCAAATGGAAGGTACATGAGCCAAAAGGTCTTGAACTTTCAGGCAATTCCCAGACAGGTGGGGTTTAGTCGGTAAGCACCTTTAAAAAGGTGAATCCGACACGTCTTGGGAGAAAAAAACAAGAAATACGCTCAAAACTAAAACATTGCTTTTTAAAAGTCTACGCAGAACCAATGAGTACCGTTTTTCTTAAAAGTTATTAAAATAAAAAAAACTTTACTCACTGGAACTCTTTTTAATAACCCCTAAATCTAACATATTTGTGATTATTTTTCTTTATAGACAGACTTACTGGATATTATCAAATCTTGATTGGTGGACTGTCCACTACAATACTATGCTTCACTTTGTTGGTACATTTTATTTTTACCTTTTTAATATTTTTCACAACTCTTTGCTGTTAAGACTAAACTGTGCTGTAATTTTACATTAAAAAAGTTTTATCCTTGACTTCAGTTGACAGTTGAAAACTCGCCCTACATTTTTAACACAAATGCTGTCCGTTAGTGCAAAAGCCCTATCAGTTTTTACATTTCCAAAAACATTTCGGTGCCTTAAAATCAACCAATTCTAACAATGACACTATAAAATTTACAGACAAAATTCGAACATTTACCAAAATTGCGCAAAAATAAAATTTAAATATAAGCGCTTACGATGATTACTGTTTGCACCTGTGTATTGACTAAGATCACTCTTCTTTTCTTTAACAAACCTTTAAAAAACTTTACAATTTTGCTATGTAATTTTTTGCAATGTGCCCGGGTATTAATAACACAATCTCCTCGTTTGCTTATTTATTATTTTCCTTTTTGGAAAAATAGGATTGGTTTTTTTTTTAAGTTTTGGATTGTACCAAGTGTTTATACTTTGCAGTATTATCCACTTGCTGACTTAACTCTAGACTGTTTTAGCAATTTTTCGTTTTTTTTTTTTAATTTTTGTCGCATACTCTCAGACTTTTTACAAAAAAAAATTGTAGAAAGGATGTAAGTTATTTTTAGTTATAACAAAACGCATGTCTTTACCAATTTCATATGTTAGCCGGTAAAAATTGTTTGCAAAAACTAGCACAAACATCAATCCAAGCATGTAAGGTGGTTTTGATAGCGCAATATCACAGAATAGCATTAAGAAACAGAATATGTTTACTTACGCATTGCATTTTGAAACAATTTACACTTTTCTAGAGCGCACTGCTAAAAACCTATGTTTGCAAACCCGTTTTATTTAATTGCAACAATCAAAGTATTCTGATTCAATAATGCTTGCAAAGATTTTGACTTTATCAAAGCTCAAAACTCAGATTTTGTTTGGCTAACCACAGACCTGTTAAAATAATTAAAGTGTTATTACAGAAGAAAAATTACGTTTTGGATAGTCACAAACATATTAAATTATTTGGTTTGTCCACATTCTTAGTCTGGACTACTATGTTTGTGGAAGCAAAAACCTATTTTTCAAGTTCTAAGTAAACAAACTTGTCTAAACTTAGAAGTGAAAGCTATTTCTACTTTTTTTTAATTGTATTTATCTCTAGCACTAAAAAAAAAGACATGTTTTGTCGTATTGGTTTTGCCACAGTTTACACATGCGTCTTAACATAACAGTTTTAATTGCTGGAAGTGATTTTTCTAGGTACACGTGCTCAGTTAGCAGAAAACTTACCGTAATTTATATTTACCTACGCGTCAATTTTTGGGATCAGACGTTTAGTCGATTTTTGTTTGGCGGTACTTACACTCAATTGCTACCTCCAATTTTTATGGTTTTGCTCTTTACATTTTTTGTTTTCTCACTGATCATTAAGACGATGCCTATTTTTGTATTAATAGTGCGGTATCCGCAACATACTTTTACTTTTTTTCAGGAGCAAAGCAGTTGGTTGAGGTACACCTTATACTTTATTACTTGTTTCCACATTTGGCACTGTGCAAGATACTAAAGTGAGCAACTGCTTCCAAAATGTTTTGTTTATTGATGTTTGCCTTGATTATGTTAAGCATAATTTGCACAATTGCTGCTACACATGTTTACGCTTTTTGGACGATTTTTTATTACGTGTGTAATTGGCATTTTTTGTCAAGTCAATTCTTTTATGATTTTTTTTCTAGAAAATGGTGCATTTTTGATGTTTACAAGCACATTACACAGCTTTTGATTACCGTTGTATTTTTATTAATTTTGAGCATTACTTAGATAGTGGATTAGCTCGGACAGAAACTAAACAGATTTTTTAAATACAAAAATGTCTTCTTCTTCTGTCTGTTCAAGATCAAGTGCTCTAGAGGTTTTTGACGTTTAACAGGCACAAAGGGGTTATGAGGATTTTTTTTCTTGTTTTTCTGGTATGTTTATAATTTTAGCAGTCCGGAAAACGTTTTTTTTCTAGCGTTTTTGCACATCAATTATGTTTTTTGTTTAAGTTTAAACCAAAAAATCTTTAAAGTGAAGCTAAAGCGTCTACCATGCATGTAATATAACATTTTAAAATAAACAATAACAATTGTTGTACAAAATGATTTTATTTGCATATTAACAACTTTAGCAATTGTGACAAATAAAGTTAAAAATTAATTATTTTAAGTACTTCTACATCTAAATAAATAAAAAATCTTCGCAATATTATTTTATAAACTATAAAACTACAATTTTAAAATTGGAACAATACACAATAATGTACAAAGGTACTATTTAATAATCATAATATTTTTGCTTATAAATTTTTATTGTTAGTTAAATCATTTGCTTTGATCATTGCATAGATCCAATGGAAGTAATTAATTTGAATGTTGTTATAAATAGCCAGATATACAACAGGAGGATATAAATTGTTGTGAGTGATAGGCAGGTAGTTCGTAGGCGAAACGAGAATTGATAATTTGCTAAACTGGGAACCCGTAGGCAAATTGCTACAGCCACCTGCTGTATTTGTGTATGCACATTACAATACTACATCAATGTAGGTCATGCAAACTAGACTCAATCCGCAGATTAGAGATCGGTTCACAGAGTGAAATGGATGGAGAACGTTGACCAAATATTTATTTAAGGTGTAGAGCATCAGATTGTTGAACTTGCACGAAAGAACTAACTTGAGCAGGATTAAAAAAAGCTTTTAGTTGAAATATTAAAGAGACTGTAGTGCAATTGTGGTTTATAAATTAAATATTTTTTAGACACCTGTATAATTTTCTGTTTAAGAAGACAATTTGTAAGATAACAACAACATACAATATTAAACATAGTGCTGCATGTAAAGCAATCCATCATTCTGATACCAAAAACACAAGACGATAAATTAAATGCGCCCTGTTATGTAATATTTTACAGAATGGCAGCAGACGGGGGCGCTCGCAGCCGTATTTATTTGTACCGGGTCGGGTAAATTAATAGCGCTTTACACGCAATACACAAATATATTCAAGCGAATCAGTATCAGATAAACATTTCAGTAATTAACACGAAAATTCAATTCTAATTCCATTAAACAGTGTTTATTCGGATCTTTTATTTCAATTCATTTAACACAAGTGTCACGTTTTATTTGACACGCACGGCCTCCACTCCGATACACTACTCACACATCACTTTTCACGAATCCAATTATTCGCCAGCCAGTTTAGAGAAAGAACGAACGCGGGTGCAGCGAGAACGGAACGTAAAAAAAATAGATGAAAATTTAATTAACTCAAATAATGCTGTTGCGATAATTGAAATAAATTATATGGGATAAATTGGACGCGGCCTCAATTCCGGTTTTATTTATATTGCAAATCTGTAATTCTGTCACGTGTGTTGTTTAAATAAATACTTAGTTTTGATTTGATTTTTAAATAAAATATATTTAACATAGGTGTGGCCATAAAGCATTAAATATAATCAGTTAACAATCTCATATGATAATACGAATTAATACACCAACAATCCCAACAGTCAACATTTAGTTCCGTCCTTTATTAACCATTAAATATTCATTGTGCTAATATTATAGATATCTTTAATCCCTCAGGATGCACATACAAAGATGTATCCATGTGGGTATACAGTACGCTTCGCAGTCTGGGAATAAATCCCATCTACACACTTAACACACTCGTTTTAGACGCCCTGAGTGCATGCTAAATAATTAATAAATAATTTACACGCGACATTAATTAAAGTAAGCCAAATTAATAATATTACAGGCGCCTGAATTTCCCATGCGGTTTGTATTAAAATGTCGGCTAATCTCTTAATTGATGTATGGTTATTACGCGTTGTTCCTTTCTGCTAATTGCAAATTTTTCTTACTTGGAATAATTATGGTCAGCATTAATGCCGACACAGTTTTAATATTACATTAACACGAATGTTTTTTTAAACGGATGTTTTATTTTTATTGAGTGTTATAATTGAATCATGTTTACGCAATTGTTGTTATCTTGCAGACGTTTATTAAATAACTTTACTTTCCAAGCAATAGTCCTTTAAGATAACATCGCAAATTTTTATTATATTTATTTAATTTTCTTATTTTGAAAGGTTGGTTTAAGTTAACAAAAATAATTATCTCTGACAATAACAATCTAACAAATTATCTTGATGGCCATGACAACATCTTTTTGAATCAAATTAAGATTTTTGTCAACTAACCAACATTAACTCATTGAAGATTTTACATTGGTGGTTGAAAACTTGTTGCTATGTCATCAACATGGTTTCAAACTAAGTTTTGTATTATCCATCAACTAACTAAAGTTGCCTAAATGCGTCTGGACTTTAGTACACTGCAGAAAAAACTACCAAACAGTGTTTTTTCTAAAAAAACGCTTAAAAACACCTTTGCTAAGAGTACAAATAGATACAATAGCTGCGTTATTAAAGCCTTTGCAGAGTTAACGCTCTTACGGCAAAACACAAAATTGGGTGGCTGATCGCGGAGCTGCCAAAAAGAAATCAATTAAAACACAGAATGATTCTAGGGCACATAACAAAAATAAAACAAAAAATAAAACCAGCTAATAAACAACCAGGAAAAACACCGGGTAAAAGCACTAAAGAAGTCATATTCTAACGAATGGCCAAATCGGCTTAAAGAAAAGTGCTTCTTAAGTGTAAGAAAAAAAACGGCGACATTTCGAAAATCTCTAGAAGTTAATATGCAGAACGCGACAATAAAAAATGCTAGCAAAAAAAAAAATAGTAATGATCTTAGTATTGACCTGACTACACCTAACCGAATGTAGCAAGTAATTTTTTTTTTTTTAAATAAAATTTTAGTTTTTTTTTTTTTAATACTTACTCACAGACTTTCACTGACACTTATAAACACACACAGACACTCACAGACACCCACAGGCACTTATTTGTAATAATCTTCATTTTAATCAAAATTATTACTGCAATAATCTTTAAATTGTGCATCAATCATCTTTAGTCCAATAATAATTTTTATACTAATCAAAAATATTACAGCAATAATCCTCAAATTAGTGCAAACATGATTATTTTTAGTGCAGTAATAATCTTTATTTTAATCAAGGTTATTACTGAAATAATCCTCAAATTGATGCAAACATAATCATTTTTAGTCCACTAATAATCTTGATATTAATCAAGATTATTACTGCAATAATCCTCAAATTGATGCAAACATAATCATCTTTAGTCCAGTAATAATCTTTATTTTTAATCAAAATTATTACTGCAATAATCCTCAAACTGATGCAAACATAATCATTTTTAATTCGGTAATAATCTTCATTTTAATCAAAATTATTACTGCAATAATCCTCAAATTGATGCAAACATAATCATCTTTAGTTCAGTAATAATCTTCATATTAATCAAGATTATTACTGCAATAATCCTCAAATTGATGTAAACGTAATCATCTTTAGTCCAGTAATAATCTTCATTTTATGCAAAAATGTTTTCATCTGGACTAAGGATCATCTTTAGTTTATGCAAAAGTTTATTTTATTAATAAAAATATATTACAGTTTTCTTTAATAATAAAAAAAACTGTAATTGCGTATGCGGATAACTTCACGTTATATGACAGTGGCAGCGCGTAAACAATTTGATCTTTTTAAATAAATATTTGGCTTAATCAATCATCCTATATTATCCTACGAGATATTTAATCAGATACAATTGACAAAAACATAATACATACGATTATCAGGCATAACACAAAGTCCATAAGCAATATACAGAATTCATTAAAAGCACGAGTTTAATACATTTCAAACCGATGAATTGATCGGCAATATCTTTGACAGAATAATATGGACATGTTCAAAACAAGTCCGCAGCAATTTGCACGGCAATCCGATAAAAAAGAACAAAGGTATTTACTATAAAGTAAACACTTAAAAAATCTAATTGAAAATACGACGAGATTGCATCAAAAGCCGCCACAAAACTCAAAGTTTAGTTTAACCAAAGAAGGCAACGTCCGATCAAAACAAAACTTGGGTTTCTTGAAGAAAATTGTGCGGCGGATCCCAATTCGGCGTCGAAACGGCCTTAAAACGTTTGCCGCTTTCGCCGCCGCCTCATATGTAACAATAAAAGTCAATTAAAAGAAGCGACCAACTTCTTTTTTACCCTCGCGCCGCCACACTTAAACGCCAAAATACGGAGAACGTGAGGCCAAATTGCTACAAAACTTTGGTATTCTAAAGAAATTAATGCGGCGGATTCAAATCCAAAGTCCAAACGGCCCTAAAACGTCTCCCCTCCGCACCGTGGCTTGTTTTAAGACAAAAAATAAAAAAAAACTGGGCCGATTTTGAAAGTTTGTAAAAAGACTCCAGGCAAAAATTCAAAAATTTGATACAGCCAACTCCGCTTTGTCTCATTCTCTTTAAAAAAAAAAAAAACTATGCGCAATCTTCTACGTGCAAACCCTGGGCACTTCTATTGGTTGGAGCAACCTCACTTTTTTGCAAAAAACGCGTTTTTTAGAACTTTTTACGCTCCGCCGTGTTAACGTGCGCAGATATAAAAAACGGCAAAAAAGGGATAATCAAAAGATCAAAGACAAATTGCGCAAATAAAAAAAGTTCTAATTTTTTATAGCCCGAAAAAATCGGCGGCGGCTTTTCAAAGTGGACGTTTAAAGACGTTTTTTGGGAGGCGGCAGGTCAAACTCAAAAATTGCTTCAGTTTGTTACGGCCACCAGGCGGCGCTAACTACCTTAACACCCCCTCTCCGCGAGCGCGTTTAACCAATCACGGCAGACCGCATAGTATAAAAAAAATGCATTCTTCATCTACGCACCCTTCCCCAACAAACAAACTACAATATTGATCCCGAGGCTTTGCACAAACCGCCACGGGCACAAGCATAGCACCCTCTTGCTTGTAAGCGTCACGCATGCGACCGACCAGGTTGTATATCTGTCTCAAGGTTAACTGCCAGACAAGTCTCAACCAAGCGCGTGCACAATCCGAGTGCTTCTATAGACAACTGCGTGATGGAGAAGAGGAGGAAATTGAACGACGGACAATACAGTCTAGAATGGCATACATATGGGCCAACACCAAAATTGTCGATCGGTTTTAATTTTGCCTGAGATGGAACTGGTAACAAATGGCGCCCAACGTGAGGCATTAAATGGCTTTCACGGCCTCAACAACAATGAAAAAAATTCAGCGACAAACACGTCGCAAGCGGAAAGAAGAAAAGGAAGAGGAACAGTCACTCGAAGAGTACTTAACCGACTTCGAGCAATATGACATCGAGTTGCCACCAAGCAAACCAGTCGACCCAAACCCCAGGCAACTAATCGACATCACCAACTTTATCACGACTAGCCTGGAAACACTAGAACGTGAATTACAGCTCTACCAAGCCACTATCTGCGAGGTTACGATGTCAAAGATGTCTTGGAATTTATACCGGACATACTAGAACTCCACTAAGTAGTCGTCAATGAGGTTGAGGGAGACCTGGTGCAACCTCTGGTAACCATACCAGAAGTCTACGCTGCCAAAGCCATCAAAACCGAGTGCTACAAAGAAACCGAATGCTTCATCTCGGAAACAACGGCAGTCGCCACTATCTGCAACACAACAGAAGAAGAAAACGCTCTCGACAGAAGCCGGTTCACCACCACTGTGCCAAACTAGAACCGGAAGTTTAGTCTGAAAGTTGGGGGGAATTGTTGCAGCAAGTAGGCGGAGCAGCAACGGCTAATCAGATCGCGCCAATTTCCCTCTAGCTCCTATAAAGATCCTACTTTTCTAGATTCTAACAGTCAAGACTAAGCCACAGACCAAAATTTAACCGTCTATGACTCCCTGTGCCGATCTACCACTGTCACTGCAGCTTCCTTGCAACGGTATCCAACCGGTGCCGTTGACCTCACCAAGGAGTCGATTCAATCCCCAGGAGTTCCGAGGGAATCGCTCCTCACAATTACACTCTGTGCTTGCACAGCACGCCAGAGTTTTTGGACGGCCACTGACAGCGGCTACGGCCTTGACACGTCGCTTCACACAAAACCGCCTAGTTCTAGCTAAACTGGCATCCGTTAGTGGATGCGGGTGGAAGCACGCTGTGTGTGTGCGAGGTAGTAGCGTTCTGGTGTTTGTTGCTCTCTGTGTGAGAGTGTTTGAGGAAAACGTTAATTTATTTAAGAAATGCTAACCACCCAGACAACCACCTCCGACTACTGAAGAACACCTTCCAAGAGCCGCCACGCCGCTCCCGGACTTAGATTTACCGCCGCCGCAACCCATTGCGGAACGCAGCCGGTAACAAGCTCAAGTAAATTTTGGGTGCTTTTTCTTTAATAAAGTTTTAAAGTTTTTTGAAGTCCAACCGCAGCCAGGAATTGCACGGTGGTTTACCAATTTTTATCTCGACAAAAACGCAATTTTTTACTTTGAACAAACAATTTTTGGTGACGCTGCCTTTCGATCAGGACGGGGTAAAAAGTGACGAACGGGGCTCTCAAAAAAGAACGATTTTGACGGTCGTTTACCGTTTTTTTTTTTTTAATTGTCGTGTAAAGCATCTAAAAAAGCGCGGAAAGACGGCAGTTTTGAAAACGCCCGTTTCTCACTTTTGACGACAAAGTTACGGCTCTCCAAATTTAGAACCTACTTTTTTTATATGACGGCGTTTCCCCGCGATCAAAACCGAGGTTTCAAATTTTTATGCCGGAAGGGAACGGCCGCGAGAAATCCGACGCAAAAACCCGCTTGACGATCCGACCCTCCGTTTGCCCCCGGCAAATTTTCGAGCGCTCTGCCCCATCATAAACGGATGCCTTGCAAAAGGGGTGGCAACGGCCGCAAAAAAAAATCAATAAAATACTCTTATAACACGCAAACCCAAATCTTTGGTCAGATTTTCTCAAAAATTAAAGATCTTTTGGCGGCGGTCGTCCGCGCGTCTTGTCAAAACCGGAAAATTTTTGGCGCGCGTTTCTGTTTGCAGCGCGGGGGCGGCGTCGGAATTTGGAGCCCGGATTCAGATTTTGCAATCCTTTCTGATAAGAAAAGGTATAAGTTGCGTCGGGATCGAACCTCGGGCTCCGGAGATGCGGTTCAACAAAGTAGAAGCCGAACGGGTCCCAAATTCTCGAAAACGGTACGTTGAAGAGAAAAATGACTTTATCGGAGACAAAGGAGTAGGGGAGGTTCCGGTCAACGTTGACAATTTAAATTTGTTTGCCCACCGTTAGCAGAGATAATTTAAAAAAACGCAAAAATCGTGTTTTGCACATCGCCGGAGAACCGGAAAAGTTTTTGGGTTCGGGATTTTGCCGTTCTCATTTTTTTTTTTAATTTTTGCGGGCGGAACCACTTCTTTTCTCCAAACATTTCTTGCCCGGAAGCATTTTGTCAAATCCAAAATAGAAATAAAGTAGCAAATAGTAATGAGGGGGCCAAAATAGTCATGAAAAGGCTGAGGAGGCTTTGATATTGCGGAGGTCTAGAAGAAACCAAAAAAATCATAGCAAAACGGAAGCGCTAAACGGAACCTTAAAAAGCAAAGATATGCAAATCAATCTGGCAAAAAAAGGCAACAGAGCGGCTAAAAATTTGTAGACCAGATGGCGGATCATAGGTCTAGAAAAACTAAGTAACTAAAAATGGGACATCTAAAAAAAGATTGTCAGAGCACTGCCAATGCAAACGGTTACAAAATAAAAAAGTTCAACAATAATCCAAAGGGCTATTTGTACAATGTAGAAGGACACAAGGCCAAATCCATGAAGTGTCCCAAGAACAAAGAATTAATAAAAAAAAAGAAAAAAAGGCAAATGGAACCCGGAACAACTATAAATCTAAAGATTTTTCAAATAAATGTAGACTGGTGCAAGAGGGCAATAGACCTTCTAAGGGAACAATGCTCCAAAACATTATTGCTTAGTTAAATAAAATTATGACTAAGAACAACCTTAGATAGATTTTAAATAGAAGAGAGGATGCGGTTATATTTGTCTTACAAAGCAAGACTGTTGAAGCGCATGATGCAAGAGAAGAATATGCATGTGAGCAGAAACAAATAAAATCTGGGTCTACTCTTGCTACTAAAGCTGACGCCAAGAACTGCAACAACTTTTTGACAAACTGCATCAAAAAATAAAAACCATACTAGGGGACTTTAATCCTACAACTGGGGTGACAGAAAGATGCTAAGAGAACCGTACTTAAAGAATAGGCAGCAAGCAATGATCTACTCATCCTCGCATATTAACATCACGCTAGGAACAGAAGATATAGATTAAATGGTACGTCAGCAAAGAAAAAAACTGGAGATTGCACAATAACATACACATGCAGACAAAAGCTGGTAAAAACAAAACAGGACAAAGAATTTACCACGCATAACAGCAGAAGCTAGGAAAAACAAAAATATTTTTTTTTTTTTTAAATATGACAAGGTGGTAGAAAGTACTGTTATAATTTCAGAAAATATATCCAAGCTGATAACAAACATGTGTGACATTACCTTTAAATAGAAAGGCAATTACAATTAAAAAAAAAAGTATACTGGTGATTGCAAGGCAGAGCGCCAACACGGAACATCTGCTACAAAGCAAAACTAAAACTTATTAAAGTCAACAAAAAAGCACATAAAGTTCAATGATTGCAAAACAGTAGCTTCAACTTTAGTTCTTGCCCAACCACTCAAGTGTAAGTTATAATTTTTTTTATTGGGTAGGTGAGCGGAAGACACAGTTTTTTGGTTACGAGTCAGTAGTTGTAACTGCAATTAATGCTTACCCATCCAAGAGTTTGTAAATTTATGTTCACAATGCGGAGAATAAAGTTTAGTGATTGCGGGAGAGTAGCTTTAACTTTAGTTCCCGGCCACCCATCCAAGTGTTTGTGATTCAATTTCTTAATCACTACAATTGGGTGTATGGACGGGGCACTAAGTTTAATGACTGCACAACTTTAATTTTTGACCATTTTTGAAATTTTTTAATTACAAACAATTGTGTGGGTGGGCGGGGCACCAAGTTTAAAGAATGCGCGACAGTAGTTTCAACTTTAATTCCTGCTCACCTACTTAATTGTTAGTTATTAAATTTTTAGATTGGGCGTGTGGGCGGGAGAGACAGTTTATTGATTACAAGACAGTAATTGCATCTGGAGTTCTTGTTTACTCACCCAAGTGTTTGTAGTCTAATTTTTTGTTTACAAACAATTGGATGAGTGGACGGAGCACTAAGTTTAATGATTGCGAGACAGTAACTTCAACTTTAGTTTTCGACTACTAACCCACTCAAATGTTTGTGATCCAATTTTTTAATCACAAACAGTTGGGAAGGTGAGCGGAACACTAAGTGACTGCACAACAGTAGTTTCAACTTTAGTTCCTACTCACCCATCCAAAATTAGTTATTAAATTTTTTGATCGAGTGTGTAGGCGGAAGACACAGTTTATGGACCAGACAGTAGTTGCAACTAAAGTTCCTGCTTATCCACCCAAGTGTTTGTAATCTCTATTTTTGTTTACAAACAAATGAGTGGGTGGACGGGGTACTAAGTTTAATAATTGAGCAACAATAGTTTTAACTTTAGTTTTTGCCCACACACCCAAGTGTTTGTGATCTAATTTCTTGATCACAAACAATGTGGTAGGTGGGCGGGGCACTAAGTTTAATAATTGCGCGACAGTAATTTCAAGTTTAGTTCTTGCCCACCTACCCAAGTGTTAGTGATTAAATTTATTAATTGGGCGGGCGGTTGGACAAGGGACACAATTTATTGGTTGCAAAACAGTACTTTCAACTTTAATGCAGGTTTTAAGGGAATATTGCCGGAAGTAGCATAAGTTAGCAAGGCCTACCTACCTACGTGTTAGTTATTAAATTTTTTGATTAGGTGGATGGACACAGTTCATTAGTTACAAGACAGTAGTTGCAACTAAAGTTCCCGCTTACCTACCCAACTGTTTATAATCAGACTAATTTAATGATTGCCAGACAATAGCGTCAACTTACCCAAGCGTTTGTGATCCAATTGCATAATCACCAACAATTGGGTAGGTGAGTGGGGCACTAAGTTTAATGATTGCGCAACCTTAGTTTCATGTTTTTGCCTACCACCAAAGTGTTAATGATTAAATTTCTTGATTAGATGGGTGGGACAGTAGTTTCAACTTTAATGCAGGTTCTAAGAGAGGTAGCAAAAGTTCTTGCCGATAAAAACGCGAGTTTTGCGCAATGACTTTTTTTTGAAAAAAAAAATAGAAAATGTTAAAAAAACAACTGAAAACCGGTGGACTGTTTTTTGAGCAGTTTGGTTGGTCAAAGGCATAGCGGAAGAAGCCAAAAAGAAACATTAATTTGCAGTGTATATTTTAAAACTGGAGAAGAAGCAAGCAAGACCTGCGTGGTACCACAGGGCTCAACTCTTAGCCCCACGCTATAGAACTATCCCCATACACTTTACGGTCTTAGAAAGACAATACACGGCTGATACAAAACAGAATGTGCAGAAGACGGTGACTAGAATTAAAACTTTGTTGAAGTAGGAAGCTGAATAGGACAAGGAAGATGACACGGGAAGATAGACAAAAAAGCTAATCTTAAAAGTAATTCTATAAGTTACGAGGAAACAGAGTAAAGTTAGATTCCACTTTATCTAGCTTCTGACAAGTCACGGATGCTTTCAAATCTACCTGAAAAATGTAAAAAAAACTTAAACCTGTAAACATTTTGAAAAAATTAAATCAATTTTTTGAAACTAAAATTATTTATGTTTTTGTTGTTATATCCTTTTATATTGATTTCAAGATTAACTAATTTGGTAATCGGATTACCAAATTAGTTAATCTTGAAATATTATTAATTTGGAATGAATTTTTAGAAACAGGGTAAAGAACATGCTGGAAATGACATGCGGTGCCCCACAAGACTAAGTTGCCGGCCTACTTCTGTGGAATATATTTTACAACAATGTGCTGAAACTGAATGTTGCTGACACGGTCAACCTAATCGGCTACGCAAATGACCTTATCATAGTAGTCCGTGGAAGTAATAAAAAAGAATTTATTGCAGACATTGAAAAAATCTCTTCTCGGGTCAAAAGTTGGATAAAAAACAAGAATTTAAAAATTGTTTCCCAAAAAACTAAAATGGTTATTTTAGAGGAAAAAAAATCGCGCAAAGAAAAAAAATTACTAGAAACGAAACGGCAAAATAACTTGTAGTTTACTTAGACAAGAACAAAAACATAGGCTATCACATTATATAAACAGCAAAAAAAGCCAAAAAACGTCAACATTGCTAACTAAAATTTTGACAAACATAACTGAGCCCAGATCTAGCAAGAGACAAATTATTAGGCTAAGTGCATAAAGACACGCAAATACAAAATTTTTTTTAGCAAGGTACAGAGAAAAGTGATACTGTAGCTGACTGCTTTGCATACCATATGGCTCTAACAAAAGCGTTGCAGGTTATTATAGACTCAAAAGGAAAGAAGACAAAAACCATACAGTTGTGGGAAATAAAATAGAAAAACAAAACACAGACATGCTAGTTGACAAAGATAATAGGTTGAAGCAAATAAACTACCACAATTCCTTGAAGACTATACATTTAAATCTCTAATGTTTCAAACACACAATACTAAACTGTTTGCACTGGAACGGCAAAAGAAAAAAGTTAAGACAGGTTTTTGGCGGGAACTTAACAACAGACACCATTGTCAGCTACATGCTTGCAAATATTGAAAAGTGGAATCTAATAACTGCAATCAATCAGAGCATAATAAACAAAAAGGAATAAGACAAACAACGTAATATAACGTACCTAAAAGAACAGCATCCACAAGACAATCGCAGAAACAAAGAAAGATTTGGGTATGGTTTTTTTGAAGAGGCGGCCAAGCCTTACAGGCTCAGGTAGACTGGCAGTGCATAAAGCATTTTCTCTTTTAACAAGAAAACTTGTAAATATACACAGTTGGCAACAGTTTAAAATGAACCGTTTAAAGGGACGTTTAAAACGTTTAAAATAATTTCAGTTAAGTTGTTTGAATCTACGATCTTTGGTGTAGCAGTTGGATAATTAGATTACTGCGCCTTGCTACTCTTATTTTGTTTTTTGTTGATATTAATATTTTGCAGCACCAGTGCATGCTGCCAAAGTTAGAGCCGCGTAACCACAAATGCAAATATTTTTTTCAGTTTAACAAAACCGATCAACAAACAAAAATGCTTTACAATTGTTTCTATCCACATTGGTATAGCTAATCAACACAAAAAGCGCTAAAGCCAAATTTATAGGATAGCAAGATTTATGTGGTGACAATGGTCTAGTGCGAGAACTGTTGATGCCCGAGTTTAATTCTCGGCAGCGGTAGTATCTAAACTGTCAAATATATTTTGATGCGGTTGTCTCTTTTGCAAGGCAATGACAAACCAGCAAAGTGTTTGCCTAGTACCTCTCTAGTGGTGTGGTTCGGATTCTACGTAAACAGTAGGTCCCGCATGTTTATGTAGCGCTATTACCGCACACCACAAACAAATGAGAAGAGAGCCTACGCTTGTAGCAAGCACAGCACTATAAGAAGAAAAAGAAAATTTATGTTAGCACATTTTTAAATTGATGTAGATCATACTCTAAAAATTAAAATTATTTTCTCAACATGCTTCTTAGAACCTATACTGCATTGTCCTACTTGAAGCTTTTATTAGTCTAAGCAATTTGTATCACTAGCTGTCACAATCTAACTAACCAGGCAAAGTTTTTGTCTAAACTTTGTAAGTTGAGACCTTGACAGCAGCTAATAAATAAAACTAACTGACATGCCCACAAGCCCGCAACAACCCAAAACCTATGCTACAAAATAGAAGGCCAAAGCAAATTAAATTGCATAAATGGCGGTTGGGACTAATTAGAATACCATCAACAACGGTGTACCTTTGACGATGCAATGCCAATGAGTACCGTCTGAGAAATTAAGTAATAGTCTAAAAACGTAAACAAGACATATCATTCAGTGCGCAATGCTCCCAGAAGCAGCACAGAAATTGTTACCACACACGGATGAATCAAGTGCAACAATCTAAACAAAACTACTAAAAGTGTTATTTGCAAAAAACTTTTTAGGTAAAACCGCACATTTTAGTGTTTGTCCATATCATACAACTTTTCTGGCAAATAAAAACGTCTTAAACTTTAGTGTTCTTTGTAAATTCTTCGACCGTAAAACGCAAGATAAAAAAACTTAATCCCCAGATCAATACAACTTTGTTTTGACGGTTCGACCGATGAACGTTGCCAAAAAAACGTTCAAACATAACCTAAAAATAAATTATCCTAATCATATTTTAATATAACATTAATTGATTTAATTGTTTTTTTTTGTTATAAAACTTTAAATCAAAATGTTTATTATTGTACTGAGTATATTATGCGTTGATAATAATGTTTTTTAAGCTTAGGCATAATATAAAGTTGTTATATAAAACTTGTATAAGATTGTATAATGATAATATAATTATGAACGGAAAACATAAAACAGCATAATACCTATATATATTTTTAATAGGTAATAAAATTCATAATACAATACAAACTAATTAATATGATAAAAGTTTTAAATTAAATTAAAAAATATTTGTGTTGAATATTATTTAAAAATTGCATTCTCACATTATTCTGACCTAAATACAAAAATCAATTAAAAATGAAACATTGCATTTTAAAATAGCGCTACTCAACAAATATGCAGCTGCTAGTTAAAAACAAACCCAAACTTTTTATTTCAGTTTAATAAAATCACCAAATTTTTTCTGTTGTATTCCATTCTATTCATCTAGTATGTATAAACATGTAATCAATAGATCCCTAAAGAGACTCTTCATATTTCTACTTCGATTAATAAAAAGTTGTCGCTTTTTGTTATAAAACAATAGCGACTTTGTCCCTCGAGGACAGGGAATGGAACTCAATATCCACTCGTGCTTGTGTCTTCAAACGATGCCACGCCGGTCTTCTTTCTACACTCCACCGCCCGGCATGCAAGCAGCTCTCCGTATTTTCACCCAGCCGCTTCGCTATTAATTAAAATAACACTGGCAAGCAATTATATTAGAGAAAACTATGTGTGCACTAGAGATTTAATAATTGCAATTGTGCGCAGTTAATCAAGGAAATTAGTTGATGCACCTTATCAAAGTGAATTGTAAATGTTTACATTACACACAATTATGAAAATGCTTTAATATGGATTTCAGTAGTAGTATTACGTGCTTTATTTATAATTTTAAAAAAGTGTAAACAATAGCATACAAAATATAATATCACATACAATATCCAGTGTAACAATAAATTGAGGTCACTTTAAAATTATGACTTAATTTTGAAATTTTTTGTTTTAACTTTATATTAGCAAACTGTAAACAATTGTACTGTAGTTTGCACACAAAATTAAAAATTCAATGTTGAATCGTAAAGCATATTTATTGTTTTTATTGCGTATTTTGGAAATATCACAAGTTTAAAGTTTGACAAAGTTTGAATTTTTGTTTATAGGTCTAATATGGAACAAAAAATATTTAAAAAAACGAGTATTACCCCCTTTTGCATTAATTACTGCTTGAAGTCGACGAAAAAAAGATTAAAGAAGAAAATAACATCACAGCCAACAACAATCTAAAAAATCTTTGCAACAAAACCTCCAGGGTGATCAAGTACTATGTCAGTCACCACACAACACTAGTTTTTGAAACCCTCCAAAACATTAACAAACAGAAAAAAAAAGTTTGCAAAGACTAGCAGCTATTAAGCAACAACACCACTAACAACCTACGCAATCATCACTGCAAAAACAACACCAGATATACTTGTCTAACAAAATTGGGGGATTGATGCCATCACAAAGCGGTTCTATTAGATATCAAAAATAATCAATTAGCTAAACGGCTATAAAAAAAAATGCCAGTTTTGTTGCTGTTGCAAAATAGTTGCTTTATAGGCGGCCAAGGTACGGCTTTTCAAAATTTAGACAGTGACAAATGTTTTTACTATCCGAAGGCTCAACGCAAAAAGTTTACCGGCGTTTTAAAAACAGTCCGCAAGTTTGTACCAGAAAAACAAATTGACAACCAGACAAAGCAAACTCTACGTTAGTTAGATCTGCTACTAAAACTACCAACCCGCCAAAGTTTAACACCGTCAACAAAAAAAGTGTCAATTTTTGCCCAACCGCCTAAACGTCAAAAGTTTTGCAAAAAATGCTTTTCTTTAACTGTACTAGCAAAACTTTATAAGGACTACTTATTTAGCAATTGTTTAATATCTAGAAATCAAAACTTTTTCAGGTCGCTATCGGGCTCAATCTTTTCAGACCAGACATTGCTCTAAAACCTAAACAAAGTACAACTGTCTGCTATACAAAGTTTTCCTTATTTTCACTTGCATTCAAAAGCAAGAAACAAATCAAAGTGTAGACCATTTAAGATCCATATATAAGAAATCTTCCGCTAATGCATTCCTTAGTCACACTTGCCCAATCCAAAATTATTTTCGCACAAAGTTTGAACTCAGTTCCCGCCCACCCACCCAAGTGTTAGCAAACAAGAAATTCGATTACAAACACTCGGGCGGTTGGGTGGGCATACTCCAATCCAAACTACTTGCGCACAAAGTTTAAACTTAGTTTTTACCCACCCGACCAAATGTTATTGAGCAAGAAATTGGATCAATAACACTTGGGCGGGTGGGTGGGCAACTCCAATCCAAACTACTTGCGCACAAAGTTTAAACTAAGTTCTTGCCTACCCGCCCAAGTGTTACTGAGCAAGAAATTGGATCTCAAACACTCGGTCGGGTGGGTGGGCAACTCCAATCCAAACTACTTGCGCACAAAGTTTGAACTTAGTTTCCGCCCACCCACCCAAGAGCTAGTGAGCATGAAATTAAATCACAAACACTCTGGCGGGCGGGTGGGCAACTCCAATCCAAACTACGCGCGCACAAAGTTTGAACTTAGTGTCCGCCCACCCACCCAAAAGCTAGTGAGCAAGAAATTGGATCACAAACTCTCGGGCAGGTGGGTGGGCAACTCCAATCCAAACTACGCGCGCACAAAGTTTGAACTTAGTTCCCGCACACCCACCCAAGTGTTAGTGATCAAGAAATTAGATCACAAACTCTCGGGCAGGTGGGTGGGCAACTCCAATCCAAACTACGCGCGCACAAAGTTTGAACTTAGTTCCCGCACACCCACCCAAGTGTTAGTGATCAAGAAATTAGATCACAAACACTTAGGCGGGTGGGTGGGCAACATAAATTCAAACCACACGCGCACAAAATTTAAACTTAGTTCCCGCCCAGTCACCCAAGTGTTAATGATCAAGAAATTGGATTACAAACACTTGGGCGGGTGGGTGGGCAACAAAAACCCAAATTACGCGCGCAAAAAGTTTAAACTTAGTTCCCGCCCAACTACCCAAGTTTTAGTGAGCAAAAAATTAGATCACAAACACTCTGGCGAGTGGGTGGGCAATTCCAATTCAAATTACTTGCGCACAAAGTTTGAACTTAGTTCCCGCCTACCCACCCAAGTGTTAGTAAACAAGAAATTGGATCACAAACACTTGGGCGGGTGGGTGGGCAACTCCAAGTTCTTTAATTTGCCAGCGTGCCAACGGGACCAAGTAAAATTTGTCTTCCAAATTAGTGAAATTAACACGTGCCAGCAAATAGATTAAATAAACCCATTGTAACTATTTTCTTGATACACATAAATGGATACATGAGCATGGCTTAGTGCAGATTTCTAACACCAGACAATCATCATTATCTGGTATATAAGCAAGACATCTGTTATATGTATTTGAGCAGTTTTGTAAAAAGAATTTTAATTCAAACATACAACACAAAAACTACCAAACAAATTTGCTACTCAAATCTCTAACGGATTACAATGATAAACTTTACAAGAAACTTCAACCAAACACGGACAAACTCGTAAAGACAGTCTTGTAGATAGACTATTGTTAATGCGACAGATCAATATACACAATTTCCAACTACTATTTCCACATAAAACGCACGCGTTTGGCGGCATAGCACCAACCACCTTTTGTTACCGGCCAGGCACTTGCAGGTAGTAGAGTTGCCACCGGTTTGGCAAGTGGTGTGTATTGATACCCGCCTGGTGAGTACTTGTGGTTCATTTGTGTTGGTAGGGTTTGGTAATCCATCTGTGGTCTCCCAGGCGTTAGTGCCACTTAGTACATTAGATATACCAGAAAGAAGGTTAGCTGGTGCGGCGCAAGGTCGAGTAACCGGTACTCAGGTATAGTAACTTTTTTCTTTGGTGTTGGAAGTGGTGGCGTGCAAATGACTTAAAACTAGCCCTAAGCTTTAGGCGCGAGTCGTTAGCGGTGCGTGCTATACTACCAACTACGTGGTAGTGCAAAAGGGCAAACTGCCTTCTTGGGTGGTGCAATGCCATCTGAGGTATTTGGGCCGGGGTGTTATTAGGTTAGGGTTAGTGTAGTTAGAATTCATCTCGGCAAAGCGTAGAATGGAAGAGCCAATTTGTTGCATTCTGGTTGATGTCTCAACTGATAAATGCGGAAAAATTAAGCTTTATACTTTATACTGATTGATCCGTGATGCTCCGATCCTTGGCGGCATCAATCCCCTCTATCTTTCTGGACTGCAATTGTCCGGTTTTGGAGTAGCTTCTTCTAATGGGGGCGTTAGTTGCAGGTCATCTAGGTGTAGTTTTATCTAGAGTTTGTGCGAATTGTCTTTTACCCAATAGAAGTAAGACCAGGCTGCAATGATAACCTTTTTGAGGTTGCTAAAATCTATGGCAAAATCTCGTACCATAATCATTTCTTTGGTTTTATATTGTTGCACGTTTGCGTGCCTCTGATATCTGCGTGTCTTGTACGCTGCTTGTTGTTGTCTAGTTTGTTGCAGTCTAGCATCTTGATCTTCCGGGTTCTGCTATGTTATATTCCAGCATTAACTTGCTTGGCGTGCTATGAACAGGTGTTTGTCCTATTCTAGCCTCGGTTTCTTTTTGTGTAAGGCTTGCAAGCTTTTCTTGAGCGCTGCATGGCGTTGTTCTACAAGGTTAGTTTGCGGTTGGTAGGTTGCCGTTGTGTTGTGTACTGTTTTCTACAATTTAATGGCTTGTTGGAAATATTAGCTGGTGAAGTGGTATTTATTGTCCGATAATACCGTTTTTAGATATCCTCATCTTTGAAACAGGTTCCGTTCTAATATCCTGGTAGTGTTTTTACTTGTTGTGGCCGTTCTTAAAATGGCTTCTAACTATTTTGTGCAGGTTTCATCATGGTCAGAATGTACTTGATATCTGCTTTGGTGGTTTCAAGTAGGCCTACAAAGTCAATAGTCACTTGCTCTTAGTTTACTCTTGAGCAGATAAGGCATTTTTTGATAAAGTCTTCACATTTCTTCAAATTCCTGGCTAGTGATAGAACGTTTTGTCAACGGTAGTCGCCGCGTGATAATGTTTGATTACCTTTTGTTGCGCTTGTACCGACACAACCAATTGGCCAAACCCGGTATTTGTTCGCAAAAGTTTTTTTTTGTTGCTTATTTTCTACCCCAAGTCTTTGCCTTCAGGTTTTCGGCCATCTCGTAGTATTTTCGATTTATGTCCTAAATGTTCTAATTTTTAGTTAGTGCCTAACTAATGATATTTTTCCAAAAGACATAACTTGCCAAAGTCCGTTTTGTAGGTTTTGTTCAGGCGCGTGCAGATTTTCTGGTGGCAACAACCTTTCTTTTCTGATGAGTATATTTGGTAACAGGTTAGTTTCTCCGGGCGTATGTTCAATGATAAAGTCCAGTTTTTGTAAGATCAACAACCAACGAGTAATTTGGTCGTTGTATCAATTGCGTTTTCTAGCCAGACAAAAGCTTTATTGTTTGTTTGCAGGATAAACGGTTTGTTTTCCAGATATGGCTTGTACCTATCGATTGCCTACATTATTGCTATACACTCAATCTATAAATCAATAAAAGCGGGTTTGGCATGTCTTCACTTTTAAGCTTGCAAACCATATGATGTGGTGTTAGTTGCCTATTTTCTGGTACAGGATTGCCCAAACTCCGACGTTACATGCGTTTGTCTGTAACAGAAACGGCAATCCTGGTTGTAGTCTGGCTAGTTTTAGTAGTTTTGTCATTGTTACCTAAATGTCTTTGAACGCTTTTTCTTTGACTTTGGTCTATAAAAAGCAGTTATTGTCATATGCTTTCTAATTTTGAGAAAAAAGTGACAGATCTAACCACTTAATAACAAACAGTTGAGTAGACAAACGAGTAACTCTGATAATTAATTGCAAGACAGTAGTTTTAACGTAAGTAAGTCTCACCTAAATATTAATGATTACATTTTTGTCTGTTTCTTTGCTAATGTCATTAGGCTTTTAATTTAAAAAAAAAGTGACATAACAAACTTTTTTACAATAAATTATTGGGTAGGCAGGTGGGGTACTCAGATCATTAGTTGCTAGACAGTGGTTTAAACTAGACTGTCCAAACTCAACTGTTACTGATTCAGAAGTTGAATTTTGCTTTTTCTGTTAATGTTATTTTCTTCTTAACTTTAGAAAGTGAATGACAGATCTATTATAAAAAACAATTGTGCGGGCGGGACAATCAAGTTGTAAATTGTGGACAATAGTTTTTGTGCCCAATTATCCAGCCAAGTGTAAGTAATCTAGTGTTACCGTCTTTTTAATCTAAAAACCATCTTTAGAAGAGAAAACAACCTAGTAGTTACACCAACTCCAATGTGAGCTTTTCTTAAAGCTAAGTATTTTTTTATATTGTTTGTGTTGTTTTGTTTTTGTCCAGTGTACGGTGTTTTGGGCAAGTTCTTGGAAAAGTTTTCTAGGTGTGAAGAAGCCTTGAGAAAATGTCGTTTGGTTTTCCGGCATCAAGTGCAAAAACACCAAAAAGCCTCTGTAAGGTACATAGTAAAGACATGATGGTCAAACCCACAGAGCATTGAGAAAGTGTTAGATTTGTCAAAGTCGCCATTTTAAAATGCGTCAGCAAGGTAATGCCGCAAAGAAGCAAAGCATCACAAACCAAAAAAAGGTGCAGCGAGAGAGTATAATTTTATAACGCTAAAACTTTTAGGCGCAAACATTAGTTTAACCTAGTGCCTGGCCTGTAACACGCTCCTACAAACTACACCTAATGAAAGAAAATCAGAGAAAACAAAAAAGAGCAATGCTAAGAGGATCAAATCTTGTTTAGACGCAAAGTTAACAAATCTTCTTGCAACAAACCAAATGTTGCAAGAGCAGATCGATCTCTGAGGCGCCAAAAACTTAATTAGCTATATTTACCTAAACCACCCAAGTTCAGAGGATTAGCGTAAAATAATCCGCACAAATTTTTTTCAAAAGTAGAAAATCATTTTGCACAACACAGCGTGTTGTAGCATGCACCGTCTGCTTGAAAATAGTAAAAGACAATGCTTGCACTTTCAAAGAGCAACATAATTAAGAACTCAAACCGTCGTACAAAATCACCAAGATCCGACTAATATAGAAATACACTGACCTCAGAATGACCACTCAATTGATAAGTGACTTGGTCAACAAGCACCACAAACCCCTGGAAGCGGTAGAAAGTTTTTTGAGAAAGCAAGCGGCAGTGTATTGGCGACTATGTCCGCAGCAAATAGAGAGCCAGCAAAGAATGAAAAGACGCAACCCAAAAAAAAAAAACTGAAAAGAAGAAGAAGAAGACGAAGACTAAGAAAAAAAAAAACGGAAAAAAAAGAAAAAAAACGACAAGAGTCCTTAAAGATTCAGGCTAGCGTAGAGACAATAGGGTCAGGTGACCTACCCCAAATTTCCATTTTGATAAATGGCCAACCCGTTCAAGTTCAAACGACCAGAGAAGCTAGCACGATGGTAACCATAGCAGATTAAACTTAAACAGTTTTTCTACTAGTCGCATTAACCCTAAGAAAAACCGTAATCCTAAGAAACCTGGGAATAAACAATAACGAAACCACGATAGATTACATCTGGAATTGCGTACAGTATGGCAAAGACCTCCGATCAACCGTGTACTGAATAGTCCCAACACCCAAATAAGTAGCGCCTCACAAACCAGCTGTGCTACTAAAACACACATTTCCGGATCTAGCCGAGTTTGAGTAAGAAACTTTGATGAAGAGGTGACCCCGACCACAACAAAAACAATAAACCATGCGTTCAAAAACTTTAGTTAATGTCTTTAAACGCTTTTTCTTTGGTCTATAAAAAGCAATTTTTGTTTCCCTGTAGTGTCATCAGGGGTGCGGCTATTTTTGTATATCCCGGCACGTATTCTTGTACCCACGTGCACAAACTCAGGAAGCTTCTCAATTGTTTTTTGTTACGGGGAGGCGTCTGCTCTCGTATCACATTCAGGTAGTGGGTAAAAGGTCGGTTAATACCTTAACTTCTTCAAACGCTTTTTCTTTGACTTTGGTCCACAAAAAGCGTTTTTTGTTTCCCTGTAGTGTCATCAGTGGTGCGGTTATTTTTGTATATCCTGGCACGTATTCTCGTACCTACTTGCACAAACCCAGAAAGCTTTTCAATTGCTTTTTGTTATGGAAAAGCGTCTGCTCTCGTATCACATCTAGGTGGTGGGTGAAGGGTCGGTTTCCGTCTGAATTATGTGCTTTAGGTATTTCATGGATTGTTTTCTATTTTTTGATCAGCACCACCGGGGCACAGTAGCTGCTCAAGCTTCAATGATTCCACTGGCTAACAGTTTGGCCACTTGTGTAAAGATTTGTGCCTTCTTCTTCTTAGCATTGTATGTTTAACTTTGTGTTTGCACGGGTGTCTGGTAGACAACTTTGATTGCATGGTTCATTGTTTTTGTTGTGGTCAGGGTCACCCTTTTATCAAAGACGTTTGGAAGTTTCTTACTCAAACTCGGCCGAATCCGGAAAGGCGTGTTTTAGTAGCACAGCTGGTTTGTGTGGCGCTACTTGTTTGGATGTTGGGTTGGCTATTGTGATTTTGTTATTGTTTATCCACGGGTTTCTTAGAATTACGGTTTCTTCTAGGGTTGGTGCAACTAGTAGGGAGATTGTTTGAGTTTGATCTTCTATGATTACTATTGTGCTAGCCTCTCCGGTCTTTAAACTTAAACGGGTTGGCCATTTATCAAAATAAAAATTTGGGATAAGTCACCTGACCCTATTGCTTCTACGGTAGCTTAAATCTCTGAGGATTTTCTTTCTTCTTTTTCTTCTCAGTCTTTGTCTTCTTCTTTTTTCCGGCTGTTTTTCTACGGGTTGCGTCTATTAGTCCTTTGCCGGCTCTTTACTTGTTTTCCGATTTCTGAAACAAGTTTGCGGGATTATGTTTTTCAGAGAACGCCCGTCTGCGGGCAATGTTTGCTTTGATCTTTCTGGCCATGGCCAATAATTGTTTAAAAGTTTCAAAGTTGTGTGTGTCTAAGGCTTGATGTATGCGGGATTCTATCACCGTAGCAAGGCTGTGTAGCTGAGTGCTGCGGCCATAGTTGCCTATACACTGTTGCTTGCTTCCTTAAAATGCTTTCTACTTGGGTGTCGTAGAACTTGATGAGCAAGTGGTTTATCAATTGAGTGGTCATCCCGGGGTCAGTGTATTTTTGTATCAGTCGGGTCTTGGTGATTTTGTACGACGATTTGGGTTTTTGGTTATGTCGCTCTTTGAAAGTGCAAACATCGTTTTCTCTTGTGATGTGCATGCTGCGGCACGCTGTGTTGTGCAAAATGATCATCTATTCTTGCAAAGAATCTCTGAGGGTTTTTGCTAATTATCTGAACTTGGGTGGTTTAGGTGGATATAGCTGATCAAGTTTCTGGCGCCTCAGAGATTGATCTGCTTTTGCAATATTTGGTTTGGTGCAAGAGGATTTGTTAACTTTGCGTTTGAACAAGGTTTGGTCTTCTTAACTTTGCTCTTCTTTGGTTCCTCTGATTCTTTTCCTTTGGTTGTAGTTTGTAGAAACGTGGAAGCACCTTTAAATTTGCCCTACGTTAGGCTCCAATTGTTACCGACCAGGCACCAGGTTGAACTAATGTTTACGGATCTAACACCTTCTCAATGTTTTGGGGGTTTGACCATCATGTCTTTACTATGTACCTTACAAAGGCTTTTTTGGGGTTTTTGCACTTGATGCCGGAAAACCAAACAACATTTTTTCACAAACTTGCTCAAAACACCGCACACTGAACAAAAACAAAACAACACAAACAGTATAAAAAAACTTTTTTCTTCAAGAAAAGCTCACTTTGGAGTTGGTGTAACTACTGCATCATCTCTAGGTTGTTTTCCCTTCTAAAGATTGTTTTCAGATTAAAAAGATGGTAACACTAAATTACTTACACTTGGCTGGATAATTGGGCATTTAATTTAAAACTATTGTCCTCAATTCACAACTAGATTGCCCCGCGGGGTGCCTCAAGGGTCTGTCCTAGGTCCCACCCTGTGGAATATATATTATGTTGGTCTGCTGAGGGAACAGATGACACAAGGGATTACCACAATAACATACGCTGATGATCTAGCTATAGTTGTCAAGGATAACAGTATAAGGGAAATAGAAATGAAGGCAAAGTGGGCGTTCTATAAGATAAGGAGGTAGATCAAAAAAATTGGTCTAGAACTGGCAACCCATAAAACAAAAGCTGTCAACTTGGTGGGTAAAAGAAAGGACATCACAGTTGAAATCAACCTAGAGAATACAACAATCACATCCCAAGGCAGCATCAAATACCTAGAGATGAGGATAGGTAAAAACTGAAATATGGGCCCTCATATAACAGAAGTAAAGCAAAAAGCAGAAAAACTTGTAATGGTCCTGGCACGTATCATGCCTAATGTAGAGGTTTCAAGAGCGGAAAAACGTAAAGTAATGGGTGCAACGGTGGACTCTATACTGTTGTACGCCGTACCCATCTGGATAGAAAACTGCTCGAAAAAAAAAAAAACAAAATAATACTAAAGCGGACCAGGAGAAAAATGGCAATTAGAATAGCCAAAGCCTACAAAACAGTTTTGTCTAAGGCCATACAAGCAATAACGGGTACAATCTCTATACACCTCTTTGCCCAGGAGCGGGATAAGATAAAGGAAAACAACCGAAGGGGCACAGGAAAAACAAGAGAGTGGAAACGATAAAAAATTGGAAAGCAGAATAGCAGTGCAAAGGTGACGTCGCCAGATGGGCACAGACTCTCATACTCTTGGTGACACCTTGAGTAAACAGAGAACATGGTAACCTGAACTGTGTATACCACCTTACACAGATCCTAACAGGCCAAGGATGTTTTGGGTCATATCTAAAAAGAGTGTGCCTAGCAGAACAGGACGAATGTCCCTATTGTAGAGAGAAAAATACCCCGGAACACACATTGATGAAGTGCTCTCGCTATAAACAACCTGACCCCACTTATGCTTGAAAGTACATACTGGAAAGCCATTGATGATGGCATACGGAGAATAATGGCAACAAAAAAGGAAAAGGAGAAAGCAAGAGCAGGAAGCCGAGGATAGTAGGATAAATAAAAGGTGTCCAGACTTTGTGAAGTAATACCACAACGGTAATCCCGCAAGGTTTGAAGGGTTTAGAGGTTCTAGTATTTTTAGTGGGTATACGGGTAACCAGGAGCTCCACAAAAGGTGCGTAAAGCATTTCCTCCCTCCCAAAAAAAAAACTCGGCCCCGCCCGCACTATTTTTTTTTTATAATGGATCTGTTATTCACTTTCCAAAGTTAAGAAGCAAACAACATTAGCAAAGCAAGCAAAATTTAACTTCTGGATCTGTTGTGTTGGTGGGTTGACAGTCCAGTTTAAACCACTGTCTAGTAATTAATGATCAGAGTACCCCGGCCGCCCACTTAACTGCTTGTTATAAAAAAGTTTGTTCTGTCACTTTTTCTTTAAATTAAAAGCCAAATGACATTAGCAAAGAAACAAAAAAAATTAATCATTAACACTTAGGTGAGACTTCCAGTTACAACTACTGTCTCGCAATTAATTTTCCCGCTCGCCCACTCAACTGTTTGTTATCAAGTGGTTAGTTCTGTTACTTTTTCTTAAAATTAGGATGTATATAACATTAGCAGAAACAAACTATTGCATAAAAAATAACATTTTATAAGTTAATAAGGTAACTATTTGTTTAAATTAATTAAAAAATTTATTTAGTTTAATTTATATATTTAATTTGTGTTATTTTATTTATTATTCAATGTGCATACGATATTTGTGGATATACCTCGCCATTCAAATTGAACAAAATTCCAGTATCGACCTCAAATAATTTTAACTTGCACATTCCGCATTCATCAATCGATTTCTAACTTCGCTTTTACCAGACGAAATATTATAAAAGATAAACCTGAACCACAACTACCACCAATAATCGAAACAATTGAATCCGAATAAAAATAAATGTATCAAAGCAATCTTGAAATTGATATAATCAATTTTAAAATACTTCAAAGAACATTAATTTTTGTCAGAAAAATCTGTTACAATAAGCATTCAGCTATAAATAATGTTCTTAATAATGATTGTCGAAACGATTTAACTTCAATTAGTATTTGAAAAGTAATAAGAAGAGCTCCGCATTTGCACATCGCATAAATACGGCACTTGTGTTTTATCATCTGTAAAATATCGAATGAATGAACAAATATGGCTCCCTTTTCCTAAAGTTTTAAAGCACTTTAGTTATGCGTCCGATCTATTGTTCGTGTGAAATCAGAAAGGTCACTTAGCAGTCTGGCACTTTCTGTAAATGGCGGCGGAAGGGTTTAAAATCCATGCAGTCAATATTGATATTAAAATTATATTAATTTTTGAATTAATCCATCATTCGTTTGAAATATCACATTGAATTTTTTAACAAGAGGATCATATTATTCGCTGGAAAACTAAAACCGCACGCTTTTTGCATAATTGAAATTTTGCATATTAACTATATATACTTTTTATTTTAATCAATCGATTTTTTTAATTATTTAAATACAAAATGTAATAATTATATTTATGCTTGGTTTCCAACTTTAACTATGTATTTAGTTAGATATTAAACAATCATAAAATAATTAGAGAAGAGATCAAATTTATTTTCATTAACGTCAAACTAATATGATATATTGTTTTTATATATTTCAAACTAATTCTATCAAATAATCCTAACAAATACACATTAAAATAAATTCCTAAAAGCATATTAATTACTATCATGATTACAATATGATTATTTCAGTGGTAAATCGTTGCGAATGTTGAATTAGCAGTGTTTAGAATCCGTTTGCTATCTGCGTATGTATAATGCAATAAAGCAAGGTTGGCAAACCCTCAAATTATCTGTTTAATTGAATATTTAATACGTCTGGGTAAGCTGGCCGCAAATTATAGCCAAGACGTTGCCTCTTTCTACTCTTTGTAAGTATGATTAGAGACAACAGTGAATCGATTGTGGATGCAAGCATTAAATTTAAATCATTCCACATCGGAAATATCCGATATGCAAATATATATGTAATTATCTGATGGTAATTTAGCATGGGATTAGCGTTTGCTGTGTACTTCCCCTGCGGGCTAGAGCTCTTGCAAAATGGATATGACGTCAGCTAGAAACAATCGGAGGAGATGGAATGGCATAGCGTGTTTCTAGTAGCCAGCTACTTGATGACGGCGCTTCCTGTCGTTTGTGTAGATATATCTCAAAGGTTTTTTTTTAAACGCATCCTTTATTTGCATGATGCTTATTTCTTATAAAGTCTGCAATAGTAATCAGTATTTTGTAAAATTATTTAAATACAATTCGAGAGAAAACAGTTCTTACAATATGTAGTTAATACTTTGGTTATTACTTATTAGTTTTTAACAAATTGTTTGGCAGAAATAAGAAAATGTAGTCTTTTTAATTAACAAACAATTTCTTAAATTACTAAAACGAGTAAACAGCGTCCTTACAATTAAAGACTCTGCTCTGAGTCTGCAATTGAAATAAATGTCTTGTTTGCATGTTACCAATTTCCATCAATGTATTAGCTTGCTTTTTATTATTTTGTTATGGATCTTTTAAAACTGTACCACAGTCTATAATTGGGGATCCAGGTTAACCTAAACAGGTGTAGAGCGGCAATAGACCTATTAGAGTAAAGTTGCCAAAAAACAGGAGCAGACTTTGCTTTAGTCTCGAAACCAAACAATAAAATGGCAGCAAGCAGGAAGAGATTGATAACAGACAAAAAGGAAAATGCCGCAATATTTATCCTAGACGGGACAAAATTTCAAGCAACAAAATCAGGAAGCGGAGAGAGATTTATCAGAGTGGAATGCAGTTATGTACTCTTGTTACTACTTCCCAAATAAAAGCACCGAGCAATTTGAAAAATGTCTGGCAGAACTAAGCAAAGACCTGAAAAAACCTAGAAACAACCTTATTATTAAAGAGGATTTCAATGTCAAGAAAAAATTAAAAAAAAAGCCTACGGCACAGACATGATCCCGCCGGAGGTCATCAAAGCAATTACGACGCAAAGCTCTGTGTAAAAGTTTTGACAAACTGATTAAGCCAGGCATATTTCTTACGAAATGGAAAGAGGCAAAACTAGTACTAATCAAGAAACCTACCAAAAAAGACGAAGGCAAGACATACCATTTCATTTATCTACTGAAGAAAAGTTCAATGAGCACATCCTCAACCAGAAACTTACAGAGGAATTAGATAAAAATAGAGAACTCACTAAGAACCAACATAGGATCAGAGGAAGACACTCTACTTTTGATGCCCTTAGACACGTCAAGGAAGCCGCCGGTCAAGTAGCTGCGCACTCTACACATAAATATGCCGTGTTGATCACCTATGATATAAAGAACGCCTTCAACTTGGTGCTATGGTGAAGGTTAATAGAAAAACTGGAGAAGAAAGGAATATCAACATATGTCAAGAAGATAATATGCCGCTATCTACAAGATAGAACTATAGATTGCAGCTCCGGAAAAACTCTAGATATGACACTTGTGGGGTGCCACAGAGCACCGTTCTGGGTTCCACTTTGTAGAACATCTACTATGACGGTCTATTGAAGGTACAGATGCCACACGAAATTACCGCAATAGCCTACTTGGACAATTTTGCTATGATGGTCAAGGGCAATAACATAAGAGAAATAGAGGATAGCGCAAATTGGGCGTCTTATATGATTAGGAAGTAGATCAAGAAGATGGGCTTAGAGCTGGCAACACAAAAAACGAAAGAAAAAAAGACATCATAGTCAAGATTAGTCACCACAATAAAATCTTAAAATAGTATTAAATACCTAAGGAAAAAAAGCCAATAGAATAAAAAAAATAAAAAAATGAAAAAAAATAAAATGGCAGAGCAAAGACGATGTAGCCAAATAGACGTAGACATAGAAATCTAAACTACCATCTCACACTGATCCTAACAAAACACAGATGCTTTGAGTCGTACTTAAAGAGAATGTTTCTTGCAGAGCAGGACGGTTGCCCCTACTGTGAGGAAACGGATAGTCCAGAACACACACTTGTGAAGTGCCCTCGCTGGAAGAACATCAGAATGAAGATACAGAATAAAATCAAAAAAAAGATAAGCATCAGCAATCTGACCCCACTTATAGAGTGCAAGCAACTGGAAGGCTATTGATAAAAAAATAAAAAAAATAAAAACAGTGGCAACAAAAGAAGAAAAGGAAGGGATTAGACAAAAATGGAAAGTATCTTGGACTTGTGAGGTAATACCACAACGGTAATTCCGCAAGCTTAAGAGGAAGATAAAAAGGTTCAGGGTTTTAGTGAGTTTTAGTGCCCCCCCCCCCCCCCCCCACAAGAAAAAAAAAATAAAAAAATAAAGCAGTCTATGATTTTAGAAACTAGTAACATATTCCCAAACATTGATAAATTTAAAAGCATTCATAACTGTATTAAAGAAAAAAAAATATTAGAAAATTGTTTACATAAAAAATTTGTTTTATTTATTTTATTAACTTTTGGATTACTACTATTTCTAATACAAGGTAGAGCAGAATAAATTCTCTAGTTGAAACCAATCGCTGCTGGGTCCCTAGAGCAGGTAGAAGAGTGCGGAAAGTGTGGTTAAGTTAGGGTAATAAAACCAATTTCATTAGTGACCATGCATTGAATAGAAAAGCAACGCGGCTTTGTTGTAAAGACATTTAAAAAAAACGAAAAGTGTGGTAGCAACGCAGAGAGCCTTTTGCAGCCAGTTTGGTTAAGCTCATCACGACAGAGTTCTTAACCTTGAAATCATTCAAAAATAGATTAGTAATGTAAGAAAATCGGGATGGGCATTTTGTAATAAACCAGTTGGGCAACATAAGAGTGTGAAAACAAAAAAAACATCGGGGCAGTTAGAGCGTTTATTGAACAGTCTCCGACATGTTCTGCGCTGAAACATGCCGCTGCTTTTGGGTTTTTGCCCAGAACAATATAACAAATTTTACACACAGACTTTTAAGCTACACTTTTATAAAATGCAATGCAATCCTAACAGCTGTACCCTCTGGCGCTATTGTGTGAACTAGCAACAAAACGTATTTTTACCTCTCTGGCACAGTAACTAAACAAAATTTTGTTACTGGGCAACTAAAAACTTTCAAAAAATTTATTAAAGGCCCTAAATTGACAGTGTTTTTTAAAGAAAAAGGATTAACTGTATCAGTAAATTCTCTTTGTTATTGCAAAATAGAAGATTATAATGCAACAACTTTTTGTTTTCAGCAAGATGAAACCACAGCTCATACTGCCAGTTGTTTACGCGATCTTTTGCAACAGTTGTTTTCTGATTGCCTGATCAGGAAAGGAATGTTTTATGGCCCTTAAATCTTCGGATTTAATTTTTTCTGTGGGGATACCTCAAAGGTGACACTAACGCTCAATAGTAAGCATTTTCCAACAATAACATTAAAAACTTTACTCAGCTAAAGAAACTAGAAAACAGTTTCTACAAATCTAACAATTACAAATGACCATGCAGCACTGAGGAAGTTTAATGCCCAAAGATAAAAAAATATATTGTAATATTGCCTTTATATTATACGATTGTTTGCTTTGTTTTTTTAAATACAATTATTTTTACTATAAAAAAACCTAATTAATGCTGCAAAAATGCAAAAAATATAACGCAACTAATAGAATCTATCTAAACTAACAACGCTTATTATCTAGAAAAAACCGACATATCTTGGTTAGATTTAAAAAACTAAAATGACATTAAAGTAACAATGAAGAAAACCAAAAAAAAATCTTGGTTTACAATTAGCATTAGATTTTTACAGACTTAACTAACACACACCAAAAAACCATAAATGACAAAAAAAAAACAAAATTAACTAGCAGGAAGAAATTCAATAACTACTGGACAATTTTAAACTCCAACAAAGCCAATTCTAATTTTAAAACTAAATGTCTGGAAAAACTTAATTCAATAACACTCAATTTCATAACCACTTGGCCAATTGAAAGAGAAAACAACCAACTACTTTCTAAACGTCATCTCAACCTTCAACAAGTTTTGTCGCATAAGAGGAACGGTTGCGGTCACATTCAGGATGATCATCTACACAGTACGCTACTATTAAGAGTTTCTCAAAGTAACTATTTGAAAAAGAAAATAACCAGATCTTTTAAACGTTATTCTATTTTTTAACAAATTGACCTAAACTTTGACGGCGTTTAGAATGATCATCAACACAACACGGCTCTTTTACTATTAAAAAGTATTTTGAGCGGCTTATTGCATGCACACTAACAATTTTAAATTTCAACGTGATTCTAAACCAAAAAATTCAAGACAACGCTGTAGCTAGCCGTTCCGTACTGGTTCGGGTGAATAATGTAAAAAAAAAAAAAGTTTTTATATTTTAAATCTTTAGTGATTTCTCTATAATTATATTATCCACTAAATGTTTTAGATACATGCGACGCGTTAGTAACTATAATTGTGTATAATTGTCATGTGTTAGATTTCCTTGTGGAAAGTATTACATGTAAGTGATAGTTTATTAAACTTTAACTATTAAATTTAATTATCAGTATAAACGTACAACATTTATTCAGTAAAAGAGATTAGCAAGAAATTTTTGTAAAAATTATTGGTAAAGTTTTATTTATAATTAATTCTTGATAAGTAAAACCGATTGTCATAGCACCTGTCAGAGAAACAAATAAAAATAAGTCTAAGCAAAAAAAACTTTGCATAAAGAAGCGGATGAATGATGTAGCCAGACATTCCAACTCAATAGTAATATTTTGATTTTGATAAATTATTGGCTGTATTTTTGGTTTATGTAAAAAATTATCTTTATAAAAGTTTTTGTAGAAATTTTAATCTATATAACGATATATTTTAATTTTTAATACAAGCCTTGTTTTAGAAGATATGACGTCATCATCAGTTTTTTTAAATAATTTTCTTTTATTTAAAAAAAAAAAGGTTTTAATTTTGTGTCATCCTAGCGTATTTTTCTGTTTATTTTAACTTTATCCAATGTATTGTACAGTTGTATTTGTAAGGTAGCATTCCTGTAAATGTTATTGATTAGGTTTGCATGTCTGTGGTCAACTATTGCGTTTTTTAAGGCTTTCTAAAGCGCCCATAGTTCTATAGTGTCAAAAACTTTTTGAAAGTCTACAAATGCTATCCATAAATTTATATTACACCTACTCTACTGTTTTTTCTAACAGCACTCTGACTGTTTGTAAATGTTCTGTAGTGCTGAATCTCTATCTGAACCCCGTTTGTCCAGTTTTGAAGACAACATTTTGCTTGTTATTTTTAAGAATAGTTTGTAGATTTGTAATAAAAGACTGATTGGTCTGTAATTTTTCAGATTTTTGGTATTTTCCTTCTTGTGTATAATTATTACAAAAACATTTGTTTAATTCTGGGGTATGTTTTTCTTTTCTAGGCATTTGTTGAATAGTATTCTTAATTGCTTTATAAGTATCTCTCTTCCAGTTTTTAACATTTCCGTTATCACTCCATTTTCTTCTGCTGTTTTTCCATTTTTCATATGTTTTAGGGCTCATTTGATTTTGTTTGGAGTCATTTCCGGTATGTCTTTTGAGTTAAAATTTAGTACTTTCCGTTTTTGATCTTGGTCGGGTATATCGATTTGTGTTTTTGTTGCATGTAGGTCTTTGTAGAAGTCCTGGACTACTTTCATTATTTTTTGTCTATCTTCTAACAGTTTTATTTCTGATTTTGAGGATTTCTTTTCTTGTGTTTTTTGTTCATTTTCTAAATTCTTTAGCATCTTTGTGCTGTTTTAGGATTTTTATTGCTATTTCTATTTTGTATTCTCTAATGTCTTCTCTTTGGCATTTTTCTCACAGATTTATTTATTTTGGCGTATTTTGCTGTTAGTATTATGTTCTGTTTTATTAATTTCTTTTTTTTTTGTTAGCATTTCTATTGTTCTTGGGTTGAGTTTGCCTGGATTTTTTGTTTTTGGTACCTGTAGTGTTCCGCTGCTGTTTTTAATGTATTTGTTATTGTTTTATTTATTTGATTTATGTCTATATTATTACTTTCCCATTGTTCTTCTTTGAAGTTGTTTTTTAGGCTGGTGTTGAATTGGTTTGGGTTTTTTGTAGTTTTTTTATATCTATCTGTTTTGGGTTTTTCCCTTACTTTCTTGCTCTTTTCTAATTTACAGTTAATGTGGGTAGTAGCTCTTACCATACAGTGGTAGCTTCTTTTGTATAACCTGTTCAGTACTTTGACACTCTTTATTATATGAGTATTCTTAGTTAGTATGTAGTCTAGTTGGTTATAAGATCTTCCATATGAGCTCGCCCAGGTCCATTTGCAATTTTCTTTTGGAAAAAGGCGTTAGCGTTATATAGATGCTCTTCTTCAAAAAAGTTTGCTATTATTGTACATAAATCAGTGTCTTCTTATATATTTTTTTTCCGGATGTTCGTGTTCTCCAATCTTGCAGTTAAAGTCTTTTACTATTGTTGCTTTTGATGTTTTAATTGCCTTTATTTTCTTCTGAATGTCTTTGTAGAATTTGTGTATCGCCTTATTGTCCGCGTATTATTAAAAGGTGTGGCCGTGTGGGGTTGGTAGAAAGTTGAGAATTACATTTTTTATTCTCGATAGAATGATTATACCCGCTATGACTCGGTCGCCAAAACCTCGTTACTTATCTAGCAGCGGGCACCGACGTGCAAGTGAGGTTGACGTTTGGGCCAGTGTTATTAAGATGCAAGTTTGCCGTCACCGCTTACCTACAAGTTTTAAACTTAAGTGTTAATACTTTGTGATTGATAGAGTTAGTTACTTTGTAATGGCTACAGAAAAACGTTTTTTTTTTTTAATATACTTAAACGACTACAACATCAAAGTATTGCTTTGCTGACATTTTGCAATACTAAATAGACTATAAATACGGTTTAAGACTTTCTTATCTAACAAGCACAAACTTCACCAATGACCACTTTTGAGAAATATAGAAAAAAAAAGACAAAACAAGCAAACAATCTGTTTAACGGCGAGCATATCTTCAAGCCAAAAACATGACAAACTAAAATTGTTTTAAATTGTAAAGTTTTAGACCAAATATTTACTACTAAGAGTTGGATAAACTTTGAGAACTTAAGACTAAATTTTTGTGCAAATTAAGGTTAAGTCAAAGATTTTATTATTATTATTATCATAAATTAACAGATTGATATGTTAAAACATTGAATGGTTACTGATGTCAATAAATATAAAAACAAACTTTATCATAAATGCAAAAAGCAATTCAAAAAAGCTTTAAAATCACAGCTTTGCTTTGCAGAATTAAAATTAGTTTTTGATTACTATCATTAGTTAGTAGCAAAATTAAGTAATGTTCTTACTTCAATAAATTTTTATAAGTGTTAGTCAGCTTTATTTATAATAGTTGCAAGCGTATATATGTTTGTGCATGTATTTGTTCTTGCCTTTGCTTTTTGGACAAAAAATATCTATAATATTTATTAAGCATATTATTTTAGCTCCGCGGCTATTTTGGCAGATCTTACACAGAAACTCTTTAACGGCGTTGCAAAAAAAATCTACAAGCTTAAAAAAAATGAATACAAAAATTAATCAAGTTTTTAAAATTGTAAACTGTTCTAAACCACTTTTTCTATAATAGACAAACAACAATTTATCTAAAAAAGTTTACAAATGATAACGTTTTATAAATATTTGTAAACGGCAACAAAAAATGGCCTCTGCTGCACAAAATAAATTAAAAATGCTCTAAAATTTAAAAAAAGTCAACTCTAAAAGTGTGTTTTTTGCAAAATGTTTTTGTTGAATTATTCTAAACAATTTGCAAGTACATTTTGACACAATTTTGGACATTTTTGAATACTGTAGAATTTAGCAAAATTTATTGCTAATGCTTAAATTTATAATCTTTAGGTTAAAAACCGCTGTACCCAGTATCTATCTATTTATAAGCTTTGTTTGGCTATGATACAATTTGTCAAGAATTGTCTTCTTGGCTCTGGTACTATCATCCAATTTGACTCACACAAATCCAGACCAATACAAATACGAAAAGACGCAAAAATAGAAAATATTTAAGCTTTCTCTTTTTTAACTTTGTCTTTGACAAGTTTTTCTGAACTGCTTTAACAACACTACCGGCGATTTTCTCAATGCTATTGCAAAGTGTTTGATCATAGGATTTAGTCCTTTCAGACCACAAAGAGTTACTCCTCTTAACGCTTCACTGCACTACGGAATTTTTTCACCAACGAGACTTGAAAGAAAGTCGGTTAGCCGTCGATTACTCACACGTCCAGACAAACCTTTTGTTGTGTTTAAAAAACCTATTGACCGCCAAATATCTTGGACATTATTTTGCAGCCATCCCGGTATGGGTAACTTTGACCAAATTTCTAGAACCTTTTTGAAGCCAAACCAGTAATGCATTAATATTTGGTCGTTGATTGTCAGTTGAAAAAAACTATAAATTGTATATTCTATCTGATTTCTAGTTAACACCGTCCAGTTGAGGCATGTACTACGAGGTTTGACCGGATGAAATTTTATTAACGCTATCCATCTTTGCATTGCTAACCTACCTACCGCATCTACAACAAAAATGCTGTGCCGGATGCCAAAAAGTGTGTACATTCCTTTTAAAGACCGTCTGGATCCCGGCATTTTAACACAATTTGATTTGAGTATTCCACTGTTTTGAATATCTAAAGACATAAACCTACGATAACTTCTGGTTTAAAAAAAATTATTGTTAATCTATTTATTGGTAAGTTTTTTTTTGTTTTGTTCTGTTAATTTTCCAGAGCGGGGTACTTACTTAGGTAATAAGACTATTACAAATTTACATCTAAAACAATCACTAGAAGATAATTCCTTGTAACTGTAAAAAATTATTTGCTTTTGAGCAAAGTTTGAAGCAACCCAAACAACGACTCAGTTGTTGGCAACAACTTTTAATCAAAATAGACCCCTTGAAAATTACGTAGAAGCAGTAGAAGAAGACCGGTGTCAGCACTGTCACCATCCTTTCCGTCTTATTAAAGACGGCAACAGTTCAAACCAAAAACACACTCAGTAGAGTACAATGCCAAAAATGAAACCCAAGCATTCACTAAAAGTAAAAACGCTTTTTGAATCCATTAAAAGTTTATATGATAGCAAGAAAAAATCGCTTTTTAAGGATAATAGCATGCAAATAAATATGGCTATGTATGAGTCAAATATACGGAATAAAAATTTGGTTTTGTATAAACCACTAAAAATGCCTTCTTCTACATAAATCCTGATTATGTGAATTTTTTTAAGTTGTTTTTGTAAGCCATTTCAAAGTAATAAGCAATCAAAATTTGAAAAATCAAGGTTTTTGAGTTTTTTACATATTTTGATCGTTTGTAACTTCTCAGGATTGCATTTTTGGGAAAAAATTATTAGAAATTTTTTTTTTCAAAATTATTCAAAAAATAAGTTTTTGTTGCTAAAATTTTTTTTCTTGAGTTTTAAAAAAAGACGGTTTTTCTTAAAAAAAAATGACGGGTATTTTCTTTTTTTTTAAATATGGATAAATACGTGTTTTAATATGTGCAAAAAATACTCTAAAAATTTCAGGAAGCGCCGTGTGCTACGCTCCGCGATATCTTACAATGTATTCACAGAAATACTTAAATATAGCAAAAAAAGCTTAAAATTGAAATTTAAATTTTTTGATCATTTAACTTCTAAGGATTGCATTTAAAAAAATATTTATAACATTTTTTTTTCAAAATTGTTTAAAAAACATGTTGTCACAGACTATTTTTTTTTATTTTGAAAATTTTGAAAAACTTTTAGTGACACTATTTTTTTTAAAGATGATTGTTTTTTTTTTTCTCAAATTTCAATAATAACCTGTTTTTATATGTAAAGCACGTTTAAAAAAAAACAATTATCAAAAAATTTAAAAAAAAATTGTCTGGAAATTTGAAAAAAAAAATTTATTATAATCTTTTCCTAAAAATTCAAGTTACAAATAATCAAAAATTTAAAATTCAAGTTTTTTTTTGCTATTTTTAAGTATTTCTGTGGATATTGACATGGACATTGTAAGATATCTCGGAACGTAGCACACGGAACTTTCTAAAATTTTTAGGTTATTTTTTGCACATATAAAAACACGTTTTTATCCATATTTGAAAAAAAAATAAACGTCATCTTTTTTTAAGAAAAAATCTCTTAAACTTCTGCAAAATTATCAAAATTTAAGGAAAAAAAATTTTGGCAATAAAGACTTTTGAAAAAAAATGATTTATTTTTGCAATCTTGAGAAGTTAAAAATGACCAAAAAATGTAAAAAAACTCAAAAACTTAGATTTTTTTAAATTTTGATTGCTTATTACTTCAAAATGGCTTACTGAAAACACCTGAAAAAAATCACATAATTAAGATTTATGTAGAAAAGGCATTTTCAGTTATTTGAGCAAACACAAATTTTTATTCCGTACACTTGACTCATACATGGTCATATACATCTATTTTAGAGGTCTAGAAAGTCTATTGATGCCGTTAACAGAAAACGACAGATGCTTGACTATTAGGATCTAGTTGACAGGTTAAAGAGTAAGCTAAAAGCAACAAAAGCAAAAATGGAAAATAAAGCATGAGAAGAACTAGACTAATCAAATAATAATTGCCAGTAAAACCTAAAAATGGCAATAAGAAAGTTTTATTTTTTGACAAATACGTTGACATTTTGACAAAAGCTACGTGGAATTGTCAGAACAGAAGAAACAAATGTGGCTGGCAAGATTATCATTGGGATCGACCTTATTGCGTCTAACATTATACCAACGCTAGAGCCCATTGAGGCAGAGAATATATAAGGCAATACCAGTGAAGAGCCATTATTACTACCAAACAAACTTTTTGATTATTTTCAATCTATTTCTCATTAAGAGATTAATGACAGCGTTAAAGCTAGCAGTTCTCATGCAGGTTTTGTTAGTTTGGTGCTATTCTTATCCAGGAAATTCTAGCTACCTTCTTCACATCTAGTTTAAGATTATCCACAAAGTTTTTTGACAAACCAAGGTTCTCAACAGTTTTTGCATTGTGCATTATGTTCCTCAAAAACCCACTTCAGTCTAAAAACTGTTTTAGCTAAATTAGTTACATTGCTTCTTTTTTTTATCCAAGTAGTTTTTTTTTTGTACTTGAGGGTAATGTGTAACATTCTTTGTTCCATTGTTTATTGTGTTATTAATAACCTACGTAAGCTGCTACTGGTACTGGTAATTCGCATTGGTAAATCATTTCAGTTTTTAGATGTTGCATTATGTTTTTACTTTTCAGTGCAATGCTTAAGCTTTTAAATGTTTTCCATCTTTGTTTAGTCCATCTAGGCGTTTTGGTTTTTTGATGGCCTTTATTTGGTCTAATGTTTTGACTTAAGTACATGTATTAGTTCACCTCTTTTAAGAGCGTATTTGCTACTGCAATGTGCAGTTTATCTATTTAGTTTTTTATTGCTTTTTTTAAGTCAATTTCAGCCAAATTGGCTTCTAGTTCTTTGATTATTTGCTTTAGTTCTTTTATTGTTTCAGAAAATATTGCAATATTGTCTGTAAAACTTAAAAAAGGTTTTTATCTTGTAAAGCTGTTAAAATTAGTTTAGGGGAGATGGTGTCCCAGTATATCTATACCCAATAAACCTGCTTTTAGGCCTAAACAAAATTATTCAAAAAATTTCTTTATTTTCTATTTTTTTGCTAAGAAGATTGTAGAAAACACACAATTTAGAGTAAGTTACACTCAACAATTTTTTAGAATCTGAAAAACAGTCCAGAAAATCATCACGCATCACAAAAACCTAGTAAAAGACTTAAAATTAACTAAAATTATTTTTCTGACTAGTAAGATGCTAATTACAGTGATAAGAAGTGCATACCTTAAAATACAATGTCTCACACTGCGTAAGAGAAGCAATTTACATAAAATTTAATAAATAAGGAAAACAAAACAGTTGAAATAATATGATGTGTTTAAAAATCATATAAAAATAGCTTAATGTTTAATTGAGTGTGTAACAATAGACATTAATAGTTAATAATTTGTCATTCCAAGACATCAAGTTACTAATTTCTCAAACAGATTACTATACATGACATTTCACTTAAAAAGCTGACATAAATCTCCATGCGTGTATAATCAATAGTAATTATATAATAACACAAGACCTAACCTACTAACACTGACCAGAATAATTAACACAACAGTCGTAAATCACGAATATTTTGAGAGCGGTGAATAAAGGGTTATCTTATTCTACCATTTTGTAGGGTCAGATTATAAAATCCCACTCAAAACCCCCTTTGTTCTATGACACCCCATCTTATCTAAACATAATAATAATGAATAAAAAAATACCAGCATATGCTATCATTAATTAAGACCCCTTCATTAATATAACAAATGTAGCTGTATTGTTTCCTTGTAAAGCGATGAGTAGTCCTTGTTTATTTATTGTAGGCAGGATTACACAAACGGTAGGAAATGTGAACGCGCTTGGTGTGTTGTTGAAATAAATTTCCTGTAAGGAGATTTCAAGTGCAAAATTAATTCCTAGATTTGTCCCCGGCAATTTATCATTGTTTGGGAATGGTAGCGTATAATAAATAAACACGGCTTTAGGGCAAATAGACTGCGAGTTGGTTTTCGGTAATTAATAATATTTAAAGCTTGTGATCTTTGGGATAGGAAAATCTTAAGGGTGGAATCCGCTACGTCTTGATAATATGATAAGTCTGGGTCGCGGCAATTATAGACTTGCCAATCAATATACATGCCTCTCATACCTGAATGCTCTTCCAGCGCCACCACTATTCAAGGGATTGGGATTCGAGGAAGTCTGCATTCCTTCCTGCCAAGATGAATTTTCCAATATGAGAATGTTTTATATTATTTTTTATACTACGATATTTTTATACTTGACAAATATTTACTAATTAACAAGCTGTTTAATAAATGAAATAATTTAAAAGTCTTATCATGGCATGAACATTCTCTTAATTGCAGGGACTGTAAAATATTCACGTTTACAACACAATAAATCTTAATAAGTTAAAGCAAGCGTTTTATAAGGACGACGCTCGTTTTAAGGACGAGCGCATTTGTCATAGTAAGGCGATGTCTATTATCGCTGAAGTATAACGATCACGTCTCCAGAACATAGTTCAAGAACTTGCAACATTCTCTTTTACTAAAGTTAATAAAGTAACGCGCTGTGTACTTAGTGAATCCCTGAAAAACAGACGGCACATTACAGAGGCGGTTCGTGCAACTATGCGCTGCCATCGTCTCATTCTTCTTTCTATCTTTTATTTTTATTATTGTTTAGTTTCATCTTTATATAAATTATACTATCAGCTAAATTTATTGTTTTCTGTATTCATTTTTAATTAAATTTTTATATAAGTTGAGGTAATAAATTATTTTATTTTTATCAAACTTTTTAATGTTTTGTATTTGAGTCAATTTTATGTTTAATTTAGTATTTCTTTAAGCTTTGATCAATAAAACTGTTATAAATCAGTTTGTAAAAGATAAAATCTGAGCGGTTTAAAATTAAATTTATTTGTTATTTATGCTTACTTACTTATAAGGTATATTAAACTTTTATAAACATGTATTGTCTGGCATAAATTTGTCAGCTATACAATAGATTGTAAAATATGTGCAAACATTTATAAAAATAAAAAAAAAATTTAAATATTTTTGTTTTGTCATAGGTACACATCTTAGATTAAAAAAAATATGTATAAAATTATCTTAAATAGAATATAGATGCAACTTTAAAAAAATATAAAACGAAATGAAAATAACTGTGGAATGATACTATAGACAAAAAATAAACTGTATAAAAGCTTAATAAACTTTAGAAAAACGCAATAAATTGTTTAAGAACGATGTAAACTGTGTAATTGTTTTAGATTTTATAAGCAATATTGAGGAAAGAGTTGAGCTAAAGTACCATTATAAACTCTGATAGGACGCAACATATATAATTTTTGGCATAGTAATTGATGTAAGAAAGTACTTCAAGTAGGTCTTTGATGGCTATAAACAACATAATTATACTGTAAACTGTAATTATTGTATAAGATAACAAATTTAAAAAAAAACTAGATTAAAATTTTTACTTTATTTTGAGAAACTAATTGAAAAAAATTCAAAAGTTTTTTTTAAGACTCTTACGTTTGAAGTGCATTGAGACATTAAAATTGTTCAAAAACATTAAAATCTTAAAAATATCTACTTTAAGACTACGTCAAACTTTATGATGCGTTGATAGACATCAAAGAAAACTTAAATGATATTGAAATATTTTAGAAATTTGCATGAAGATGGACATCTTATACTATATTTATAGTTAATTTTATAATTATTTTTTTTGTTTTTTTTGTTGAGAGTTGTTTTTTATATCTTTTTCCACGTTGATTTTTTTTCTGCTTTATTGCGTTGTTTATTCTTTTCCTGTACTTTTTATTTAGATTATTCTGGTTGTTTCTTCTTCTTTAAGTGTTACATTTCAAACATTTGCTATTATTTTAGCTGTTTGGACCTTATTGACTGCAGCTTAGAAAGTTGATTGTTGCTACAACCAAACTATTTTTTGAAGTTTTGAAGTCCCAATAAGATAATTAAATCTAAGAAATGTTTTATCGTATTTCTTTTATAAATTAAAATTTTAATATACCTAGAGTAAACTCAGTTTTTCAAGCAAATATTGCTGCTTAAACATGAGCAAATTGAGACAACTCATTAACATACTGATATGCTAGTAATAAAATTTAAACTAAACCTTTAAATATGTAGCTTAATGTAATCGTTTTTTTTCTTGTTTTACTGTGATTAAAATTTTCCATTACTTTAATATCATTGTTTTTAATGTTTTTAAAGAATTCTTTAACTTTGCTTCCTTCTTTATCTGCTATTGCTGCATAATATGTTTTCAGTTACAGTATCATAACTCTGTCTTAATGTGGTGTAAAACTGAGAACTGACCATGTAATAGTTTTGTTGTTAATTTTAATATACCTAGAGTAAACTCAGTTTTTCAAGCAAATATTGCTGTTTAAACATGAGCAAATTAAGACAACTCTTTAACATACTGATATGCTAGTAATAAAATTTAAACTAGTAATGCACTGCATATCTAGTTTGACAACACTAACAGAGTACGACTATTCTAGATACTAACGGAACAGGGTATAGAAGATAATAGAAGATAACTTTAGGGTGGACTAGCTGGCTAAAAAGATAACTACATTTTTTTTTCTATTAATTTTCTTATATACTATCAGTTGTAACAATTTGTAATTAAGGCCTTTAAATATGTAGCTTAATGTAATCGTTTATTTCTTGTTTTACTGCTTCCTTCTTTATCTGCTATTGCTGCATAATATGTTTCAGTTAAAGTATTATAACTCTGTCTTAATATGGTGTAAAACTGAGAACTGACCCTGTAATAGTTTTGTCTAGAATCAGTCCGTTTCTATTTAAATGGTTTGAGCGGTTTCCCAAGTAACAAATTGTGCCGTTGGTTGTTGTGCAGCTACCGCTTCTTGTTTAGTTTTTATGGTGGAAAAACAGTTTCTTAAATTTCACGTTTTGATTTTTACATTGTTTATTGATACGTTCATATTTATGTTTGCCAATGTTTTCTTTGGAAATTTAATTGGGAAACGTTTTACTTTGGAATACTTTGTTTTAAACTTTGCTATGATTGCTGTATTTGTTATACTATGATGATTGTACTAAAGATACTTATAATATTTTGTTTTTTAAAAAAGTGAGTCTTTACTGTTGCTTGTTCATCCACCCGGAGCAATTGGCTAGCAAGAAGGTCTGCTTATGCCGGCAGATACTCGGTTCACAAAACCTCAGAGTTTTTAAACCGGATGCACCGCGTTTAGGCAAAGTTGTTTTTTGGATTAGTATCATAACCATCATCTTTTACACTTCACGTAAATGGTATCAAAACTGCAAAAATGTAAAAAAATTAGCAAAGATGTTGTTGATGGTAATAAATAAAAAATTTAAAGAATAATTTGAATGCAAAAAAAGAGATGAGAACAAACACTTAGAGAAAGACAAAAGTTTAACTGTGTATTTTATAGACTTAGTAAGAGCATTTGACTGTGACCACTGGAAGAACTAATAGCATTTTTGAAAATAAAAAGAGTAAATTTGAAATATAAAAGACTGATAAGTAATTTATATATAAGACAACAAGTAGCAATGAGGTTATAGTCCAGGAAAAATTGACATTAACCCCGAAATAATTTGTTACAGACTAAATTTTGCACGTACATTAGTATTGCGGCTCTCAATAATATGTGAGAGTTCTTTATCGATGTGGCTGCCGCGACCTGAGTTTTTGCGAGGTCAAAGGTCGTGAAAAACAGTTTTTTGCAAATATCTAAAGAACGATAAGATTTATCGGAAAAAATACAGAAAGCTAATTTATAGCTGAAGCAATTACCTATAAAAAGTTATCTTTTTGTACGGGCAACCCAAGACAAGATAGAGCGTCCCAAATAACAAAAAACGTAGAATAATTACTTCACACCGGCGAATATGGACAGATCTTAGGATATGATAATGGATAATTAATTTTTATTTAATAGGTACTTTGAAGAGTTTTTTTATTACAATAGCATATGTTTTTACAGTAAGGCTTTTTTAAATTTAATTTTTCCTCGGTTTTGGATTCTGACTGCTCCGTCTCTAATGTTTGGATAAGGAAAGACAATGGATCTATGTCTTCATGGATGTTCTCTTTATCGATGTCTACTTGTACTGCGTTCAAACAAGTTTAGGCATGGCTTGGCTGCAAGCAACCGATTAGATCAAACCTGTTTTTTGGCATCCACAAGTTGAATCACAGCTTTTTTTGCAGTTACAGAATACCGCATTGAGTAAAACATCAGGAGCGGATTGAAGCAGCGTTGTAATTGGATCCAAGACATTACTTTGTAAGATCCATCCCCAGTTCTCGGGATCGATTCCTTTATTTCCAAGCCATACCTAAACTTGGTAATATGTTCGGTAGAAATGCTGCTGAGCACTAGCAGAGGTTGGAGGAAGCGCCGACAATTGCACAGCAGCATTCAGTTTCGTATATTGTGCAAATTTCAAATATCGTAATTCATAGATGGATTTCTGTTTTTTCGTTGCTTTGTAAACTTGCAGTATAAAACGTAAGCCATTCTCAAAAATAATATTGGGAAAACTGTCTGCTCTTGAAAAAGCTTCAGCACAGCTCATCATATTTTTATTCTTTTCAAACTATTTGAATATATTCAATTTGCTTTTGCGAAATAGAGCAGAAGTCGTATCACAGCCAGTAATTGCGTGGAGAAATAACATTTAGGATACGAGGTTAAGCTTTGCAAAGAATAGATTTTTAATGGGGTTTTAGATTTACCAGGCTTTTGAAGATATATTTTTTTGCCGCGAGAAGCTCGTGCGATCAAAATAGCCATCAAGTCTACATCCTCGCAACATCCCTACAACTACACTAGTACTGTTTTCCGACTGTTCTATCGCAGTTTTGATAATCAGAACATTGGCATCATTTTTTGCCTGCTTTGCAATGATGTTAGCAACTTGAAATATTTCAGACAACATCAAAATAAATCGACTTTTGTTGTTTTTATTGGCAAGAAATTGTTGTTCTCTCGTTGATACTGTCATTGATGCTTTGAAGAGAATATCTGCGGATGATGAAACTGTGGCGCAACGACGACACTGCTCTGAAGCTTTGATATTATTCCCATCATCATTATAACCGTCGAATACAATTAAAACGTCTTGGCCAAAATACTTTTGTATAAAAGCTATGTAGCTATCAAAAATAGTGTCAAATGTGCTGCCTCAATTTCATCAACACGATGCAGTAGATATCCTCCATTGACGATATATTTCACATTTGTGTAATCAATGTCATCGTCTGGCTTTAGTTAGTCATACAAAGAAGATTTTTTATTTTTGCGCATTTCATTCTTATCAAAAAGTGTTAGCGGGTATGGAGCTAACTCGTACTCGAAGTATTGTTGGAGATTTTCTTTAAACTGTTTGCTTATACTGATTCGCTGAAACAGCAATAATGGATCAATGGCAACCTTTTTCTTATGCACTTTAACTGAGCTGTTCACTGTCAAAAGTGAGGCTACTTTGTTGGCTCTTTTCAACTTAATATTGTCGAATGTCAAGTTGGCCATGCTTGCCACAGAAAGTAGACCTATTTCTCGAGCCTGGTGGCAATAGATTTTCTCATCACCGATGATATTGACATAATGTAGGAAAACTGAAGGAAAGGATCGCGGCATGAAAACTATTTTTGGAGTTTTGCAACATCAGTAGAATCTCGAGTTACTCGTGAATCTCTAGCATTGACATGTTGATCGGTCGTATCCAATTTAATCTTACAAAAGTCTTCTATTTCTTTGCACACTGTATTTATGGCATGCATGCCATACATCTATTTACGTAGCACACTTTCTTAAGTACTCCTTCCTCTAGCCACACCCCCATCTGTTTTCATGGACTTCATGAGTGATTGCTCGATGGTCATATCAGTCCAGGTTCCACAAGTATATTTATTAGATCGTTTGACGGTAAAAATTCTTTTCTTAAAGCTCTCCAGGACATTTTTTGTTCTAGAATCCCCAATTAGCATCATATCTTGGAGATGTAAATGAGCTGATTTTGCATAATTATGATGTCCTGCAGCATGAAAGTATGGTAACATCTCCTTAATACATCTCAAATGACTATACCAGTGTTCCATTTGATGAACTCTGATGAACTCCTTAGCAATAGATATTATTTGGAAATACAGTACCCACAGCTTTGCAGTTAGACCACAATCTTCATATTCTTGAAGCTTTTTATTCAACTTGCGAATACAAACGGGTACCATTAATTACGTTTTCAATTGTGATTCAAAGAATATCATCAGTCTCCTCATCGACGTTGATTTCTTTTAGCATGATTTTGGCCAAAGCAAGATGTAGCATTTTATCTACAGAATTGGGTGCGTAAATGACTGACAAAACTTCTTTGAGTTCACTGATTTGCATTATGAAGCCAACAACTCCAAGGTAAGACATTAATAAAAGAAATCTTCCAAGTATGACAATAACTTTTGATAATTCTGAGTTTGGAGGTGCTGCAGCAACAATTTCTCTGGCTTTGGCAAACAAAGGTTGATTTAAAGTTATAATGCATATACTGTGTTCCTGACTTTTGGCTTTTTCTATAGCACACAACAAAGTCGTATAAACTGTACTGTTATTACTAGCTGGATGATTAATAAATGGCAAAAAGAGGATTCGAGACATTTCAAACTAGAATTTTTTTTTATTCAAGTGTTCTATATATCCGTTCCATCCTGAGAGTTTTGGTATATTGCAGAATTTGCGATGCATCCATAATGCATCTATTGTTTTAAGGTATGACACATTAGTCGTCTCTTCATATTGAAGCTTTTTGGCACTAATTGTGCTCATTCCTACTACACCGGTATTTTCATAGATTTGTAATAGTACTGCAGCTTTACATACAAAATCCTGTGCAAAATGCCTGGTCTTGACACGAGAAATAGGCTGCTCTGCGACAACGGATTTTTCTACCGCTTTTAATATTTGAATTTCTTCGAAATACGTCCGTACTTCGCTTGGAACTAACTACCTAGCAGCGGTCGGGGCCTTATGCTCACATTCTCCTGCTTTTACTAATACCTGCGATAGCCAAGGTAGTAAAACTGAAGGACATAACAAAAGAGTCGACAGCAGATGTTTTACAAAGTCTTTATACAAACTGGGGGCACAGCATTCCTCAACTAAATTTCTTTTGCGTACATATACTCATATTTTCTTCAATCTATAAATTCTCTATTTTGTCTATAGTTGCCCATACAAAAAAACTTTTAGATAACTTTTTATAGGTCTCAGCTACAAATTAGCTTTTTATATTTTTTCCGATAAATCTCATCGTTCTCCAGATATTTGTAAAAAACTGTTTTTTGCGACCTTTGACCTTGCAAAAACTCAGATCGCGGCAGACACATTGATGGGGAACTTTCACATATTATTGAGAGCCACCATACAAAGGTCCATGCAAAAATTTAGCCTGTAACAAATTATTTCGGGGTTAGCCCTTTTTTTGTCTATTTTTCCTGGACTATTAAATTACAAATTAACCAAGAAAATTTAAAATTAAAAATTCTTTGTTTTTTACCAACGTTGTCAATATGTATGTATAAGAAATAACGGAGTGCTGAAAAGGGGTCAAGTAATGAGCATAGAAGAAGAATAGAATTTATTTAATTTGCCGATAATATAATAGTGTTTGCAGAAAGCATAGAGAACCAAAGATATTAGTTAAAAAACTTAAAAAAATAGAATTAATAAATGGACTGAGTATAATTTAAAACAAAACAGATTATAAGAATTGGTAGAAGCAATAGAAATAGATGTGTACGTAAACAAACATAAATTGGAGCAAGTAGAAAAATATAAATAACTTGCTACTTAAATTACAAAAAAAATGAGAAACAAGAAGTACGGTATGCATAGAAAAAACAAAAGAAAAAACTAAAAAAAAAAACACAAGACTTTGATTAGCAAATTAGATATAAACCAGCAAAAATTCAAAAATGTTTTGTATAGACTGTGTTCTAATGAAAATGTAAAACCTAAACTATATAAAAAAATTAAAAACGCATAGAAGCATTCAAAAAGGAATTCTGAAAAATAATAATAGTCGAAATCTTTTATACTTTTTAATTATCACTGGTATCTAGCAAGCTTGGGTAGGTAGACTTTACATGTATTTACAACACAATTTTTATTTAAAGATTATTTGTCTATAATATTTATTACTACAATATTTATATTTTACAAAAGAAATAATTAAAAACACCAAACCAAGAAAATTAAGTTAGGATTTTACAAAAAAATAGCTTTGCAATTATTTTGCCATTTCTGTGGTATTATACTTCTTCTAACATACATTTAAAAAGCAACTAAAAATTGATATCACTTCAAAAATATTTTTAGCTCAATATTACTTCAATGCCATAATCACTTGCATTGCGTTTGTGGCAAAAATAAAAAGTAGACTAGACTGAATTAGAGGGTAGAATCATTTTTACTGCACTTAGGACTAATTAGTTTGTTTTCAGTAGAAACTTTACACTGTTACTCAGTACACAGCCAGTGTATGTAGTAGATGTATGCTAAAACGTTGCTTGAAGTGAATTCTTTTATGCTGTCTGTTTTAAGCTCCTAACGTAGATTTTTTGAGTTGGAGTGTACTGAGTACATAGTACATGCTCGGTTGTCTTGTCATTTATTTTACATTTTTTACATATTTAGTTGTTTACAATGCCTACAGTATGCATTTTTTTTAGTTAAAAGCGCTTTGTCAAGGTTCTTGAGTTTGCAGATTATTTTCTGAACAGTTTGCAAGTAGTAGTCAGCCGTTTTAAAGTTTATAGCCAAAGATGTTGTACCACCGTACTTTAAAAACATTTTGTGTATTTGCCTTTATTAGATTGTTAAAACGTTTTAATGGTGGTGCGATTCAGGATTTATGCCCACTCATACCAGCACAATTTTTTGCTAATGCTAATGTGAAAGCATGCTGGAATTCTAATTATTTTTGGCAACAATGTTTATGACTATTTTATTATTTGCAGTAACTGTTACGGCTTTTTACTCATGTGTTTTATTTATGAACTGATTGTAGGGTAAGGGGATTGTAGGGGCAATGTGTCGTGATAGCTAATTCTACGTTGTAAAAGATGGTTTTGCCAAACTCATCTTCAATATCTATAAATACAGCAAAAGTGAACATCTTATCCTGTAATAATTTTTGATTTGGTCTATTACACTTTGTAATGGTCGTTTTTTAAATTGATCATTTGTACAATGTCATAGCATCTTTTTAAGTTGTAGTATAAATCTAACTTTTATTTCTCTTTCTGCTATGAAAATGTAATAAAAAACAACGCATGCCATATAGATTTTCACCAAGTGGGTTATGATAATGTCTTTGCACCAATGTAGAAAAACTAAAAAAATTCCATCCCGTTCTAGTGCTTTCTTTTTCTTCTTCTGGTGACACTCCTATCGGAGATTGGATATCATAAAAGCTAATTTAATTTTGTTGACAGCACTTCTAAACAGTTTGTTGAAGCTACAGCCAAACCATTCCGTTAGATTTTGAAGCTATGATACTCGTCTTTGTCTATGCTTCTCCGTCCTTTGATTTTTTCTTGAATTATATTTTTTAGTAATGCGTATTTTTTCCCCCTCATTACGTGTCCTAGATATTGCATCTTCTTCTTTTTATGATGAGAAGGATTTCGCGTTCTTGATTCATCCGCCAAAGGACATTTGATATTTTATCGGTCCTCGATATCCTAAGCATCCGGCGGTAGCACTATATCTCGAAGCTTTTGATGTATTTTATGTTGTTCTGTTTAAGTGTTCATGCTTCTACTCCATAAAGCAAATCGTTGAAGACATAGCATCTCAGCATTTGTCTACGGAGAGGAAGGTTTATATGGCGGTTGCATAATATTTTTTGCAATTTATTAAATATTGACCGGGCACTTTTAATACGACATCTTATTTTTTGTCCATGGTTGGAAGAGCTATTGATCTATGCTCTAAGGTACCTGTATTGCGTAACCTTTTCGATCCGCTCACCATTAATGCGTATATCAGACAAGTTGTTCGGTGACTTGGAGATAACCATATATTTGGATCTTCTGACGTTCATTGTGAGACCATAATTGTTACAGTGGTTGTTTATATTTTCAACTAGTTGTTGTAAGTCGACTGCATTTTCTGCTAGGAGTACAGTATCATTTGCGTACCTGATGTTATTAATGGTTTATTACCATTCCTTCCGTTGTTTTTGAGAGGGCTTCTTGACATATTGTTTTGCTATATACATTAAACAATAGTGGTGATAGTATGCATCCTTGACAAACTTCCCTGAGGATTTCAATTTCCTTTGAAAGCTCATTCTCTATTTTGATTTTAGCTTTCTGGTTCCAATACAGATTAATGATTATTCTTAAATCTCTATCATCTATTCCCTTGTTTTTCAGGATTTCTTTAAGTTTTTTGTGTTGCACTTTGTCAAATGCCTTCTCAAAATCTATAAAACAGACATAAATATCCTGGTTCATGTCAAGGCATCTTTGGTTTAGCACGTTAAGGGTAAATAGTGCTTCTCTGGTACCTAATCCTTTCCGGAATGAGTCTCTACCTTCTGGTAGATTCTGTTATGTATTATTTTGAAAAACATTTTTAGTTCATCAAGAATATTGTTTGATGTTCGGAACAGTCTTTTGCATTAGCTTTTATTGGAAACGCAGTAAAAGTCGATAGTAGCCACTGTTTAGGTATTGTGCTAGTGCTATATATTAGATTAAAGATGTTTAATAAGACTGTAATGGAATTTTTGTCCATTAGTTTTACCAATTCCGTTAAAATTTTGTCGGGTCCGGGTGATTTTCTGATTTTAGAGTTACGTATTGCGTATTCTACTTCTTCTCTCAATATGCTTGGTCCGGTTTGATCTATCTGTTTTTTTATATGATCTGGTCTATCATCTTTAAAAAGCTCTTTTATGTCACCTGTAATTTTTCTAATTTTTCTGTGTATATTGAATGAATCATATCTCCTCTTATATTCCTCCACTTCTTTGCATTGTTCTTTTAGCCAGTTCTCTTTAGCTTCTTTATTTTTATTTTTATAATTTTGTCTGTCGCTTTGTACTTCTGATGGTTAGTTTTACATTTTCGTCTCTCTTCCATTAGACTTAAAATTTTTTGTGTCATCCAGACTTTGTTCTTGTTGAGCGAAGAGGTTAGGTTTTCTTCTGCAGCTTTTTTTAATATTTTTTCAACGTGTCTCAATTTTTTGTTTACATTCGCTGTGTTGTTGATTTGTTCATTCTTGCGTTTTCCTGAAATTTTTATTAATGTCTTCTGTTGTTTTTTGTTTGACAGCATTTTGATATCTCTGCTTTATCAAGATGTAATCGATCTGGTTTCGTATAATCTTTTCTTTAGTATGACTAGGGGATGTCCAAGTGTAGAGCCTACTTTTTGGAAGCTTGAAAAGTGAGTTGGTTATCACGAAATCTTTGTTTTGACAGAATTCTACTAGACGGTCTCCTCGTTCGTTTCATTTGCCTAGTCCATATTTTCCTACATGTTCCGCTACTTTACCTTGTCTTTCTTGGCGTTGAAATTGCTCATTACGATGGTAGTATGATGTGCCTTTGTTGTTTGTAAGATTTCTTCTAGGCCGTTGTAAAACTCTTTGATTTCCTCCTCATCTTTGTCTGCTGTCGGAGCATATATTTGGATGATGTTGATTGTGCTTGAGTTACTTTCCAATTGTAAAAAAAATTCGATCTGAGTAGGGTGTGAAACTGTAGACAAATTGGTTGATTTTTTTTTGAGACAATAATGCCCACTCCATAACGGTGGGATATTTTATTATCATTGATGTTCCCTGCGTAGTAAAACATTCCTTTGTTGGCAGTTGTGCATTTCCCCGATCCATGCAATTTTGTATCACTAATACCTAGCGCATCAATGTTCATTCTGTTTATTTCAGCTGCAGCATTGTTGAGTTTTCCTGGTGCAAATAAACTTCTCACGTTCCAGGTTGCGATTCTCAAGGCTGATCGGGGAATTTTTTGCACCCTCTGACCATTTAAGGTTTTCCCGGGACTGAAGGCCGTGATTCTTGTTTTCTCAGCCATGATGATTTAACTAGGAAAAATTTATGAGGTGGTTTTTCGTTGCCTTCCTCATCACAGTGTTGCAGCCGTTTAGATCATGATGTGATCATCGCCAGCAACTGCCCGGTATTGAGTCTTTAGGGAAGTAAATCTTCAATAGCGTCGACCCGGTAATGGAGTAGCTGCTGTCCTACACTATGCTAGTTTTGGTCCGCCCCGGGTATTTCATTTCCTCGGTACCACCTATATCTAGGAGGCGTTTCCCTATCCGCCATCTGGCAAGGCGCCCGATGTGGGTCTAGTGCTTTAAATGATAAAAAAGTTCTGATTGCAAGTTATGCGGATCTCTTCTACAAAGTGGTGTATAAATTTTTTATTGTTTTTTGTTAGAGATTGAGTTGCAGCATTAGATCAACTTTGTGTCGTAGTGGTACAACTTAGAAAAAAAGTTTCCAAAAGAATTTTAGTTACTTTTGATAGGTTGGCTATATATGTCTGAGATATGGCGGTCAGAATGTTTTAAGCAATTGAGTCGTTGTTAGGAGTTTCTTAATATGATTTTAAGCTTTGCAGCAGTAAAAGTATTTTCAACATTTTTGCAAACAGATCTTTATGTTTTCTTTTGTTCTTGACGTTTTTTGTATACTTTCTGGATATCGTAAAACTTCAAATTTTTTGCTTTGTTAAAAATTTTTTTTTTGCAGATGCACTATTCTATTTTAATGCTTTTTTACCGCTAGTAGTAATTCTAATGGGCTTTTTTAAAACTATGTAGTTTACTTGACTATTCCTATTTAGTTTTTTTGTATTTTTTTTAAATCTTTAAGACAAAAAACCAACTTCTTGGTTCTTTGTGGTATGATAAACGCTTCAGTTCTTTACGCTTTTGGTTCTGCTTCCCCATGCAATTTAAGATCAATTCACTGACATCCAGAGGTTTAGGTATCTAGAAAACCTCGGTAATTAATCCATTTGGACAACGTTTAACCTTGATTTTTTGAGAGAGTGTTTTTTAGCCATCTTTATTACAAGTAATTTTAAAGACCTCTTCTGTCAGTTACCTCAATCGGGTGCGTCCCTGCCGGATCTGCAATCCAACAAATTTGGAGAGTAGTAAGGAAATAAAATACTTACCGTAAAAAAAAAAACTGACTAAAGAAATAAACCTTGACACACAAATTTCTGAAAAGCGGCGGCTGGCAATCTAGTATTGAATATCAAACTGAGATTATAGATTAGAATGATTGATATCTAGACACCAAACGGCGTACATTAGTGTAGAAAGTAACGAGAAACTACTGCACAACATTTCCCCAGAACAATCATGATATTGGCTGCAAACACAAACGGTAGTAATAATAATAATAGGGGTTTAAAGAATCTCCCGGACAGCCACTTTCAGATTAAATAATACCTTTAAAAATTAGTGCATGACATGCTAAAAATATGTACCAGACATGAAAAATAGACAACACTATTAAAAAGACAAAAAAACTAGACATCTCAATTCTTGGTATAAGCAAAATGCGATAAGGCAAAACAAACCAATGTAAAGTAGAAGAACACTTTGTTTATCACTCAGAAGAAGATAGCAAACATTAAAGAAATGGAGTTGTCATAATAGTCACCAAAAACGTGTCCAAAACCGTTTGAAACGTTGTTCCTTTTTCAGACAGAATAATTATGCTACAGGTTTAAGCCAATATAACCAATATAAATTTTATTTAAGTGTATGCACTAAGAAGAATTTGAAACATTTTATTAAGGAATAGAACAAGTACTGCAGATAAGTAAAAAAAATAAAATCACAATTTTATTTAGTAATTTGAATGCAAAAGATGATGATTTAGAAAAGAGTGAGAAACGGTCAAAGAAGATTTGAACAGAAAAATGAAAAAGACAACAAAGTTGTAGTTTGTAAAAAAAACGGATTAGCTATCATAAACACCTTCTATAAGTTCTGTGAAAGCTAGGCCATCCCATGTACATTTTTATTTAAAATAATAAAACATTGAAATAAATTTATACTTACCTATCAGGTCAGGTCCAATTTTTTTAATACTAATTTTTATCAACAACACATGTGCTAACAATAAATTTGCAGTTTTCTGGTCCTTTTCATTAACATGTTTTTATTTTATTTTTAGTTTTTATTGTTTATGAACGAGTTTCTTGATAAAGTATATAACACATTGGTTATAATTAATTAAAAAAATCAAATTTGGCTATAGCTTTCAAAACGCCGATTGTATATTTGGCAATCCTCTGCACAAAGCTAAAAAATGTAAAAGTTGCACAGAAAATATCTGAAATGATAGAAAATTGGCTGCTGTAGACACATAGCACAAACAGAGAAATCATGGAACAATTTTAAGATAACGGTGAAGAACGTAAGAAAGTTAAAGAGAAGATTTGGAAATAGTACTTACCATCAAAATACAAAAGTTGAAATACTTCAGACACATCAAGAGACATCCAGAAAAATTAAATACTCTGCACTTAATAATGCTGGATAAAATAAATAGCAACAGAGAGCTCGACAAGAGAAAAATACTGTAGTTAAAAAACTTAAGACAATGATAAAAAAAAAAACATTAACCAAACTCTTCCGAGCTGCTGTCAACAAAATTATTATTGCCAACATGATAGCTAACATCTGCTCAACAAGAGCAGATACGACACTTGCAAAAGAAAAAGAGATGTACTTTTTAGAAGGTGCTATCTAGCTTCTGAGTTATCTTTGATTAACGATGAATGTGTTTTAATGGTTAAAAAAAAAAAAAAAAAAAAAAAAAAAAAACATAAGATGTTGAACAGGTTGGCAGCAAAAGTGTTTCTTTGCACAGAGATTTTATTTTTCACTTTAAATAAGCCGTTTTTTTAAAATTGTGCATTAAACTATTTACTTTGTTTTGACAGTTTAACTTTAACTGTATTTACGCACACCGAACTTGACTTCACTATTTTACTAGAGTGGCACAAACGAACATTAGATGGTTATATAATTCCAAACTTTTATAATGACTCTGTACAAATTAAACCATTAAGTATGTAGTTTGTTGCGCATCTCTCTTCTTTCAAAAACTTACCTTGTTGGCTATGTAATAAGACAAAGCAGCTTATTGATCAAGGTAAGTTAGTTTTAAACTCCCGTTTACAAAAAAATCTAAGCCAAAATGTAGCATATCTCTATAAAAAAAATTATATATTATTATAAATTATAAAAAACTGTTACTAGTTTCAACCTTTGCTAGATTTATGATTAAAACTAGTAAAGGTTTTCTTAACAAATTGTGATATAAAATGATGCCAGAATCCTCATTGTAACACCAACGCATGTATTAATATTTTATTATACGCACCCCAATGGCCTTTTTTGCATGTATGACTATTTTATTATACACACATCTAAGGTTTTTTTGCTTATGTGTAAATAATCTTAGACAACAGTAGTATGATCTCATGATGTACTTTGTTATACACACGCACAAAACCTTCTAGGTTTATGTGTGAATAATTTGAGGCAGTTATAAAGTATTTCAATGACCGTTGTGAAATACCTCAATAAATTCAATGCTAAGAACATCAATGTACTTTGCTAAGATCTATTCAACCTATGCGTGACTAACTTCTACTTTTCATATACAGACTTGCAAAATTGTTTTACTTGTACATTTAATATTATATACTACTAACAATTAAAACTGTTAATATAAATTTTAGTATTTTAATAAACTATAAAAGTAATTATGAATATAAAACTTCTATCTATTAACCTATTTTTTTTTTCAATTTTAAAATTTATTTTAAAAAATGTATAGAATTTCAATGAAGTTTTCTAATAAATATTAAACATTTTTTATGGCATTATGATAAACAGTTATGCTATTGAGTTAACTATAAGCTATAACTAAATTTTGCAGCATAATGCACTTTAGAATGTATTATAACATACAAGTTTGTTAACAAATGAAGTATATTAATAATTATATTAAGTTTACTAAAAAGATTCTCTTAAAAAAATAAATTTATAATATTTAATTGAATAAAATCATCGCAAATAGATAAAGCTTGATTGCAACGGCTATTGTATAAATCACCATAAACCGTTTTAAATTGACTCGGCCTAGTCACCCAAACTTATTCCAAACGATTTTTTTCGAATATTTCATCGCATCTGTGCTGCGATGTCTTGAAGTTACATCACGTCTCTTAGGAGAAAGTTCGTGGAATATGAAAGATAAAATTTAGTGGAACGAGAAAAAAAGTAAAAAAAAAATCGTGCAAACCGTCCCAACCAACAATACATCATCTACGATCAAAAGAGACACTGACAAGCACAAAGTTAAACGTTTAAATTGAATAAGCAGTTATAAATAAGTAGGACCTCTTTACCTGCATGCTTAAAATTATTTGTTATATAAAACTAATTATAGACGTTAGTGACTAATTCAGTTAAAATTAATCATTCAATTTAAAATCAGCGACTTGTCTGAAACATTTACATTTCCCCTTGTTTAAAGCCGTGGCACACCCACCACTAAGTGGATCGTTTTCGAGGGTTGCTCATCCATTCTTCAAGGAATCAATTCAGAGCCTAACTGTACTTTTTGAGTCAGCAGATTCCAGCAAACTGTCGACCCGATGACATCTCAATTTGCATGGATACATTCATGCTTTGTGTACGCGTAAATAATTTCATAACGTAAAAAATGTTTTGTGCGCGGTAAAAGGGATATGGAAATGTAATTAATTGCATGCTACAAACGATATTGCATATTTAACCGGGAATCTTTGCTATGCAATTATTGCAAACACGTAAACTGCATCAAAGGTTTCCTCTCTGAACGAGGTTGTTGTAACATATTAATTAGGGTTTTCTCTTTTATGTTTGTTTATCGTTGCAGCATTTTAATTAGTAATAGATAACATTGAGCTATATTAATAATCTATTATTAAAGTGTTATATGATTGCTAATTAATAAAAACTCTTACGTTTATTAAAAGTTATAATAATATTTTTGATAATAATAATATTGTGTTTATTATATAGTACATACAATAAAAAGAAATGCTGTTTGCCGTTTGCTCTGTCTGTGTTTTCAATTTGTGTGTCTGCTTGCTCATACGTACTATAGTGGCTTGTTTGTGTAACTGTTTTTTGTTAGCAAATGAATTTCATGCCTTAAATCTGTTTTTAGATGTGGTCTTTAGTTGGTTGACACAGACATACGTTAGTAATGATTGTTTTCTTTTTAATTTGCGTGTGGTTGCTTTGTATCTGAATATTTATATAGATTTTAACTCAATTGTTGGTTGGTTAGTATATTTTACTATTTGCAAGTGTAATTGTTGATAACAGATTGGTTTTGATGATAGTTAATGTAAAAAAATTAAAGTAAGTACATTTGAAAAAAAAATTTTAATTATTCCAGAACTAATTTAGAGTTATAGTTCATTGCTTTAAAAAAAGATGTGTACTTTGTTATCTTAGGTACAAGTATTGATTAATAAATTTCAGTTACGTTATCCGTTTTCATTTATAGAGTTTTATTATACAAATCACAGCATGTCATTTTAATGCAAAATAATGGCTTTATTTCCTCTTTTTTTTTAAGATTTAAAATGTTTGTCTTATTTGGTAGAATTAAAATTACTTTTTAGTGACGGAAAAAATCAACTGAAGAGCTTCTATCATTAAACATATTATCATAAATTCACAACTACAAACAGAACTATAATATTTGTTATTTTAGAATAATAACTTATAGCAGAATAAAAGGTCTACTAAATTTAATATTTGGTTTATCAAAAACTTTGTATTTGTCTTTTGGATTTTTTGCTGGCTGTGGACATTATTTTTGTTTTATTTTTTGGTATCAGGCGGGCGTAGTCCATGTATCATTTAAAAATAACGATTCTTTTAAATCTTGCTTACTTTTTACATTTTCTAAAGCTTTTAGTAATTTACCAAAAATAATGATTTTTACCTTTAATACTCCGGTGTTCTTTTAGGCACAACGTAATAGATGTCTTCCATCTGTTACGGATTGCGGAAAGTGTAGCTTAATCAATGCATTATAAATACCGTGTAAAGATTTTATTATATGCTTGTGCTTACTTGGCAATTATTTGATTGTTTGTTGTTAGGAAAATCAACGTCTTTTGCAAGATGACTTTAGTGTTAGGTAAGGGAGATACTTTTACCTGGGAGAAGTTATGTGTGAAGACCGTAAGAAACAAAATTGATAAAAAAATAGGAGTTTTGTTACCGTTTGTAGACAAAAATGGTGTATAAGCTAAATATGTCTGCTTATACATTAGTATTAGCATAGCTAACTCGTGTATTGGCTATTCTTGCTACTAATCCAAACACAACTTCTTTCCAATGTCAACTACTTCTTAGCCTGGCAGAACAACAAATTTGCAGACTTAATTTAAACCAAACCTAACCTAACCTAACCAATTAATTACCGTAACAAAAGTGTATTCTTGAACAATAGACATGTAAATGTATAATCAATTGTGCAAGCAAATAACAAATACATAGAAATATTTTGTGATTGGTTTGCCATAAAAAGTCCAAACAAAAAAGAAACAGATTGCCACAGAAAATCTAAAGAGAAACTAACCATGCAAAGGGAACCTAGGTCTTGCTTTCAGATCTAAGACGTGAGATAGCTTAGTTATAGAGCGTTAGCGTAGCACGCTAACAGTCCGATGTTCAATCTCCAAATATGACTAAAATAATAACTTTGCTCTTTATCTGATTTGGAAGTCACCTAATAAGCCGTTGGTCCCATCAACCCCCTTCAAACAAATTGTAAGACGTCTGGGGCGATGTAAAATAGCTGTAAAACGCAAAATAAAAAAGAAAAGAGCCATTTCTGAAATTAAATATTTTAAACAAACAAACAAAAATTATAAAAAAAGGCTTAAAGAGTACTCTAAAAATTAACTACTGCTGACTTAAAACACCTTCAAAGCTGACCACTAAGTAAGAGTTCACATCAATAGTCTTTGATAACAAGTAGTAAGACAACAGATGGGCAGTAGTAAATTGCTTCAAAATATACATCCAAAATTAACTATTACTGGCTTAATGGCTTCTTTGGTATATTGGTAATAAAGATAGTTGCTAATGGTTTAAATCTTAATATCAAAACACAGCATCATTATAATTAAAGCCAACAAACCTAGGTTACAGCTGACTTAATGATAGAAGACAAGAATATTGCCTGTGTGCAAACAAATTCTTACATCTAAAAACTTTATCAAAAATTTTACAAACCATCTTTAAAACAAACAAAATATCTATTAACTGCAGTTACACAGTAGTGTAAAGACAAAAAGACAAAAACAACGCTTGTGTCATAAGAAAACATTTACAACAAATAATTCTATTAAGTATCGCAAAATTTGTCAGCAGCACAAAAAAGTTTAGATTATGTTGTACGTTACGATTAGTCAACTCCGTTGTCTTGATTGCTTGCGTTAGACTAAAGACAAATGCACAGACCGCTGACAATACAACTACACAGGAGGTTTCTTGATCTTTAGTGTTGTTGTATTAAAATAAAAAAAAAATCTTAAAACAATGTTTGCACCTGTGCATTAGAGTATTAATGTTTGTATTGAATTAAAAAAAAAAAACAGATTCTGACTTGTTTTGGTTATTTAAGCATTTAGAAAACGCATTAATGTTTGTAGACTGTCAATGTTCTTGAGCAATTTATCAAGTTTTTCCTATGTTCATTTTGTAGTTCTGTTCAAGTACTCTAATCTAGCAAAGAGTGTTAGTAGTATATAACGTTGTACCCTGCTGATGGGGTTGATTCGGCTAAGTTCTGGGAGATAAATGACCTTTTGTAGAACGCCACTTTACGTAGTTATTCACAAATACTTCCTTTGTACAATCACCGTGGTCCCACAAATTACACTTGAGAACGGGAATATGTGCTTGCTGACAGTAAATTATATACTTTGTGCCTGGTACCACACGGATAGCGGAAAACCACTGGCATGACGTGTGCAGGAAGAGCTGGAAGATTCATCCTGGTAAGATTATGCTGCAAAAGTTATACAGATTTACCAATACAGTAACAATACATACAACTATACATTTATTTCCCAATAACAATAATAATAACATATACATCTCCTCAATTTACACACAAAAAAATTACACTTAGTTTTTTTTTAAAGTGATAATTTAGATTAACTCTAATACATAGTAGAAAATTTTAACATACAGTAAACAACTATTAAAACACAACAAAAATCTATTCCGGATCATACTTTATATCTTTTACATAGAAACAAACTTTCAGTTTTTCACTCACAAAGCCTTTTAGTTTATACACATTTTGTCCAATTTTACACTTAACAAATTTGGAAGTCAATTTGCTGACGTAATAGTCGTTGGCTTTAGATATCGTATAATTTTTACACTACACCGAGTCACCTGGGGCAAAAGTAATGTCTCGTCTTCTTAAATTGAAATGTTTGCTACTCTGTTCAAACGCTTTTCTTAGATTATTTTGAACTTTTACATAAAAATTTTCTTACGCGTTTCTATCTATTTATTTATTTATTTATTTATTTGGTAAACACTCAAACAGGTACAAGTACCCAATTACTGAGTATATGAGATATAATACAAATAAAAAAAAAAATACAAAAAAAATACATTCTACCAGCAAATTCTATGGGTTTTGTTTTATCAATATCTCCTAATTAATTTGCGGATCTCACCGGATTGCGTCCAAAATTTAAGAAAGCAAGACTAAACCCCGTTGAATTGTGAACCACAGTTGCGAAGGCAAAAGAAAACTTGAGAAGCAAGATGTCTCAATAACGGTGACTATCCTTAATGTATAAAGCTATTATTGTTTTGATTATTCGATTGTGTCTTTTAGTGGAATTTGCCTGAGCATGATAATAAGCAGTTGGAAGTAACCTGCTACCATATTTAGCCAACATGTCTTTTAAATTAGTGGAAATATACTGTTTATCATTGTCAGTAATTACACATTGGGGTACTCCGTACATCAAAAATATATTGTTTTCCAAATGATCCACATTTTTTTTGGGTTTTGCGTTCTGTAGAGAAAACATTTGGACATGCTTGGTAAAAAGATCTGCTACAACTAGCAAGTATTGGTTTTGTTTCTTTGTCATTGGAAACGAACCCTGATAATTGGTACAGATTAATTGCCACGGTCTTTCAACAACATGTGTCCCCATTAATTTTTGTTTTTGTTTCTGTTCTACTGTGTGAGCTAAACTTATCTCACATTTTCAAACGTGCGCTACCACATTATAAAACATTTGTGGCCAGTACCACTTTTTACCCACTCTACAAAATGTTTTATTGAAACCGACATAACTAAAAAGGTTGGAGTCATGATTTTCAATTGAAATTTGTTTTCTTAATGAGGTTAATAGAACAACTTTTTACAAATCTCCATGATCAAATACACTCTTATAATTTTTGATTATTTTATAAAGTATTTCTCCTTCAATTTTCCAGGTGGAAAATTTCTCAGGTTCTTGTTAAATTTTAACTATACCAATCATCATGGTCTTCAATACTCACATTTACAAAACATACATTAAATAAACTAAACAATACGTCAGGCACGTGATGGTAAGCACCTTTTCTGTATCTATCTACCCAAACGCCCAGTATAATCTTTCATAGACCATAACGATTTTAGCAACTAGTGGTCAGTAATAACTACAAACTGAGTTCTCTTCACGTAGCCTCAAAGCTTTTCAATGCAAAAAATGACGGCCAAACGTTCTAGTTTGGTCGGAGAGTATTTTTTTAATAATAATGTCTTACTTGCATATGCAACTACTTTTTCTCCATCCACAAACTCTTGAGAAAGTACCCGATTTTGTCTACTTTGTACCACAAATAACGCGAGTCGCGGTCTATGTCCGACGGAGAACGGACGCGCTCGCGAATGTGCATAAAGGCGATTTAAATAATGGTAAATAATCTACGTTATTTAAAAAATTAAAAATTCTGTGAATTAGAACAAACAGTGGAAAGGTGAAAAGTTTATTGTGAAAGTTCAAAAAAGTGTAAAACTGGACACACAAAAAAAATAAAGGTGCGGTCGTGTTTTAAAACACACTCGTGTCGTGACGCGCGACACGTCTAGTGTTACATAATAAAACATAAACGCGGAAACAGCAATTTGATATTAATTAAAAGTGAAACTAGGCCTCGGGTCAAAAAACGTAATAAGATGGATGCATTTTTAAAAAGCGGGATGTTGCAAAGAACACCGCCGGATAAAAATAAAGATAAAGAATTAGGTCAAACAAAACAAAAAAGAGGGAGAGAAATAGATTTGCCAGGAGGTAACAACGAGGCGAAGAGAGCAAATAACCCCACAACAATCCAAATAATGGGGAAATTAATTAGAGAGTTAAAAAACTTAACCAGTGAGTGTACAACCACTAAACTGGAAATTAAAAAGGTTTAATTAATTTGAAGAAATCCAAAAAAAAGAACAGGAGAATGAAAATAAAACAAAAATAGGTATAGAAATGTCGACACAGACAATGGAAACTGGAGATAATAGGGAAGAAAACCGTAAAAACCATTTCATCTCGGACGAGGAGATATTAAAAGTGGCTAATGAAGAGGATATAAAAAATATTATAAATAAAGAATGGAGAGATACAGACTATAAATATGTAAATGTGGAAAAAAATGGATACAGGACTTTTAATAAATAAAGATGAAATAGGCAAAGATGGTGGTATCTTACAACAAGCAAAAATAAAATACCCTGAACTAATGGAGGAAGAAAGAGAAGATGAAACGCCATATATAGAAATTGTTAAAAATCTAAGCGGAAAAATTGTGGGAAAAGTACACATCATTAAGCAGAAAATCGAAACGGCAGGGAATAAGGAGATACTAATAGCTATCGAAAAAATGCTTATCAAAACAAAAACATTAAGTATTGAAGAAATAAATATACCAATACCAACGGGAATTACGGCAAGAGATGCAAAAAAAATTATGGAAATAGCAGGAAGAAGAACTAACACAAAAATAAGACTGTGCGTGCCAACACAGGGACAGGTAGCGGAGACACATAGAGAAAAAAAAAAACAGGTACGGAAACAGGTGCTATAGTAGTGAGCAAACAAGGTGTCACATATGCAGATTTGCTGAGACAGGCAAAAACCCAGATAAAAGGATCTACGTTCAAGGAGGTAAGAGAAACAAAAAAAGGGGAGTTGTTACTAATTACAAAGGGTAATGAGACGGAGAAAGAGATAGAAAAAATTAAAAATGGAATGGAAGGCTGCAATGTACGAAAAGCCAGCAACAAAACTACAGAACTGGTGATAATCAAAGATATTAGCCCGGAAATTAAGAGAGAAGAAATACTGGAAGAAATTATGAACAAAGTGAACACAGAAGGAAGTACAATAATTTCCATAAAGAAAGGTTATAGAGAAATACAAACCGCTATAGTCAAAATGGACAAAAAATAGCGGAACAGATAATAGGAGAAGAAAGAATAAACATAGAACTCATAAGATGCAGAGTAGAGAAAGTTAAAGCAAATGAAAGAAAATGTTATAAATGTTGGAGGAAAGGACATGTAGCGGCAGAATGCAATGGGGAAGACAGGTCTTCGCTATGTATAAAATGCGGAAAGGAGGGACATCAGGTTGCCGAATGCAGAAACAAAGAATACTGCATTGAATGCAAAGTATTAGGACACAGAACGGGAGAGAAAAGATGTCCAGCTACAAAGAAAAAAGAAATGAGGAAAACAAAGAAGAATATGGAGGACAACAACCCAGATAACTGGAGAGAACAGGAGGAAAAATAGTATCACATAATGTATAAGTTTATACAAATAAACATAGGGAGGGGAAGAGAGGCTCACGATTTACTAATAGCAACAGCGGAGAGAGAGGAAATAGACCTAGTGCTAGTGAGTGAACCTAATAAAAACAAACTAAATGGTAAGTGGATAAGAGACAAAGGAACAGATGCAGCAATTTTAGCTAGGGGGAAGTGTAGGGACAAGGTGGAAAGATGGGGAACACCAAAAGAAGGAATAGTGTGGGCAGAAGTACAAAGCATGATAGCATACAGCTGTTATATTAGCCCAAACTGCGGTCTGGAATACTATCGAGAGTGGATAGAAGAATTAGAAAGAAGTTTAAGAAAACAGAAAAACAAAAAAATTATTGTAGGAGGAGATTTCAACGCAAAATCACCGAGATGGAGAGGCTACAAGAACGATTTAAGAGGAAAAATCTTAGAGGAGATGATAGCAGGGTTAAATCTTACAATCTGCAACAATGGAGACAAACCGACGTTTGTAAGAGGAAGCTCAAAATCGCATATTGACATCACCATAGCAACGTGGGAAATGGCAAAAATAATAAATGAATGGACCGTGACTGAAGAAGAATCACTGAGTCTACATAAACATATACAATACAATACAAAGGAGAAAGGAAAACAGGAGCACACGAGAGAAGGTAAATGGAACGTAAGAAGAATGGACAAAGAAAAGATAAACAGAGGCATGGAAACAGAAGAAGTGACAGAAAACGAAAATATTGAGAAAAGATGCGAGAGGTACTCAGAAAAACTGAGAAAAGCGGCGGAGGAAGCAATTCCTAGGTACAGGGAAGGCGGACGAAAAGGACCATACTGGTGGTGTGAGGAAATAAAAGAATGCAGGAAAAACACAATACAAACAGCGAGGAAAATCAAAAAGCTGAGAAGAAGAGGAGAGAACACAGAGGAAATAGAAGAGAAACTAAAAAACGACAAAAAAATTTTAAAAAAGGCAATTAGGGATAGCAGAAAAAGATGCTGGAAAGAAATGATAGAATCTGTAGATGGGGATCCTTGGGGAAAGCCGTACAAAATAGTGATGGACACATTGGGTGGAAGAACAAAAAGAATCTGCTTAAAAGAAGACGAAGAAGAAGAGGTCATAATTAAAAAACTATTTCCCAAGGGAGAACCAGTAGAAGAACCAGAAACAAAAGAAGAAGAAGCAACAGTTATGACAACAGTGGAAGAGATCTAAGAGATCATAAAAGAATTGCCTAACAACAAAGCACCAGGTCCGGACGAAATAACAACAGAGATTGTTAAAGCAGCATTAGACGGAAACGAGATAGAAATAACTCAAATAATCAACAAGTGCCTAAAAGAAGGAACTTTCCCAGGATGTTGGAAAAAAGCCACTCTGGTACTAATTGAGAAAAAAAAAAGAAGCAGGAAAAGCAACATCATACAGACCAATATGTTTAATCAACACACTGGCTAAAATAATGGAAAAAGTTATTGTACGGAGAATAGAACAAGAAATAGAAGAAAAAGGAGGATGGGAAAAAGAACAATACGGATTTACCAAAGGAAAAACAACCTTAGGATCTATTGAAAAAGTGAAAGCAATAGCAAAAGAATCAAACAGCGGAACGCAGAGGAAAAGGCAACACTGTGTAATGATAGCGTTGGACATACAGAACGCGTTTAATAGCGTATCATGGGCAGCAATCATAGAGGCGGCAAAGAAGAAAGAACTGAACAGAAAAACAATCAAGATTATATGGAGCTACTTACAGGACAGAAATCTAGTGACCAAAAATGGAAGATTCAAACTTACTAGAGGGGTACCGCAGGGCTCAGCACTGGGACCAAAACTGTGGAACCTTGTCTATAACGAGTTACTTCGAATGAAGATGCCGGAAGGCGTGTCAATAACAGCATTTGCGGACGACATAGCAGTAGTAGGTAGAGACGTAGAAATAGAAGTACTAAAAGGAAGATTAGAGCTGGCAATTGATATGATACAAATATGGATGAGAAGTAAGGGCTTAAAACTAGCAACACAAAAAACTGAGGCGGCATGGCTATCGACTAAGAGGAATAATAGAGGAACAGGTAAGATACAGGTGGGAGATCAAGAGATAACCATAGGGAAAAAAATCAAATACCTTGGAGTGACACTCGAAGCAAAGGGATGGAATGAACAGGTTAAGGAAGCGGTTATTGGAACAAAGGAAATTGAGAGAAAGCTTGGTAGACTTATGCCAAACAACGGAGGTCCAGGAGAAGAAAGCAGAAGGCTAATAGCAACGGCAGCAAGAAGCAAATTGCTGTACGCCGCAGAAACATGGGGAGAAGCCATGAAAACAAAGAAAAACAGAAAGGAAGTAAGAGGAGCCACAAGAGCAAGCTCGCTAAGGATTTGTAGAGCTTACAGAACAGTGTCACAAGAGGCAGTAGAGGTAATTGCGGCAACACCTCCCGCGGATATGATGGTGGAGGAAAGAATAGAAATAAAAAAACTTGTAAAAGAAGGAACGAGTAAAAAAGAAGCAAAGATAAGAGCAAGAGAGAAGACTATGGAAAGATGGCAGAGAAAATGGGATACAGGAGAAAAGGGGAAATGGACGAGAGAATTAATCCCAGACATAAAAGAATGGGTAGAGAAGAAACCCGAGACGTGTTATTTTACAACACAAATACTGACCGGGCACGGAGCATTTGGAAAATTCTTGCAAAAAATTAAAAAAATAAATGAAGAAGAAAGGTGTACATTTTGTCAGGAAGAAACACACGATAACGCAGAACACACTCTAGTAGAATGCGAGGCGTGGGAGGAAGATAGAAAAAAACTAGAATATATACTAGAAAGCAAAGTGGATAAAAGAACAATCATTAACAAATGCTTAAAAGATGAAAATAAATGGAGGGCGTTAAAAAACTTTGCAACAAGTGTACAAAAAAAAAATTGAAGAGTTTGACAATAGAAGAATATAAAGAGACAGACAAAGGTAGGGGCTATAGGGAGAGAGGGGCCGGGGACAGCATGCGTGCCGCAGATGATGAGTGAAAATCCGCGAAGCAAAAACCAGCCAGCCTCAAACTAGCACCAAATGTAGGTTAGTTTAGACAGGGACATTAAAACAACAGGACTTGCGCAGAGAAGAAAACCGGAAGGTATTACCATGCGTAAGTTATTCTTAAGGGCCATTTGTTGAGAGCCAAACAACTCACTACGTCCTTAAAAAAAAAAAAAAAAAAAAAAAAAAAAACACAAATAACGCAGTTCTTCTCAAGCAAAATGACATTTTTTTTATTGAGGGTTTCGGTTGAGTCTAGAATCTAACAATACCTCAAACACCTTTTTGAGTATGCGCAAATGCGTATCTACGTGTGGTGTATAAATTATTACGTTGTCTTGGTAGACAAAAGCATATGGTTCCAGTTCTACCTTTATAATCTCATCTAATACTAATTGCTGTAACGTAACTTTTAAGTTTTTTGCGCCAAACGGCATCACGTTAAAGTGGAACAGTCCTCGGCCCGGTACGGTAAAAGTTGTAACTTTACGGCTATTTTTGTGTAGAGGCACTTGCTAGTACGCATGTTATAAATCTAACGATGTCAGTACTTTTGCATCTCTGAGTTTATCTAATATTAAAGCTACGTACAAAAGAGAATAGGCATTATTTTGTTGATTAACCTTACAAAAATCTACACAAAAACAATACTTACCCGATTTCTTTTTACCAAAACAAAAGGGGGCAACCACGGATTTTATGATGGCTCTACCACACCTAATTCTAACATCTTATCAAATTCCCCGTGCATTACTTTCTGCATGGCAGGCAATATTGGATAATATCTCTTTTTAATAGGTTTAGCTTTACCAACATCAATTACATGTTTGACCTTATTAGTTTTTCCTAACGTATCTTGCATTTTACTTAAGTAATATTTAACTAAATCATTAATATTTTGTTTATCAGTTCCTGACAAACCAAACTCATTTACTGAACTGATTGCGTATTGCGTATTATTTAACAAACCAACATTTTTATTTAAATCAAGAACTACGCCCGTAGTTCATCATTAAAAATCTACTCCTAATATTAATGGGAGTAACAAACTCTGAACAACAATACATTCTAACATAAAACATTTACCCTCCAACACAAACGGGACTAAAGCTAAACCTGAAACTGTACACTTATCCCCTAAAACTGATTCAATATGACTGACATTAGAAGAACTTAATTTCAATCCACAATTTTTTTAAATATCCCAGAAGTTACTACTAATGACGGTTCGAGTACACTTATAACTAAACATTTCTACTTACAAATATGATTGTTGATCATTACCTATCTTGGATATTATCAACCCAATTTTGTCTGTGACATTGTTGCGGGTAAGGAGATTATTTTTATTAAAAACTGGAGAATGCACCCTACTTACATTCTTAGCAGCATGTTTCCCAAATCTGGGTTGAACCACTGACTACGTATTACATTTTTGGTACTACAACCAAAACAAAATTTAAAGCGTTTTTCAGAGCATTTTTTAAAACTGTGACTTACTTTAGAACAATTTCAACATTTGATTGATGTTTGCAAACCAATTCTTGTGTTACTGGTTAAAGAAACATTTGCTAAATTAGGTTTTAATAGAATTCTACTATTTCTTCGACAAAACCTACTCCCGTTATTTCTGGGTGCGCTCATACAATTTTGTTTTAAAATGTTGCAGATTTTGATTAACTTGCTAGTATTGTTAATTTCCGTAGCACCTAAACTATAAATAAAATAAAAATGTAAATTTTTTGCAATATATCTCAACTTTGACGTAGGTATAGGCAATTGCAAAAATAATAACCTCATACATAAAACGTAGAAACTAATTGTTTTTTTGCTTACCTTAGTATTTTTTTCTTATTTTGTCCCACAACTGCAGATCGTAATCCGCGGGCAAGTACTCTTCCTTCAACTTCAAACAAAATTATCTCATGTTACTAAATTGTTTTTGATCCAACGGTACCAAGTTAAGGCAAGTCTCGTTAGCTGTTCAGAAATTGATAAAAATAATTCATCTTTAATAACGTTACGTGCAAGTCTGTATTTATCAACTGTTTCTAAAAATGAACTAACACTTTCGGATGAACCTTTTCCCAAAAATTTGCTGATACCCTACGCATAGACTGGATGAATGTGGAAATGTTCTACCAAACCCGGCGGATTATTAGTAACTGATAAATTTGCAATTTAAGATTGTTGTGGAGGAACAGGACTACTAGCAAAATTCATGTATTTAGTTTTAACTTCATCTTCAATACTACTTAATTTTTTCACTAATTGATTCCGTAACAGAACTAACTCTGGGTCGTCATTAATTAAACACAAAGTTCTTTTCACCAAGTGACATAATTTGGTGCAAAATGTTTTGTAGGCACTAGTACAATTTCCGTCACAAGACTCCGCTAGGTCATATAATTGATCTGTAGTTTTTACAATCATTTAATTTATCTTGTATATCTACATGAGAAGAGAAAGAAATTGATACGCAGTAGTACATTAAAGACGTATACTAACTTGCTCAAAGAAGCAGAAAAAAAAATTCAAGACAGAACTCGAAATACTATGCCAAAAGCATACAACAGAAAAGATGGAAACCAATACACTTAACAATCTTATAATAGAAAACTTCACAACAGCGACTAAAAAGTGTCTAAGAAGTGTCTAAGAAAAAAGACAACAGCAAAACTTTCAAAATCACAGAGGCAACACGCAAACTTATCAGACAAAGAAACGATAAAGTGCTCAGTAAAAAAAAAACAGAAAAAAGCCAGTAAAAATATAAGAAAACAAGTGAGAATGGACGTAGCGGCATATAATGAAAAGGTAATTCTTAAAGTAATCACAGAAAACAAGAGCCCAAAAATATTTGCAAAAAAAATAAGTGAGGGCAAATGGAGATAATAAAGTTGATTGATAACCACAGAAAGTTGCTAACAAACAGGGAAAAGATCCTACAATACATGGTAGTTTTCTATAAAAACCTCTATTCTTCAATAACAAGAAAACTTCTACAAAACTTAAACAATAATAAACCAAGTTAACTAAGCACTATACGGAGAATATTTCCAAAATAGGTGAACATAGCATTAGAAGCTATAAAAAACAACAAAACACCTGGAGGAGATAGAGTAGTAATAAAGCTAATCAAAAAAGGAAAACCAACAATTATAAAACATCTTACAACAACTCTTCAACAAATGTTTATCTAATGGAAAAACACTAAAATCGTGGAAAAACGCAAACGTAGTACTTATATTCAAAAAAGGTAGGAAACATTTTCACACATTTTTAAGCTTATAAAAAAAAATAATACACAACCAAATCTCCAATCAACTTGATAAATTTCAAACAAATGAACAAGCGGGCTTCAGGAAGAGGTTTAACACTATAGACTACATACACACAATAAAACAACTTATCGAAAAGATCTTTGAATACAATAAACCCTTCTATATTTCTTTTATAGATTTTGAAAAGGCATTCGATACGATGGAGATGTGGGCCTTAATAGAAGCGATGAAGCGCTGCAGAATCGACTACAGATACATCGAGCTTATTGAAGACATTTATAAAAATGCTACTCTTACTATACAAACCTTTGACACTAAAAACCCAATTAACATCGGCCGGGGCATTAGGGATAGAGACACAATATCCCCCAAGATTTTTACAAATACATTAGAAAATGTTTTTAAAACATTAAAATGGGCGAAAAAGGGCTTCAATATAAACGGAGAATACCTATCAAATCTTAGGTTTGCGGACAATACAGAAATCTTAGCAAACGACCCGCAGAACCTAGCGCAGATGACATCGGAACTGTATGAAGCAGCAAAACAAGTCGGACTACTCATAAACATTTCAATGACCGAGGTGATTGCAAATTGACCACTGACAACACCTATTACAATTGGAGAACAAACACTAGAAATAATATCCAAAAATGTGTACCTATTGGCCTGGTTACACAATACAAGTTGCAGACCTGACAGTAGACAGCTACTGCAAGAAGCAAGTAAAAACAAAAAATGGTACTGTAACTTGGATGCTAGGTACCGACTTGCACATGACAGTAACTTGTGATGATGCGAGTAGCTGTACTGCAGTAATTGACAGGACAGCTTGGATGCTAGCTTGCACTGTGTAACCAGGTCTTAAAAAACCCTACTTACCTTTAAAAAACACAGCCAGGAAGCGAAGATTGATAGAAATAAATAAAACTTGCATGGGCAGCATTTGGAAGGCTCAAAAACGTTTTCCAGGCCAAATACCCACAACACCCCAAGATCAAGGTATTTGACCAGTGTGTACTACCTAACCTAACGTACGCTTCGGAAACGTAGACAACAACGAAAAGAACCATGAAAAAATTAAGGGTGACACAAAAAACTATGAAAAGAAAAATGCTTGGAATAACAATACGAGACAAGAAGACAAACGGCTGGATCAGAAACAATACTAGAGTAGTGGATGTAGCACAACAGATAGCTAGATGTAAGTGGAGATGGGCAGGCCACGTAACACAAAAAGAAGACAAACGCTAGAGCTAGAAAATAACTGAATAGAGACTACAAACGGAAAAACAAAAGCATTGAAAGACCCAGAACAAGGTGGAGAGATGCTCTATCAATGGTGGCGAGGAAGCAATGGGCAAGAGAGGCAATGGACAGGACAAAATAAAAATTACTAGAAAAGGCATATGTTTAGGAATAGATAAAATAAACGCTGCAGATGAGACGAGATGACAGAGTTCTTTTCCGGTGTTTTTCAAAAAGATGACTTTTTTAATTTACAAAAAAAAAATGCAAATTTGTCTATTTGTTGCTAGTTTTGAAGTTTCTTGCATAGTGTGTAACGGATAAAGCCAGTTGCATATTGAAGATCAGTAGATTTGTATAATCTCTTAATTGCAATTAAACTTAAAAAAAGTAAGTAAGTTCTTAATGATAAAAAAAAATTAGACTCTAAAATTGTTGCAGGTTTGCTTTTATTGCTTAGACAGAAGCAACCACTACAAAACCAGCGCAAAAAACAAAAAAGCTTGTTGTTGCTAAAGTGCACTAAAAACACTTTAGTAACTTATTTGGTTTATTTTGGTATAATTAAAACATTTTTTCAAATCATACTTAAAAAACCAATAAAGATTTTTTGCTCACCTAAACTGTTGATTTGCACACTAAAACTAGACAAACGGTACAACAACACTGAAAGTAAATTTTCTTTTTGTTAGCTGAGCTACCAACATCATTATCAGCCATACTAAGCAAATCTTATTGCCTTACATAATTTTTTTTAATTTTTTTAATTTTTCAAGAATACTTTAAAAAATTGATAAAAGATCAAAAAAACAAACAAAAACGTTTCTACTAAACATTATACTTCTTGTATAAGCTACGTGCTACCAAAAAACTTTTATCTAAGTTCTAAGAACAGCAAAGAAGACAAACCATGGTTTAAGGTTGCATTTTTAGTAAAAAGCTGTAAGAATTTTTTTTTTAACTCAAAAAATAATATTTGACATCCAAAAATTTTTTTCCTTAAATTTTAAAAATTTACTAAAACTTTAAAAAACAGTTTTTAAAAAAAGATGACAAATATGTTCTTTTTTTTTCTCAAATATAGATAAAATTGTGCTTTTATATGTGCGAAATTACGTTAGTTTACGGATTTTTATCATACGTTTTTTTTGCGCCGGTAAGTTTTTAGATTTTGGTTCCAAAAATTACAATTTTTAATTATATTTGTAACTTTGGTAATTTAGACTGCTAGACTCTAAAACAGTGTTTAAGATAAGCCAAGTCATAATGTTTATCTTAATACGTTTCTTTCTCTCTAGAACACGATAACAGACATTCTGATAAATTCGTAAAAAAATTGTGGCCAGAAGCCTAAAATGGCTTAACAAATAAAACTGTGTCTATACCATAATACAACTCCAAAACAGTGCTATTTAGCATTTTCATATTTTTTAAGAAGGCGCTTCCTTTCTTCCGGCATATAGGCTCTAACAAAAAGTTTTTTGTTTGCACTTTTTCTATTGTGATTTTTTAGTAGTTTAACATTGAAGATTGAAATTTAACCAGCATGTGACCAAAAGCCCGATTTTTGCAAGCGGAATTACTAATGACTCTAGTTTCTTTTTTTCTCTAAATTTGTAAACATTTTAAACTAGTGTTAAGTTGAAAAAAAACGCAATTTTTGCCAATAAAGCTTTCAATCATTGCTTCTTAATTTGAACACTTGCGTTCTTTCTTTAGCAGACGTATAACCTCTTTCCTGCTTGTTAATTAATTCGGTCGTAAGCAGAAAAACGCATTTTTTTGGCTAAAAGTTGTTTCACCGACAAATTTTATTGAAAATTAAAAGCTTGAAATAAAGTTATATTCTTAAAATAATTTTTAATGTTGCATTTTTTAGATATTTTATTAATTAAAATAATTAAATTGATATTAATTTAAAATTTTACGTGTTGTACCGTATGCGGTTGAAACCACCGAGAATGACGTTTTGCATAATTTTGGAAAGGCTTAAACCATCAAAACCTCTCAGATACAGCCTTGGTTGTCAGTGATAACCAATATCAGAAGAAGAAAAAATGAAAAAAGAGAAGATGAAAAAAAAAGAAGAAGAAGAAAGAAAAAAAAAAAGAAAAAAAAAGAAGAAAGACAAAAAGAAGAAAAAGAAGAAGAAGAAAAAAAAAATACAAAATAATATTACGTTAACTGAAGTAATAATTAATCACTGAATCCTGCAAAGTCTGCATTTTAGAATAAACTAACCAACCAACCAGCAAAATTGTAAGTTAAAGCTAACATAGAAAGAAATTTCTGACGCAACGCTGCCATTCACAACAAACTTGAACAACTGTTAACATAAAACTACGTCACAAAAAAATAGTTATTTGGTTTCAAACTAAAATTTTTTTAAACTTGTTTAACAAACCGGAACGTGGAAAATTTAAAAACGGTTAATTGTAAAAAGCGGATTTGCAAATTATTAAATTATCAAAAAACAAAAATAGGCTTTAAAAGCTTGCCGTTTTTAGCAGAAGAAAAACAAGTGAGGGCTGCTAAAAAGAAAGAACTGCTAAACGCATTTTGGGACAAGTTACAATCAATATTTTTTTGCCTGCAGCAAATAAAAATAGTGTTTAAGAAATTTTAATTAATGTTGCTCAAGCTTTGGAGGTTTGTGAGCTTATAAAACCGCTGTTGCCGGCATACTCTCTTAATGCGCAAGGAGGGTTGCCGACCCAAGTTCTGGAATTATCCTGGGTGGTAGGGTTGCACGTCTGTACTTGTTTTGTACCTTTGTTATATTAATTGTGAACATAAGTTTCTACACCGCCACACAGACGCTTTTTACTCACACACGCACACAAACAAAGTGCACCTCTGGTGTTTACACAGAACTGGTGGTTTGTTACGGATAGACGTAAACCTGCATAAGGCGTAGATCAGGTATAGATTGACAATATCTAAAGGAAACAGATAGAGCCGGAAGAATAGCTTTGCTGGTGGTCGTCGTCTTAGAGGAGATTAAAAGCTGCAGCTACGGTAGACCAGTCTTCAAGTGGCACTCAACCGGAAGTTGCCTGTTGATTGTTGGTTTAATAAATTCTGATCTTGATGTTGACTGCTTGGGCTCTCGGTCTCAAGGAGCAGAAGTAAAAGTTTTACTTTTATAAGCGCTTTGCTCTGATTGGTAGACCGAACCTTCTAGGTTGAGCTTCCGTTTTTGCCTGGTAAAGATGTTCTCCAGGTATCGTCGACTTCTGGTTTGTTGAAACTATTGCAAGGAATGGGAGTAGTTTGTAACATAATAACAAAGTGTTTCACTATTAGTTTAGTGTCGCGATAGATTAACATGTCAATCACTCGCGGCACGGGTTTGTCCAAAATGTTACTTTCCGGGTTCCGGCGGAGGTTTCCGCGGTTTTTGGCACTGGGAAGTCATTTTGGCCGCTTATCGCGCTCTAGGTCGTGGAACACTACGCGGTAGATCCACAATGCACGCGATCTACTTGAGCTGTTGATCGGTAAATCTTGCCTTTTTCTTCTTCTTTTTTTTCCTCATTTGTCCGCGTTTGCTGTGCCGGACTTCCAATGTATTGATATTAAACCGTTCAACCGGTTCCAAACTCTCTTGCCTCTAGAGGTTGTTGTCCATGTCGCACCCAACCCGAACATGATAACTTCTACACCTACGCCTGCCTTCCCGATTTGCAAACGACTCACGGTATTGCACCTACCACCATGAGCCGTTTCCCAACGGAAGATTAGACCTACCTCTCCTCTACTGGGAACACGTTACAATCACTCTCGACGCCGACCCCTGCTATGTCCATTGTACCTGCTGGCTACACACACACACACACCCTCACACACACACACACACACACACACACACACACACACACACACACACACACACACACACACACACACACCGACGCACGCACTAAGGGCGACCCCCTAACACCTGCACCTTCGGCATTGCACTTCACGCCATAGGACAATTTCCGATCCCTGGAAAAACACAATTGACGGCATGGGGTGTGCAATCTAGCTGCGGGCACGTCTCTAACCAGAACGCACTTTACCCCGCGGAGCCTGAAAACACAACCTTAAACCACCAAGGCACACAGAAGGGCCACGCCGCCTATTCAACTATCACCACTTCCCACTCTTATCACCTCCAGGGCGGGAAGACGGTAACAGTATAACTTTAACCAGAGCATATTATTACTAACGTAACTGAACCATAATTATTAAAAAGCATTTTATATACGCAATAATGTATTTTATCATAAAAATTTGCTTCTCAGCTGGATTATGAAAACGAATTGCAAATCTAGTTAAATATTTAATAAATTGATATCGACAACTTTAAGAAACTTTATACATCCATCAACAACACCAATTAAAAAATAACAAATTATAACTTGAGTTAAATTTTATAACTAACAGTAGGTATACAATTCTCCCTACAATAATTGTTATGAAATTCCAATTAAAAGTTTGTCTTTGTAAAGTGCAACAAAATTTTAACTACCAGTAGTCCGCCTACTCTCCCACCTCAGCACAAATTTTGTTGTTGCGATTTGATATTTAATTGCACAGTTCTCATACAAAATTTTACTCTATGTAATTTCATCCGCATTCTAATTTCAAGTGCAATCCATTTGAGAAATGTGGGCGCGGCGAGACGTTCTGTAAACTTTTTTAATATACACTAAATATTTGCAGAAAAGTTTAGGTTTAATTAATGTGAAGTCTCTATGGAATATTAATTTTTGCATCAAAGGGAGATAATTAATTAAATTCATGGCGCAGTATATTTATGCGTGTATGGGTAAACAAACTGGATGAATGTTGGATGTAGATAGTTTGCATTTGCTATAAATTTATTTTTTGTTTAAAGAAAAAACATTGTTTACATAGAACCAATTAGTTCCAACTAAAATATTTATATAATAAATATGCTGTAAGACATTTTAAATAACACAATCAATAAATGATTTAAAGAAATCTTTTGGCAAGTACTGCAATTTAAAGTTAACGTTTATCAAATTTGTTTAATTAATGCTAACAAAATTAGAAGTTTTGTTCAAAATGTCTTTTCACATTAACTATTTATATGCAGATATTTACTTTGTATGTATTATGAATAATATTATTAATCCAATCTATAATTTCCGCAGTATTGCCATAAATGTAAGTACCCATAACAAGGCACAGCTAGTATCCCACCCACATACAAATACATGCACGTATCGAAGCGCAAACACATGCACACACTCACATATGCCGGAATATACATATGGTGGCATGTTGTAATAATGCGATGGTGTAAGTGTATTCTGTGGAAAGCTTGTCGTTGTCATAAACGGCTGACGGGGATGTATGACAATGATTCTGTCTGGAATTAGAATCTATCGTCTAACAGATACATTTAGTGAGCTTAACATTTATACACGCGGAGAATTATTACGTGTACAACACCAAACACGTAAGCGTAATCCTGGATTATGTGCGGCGACCACCTCTCATTCAAATTCGTGACATTTCTATTGCTAAATGAGGACGTAACGCAGGAACAAACTGGACACAATTTACAGTTTACAACTACAATGTATTAGTATTAAGCGGAAAGTTTAGGACAGTGGAAAATTGTAGATTTACTATTAAATCATTTGTGAAGTAGGCTTTGTTAATGATTATTTGAAAATATCCTAGGTAAATTCAGAATTAATTTCTATATTGATTTTGAAATTTAACTATAGGCAAAATAAACAAAAAATTTAAAAAATATATATAATATAATATTATTGATGTTGCTATACTAGATAAATTAATATAAATTACTTCTATGGCCAGTTATTAAATTTATATTATGAAAGAAATTCTGTTTCTATACATCCCAAGCGAAATAAGCATATAACAAATATGTGTTCCCATTGCATGCTAAATTATATGACAATTAATCTTTATTTGGAAATGAATACTATACTAATCGATTTTGATATTATTGAATTATTTTTATATATCAGAATCAATCATAATTACATTCCAAATAATGATTAATTGAGGAATTTCTACTTAAATAAACATTTAATTTAATTTGTGCTACAAGTAGATTTATATGTTTTCATTCACATAATTTTGTGAAATTTGAATGGAATACTTAATAAATGCATCAGGTTAAACGCTTTAAACGGACTACTGCACATTTTATTCAGATGCAATCGACTAAAATATAAACACGTTGTAGCAGACACAAGTTATTTTTTTGTAAAGGATATATCAGATTTTTGTACATTTCTTAATTTATATTCCGTTTACTTCCGCGTAGTATAAATTTAGAATTATCGCAAAAAGGCGCAAAGAGGAGAAAGGTAATAAAATTTAATCTGCCCTCGGAAAAACTAGGTACGATTGTAACCCGCGGCGCCAAGCAATTAATTCACCCTCCTTTAATTATAAATTAAATAAAATGTCCAGTCTAAATAATAAATTAAATAAAATACAATCCCGACAGAATGCACAAGTGGTTGTACCCAAATTCAACATAATTCACCTGTAAACGTTTATTACTAACTATTAATTAAATACTTAAAAAAAATAAGTAAAAAATAATTAACGTCTATTTATATTCCAGGCCTGAAAGTGTTGAATATTTAAAAATGTCGATAAATATTTAGGGGATAGAGTGACGTGTCGGCTGACATTTGCAAAGTAAGATACGAATTATTCATAGATGAAAATCAATTCGGGACTAATGTATCTGACCCAGTTTTAGTAAGCCAAACACACGCCGATCGGGCGAGTAATCTGAAAATTTACCAAATTACCCAACCGCCGCTCGGGGAGTTTTGAAAGTTCGGTTTTAGTTTTAAAATTCAATTTTACTATGCGTTGTTATTATCAAACGAACTTCTTTCCGTATGAACTATATTTTAACAAAAAAGTTTTTCAGAAATTTCATAAAATATTATTTAGTTATACATTGGTGTAGAATTATTTTTTTAATCTAAGTTATATTAATTATGATATATCAAGAAATTAACAAAAACATATTATTTCATTTGCTGAATATGAATTACAATTTTTTTTAAATTTTTCTACAAGCAACTTAATTTTCTTTTACAGTAAACCAACAATACTGTGACCGGTCACTTTTAAGACCAACATGGGATAAAAGCGTTAAACTACACTAATAATAAAATAGGTACATTTATATGATGTATTTGATAGTTATGTCAACTATCAAAAACCACAAAAATTATGATAAGAATGTAAAGGATAATTGTCCATATAGATATGGGGTGGTTTTGCAACTTTAGAGGTTAGGTTTGACTAAGGTCATGCCTTAATTGGTTAAAATAATCTGTTATATTAGAAAACTGTAAAAGACGTGTTTCTTCTAGGTTGGCAATTTTCTTGCTTAACTGCAGAGGATGCGAGGAATTAGGGTTGAATCCGACTGTAGGTAGTGGTGCAAATTTCAAAATCCTCTTGCTTTCGTAGCTCATTAGCGTGATATTATCTATGGTTACCAAACATCCATCAGTGATTTTCACAATCAGAGTACCGGAAACTATGCTGGTTTTGTTTTCTTGTTTGCAGGTTTTTGTGATATTTTTGGGGGAAGGCACTACCATTATCCATTGATCCTTTTTTATTTTGCTAATCCATGTGGAAGGTATCTTCTCGTAGTGATGGCTGCACTGAGTTAATTATTGGAGAATAATAAAAGTTGGACTTTGCAGGGTGCTTGGTTAGTAATTTTACTGGCAATTGCTGTATCACACAAGAACTCTGTATTTTGTATTTCTTTGCATGGCGTTTGTAAGGACGCGTAACTATCGTCGTTAATTACCACATAAGGATTTTTTGGTATAATAAGTCATAATTGTTTTTGATTGAGTTTACAAATGTGCACTCTTTTTGTATTTGTTTTTGTTTTAACAATAACCGTTTCATCAGGATTGATTTGTATTATCCTGTAAGGTCCTTTGTAGGAATTCAATAATTTATTTCGTCCATCAGTTTGTATATACACCATCTCGTTTATTTTAAACGGTATCAATTTTGATTTTTCTTGGGTTTATTAACATATTTCTTTTTATCGGAATTATTTTTTTCTTGAATGCTTTTGTATAGATGCGCTAACCGTTCTGTATAATCAGCTAGGTATTGATGGTAGTAATCTTGAGAATACAGTAGATCCATTGGGTCTTTAAGTGCTGTATGACCAAAAGCAATTTGTTTTCGAAATAGCATTATTGCAAGCAATAACTGCTAATTTCATTTGCTTATGCATTGGTTTTTGTTTGATTTCTTGTAAGCATCTAATGTGCTCAATGATGCTAGAGTGAAACCTCTCAATACTACCCTGGAAACTTAGATTTCCTTGTGTTCCGAAGTGAAGAGCTAGTTTATATTCTTTCAAAAATTGTCTTATAAGGTCGTTTTTAAATCCCTTACCGCTGTCTGAATTTATTTTTTCTGGGGCGCCATAAAACTGAAAATACTGAATAAGAGCGTCTGCTATATCGGTTGCATTTGTAGCTAATATAGGCAAGGTTTGTGCTAGTCTTGAAAATGCGTCGATTATTGTGAGAAACGTTGCATTTCCTATCAAAAAGTATTCATATATAGTTTTTTAAAAGGTTTGTCAGGTGTGCTTGTTAATTGTAAAGATGGGCAACTTGGATGCCTATCGTACTTAGCTACGTTGCAAATTTGACATTTTTTTATAAAGTTAGTGATATCGTTTTTCATATCCTTTTAATAGTTTTTTTGCTTTAAGAAAAAGTATGTTTCTTCTACTCCCCTATGGTTTGTTTTTCTCTTGTAATGACCATCCATAAGTTCCATCCGGTCAGCTTTATCGACATCAATTAACGTTTCTGTGCAACGAATGAGTGTTGGCCCATTATTACTGAAATGTTCTACATATATTTTACTAAAGGCTGCATACAAATTAACCTTTTTGAAGTAAAGATAATGTTTACCAGGACCTATTAGGTATTTTTTGATAAAATTCAGAATTGAACCTTTGTTGTTTTCGGCAGGTATTTTGGCTTTTATGACTTTGACTTCATCTCTATTGTAAGCCTCTATAGCCATTTCTCCTAAAGCAGGCAGAACGAAACATTGATTTTTTTTAGAATTTATAGGCTTTGTTAGGATACGTATTCTGGCTATGACCTCCTCTGTAACATTGGAGTGAATGGTTTGTGAATCTTTATGTTCATTTGGCAATGTTAATTTTCTTTTAGGAGTTTCTGATTGTAGTTTTTTCTTTAAAACTGTTAAATTTTTCCCAGATATTAGTTTGCTTATTACTTGTGAAGTACTTGGGTTTTTATCATTATTTTAAAATTTTTCTGGTCCATCTATTATTTCTTGTATAATTTTTTGAAGTTCTTCGTCTACATTAGAAATGAGAGATGATAGATCGTCGTCTTCTATAGCATTTAGTTTAGTTAAAGTTACTCAAGATAACGCATCTGCGTTGCAGTTATATTTTTCTTTTTTATACACTATTTCAAAGTCATATTTCTTGAGTTTAAGTTTCCAACGCATCAGTTTCGAATTGGGTTTTTTTAGTTTCCAGAACCATACGAGTGGTCTATGGTCAGTGTAGATCTTAAATCGTCTTTCGTATACATAAGGGCGGAAGTATTTTACAGCCCATACAATGCTGAAAAGTTTTTTCTTGATTGTTGAGTATCTTCCTTCAGTCTCAATGCGTAACTAATTGGCTTGTCTTAACATATATATAGGTTCTTGAAAAAGTACGGCTTTAATAGTTATGTTGGACGCGTCGGTGGTAACTACAAGTTCTTGAGTAAAGTCAGGGTATCTCAAGATAGGCTTGTTTATAAGTATATCTTTACATTTTTCAAAAACTTCTATGTAATCTTTTGTCTTTTCAATTTTTGCCCTTTTTTTCAGGCACAGAGTGAAATGTTTGGTAATCGATACAAAATTTTTGATCAATTTAAGGTAATATCCGATCAGTCCCAAGAAATATTTGATTTTTTTTGTTGTTTTTGGGTGAGGATATCTTTTAATAGCATCTATGTTCCCTAGATTTGGTTTGACGCTTTCCTCGGTTATCAGATGACCTAGATACTTAATTTGTTTTTGAATAAAGTCTCATTTTTTACTTTTTATCTTAAAGTTAGCATTTTTCAAACAATTGAATACCTTTTGAAGTTTGGATATGTGTTCTTTAAGAGATGTTGAGTACACAATTATATCGTCAAAGTACACCAGACAAGTTTCTTCGAGAAGACCCTAAAGAATGTTGTTCATTAGACGTTGCAAAGTCGCAGGCGCAGTTTTAAGTCCAAAAGGCAAATTCAAAGTGCCCCTGTTCAGTAGATAATGCTGTTTTCTCCATGTCTTGTGGATCCATTTCCACTTGGTGGTACCTCGAAGCTAGGTTGATGCTGCTAAAATAGTGACAACGTCCAAGCTTATCAAGTATATCCGAAATATTCGGAATTGAGTACTTATCCTTAATTATTTGGTCATTGAGTCTCCGAAAATTAATTACCATTTTGTTCTTTAATTTGCCATTAGTTTCTTTGTAACTATGTTAACAGGACAACTCCAAGGGGAAATAATTTCCTGTACTATATCTTGGTCAAGCAATTCCAATATTTGCTTCTTTATCTCTTTCTTTGTTTCTATGTGTTGTCGGTACATCTTTACATAAACTGGAGTTTTATCCTTTAAATTTAATTTATGTTTTATGCAGTGTGTAATAGTTAATGGCTGATCTTCAATGTAAAAAATGTGTTTATATTTTTTGCATAACGCTCTGATAGAAGCCTCTTTTTCTATGTTCATTCCATCGATGTTTAGATATCTATTTATATTTTCTTTCTGCAATTCTGTCAAGTTATCGATATGTTTAGGGAAGAATTGTTCGCAAATGTATTGATTATATTGAACATCAACTAGTTGTGTTTGTAGAGAGTCACAAATATTAATTCTTTGTTTGTTGTCGGTATAATTTGTTATTGTAACTAAAGCTTTATTGTTGGTCACATTTGCAATTGATTCTTTAATTTTTATACCATGTCTAAATTCTATTTCTGGCACGTAGATAGTTCCTTTTTGTATTTTTACTAAAATTTTAATGGGTATCGTCTGAAGAGGTAGAAAGGTTAGTTTATTTTATGGGTTTCTTGCGTTCTTAGTTATCAATAATTTTTGTTTTATATCCACTACGGTTTCTAATTTGTAAAGTAGATCTATTTTAATTAATTCATCAAATTTTGAGCTAAAGTCAAATTTATTGAATATATCAGTTTTGAATACATCCGGCAGAGTTAAACAGTGTGCGGTTTTTATTTAAAAGGAAATTTTCATGGCAAAATCTTCAAAATGTTTATATAATTGAGAATTATTTATTGTTTTTGTCAAAACTGTATTCACTAAAAATTTTAAGCCAGAAAATTATATGTATGTATGAGAGATTAGAATTAATATTGTTTAAAGTTATTATTTTGTTATATATGCATTTATTATATTAGCATCTCCATCAAAGATAGGGATGGTGTCTTTGTAAATCATTGTTATGTCTTTTACGGTTGCCATTTTTGATCGATTATTATAATCCAAGTTAAATGATTCTAATAACTCGCTTAGCGTATCGATATTGGACATGCAAGGAAGGTAATTTAATTCTAAATGTGTCACTTACAATAGAAATACTCTGAACAACAGCATTTGTTAATAATTCAATATTTTTAGTTAACTTTTAGTCTTTTACTTTAGTTCAATACACATTGACGGTTAATACGTAACAACCGATTTTAAGACGTTGTGTGATATCCTACCGACTGCGCCAGTTAATATGTGTCAATTAATTAGTTTGTTTAAAAAAAAAACTATTATTTTATCAAACTTAAACAACTTTGTTTGAATTTCTTTAGCATTTCTTTCCACCATTTGACACCCGTCTATTTTTGTTTTTCTTTCAAATTGTGTGGGATCCAACGACTGGAAAGCTTCCTGACATGCAATTGATCGTGCAAAATCGTATGTAATTGTTTTGCTGAAATGCTTAAGGATGCTTCTATCTCACTATCGGTCACATGCAGATCTGACAAAATCATTTCACGCACAGCATCAATATTTTTTGCGGGTGCATGGACGACTTTCGCAAAGATCGTCATCAAACGTTGGTCTTCTACGCTTGAATTCTGATAACCATTTGAAAAACTATAGTTTTAGATGGTGCTTCATCTCCAAATAACAAACTAAGTTTTTTCACACATTGCTGCGGTGTTAAACCGTATCAAAAATCATCACTTGGAAGTCACGATTCAAAATTTCTATTTTTCACACAATTATTACTCTCGTTAAATTTTGTTGAAACAAAACCGAGCAGTTTGAAATCGAACTGTCAAATTTAGACAATTCAGGCAGTACAGTAGTATAATAAGTTCAAAGATAAAACTTTTATTAAAAAAAAACTTGTTTAAATTATCTGTCAGGAGGAGCGACGCCTAAAACCTTCTAATAGAATGCAGTAATAGTAAATTATTTCAATAAAAAAAATTAATATAATTTTATTTATAGCTAAAAAAACATTATTTATAAAATAGTTCACTTTAGATATTATTAATTCATATAAAATAAATATTTGTATTTATGCTTACAGAGAGAACCATTTAGTTCATTTAATATTTATCTTTCTAATGACTAGTTTAACTATGATGGACATGAAGGGTCTAAATGTGGATACAATTAGAGTGTTTGTACAGGTGTGGACTGTAATTAATTTATTAACATGCCATATTATAAGTGGACATCATAAGCATTTCGCTTGAAGTGATTGTTCTGCATTAGACTGGAGGCGTTTCTATTAACTAGAATTTCCGGTAGCCGAGTCGCAATCATCAAAATATGTTGGCCACTTGAAAATGTATATCCATACGTAAATCAAGTCCAAGAACAGTTGATAATATTTAGATCTATTGTAATCGCATAAGGATCACTTAAAATTGTATGCTCATGAAGGATAAATTAATTAATTATATTTACTTTTATGATAGATATGTAGAATTTATATTAATAAGGAACAATATAAATTAATTTATATTACATTGACAATAATATTAACATATAAAAACTAGTCTGTAAAAATACAGAATATAATAAGTAATAAGTAAAATCATTTATAAGAATATATGAAGCAAATATAAAATAGCAAAATTTTTATTGTTTGTTAACTAATAAGATGTGTTATGAAAACTAATACGCTTATATAGATGCATAACAAAGTTAATTTAAACTTTGATTGTATAAAAAGAATAACTTTATACTATGCTAAAATCCCAAACACGCAGCACAAAATCAATTACAGACAGCATGTGGAAAACTGATATTTTAACAAGTGGTTGTTTGCCGTTTAAAGTCTTAAACATAGTAATGTCTCATATTTAAAATAAAAAACAGTCTGGAAGCAGGTTTAACAGTTGCCACGTTACTTCTACAGAGCTGGTGTCTTGTGCCGTCAACACAAGTGATTTTTGTTAGTACAGATTTTTTTCTTAGCAAAAGATTTTCTGAAAAAAGAAGAAAGCAACTATTTCACTTCGGAGTAAGACAGAATTTTCACTACATTGTAAGTTAAAAGCCATGAGGTATTTGTTAAGGTTAAGTTCATTACTTTATGTTACAGATGTAAAAAGTTAGAACATTTAGCATACAGTTGTAATGCTCCTATTGTCTGCATAAAATGTGCAAGGTTTTACTACAAATTTACTCTTATTTGAGTATTTGAAAAAGCTTTATTTAAAAAAGAAACTGACGGTTTGTTTTTGATAATACAAACATGTTTTCAACAAAGCAATAATGCAATTGTTTAGCTTACAAACCTTATAAAATTTGTTAAAACCTGCAAGCCATCCTAGCATGTATTGATTAGATGTTGTATCTCACTCTCAAAAACATATTGACATTGCACAAAATCAATAGAATAACATACACTTGCAATTAATATTGCATCAAATTAAACATTAGATCAAGTTTCTTTAGAAGACTGTAACACACCTACACAACAACAATCAACAATTATCAAGTTACAATAATAATAATATTAATTCTTTATTTACGGAAAAGCTAAACCATTTACATCCACAATATAATATATAAATAATCATATTACATAATCTAAAATAATATACATAAAATACAAAAAATACATAAAAACAAGTTTAATCTAAAATACAATTTAGGTACACAATTCAATCAATACGATTTAATTGCGACCTAAACTGCGATTTGGTACAAAACCAATTGAAATTACTTGGCAATCAATTTGCCAGTTTACACATCCTAGTAAGTGGATTGTTGCACCCGTAATTTGTAGAATGTGTAAATTCTCTAAACAATAGCATCTGCCTGGTACGTCAATCGCTAATAGGAATACTGAATGGTAGAGATGCTAGAAGGCCAGGACAATCTACTTCAGACATCACTAGTCCATGCAAAAACGAAAGATCAGCCCTTTTGCGACGAAGTTTTAGTGGTGGCAAATTGTACAATGATGTAATGTAATTGCAATCAAAATCAACCGCTAAAATTCCCGATTTATAATATAATAATCTAGCAAACTTATTTTGAATTTGTTCAATACTTTGAATATGAATTTCGTAAGACGGGCACCAGACTGACAAAGTATATTCTAAATGAGAGCGCACCAAAGAACAATAAAGCAATTTGAGCGTACTTGGGAATAAATCTGCTGACATTCTGTAAACAAAACCCAGCATTTTCCTAGCCCGATTACACATATAGTTAATATGCTCAACAAGTGTGAGTTTGTGATCAAAAATTACGCCCAAGTCTTTTATTTGAAAAACTTGTTTCAACGTTTATGATTAATATCATAGCCGTAAGGTATTTTTTTCAGTGATCTATTAAGACTAATTGAAAAACATTTGTTAACGTTAAGAAAAAGATAATTATTATGAGACCAAACATTTACGGAATCTAAATCTCGTTGTAACAGATGACAATCATTAACAGATGATATTTTACTGTAAAGCTTTAGATCATCAGCAAATAAAAGAAAAGACAACGAATGAATACACTGAGAATTATCATTGATAAAAAACAGGAACAAAATTGAACCGCAGTGTGATCCCTGGAACACCTAAAAATACAAGAATTGGCTGTGAAAGAAAATTATTAATTTTTACACATTGAGTACGATTTTCCAAAAAAATAGATATCCATGAAACCACAGCATGATGAAAACCTAAAGCATGAAGCTTAGCTAACAAAATACTGTGGCTCACACGATCAAAAGCCTATAAAAAATCGGTGTAAATAAAATCAATTTGTACTTTTGATTCAAAGCTTTCAAAATATCATTTTCGTAGCACAATAAGTTAGTAAGTGTGGAACTACTCTCACGAAAACCATGCTGTTTATCAATTATTATACTTTTGCACATTCATTGTATTTGTTCAGTTACAAGTTGATCAAATAATTTAGGAATGGCAGATTGAATGCATTCCTTAGCTCCAGATTTAAATAAAAGCATAATGTTGCTTTGTTTCCATATATCAGAAAATTTAGATTTGCTTAAGGAAGCATTAAAAATTAGATGTAACGGCGTAGAAATGGAATAAATGCATTCTTTCAACATCATAGAAGGAATGCCGTCTGGGTCAGTGCTAAGATTACTTTGAAGGTATTCAATACCTTTAAAAACATCAAACAAACTAATTGAAAAATTTGAATGTATTACGTTGTTTTGAAACTCAAACGTTGGAGTTGTATAAACTTTAGAATCGTAAACAGATAAAAAAAAAATTGCAAATTTGTTGATATAATCATCCCCATTAGTGCAGATTAGGTTATTTGCAAGTTAAATCCATTAAGCTAAAATTTTATAGACATAACTGTGCGTTTGTAAAAATTGACGTAAATCACAGACGCAAGTATGAGGGTTTATACTGCAACAAACCAAAACTGTTAAATCCATTTATATTTTTATTTAACGTATGTACAAAATGTATTTATAGACACGCTTTTTGCCGACGCGGTTATCCTAACATAACTTAATGTGTGTGATGTCAGTTGTGATTAAGTGCTGATATGTTCACTATGTGTTTGACCCTTAAAAGCAGTTGACTAAAAATCACAATTTTACATGATGACGCCATACTTAAAATCTGACAGAAGACAAAAATGCTTTAGCAGTCTTTTACTTTAGAATCCCTCACTTGCTTTGCTTCTTTGTGCTACTAAAAGCCAAAAAATTTATAAAAGTCAGAACAAAAGTATAAATATTAAAAACTATAAAAGTAATTATCTTATTAAAGAACTTTTAATACAAAAAACTTAATATTATTTTAAAATCTTTTGTAAGTTAAAAATTAGAATAAAAATTTCAAGTTAATCAAATTTTATTTATCTTAATAAAAATCTAGTAATTTTTTTTTAATAATTTGACAATTCAACTATAAAACTGCTAAAAACTTAGTTGTAGGCTTAATTTTTTTAATATCATGTATGACACTTAAACAAATGTTGACATAATACATATCGAGGCCTTCACGGCAGTACCTCGTAACTAACATTTTATGAAATTTGGGTTTTTAATTTAAATCTATGTAGAATGTGCATTTCCATCTATTGAGCAGCTCGAAAACTAATAACTCCTAACCGTCAAGTCAGAATTTAAATCCTCCTGATGCAGTACCTCGTAAATGACACCAGTGTCACTACTTTACTTACTAGTAGCGTGACGCCGCTTACTAGTAACCTCTAAAGTGCGTATAATTCAGGTAAATACTGATCAAAATTTATAATACATGTATCAAATTGCAGCTAAACTTATCTTAGATTGTTAACTGTTAATTACTTTTTGAATGTTGATTTGATGTATTTTGTGTTTCTCTGATTTAATTTATTGGTGCAGTTCCGAGGTACTGCCTTTTTCAATGTTGCGCTGCAACATTTCACTTACGAGGTAATGTTCATTTCAGATATCATGAATTCACGTACTGCAAAAATAATCCAGCTAGCAGTTGGTCAAAATAAACGGTCATTACCGTCTGAAAATTACAAAAGAAACTATAAAAGCCGTAATGATGATCCTGTTGTAATACCAGCTGGAAACGACAAAGAAAACAACAGCCCTAATACCGACGATTCCGTTTCAATTTTTAATAATGTTCTTAGTCCTGATGATTTCGCCAAAATTGTAAATGAAGCTGAAATTATCCTACTGGAAGATGATTTGATGGTCACACCGATGGACACCTCAATAAACATTCAGTCAAATATTCACACTAACACCAGTCCTTTACAAGTGATACCTATCAGCCACTGTAATTATTCTAGTTTACCCGATATCCACCCAAATAGTGAAAATGAAATTAAAGTTGATGTGATGGTCACACCGGAGTCGGACACGTCATTAAACATTCAGTCAATTATGCACCCTAACTCCAGCTCCTTACAAATGATATGTACCAGCCGCCGAAATTCTTCTGGTTTACTCGATATCCACCTAAATGGTGAACATGAAATTATTAAAGACGAAAACAGCAAATTAGAAGAATACGAAGATGATCCAGAAAACGGAAGCATAGAATCAAAAGAATTCGTAGTTGATCCAGAAGACGGAAACAGCAAGTCGGAAGAAAAGGAAGATGATCCTGAACCAGAAGCTACAGTGGATGATGAAAAGGATAAAAGAAAAAAAAGAGGACGAAGCATCGAATGAAGTTATCGAAAGAGAACTTGACAATCGGAAATCAAGAATGAATAAGAGAAAACTGAATAAAAGAAAACGAATGGTTGGGGAAAAGTACCTAGGATTCACTAAGCCATCCGGTCAGAGAAATACTTTTCACAATAAAGAGAGAATTGAACGGTCCCTGGGAGAACGGTGCAATTGCGTTAAAAAAATAAAAACAAGACGTTGTTCTGAGATTGTAGAAGAGGAAAGGTTACAGATGTTTGAAAAATTTTGGAAAACTATGAGCTGGGACCAACGGAAAGTTTATGTCTGTAATACCGTACAAAAAACTGCAACAAAAAGACCAAAACATTGTGAAAACAATAAAGTGCCTCGTCGAACTGGAACTTTTCAATATAATCTGATTGCAAAAAATGGAAAAATCCCGGTCTGCAAATCATTATATTTAAGCACATTGTGTTTGGGCGAGTGGTCTGTGAAACACTGGGTGGAAGATAGTACTCACGGTATGAATGATTCTACAGAGTCAAGAATCAGTAAGCAACCACGTAGATCTGATTTATTTCAAGAAGACAAAGCTGTTATGAGACAATTTCTTGATAAATTAAACAAGTTACCATCGCATTATTGTCGAAAAGATACAAATAAAATGTATTTAGAACAGACATTCCAATCCTATTCATTGTTGCATCAAGAGTACGTCAAGTTTTGTGAGAGGCAGTCGAAAGAACCATTGTGTTTTTCCATTCTCAGAAATATGGTCGAAGATATGAATATTTCACTTTTCTATCCAAGAAAAGACCAATGCAACGATTGCTTCAAGTACAAGAACAAAAATATGGACCAAGAAGAATATGACAAACACATACATTTGAAGAACAGAGCCAGACATGAAAAAAATGAAGACAAAGAAAACGCAAAATTGGGAAATTGCATAACTCTCACAATGGATGTACAGGCGGTGAAACTTTGTCCTCATATCCCAGCTAATGCGCTATATTATAAAACAAAATTATGTAACCATAATTTTACCGTTTATAATATAGCCACGCATCATTGTACTTGCTATTGGTACGATGAAACCACTGCCGATGGCCAAGCATCAGTATTTGCCTCCTTTTTGCTGAACTACTTGGAAGAGCATTGCATTACAAGCTCTAAAAGCCCAATCATAATATTTTCCGATGGCTGCACGGCGCAAAATCGAAATAGTGTGCTTTCATATGCATTGCTTTTTCTAAACGAGAAACATAACATTTCCATAACACAAAAATTTCTAATCAAAGGACACACACAAATGGAGTGTGATTCAGTCCATAGCACAATTGAAACCGCACTAAAAAATAAAGAAATTTACGTGCCGTATGATTATGTGGTCTATACTCAAGCTGCGCGAAAGAAGTTTCCTTATGTTGCAAAGAAGCCACAATACACGTTTTTCTTGAATTATGGACATAAACCTTTGATGAAATATGACCCAGTTGTTACGGATATTCGTGTGCTCAAGTACGAAGACGGGAAGATCCAATATAAACTTAATTTTGACGACGATTTTAAGATGTTATCCAGACGCCCCAATAAAGTGGACTGGAATGACACTTCCTTTCCCAAATTGTTTAAATCGCAGCTCCCAATTTCGCAAACCAAATATCAACATTTGCAAGACATTAAAGAAGTAATTCCTAAAGATTATTGGGATTTTTATAACAACCTGTTACATTAGGTTTTTTTATGTCTATCTTTAAAATTGTTCAAAATAAATAATATTAGAAATTTTTGTTATATTATATAGGTACATAATATATCTCTATTTTTATTTTCTCAAAGTTCAATTTATTTTGCTTTACAATAAAAAAACATTGTTTACATACTACCTATTGTTCTTGTTTCAATAAAAAAAATGTTCACTTACTTACTACCTTGTTCATTGACTGACTAATTTAAAAAGTTGCAGTACCTCGTAACTAACCCACAAATTCAAGCAGTACCTCATAACTGTCGTTTTTTTTTAGTAATAAAGAGTTTTTATATTTATTACAATTTAAATAGTAATCCCAAAATTTACTTTGTGTCACAAAAGAAAAAACTTTGACATTTTTCCTATTTTTCATAGATCGTACGTTTTTGGCGCTTTCTGAAAAATTTCATTTTTGCAGTTACGAGGTACTGCCGTGAAGGCCTCGATATAAAATTTGTAAGGATATAATTTTTTTTTTAAATTTTGATTGTCATTTACAAAAATAAAATGATAAAAGTTGTGCATTACAAACATACAAGAGAAAGTAGAAGAAGACAAAGAAATTATTTTTTTGCTTTAAGAAAAGCAGTTTTTTTCTTATAGTCAATCTTTATTGCAGAAATATTGTGGTTATTGTAAGCAAATAATAATGCAATACTGTTAGTGCTAAAGTATTTAAAAAACAACTCAAGAATTTGTGCTTTTTTATGATTACAAATTCCAGAAAAAAGTATTTAAAAAAGAAATTTGGGTAAGCGGTTGTTGAGAATTGCTAACGGACTCTTAGTTTGACACCTGATTAGTCCAAGTTTATATTAGCAGACTTGAACTTAACCTTATCTTATTTTTTTGATTTTTGCGCTTTTTGAATTGACGGTTTAGCCAAGATAACAACAAAAAATTGTATTGGAATTGCTTAACTCTTTCGCGCCTGTTGGTACGTATATGTCTCAGACGACTTTTGAAAATTCTGGTAGATTATAATAGGTACGTCAATTCACAATAAATCAATGTCATACCAGTATTCACGTTGTTGTCGTGTATATTCGAGAATGTTTGGTACAAGTCGTACTTGTTTTGTGCAGAGCAGTGCAGAGTGACATAATTCTTGGTGGCAGCAGGTTGTGTTAGTTTCAAACGCGGCCAAAATTGTACCGAATTCTGTATTACTGTGAAACTAAAACGTAAGTACTAGAGACTTTGCAAAATATCTGCCTGGAAAATGTTTGTTTTTGATAATTTTTGCTTATAAATAGAACGTTGGTTTATATTTTCCTACAGAATAGATCAAAAATATCTTACCCAAAAAAAGTTTAAAGAAGAAATCAACAAAGATAAGAATCTATTCCATTGTAGTGATGACTTGGATTCAGATTTTGAGCCTTTTGAAAAAGAAATTCCAGCAAAACAATAAAAAATTACAACAATTATGATGAAAATCAAAATTTGTCAAATAACTCTTCAAATTCATCTTCCGATTTGGATGAAGAACCCTAACCAAATAACAAAAATAACAATGATGTGGTACACTAGTATGATAGTGACAAAATCAAAAATTTTCAACCCAAAAAGCTATGCCTCAAGTTAGGAACGCAATTGTATTGGCAAAGGTGAATATGAGTTCATCCAAACTTGATTGCTTTTTGCAAGTATTTCCAAAAAGTTTATTCTTGTACATTGCTGAAAATACAAATAAACAAATCAACATTGAAAATGCAAGAAATTGGAGACAATGTGTTGGAACAGATGCGTCCGAGATTATGATAGTAACAGGGTGTATGTTGGTAATGAGCTACAATCGCTTACCATCATTTCATGATTAATGGTCAAAGAAGAAGAGTCTAGGAAATAATTGTATCAAAGATGCAATAAGCCGTAATCGTTGTACATATTTGCTTTCTAAAATGTACTTAGCAATTAATTTTTATTAATAATGGAGATGAACATGCCCCAAGATTAAGAAAAATATATTTTCTATGTCCCACTCCGCCTTCTTATTTTAACCGCACTATCGTACTCCCCACCACGCATATTTTTATAATATCCATGTTATAATCGATGTATAACACAATGCACGTGCTACCCCGCTCAATGAGGGGTAGTAGGGAAATAGATTGAAACGCATGGAAGTGGAGCTTAGAACTACCGCCACCTACGGCAAAATAAAACTTTACTAAAAAGTCACCCCATTCCTAAGAATGCAATCTTTATGGTGTGGAAAAGTTAGCGTTTGTATCTGTGGTAGCTTTTTTTATTTCAACAAGCACTTACTAAAAGAAAACAGTTTTATATTTGTTTTCTGGAAAAAAAGTAGACGTTTGAGAACAAGGAAATGTTTTACCTTTTTTTTTCATAATTTTTTATTTAAAATTAGAAGCAAAACAATCTGTTTGTTTATGTGTAAAAAGTAGTGTGAGCAATCAGTACAAATAATAGTAGCACTTTCTTTATAGTGCTTTTTAAAAATTGGATCTAAAACGCAAAGTTGGTAGATTTGGTGTCTATCATCTTTTTTATTTTCAACATCTTTTTTTTTTAAGTTGACATTTTTTATCTATGACCTAGGTACTCAATGCTGCCAGGTTTATACACTCTTCCCTAGCCTAAGCTGCATGAAGTAATATTTTTGTTTTTTTTTCTTCTTTCATATTTAATTTTTAATTTTTTAGAATTCCTAATATTAGCAGCGTATGCATCTCTACTCTTAAATTTTGCATTATTGCAGCTTACTTATCGCATTTTAGAATTTTGTGTTTTAAAGTGTCTGAGTTTTTGCTGTAAGTGCAGTTATTGTGGTTTCTGATATTTATGCTGTTTAAATAGTTTCCACATATTTGTCTTGTTAAAAATTAAATAAAAATGTACCCTATTTTTCTTTGTTTTTTAGTAATTCATGGTGTAGATTTTTTTATTAAAGTGTATACAACTGTAGTTGCATTTGGGTCTTTCTATTTTATCTCCTATGTAGCATGAAGTTTTGATATTGGTTTTTTCTTCTTTTTTTTTGTTTCTGAATAGAATAGAATAGAATTTTATTTTGGCAAACAAATGTATCAAAATGACTCCTGCCACTACTTGCATAGTCCATGTAGAAATAGTTTTGTAAACGCTAGTTATTTTAATTGACGCTTTTTTTGTAATGTTTTCATCACCGGAGTATTTTTTTTTTGTCAATTGATTATATTACACTATGGTCTATTCAAAACGACGCTACACTAAAAGTATGTAAACAAAACCGCGTGATCAGCACGTAAACACATGCAAGCTTGCATGCGATTGGTTGTTAGCAGAAAGCTTGACTGTTTATTCCAGACCCCATCAATGTGAGATTTTATAAATAGTAAAATATTTGCGGTTGTTAAGAAAATATTTATAATTGTAGGTACCTGGCTTTGGATCTGAACTTATACTCATACTTCATAAATTTCCTTTTATTGCCTTGCAACCCTGTCTTTGTAGCTGCACGTGAACAACGCTTGTATTTGTTTACTTTGAGTTTAGTTTTGCATAGACTATAGTGCTCCATATAATAAAATCAAGTTGACCACTAAGCACAAAGTTCTTCTTTTATTAGACATTGCTTTCAATGTAAGGCATTAGGCGGCTCAACGCGTTTATTATTTCCACTACTTCTTTGTCATCTATTTCACATACTGGAATGTTTTTTGTTTTGTTTTTGTGTATTTTGTTATGCCTACCTGTTAGGATTAGAACAACTGGCATTTCTTGTCTAACAATTCTCAATCTTGCTTAGCGCTTATTCTAGTAGTTCTAGTAACGACTACTAGGTTGTCAGCGTATGAAATGACCTTTTTTATATTAAACCTCAGTACACCGTCATAGTATAGTTTTTACAAAATTGGGCCAAAAAAACAATTTTTGCAGAACACCTTACGTCATTTGCATAATACAATTCCTAACAATTATTGTCCGATCTTTCAAGTATGCTTTAATCATATTAATAAGCTAAAGTGAATTACCTTTATTATTTAGAGCTTGAATATTGAAATTTCTTCCTAGAGAATCAAATTGAAGGCATTTTTCACATTGACTGTAACTAACGCTGCATATTGATTGTTGTTTCTCTAGACAAGCTTTTCTTATTTTTTTCATAAACCTGTTATTTAGGGTATCTTCTAGAAGTTTTTTTAGCGTTTTGAATGGACATTTTGGTCTACATAGCAGGTTGCAGATATTTTTGTTTTGTTTTTCAATTAAATTAAATTTGAAACTAGTTTTTTTTAATTTTTACACATGTTTTAAAAATCTATAGAAAAATTTGTTTTTATTTTTTTATTTGAACCCGGTTTCTGTAATGATTATCACAATGTTTTTGTGATTGTTTTGGTTGGTAGTTTTACTGACTGCATAGCCTTGAATTTTTGCTGCCAAAATATGTGAGTAATGTGATGTTGACATTAAACTTTCTACCATTAAGCTTATAAGCTGGAAAATCACTTTTGTTAGGGACTATCAAATCCAAACCGCTGAGCAAATTTTGTTTTATATTTTTTGCCTTGTAGTACAGAGCTGATTCTTTAGTCTGTTATCTAGTTTTGGCCGTGTTTGTTCTCCAAGAAGCAAATATGCATGTGAAGGTCCATGGTTAGACCAAGTTGATTTGGATGATTTTAATTTTTGCTATTGTTGATCGTGCTGTTTAGCTGTTTTAATTTTTCAATTAAATTCTTGTATCTGAAGTAATTTATTGTTTTTGCTTTATAACCGGTTAAATCTTTAATCTTGTAATTGGTTTTGAAACATTTATGACAGAATTTGCTGCAATTAGAAGCTATCTGCTCCATTTTTTGCACTTTTAGCACGCAAGTGTGATAATTTTTTTATCTATTCTAGCCGGAAACATTTTGTTTTGTTAGCAGATAAGCCGTTTTTTACTAAGTTTAACAAAAACCTGTTTGGCATTTTTGTCATTTAATTCTTTCAGCACATTTATACTTTATACGGCTTTTTTGCAATAAAGTAAATTTGTTTTCTATTCTTCTTCTCTTAACGTTCAAATTTAGCAAAGTAAAATATATTACTTCTTGCCTTGAAAAGACTTTTGCCATAGACACTAATTCCTTACTCAAAGTTGATTTAAAACTTTTTTTTATTTTGGTTTACTTTTAAATCCTATTTAGCCGTATTTGTGGTGTTGTTCACAACGTCTGCGTACAAGATCCTTTCTTTTTTAGCATTAATTAAAAGCATTTCTTGATTGCTTTGCCTTTTTGCTAGCATTGTGTGCTAATTTTACTTTTGTTTTCTTTATTTCATGTTTGAAGGTACGTTTAAATTTTTTGTGCAAAAAACACATTTTACGAGTTTTCTAAAAGTTTTCTTGTATTTATTTTCTTCTAGTTGTGGGATTAGAATAAAAATGCATTTTTTGCTTTTTTCTTGTGCAATAATGGTTGTTATTTTCAAGACACTATAAATAATTTTTTTCTGACTCTCCTGACAGTTTAAAGACGTATCTGACTCTATTTGTTAGTGTTGCATTTTAGTTTCTAATCTTTGTAACAATTACTACATGTATTGTACTGCTCTAATTTTTTTCTATATTAGAAAATCTTGCAACAATTTAATTTTAAATTTCAGAATTCACGTCTTAGTTCCTTCTGTTAGTCTACACTACCAGATTGAGGTCTTTTGAGGCATTCAAGGTGTTATTCTTGCTTATTTTAGAGCATTTGTAGTTAGAACTGTTTTATGTTTTAATTAATTTTTTTAAACTTTTGTATTTAAAAGTCATGATGACAAGTTTCAAAATTATCTGTGTGTTTATTTAAATCTAAATAAATAAAGTATATTATTAGCGGTAGTCGTATCAGGATGTAGTTGGTGACCCATGGAAAAAGCCACTAGTTAAATTAAGTCCTAAGACATGGCTACGACATGGCGAATATTGCCGCCATAAAATAAGCATATCCTCGGGCGATGGGTAGCAGCAGGCGTCTGTACTGGGTTAAGGCGGAGAGGAAAATCCTTGATACGGCTTAAGACTAGACAATCACGAGCGGCGACAAAATAATTGTCCAACCGGTAGTGATTGAGGAAGGAAACGGGAAACCACCTCAATTATTTTTCCCAGGAAATTCATCAAACATGTTTACACAACCAAATGCAACGGCCTTCAGTCCCCGACAGATCTTAAATGGTCAGAGGGTGCTAAGAATCCCTGGAAGAGTCATGATAAAAATAGCAACATGGAACGCCAGAAGTATGTATGCGGCGGGAAAGATAGAAAATACCATCAGAGAAATGAAAAGAATGAATATTGAAATGCTTGGAATTAGCGAAATGAGGTGGATTGGCTCCGGAGAGTGAACCATAGATGGCTATCAAGTCTACTATACCGGCAACGACAACCCAAGTCATTAGAATGGAGTCGCTATAATAATAACTAAGGAAGTATCTAGAGCAGTTAAAACTTTTATACCAATATCTGATCAAGTAATTATACTACAATTACAGGCCCAACCCACAAGTATTAGTACAGATCAGGAAATTGAGAAAATCTATGTACAAGTCACGAATGCCTTAAAACTCACTAAGAACTCCAAGTTAACAATGGTACTATACAACTTTAACGCCAAGGTTGGTAAAGGTGTTTGTGGAGATATTGTTGGTAACTACGGGCTAGGAACACGAAACGACCGTGGTGATAGATTTATTGAATTCTGTAAAGAGCATGACCTTGTCATAACAAATACGTTTTTCAAATTACCACCAAGAAGACTCTATACGTGGAAATCTAATGCCAATATCTCAAACAAATTGGTAAGTAATCAAATTGATTATGTATTATTAATCAAGAAACGGTTGAGAAACTGCATAACATTTGCAAAAACTTACCCCGGAAGCGACATAGGTTCTGATCATAACCCAGTAGTAGTTTTTGCACTGCTTAGACTTAAGAAATGTAACGTCCGACGTCCGCAGAAGAAAATAGATATCTCACGATTATCAGACATAAATATCAAAGCAAATACAAGAACAGAACTAAATACAAGACTTCAAACCATCAACATTACAGAAGACGCAGTAGAATTGGCGTGAAACAACATCAAAGATGTAATTCTGAGTACGGGCGAGAAATATCTTAAACCAGACTCACAAATCAAAAAGAAAACATGGATGACTTTCGAAATACTGCAACTAATGGATAATAAACGAACAGCAAAGCATCACTGTAAAGCTTATAAAGTATTGCAACAAACTATTCGTAAAAAGATCAGAGAAGCAAAGGTGCAATGGCTAAGTAAGGAGTGCAAAGAAATAGAAAGCTTGGATAGTAAATACGACACACTTGGCATGCACAAGAAAGTAAAATAAGCTGCCGGCCTCAGCAAACCCAGAAAATATGCAATGCTGCTCAACAATCAAGGAAAAGTTATCCTAGACCTAGAAAAGAAGCTAGCAAAATGGAAGAACTATATTCAAGAACTTTTTCAAGATCAAAGAGTGGATTATCCGGCAGAATACGATGTGACAGAAGAACCCGCAATAACAAGAACCGAAGTAATACATGCAATAAAAATGTCCAAAGAAGGAAAAACACCAGGGCCAGATAACATATCATCAGAAATGTTAAAACTCATTGAAGAAGATCGAGCTTTAAACGTACTTGTGGACTTCTTTAATACCATTTCTGCAACCGGAAACATTCTTAAGTACTGGTTAACCTCCGTTTTTGTAACACTGCCAAAGAAAGCAGCTGCTTAATTTATATATAGTTTGTATTTATAGATCTACAAAAGGTAATCTTGATATTTTCTTTAACAGTTTTATAAGTTTATTTGATTGCTTTTTTATGGTTCTAAGATTTTAGTAGAAGGGGATTTCAATGTAGATTACTATGTTAAATGCAGAAAAAATACTAAACGAATGATTGAATTATTAAATAGCTACAATTTAAAACTACATGTTGACTCATTCACTCGTATTACTGCAACGTCGGCTACTTTAATAGACTATTTATGTTCAAACATTGAAGAGCACTTAATCAAAACTAATGTAATGCATGCCGGACTTTCAGATCATGAAACCATTTCTTGTAATTTAACTATATCGAAACCAATTCATGAAAGTTCTAAAATGTACTGCACTCGTAAGTTTTCAAAAAGTAATATTAGTAAATTTTATAATGCTTGCAACTGCTTTAATTGGGATGATAAGCAAGTTAGAACAAGTACTGAGAGGTTTAATCAATTTTTTGTTAATATTTAGCAAATTTTTAATGACACTATTTCTTTATTTGTGGTCATTCAGAAGGATGCTACGTATAGTGTGGACAGATAGAATATCTAATGCCCAAGTTCTTGCACGTTTCAATAAAAACACAGAAATTCTATATCTTCTGAAAAAACGCAAGCTTGAGTATCTTGGCCATATCATGCAAAGCTCGAAGTATAGATTACTGCAAAATATTATGCAGATAAAGATAGCTAGTAGGCGAGGGCCAGGTCGCAGAAGGACGTCCTGGTTGAAAAACCTACGACAGTGGTTTGGGGTCAGCACTACAACTCTTTTTCGTAGAGCTGTCAACAAGACCCAAATAAAGTTGATGATCGCCAACGTTCGTGGAGGACAAGGCACGTAAAGAAGAAGAAGAAGATTTAAAAGTATTTTTTGCTGCACAAAAGGTTTAGTTGCTTTTACCGACTTCTTTGTCTTTGTGTCTTTTACAGTTTTATTTGTTTGAGATGCACATTTCTAGTACCTGGTTTTTGACACTTTCTGTTCTCATTTTTTTTGATGTTTTGTAATAAAAGCATTGAGATTTATGGCGCTGGTATAATCTTTTTAAATTCCAGATTTACGTTTAGTCTTCACCCTTATAGTAAGGTTTAAAAGCTCAGAGAAACTGAACTATAGAAACAGCATTAAATTCAAACAAAACACGTTCTCTTTTTATATTGTACAATAGCTTGTACTGTTCCTGGATCTCTATCGATTATTGTTTTTTTGGATTTAGCTATAATCTTGTCGTCCGACAGCTGCTCCAACACTGGAGATATTTTATCAATCATTTGATGTGGGGTTGGAAGGAATAAACAAGATATATCTCCTGCTTCATCTGTGAATTAAAAAATATTAATATCAATAACTACTTTTAGCAAGGTGAAATTGAATCTTGAGTTGAGTTCTTTAGTTTATAATCTATTATATAACTAATTAATAGTTAACATTATCTGCAAAATTTAATATTGAATCAATAGCAACAGACATTTTATAAAAAAACGTTATTTACTATAAATATATAAAAAGAAAACATTACGTTTGAATGTTCAACGCTAAATATGTTCTTGTCATTGTTTGCAAGACATTCAATATTTCATTAATTTAATGGAGCTTAAAACATCACTTTTTCAATATATTTTTATGCGACTCTATAAGCGATATGAAATTTACCGTACTCACCATTTCACACTTTATCATCAAATTAAAAACAGGGTCCCTGTGATCCTTCTTATCGGCTATAGACTTTATAAATATTTGAGTTAAATCAAATTAGGTAACCATGGGTTCACACTTCAAGCGAAAATACCCTAAGTGGTTTACAGAGTGAAAACTTATCGATATAATGTGACGCGACAAAGGCGATAAATATACATAATGCATAATTTAATATAGGCTCCTTTTCACAGTAAAGTATTCACACCGATGAGCATTAACTATCAAAGTCTTGAAGGATAATATTTAAATAAAAACATTATTTAATTTTATTTGTAAATTCTTTTATATTTATTTGGGACGAGTCAATAGGATAAGGGAGGAACGCACGGCCCCTGAAAATTGTGCAACATAATAAACCGCAAGAAAATCACCTTAAAGTATGCAAATGAAGCAAGTTTCTATTGAAACGGAGTGAATTGAGTTCGATCGGAAAACCGGATGCTATTCAAGTGAAACGACTTGAAAATTCGAATCGGTTTTGTTCAATACGAGCTTAACATTGTGTGGTGAAAGCATTTATTAAATACTAAACTCTCTTATATTTATTAATAAAACCATTAATATAATTGCAATAAGGCAGAAAGACCTATGTCACTATCAAAGTAAATTATAATTGTTAGAAATTGATAAATAAACAGTTTAGTATTGCTGATAGTATCTAACTTTATACTTTAAAACTTTTAGCAAAGTTTATATAAAATGCAAACGTTAATGCAACACATTTTTAAGAGTCAATAAATTATTTTATTATAACAACAATAAAAAACCTTTAACACCATTAATGTATCTTAAGTTGTGAGGCATAGAAACTAATTCAAAGTTTTTAATTAGCATTCTCTTTACTTGAGATTTCATGAATATAAATACGTCATGTCCAGGATGTGAATTCGCCTCTAATATTGCTTGCACGGAAATGTTTCCGGGGGAGAAAAGTTTTTATATGTACACTTTCTTCCACGACTTTCATCTTACGTTTACTGCTGAAAACTACCGCTGCTAAAAAAAACTAGTTACTATAAATCGCCAGCGGCAATAATAATAAAAATGTTGATGCTACAAACATTTCCTTCTTATAGGGAAACTTAAATGACCTTCTAAATTTATTTATGAGTCAACACATGTTAAGCAACAGTAAAATATTTAACTAGTTATAAACTCATTTTTATAGCTTAATTTATTTTAACATATTAACTGACCTTTTTAACAAACTTATGTGTAAACATGAATATTCAATTAACACAATGTAAATTTACATTTTTTGCGACCCAGCCACGTTATTAAAAGTCGTCTTATTTTATCCAGAACGCGAATACGCATTATGTTAATTTGAATAAATTAGTGTCGGTGCGAATGTTGAAAAGCGTGATGTTGAATATGCGACGCGATTAAAATTATCAGACGGAATCATCCGGCCGCAAAACTCAACGCATCATTAAAGCGGGAAAAAAAATAATAATCATTAATATTTTTATATCTGGAAAGAAGATCCCTCGAAACGGAATCGAAAATATTATTGAACTTATTTAATTACACGAAAAGGGCCGCCAGAGAAATGGATGGATTTATGTTTTTTATTGCCGGATGGAAATGTTATATGTAAGCGAGATGAGCGGTATACGGTTCTAATATTTGAATTATTACTTTGGAGGAGAAAAAAATTACGCATAAATTTCGTGCCGCATGTTTTAATGCTATGGGATTTAAAATGAACAGTGATTGGTTTTTATAACCAAACGCATTCACCAAATCATATCGTTTCAATATTTTCGGTAATGTAATTATCCGATTCATGTGTTAGAGAAGGTGACAGAAAAAAACAAAAATTATTGCAAAATACTAAAACAAGTAAACAAAATGTTAATAGTTAAAAAAATCAAAAGTTTAAAAGTATTTAGAAAAAATATCTTATTATATTATTTATATCTTATATTATTTTATGCATTTGTTAACAATAAAAACCTTTTTTTTTGTTAGGATGACAATTTGGCAATAAGTAATAAGTCTACATAATTTTTTTTAAGTGTAAGCTTTAATTGGTTCTTTTAAGTTGTCGTTGAAGATTATTAGTATTCTAGGGTCTAGTAGTAGAATGCTTTAGCTTTGGCTTGGGCTTTAAGTTTAAATCAATGTTCTATTATTGTGGTGCTGCGTGCGAGATCTTAGTATCATGTCTATCAAATTTTTAGATAGAAGCATTGATCTAATGTCCAATGCCAGAATTGAGACTGTTTATTGATGTAAATATAGAAGTTAAGTTCAAGTATTTACTTTTATTACTTGTAACGATCAAAGATAGTTTTTTGTTGTTTTGAATTATTATTAAATGTTGTTGAACTTTCATAAAAAAAAACCTAATTTGTAATAAATACTACAGTTTTTTTTCGTTTTTTTGTTTTAACTGTAATTTTTTTGGTCTATTCTTGACCCACTTGTTGGTTGCCATCGCATTAAGTATCAACGGCATAGTAACCAAAAATATATTTTATACAATTGTTAAAAACCTAAAACAGTAAAGCTACTGTTTGGCTAAATAAAAATGGTAATAATATACAACAAATTCCTCTTTATTGGACTATAGACCGCTTCAAGCATTCTGGAAAAAACTTGTGGTTTGTAGAAAATTAAGAAAGTGATTTGAGATAGAAAACCATATAGGCTGTGGAGTGAGGTTAGAAAGGTGTGGGGTAGGCCCACCTAGGTTAGATTGGGTTGACCAGTTTTTGATAGAAATGGCCTTTTTTGTCTGGTTCTGCCAATCTGGCTAGATCGGTGTTTGAATAAAGTGCTAAATTTGCAATTTATTTTTTGGCGAGCGCCTCGAAATGTTGTCTAGGTCATTGTAAATATCTGATTGGAAAACTAAATGTCATTTGTGGTCTAATGATAGACGTATACATTCGGACTTTGTTCCGGAGCAATAGCCCGCTGTCCCTGCGGAGCATTTTGACTAGCAGGTTTTTGCCAATTTGGTTTTGTCTAAAACGGCCTGAACGTGCAATTTGTACATTAGGCCTTTGTCGAATGTGATTTTCAAATACTTTGCAGAATTTGACTATGGAATCGGTATGTCATCGATGAAGACGATATAGTGCGGTTCAGTTCGTCGCAAAAAAGAACAGCTACGCTTTTTCAGGATTGACCTTAAATTGCCAATTGTTACACCATTCTTAGAGATTGTCGGTTGTCTGTTGAAGCCACATGGTAACCACCATAGGCGACCTTGAGAGCTGTAGAGAAGAGTCGTATCGTCGGCGCATTGTGCCATTTTAACCCAGTGTTTCTAAAGGCAAGAAGAGACCCTGCCGTAATCGGCCAAAAAGTTGAGACATGGTTTTGGAGCTTTATTGATAACGTTCTGCTGTCTAGGTATGAAGCAATCAGCTTTATGAAACGCAGTTGAAATTTGAGTCTATGTAGCTTTAGTAATAAATTGTTGTGCCATACGTCGGTAATGTGATCTGTCACGCGGTTTAACTGGTGTACTACAGAGTATTTACGCCTAAACCCATGCTAATAAGAAGGTAAAAAAGAATTTATTTCCGCGTGTTCTTGGAGATTATTAGATTACTCTTTCTATAATCTTGCTTAAGGTCTATAGAAAACTGAATAATTTTGAAGAAACAGTTGGTCCTTCCCAAGTTTTGGAATATTAATTACGTGCGAGTTGATGAAAAGTGCCCTGTACGTAGGATCGCATTGGCAATATTGGTCAGAACCATTACTGCGTTGTAGAAAAAAGATTTTTTCAGAATACCGTCAAAACCTGGCGCAGATCAAGTTTTAAGTTTAAATAAGATGTTTCTGTTCCATGACTGTTAAGCGTGGTTAAACAGAGTGTTGTTGTCAAAGTTTTTCAACACTTTTGACGTGCTCCGTATCATCTATTTCTTTTGAGGGGGAGCATTGGAGTTGCAGGCTGTCATTTTTTTGGCCTTTTTCTTGATAGAGTATTGAATGACTGGTATCAAAACTTTTTTGTTACGTAAGGTTTTGGAGATCTTCTACATTAGGGCTGACACTCCGCCATGCCGATCGTATTGCAATCAAATTCTTCTTCTTCTTCTTCTAGTGCATTTCCATTACTGGAGATTAGCAACCACTTCCTTAAACGAATCTCTGTCCGCAACTTTCCGAAACAATTGGCCCACATTTAGTCCCGTCCAATTTTTAATATTCCTCAGCCATGACAGCGATCTTCTGCCGATTCCTTGCTTTCCTTCAATGCGGCCTTCTATAATAAGTCTCAGCAAGTTATATTTGCTGTTGCAGATAATATGTCCAAGATAAACAGTTTTCCGTTGTTTTATCAGTCGCAGTAATTTTTTATCTCGGTTCATAATATGCTAGCTGTAGCCGTATCTTGCTAGCTGTAGCCGTATCTGACTACGATGTGATTGTTTTCACTGAAACCTGGCTTTCTACAGACATCAGTGACTCTGAATTAAATCTAAAAGGCTATCATTTATTTAGGTGTGATCGCTCGGCCCTTACAAGCCCTAAACAAAGTGGAGGTGGTGTTTTAATTGCTATCAAAACTCACCTCAAATCTGTATTGCTTTACCCCACGTTTATTAGTGTTGAACATTTGTTTGTAGTTGTTAAGTTTAATCTTGTGTTTTATATAATTTGTGCGGTATATTTACCACCTAATTCAACTAGTGACAAATATCTTGACCATTGTTATTCCGTCGAATCTATTGCCGACGAGTTTCCAAGCAGTAAACTAGTTTTATTGGGCGATTACAATCTACCTGCAGCCTCTTGGGTTAACGATGATTTAGGTATAGGAGTAATTTGTAATGATAGTTACCCTGCTTATTTAGTAGCTAATTCATTTGGGTTCTTAAACTGCGTACAATGCATTTCTATTCCTAATAGTGAGGGTGTGTTTTTAGATTTATGTTTTACTAACGATCGTGATATTTCTGTGATAGAAGCTGTAGATGTTTTATTAAATAATCCAAGTGGATTATTAGCCCGGACCTGATGGGCTTTAGATGCTAGCTCTTTGGTCTTTTTTTGACGGTTCCTTCAATTTTTGCAACTAATCTTATTGGATTTTTTATATTTTCTATTTTTATTTTTATATTAATCTTATTGGAACAAGTATCTTCAGAAAAAAAGGTGTGGGTAACAAATTGTTCTTCTTCCTTGCCAGATCTCTGTGTATAGAGTTCTACCGGAATGTGGTTGGAGCTTAATGCATTGACTGTCTTAATTTCAATTTGCAAGTTGACGTTCTTCATTATTGCTATATTCAAAACGTTTCCTTAATATCCTGCGTAGCTAAAGTGTAAAGAATTATCTGTTCTCAAGACTCAATATCTTTATGCTTGACATGGCCTTGCAAAGTTCGGCTATTTGCGTTAGTTGCCCGACTGTTCCTGGCTGGGTGTTTTAAGTTAAAGTCCCCAGCTAAAATAGAGGGAAAAGAAGATAATAAAACCGCGTCGAAATTTGCCATTTTGATTTGGTTGGTTGGGTTGACATACCTAGATGCAATTTTGAAAGTGCCCAACCCCTGCTTCTTTACCGCTATTGCATTAGATTTTAGAGATAATGTGTCTGATGTGTCTACTTTGAAATGGTTAAGTGATCTCTTTGCAAAAATCACTGTCCCACGCTTCTTGTCTACTCCCAACGTTTTCAAAAATACGTAAAGGTATTTGGAAGCCTCACGATATCATAATCGAAGAAATTTTCTTCCACATTGCCCATCTTTTTGTGAATGCTATTTGCATTCCAAAAACATACCCTTAGTAATACATTGGGTGTATTATCCATTGTTTGGCAGACCAGTTTCAACCATAGTCGTTATTTTTTGTTGAAACTTAATGAGTTCAACCAACAATTGGGCTATTAGTTGTTTGCCGTAGTTATGGTTGGTAACGCCACAATGTTTGCAAATGACCGGTTTGGGTTTACTTCAGCTGCAGGTTTGCGAAGATTTGAGCTTCAGAAAATCTGAGATAGGGCCTGGCCTGGCAACCTTTTGTTTTTGGCTTGAGCAGCCATCATTTTAGTGTATACCCTAATAATTGGCGGGACTGAACACAAAGCACACTTTAAGGGTGTGTTCTTTGGGCATGCCACCAACCTGACTTGAGCAATTAAGGCACACTTGGCCTGTCTTGGCTGTGTGGCCGCAAATTTGGCGTTTTTGGCATTGAACGATGCCACCGCTTCTTTATTTTTTGGTTCTACTCTCACAGTAAAGCCAAGGATGACCTGGAGGTCCCTAATAGACTGGCTATTCTCTTCTTTTAGGAATTGAACTAAAACCATGAGAAAGCAACAGAACTTGTTTCCTATTCTGTGCACATTTGAGAGTTTAAAGCCCAATTCCTCTAGTGCTTGACCTACATTTTTCTCAGTGAGACAGAGCGGCAAATCGCAAATGACCACCTCTAAGCAACGTTCTTTAAAAAGAACCCACGTGAAGTAATTAGAGGTGGTTGTCTTAAGATAAGCCGTAGCCTTTTGGTAGTTGTTGTTAGTGTCCGGTATGACGCGAATGCCGTCAAAAGTGTGTCGAGCTGACGCAATTTTAATACCGCTATATTTAAAGTGTTGAAAGTATTTTGGGTAGTTGTTTTAGTCAGTGATGACAAAGGCCACTGGACGCAAAGAAAAATAAGTGGGTTGACTTTGCAGAGAAACTTTTTTATGTGTAAGATTTTTTTGCTAATTGGTTTGAGGAACCGGCAAGAGTGACCTTTGACGGCCGTTTAAGCACAGCACCTAAAGGCCGCTATAAATTGACTGAAGGTTCTTTATTGAAAAAGTTTCTTCCCTTTGGTAACCAAGGTGAATCTTTGGTTGTCCTAGGTAGTTACGGGTTTGGTTGGAATATGCTCGACGGTGACTTCCGGCTACATCTCTTCGGGCTTCTGAAAGCGGTTGTTGTTGCTCTCGTCCCCCGAGAGCGTGGTAGGAGCTTGACGTTTTGTCGTGCCACCCCCCTGGATAAAAGCAGTTTTGCACCCTCCTTGGTTTTAATCCCGACGTTTTTCTGACCGGAAGTGGTTCCGCCGTCCTACTGGATGGAGCGGTTGCGCCGCCTCACTTGTTAGAAGCAGTATTGGCTCCCTGTTCTTGGGTGGGGATCAACAGGTCCATTGCTTTGGCAACGGCGTTTATGGCGGCGGCCTACAGGACAATAATAGCGTTTTGATTCTTAATAATGGCCTGGAGTTCTTGATTTTGTTTCTTCATTGCCACCATCTGGTTGCTCATGTTTCCGATCTAGGATTGCAGGGCTTTGATGACGTTTTTGGTCTTGGGTTAAAATTGCAAACAACTCTGAGACCGATTGCAATGGTTGCTCTTCTTCCGGCGGTTCTTCTTCTTTTCTTGCTGGGTAAACTTGCCGCCCATTTAGGCGGCAGATGGAAGTTTTTCTTTAGCTGCCATTGAAGTTTAGGAAAACTGTAAACAATCTTTTTCTGTTTTCTCAAGCTGGGCTTGAAAAAGCGGAAAAACAAAAATTAATGAATAATATTAATAATTATATTCACCTTTCGGTGTTATAAATATAAAAAAATTGCCCAGTAAAGATTTGTTTGAAATATCAGCTTGGCTCTTGCTAGTAGATGCTTGCTCGTCGGCTGCTTGCAGTCAACTTTTTTTTGTACACTGCCTTGTTCACAGGAGATTATTTCCACATCAAAATTTTTCTACGGATAAAAGATTTGTATAATTAGCGGTCCGTGCTTTAATCTAATTTAATTATAGCAAAGCTATAGCTGAACCAAAACGTCTCACGACATTTGACTGCTAGCAGCCAACCACATTGTAAAGAACCAGCTAGTCAGTAAGCAACCACTACTAAATACAAGTTTTATTGCGGTTACATGCACCGCTAACCTATATTGTTAATTATTTGTGATCAGATAAACAACATTTTAAAATGGATGCCGTCAAGACTAGGATCAAGCAGTTTAAAGATGTCATGATGGATTTTAAGATTACAACGGTTGATGTTATTATATACAGGGAGTTTATAAATGAATGAGATTATGTAATCACTTTAAATATGCCGCCTTTTTAAAATTGTTTACTATACTACATATGTTTTCATATCTTTGCTTGACAGCTGTCAAAGTTGATCTGTCAAAACAAATAGTTTAGTGAACAATTTAAAAAAAGCGGCACATTTAAAGTGATTACATAATCCCATTCATTTATAAACTCCCTGTATATACACTAATCTCTTTGCGGAGGCCGTTACAACAATAACACTTAACTGTGTCATTAAAGAACTCACTCAAAGCTCTTAAAACTTTGCAGACAGATATTAAGAAAATCTGAGCAATGGAAAACTCTATGTCGCAGATGCAAACTACGAAAGAGCATACATTACAAACCGATTAAAGCGGCATTAAGTGTTACAGATAGACCAAGACTCGTTGCTACCGCACACAGTAAAAAAATCAGCTTTCGTACACCAATCTGTCAGGCGTCAAAGAAAACTTGAAACCGGACCAAATCTCCGAGAACAATGCTCGCGGCAAACCTACCGAGACGATACGGATGAAAGTTTAGCCTAAACAATTATACAAGTTGGTCGGATCAAAATCGACAGCTGCCAAAAGACGTAAAATGGAAGGCGGTCCAATGCTCTTACAATTCTTTGCAGATTTTTTTTACTTTTGCAACCCAACAAACCGCAACTCTTGTTGTTATGCATGTTCTTTTAAGCCTCTACTACTCGTTATTTGCAATAACAGCAAATTTAACAAGTGAAGCAAGTCATTCAAAGATTACCAACGGCTTCCGCTTTACCTTTAAAATTATGAACGGCTACTTTAAGGCATTTGCAATTTTCAAAGTAGTTGAGAATTCTAATTTGTACTCGTTCCAAAGGCGCAACAATAATTCCGTCAAAGCAATTATCAAACTCATTCTTAAAAAAACTCACTCTTTAGAGGATGTTAAAAGAAAACTTGTTTTAATTCAACGTTCTTTCTATAATTTGCCTCGGAAATAAACTCTTCGTTGTCAAATATATAATGCTGTACGTGCTCAAAAGCTCTGCTAAAAGCCAAGAGATTTTCATCTCCAAATTTTTAAGTCTAACCGTTAAGGTGTAAATGTTAATAGTTCGGGCACACGGCATCGAGATGCTTTGGTGATCCCACATTTGTAAAATGCGCCGGTTTGCATTAAATGCACAAAAAATGTAAACGCGCCGCCCGCATGTTCCCTGTGTTTACTACAACTCAATATATAAATGGTAATAAAGTAATCTTATTAATAAAAAAACAGTTAATAATAAAACCAAAATTGTACAACTTATTCCATAAAATAAGCGATAAAAAAGTTAATCAAACAATAATTTAATTTTAATAATCATTAAAAGCGTGTTGCAGCATGACCCAACAACATATACAGAAAATGTAGGTTACAGCAGAAATGCACATTAAATAAAGTTTATAATTAATATGAGCCGCAGAATAATAGTAATAAAATATACGTCTAAATAGTTTTGATGTATGTTTCAACATAAATATTATTATTAATCTTTGTAAGTAGTTTGGAGTTATTACAGTAATCATTAGTTATTGACATAGTTGCCCTCTTACTTGGCTCAAGTTATCCGCAGCATTTCACAATGTTCATTACACTCAGTCTCATTCCCTCAGCTACTCAACATTTGTCATGCAGCATTAATCGCTGCTAATTACAATACTACTTGCTGCAGTAATTAAAGACGAGACTATTTTAACGGTTCTTATTATTTTATAATAATGAGCGCAAGTTTCAATTTAAATAGATATGAAAAGAATTGCTGCTTGGCTGGAGTATGTAATATAATGTAATATATTTACAATTACAACTTGTAGATTTGGTATATAGTATTCTTCAATTAACTTTATTACATTTATTTTTATTTCTTCACAACTGTTAGTTATATTAAATTTAAACAAATCACTTTGTTGTATTAATCATAGCATATCAATGATGTTGAAAAATGTATTCAATTTCCTTGCTATCTTATGGCATTGTTATATAAAATCGTTAGGGAGTGCATAAAAGAACATCATATTTTTTAATATAATGCATAATATTTTATAAATTTGATATATTCTATAATCGTGATATCATTATACGTAGCGCGATTTTATATTTTTGGGGTGAAACAGTATGTTGAGAAAATTTATATGCCGGATAAGCGCACATTCGATCTACATCACGTATTATCTCTCGTATGGTAAATAGTATTTGATAGTTTCTCTTTGGGGAAATATGTATGAACATAATATTTACTTGAACTGAAAATTTAAATTTGAAAGATTTTTATGTGCATTCTATTTGAATTTTTAGAAGGAATGAATTATTTTAAGAATTTAAATCATTTTATATGCTGTAAGCAAAAAAGAAATTTGTAAGAAATGTTTTATAGAAAAATACAATCAGTTTGTAGTCACAGTGAATAACAATCGTATTGTACAAGAATTTGGTAAATTGTTTTTATATTATCAATTTAAGCCATTAGCACTTTCTGTCAAGTAAAATATTTTATAAACACAGAAAGAGATTTTTTCTTGCAGTAAAGTGCAGCTCCGTGCAAGTGGCAAAAATATCATTTTGGAATCACCATGATCTTTGGTCTAATATGTTTTTTTACTGGTATACTTAAGCGGGTGGCTGGGTCACACCTACTCACCTAAAAGTTTGTTGTCAAACAAATTTAAAGTTCTTTTTTTTTGCATGCGTTACAAATCTTTTTCTCTAAAAAAGAAGAGGAGATATCTAATCTTTTAGTGACCAATACTTAAGCAAGTAGGTGGGTTACTTTAAATCATAATTACTAGAAAGTAATTTAAACTAAAGTCACCATCCATCTGCCCAACTATTTGTTATCAAGAAAATTTTTTTTGCAAGTTTAAAAAATTAAGGATCAGAGGAGAAAGTGATATCCAATTTATTGATGACAATAAAATGATAAAAAATTAGAAGTTTTATTTTTAAGTATTTATGAAAATGAATGTAACTTTTTGATAACTAACTATTGGATGAGTGAATAGGTTATACTAGATCAAAATTACCATTAAGTATTTTAAACTATTATATAAGTTTTACACTCAAGCAGATAAGTAGGTTACTTCAAATCATGGTTATTAGCCAGTAGTTTAAACTAAAATGACAATCTATTTATTCAAGTATTTGTCATCAAAGAATTGAAATTTTTTTTTACTGCCACTGTAAGTTTAAAAAACGGGAAACCACTGCAGTAAAGATCCCTCGGGATATCCCTAGTAAAATTATCAATGGCTAATATCAAAAATAAATATACCGGAGTAAAAAGTCCCCCCATCGGATCTCCGGGGGGGACAGTTTTGAATAAAGTTATGAAAATAAAAACTGGAAGATCTTTTAACAAAAACGTAGGAACATGGAACGTTAGAAGTATGTATGAGCCTGGAAAAATACACAACACCATCAAAGAAATGAAGAGGCTGCGAATCTCCATTCTAGGTATCAGCGAAATGAGATGGCCAAATACGGGAAAATGCGTAATTGACGATCATACCATATACTATGCAGGCGAGGATAGTACTCATCACCGCAATGGAGTCGCAATCATTGTTGACAAAGAGGTCAACAGAGCAGTACTGAATTTTATCCCAGTATCAGATAGAATAGCTATGCTACAAATACAAGCTAGTCCTGTTAATATTAATATCATTCAAGTGTACGCACCAACATCTGCATGCGAGAATGATATAATAGAAGAATTTTACACCGAGCTAGCTAATCTAATAAAACACACAAAGAACAATAATATCACAATTGTCATGAGAGATCTTAATGCTAAAGTAGGATCAGGAAGAGAAGCAAACATCGTCGGTGATTATAGACTAGGAATAAGGAATGATAGAGGCAGCAGATTAGTACAATTCTGCATTGAAAATAGAATGGCGATACCAAACACGTATTTTAAACAACCAAAAAAACGCTTATACACATGGAGAGCACCTGCTGACTTGCAAATCAATATTACCCGCAACCAAATTGATTATATCACAATCAACCAGAGGTATAGAAATATAGTGAAATCTGTGAAAACTTTTCCTGGTGCCGACGTATCCTCAGACCATAACTTACTGCTAGCACAGATTAGTGCTCGCCTGAAGAAAGTACCGAAACCCAAAAGGCCAGAAAAATTAGATATAGACCGATTGAAGGATACAGTAATACGACACGAAGTTAGTGAAAGGATAGAAAGAGAACTAGGAAACATGCTAACAGATGAAGCTCAGATTGATGTAAGATGGACTTAATTTAAAAATATCACTAACAAAATAACAAATGAAGAACTGAAGCAAAATGGACTAACCAAAAAGAAAAGATGGATGTCAGATGAATTGTTAGACCTCATAGAGATGAGAAGACACTATAAAAACAAAAACAAAAATAAATATAAAGAACTAAATATTGAACTGAGAAGAAAAATAAGAAATGCCAAAGCAAAATGGTTTACGCAAGAATGCGCAGAAATCGAAGAGTGCGTCGAGAAACACGATATGTTCCAATTAAAAGCAGCGGCAGGTTTTAGACGAAACACAGGCCAAAATAAACTAACGGATCAGCATGGCAACCTCATCTCAGAAATCGATCAAAAACTAAACAGATGGAAAGAAAATGTTGAAGATCTATTTGCCGACAATCAAAGACAAAATCATAAAATACAGATTGTCTCAACTGGCCCGCTTATAACTAGATCAAAGGTAGAAAGGGCAATAAACAACGCAAAAAACAGAAAGGCTGCAGGCCCAGACGAGATTCCTACTGAAATACTAAAATTACTGCCAGAAAATGGAATGAGATTTAAAACAGAATTATTTAACTCTATATATGATACAGGGATAATTCCATCAGACTGGCTAAAATCGACATTTGTCACAATACCGAAAAAGGCAAATGCAAAAGATTGTAGCGACCACCATACAATAAGTCTCATGAGTCACGTTTTAAAAATATTCCTGCGTGTAATACACCAAAGAATCTATCGTAAGGTAGAAAAACACGTAGGAGAAACCCAGTTTGGATTTCGTAAAGGTCTCGGTACTAGGGAAGCACTATTCAGCTTACAAGTGATGATACAACGGTGCAGAGATGTGAACTGTAATGCCTTCTTGTGTTTCATCGACTTTGAAAAAGCCTTTGACAAGGTACAACATAACAAAATGATAGAGGTACTTAAATCTACCGGCATCGATGACAAAGACCTTCGTCTAATTGCAAACCTCTACTGGCAGCAAACAGCTAATGTCAGAATAGGCGATAAATTTACACAACCTGTAGAAATACAAAGAGGAGTAAGACAAGGGTGCATTCTATGACCACTTATATTTAACATTTACTCAAAAGAAATGTTTAATGAAGCACTACAAGAACTTGACAAAGGTATTAGAATCAACGGTTTACCACTCAATAATTTAAGATATGCAGACGACACAGTGCTCATAACAGATAGTCTTCAAGGACTACAAACACTTATCAATCGGGTGTCTGAAACTTGTAAAAGATATGACCTAAAACTGAATATTAAAAAAACAAAATACATGATTATTAGCAAAGAGGCCGTGGCTAACCATAATATTCAAATTGGCGGCATACCTCTCGACTACACCAAAAAAATAAAATACCTGGGTTGCACTCTGAGCGATGATTGGGATCACTCGTTAGAGATTTGCTGCCATATAGAGCAAGCCAGAGATGCTTTCACTCGCATGAATAAAGTATTGACTGGACACGACTTAAACCTAACACTACGATTGAAAATGCTGAGGTGCTATGTATTTTCTGTTCTTATGTATGGAGTCGAGGCATGGACGTTAACAGAAGCAACTCTTAAGAATCAGCTGGGTGGATAGAGTCCGCAACGATACAGTGATGAATAGGATGAACAAAGAGGTAGAACTTGTCAAGACCATCAAGACCAGAAAACTCTCCTACTTTGCCCATGTAATGCGACACCCCGAAACATACAATACCCTACATCTTATCATTCAAGAGAAGATAAATGGAAAGCGTAGCGCAGGAAGGCGCAGAACATCGTGGCTGAAGAACCTGAGGCAATGGTTCGGCCAAACCACAGAATCACTGTTCCGATCAGCAGTGAATAAAATAATGATAGCCAACATGATAGCCAACGTTCGCTAAGCGGATAGGGCACGCAAAGAAGAAGTTTGAACTGGAATGGTTACTCATTTGCTCGAGTGTTTGTGGATATTTTTTTTCTGCAAATGTTAAAAATTGTTCAGTCTGAGAAAGAAAAGATAATATTCAATCTTTTAATGACAAACACTGGTTTAGTGCCAATTCATCCACCCAAAAGTTTGTTATCAAAAAATTAAAGTGTTTTTTATTTTGCAAGCGTTAGAAGTTTCTAAGTTAGAGGAAGGGATAATAAATCTAACTTATTAATAACTAACACTCCAGATCATAACTACAATTGAGTAAATTAAACTAAAGTGCCCACTTACGTGCTTCAGTGTTTGTTATAAAAGAATAAGTAGTTTTTTTTAGCAAATGTTAGAAGTCTTTTAGTCAGAGAAGGAGATGGTTATAATCAATCTTTTGATAATCAACATTTTGGCGGGTAGGTAAATTACTCTAAAATATAATTACTATTAACTATTACTCACCTGCCAAAAAAATTGTTAAAAAGAAATTCAAAGTTGCTTGTCGTTGCAAGCGTTAGAAGTCTAATTTTTTGATTACCAACAATTAGGTGTGTTGGGTACACTAGACTATAATTACTATCAAAAAGTTTAACCCCAAAAATGTTCTTTCTGCAAGTTTTTAGTCAGAGGAGCAAAAAAAAATCCACTTTTTTGATGACTAATACTTTGGTAAGTGTGTCACTTCAAACCATGATTATTAGTAAGTAGTTTAAATAGCAAAGTTTTTAATTTAATATTTGCAGCGGCGCCGGATATAACTTTTTTTGGTTAAGAGTGTTTAGATTACTAAAACTTACTACACAAAACTTGGCAAAGTAACACATCAAGTGCTTTTACTTTTAAAGATCTAGTTGTTTAAAAAAAATTAAGGTTTGAGAGATTTCTGGTTTAAATTTTTAAGTAGTTTTTAGTTTCAATTTGTTAAAACACTACAGAACTACGTTTATACTTCATAAACAAATTTTTTTTTTTTTTTTAAATAAGCATTTATACATTAAGATCAAAATCTACTATGTTTCCACCAGTTTCTTTTTCAAAATAAAAGAGAATAGGCCGAACAAAACTTGTAGCAAGTATTGTTATTGATCATTTTGTGTTTGCATACGGTTTGGTATTGTTAGTTTGTTTTCAATATCTTAGACACCAGCTATTATAAAGATGTTCCTTAGAAGTTTTTTAAGTGTAGGAATAAAGAAATAATTGTATAACTAAAATAATTATCTTTTTGAATTGTTATATGTCCAATACGGTTTTAGAGAGCCGGAAGCAGAACTAGTGCTTCAAAGTTAGAATGAGCCGGAGGAGATGCGGGAGTCGTTGTGCGGTAGGTAGGTTAGCATTAGAAGAACTTGTGTAGAACATAGCGTAAGTTGGCATATAAGTTTCAGTACAATATATCCGGGACGTAGCGGAAGTTGGCATGTAATAATTTTTGGAAGATAAATTGCAAAAAATAACGTTTGACTAAATCAAATTTTTTAAACTAATTTATTGTATACTACTGCTTTTATTTTCTATTGGCTATTGCATTCTTAAATAAGCGTGTGTTTGTAAGTGGTGCCGTAATAACTCTTTTGGTTTTAAAACTGCAGTAGCCAATTTTACGAGGTGTATAGATTGCATCTTAGGTCCTTCTTTCAGAAACTTTGTGCACGCATATGTGGACAATAATCCGCTTTTATAAAACTTCTTAAAGTGACTAGTGGCTCAGTTTTACTTTGTAAGTTGCGTAGGTAAAGTTGATCTGCCGACAAAAAAATTAATTAGTTGTCTGATGCTTTAATTGGTAGTAGTCTTTACATAAAAAACAAAACTAGTAGTAATTCAATAATTGATTTTGTGGAAGTGACGTTGGTAAACGTGTGCAAAAATAAAATTAGAACAAATAGTTTAAGTCTGTCAAGGGTAGTAATAGCGAGATGCGGCACCAATCTTGTTGTGTTTTTTTTTTGTGATAAAAAGTAGAACTTCTTTAATAGACTTAACGCGTCAGATTTGCTTCATCTTGTTATTGAAACTACCTGAAAGTGGGGCACATAAAATTTAAATATTTGTGCATAAACCATTCTATCAAAATAAATACATTTGTGCCGTAAAATAAGTATTGTATTGCGCCTTACGACGCCAGCATTATAGGCGTTACTTTAAATATGGCTCACGTTTGTCATCTTTGTCTATTAGTGTGCGAGGTATCTTATAGCAGACAAAAAAGTTAATTGAGATGCACGCTACGAAGCATGGACTATGAAATGCAAAAACAAACCTACTGCACTAATTAAGGGAATACCAATTATTAAAATAAAATCGTGAAAAAAAAGATTAGAGGAGATTAAAAACCAAATAACGAAGACTTTAAGAATTCATGCATCAGTTACTATTTACAATCATATCATTGGCACGTATGTACACAAAATTAATTTCACTAAAATTACTGACAGACAACAGCTCATTCACAAACTAAAAATGAGATTTGTAGAATCATACAACATAGACACGATTGTTTCCTTCTCTAATAACTCTATGTTTATTGTAATGTTAGACCTTCTGAATCTATATCAGCTCCCTCCCACTTCCCCCATAGAAGGCGTACAAGTCACCATAACTCAAACCCAAAATGTCTAGTTTAAATTTTCTCTACTTTAACATAAATAGTTTTTTCCAAAAATCTCCCATCATAAAAAAATTCCATTTCCATAACAATATTTTCTGTGGATTGTTTGTTGAAACCAAATCCCTAAATTCAATATCATTCTAAAACTGGTTTGTAATCCAAAATCCTGCCAACGTATTTAATCAAAACTATAGAGGTGGCTCTATATCTATGACTTATCCATCTCTTGGAGTCAGAAAAGAGAACCTTCTTAGCATTAACAATTCTCTAAATGATTGCATTCATTTTTCAATTCCTTTTCTACAAGAAAAAATCCACATGTTCCTTGTCTATATTCATCCAACATCCAAAATTGAAGATAACATATTTGTAAAAGCTTCCTTATATCCCCATTCCATTATTGTAGGTAATTTTAATTTAAACTTTAGAAAATCCAGACATTTTCAACAATTTCTATCAAATTCAGATATTTCTAAAATAAAATAAAAACACCACTCCGGATATTCTTCTCTGTTCATCTAGGCAAAGGCATTAGTTTAACCACACTAAACATAATTTTTGTGTATATCAAGTTGCTTATTATAAACCCCACACTATTTGTGTCTAGCTGTAACTCCTATAGACAAAACAATTGACAAAGACGATTATTACGACGTACTAAATAAAAACAAAAATTTGGCACCAAGACACGATTTACTGACTAGAAAAAATTTAAGACAGTTAAGTGACAATATTTACAACTTTATTATACAAATTTTTAATTTTTGTTTAATAAAACAATATTTTCCAAATAAATGGAAAGTAGGAACAATAGTTTGCATCTCAAAAAGTGACTCTAATCTGTACCACCCATCTAGTTACAGCCCAATTACTCTTCTTTCGATTCTTGGCAAACAATTTAAGTGTAAAAAACAAGCTTTTCAGATTTATTCACAATAAAATACCTATGACTCATTTTGGTTTTATGCATAGCAAATCAACTAGCCATCCTTTAACCATCCTCACATCCAATCTTCAGACATTCGAGCGTTTTGTTTATGGATATAAACAAAGCGTTCGACTCTGTCTGGCATAAAGGTCTTCTTTTTAAACTTTCCATTCTAAATGTTTCCAATTACCTCATAAACATAATTTATTTTTTTCTAAAAGATCGAACACTAAAGGTACGGATAGGTTCCACATATTAATAATAATAATATTCATCTTTATTTTGCAAAATTACAAAAAAGTTCATTACATTGATGTTCTTCCACTTAACCTTAATTTTAACAGTTAATTTGATATATAAAATAAAAATTAATAAATGGGTACTTCCTGGTTTCTTGTGACTTTTTTTTTCATTTTGCAGTTATTTTGCATTTTTAAAAATATTTTAATATCGAAACGTTTGTCAATGTGATATTTTTGAAACCTTTAGTCCCACAACAGGGTGTTTTGCAAGAATCCCTACCGTTGCCTCTTTTATATAATATCTTTTGTGCTGATATACATAACCTTAATCCAACCCACTTTAATTCGACTTTATATATCCTTCAATATGCCGGCTACACAACATTGATATTGCACGCCAAATCGTTGCAATTGTCTATAGCACAACTACAAACGTTGCTAGACAATACGCAATTGTGGTTCAATAAATGGCGGCTTTGTGCAAATTCTTTTAAAACTAAACTTTTAATACCTCACCATAAAATCCACAAAAACTCTCCTAAAATCCAAATGAACTAACAAACAATAAACCCATCTCAAATATGTAAATATCTAAGCGTTTACTTTGATATTAAACTCAATTTTAAGTTTTATACTAGTTTTATTAAATCTAAAACTAAATCCAGAGCAAACCACTTTTGTTCACTTACCTACAAAAATAGTGGAATCAGCATTAAATGTGCAGCACATATTTACAAAACTATCTGTCGCCTAATCCTGGATTACGCATCAATAATACTCACAAATTCTAACAAAACCACTCTTAACCACCTGTACGTAGGTGAAAGAACCTCTCTTAGATCTATTACTAAAATCCGACATCCTAACAACCCTCTCCACATTCCTTCAAATAACGTCTTATACGAAAAAACTAACATTACTCCACTCCCCGAGCAACTTCATAATCTTCTAAAGTAAAATTTGCAAATATTCTAAATAATTCTAGCATCTTAAAAAACTTAATAATCCCCAGAAACTCAACAATTACTGCAAAATTTAAAAACACCTGTCTTACTTTTATATGAAAAAATTTGGACATTCATTAATGACAATGACTGACTGACAAAATCATCCGACAGGTCATACTACATTATACCATATATACCATACTGTTATTCTTTTTGAATCACTTTTTTTGTATTTTTTTTTTGTATTAGTTAGTCATCATTTATAAAATTTATGCCTATGGCGGAAAGACTAAGGTCGATAGCCTGTTTACAAGAATTATTTTTTGTTACTGTAACACTATTTTCTGTTTCTCTCTATTTGTTTGTAATATTTCTTGTATAATAAAGATGTTATATATACAGGGTGTCCGGAAAATACGTGTACAACGTTTGACGACAGACTCCTGACGTCAAAATAGGTCGATCTAAGCCGACTTAGTTATATCCAAAATTGTCTCGTTTAGCCGGTAGAGGGCGTCAAAAAAAAACAAAAATATAACAAAGTTGAAAGTATCTATTGTAAGAAACTAAGTAAAACAAAAACATTACTTAAGCAAATGTGTAAAATGACCGCCATCTTGCTGAATACACTTATAAACACTCTTTAAAAAATGATATTGGACCCTATCTAATGTCTCGGGATTATTAAAATGGTTGCCTGCATTTAAAATCCGCTGCAATAAATCATCGCGTGTGTTTACCGGAGTCTTGTAAACTTCTGTTTTAATAGCGCCCCACAAAAAGAAGTCACACATATTTAACTCAGGAGAACGTGGTGGCCATTTTACTGGTGCATCATTGCCTCTTCCAATCCATCGGTTGGGATATTGATGATGTAAGTATTGCCGAACGGCAACGGAAAAATGGGGCGGGGCACCATCATGCATATACCACATTTTCCTCCGAAGTAAAAGGGGCAAATTCTCCAGAAGAATTGGTAATGTGTCTTGCAAAAAATTTAAATAAATATTTCCATCTAACCTGTCTGGAATAACAATGGGACCAATAAGGTAGTGATCAATAATACCTGCCCAAATATTAATTTTAAATTGATGCTGATGATGTGCAACTTTAATAGCATGTGGATTTTCATCGGAATAAATATGTTCGTTGTGCAGATTGGTTACCCCAGATCTTGTAAAGCATGCCTCGTCAGTAAACATAATTTTTCTACAAAAATTTAGAACAAGGATTCTTTTGTTTCTAATAAATTGACAAAATGTAAGCCGCATGGGGGGATCAGTCGGTAAAAGTTCCTGGACTTTTTGTATGTGGTAAGGATGTAACAACTGTTCTCTTAAAACCTCATTGACAATCGTTTTAGGAACATTTAACTCACGTTCTAAGAGACGGGTACTGGTACTTGGTTCTTCTTCAACTCTTTCCAGAATCATCTCTTCTGTTTCCACAGTTCGAGTTGTTCGCATACGACCCCTGCCTTCAAACTTTTTCTCAAAACTGCCCGTTTCCCGAAGATGACGCTCAATATTGGCAAATGTTTGGTGGTTTGGTATTCGACGGTTAGGAAACCTCTCCATGTAAACCCTAACACTCTGACGCCCATTTCCTTGACAAAACCCGTATACAAGGAGCATGTCAACATTCTGAGAGTTTGTATAATTTTCCATTTTTAATGGTAAAATGAACTTGTAATTCAAGAATGTTGATCGTATACTTGAGTAAATTTCATAGACTGGTGACAATTTGTCAATAATTGTCAAATTATTAAACGCCATAGCAACAAGGTCACTTAAAAAATTATTGTTACAGGTATTTTCTTTTTAATATTTACAAATTTTTGACGCCCTCTACCGGCTAAACGAGACAATTTTGGATATAACTAAGTCGGCTTAGATCGACCTATTTTGACGTCAGGACTCTGTCGTCAAACGTTGTACACGTATTTTCCGGACACCCTGTATATATATATATTTATACAGCCCTGTATATATATATATATATATACAGGGTGTCCGGAAAATACGTGTACAACGTTTGACGACAGACTCCTGACGTCAAAATAGGTCGATCTAAGCCGACTTAGTTATATCCAAAATTGTCTCGTTTAGCCGGTAGAGGGCGTCAAAAATAACAAAAGTATAACAAAAAATACGTGTACAACGTTTGACGACAGACTCCTGACGTCAAAATAGGTCGATCTAAGCCGACTTAGTTATATCCAAAATTGTCTCGTTTAGCCGGTAGAGGGCGTCAAAAAAAAACAAAAGTATAACAAAAAAAAAAAAAAAAAAACCCGTATACCAGGAGCATGTCAACTTTCTGAGAGTTTGTATAATTTTCCATTTTTAATGGTAAAATGAACTTGTAATTCAAGAATGTTGATCGTATACTTGAGTAAATTTCATAGACTGGTGACAATTTGTCAATAATTGTCAAATTATTAAACGCCATAGCAACAAGGTCACTTAAAAAATTATTGTTACAGGTAATTTTTTTTTAATATTTCCAAATTTTTGACGCCCTCTACCGGCTAAACGAGACAATTTTGGATATAACTAAGTCGACTTAGATCGACCTATTTTGACGTCAGGAGTCTGTCGTCAAACGTTGTACACGTATTTTCCGGACACCCTGTATATAGTATCTCATATAATTACAATAGTTAATATTATGCATTGAATACAAATAAAAAGTGAAGTAAAGATTTTTTTTTATAAATTTTTTTTTTTTTTAATTTATATTATATTTATTTTACAATTTTTAAAAAGTGTAAAGCAAATACAACATAAAATAAATAATAAAGTTATACAATATAAATACAGAAAATATAGAATATTTGTTATTTGATAAAAACATATATGTATTCATTAAATCAAGTATCACAAATTATAAAAGAAATCTAAATGTAAATTAGGTTCTAATCTAAATTCTATTAATATTAAATTTCAAAAAAATCAATTTGAATAAATGTTTTAATTATTACTAATAAAACGAAAATTGTTGTATATTTCAATAAATTTCAATCATCATATAACACGAACGTTCCAACAATTTTAATTACAACAATTTAACCTGTAAACGTTTTCGATGTTTCGTCCGAGATTGATTTATGTAACGTGGTAAATTTTAAAGCTTCGATTTCGGCAAATTTATTAAATTCATCACGACGGAGATAAACGGCGTGATTAATTTCAAGTCTAGTGTAGGGGTTTTTGTCGACATTTAATGTCAACATTGTTACGTCCCAGGAAGGAAACTTGCTTATAATATAACATCACGTTAATTAATATAGGAAATTACATTTTACTATTAGATGATATTAACAAATTTTTGGTATTAAAATTTTAATGAGAAGAAGATAATGATTTTCTTGCATGATTGCTACAATGTATACAATTTGTTTGAATTATATAAAAGCAATAGCAGTTTTATTTGTCGTATTTATATTTTTTGCTATAGACAACAACTAGTATCATGATTATTAATAAAATATATATTTTTTCCAATTTAGTTGCTGTTTTTTTTTTCATAGATTTTTTAATATTAAGTTTTAATTAAAAAATATTATATAGTATACATATTGAAATAAAATTGTAATAAACAACATGTGCTGAATGAGGATAAAAAAAATGTAATAATAGAATCCGGAAAAATATAATTAATTAAAAACTCCAGATACATAATAAACAAATTTATTGCATTGGCTGCAATTTAATCCGCAATTTCAAAATAATGAAACTACAGCAATATATTCTGTAACATCATTATATATTCATTTCCTCTTCTCACAAGGAAGACGATCCAATTCCCCGCCTCATCCTCATATAAGATAAGTAGATCTTTGATTTTATACTATATTTGTATCTGCACATTGGTGAGATTGCATAGTCGGATTAATATTTATTGAAAGTAATATGCTCGGATGTGCATTTTACTGACAATGACTTGTGCTGAATATTAAATTTCCGGGAATCAATAATAATAATCGAGTTAATAAAACTGATATTGGAGCTTGCAGGTTTCATATAGTTGATATTATACGTGGATGAATTTCATACAATGCCAATATTGTTCGTACAAATGGTACTACAACCTAATAATTACATTTATATTGAAAGATTTGTTTAGTATGAAATTGTTCGTGATATGAAAATTTAATGAATTTATTTATTATTGCTTTTGTATGATTCTATGTTTGAGTTAACAGTTTTAATTATAATTACAATGTTAATAACATTTATAATTTATTTTCCTGTTATGTGTTAATATATAAACAATTTTATTATAACTCATAGCGCTTACTAAATTTAATATTAGTTTTTATTGACATATATTTATTTAATTTTTTTGGGTCACTTTTAACAAATATAAACAACGCTTTTGACAATTAAGGCAATATTCTATGCACATTGCTAGAAGTAAGCAAAATATATATTGATAGCTAACAATATGAACTGTCATTTTAAGAAATCACGTTTGCACAATATGCATAGAATATAAACGGCCATCACATCAACAAGCGTGGCAAATTTAAAGTAAAAGTTTATATTGTTAGCAATCAAAATTTGTTAAAACAGTTTTTATTGTTAGCAAGCAATACATATTTTGCCTACTTTTAGCAATGTGCATAGAGAATAGGCCTGACTGTCAGGTTTGTAAAGCTAAATATTAAAATTTCTTGTAAGTATATATCATACTTTATTAAATACTTTAATTTTTCAAAATAGTTATACAAATCCTTTATAGATTATTAAAAAAAAATAATTTATTAGAAACCAATTTGCAAACTAAATGAATGTAAGCGCCATTAGAGCAAGGCGATTAAATAATTCCCATCTGCCCGACAAACTAATAACGGCAATTAGAGACCGCATTCTATCGATTACTGATCAATAAGATTCTTGACTTTACTTAATGCAACAAATGGTTATTGTTGGCTACATCAATTAGCCCCTTCAATTTATTCTTCATGACAAGATTGGTCTAGGATTGAATCCTATTAATTATACACCTGTTTCATTCGTCTGCATTTACCGAGAGAATCCAATTAATTATTTATAAAGTTTCACTATCTAATTTAATTGACGACATATACAAAAAAAGAAGATATATTGCACAGTCAACAGTGAATGATATAAAAAAGTGTATAAGCGTAGACTAAACACACTTTTGTGTCTGGCTGGCGCGCAATTATTCCACCGACTGGGCCAGGATTTTATTTTTGTAAAAGAAACTGATGTTATGTTTTAATTAGAGGACGTAGTAGCTGCACATATAAAATGTTGATGGTTTGTTCTAATAAAGAATAATATTTTTCTATTTAAATATTATAAAACGGGGTATAAACATTTTCATGAAGTTGTGTATTTATAAAACTGGACGTAAATACGGGTAATTATGCAAAAAAAATAATTTTTATTTACTCTAGCATAATTATCAACAGATTAAGCTACAATAATTAGGTAACAAGTTCTAATTTATTTATGAATTTTATTTAGAAAAAGCTTCTTTTATGAAGCATGGTCAATTCACTTCTGCAATGCAATGAAATCATTGTTTAGTTTTTTGCGGTTATATTGTCTCATATTTTATCGGCCGCAATAAGTTCAGCAATACTAGATAGGAAATCTCTGTGTAGTAATCAAAATCTGTGGCTTACCGTATGAGTAATCATGCTGTGCCGAGCATATAAATAAGTTTTTTAGATTTTTGGAAAAGTACTTTGTTCTAAATGACCACAAACCTTGAAAATGTTTTAGTTAAAATTTGCGATTTTTAAGCTTCTTCAAAGTTTGTAGTTCTAAATAATATCCAACTTTTGCTATACTTGTTCAATTTTGTTGAAAATGGTTTCTTTTAAAATATTTGTTCTGAATAACTTTTAATCTTTTTCTTTGATGTTTACATTTTTTAATTTTTTTGTTACGAATGACCAAAAATTTGTTTTCTGTTTAATTTTGTTAAAAATGATTTCTTCTTAAGTTTTTTCAAACTATTTTGTTCTGAATAACATAAATTTTTTTGGATTAATTTAAAATTCATCTTTCTAATAAGTTTCTTTGAAGTATTTTGTTTTAAATTATCACAAATTTTTACGATTGCTACTCAATTTGATCAAAAATGATGATTTAGATAAACATTTTCAATAATTTAATTTTATACGTCAAAATTGCGTCAAAATTGCAACCTTGCAATTGTAATCAGTAAATCAATTTACGTTATAAAATAAGCTTTTATCAAAATTTGAAAAGTTTTTACTAACATCAAAAAAAAAATGCTGGTATAAGCAATAAAATCAAACATTTCTTCAATCTCCGATAACAAACCTTTTGATCCACAAACTTTGGTTTAGCAAAACATGTTTTAGGTTTGGTCGTTAGCCGCAGAACCAATTTTGTTGTTAAAAATATTGTTGTCAAACGCTAATCATAATCAGAAGTCAATTTTACGTTAAAAATGCAAAAAAAATCTTTAGAACAATAACTAAAAAACTATAAACTAAATCACTACTCCCGGATCTACATTTTATAAAACTACACTTTTAGAAACTAAATTTTTAATAATAGTTGGTATATAGTTGTTCTGAGCGCTGTTAAACGCGAATTTGTAAGAGTTTATGTTGAAAAATAGTTTTAGGGCCGCTTGCACCACCTCGCTTAACTGCCTAAGTGCCACTTTATTTCCAAGTGGAGCTTATATTCGTTGCACCAGCTACTAAGTAGAACATAAAAACCCCTAAATAAAACTTATCGTATGCCAAACCTTGAGTTCGGTTTACGCATATAAGGTGCAGAATAACCTAAAATTTGCTTTACAAAATTGCATTGTCTTTGTAATTTTTATAAAAAATCTTAAAATTCTGTGTATTACACACTACTTCAAGTTAGAAATGGATAGATTTTTAGATGCTCCTATTGACTAGATTTTATTCAACATACAAGTGTGGGGGCTTTGCAGAAGTGCACATATCTACAGCATCTCGCATTATAGACAAATGCAATACTTGAATAAAATTATTTTATGTCCTTTTTGTGCATTAGCAGTATGTAAAAGGTTAGGTAAGGTTAGATTAGGTAAGGTTAGGTTAGGTTAGGTTAGCAATAAGGACTCAGTTAATAATAATAAAAAACTTTTAAAAATGCAGAGGTTTCGGAGATTTATCAGTGCAATTATGTAAAACTTACTTATATTGAAAAGTAATATTTAATATCAAATTGACGTAAGACCCCATTTAATTAATAATTCTATTAAGAATAAACATGAGTAATAAATACTTCAAATAAAATGAACCGATCGTGTTTACGTATGTCGGGCAAATGAATCACCTATATGAGTAATTAAAAGTTTTTATTACCGTTAACTAGATCTTTTTTGCTACCTAACCTTCTATATACTGCAAATGCAATAATATTAGTTGTTTAGACGCTGTCTGCCTTCTCTGCTATAAAAAAATAATCACAGAATAAAGCAAACTTTGCTGTGTTGCTATATATATATATATGTATCTTACGTGAGTGGACCTTAAAATACAGTGGTGCAACAAAATATATTTTTAAGCTTTACTTAGACATAAGTGGTACTTGACTAAGGTCTAGTTTTAAGCGAGCTGGTGCAAGAGGTCCTTAGACTACTAAAATCCATTTGTTACTAGTTTACATCAAAATACGTCAACTTTAACAGTTGAAAAATATTCAAAATAGTCCAAAATATTGTTTTTTTGGTATAAAGTATAGGGTGTTTTAAAGTCGGAATTTGTCATTTTTGATATTTTATGAATGAAATTTTAGACTATTGAACTGATTTTGGTAAAATTTTAATTTTATTGAAAATATTTTTAATGACTGCGTTTAGCTGTTTTTAACGTTTTAATATTAAAATATTTCACAACACAATATTGTTTTAATTTTGAAGGTTAGAATTTGCGTTTTTGACATGTTATAAACAAAATTTTACATTTTTAGCCGTTTAGGCCAAATTTTTATAAATAGATTGTTAGAATTTTTAACAGTTTACAGTAAATTTTAGAATTTTTTGACAATATTTTTTACTTATAACCGAGTTTTGCCATTTTTGACATTTGATAGATGAAATTATGCATTTTTTGACAATTTATTACTAAAAACTACACTCCAGAACATGAGTACGGATAGATGGTTTGTACTAGGGTTAAGTTTTTCTTTTCTGCAAGCGTTACAAGTCAAAAGAGCTGATGGTAATATTCAATTTTTTGATGACAAACACTTAGGCCCGTTTGCACCATTATTCCTTAAAAGTGTTCCATAACTAAAGGGCACTTAAAATAAATTGTTCCTTAGTTTTGATTTACATTGCACCACACAAAATAAAGTGATCTTTAGGTTAAGTTAAAAATAGATGTGACAACACTGTACAAATTTAGTGAAGTTTATTTCCGTTACGTTTTTTTATCAAATTTCTGACATTAGTGCAATATTAATTTAATTAATTTAAAGATATGTATATTTGTAGATGTTGTAAATAAATATAGAAAAGAGTATATAATGTTTGTGTTTCTACTTTATTATTACAGTTTCAAAAAAATGAATTCTCATGCAAAAAGAATTTGTTCTGCTAATTTTACTTCTACATATCTATTTTTTATTTGAGAACTATTAATTATTGTCGCATCATGAACGGAACCTCGCAACCAAATTCAGGATTTTCATTTTACTAACTGAAAGTACCTGTACATTTAAAGAAAAATAATTCTTTCTATTTCAAAAAATGTCTGTTTTGTTTTTACCTATAAACAAATTCGTACGTTACAGGAGTTGTTTAATAAATCATCAAAAATTACCAGGTGATTGAATTTGGATGTGGGTTCCATCTATAGCACCAAACACCCTTGGAAAGGCAGCAATATTGAAAAACTTCTGGCATAATTGTCTTTTTTCTAAATTTGTTTCAGGAAATTTTACGTATGTCGGACACAGTCTTGCTAGTGCCACCAAAACTTTTAACAATTCTACAAGCCGTAGATACTTGTCGAGGAATCTCAACTTCTATTATTTCTAATACTTCGACATCATCTTCAAAAACTGAAAGTATTTCATAATCATTGTCCATTTTTATTATTATTGTGTAGCACTTTTACACACATTATTCAAATTATTAGGTTAAGGTGATGTTTAAGTCGCAAAATTTTAGGACTTAAATTTAACCGTCACTTAAGCCTTTAATTATTCCTTAAAAACTTGGTGCAATGTAATAAGGAACACTCATGACTATTAAGGGTTCCTTATGATTTAAGGAACAATGGTGCAAACGGGCCTTAGACTTAATGTATAAATAATACAAAAATCCGGCCTAAAATTGATCAAAATCATAAAAATAAGAGCAAAAATACAAAAATCTGGCTTAGTAAGTAAAACAATAATAATAATTTGTTGCATCAAATCCGGCCTTAAATAGTATAAAACTTTACCAAAATTTGAAGTTAAGATATTTTAATAAAATTTATATATACTTTATTGTGCTGATTTAGTTATTTTAAAAATTAAAATAACTAAATCAGCACAATAAATAAATAAATAGATATATAAATTTTATTAAAATATCCTAAACTCAAATATTTTAAACTGTGAAATAATTAGAAACAAATATTATTTTAATAAAATTGATTAAAAATTTAAAAATCCGGTTTTGAAATCAAATTAAAACACAATTTTTTGGTTAACAATACATAAATCCGGACAAAAATGATTAGAAATCACAAAAATCTGATTTAGTAAGTAAAAATACACAAAAAATTTACCTAAAAAATGGTTTGACCTTAAAATCCGGCAACAAAATAACAAATAAAAAAACAAAAATTTAGCCATATTTGATAAAAAAATGATAAAAACACAAATTTATAGTAAAAAACACAAAAATTCGGCTAAAAATTGGCCAAAAATGCAAAAATTTGGCCAAATATGTACAAATAACCTTCACTGTATTGAAATTTAGACTTTAATAAAATAAAATTGACTAAAAATACAGTAATCCTATAATGTACAAAATTAGCTTTATTGTTGTTGTGTTGTAAATTCGGTCTGTTAAAATAAAATGTTGGTAAGATTAGCTAAAAATACACAAAGATTCAAAAAAATTGTCATAAATTAATCAAAAAAGCAAAAGTCCGGCCTTATAAGTAAATAATACGTTTTGTTGTATCAAAATCGGTCTATACAAAACTCCAACAAGATTGATTTCAAAACAAAAATTTGATTTTAAATTCACCAAAAACACAATTATCTGAGTTGGAAACTAAAATTTGACTAAAAATAACTGTTGCTGTATTAAAATAATATGATATTTTGACCAAATTAATAAAAAATACAAAAATTCGGTCGTAAAATTTATTATTATTTTTTTAATCACAATAGGGTAATTGTACGGAAATTTGATAACAATATCTTCGATTTTGCTCAAATTTTGTACACATGTTTGGGGTACTAAAATATGTCGATTTCTTAAATTTTAGATCTCTAAGTGCACTACAGTGTAAATGGCAGTTATTTTAATTTTTTAGGAATTTTTTTTTTGTTTTTGTGCTGTAAATAAGCAAAAAATAGTCAAAAATTTTATTAAATAGGGTGTATCTTATAGAAAATTTTCCGTAGAACACAATCCTGCTTTTAGTTTTCTAAAATTTTCTAAAGAAAAAAAGCAAAATAACTATTTTATTAAAAATTTGATATTTTCAACTTCGCTACACCTGGTGACTTAAAATTTGAATATGATACTCCTGAAACATAGTATTTTTAATTGCAAAATTGGATTACTTTTAAGAGATTTTTCATAATTATACTAACTTTTCGGCTTTTTTCAGGAGAGTTTTAAAGAAAAGAAAATTCTTTTGATTACACTAATTCAATTTTTTTTTAATTTTTTTTTGAAAAATTATGAAATACAAAAAAGAATATATATATCATACATACGTACATTATATACATATGTATGTATATATAACAGGGTGTTAGACAAAAAACGTAAGGCTGAATAACTTTGTTATTTTTCAACCGATTTATATAATTTAAAAACCATTTCAAATGGTTTTTTGAGTACTATAAAGGCAGACACACTCATGTTTGTTTTTATTTTTAGTATAGTTGCTATGACAACTAACTTAATTTTTTTAAATGGTAACATACGTTTTTTATTTAATTTTTTGAATCTTTATGATATTTTTAATTCAATTATGTTAAAAAATAATATACTTTTATAACAAAAAAATTTGATAAATTTAAAAAATATAGTATTTGATTTTTTTAAATTTAAAATGGTTTAAAATAACTAATTAATATGCAAAATTACGTTTTAAAAATATATTTATTTTTTTTTTAAATTTTAATTACGTCAATTTTTATATTACTTTTATGCATAATAACATAAAAACACCGAAAAATATATATTCATTTTCAATGCCAACTCTTCAATTACGATCAAATTTTAAATAAAAAATAGAATTTGGTTATTTAAATTGATCAGAAAATATTGTTATAAAAGTATATTATTATTTTACATGGTTGTATTAAAAATACTATAAAAATTTCAAAATAAAAATAAAAAATGTATGTTGCCATTAAAAAAATAAAGTTGGTTGCCATAGCAACTATACTAAAAATAAAAACATGCGTGTATGTACCTGCCTTTATAATAAAACCAATTAAAAAGGTTTTTTAAATCATATAAATCGGTTAAAAAATAACTGTAATTTTACTGTATTTTGAAAACTAACATAGCATTAATTAATCAATTCCAACGTATCGGGCATTTGAAATATTTCCAAAAGGCCTGTAAAACTTTATATGTCATTTTTATACTTGGGTTTTTTTCTAATTTTATTCTCCGGTCTTTATACAAACCATATACGCACAAAATTGTGTTTGTACTTGCCGCTCTTGACAATATTAATAATAACAATAATAATTCTTTTTTAACGGCATATAAAAAAAAACGTTTACATCTACATCATTCTGCACATAAATAATGATGAATCAATGTTTAATACTTAAAACTAGATAAAGAATATAAAAAATACAAAATAAACACAGAAAATAGATATAAAGACAAAATATAAAACTATTCATTAACAAATTTTAATCAATTTTTAAATGTACATTTAGAAACGCAAAACAAATTAATGTTATTAGAAAAGCTATTTGCAATTCTACACATTTTGTCAATTGGATTATTGAATCCATAGTTGGTAGAATGTATAGATTCTCTACTGTTTTGTTTGGAGATTATTGTTGGATACCTAAAACAAAAGAGATACAAGTAGCTCTTGGCAATCAATCTCAGATATCATAAGTCTACGTAAAAATGATAAGTCGGTTTCAGCAATGGAAGATTATATTGCAATGCAATGTGGTTGAAATCGTAATTTTTAGAAAAAATGCCCAATTTGTACGACAATAAACAAAAAAAATTGTTTTGAATGCGTTCTATAATGCGTATATGAATGCTGTAGAATAGGCACCAACCAATTATTGTTATAAAGTTATTAAATTTTACACATTGAGTACGATTTTTAAATAGCTTGACAACTATGCAATAACAAAATCATAAAAACTCAAACCCGAAAACTTTGCAATCAAAATTCTACGGTTAACGCAATTAAAAGCTTTTGAAAAATCTGGTAAATATAATCAACTGGAACTTTTAATTTAAAGGCATTTAAAAGATTATTTTTGTAACAAAAAAATGTTTATACCTTTACAAAACCCATGTTGCTGTTTCACTATAATGCTGTTGCACATCCATTGTGTTTGGCTAGTAACAATTTGATCAAACAACTTAGGAATAGCAGACTGGATGCATATACCTCTGTAATTAGTAATATCTTTTTTAGCTCCAGATTTATGCAAAGGCATAATGTAGCTTTGTTTCCAATCTAAAAAAAAAATAGCTTTATTAAGAGATTCCTCAAACAATAATCGCAATGGCGTAGAAATGGAATAAGTACATTGTTTTAACAGCATAAAAGTCGTTCCGGTCCAGTGCTAAAGTTACATTTAAAATTTTCAATTCCTTTAATTACATTCACCAGACTAATTAAAAATGCTGTATACGTATTTTTTTAAACTTAAACAATAGAGTTAGATAAATTTGTTTATCGTAATCAGAAGAAAAGAATTTAGCAAATCTATTAACATAGTCATCTCCATTACTGCAAGTTTGATGCTTATAACATATTGTAGATAGAAAATCATTAGATTTTCTAGTGTTATTGACAAATTTTCAAAAATGTTTTGGGTTAGTTTGCTTATTTGCTTATTTATTTATTTTAATAATTGTAGTTTAAACATTAGCACTTATCTTGTTTGGTTTATACATTAACTAAATAGTTTATAATTTAAGCAATCACTGCGTTGTTTTACAAAAAAACTTTTTTCTAAAATAATCAGTTTTTTCGAAAACCGAAAAATTATAAGAAAATTCAAATAACCTGTGTCGATTGGAAATTTTTCGCTCTATAACTTTTAATAGAAATAATTTTTAGTCAAAATGCATAGTTTTTGCTAAAAATGCAAAAAACCATTAAAAAACGCAAAAATTGATAAGTATATATCAATTACTCCAAAACCACCCTTTTTCATGCGTGCGCTAGGTGAAAATAGTCTTTAGACAGTCCAAATACACTTAAATATACAGGCCGCTAAGCTGTGGGTAAAATGTCTCTAAAAAATTTCTAATTTGAATGTAATTTTTAAAAGTTGAGATAGTTAGATTTCAATCTATGGTACGTAAGGTTTGGCTGTTTGTTAGTTACTGGTGTAATTTATGTGATTAAAAAAAAAATCATTCTAAAGACTTGCAAACAAAGCGTTGGATTTACTGTTACAAATGCTTACCAACTAAATTGTTTTTTTTTTTAATACTAAGAAGTTTGTGTTTTGTGAATACATGACTTATCTATCTTACTAAAATTAATTTTACTGTAGAGAAGTTAGTAATTCACTAGGTGTGTAAATGTTGAATAAATTAGGTAAAAAATTTATATTATATACTGTATATTTGTGATCAGACAAATAGAATTTTTTTATGAAGATTAAGTGCGCTTTGGATAGAAACTAAAGTTTGCTATTTAGAAGCAAGTGCAATTAATTGGAGTTTTAATAAGCTTTGCTTTGATTTTAAAATAAAATATGCTTGGCAACTTTTGTAACTTGCAGTTTGCGGCTTTATGCACGCAGTGCATGTTGTTACATGCTCTGATTTGTTTTTCTTGTTGCGTGTGAATTTGAGTTCAGCTCCAACGCATTTTACACAAACTTAAAGTAAATTGCTCTGTAGGGTCACACAATTATTTTGTTTTGCGGAATGTAAAGCATTAGGAAAAGTTTTTCATCTTTTCTTATGTGCTGAATTAATAAATAACTTTTACCCAAGAACAGCCCCGACTACATTGCTTAGCCAAAATGTAGTTAAATACGTTCTTTATAAAGTATTTGAATAACTTTTTGAGTCAGCTTGATATGTGTAGTGGTAAATAAAATAGTCTATATAATATTTTTTGCTCTACGGAAATCCAAACAAGATAACAAATGCATTCAGATTCTACCAACTACACTTATAGCGCGGTTGATGGTTATATGCTTGTCTTTAAACGTAGCCAAAAGCCTTTAAAAACGGTTTTATTTTGTAAATGCTAATGAGGTTGAAGAGCTTGTTAGAGAGCTTAAAGAGATAAGATAAAACTAGATTGTTTGTCTAAGCCTTAAAAGTCGGTCAGGTTAACAAATTTCTTAGCTTTGCTAACTTAAAACTAAGCTGGTGCTGATTATACTTGACGTAAGGCGGTTAATGGTTTGTTATGAGTTATGTATTACAAGAAAACTCACCCAGTTTCGTCTTTGCTTTTTTGCAATTCACCAAAGTATTATAGACGTCAAAGTGAACCGTATTAATAGTGTCCAGTTAAACTTTTATTACTTTTTTGTCCTTGTAGATTGCAGACTCAAATGTCTTTAAGGCAGGTCTTTCAATTAATGCTTGAATTAAAATTTTTGATGACTTGTTGAATTAATTTGGGTTTGCAACAGTGTTAAAAAAAAGTACGCGTTTTGGACGCCTTTTTAGTGAAAAGGTTGACACGTAAGTGGTTGTTTGAGCAGTTTTGTTTTGAGGCTATTAGCAAAAATTTTTAGAACCGCTGTGGAAAAAGCTTTGATTTGTGTGCTGTGTTTTTTAATTTTTTGGTAAAGTTACTTTTTATCCTATTCAAGTACTCTTCTTAGTCTCGACAAATTTGCTTGAATTTGTTTTGGTGCAGATTAATTTTTTCTAACTCGCTATGTACTAGAGCAACAATAAGTTTTCCAAAGTGTTGATTTTAGCTGCCTGGATCTTAAAAAACTCAATTTTTTTTGTGCTTGTGCAAGTAGTATGCGGCTGATTGCTTTTATGTATGTTGCAATAAATTTGAGTTAATTTATCAGTTTTTTATTTGTAATTATGTTGGTTGCAATAAAAATTGCAATTATCCTATTGGGGTTGTTTCAGTTGGCTGTTAAGTTGATCTTTCTAAATGTAGTCGTTATTTCAACCGTATATTGATTGGTTGTTGGATGCTTTAGCTTCCAATTTTGTATTAATAATCTATTTGTTAATGTTACGACAGTGGTTGTTAAACAGCAATTAAAAGACAACTTTGAAAAGTTATAGAAAGCCCAACGCATACGATTTTCAGTGTTTTTTGTGTAGATTTAAAAACAAAACTAATTTAAAAACTAAATTCATAATCCAAGACTATTAAACCCGCAACTGCCAATACGTCTAAAACCTTATAATCTAACAAAATTGGCTTGGCAAATGTTTGTATAGATTACTTAATTGGCAGCCGCCGGGCGTTTATTAACATTTGCAGGATAAAACTTTTTCTTTTTTTAGATCGATTCCGCGCAGTGATTATTTTTTTGTTACAAACTTGCATCAATAACATACACACCAACATAGAAGTTTCTCTGGTTAAAATATAGAAGTGGTTTAGCAACATTAGTGTTGACCATTTATGCATTTAGTTCTAAAATTAAAACTGGATTTATTTTTTCCTTAAAAATCTTTTTGTTGGTAGATTCATGGTCTCTTTGGATCTGTTCAAAATTATTTGATTTGACAGCCGCTGTTTTTATTATTATTGTATTGCTTAGGTATGTTTGCTTTTTAGGTATTTTTAGTCAAATTGCACAAACAAGTTGGCCGGTTAACAAGTCCATTTCGTAAAATTAATTGTATTTTTTAGTAAATTAATTGTATTGCACCCTGTGTGGAAGTGGCGCTGTTGACTGTAATATTTTGACCGTTGCCATTTTTAAAGACATATAGACCAATAATTCCACCGGCTCATAAAGCGCACTAAACAGTATTTTTTTCTGGATGTAATAGTGTTTCGACAATAGCTTGTAGATTATTATTGCTCTAAATGCAACAATTTTGTTTGTTGACATAGCCATTTAACCAAAAGTCTGCTTTATTACTGAACAAAATTTTCAAATAAAACTGTGGATTAAAAGCAATGTTTTCCTCGGCTCATTTACTAAATGTACGGAGCGAACGATGATCGTGTGGTTTCAACTCCTGTAGTTCAATCTTGTAAGCTTGTAAACCTAGATAATTTTGCAATTTTTTTCATAAAGTGGATAAACACACGTGTATTTGTCAAGCACAATGACGAATTAACACATTTGGATCATCATTAACACTACGCTGCACACTATCAATTGCTTCTTGTGTGCGCACTTTACAAAGTCGTACTGGATGCTTATTATTGTTTAGATTAAACGTATTGCAAAAACAATGCACAGTTTCTAGAATTAATCGCTCTGATAGACGATTAGGTTTTTCAAAATAAATTTGAACAATTTGCAAACGTTGCTCAGTTGTGAGTTTATTTATAATAAACTGCCAAAGCAAACTAACCTAAAAACAACCAAGAACTGTCAAGTCAGTAGTGACATATAAGAGTGATGCCAATTTAAAAGTCAACGCCTCTAAAAAAACATCTTTTATTTTAGTAATATTACATTTTACATTTCAATAGATTTAAAATTTTACAAATATTTTTTTTAAACTTTAATTTTTGTAATGATTAAGTTTATTTATAAACTGTAATTTGTTATAATATAATAATATAATATAAATTTATTTCAAACAGTTTATTATGAAAGGTAACTTAGTATATTAACGAGTATATTAAATTTTATACTTTAATTTCCGTACTTTTATTAAGCGTTAATACCAGGACTTTGTCTGTAGCTGTAGCTTGCATACCGCCCTGTAGAACATTCAGATACTTCTTTTAAATTTTTACTAATCAGCTTAGTGATGTCTTAACATAATATAAAACTATTTTACTTTTATTTTATTTAATTTCTAATTTACAAGACCAACCATCAAATGTAATACAAACCAGAATTGTTCTATTAAAGTGTTATCAATATAAAGTCAAATCGCTTTCGGCATTGGTTTACTATGATTGAATTAGCCTGTCAATCAGCGTATATGTAACATTGGGTCAATGACGCATGCGAATCCTTTAGCTGTGTTACTATGGCAGCGGCAGTATACAACAAGAGTATGGACCCGTAGTAGCTTTATGGAACCGTAGTACTCCACATCCATTCAATGCGCAGAGCACATCCATTGCAAAAGCATCGATTAAAGCAAGGTCCTTGCACCTATATCACCATACAATCATCTCTTATAAATAATATAAAAAATGTATATTTGTTGCAGCCATATGCGCTGCATCTGCGTATACACAATTCTTACTCGATTATCATATTCGCCGGGGAGAACAACGAAGCTGCAAAAAGAAAACGTACAGACGCGGAAATATGTAGCCTGTTTTCTTTTACATATGAAAATAGAATTGTTTTACATATAAATAACGTTAATACTTCACATCTGAAAGCCGTGCGCTCTAGTTTCAAATTCACCTCAAATAATATCACGTTGTTGCCTTGAACAATATTTTTCTTGTGTCAAAACATTTTTACATTTTAATGTGTGAATAAATGAAGGCCGAAAAAATATTATACATTTGGGAACGCTTTTTCTACTACATTTATCATTATTAGATATATTACTAAAAGTATATAACATACGAAACAACAAACAAAATAAAATCATTGATTTAAACAAAAATGTTGAAAAATTGCAAATGTTTAATCTATTTCTAAAAAAAGAGACAAGTCTGATTCTTCAAATTATAGAACAATTTTTTTAAAATATATTAATAATCACATTGTCAAGATTTTAGAACAAGTAACTTTATCTTTTACTCAAACTGGATTTTGATCAAAACGTTCAACAACAGATCATCTGACTTATATTAATCACAAATTTTACTTTAGACAAATAAGGAGAAAACCTTGCAGTAGCTCTAGACATTTTCAAAGTTTGTAAAATAATAATTTAAAATATTTTTTTATAACTAATGTACGCTAATAGAAATAAATTAACTACCTTAGTTGTAATGATATCTTTTTATAACACTAACTCTGCCAATAATACTACGCCACTGTGTTGTGTTGTTGTTTTATTTTATCACTAGTGCTGTTTTGTGTGTAATAAGTGTCTATAATTTTAAAGTTCTTGTTTACTCTGTTGGTAATTATATAAGCAATTAATTACTTTATATGTATTAGTACAATTTTTCTTATTGTTTATTTATAAATATTAACCTTAAATTATAGACATCCACGCACTAGTACTTCCGCGCCGTCCGTGGCTTAATTTTTAACTACTTTCATCAGTGGCGTAACCTACGTTTTTTTAATTTAATAATTTTTATTTTTAACTTGTAATTTTAATTATTTTAACTTCATATTCCATATCCTATTGTTTCTTTTGTTACCTTACCGTGGTCTACCTGTGTTTGTTTTGAGTAAGTCACCAGGTGATCGACCGCACCGCTGTGAAGTGTATCCCTGTATTACCTATTTTCCTTAATATTTTTATCACTTGTTATTGTTTTATTGTATTACTGCATTGATATTATGCCTACTAGCAAATGCAAAAGCGTTGCACAATCTGGCTTAACTAATTGTGGTATTGTCTTTCACAATAGTTGTGTTTTAAAATATAAAAAATGCATTTGTGGCACTTTATTTGATATGGACAATTTAGAATTACCTAGGCTTTACAAAGAAAACATCGTATTACACCAAATATTGTTAAAGGAAGTGCGATCTAACAATAAATTATTAATTGAAAAAATTATATATCTTGAAGGGAAAATTGCCAAAAAAGACAAGGTTATTTTAGAATATGCAACTCGTGATGAGCAACAAACCGCTCTAAATATTGCGTTGCCCACTAATGTAATGACTCAGTTGCTTAAACCGGCTGCTTTTCCATCTTTAGCAAGTTCAGTTGTTAAAACTAAAACTAAACCCAACCAGTTAGTTCAACCAAAAGCAAAAGTTATTTTTAGCAGTGGTCCTAATAATGACAAGCTGCAGGCATATGTACCTACTGCATACATTTACGTATCTAAATTAAAACGTGGGACAAAAAAATGTGATATAGTTAATCACATAAAAGCGCAGTTTCCGGCAATATCGGTTGATGTTGTTGATTTAACTGTCAAATCTGGAAGTTACAGCGGCTTTAAAGTTGCTATTTCGGCTGGTCATGCGCAGTCTATTTTATGTAAAGATATCTGGCCTGCTAGTATGCATTCAGAAGGTTTACAAATTATGATTGTGCGCAAAACGTTCTTGCTTTTTCTGCTGAAGATTTTTGGAGCCTGGATCCAGCCAACAACCTAGACCTTACTGTAAAATTACCAACGGCCTCAAAATCTACTATCAAAACGTCGAGGGCATAAAAACTAAACTTAAGTAACTAATGCTGGCCGGTTTCTAGTTACGACTTGATAGTGTTTACCGAAGCTTGGCTCACCCAAGATATTGACGATTTTGAGCTTAAACTACGTGATTACAATTTATTTAGGAGCGATCGTTCCGCATTAATTAGTGCTAAACTGGATGGTGGGGGTGTATTAATTGCAATTAGATCTCATCTAAAAGGTATATTATCGCACTCCACGTATTCAACCGTGGAACATGTGTTTGTTTTTGTTAACTTTAAGTCTGTGTCATAATTAATTAGTGCGGTAAATTTATCACCAAATTTAGCTATTGAAAAATACGCCGATCATTGCTACTCTGTTGTATCATTAGCTGATATATATCTCAGTAATAAACTTATTCTACTGGGTGGTTATAATCTACCTGCAGCGTTGTGGATAAATGATAAGTTAGGAATTGGAGTAGTTTGCCATGAAACTTACCCTGCATATTTAGTAGCCAATTCTTTTGGGTTTTTAAACTGCATTGAATGCATAACAATACCCAATAATAGAGATGTGTTTTAGACTTGTGTTTTACAAATGATCGTGATGTAAAAGTGGCAATGGCTGTTGATGTTCTGTTAAACACAAGCCAACATCACTATGCGTATGTGATAGATGTTAAATGTGATACCAACTGTGGTATTTAAAAGTGTAACTATGTTTTTAATGATTTTAAATTTGCAGACTTTAGCGCTATCAATGGTTTTTTATTGAGTGTTGATTGGTCTTTACTGTTTTATAACTGTGATATTAATGTATGTGTTGATTTATTTTATTCTGTTTTGTATTATGCAATTCATTGTTACGTACCTAAAAAACTGTGGCGTGAAAACAACTTTCCTATTTGGTTTAGCAAGGAACTGATGTCACTTAATAAATTGAAAAAAATTGTTCATAAACGTTTTAAATCTTCAGAACTTCTATCTGATTATAATGAGTTTGAATCTATTTGCACTTCATGTAAAAATCTTAGCGCTTGCCTTTACAAGCAGTATATTGCACGTACCGAGAATAATATTCAAACAAATCCAAAGCATTTCTGGAAATTTGTCAACGAAACCAAAAAATCTAATGGTTTTTCGTCTACAATGTACTATGGAGATCTAATCTGCACTAATGGGGATGATTATGTCAACAAATTTGCAATTTTTTTTCATCTGTTTACGATTTTGAAGTTCATACAACTCGAACGTTTGAGTTTTAAAACAACGTAATACATTCAAATTTTTCAATTAGTTTGTTTGATATTTTTAATGGTATTGAATACCTTCAAAGTAATTAGCACTGGCCCAGACGGCATCCTTTCTATGATGTTGAAAGAATGCATTTATTCCATTTCTACGCCGTTACATCTACTTTTTAATGCTTCCTTAAGCAAAACTAAATTTCCTGATATGTGAAAACAAAGCTACATTATGCTTTTATTTAAATCTGGAGCTAAGGAAGACATAACTAACTATAGAGGTATATGCATTCAATCTGCCATTCCTAAATTATTTGATCAACTTGTAACTGAACAAATACAATGGATGTGCAAAAGTATTATAATTGATGGAACATGGTTTATGTGAGAGTCGTTCCACACTTACTAACTTATTGTGCTACAAAAATTATATTTTGAAAGCGTTTGAATCAAAAGTACAAATTGATTCTATTTACATCGATTTTTCAAAGGCTTTTGATTGTGTGAGCCACAGTATTTTGTTAGCTAAGCTTCATGCTTTAGGTTTTCATCATGCTGTGATTTCATGGATATTTAGTTTTTTGGAAAATCGTACTCAATGTGTAAAAATTAATAATTTTTTTTCACAGCCAATTTTTGTATCTTTAGGTGTTCCCCAGGGATCACACTGCGGTCCAGTTCTGATCCTGCTTTTTATCAATGATATTTCTCAGTGTATTCATTCATTGTCTTTTTTTTTAATTTGCTGATGATCTAAAGCTTTACAGTAAAATATCATCTGTTAATGATTGTCATCTGTTATAACGAGATTTAGATTCCGTAAATGCTTGGTGTCATAATAATTATCTTTTTCTTAACGTTAACAAATGTTTTTCAATTAGTTTTAATAGAACACTGAATAAAATACATTGCGGTTATGATATTAATCATAAACCGTTAAATCAAGTTTCTTAAATAAAAGACTTAGGCGTAATCTTTGATCACATACTCACATTTGTTGAGCATATTAACTATACGTGTAATCGGGCTATGGAAATGCTGCGTTTTGTTTACAGAATGTCAGCTGATTTATCCCCAAGTACGCTCAAATTACTTTATTGTTCTTTGGTGCGCTCTCATTTAGAATATGCTCCGTCAGTCTGGTGCCCATCTTACAAAATTCATATTCAAAAGTATTGAACAAATTCAAAATAAGTTTGCTAGATTATTATCTTATAAATCGGGGATTTTAGCGGTTAATTTTGATTGCAATAACATTACATCATTGTACAATTTGCCACCACTAAAACTTCGTCGCAAAAGGGCTGATCTTTCGTTTTTGCGTCGACTAGTGATGTCTGAAGTAGTTTGTCCTGGCCTTCTTGCATCTCTACCATTCAGTATTCCTATTAGCGATCGACGTACCAGGCAGATACTATTGTTTAGAGAATTTACACATTCTACAAATTACGGGTACAACAATCCACTTGTTAGGATGTGTAAACTGGCAAATTGTTTGCCAAATAATTTTAATTGGTTTTGTACCAAAACACAGTTTAGGTCGCAATTAAATCGTATTGATTGAATTGTGTACCTAAATTGTATTTTAGATTAAACTTGTTTTTATGTATTTTTTGTATTTTATGTATATTATTTCAGTTTATGTAATATGATTATTTATATATTATATTGCAGATGTAAATGGTTTAACTTTTACCGTAAATAAAGAATTATTAATATTAATTACAATATTTTTCTACAAACATTTTTATGAATAGAATAAAATTATTGTTTCATACTAACAAACTTTATTTTATTGCATTGCATTTTCTTAATTCAATATTTATCTTGTTTATTTCAATAATCCCAAAACTGCCGAGTTAGGAATGTCGACTTTAGCAGCCCGAGATAGCTGTCGTTGCAAACGATGTAACTATAAATAATTGCAGCTTTATTGCACTGCAGTGAATCTCAAATGCAAAATAAGCCAAATATTTCGAAGTGCTAAAATGCATTACAATACGTAGTAAAACATGAAGAAGCTTCTATGTATATATGGAATTCATTATATTAGATTGTTCTCAATGTAATAACTTCAAGAAATATCTCTCTGAGATAACTTTAAAATTGCGCGTCTGATGAAATTAATTAAATTCATTAAATATGAAAATAATTGAAATGTTTATTATTTATAATCCTAATTTCTTTAATTAAATAAAGAATTTAATGTAAAATAGCAAATTTATTAAAACAAATATTAAAAGTTATGTGAATTTCTAAGTTTTAAACTATTTTGTTAGTATACAAACTGCTGCTTACCAAATAGTTATTTTAAATTGGTTTTAAAAAACTTTAACCAGTTTATATGCTCGAGTTTTGCTGTTAGTGTATTAGTGAAATATATTAAGGAGAATTGAGGAAGTGCTCAAATTTATTTTTGTCATGTACTAGTTTTATTTTTATTTGTTACATAGAAACTACTTTTAGCAATAGAAGCTTGATATTGGACGTAACATCACTAGTAGGGTTTATATATTTTCTCTGATTTTCTATCGCGTAGCTGCTATGTAGTTGAAATAAACTAAAAAACATTAAGTAAGAAGCATTATTAAGATTACAAATCTCTATACATATTGATCCGTATTTGCCACGTTTGTTAAAGTAGATATTAACTAATAACGTTTTTGGATGACGGTTACAAATTATTGAAATAAATTAATTGTTAGTATTTATTACAAATAGACATTTAGAATACCACAAGAATATAAACATTAATTTAAAAAAATCAATAAAATTATATTATCTGCAGCTAGTTCTGTAATCTAAAAACGTTATTAGTTAATATCGATTTTAACAAAAGTGCTAAATACGAACCAATATATTTTAGAATTGTTCATATATTTAAACTTATTTATTATTGTCTAAAGTAAAATGTAGTTTTTTACTAGATCCAAGACAGATAAATCATAAAAAAAACCATAAAATTTCAAGGAAGGGCGCAATAAAATCATAATAGGTTTTTATCTTATCGCTTTTATGAAATAAATTCATGTATTCGGCTATTAAAATGTTATTTATGTTGATCATTCTGTTTAGAAATTCACATATCTTAAAATGTGGTTTCTTAATAACAGTGTTAAAGATACAATATTCAATTTTTAACTTTTATAATAGCTATAAAATACAATAATGCGCCCTTTATACGCACAATCCGCGCAACTTATTATTTTATTAGTTTAGTTCTAAAAAATAGCGGTTTAGCGGCTTTTCTGAGCGTATCGCATTTAATTTAAAGTATAACTAAGCTTAAAAACTTTATTCAAATACACATTTGTTGTAATGATTAAAACGGTATGTTTCTACTATAGCTATGCAAAACATACATACACATAGATATCAGAAGGAAGCAATTCATTAATGTAGAATGTCTTACATTTCACAATGAATATAACTAGAAGGATCAATGGTCTTCCTGTATTATGCTCATTAAATAGCACGCGTAGCAACAAAGCGATATGTTCTTGAATATATTCAGTTTTGTTCAATGCAACAATACACATTTATATAGATATAGTAGAAATAAATTTACTTTTCTTGCCGCATTAATAACATAAAAATGTACAATTGTAATGCAATCAACATGCATAAAAATTATACTATATTCATTTCATCGGCACCAATCATGAAGATGTCTATAAGCACCACTGCACTGCACTTTTAATTATGACTAATACACAACTATTCCTCTTTTCTATTTTTTTTGTGTAGTCTTATCAATTCATCTGCACTTTCATTAATAATAATCAAACACGGCAAATATATAAATCTTTATATTGATAATAATCCAACTATTATGTTTTTAGTTGAAAAATTTATTGTTTATTAATTTTTATTATTGTAACTTGTTTTTGCATGTAGCGATGTTAGTAACTGCAATGTATACTTTAAATTATGTAGCTTAACGTTTATTAAAAATGTATTTATTTTTTGTTTTAGTATGTTGAACAAAATAAGCAAATATTTTATTACTAGTCAATATAAAAAAAAAAATAGTGGCGAAGAAGCAGGGTTTTTAATTGAGAGCGGCTTCTCAACGTTCTTATTTTTCTACTTTCAATTCAATAGTAAGTTCTTCAAACAAAACCCATGCCTAACTTATGGTTCAACCATAAGTTCTTTGTTAGGCTAAAAAACATTTTTTTTTTGGTATTGATATGTTGATGATATCTTAGCTTTCTTCAAAGGTACTTCACGCTAATTAGTCACTTTTTTTACTTACATCAATAGTGCTTATCCTAGTATTAAGTTTACAGTAGAGACCAAAACTCAAAACAAAATTAGCTTTTTAAACTTAACGGTATGTTACGATAATAATAATCTCTTATTTGATAGTTTTGTGACCTAGCCTATACAGACTCAAACATTCCGTTTGACTATACATCCGAACAGTCACAAATTTGCAGTCTACTATTCAATGGTTCATAGAACTTTTAGCCTATTATTAACACCAAATTTTTGGTTAGAGAAACTAAATAAAATTATTATAACAATGGATTTCCCAAAAAACACAATTAAAAATATTTTTACTATACAATTAATTTATCTTAAAATAAAAGTCATAAAACCCAAATTATATTTTAGAAAATAGTCACATATTTTCAGATTATCATTATCTTAAAACTTAAAATTTACAAATTGATCTAGAAGCAAAAAAAAAATTTGTTAAAAGCTCTTGAAATTACTAAACCAAAAAAATAATCCTTTCTTTCTCTGCTTGAAATAATTTAATCATCTTTTTTTTGTGGAATGATCTTTGTATTAATTACCTTTAAATAAATACCGCCATTTATTAATCTTTTTTCTACCTATCTGTTATTTTTTTTATATTTTGGTTTTTTAACTATACTTGTGATATAGTACAGAGCCCTATCTAAAAGATAATTTTGGGAGGTTTACAGATCAATATTTATATATATTTGAGCATGTATGATTTAAGTGTTATAAATAAAATTTTTTTTGCTTAATCTACTAAAATTGCCTTTTTTTATATGAATCCTAATCGTTTTTTTAGATTTTTTCAGTCATTTCCAAGTAATAAGCAATCAAAATTTGAAATTATTTCACTTTTTTTTATTGTTTGTAACTTTTAGGGTTGCATTTTTAGTAAAAAGTTGTAAAAATCTTTTTTTTATTTGTTTAAAAAATAATATTTCTTAGCTAAAATTTTTTTTTTCTTAAATTTTGATAATTTTCCAAAACAGTTCTTCTTAAAAAAAATGTTTTTTTTTTCTCAAATTTGGATAAAAACGTGCTTTTATAGCATTGATTTACAAAATCCGTAACTTTGGTTTAGAGTGTCAAACTCCAAAACAGTGTTTAAGATAAGCCAGTTTTGGATTTATAGTTTTTGTCACTTTAGATCACGCACGGTCATGTTTATAATACTTATTAATTAATTTATTTCTTTTAAAAAAATAAAACTGTGTTCATACCATAATACGACTGTTCAGCACTTTCATATTTTTCAAACCACCAAAACCCCTCCACAGATACAACTTTGATATAGTATATGGACAGGTTTATTTTAAACAAACTAGAGGTGGGGAAGGGGAGTGTATCGAAAAACTTGCTTTAGTAATTTTTTTGTTGTTTTTAACTTAGATAAAAAAAAAATGCTAGCAAAATCGATCAGATATTTTCCGTAGAATCCAATTCTAGCGTAATTTTTAGACCACAACCTTTTTATACGCAAAAAAACTATTTTGGTCTTATTGGTCTACAAAAAAAAAACATTTTTCTAATTTTTTTAACTGCCGTTGGCGTATTTTGATGTAAATTAGTTGAAAACTATTATTTTGTTTTGTGTATTTGGGTCTAAAACTTGAATAAACTGCAGAAATAAGCTTTTTTCATCATAAACTCTTAGAAATACAAGCTTAGAAGAACAATAAACCAAATATTATAAAAAGTTTGAATTCTGCGGACAATTCTACATAAAAATAGGAGGTACCACATTTCATAATTAATAACTACACCCACGCTTTTTACATAGAAACACTGGCTCGATGTTTTTGTACTGAAATGTCCGATCTTTGGTGTTGAGAAAATAATAACAAAAAAGACATAAATTTATCAACAAAATCGGGTTTTATTATTAAAACAAATAACCACAAAAAATTAACAACAAACATGCTACAAGCATTATTAAATGCAAAAATAGTGAACAGCTTTAAAGAAACTTCTTTGAACAAACAACACTCAAACAAAATACCAACAGCTTTTTATTCAGCGCTTATCGCTTCAGTAGATCAAGAGATTACTGACGAAGAATTAAGTAATGCTTTCAAATCCAACACAATAACTCATCGATATTGCAAACCAATTATATCAAGAATAACCGGGCAAGCAACATACAAAATAAGGATCATAACAGCCTACGTGGACTCCTATCAGAAGCTTATGCAACATGGTGTATTTTACAAAAACACACACTTTCCCGTATATGAAAACATCGCACCTGCCCCAATACCTATTCCATGTGGCAAATGTACATCGTTTGAACACACCACAGACAACTGCACTGGAACCATCACCTGCGGCAAATGCGGCAAAAATCACAAAACCAGTACATGCACCACAACCCTACCAACTAAATGTACATCATGCCACGAAGAAAGACATGAAGCATGGTCTCTAAAATGCAGAAATCGTCCAACTAAACCAATTGAAGGAATCCCCAACGTAAGAATAAAGTCAGCAAATAAAAGGTCAGCAGATATAGACTCTAAAATTACAAAATCATTCAAAATCCACTCACCCATTACAATTCATGACTATATTATTGACAAGTACGTTTCTCAAATTAACTCTCCAAATAACACAGACCGACAAGCATTAATTAACAAACTTAAACATCGCTTCATTGAAACTCATAACATAGACACCCTAGTATCATTCTCCGGAAACCGTATGTTTATTATAATGCTAGATATTCTAAATCCAGATCATGCCCCGCCTACTGTTCCTACTACAGGCATACAAGTAACTGTAACCCAATTACAAAATGTTGACTATTAAACTCCTTTACTCCAACATCAATAGCTTTCTACGTAAATCTTTATTTATTAAAAATTTTCTTACTAAAGAAAATATTTCATGTGCCATGTTTGTAGAGACTAAAACTCCAGACCCTATTTTATTTCATAATTGGTCAATAATCCAAAGTTCAGCTAACATTGTCAACCGTAATTATAGAGGAGGTTCTGTTACTACTATCCAGATTAAAAAAGACAGCCCCCCAAGTATTAATAATCGTTTAAATGACAGTATACATTTTTCAATCCCTTTACAGAAAGAGAAACTTCACATATTTTTAGTCTACATACATCCAACTTCTAATATAGAAGATAACATTTTTATAAAAGCTTCTTTATATACTCATTCATTAATTATTGGCAATTTTAACTAATATAATAATAACTTTAATAACGTGTTTGTAGGGGTGATTTTGTGGGAAAGACATAGTAAATTGTTTTATTATTTCATTTTTTTTAGACTGTACCGTGCTCATGAACCGTTGAAAACTCTATCTATCATTTATATTCATAAAAAATATTATAAACACACTAGAGTGAAGTTTAAATTTTTTTTGTTAAATTTTGTTGATTCCCGGACCGATTTATGTTTAAATGCCAAAAATATTAATATTTTTAAGTTTTAGATTAGGTCTAAATTTGTGCCGCTAGCGCACAAACTATCAGACAAAAAGTAAAATCGACCAAAATTGTTTTAAGCGACAAAAGATGTGTTTGGTAAACTTCTGAAATGAGCTTAAAAAAATATTATTTAGTAATTTTTTTTTTTTAAATGTTTGGAATTTTTTATAGGTTGATTTTTCTAGGCTCGATAAGCACAAGCACAACACTGACTATTTTCTGTGTAGAATTGTTTGCAAAACACAAATTTTTAATGTTTTTATACCCTCATAAACCGATAAAAAACTATTAATAAGTTAGATAGAAACAAAAAAAAAGACTGAAGCAAATTTTTTATTGCACCCCCCTTCCCCCCCCCCGCTCTAGTCCGATTGAAATGGAATTGCTCATATAGTAAATGTGTAATTTTATAAGTTTTAAAAGTAAAATAGCATTAAAACGTAAATTATTGTTCAGCAGCTAAAGCTTGTTGAGTATTATTATTTATTAAATTATTGTCCAGTAGCTACAGTTTGTCGGAGAGTGTTTTTAATTTATTCTCCACTGGCTCAGGGCCGGATTTAGGCTTGATAAGGCTCTTTATAAGTCCAGATATTATGTCAGGGCCAAATATGATTTTTGGATACCTAGAGGGTTCAACTGAAATACATTTAAAAAGTATATATATAGATAGTGAATCAATAAATCTTTAACCTAAAATTATTTTTATTTTATTATTATTTTCTTTTTTACACCTATTTTACATCACCCCAGTCTTACAACTTGTTCGAAGAAAGTTGAATGGACCAACGGCTTATTAGGTGACTTCCAAATCACCCCGGTAGATAAAAAGCAAGTTATTATTTAGTCATATTTCGGGGATCAAACCCCGGACTGTTAGCGTGCTACGCTAACGCTCTATAACTGAGCTATCACACCGTTATTTATAACAAACTTAAAAATTTGGTAAATAGAAACTAAAGTTTCTTTTTAAAGAGACAATTTACAAAGACTTATTATCTAATATCTTAAAAAATTATATTAATCTAAAATGTTTTGTTTTTTGCTTTTATTAGAGCAAAGTCTCTTTCAATGCACAGGAAACTAAGGAAACATAATTTATCTTGAGTCATTGTTGTTCTAAATTTGTTTTTTATCTTCTTCAGTTAAAAAAAATCTTTCTTAAGAGCAATTTTTAGATATTTTACTAAGAAACAATCTCAAAATTGCTTCTACATTAGAGAATGCTGATTAGACAAGATCATTAAATAATATCCTATACAGACTCAAACTTTCATGTTCTTTAAAACCATAAGCTTGACTATGTAAATATACTGATAAAAAAGCTTGATTTTACCTACAAGATTCATGTCCACGTCTTTAGGATACGTTTGCCATAAAGTACTAACTTCTTTACAAATCTTTTCTCTTGTAGCTTCTAATTTTGTTAACATCATTGTATACTGAGGCCTTCTGTGCAAAACTTGTTTCTTGGTTCAAAGTTCTCTAAAGCATCATATCTGCTTTTCTTGTAATTAACACCAGACAATTTTTTCTTGATTTTTTTTTTCAAAATGATTAAACATATCTCTGAAACTTTTAACAAAATCCAAAAGTAAAGCAATTTCAATTTGCTACATACATCTAGACTAATTTGGGGGTCTTGCAATAATTAACTAGTCTTGTAAAATTCATCCATCAAGTAACTCCACAAATATAATATTACCATAAATTTCAGCTCTTCCATTTTATTAAAAATGTTTATTGCTTGATTTCTTGTTTTGCTTTTCTGTTTAGTATCAATATACAGTTGATGCCATGCAGAAATCATATCTATATTGTATTGCACATATGACTATTAAAGACTTTAGAATTTTTGAGTCATCATTGAAGAATGACAACAATACTGCTCATCTATGTGTAGATGAAAAAAGGAAATTATAAATTTCTTGAACAATTTAAAAAAAGTTTAGTAAACAACAGTCAACTGTTGTTCTGCCATTAGGATTTAGGAAAAAACTAGCACATGGAATATACCTAACATACTTGTTAATATTCAATATTATTTCTTGCATACTTTTGTATTTGCCAGACATATTGGCAGCATTAATATATGATATAGACTCAACACTTACTAAAATTGATTTTGTACTTACTTGTAAGGTAGTTGCGCATCATCTTAACAACACTTTTCCTATGTGGCTACCCATCTCTAGAAAAGCTAAAAAACGTTCAATAAAGAGTTCATTATTTGGTGAAACACACCTCACAATATCAATGTGCTTATTAATATGGGACAAGTCTGGACTGGAATCTACAGATAAACTAAAGTACCCAGCAATTCTTAAATTATCCAAGATTGAGTTTCTTACTTTATGTGCCATAATTTGAATAAATTTATCTCATATGTTTTAGAAAAATAAGATGTGACTCCTGTTTTTTTATTCTCAGTATTTTTTATATTGCTTGCTAGAAAAAGATTAAATTTTGCTATAATTTTGAGAAATTCAAAGAAATTGCCAACCAAATGTTTCCTTATCTTTTTTTAAAAACCACGCTCTGTCATAGTAATTATTAATGCCACAACAACATATTTCCAGTATTGACGTTAATTTTTTATCTATTTTGCTAGTTGGCAGTCAATTGTTGAGCCACGTTTTTTTGTATGATATGTTACTGAAGCTGTTCTTTAGTCTACAGAGTTTTTATGACTTGAATATGCATTAAACATTTATTAGTAAATTTGGTAGTCATAATTACCGGTGATACCGGTTAACCAGTTATCGGTAATGCAAACCCTAAGCACAAAAGCGTTTTAATTAAAAAAAAAATTGGGTAAAGAGTATGAGACGCTTTGGACGTGCAGCATTGGAACAGATTGCTCATTTGAAAAAAAAAATTAGGGGCTCCAAGAAAGTGGAGGCACTAAGCTATAGCTTGTGTAGCTTATACGTAAATGCTGCACTGCACTGGCTAAAGTTTGTCAAAGAGTGTTTTTAAATTATTGTTCAGTAGCTAAAATTTGTTGAGATATGTTTTTAAATTATTTCCTAAAGTTTGCGTGAAGCGATTTTCAGTCGTATATGGATAGCATTTTTTGCCTGTCTCTGCGAGGCTGGTTTGTTGCAAGACTAACTCATTGTGCTTCGTTAGAAAGCTCTAGAAAAACTCTATTTAAATAAAAATTAAAAAAAGTTAAACTATTAAAGAATGGCGGCTAATAATGTCAATTTTAAGTTCAAATGTTTTTTAAACATATTTTGTTGCTCTATTGTAATACATTGCATCATTCTGAAGATAGTAAAGCTTCTTCAAAGTCTCTACTACCAACCGTTTTTAAGTTATAAATTTTTTAATGCCAATAGTTGTAAATTTTTTGAAATAATTCATTGGCAATTTAAGGTTGTATTTTGTAACTAATTTTGGTACCAGAAACATAAATCTGGCATTTTAAAATCTGAAAAAATATTATCTTTATTTTTTAAAACCAAACATTTGGTAAATTTTGAAAATTTATAAAAAAGGTTGGAGGCAAAAATTTAAAAACTTGATTTAACAAATTGTGCATTAACTTTTTTTTTCGAATGAGGTTATGCCCAGCTTTTTACAATAATCTTTTAGGAAGTTTGACAAACTGTCACTGGTTTAATTTTGCATTAAAAAATAATTTAAAAAAATACTTGTAGTACAAGGACAGATCTTTAATTTAAGACTAAGCATATTTTTTGTGTGGTTGGAATAACCAGTAGTGTACTCTCAAATAGTGCCTTAGTGCTTTTAGTTGCGATATTTAGAGCGCCACTGCTCAAAAACGAATCTACCGACCAAAACGCAAACTTGCCTAACACACATTTCAATACTTTTTTTTTCAAAAAGTTTTTGCTTTTAAAGATGTTTAGAAGTCTATCCGTGGTTAGTAAATTTGCGTTTGTCAAAAACCAAAAGATTTCAATTTTAATTGGACCAAAAATTTGGAGTTGACTTATTTTTTAATATTTTTTTTGGTATATACCCTACTTTTCTGGATACAAAATCAACCCACTTATGCAAATCTAATTTTTTGAAAAAAATTCTTACACCTCCACTGATTTTAGCAAATCCAAAAAAAACTATGTCCCGTCTGAGTCTTCCATAGAGAAGAATGCAGATTGTCGTAAACATGGTTAATTTTTATGTTCTGTTGAAGTAAGTTTTAAAAACAAATAAAAATCAAACAAAAAATAAATATAATAAGATGTATCGAAATAGGAAACATTAAACAAAAATAAAAAAAAAATATATTTATCGAAATGTTTTGAAAGAATTAAAAAAAAAATCGTTTTTTTTTTTAATTGCTTTTTAAAAAGATTTATATGCAAAACGTAGAAAAAAATATTAAACTTAAAAAAAATTGTCACTCATTTGAATAAAATTCTTTTGAAATTTTTTTGAAATTTTTGTAAAAAAAAAAAATTTTTACGCCACTGCTCTTAGGGACGTAAGCAAAAACAGTTTTTAAGAAAAGATTTAAAAAATTTGAAATTTAACGCAATTCGATGTTTTCAAAAACAAAAAGTTGTGGCCGTTTTAAACTTTTGAAGTTTTTGCGTTTTTGTATCTCCAAAAAAGGGAAAATAACAACAAGTTTTATCATAATCGAAGATTAATACAACGTTTGCAAATCGTTAAATTTTATTATCAAAATCAGTACTATTTAAAACACGTTTTGCTAATTACATAATTTGTATTTTATTCATTTGGTTTAATTAATAAGCAGCCAACACTTGTACGTTGACGAAACGCTAAGTCTGCTGAAAACATTGCTGTTGTGCGTAAGAGTGTATGCAAAAATTTAAAGCAGTCAATTTCGTCGTTTACAACGCAAATTTTGCGTCAGAACTTGGATCAGCAACTGTATACAATCCAATTGATTAAGGAACTTAAAGTGAAAAATTATAAACAACGCAGTATGTTTTTTTATTTAGCTCTGAAGCAGTTAGAAGTTGACTCAAATTTAGCCAAACAAATAAACTTTGGCAAATAGGCCCATTTTTGGATAAATGATTATGAACACAAGCAAAATTATTTGATTTTAAGCAATACTAATCCACACAAGATACACCAACACAAATTGCATTTCTTGCAGAACCATCGGTTCTAAATCGGAGCTTAAACTGGATAATATGTATACCGACAACATGTGGTTTTAACAAGATGACACAAGCTTAGTTATCTCATGCCAAAGCATACTACTAAAATTGTGTAATTTAACGTTTTTGAACTTTTTTATTGGTGCTAGCTTAAATCGCAGGTCTATGCAAATAAAATGATGATTTTGAAGTCAACATACCAAACGCCATTTAGCAAATCTAGCCAAACTTTTGCAATAAAGTCATTAAAATTAGACCAAATCCGCGGCAAACATTTAAAGGACAACACAACTTGTTTTATTCACATTTAAAAATTGTGCGTTTTTATTGGAAGATATAGAAAATATAGTTTTTATTTCTATTTTTGTGCATTTTTGGTATTACAAGTCTCATCAAAAGTAACGTAAATGCTTTCTGCATAATTTTTAAGTTTAGTTTATTATTAATGTATTTTACACCAGTATCTAGATGACTCCAGATTTTTATTTTAGGAGCTGCGAACAGACGACCATCAGAGGCCAATCCTGCTGGCCTTTCAGGCCAAAAGGTTAAAGGGCCATCTGCCCAAATGGCGTCGCCCCCGCTCAAAAAGGGACGTCTAAAAAAGACTTCACCAAGGTAAAGTTTAGGCTTGCCGCCTTGGACCCCAACCCCGCCGGTGATCCCATCCAACCTCCTACAACTAATTTGAAATCACGCCCACCAGCATTTGTCTAGAATGACAAAGTAAAGTTTCTGGGCTACTTTTAATATTTTTGAGATAATAATATTGAAAATTTATCTTTAAAAATACATACGATGGCATTCGCATGGTGCCGGTCTCTCTTGCCGACCACCGAAATGCCACCGCTTATCTGAAGGCCGACGGGGTGGACTTCCACACTTGGTGCACCTCCGAGGAACGCTGTCTAAAGGTGGTGATCCGTGATGTTCCTCAAAATCTCACGGAGGCAGATATCGGCCAGGCACTTGTATATATAAGATGCGCCGTCCAACATTCACAGAATGGGAAACAAATTTGTTCGTTTTCCATTAGTATCGGTCCAACTACCGAAGTTGACCAAATGCTTTGAGATCAAAGATCTGAAAAAACTTCTCTACTTAACGGTCTCAGTCGAACCAAAAAAGAGGGGTGGCGGCATTCCTTAATGTCAAAGGTGCCAGTGCCACGGGCACGCCGCCAAAAGATGCTACAAGGCATTTTTTGTATGCAGGATATGCTCGAACCCTACCAACCGAGAGAGTGCCCGAAAAGCACTAAAGTAAAATGTGCTCTCTGCGCCGGCCCCTATCCGGCCTACTACCTGGACTGCCCGGTATACGCTAGGATGATAGCATCTATGAACAAAAACAAAAAGGCTACCAGGCCGGCGACGGCCCAAGCTCAAGACTCTACTCAAGGCACCGCAGCCGTATCGGCAAACAGGTTGTTTGCCTGTCTGGTCTCTCCACCAGCTCCGCCTCAAGCAATTGCAAATGCAGATGCAAATGCAAAAATTGCCGCTTTCATCAAAGACTGCAACGATTTTTAAGAGAAAATGCTGAGCAAACTCTTGTCCATGCAAACCCAAAATGGATAATACACCTGAGGTGTTAATAAGAGTCTGTTTTTAAAATGCCAATAACATCCTAAAGAAACTGGGAGATTTCGAGAATTTCTTTTTCGAAGAGAAAATTGATGTCATGCTCATAAGCGAAACGAACCATCGCCTTTGGCACTTGTTGAGAATCCCAAACACTTTTACGTATAAGGGAACGTCGGAGGTGGACCGGAAGCATAGTACAGTGATCTTTGCAAAAAGATGGACCATTCTGAAGTGGACACATCAGACACTTTGACTTTAGAATTTAATGCAATAGTGGTAAGGGTGCACTCAAGATCGCATCTGGATACGTCAGTCCTTCAAACCAAATCAAAATAGCTGATTTTGATTAAGTTCTCTCTTCGCAATTCCCCACTATCGTAGCTGGGGATTTTATTGACAAACACCCGGCGTGGAACAGTTTGACAACCAACGTACAAGGTTGTGCTTTGCAAGACTACGTTGAGAGAAACGGTATTTGAGTCTTGGGCCCAGTAGAACACACACATCACAGCTATGCTGGTCACAGAGGGGACGTCCTGGATGTAGCAATACTAAAGGACGTCAACTCTTAAATTGAGATTAGGATAATCAATGACCTTGACCTCTGACCACATGCCGGTAATTCTACAGCTCTACGGAAGGGGACCCGGTGGGAGAGGAAAGCAGTTTGTTACTCAAACAAACTGGGCCTTTTTCCCGAGGTACCTGGAAGAATGCATAGAGAAACTTAATCCAGTACGGACGGTTGAAGAACTAGAAGGAGCCGTCGAACAGCTTACAGAAGTGTTCACCGAGAAAACAAGGGTTTCTTACAAAATGTCAATGCTGATCCGCTGCTAAACAGCGTTCGACCATCCCGCGTTAGAGAAATCTTATCTTGACTTAAGTCACGATCTACGCTAAGACCAGTCGGTATTCCGATCAAGGCGTTGAAAACTTTCTTTCACACAGCAATAATGGCTCTGACCAACATTGCAAATGCTATATTGCGTACAGGGCACTTTCTATCAGTTTGGAAAGGCTCGCAGGTAATCAGCATCTCAAAACCTGGGAAAGACCAAATGTTTCCTCAAAATTATTGGCCAATCAGTCTTCTATGCACCTTGAGCAAGGTTATAGAAAGAGTAATTCTAGACATTATCCAAAAACACGCCGAGGCTAACTCTTTTCTACCCGACCATCAACATGGGTTTCAGCGTAAATACTCTGTCGTTCATCAGCTTAATCGAGTGACCAAACACATTATCAAAGGTTTTATACTGAAAAAGTCTACATAGGTGGTCTTTTTTGATGTCGAAAAAGCCTTCGATAAGGTTTGGCACAGAGGTTTGCTACTCAAAATACATAGACAAAGGTTCCTACTGCGTCTAATAAGACTTCTACCATCTTACCTAAAATGCAGAACTTTATCAGTCAAACTCCAAAACCACGTAGTTAAGACTCGGCAGATTGAGTCTGGGGTACCTCAAGGCTCTCTTCTATTGCTTTTTCTGTTTAACCTTTTTGTTGCTGCCATGCCAACGGGCAGGAAGCATGGGGTTAAAATGGCCCTATATGCCGATGATACGGCACTAATGTACAGCTCCAGGTCACCGATGGTGATCACTATTCGACTCCAAAAGGCCACCAAAAATCTCAAAAAGTTGCTCAAAAAATGGCAAATCGGGGTCAACCCGAAGAAGAGCAAAGCTGTCTTCTTTACCTGGAGACGTCACAAATCCCATGAAAAAGATTACTTAGACAAAATTCCAATCCCATGGTCAAGCTCTGCTAAGTACCTGGGCATCACTTACGACAAGGGCTTTACTTACAAGCTACACGTACAAGCTATTCTGGGCAAAGCAAAAATGGCAAAAAATTGTCTTTTATCGATGCTACGACGACACAGCGGATTGTCAATCTAAAACAAGCTCAGTATCTTTACGTATTTACTGTCTGGGGGACAACTGCAAACACTTACCTCAAACGTCTTGAGGCATTCTAAAATCTGATCCTGCGTTGGATTGTTGAAGCTCCCTGGTACGTCAGGAACAAAGACATTTGTAACGACTTGGGGATACCACCGCTGCAATATTATTTAGAAACTTTGGCTGAAAAATACTTTGCTAAACTCAGCACCTACTTCAACCCGGACCTGGCCAGGTTGGCTGAACCGGACAAGGAGCAACACTCCGTCAGGAAACCAATCAATCAGATTGTATTGTAACAAAGGGGACTTCCTACCAATCATTCCAGAGCCTATAAAGCTACTCACCCACTTTTTTCTCATTTCATCTTACCAAAAGAAGGCATGTGCCAAAAGGTACAAACTTCCACAAGCAGTTTAATGAGCGCTTTTTAGTCGGTAGGCGCCCAAAAAGGTGAAACCGACACATTGCCAGTCTTTGAAAAAATTAAATAAATTATCAAAATATAATTTCTTGGTAGTAACAGTAGCCACATGGTTAGTTAAGGCTCACATACAGCAAGCATGCTAAATAGGGCAGCTGGCATATGTTGTATTTTTAGGGTATATCCGACAATCTTTTTAAAAAATTTATTAATACCTTAAGAAAATGTTTTCGATTACTTTTGTAAAAAGCCACACTTTGCAGGAGTAACAATTGTACATCAGCATCTTTGTGTTTTTGCTAAAATTTCTGGCTGCCAAATAATTTAATTTAAAGCTCCAATAATTTTTTTTTGTTTTTAATGCGATCTCTTTACGTCTTTTATTTTTTTGAACCAAAATAGATAGTCATACACTGCATATTCTCTTAGTTTTATGCTACGACAGCTTGATCATTAGCATAGTGTAAGGTGTATAAAACGAAGTTTCTGATTGGCATACTCATTCCGTGGAATTTCCTTTTTTATAATCTTCTTCTTTTTTTTAGCCTTTATCTATCCACTCGTAGATTTTAAGTTTTTCCATGTCTCCCTGTATTGAGCAGTTTGTATCCAGTTTTTTCCTTCAACTTCTTAGATGTTGCCTTTCTACCATTTTGAGAGATTTCCTACAATTTTTTTTGTGCCCCTTGAGCGCTATTGCACCAATCTATTTCTTTATCTGGTTCATCTTCCTTGTTACATGGCCAGTCCATCTCCATTTCAGTTGTGTTATTTTCTTAAAAACGTTGGTTTTGATTCGGTCTCTGATGCTAATTCCCAGCATGACTTTTTCTATTGCTCGTTGTGTAGTTAGTATTTATTTTGCTGCTTTGCTTACTATTGCCATTGTCTCAAGGCCGTAAGTAACCACTGGTGAGATTCACGTCTTGTAAACTTTCCTTTTCTTGTTGATTGGAAATTTGCGTGATTTGAGTATGAATCTCAGTTTCCCAAACGCCGCCCAGCATTGACCTATTCTTCTATCTATTTTAATAGTTTAGTTTTTTTTGCTTGCCTGGATTTTATGAAAGATGTATTTGTCTACGGTCTCAAACATTTGTTTTTGATGGTCAACTTTATAATTACAGTGCGGTATCCAGAAAGATGTTAAACAATGTGGGAAGTACGCAACATCTTTGCCGGAAGGAAGCCTTTAGATACTTTAAAAGTATTTGTAAGTTAGTTTTCAAGTTTTATCTGTGACATTTGATCTTTATATAACTTTTTTAGGGCTCCGATAAGATTTACTTCAATGCTGCTATTGTCTAGTACTTTCCATAGTTTGCAAACTAATACATTGTTATGTGCTTGACTTATTTTTAGCAACGCGCTATTTTATCAGTTGGTTTAGGCAGAAATAATTAACTATCGTTAATCTACCAGTTCTAAACCTACTCAGCTTTTCTTACTGGTATAGGCGTATTCTTCACATATTTGTTTTATTTAAGGACATTACTTTACAGGCGGCTAAATGTGCTTGTGATAATTATTGCAATTTTCTTTGCTGTTTTTTTAAGTTAACTGAAGTCCTGTCCGCCGCCGAATGAACATCGATTTGAAGAGCTCCATATACGACCACAACTGCAATTTTAATTGCACCAAATTTTATTTATTTATTGAATATCTAATATCCAATATTCCAATATTTAATATTTAACTAACTCAACCGTAATTTTTCAGCATGGACTCTGACCTCTCTGACAGTAAGGTTCTTTCCATACTGCTCATAGAGGTCCAAAAAATGACTGATTACATCAAAGCGCAAGATGCCAAGATTAAGAACTTGGAGGAACGTCTGGTGAGGATGGTCAAGGACAAATCTGAGAAGATTGACGTCGCTTTCGACAAGATCCAGAGGGCCAAATACGATCTTGGCTCTACTCTCCAGACCCTCTATGAAGACATCTCGAAAGAGACAAAGATGATGATTTCCGAGATTGCAAAGCAGCCCACACTGCCATTCATCCCTGCAGAAATCTTGTCAACGACCCCAGCCGAGCCCCAGCCCAACAAGACATCGGATCTCCAGGTCCAGGTCTCCCTCAAGAGGCCGGCCAAGAATCCGATCGACTCCAGCCCATCTGATGAAGAGCAGATAGAAACAGAGAGCAACGTTGCTGCCCACCCTGACGCCCCGACCGTGGGTAAGAATAAAAAGAAGAAGGCAAAGAAGGCCAGGAAGGACCCGGGTGAGTCTTCCTTAACCTCCTTGAACACTAGGCTTTTAGCCATCCCCCGTCAGGTGTTTTCAGCGCCAAAAAGACCTTAAGCCCCCAAGGCCAATGGGTCATCAACCCGGCCAGCCCTTATGGCTCAGTCGGCCGCCTCGGGCAGACTGTTAAACCCCTAGAACCTCTACGTCTTCCATCTCCGTCAGTTCCCACAGAGGGCGTTGGCACCCAACGCCTACCCCCCATCACAATAAGGAAGAAATCTCTGTATCTTGGGCTGTTGAAGACTTTCAAGTCTAACAATATCAATATTGATAAAGCAGTAAAAGTAATGGATGGCATTCGTTTGCATCCTTGCACTTCCAACATATTTCGTGCTGCACTGCCGCTAATGTGGTGCACTACACTTTTCAAACAGAACATTCCCGATTGTATCACAACAGAAGTGGTACAAGCCGAGCTCATCGCTCGGTTCGGTTCTTCCGTAACTCGCATGGGAAAGAACGGGAAATCCTTTTCAATGCTTTACGTTCAACTTCCCCAGGAAGCAAAAAATAAGGAGATACTCATTCTCAATGAGATTTGCGGGTTTTGTTGTACGGTTGAGTAGAAACGCAAGACCGCAGAAATTGCACAATGCCATCGCTGCCAGCGGTTTGGTCCCACGGCATCTTGATGCAACGCACCATATGTGCGTGTTATGTGCTCCGGGGCTCATCAAAGCTACGCCTGCGCTTTTTCTAAAGAGTCCGGACACGTAGCTACGTGCGCCGTGTGCGGTGGGTCGCAATCAGTTGCTGCTCCGCTTATCCTAGGGGAGTGGTGACAATTTTAAGAAGTTAATACTAACTTCTGCTCAGGTTTTAACCAACTAATGGTTAACTTCTCAGGCTCGGTCAATTAGTCTGTTCTCCGGAAATAGTGTGGTACAAGATCTCCACATAACTACGAAACGCCTTTATGGCTGGCACACTAGGTGCATTATGTAACTTTAAAACCCGTAATATATTTCTAAGTTAGTTGGGAAGGTACTTACGCCCGTAAAACGTCAAACTTCCATATGGCAGTCACTTAGGGGGGGGGTTTAGTTTTTGGGATGGAAGTTGCTAGTAAATCTCAACTCAAAAATTATTTGTGAATAAGACATATTACTTGTATTTTCTGGTCTGTAATAGACAGAGTAGAAAGGCTATGCGGGTTCTGAACCAAATTCCCATAAGGTTTACATGGGGGTCTAAAATTACTTTTTGCAATTGGCCTCCCTACTTTACCGACATTATTTTTGGTGGAAAAACACAAATACTTTGCAATTGGCCTCAATAATTTACCAACAATTTGGCGTGAGTTGGCTGGCTAAGTGGCTAATTGTAAATTAACGGTGGCTAATCGGTGCTAATCGGTGGCTATTTGGTGGTTACCACTGTTAGCCTCTGATTAGCCACCTAGCCAGCCAGCTTACGCCAACAATGTCAGTAAAGTAGTGAGGTTAGCTTCAAAAAGTAATTTTAGACTCTCTATGTAAACCTTATGAAAATTTGATCCAGAACCCGCATAGCCTCTCTACTAAACAGCTTACATGTTGCCAACTTTTTGACGGTAAAAAATTTTGAAGTTATGCTAAGCTTACTTTAACTGTCATAATTGGATCAAGCTACTTGACAATAATGTAGCGTCTATTCTCTCAAACAAAGAAAAGTTTGTGATAGAGAACGTCATTTTTTTACAAAATGCTGGATTCAAAAAAGTCAACATACTTTAATGTTGGATTCAATCAATTTTTAAGTTTCTTTTGTGTTTTTTTTGCCTAATATAGTTTTAGAATTTGATATTAAAGTCTTTTATAATTTTGGTGTCATCTGTCATTAGTTTGAGTTTACTTTTAACCTTTAGATTTAAAGAATTTAAAGTAATGTTGATATTATGCCAGTTACTAGTACTATTCAGATTAGTAGTTAGTTAGGATTAGATAAAATACATTAAAAGCAGTAAAATAGTAAATTGTAACTTATCCTAAACTGTGCTTATTCTAATAGCGTCTGGTGCAGTTTACATTATGTTTAATATTCTAGATGACTAGCACTATTAACTATCGCAATGCTTTATAATCTTAGTGAGAATGCAAAAACATATTTCATTTTTGGTTTAAAAACTTTTTTTAAAAACAAGCATATTTTCTGTTTGTTTGTGATTTTTAGATAGTGGATGTTGCTTTTTAAAATTATTTGGCTAATGTGCCCAGCAATATATCAGGGGTAGAGCTAAGATTACTATAATAAAGGTTGAGGTTTTGAAAATTGGATTAGTTTGCAATGATAAAGATTTTGTTTCTTATTAAATGCAAATTAAAGTTTTAATAATAATTATAATGCATACTTGGCAAAACAAAATTTAAGCAATTCAATGTAACTTATCCTTCACAGACACAATATTTTTAAATATGCTAAGTTTTTACATATTGTTCTTTTATGTCTTAAATTTATGTTTTGTTTATTTTAATTATAAAATGTTAGAAACTCTCACGGCATCTAATTGACTGCATGTTAGACAAGAAATAGTTTCACCGTGGCTTAGCGACCCATAGTGGAACTATTCCACTTGTCTGATTTTAAATTACTCACAGATTCTAAGTGTTTTTATTCGCCAGCTGTCTTTTCAAATAACATAGTGGATGTAAATTAACGTCTCGTTTCCTAGAGGTTGGAGAGTAACCAGGTTTTCAGTTTTATTTGCTTTTTTATCTTCTTGTTTTAAGTTATCCTGCAGCTTCTTTACAGCTTGAAGTTTACCAGGCTGTATTTATCCGTGGTAATAAAATTTACAATTGAAATTTATTTAGAATTAATAAATCAATTAATATAGTATTGTATAAGGAATTTTGATAGATAGTGTGTGCTAATTATTATCTAATCCTACTACAAACATTTGTTCACAAATGATAATCACGCAATGCATGCACCCCTTAATCTCTGAGTTGGGGTTATTTGAAGCGTTGAATCCTGACCAGCTCAATATTACAACAAACGGCAACAACCCACTATTACCCGAATCATAATACATCTCAATGTTTTATGGCTTATATGCGAAGTAATACGGGGATGAAGAGTAAGCAGTAGGCAGTAAGCAGGCCTCAGTTTCACACCCCCTGACGGCGGTAGTGGTGAATCGCGCGCATCCCTCTCGCATGGCAGTGGTGGCGGCAGTCGGTGCGTATCCGTAGTGCAGCGATGTCTTGTTAGTATGGGGTAGAAATGAGTCTCTGGTGCCGATTATGGACCCCGCTATTACTCATCTCCACAGGTACATCTTATTTTATATAAGAAAAAATTATTAATTGTGGATTATCAATTGGATTTAATTTATAACTCATGAAAAATCAAATAACGTGCCTAAGGGATGCGATGTAAAATCAAATTTTATATCTCCAACCCTTCATAACTTCATATATAAAAACAGGCCTGTATATTTTTATAACTAGCATAAACTTTTTTATTTTATATAGACCTATTTCCCCCCTAAAAATATAAATCTAATATATTAGAATATTAAAAAAAAGGAATATTTTAAAGGTGAACGGTGCTTAATACAAAAGGTGAAAGTGCAAAGTTTTTGGTTGGTGATTTTTATTATGCGTGAAAATGAAATATATATCGCATCCCCCAACTCTCTTTCCGCACAAAAAAGAGATTTGTCATATTTATGCGGCGGCGGGTAATATTTTTAATTCCGGTCGCGTTAGATTAATTCAGTGTTAAAATCGCGCGATAAAAAAATACGCAAATCAATTCGGGTTTAATTAAACGTGATTGCAATTAAAAAGATGAAATTTTGTGAACCGAAAAATACAACGGTTTTTCTACCCCACCCAACTAACTCGCAATAATTGAATTCAAAACTTTTCACTTACTATACTTTTCCAGCCTGAACTTTTCTGTAAATGCACGACGTAACTTTTAAAAATGTCAGCGAAGGTATTAATTAACCGCGTGCAACAAAAGCGGCCTTTTATGGATATATTTTTTGTTATTGTTAGTATGCTGCTACGCTATTGAAATAAAATAAAATTACATAGCAATAACAAATCATAATAGAGAAAAAAATTAAAACCTTTTAACGATTGTGAAACACTGGCTTTGCAAACAACAGGAATTCAACAGTCAATATTTGAAATGATAGTTTTTTATTTTTGTTTGAAATAAATTTTAATATAAATTTGTGAACAATTTTTTCATTAAATTGTATGGACATCTAAGTTATTTGTTATAGGATGACATGGGTTATCTAGGAACGTTCGTTCCATCATTCCTTTGTGCTCCTTATTACTACAGCAGGTCTTTCAGTGATGTTGAAGCATTATTCAAATTATATTAATGCGTTTATCGATTAACATTAAATATTCTGATTGTAAACGTGTTTATGTTGGCATTGATTATATTTGCGATCGTTTAGTAATGTAGGTTATCAATGGAGGGATTAATTTGTTTTTAAAAATGCTGCAATGCACGATTTTATGCATACATAGAAATGCCTGCAAATTGGATGAAATTGTTTTTATAATTTTTTTTTATTTTATGGCTAGTTATTTTAAAAGGTTTTGAATCAATACTTTTGTAAACGTTAAAATTGCAATTAAACTTGAGTTACCTGAATATTCAGATTAATTTCTTTAAAAAAAGTAATATTTGTAATTATAATATTTTAATTTATAACAATTCTTACAGTAAAAAAACTATTCGTTACTCTCTCAAACATTCTTAAATATTCTAGAAGCATTAAATGATTAGTAAATGGATAGCGAGGTGTCTTTTTGAGTCCATAGGGGAATCATTTTAAAACTAGTTCAATTGAGTTTTCGTTTTTGTTCTTTGCTAAAACCATTGACAACTTTTGTTTAGATGGATTTGAAATTAAATAGAAAGCTTTCTTAATTGAATTATTATTGTTAAAATATTTTACTGGTATTATTAATATTAAATTACGTTTTTTTTTTAGTATGTAATTGTTCCAATCAATATTAATCTTAAATTCATTAATTTAATTCTGGACATTATTTTTTTTATTTAAAAACACACAAGATCAATTTTGAAGAAATTTATAATTTGTTTTAAGGGAGTAAAATTATACAAGAAAAAATATTTTTTTTTTTTTTAATTTACTTTATTTATTTAAGTTACAACTATACTAACAGATATATTGAAATTTAATTTTATTGTTGAATAGCGTGAAAAATAGCGCACATAACTTTATTCTGAATTTTTCTTGATAACTTTTTACAACGCAAGGTTGTAAACAAAGTTTTCAAACATACAATACACATTTTATTAATATTTTAAACTAACAAAATTTATTAGAAATATTATTATGACAGCATAAAAATTTGATACAAAGAATTTCGTAAATTTAATAAATGATGCAATAAAATTGTATTTAAATTAGATAACTTCTTTACAATTTATAATATATTTTAATCAATAAATTGATGTACTGAGTTAATTTGATAATATGTTTGCAAAACTTGTCGGTTTTTGCTTTTTTTTTACAGTAAACAGATTTTTTAATACGTTTATGCAGTTCATTTTATTGTATTTGTATGCAGAAATAAGTTTTAAAACAATTTTTGCAATTTTTTGTTTATTTACTTTAGACAACTTTTTTCCTATTAAATTTTTATACTGTACAAAGTTATTTTATTAATTTTTTTGGTGCAAAAAATAAATATGTATCGTAATTGACTTCATTTTCTTCTTGGCCTGTGTTAGTCCACTGCTGGACGTAAACCTAATTTAAACTGTTTCATTAATTGATTGATACCATTCTTTTCTAAAATCAGGAAAAATCTGCATTAATAGTCTTTTTAGGCTAATATGCCAAAAATTTAAACTAATTAAGTTTTCTGCAATCTTCTTTATATTGTTTATTTACTTTTTTTAAATCGTTTTTTGTTGAAAGTGGTACTTTTTAGTCTTTATTCTAAAAATCATTGAATCAATTTTTTTGTCTTGCTACGTAGCCTACTAATTCTATTTAAGTTTAGATGATTGTTGGATTATGTTTTTGACTCTAGTGCTTTTTTATGATTCTGTTTTTTTTTAAACGCTGATTTGTTGCTGGTTGGCATTTATTACCGCCAGTATCTTAGTTTTTATGTTGGTATTTTTGAGTATGTATCCAAGTTTACCGAACGCTACTTAACTTCTAATCCGTCGAGTAATTTTTGCAGCTTATTTGCTTTGTCAAGTTTAATCAGATGTTCAAGACATACATACTTGTTTACTTGTTCTATAATCTGATCTTGTATTTAATATTAACCAGTTTCCAAGCATGATTTTTGTCTTAGAAAAGTTTATTTTTATGCCCATCCGGTTTGAAACTACAAGGGTTGCTGTTTATATATTGAAAATTGGCAAGACTTGTTGTTGGTAGTTGCAATTTAACTGCACCATTGCAAAGTTTGACATTTTTGACAAATTACTATTTGTATTGTAACTTGTAAATTAAAAACTTTATAATGGATTTGAATTGTGAACTTTTGGTGTAATGATTTTTTACTATTTTTGATGTAGATTGTCTTAACAGCAATGCGCCGATCAATTTACTGCAACTTTAGGTAATAAAACATCTTTTAAGATCACAATATTTTCATGGTTTTGTAAATTTAAACGTGTTTGTATTTTCTTAGTTAACAAAATTAATAAAAGTTGTCCAAAATTGGTTGTTATGCTAGAAAAATATTGATGCTGTGTACAAACTGATAATTCAAAACTAGCATGTAAACTATCATGAAATCCAAAATACATAAAATAATACATGAACATTTAGTCTTAGATTTTGCACAATTTAACAATCGATTAAAAAAACTCGTATGAATTGGTGCAAAAAAATAATTACAAAATGCAACGGTGGTGCATTAAATGCAGTGTATGACATCTAAGAAAGTAATAAAATTTTGGATCTATTGTTATAAGCCCAAAAATAAACAACAGCTCTACTGTATAAATTTTTTAAAATGAAGCAAAGTCTACAAAAATTTGTAGAACTTTAAAACAACTGTGCTTTTAGAGCAACTTAAAACGGTCAATTCTAAATAACACACAACTATTTTTTTCTTAGAAAATGTCACTAATATAACAATAACAAACCACCAACAAAGGATCATTCTCTACCATGACACATTGGCTTATATAACTCAAAATATTCAAAAGGTTGAAACGTTCAACGCTACAAAAAGCTGTTAATGCATTCAAAAACCATGTTTAAGAGATACCTACTTTAAAATAGAAAAACTGCTACGTCAATCAAATGCAAAAACAGGAAGATCTTAAGAAGATTATTTTAAAAAACAATTAAAAAAATATACGGATAAATTCCAAACGCTTGATAATGCGTGTAATTCAATGATGAGCTACATACCATCCGGTTTTCAAAATTTAGAATAACTAAAATTGTTAGTATTAAATCAATAAAACTACAACATTTTGATTGTTCTTTGATAATATGAACACAAATATAAAACCTCATTATTTACTTACACAATAATTTATAAATTAATTAATAAAGCAATTTTACAAATAATATTTAATTTGTCTTTTGTTATTGAACATTATTGTTACACTGCAAATATTCTCCACTATCTATTCTTACCTACATAAATAAATTGCATCATGTTTTAAAAATATCTTATGTTGTCAACAAACTATCAGTATTAAAACCTAACAACTGTCCATTGCCTTAAAGATTAACTGCTTTCTTTCTCAACAAATGTGCGTTTGCTCATTGTCGGCTTTTATGGCTTTTATTTAACTTATCTCTGGTTATGGGTTCGTTTCCTACTTGCTGAAAACAAGCTTATGTCATTCCGATTCATAAGTCCGGTGATAAAAATGATGTAACAAACTATAGACATATATCTATTTTATCAGTCATTCCAAAAGTTTTTGAAAAGTTAGTTACCTGTCAATTGACCGCCATTCTGCAATCTGAACACGGTTTTTGCACTGGCAAATCAACATTTTCCAACCTTTTGTTGTATGAATCTTATATAACTGATGCGCTTGAAATCAGATTCAAGGTGGATTTAGTTTACACTGACTTTTCCAAAGCTTTTGATACCGTTGACCACAAGATACTAATTATGAAACTACGTGGTATTGAAGTTAATGGCACTTTGTTACTGTGGATTTAATTCTATTTATCTAACAGATCTCAATTTGTTTGCATCGGTCAGTGCGTTTCTTGTAATATTGATATTACGTCGGGTGTTCCACAGGGGTCACATCTTGGACCTCTACTGTTCAATATTTTTATAAATAATGTGGTACTCTGTTTTTCTAATGCGCGTTGTTTATTATTTGTAGACGATATAAAAAACTTTATAAAAATTCAGTCTTTGGATGATGCTGTGCTACTTAATAAAAAAATACAGATTTTTTCTAGTCGATGTCAGGCTAATAACTTACTACTTAATTTAAAAAATAAATGCAAAGTAATGACATTTTCTAGACGTCAGTGTGATGTATGGTTATTCTCTCATGAATGAAATGTTGTTGAGAGTTAACATTATTCGTGACTTAGGCATTACGTTTGATTCAAGCCTTTTATTTACACTACATATCAATACTGTTGTTGCTAAAGCTTATCAACTTTTAGGATTTGTCAAGTGTAATTCTAAAAAGTTTTGTGACCCTTGTACTTTAATTATCCGTTACAACGCTCTAGTACGCCCCCATCTTGAGTATTGTTTAAATGTGTGGTCTCCATATACCGCCGTCAGTAATAGAAAAATCGAACAGATTAAAAAAATAAACTGTTTTTTTTTTGGCGTATAAATGCAACATTGCAGCTACACGAAACTGCTCTCTACATTTAACATGACCAGTCTTGAAAAGAGACGTTTTATTTTTGACGTGACACTAGTTTTTAAAGTGCTTTGTAGAATTATTGATTGTCCTGACTTGCTCAGCTTAATTGGTATTTATGTTCCAGCTCGAGAGACTACTTATTTTATATACCGTACAAACGTACTGATTATGCGCAGCACTCTGCACTTACACGTATTTTGCGGCATGCCAACAAAGTTAAAGTAGATTTTTTTAAAGATTTTTTAAATACCGTGCGACGTGCACTTATCAATCATACGTGATCTTTTTAATATTTATATTTTGTATCTATTTAAGTTTTATTCTTATTTTTAGTATTAGACGTTTTATGTTTAATTTGTATGTTTTTTTAAGTTGTAAATATATACTTATTTTGTAATGGCTACCGTTGACTAGTAAATAAATAAATAAATAAAACTCAACCCATTATCTCTATACTTGTCAATTTATATGCAACAATTACTTATCTATAACAAATTATAATAAATACTTTATAAAACGGTCCGTTTTTCCAAAAGATGTGGTGCTATAAAACAAGCCGGGATTCCGGAATGGTGTGCCACTAGCCGATAGCGTAAAATTTACACAAAAATAGCATCTGGTTTTTGAAAACTAACAAACATTGCTTAAAAAAATAATTTATACAAAAAATAATACAAAAATTAAATTTAAAAAACTATTTTACTTTGTTATATTATAACAAAACTAAAAAAATATTTTTAAAAATTGTTTAAAAAAAATTTATTTTTTATTTTGTTAAAATACTTAATTGGTATTTATTTATTTATTAAAATTTGCCAATAATTTTGTACAAATTTTATTTATTAATAAAAAAATTAAAACGTGCAAATAGTTTAAGTTTTAACAAAAAAATTATATTTATAATTTTTCTTTTCAAATGTATTAATTAGTTTATTGGAATCAATACTAAATGTTATAAATTTATTATTCCTATTTTAGACATTTTAAATCTACGTAGACGATTATATTACTTTGCAATGTAGTTTAAATTGTTATTTTTAGACAAAATATCTAATTTGTTTTAAATGCGTACTTATATTGCGAATATAAATGCTGTATATAGGCCAGCTGGAGTGTAATTTAAATATAAGCGTACTAAGGCACAATAAAGTATTTTGAGTGTGCTAAATAATACAATTATCAAAAGAATCAACGGTAAAAAAATATTGGTTTTAGGATTTAAAATAATGACTTAACAAAAAAAATAACAAGTTTTTTCAAATCGATAAAAAAAAATTACTTAAAAAAAAAATTGATTTTTTTTTAAATATTTTTTTAAAATAACAAACTTTTTTATACGTTATTGCAAATATGTACACAATAAAACAAATATTGCATAATATTCATCAAATTGACAACTTTAAATAATATATACATGTAAAATGTAAACATAATAGTATGACATTTAATATATGTCACACATGTTATATAATACCAGCACATTTTAATAGATGATTATTAATATAAATTGATATTGAAATGTAGCAACCAACTTCTTTGTGTATATAAACCAAAAAGTGGCTGAACAAATTATTATTAGAAACAAAATTTTATTGAGATATAACTAATATAACTATTATTAGTTCATTATAAATTAACAATATATGTGTTAAATAAATAATTAAATTATTATTACACCAAATTGTGTTATTATAAGATTTAAAATTGAATAGTGCTGCCGTTACTATATGATAGTCTATTATAAATTAATTAAGGCACATTTACTATGTTCTATATCACAATATATTTAAATACCGTTACTTGTTTCAATTTTTACTTGGCCATCATTGGACGGTGAATAGTTAAATATAAAACAAAGAAACCTATTCAAATTTTATGGTTAAAAATGATTATAAATTGGGTAATTTTTAAAAAATTTGAATAAAAATTTAAAGAAACCGTTTTTGTATGATACCTTTTTTGGACATTTTTTGCATTTTTTTTTGCTTTCTGTAAACTTTTTAAAAATTACATATATTTGCTTAACTCACTTTTTTTATAAAATATTTAGAAGAAGCAAACTATTTTGTTTATTTATTATTCAAGAAAAACAGGCAATTAAAAAAAATAAGCCGGTTTTTAGAAAAAAAAACTTGCAATCAAAATATTTTTTTTAATATCTAAACCTTGTTTGTATAAATTGATTAATAAATTTTTTTTTTCTGACAATAAAACCATGATTTTAAAGTTAAGATTTTGTTTACAACTAATCACTTTAAGACAAAAGTAGAATAGTTTAAAAAAAACCTTATTTTTTGTAAGTCTATTTTATGCTGGTAAACCTAAACGCTTGCTCTCAAACAAAAAATCCTGCTTTAATCTAGAAATGATTTGTTTAAAAAATAAAAAAAATTATTAAGAATGTATTAAATTGACAAATTTAAAGGTTAAATTGCTATTAAAGTTTGTTTGAGCAGTCAAATTATATTATCATAAATCTTACTTTTATTTGCTGTCCAAGTCCCTACTGAGACTTAATTTTGGATTACATTTTATTTATAAGTATTGCTCGAAAGTGTTAACGCAATGCCACCTATTAGGAGAAACGTTAAACTGTTTGTGTGTGAAGAAGATTGTAATACAGTTAAATTTTATACGGACAGGCATACCTTGAAACACGAGTATATGTGTCTCTTACTGGATGAAGATAAATTACAATACATCATTTATTAATATTAAATAATAAATTTGTTTCGGTCATTTGATTCAAATAAAACGCGCCAAAGACGCCGTTGCCTGTCCGTGTAGGATTTAACTATATTACAGTCTCTTTCACACACAAACTGTTCAACGTTTTTCTCAATAAAGGGCAATGCGTTAACATCTTCAACACATTTATGTTTGAGTCAGCAAATATTTTTAGGTAAACCTACAATAACGCGTTCAAATCTATTAGAATTTGTGCACTGTGATAACACTAAAAAAGTTGTGAATAGTAAAAAATCATTAAAACGTGATTCAAACTCATTACATGTCTGTTTCTTAATGATGTGTCTAACTTACTAATTTGAGATTTTGCCGTATTGCTCTCGACGTCGACGGTTGTCAAAAATGTTGCAATCTTTGTGATTGCCCTATTTAAATATTGTCTCATCTTTTTTATCTCTAAAAATTGCTTATCGATGGCTGCTTCTTCACTCGTTTTCTCACACAACTCTACTTTACTAGGTAACAACGCTCTAATGATTACTGACTACAAAAAACCAAAATAGGCTATATATAATCGATTATGCTTCAAGCGGAAGCATACATAGGTACACTCTCACTGGTTTTTTTAAGAGTAACTTTTTTTGTTGTGGAGATTACATTTTCTTCTTTGGTAAAAATTATTATTTTTTTATTTTAGAAGAGATTTTATTTGTTTTGTCAAGAATTTGATTTTGATTTTTGATTGGAAGGTGGAGAAGATTTTGACAGAACTGACTGTTTTCGGGTTTTTATATATAGTTTAACATTTCTAGTAGGTCTTTACTTTTTTTTGGCGTTAATTATAGGCACAAATTGAATTTCATTAATAAATTTTTTTTCCGTTTTGAAAAGTTCTATGTAATTTTGCTTTATTTAAAATAAACAAACTTGCAACTTTGAAAAAACACATTTTTTACTTTGAGTAAGTTTGGTGATGCTATTAAACTATTTTAAATGGTTGAAAACATAAGAAAAAACTTTTAAAAATACGTTTTTATAAGTTTTGAATGAAAGACAAAACAGAGAATCATGATCTGTAGTAACCCACTCACCTAATACTTGAGCGGGTAAGTACCCACTCATTTTTCCAAAAGTTTGTAAGCAAGAAATTAAAAGTTTTTTCTTTGCAAGCCTAAAAAGAGTAGAAGATAGTATATCTAATTTCTTGATGACCAACAATTAAGTGAGTGGGTCACTACAGATAATGATTACCAGCGAGTAGTCCAGTTTAAAATACTTGCTGGTAATTATGATTTGGATTATCACACCTAACTGCTTATTTAAGTGTTTGTTATGAAGAAGTTAGATGTTTTGTTAGAATTTACCACAAGAAAAGGTTCCGACTTCTTAATAACTAACACTTGGGTATGTGGGTGGGACAATCCAGTTCAAATTATTTTATGGTAATCATGCTCTGAAGTGTCCTAGCTACTCACTCAAATGTTTGTCATTAAGAACTTGAATGTTTTCTTCTATGAAAACGTTAGAAGTCACTTTGTCGTAAGAAAAGTTTGCAATCTAACTTTTTGATAACAAACATTTGAATATGTAGATGGGCCACTCCATTTTAAACTACTTGATGGTAATTATGTTTTGGAGTTGGCATTTTATTATAAGCCTTTGAGATTACTCTAGATCCCGGTTATAAATAAATGATTTTCAAGTCATTGCAACGGTCTTGTCTGGTCCACTTTTTACAAAAACCGTTAAGTGAAGAATAAATTTTTATTATTGAAGATATTGCATTCCGTTGAGTTGATCTATTTGCCTTAATTAATGCAACTGCTGAAGCTTGAGGGGTGACTATAGTACAAGAAATATATCTGCGCTATAGCATACCCACACAATTTGTTAGTGCAGTTATACAACTAATTACTTACTAATTCTACATTAACCACCAATTTATCTTAGTATAGTATTCTGCTCCAGTAGAAAAGAAACATGATTTAATGATCGACACTGTTAGGAAAACATCACACTCGACAAACTGCATGATTTACGTTATTAAGTCTAATATAATATTTGGCCAAAATAATTGCTCTCTAATAAATATCCAGTAAAAAACAACAAGATAAAGCTTTCTATCTAGTATCAACCAGGCGATTGAGTTTGGGCTACAAAAATCAAGCTTACAGATACCATACTTTCAGGTTTTCTTTTAAGAAAGATGGTTTGTACATATTCCTAGCTGCTAAAAAACCATGTACATATAAAGTTGTTTCCTGTAAGAGACCTGAGGAACCTTTAGGCAAATATTATACTCAGTCTTAAAAATATGTCTCAATTCTAACAAAACAAAGCCAATTTATTCTATTTGCAAGAATGCCGAGGTAAGAATCAGGATCATATCATATGGGTTGCTAGTCCTAGCTTCTCCCAGGTTTGACATAACTTTACTGAAGGCTTTTATTAACCTTTCTCAAGTAACAGGTTAAAATTCTTGCTTATCACAATACCTAGCTACTTCAGGGTTTGCTGGATCTTGATCATTTTGTTGCTCACTTTCAAAATTATGCTTTTTCAAACTACTATCAGCGCTTCCGTTTTTTGGTGCTCACGTTGCAGACATTGCTGCTTTAGCTATTCTGCATTTTCTATTATATGTGAAACTTTGTAGTACATCACAGGTAATACTAAGAAAGAAGAAAAGAGGTTGTTGCTCACTAGGATCTTCCTGTTTTGCAGGTACGAGCAAATAAAGTTAATAAAGTATTGCGGGATTCTGTTTGCAGAGTTAAACCAGAGTAACTAGGACCACACGTTTTTTTTTTTATTGGTTTTCTTTAATGCGTTTTTAGCTATTTTGATTGCAGTTATGGTTGACCTTCCTGTTCAAAATCTAAACTGATTATCAATTAGTTTGCCACACTTCTGGAGTTCCTTTACCTAACCTAACTTAACTTAACCTAACCTAACTTAACCTAACCTAACCTAACTTAACCTAACCTAACCTAACTTAACCTAACCTAAGCTAAGTTAACCTAACCTAACCTAACCTAACATAACCTAACCTAACCTAACCTAACTTACTGTTTAGCACATGTTGAAAGAATTTTTTTATTGCTTTTATGAGGCACAGTGGTCTATATGCCGGTGGATTGGTTACGGCTTTTGTTGGTTTTTCTAAAAGAACTAGCTTGGCTACTTTTTACTCATCGAGAAAAATGCCGTCCTTGATTAATTTGTCGAAGATGGACAGTGGATCCACGTTTTGTTTGGTTTGATTGTCTTCTTTTTCTACTTTGTTTCTATGTAGAGCAAAAACAACTCTTTTGCCACTTTTATCTGTTTTTTGTCCGTAAGCGAGGTTGGGCTGCAAACACCAAGCTTAGCGGTCACTATTTTGTAGTCTTTTTTCCAAAAATTTTCTTCTACTTTGCTGCATAGTGGTGCGTTCTATCCATAGCTTTCTTAACAGCATTGGCTGCATGTTTTAGGTTCCTCTTGTGTTTCTTCTAAGTCAGTTTGAGCTCTAGGTTAGACTACTACATTCTACTTCACTTAAGTAATTTCGTAAATACTTACAAATGTATATTACTTGTTTACATACTCTGCCAGTTAAAATGCAAATGTAAACACGGTTTTATAAATATATTTTTGATACTTATTTATTTAAAATGAAATATTGTAAAGCATTAATTAATAATGTGATACAGCAGGTGGCAAGATTGCATGATAATAGATAGTAAACAGCTAATATAAAGCAAGCTGCGCACAAAACTCTAGAAATAGATTTCAATAATTAGTAATTTACAACTGACAAATAGGTAGGCCATTTTACATCATACATCAAGCTATAATAAAATATTATTAAGATTTGCATTACAAATATCAAATAAATTGAACTTTTATTTAATTAGAGTCAATGGTTTATTGTAAAAATATTAATTTAATAAATTTTTTTGTGTTTGATTCATCTTTATTTCTATATTAGAAAAACTAATTTAACAAAACTATTGTATATAGTTTTAATATTGTTAATGTAATTTAAATTGTACTCCTTTATTTTATGTAATTCTATAGATTGCCTAATTGCCCTTTAAACCTATTGTTAGTAATGAACTGTTATGTATTCCATTGAGTTTTATAGTGATTATTTTTTTTTATTCAAAAAGTATTTAATTTAGTTTTAAACTGAAAAATAATCTTTTATTTTATTTAAAAAATATATATATATATAATGCATACTCATTGTATCAAACCATAATATTTAATTCCAAATAATCTACTTGAGTTTATTTTTTCATCAAATAAAGTATTAGTATTTTCTCATATTTATCAATTCCAATAAAAAAACATATATCTCAACCATATATTTCAATCTATCAAACTGTCTCTTTATAGAAACTTGATCAAAGGCCAGAATGTTTATCATACGTGGTATAACTTGGAATGAATATTACCTACATTGCTTCATGTTGCTGATAGAGAAAATATGTAATGTAACTTGAATGAAATCCAAGTTAAATTAAATGTTCAGCTTGAAATTCAAGGAAATGTATAACAGTTAATTACTATTGTTCACAACCAATTTCAAGTAGTCAAGTAGTAGTTAGAATCAAATTCCCGGCGTATTGCACCAATTATTTCAAATTGTAGAAATTAATATAGAAATGAATTTAATTTAAAATAATTTAATATCAATACAATTAAATCATAAAACATTATTTTATATTTTGTATTAAAAATGTTTGCCAAACATACTTTTGGCACATCTTTTCATAACCCAGTTTTAAGATCCAACTTGTAATATTACACAGTTGTAAAAATATTTCCCCGGCAAAGTATTAAAAATCTTGGGACGCAATCCGTGAATAACATAAAATATTACGTGATTCCAAAACTTGAATAAAATATATGTTTCCGTAACATATTTTAACTTTGTATAACATTGTTGTATTAATCGCACTAATTGAATAGGATCAAATGTAATACAATACTAATTTAATTTAACATTAAATTCCCGAATTGATAAATATGTGGAGGTTCTAATTAAATTTACTTAAGTTGATAGCGCTTCTAATGAATCAAGAATTTAATTTACGCTTCTCTCTCTTACTGGATTCACAATAAAAGTCAATAGGGTATGTGTTAAACGTGTGTAATACCTTCGACATATATTTAACTTGCAAATTGGATGCGAGTAATTACAATCAATAGATTTTTTAATGTGTGGAAAAAACATTTTGTTTTATTGAAACCAATGTTTGCAATAAATATATTATTATTTACGCAACATTATTATTGTCTTTGTATTCACTTAAATATTCATCATAACTAAGCATATAGATATAGAGATGCATTACGTGGCTTGAAATATGTGTACATAGTTTAGGTTTGTTATTAAGCTGTGTACTGAATATATTAAAGTATATAGTTCAATTAAAAACTAGCATAGTTTCATAAGTATACTTATTAGTTTAGATTAAAACAAGTAAACAGCGCAGAGGAGAGATTTAGAGTTAGAAGTTTAATTTGCTTGGAATTAAAATTACTTGTGCAGGTTAAATTTAATTTTTGTAACTACTAGTTCCAAGTGTAGTTAGAAAAACAATCAACACATTCTTTTATAGAACAAGAAACTTTATACATTATTGTTTTTTATTATAAAATATATCAAATTGTTTTGTGTATAGTAATTATAATTTAGTTTAATTTGATTAAATCTGAACAAATCTATTGTGAACGTTATTTAGCTTTTTTATATTATGTTGCATAAGGCTTAATTTTGATATCTGAATATATTTTATTTGTTATTTTATTGCTGCTAAAATTAATCCGTTATGTTTAGATTAATATGTTTACAAAACATTTATAAAAAGAAATACATACTTTTGCAAACTATAATCTAACATTTTAATTACTGGGTTTAAGAAGGATTTGGCATTCTTTTAAATATTTTATTTCATATTGCTCAAGATTAGCTTTAAAAAATAAAAAATTAAATCACCGTTTTGTTTTTTTTTTTTAATGTATATTAATTTATATTTATTAAACAAACAATACAAATATACAGAGCATCTTTATAAAAACTTATTTTTTTTTCTTTATACAGGGTGTTTAAAAAAATGTAAATTATTTAAGAGGGTGGTAGTACAAATTACAACAACCAAAAAATCTTAATAAACATCGGTTTTCATAGCAACAGTTTCGGCAATATGGTACGTTATTTAGGTTTATCATTCTTTTTTTTTTAAATTTTTTATTTTGCAAAAACGTGCATTTTCTCATCTTAGTTGGCTAATGGTTTGTGAAATAAACATTCAGTATTTGACAGTTGTTGTTAGTGCACAAGTTTTCATTGCTGTGGCTGATTACTCTAATGCAAAACTAGCCGACATGCATTTTATGTATAGTTGTATGCTAATGGGAATGTTAGCAAAGCGCGACGTCTGTATGTAGAAGCTTAAGCCAGACTCCTTCACATCGTATGTTTGGAAAAGTTTACCAAAGTTTAAAACATACCAGTTCTCTTCAAAAACAGTGCTATTTTTCTGGCAGACCAAGGTCGGTATCTATTTCAAGAGCAGAATATGAAATTATAGCACGGATAGCGCATAATCCAGAGACGAGTGCGCGGAAAATATTAGCCAAAGTAGGAATTGGTGCTACTTTTGTTACTCTATCCATACCATGTACAAGTACAAGCATTAAATTTAACTGATTATTAGGCACGTTTGTTTTTTGTAGCTGGTTTCTATGCAAAGATGCCGAAGACCCTCAGTTTCTTGCAAAAATTCTTTAACGGATGAAGCCGAGTTTACGCGATAGGGAATTGTTAATTTTTAGAATGCACATTGTTGAGCCGACGAAAATCTCTATGCTGTAAATGAATGTGGACATTAGACTTCTTCTTTTTCTTCTTATGCCATTATCCATTAATGGATGTTAGCGACAATCTGGTTTATTTCTTTGCGGTTCCAGGCTGTGTGGATCAGACTTTCGATGGTTCTCAGTTCCGTCCATTGTCTTATGTTTCTCAACTACGACATTTTTTTTTTTCTAATTTCCCTCTTTTCTTCAGTTTTGCTCTCAATAATAAGCTGTAGTATATTGTACTTCTGATTTTGCATAACATGTCCCACATATGCAGTCTTTCTTCTTTTTATTGTAGTCAACTCAACAGCCACGATCTTGGTTTGCCCGTCTTGGTTATTTGCGAGGTCCATGGGATTTTGAACATTCTGCGATAGAGCCACATTTCAAAGGCTTTTATTCTGTTCATTAATGTTACTTTTATTGTCCACCTCTCAGTACCGTAGAAGAGCACAGACCATATTAGCATCTGAAAAATCTTATTTGGAGGTTCAGATCAAATTTGGTGTTAGTAAGGACTTCTATGAATTAAATAAATCTATTGCGTGCGCACTTAATTCGGCTCCTGATTTTGGTGTCCGATGACCAGTTTTTTGTCAGTCATGTTTCCAAACACTTAAACTTGTTGATTATTTTTACCGGTAGGCTGCCAAACGTTAGCACAAGGTTTTCTACAAAATTTACTCTCGGGATATAACTCTTAAATGTGTATTTGTAATAGTTTATGTTGAAAAATAGGCCATTTTTGCAGGTTTTTTTTTTTGAGCTTTAGACTTCTAAAACCCAAATACACAAAACAAATTTATATTTTTTACTTAATTTACATCAACTTTGGACAGGATATAGATTTGAAATGGCGCCAGAATTGGATTTTACGGAAAAATTCTGATTGATTTTACTAGTAAATTTATGTTTTTTGAGTTAAATTTACGATTTTTAAACAAAAAATGCAATTTAGTTAAAAAACGACTAAAAACCTAAAATTTTATAGTGTGAATGGACTTTTTGCGCCGATTTTGTGCCAATTTTGACCAATGTCATGTGTAAAGGTAATTTTTGACTAAAATTCATGCTTAACATAAGTTTTTTGTGTTGTTTTTGATATATTTTATGAAGTAAACATAAATATCGATTAATTTTTATGATAAAATTTAGTTTTTTGCGCGTTTTTTTATGTTTTTAGACCAAAAATTATGTTTAAAAACAAGTTATCTGTGTCAATTTTGATATATTTTATATAGTAGAAGCGGTTTTCGTTCAAATTTTGAGCTAAAAATACATTTCCTATGCTGTAAATGGTTTTATGCGTTTTCTGCGTAATTTTGACAAATTTTGTGTGATAAACGTAGTTTTAGAGCTGATTTTATGATAAAAATAAGTTTTTAGCGCGTTTTAATCATGTTTTCTCAAGTCAAAACTGACGTAGATGGTCAGTTTTGATCAACTTTATGTAATAAACGTGATTGTAAAGCAAATTTTAAATTAAATATAAGTTTTTTGTGTCAATTTTGATATATTTTTATCCTAAAACCAAATTTTATGTGTAGGTTTTATAAAATTTTAGATTATAAACGTGATTTTAAAGATTAAATTAAGTTTTTTGTGTAAATTTTGATTCAGTGTTTGACGCAAACATTAATTTCGAGCAAAATTTATGAGAAAAATAAGTTTTATGAGAGTTATTCATGCTGTAAATAAACTTTCTTCGTTAATTTTGACCAATTTTATGTAGTAAACTTTTTCCAACTGCCAGAGCAAACTGTGTTTTGCAAAAAATATAGCACAAGGATCTATTTACAAACTATAAGAACACAAATCAAAAAATGCACAAAATACAACGTCTTCAGAGCACTTATCACTCATCGATTACAATAAGGCGTTTAACTTTATTAAACTATGGGTAGTCTTTTCTTTAATAAACAATGCTACAATTGATTCAAAATACAAGGAAAAACACAAAAGTAACGGGAATTGTGAATTGTACACGTTTCCTGAGTTAGTGTGCAAAGTTCTGTTGCTGTGAGTGTATCAGTTTGTCTGTGGAAAATTTTTTAGTGAAACTTTTTATTCCATTTTGCCAAAAACGTGATAACCGATTGTCGAAAGCAACGCGCGGCTGAAAAATTTTGTTTCTTGTTAGGGAAATTGGCTGGCAAAACTATTGTAATACATAAGACTGCTTGTGAGAATGCTGCTTTAAGTAAAACCAAAGTCTACGAGTGGTTTTTACGTTTTAAAAATGGAGAAATATTAATTGAAAACCAATCCCGTTCAGGACGCCCTTCATCGTTAAGAAGTTACAAAAACGTTGACAAAATTAATGCATTTGATTAAGAAGATTGTCGCCAAACCATTGATCAACTTTGTGTAATGTCTAGAATACCATGGAGTTTAATTCAGAGAATTTTATCCGAAGATTTGCACATGAGAAGAGCTCAAAGAAGACCCTGATTTTTTTTCAAGGTGATTACTAGTGATGAATTGTAGTGTTATGGATACAACTCTAAAACAAAGCAACAATCAAGCCAGTGGAAGGCACCCGGTTCTCCTCGTCTTAATAAAGCTCCCCAAGAAAATCAAACATCAACACAATGCTCATTTGTTTCTTTGATTTAAGAGGTGTTGTACACGCGGAGTTTGTTTCTCCGGGTCAAACTGTTAACCAGAAGTTCTACTTGAAGGTTTTGAAAAGATTGAGAAAGAGTATCCGGAAAAAAAGCAGATTTTAAGCGCACAAGCAACTGGTACTTCCATCATGACAACGCGCCGACTTACACCGCTCTCTCAGTAATGCTGTTTTTGGCTAAAAACGGCATGACACCAAATGTCTACTCCTTCCCCCTTCCTCCTCACCGGATCTAGTTTTCTGTGATTTCTTTTTGTTCCGCAGACTTAAAAGGGAGCATGAGAGGAAAGCGTTTTGCCACTGTAGAAAAAATAAAACAAACATTGCTGAAAGGCCTAAGAATATCCCGATCAAAGAATTTAAAAAATGTTTTGAACAATAGAAAAATTGTTTGCAGAGGTGCGTTGTAGTCAAAAAACAAAATTTCCGTTTTTTTTGGGTCTCCCTTCTTACACCAACCTGCTTAAACAAATTTACATAAATGTCACTTTTCAAGTGACTGTAGACAAGAACTTATGTTCAAAAATTTAGTTCTCGGAATATAAAATGGCAAAAAAAAAAAAACAAACATAGACGGCAAAAACTTTACTCATTTGTTTGCAATTTGCAGACGACCTAACCTAAAAGAGCTAGCAAACATGTTTGAAGAACTAAATGTAGTATACAAGTTGGTGGGATTCAAAATAAGTTTGAAAAAACCAAGCATAACTGATTGAAGCGTCGGAAAACTTATTTTAGTTTTTTTTTATTGTTTTTATAACTTAATAGTATTATTATTATCAGTTCATAAGGTTCATAAAACTTTAAAAACAAATTTTTTAATTTCTTTTAGTTTTTTTAGTTGTTTGACTTTAAAAGATCGCATTTTTTTGTTTAAAATTGCAATTTTAGGTGCACGCCCTGTCTATACACCGCAAAACTAAAGAACCGATTTGTCAGTCTTTGTAGTCTAAGCAAAAAAAAGCATTTTTGTCATTTTTTTAAGCGCCAAATTTGAGGTCTTTTGATGTAAATTAGTTAAAAAATATAATTTTGTTTAGTGTATTTGGATTTTAGGGGTCTAAAACTTTAAAAACTGTAAAAATAAGGTAAAAAATGCCTAATCTTTAAGATAAACTTTTATAAATACACGTGTAACAGCGTTCAGAAGAACTATACACTAAATATTATTAAAAATTAGAATTTTGCAGACAGTTCTACATGAAATATAATTGGTGTCATGTTCATCGGCCAAAAATCCATCAGGGAAGAAATGTTTACAAAATTTCCAAACGCAAATTTTGTTGAACGCCAAGTGGATTTATGTTTGAATGCCAAAAATAATAATATTTTCAAATTTTGGCGCCGAAAGATTAAGTCACAAGCGCAAAAACTATCAAACAAAAAGTAAAAGCGCCCAAAAGTGGTTCAAGTAACAAAAGTCTTGGTTAAACTTTTAAAATGAGCTTAAGAAAAGATATAAGCCAAGAAATAAATGTTGATTAATGTTTTTTTAGATGGACTATTTTTATGGCCAATAAGTACGGCACTGACTATTTTTTATGTAGAATTTTTCTGCATAAGTCAATTTTTTAATAATATTTGGTATATAGTTCTTCAGAGCACAGCTAAATGGGTATTTGTAAAAGTTTATGTTAAAAAATGGCATTTTTATCTTATTTTTGCTTTTTTGAGTTTTTATTAACTAATTTACATCAAAATACGTCAACTTTGGCGGTTTAAAAAATATAAAAATGGCTTCTTTTTGCTCAGACTACTAGGACAAAAAAAAACATTTTTTGGGTTTTGAGGCATATAAGACAGGGCGTGAACTTAAAATGACGCAAAAACATTGGTTCAAGTAGGACTAAACGCCAATCAACTCAATATCCAAACAATAAGATTTTAGTCATCACTTAATTTATATGTTAAACTACATACAATATTCTAAGTCTTCATGTTTTCAGTTAATAATTTGCAGTTATATTTAACAATAGTAATATAAATAAATAATAAATAATAATAAAACATTAAATAAATTTATTTTTTTTTTTTTAATTTTAGAGAAACAACTTATCATATTTTTGGAATTTTTTATATAATCTGTAAAAATTTTATTCAATTATATTCAGGCGTTTTCTTGCTGAGTTTTATTCTGCAAAACCCTTATAATAGCGTAACTATTCTTCCCACTTAAAGGAAGTACGGCGTCAGATTGCTCAATCTTGGTTGCCAATTTTGATTTTTAGAACTTGAAACCACACTATCTTTTATGCTACAACTGTTTTGCTTTTTGCGCAGTATTTTTACTTTTTTTTTTACGACTTTTCTAAAAATCTTCTTGCTGTATAAATTAAATAAAGACCAAAACACACTCTTGTAGCACTTTTTACATATTTTGATATGTAATGTAATGGTTTATTGTGTTTATTATAGATTTTTCTATTTACTTTACCTACAGTACCTTCTCTTAACAAATAGCTTTATTTATTATGTGTTCAAGACTTTAACAATAGAGATTTTGTTTTTACAAGATTAACAGAAAACTTTAATTGCTTAGTATTTTTGAATTTGTATGCAAGTGAATATTTTTTGTTTTATTACATTTATTGATAACAGTTATTTTACTTTATTGTTCACACAGAAGATTGATAGTATAAAGTGAGGCAGAATCACCTTCCTAATTTGTCGGGTGATTTGTGAATAAACGGTAAAAGATAAGAAATTTTTAAATTTTCTAAAAGTACATACTACGTCAATTTTTTGTTAATAATAAAGACTTTTATTGGCATAATCATACATACATTTATAGTAATAACACTCGAATAATAAATAAACAACATCTTTCTTTAGATTAAACAAAAAATGTTTTTTTCTTAAAAACATAAAAAAAAAATTAAAACTTAACCCTAATAGATTCACTTTGCTTTTTTTATTTTTTTTTAATATTTTTGCTTCTTTTCTATGTTTATTTAAACTTTCTTTCAATTTTCTTGCCTGCATTTGCTCATTATCATCTCACTTGTCTATTACACTCATTCACCCAATGATTTCAAGTCTATTTTTTACAAATCTCACCCTTTTTATATTCTTCAGTCATCCAATATTTATTACCATTCTTTTCAAACACCTAAACCTTACAATTTTCTAATTGGTTTTTAAGTAAATAGGCTGGTAGTTTATTGCATTCTTGAATACATTTGTATTCATTGTATCTGCTACTATCAATTTTTACTTGCCTATCTTGCTGTTCTACCTCTTCTAGTCTGTTCAATAATTCTCCGTTTACATTTTTACTCATTCTTCTACTCTCACTTACTTTTTTTACTGATATTCCATCTCTTTCATATAATTTTATTTCTAAAGCAAAATTTGTCGCACGTACATTTTCATTCTCTTTTATTCCTACTAACTTTATTATTTCTTTTACTAAACTTTCATTGCTCTTTAAAAACCTTTTGATTTATACTTTAGCAGTTTTGCTGCAAAATTACTATTTTCACTTTAAAACAATTCTTGAATTTTTTTTTCATATAATCATAAATTTTAGCTGCTACCCATGCTTTCTTACTTACATATCACATGCTCAATATTAGACCCATCACTTTTCTGTTTTGCTTTTTCTTTCTTTTTTCTAAACAGCATCTATTTGGTTTTTTTGACATATACTTCTAATTTCCTTTGTTTCAGAAACTTTCTGACTCTTTCAATCATCTCTTTCATGTTACTACTTGTTGGTGCTAGAATTACGACATTGTCTGCGTATGCTAGCGACCACACTTTTTTTTGCTCAATTACTACTCCGCCAGCCTAGTTTATTTCTAATACTCTTTTAACGGACAATTCTGTCGTAACCCTCTAGTCACTCTAAACCTTTCACTTGTACATTTACCCACTTTTACTCGATACTAAGTTTTATTTATATATTTCTTTTACTGCTTCTATTACATGCTCTGATATACCCTTTATTTTCAAACATTCTATAAACGTACCTTTGTCAATTGTCTCATACGCTGCCTTTAAGTCGATAAAGAGGGCAAAGATCTTTCTTTTCTTTTGTTCTAGTTTTGTATCTACTATATATTTTAGCGCCATCAAATGATCGGCTGTTTTTCTTCCTTTTCTAAAACCTGCCTGAACTTCTGGGATAAACTGCTTTTTGTCTACTTCTAATTGGAGCATTTTTTCTAGTGGTCTTGCCGGGCAATGCACATGTTAAAACTTTTTACAAAGTTTTTGCCTACTCTTGCCAGCATATCTTGAAGGATTTTGGCAATTACGTTCTTATTTGTATCTTTTAAAACTTCTAAGGTTTGAGGTTAAGCTTTGTAAACTTTACTTTTGAGGTATGCCCACAGAAAAAAAATATTGCAAAGAGTCATATCTGAGGATTTAAGAGGCCAAGGAACGTTTCTTTGTAACAAGATTAGGCAACCGGGAAACAACTGCTGGCTTTATTTTGCTGAAACCAAAGCAGAATTTACTGTTACAGTTAGCTTTTTTTTCAAAAAATAATGCTCATTAATGCCTTTTTTTTTTTTTTTTTAACCTGGAGGAGGAGAGATCTTCAAAAGATACCTGCATGCCGGATTCAATTACTCCTGTAGCCTCCTACCGACTAAATCTCCTCCTCTCATTTTGCTGAGTGGCAACGGAACCGCGCGAGCATTACTTTATTACCTCCAGCATGTCTTTCTGTATCCTGTTTGTTATCTTTCCTCTCTTTGTCCTGTTCTTTCTTCTCTTTGTCTTGATCTTTCTTCATCCTCTTTCGATGGCTTCCCATTTATGTTTGGTCTCTAGCATCAGGTTTGTTAGATTTCCTACCGTGATCTGTTTTTGTAGCTCAGCCTCTAACTCCATTCTCTCCACTGCCCATCTCGAACACTGAAACAGTGTATGTTCCGGCGTGTCCACTTCATTGCAGTATACGCAGTTATCTCGCTCTAGTAGGTTCATTCTCTTCAGGTATACCCCAAAACAGCCGTGTCCAGTCAAAATCTGCGTTAGATGATCGTTAAGCCTACCATGCTTTCTGTCTACCCAGGGCCTGATGTCCGGGATGAGTTTTTGAGTCCAGGCAGCTGTCCCAGTATCCTTTCTCCATTCCTCAGCCCATATCCTGAGTGATTCATCTCTAGCAGCTTTTTTGATTTGTTCCTTGTTTTCTCCTTTCTCATAGGATCTTTCTTTAACCATAAGGTGGATAGGTATTGTCTTTGTGATACCGAGAATTGCTTTTGTGGAAACCGTTTGATAGGCACTTGCTACCCCAATTGCCATAACTCTCCTTGTCCTTTCCAATAGCCCCCTGTGCTTTTTATTTTCAGCGTACTTTTTCCAAATTGGCGCCCCATATAATAGCACAGAGTTCACTACCGCCAATAACGCTCTTCTTTTTTCCTCTTTCGCCCCTCCATTGTGTGGCATAATTCTTCTGAGCACCATTGTTAACTTTACGGCTTTTTGTGTCACCTCCTTTATGTGATGGTTCATATTCCAGTTTCGGCCTATTCTTATGCCCAGATATTTGACGCTATCCTGGGTTTCTATGACGCTACCTCCTACCATTATCCTCACTTTAAGGTCCCTCTTCCATCCTGCTAAGATTACGGCCTCAGTCTTGTGATGAGCCATCTTGAGACCTTTTTGGTCTAGCCATCGTTCCACCTTCTCTACTGCCCATTCCGCATCTTCTACCAGCTCTTCCATATTCCTGCCGCATACGACCAGCGCTACATCATCCGCATAGGCCATCATCTTCGTATGTTCCGGCATCCGTTCCTTTAGCAGAGGATTGTAATATATGTTCCACAGGGTTGGTCCCAACACCGAGCCCTGTGGTACTACGCTGCTCAGATCGACAGTATGGTTTTCCCCAACCTCTAGCGTCCTGTCCTGTAGATAGTTGCCTATTATTTTCCTCAGGTGTGGCGTAATCTTTCTCGCCTCCAATTCCTGCATTATACCACGCCATGGAACCGTGTTAAAGGCATTCTCGACGTCCATGGTGATCAGTATGGAGAACTTCAGCACTCTGTGCTTAGCCACCATATTCCTGACCTCTTTCACACTTTGCACTGCATCTACCGTCGTATGTCCTCTTCTGAATCCATGCTGATTTTCCGATAAACCACCATTTTCATCAATTTGTTGCATCAATTTTTTGTTGATGACATGTTCGTAGAGCTTCGCAGACATATTGGTCTGTATTTAGCCTGGTTTTCCGTGCTGGGAAACACACCTGCCCTCAGGAGAGAGTTTATTGTTTCTGTCACACTCTCCGTGCATTGTCTTGTCAGCACTTTAACTACTTCCGCAGGAATCCCATCTGGTCCTGGTGCCTTTTTGGCCTTTATTTTGCTACCCAATGCTAAAATTTTCTCTTCTGTGCATTGTGGTATTTCATTTCCATCTGGCGTTATATTTGCCCATATGTTTTTTGTATGCTCAGGAAAGAACGCCCTTGCTATTTCTATCTGTCTTTTTTCAGACAGCGTTGTCGGAGCTTTGATTCCAATTTTCTTAGTTACTATTTTATAGCCTAACCCAAATATGTCTGTGTTCACTTCCTCGCATATCTTTTTAAAGGCTATCCGTTTGGCTTCTTCGATGGCTTTCTTTAGCTCCTTTTTTTTTGCTGGTATTGTCTGTGTGTTTCCTCCCTAAGCTCTTCATCTGCCGGATTTGTTCTATTTATTCTTGTCACTTTTCTTTTAGATCTTATGCATTCATTTCTTGCTTGAGCAGTTTCTGCACACCACCAGTACGTTGGGGTCCGTCTACTTGTTTTGCTTTTTTTGCGGTATGTGATGTCGCAAGCTTCTCTTATTGCCTTCATTAGTGTTTCTGCTGCCCCTCCTTCCCCTGCAGCGCCATTTAACGCCGTGAAGCACTGTGCTAGTTCGTCATCATGGTCCTTGTTGTAGTACCATCCTTTAAAGTTGTTCATTTTTACTTGCTTTCTTGTACATACATTTATTTCCATGTAGATGTTATGATGGTCACTTAGATTTTCCTTATTTTCATTCACGTACCATTCCTTAACTTTACTGAACAAGTTCGGACTAGCTATTGTCACATCTATGAAGGAGCTTTGATCTCTTCTACTGAAGGTCGGAGTGTTACCACTATTCACTATTTGAAGGTCTTGTTCGTAGATCCATTTTGTAAGTATGTCTCCTCAGCTATCATCTATGGGTGATCCCCATAGGGCTGATTTGGCATTAAAGTCTGCTCCTATTAGCACATCTTTTTTGTGTCTTTTAACGTCCCGGCTTATCTCTGTTAGGTGGTTCTCATATTCATTTTTTGTGATATTCGGTGACAGGTATGCAGCGTAAAGCACTTCCTCCTCAGTTTCTGCCCATATATATATATATCCATTTCCTCTCCCTACATTTATTATGTCTACCCTATTTCCGTTTGTAATATATATTGCAGCATCTGTCTGATTGTCAGTAATCCATCGATTCTTGTTGCGGGCTATAATTTTGTTGGGTTCTGATACTAGTGCAATATCAATGCCATTTTCTTTGCAGTTGTGTTCCAGCAAGTCCATTCCTTTTCTGCTTCTATTGAGGTTAACTTGGATTATTTTCATAATCGGTTTACTTGACCCTTCTGCTCTCCTTAGATTCTTGAACCAACCTCCTGTATTAGGGGCAGTTCATCGTCTCCGTCTTGTGTCCTGTTACTTTGCAGAGGTAGCAGGCCTTGTCTCCTGTACATTCTTTAGCCCTATGTCCTGCTTCACCGCAGTTTCTGCATGGTTCTCCATCTTCCGTTCTGCACTCTTTTGAAACGTGTCCTAACCTCTGGCATCTGAAGCATTTTGGTGGATCTATGACCTCTCTCACTCCCCACCTGTTCCATCCCGTACTTATCCTGTTCTTGCGTATTAGATGATCTGCTGCCTCATCATTGAGCCTCATAAAAGCGCTTCTCATTCCCTTCCAGTTTACTCCGCCTGAGAACTTGGTCATTTCCACTTTGCAGCTTATATTTTCGTTCTTTAGGATAAGCTCTACGCTTTTCCTAACATCTTTTTCCACTGTTTCTTCGTCTATATCCAAGATTCTTATTGTTTTGTTTTTCTCTTTTTTGCTTACGTCGGCTATGTTACTTATTTTGTTTTCTAGTTTCTTTCTAAATTCCGTTCTTGCGTTACCCTTCTTGCTTTTTATCACGAGTTTCATGTCCCCCTCTCTGGCTTTTGCTATGCTAGCTATGGTGACATCCCCTAGTTCAACTCCTCTTTTCATATTACCCATTACCTGTGCATAGGTACTTCCTTCCTTAGGTTTGATAATTAGGGTTTCTTGATTTTGATTTTTTCTTTCCGTGTTCTTCGTACCAGCATGCCTACCTTTACCTCTTTTCGTCCCATTCCAGTAGATATTAATCTTCATTTTGTCTCCCATGAAAACATATTCCATAATTTTCCTTGCAACATCCATCTCCAGTTCGGCGGCGATGATGCAGTCGATTTCTTTTCTTTCTTACAGTTTTACAATCTTTCTTATGTTTTGCATGGATCTTATTACCCTATCTATACCTTTTTCCGTTCTTATGTTTTCTTTTACTCCCACTATAAATGAACTCATTAATGCCTATAGAGGACGCATTGCACCACACTGAGACTTTAAGGCTGTGAGGTGGCTTTTGGTCAGTTTTCATGGACTTTTAGTTGCACAACATTAATAGTTTTGTTTGTTTACTGTTTCAGAGAGGTAAAAATGCGTTTTTGTTGCTAGTTTACACAATAACGTTGAATGGTACAGATGCTAGGACTGCATTGCAAGCATTTGTATCTTGAGTCGCTCAACTGGTTAATTACAAAGTGAACAATTCGTTTTTTTTACATTACTAATCTATTTTTGAATAGTTTAAGGGCCAAGAATTTTATCGTGACAAGCTAAATCAAACCGCCTGCAAAAGGCTCTCTACATTGCTACCACACTTTTTCTGTTATAAGTTTTTTTTCAACATTTAAAGCCGCGTTGTTTTGCCAACTACGACATGGTCACTACTGAAAATTTTGTTATTGCACCAACTTAATCACACTTTCTCTACTCTTCTATCTGCTCTGGGGACCGGTCAGTGATTGGTTAAAACTAGGGTCTTCATTTTGCCCCACTTTTTATTATCTCTATCCTTAATAATATTTTGTAGTTTTTAAAAGTTTTATTTAATTGATATTAATAAATTGAAAAATAGTTTTTGTTTAATGTATTTAGATAAACATCTAAAGTCAAGTGACAGAGCTATTTTTTGAACATTTGTCAAAAACATGGACTAATCAGTACTAAATACTTAGAATATAAGAAGAGTATTTAGCAATGAGCATAACTTGTTAAAAAAAAATAAAAAATTGATAGTTTATGTGAAAATATTTGGGTACTTTGAACAACGGTAATTTGGCTTTGTAGTCTGGTGTAGATGATTGGATAGTGGATTAGTAGTCAAGTTCTAGACATAACTTAAAGCCTTACTGCCAAACAATTTGTAAAAAAGTAGAATTGATTTTGTTTAGAATTTTATGGATACTTTCTATATAACGTTTTGGCAGAATTTGAATAAAATTTTGAGTGAAAGTGCAGAGAAGGTTTCAGAAAAGTATTGTGACAACAAATTTAACAAAAATGGCAAAGAGTTGGTGAGTTTAGACGTTAAAAATGGATTATTTATATTAAACTTATAGTTGTATATATGGCTTAGAAGTGAGTTCAAAACTATAATTGACTTTGTGGTGTATGATGCATGATAATTAGCAATTTAGGTAAAAATAAGTTAGTTGCATAATGTGTACAAAAAAAAAATATATCTAAAAAAGTAGCAAAAAAGTAAAAAACAAACATTTTTGAACAATTGTATAGAGACTGTGTAAATCTTATAGCAAACAAAACAAAAACTGGAAAAAAAGCAAATAGTCTAAGCAAAGACAAAGTTTTGTCATTTTGTTTCTGGTTAGACTATAAATTTGTTCAAAAATGGTAAAACTACAAATGTAGATAAAATTGCAGTAAAATGTTAAAGTATATCACTTATTGATTAACCTATTTAATTTGTGCTTTAGATAAAGTGCGAAATAACTGGAAAGATGATTTAATTGTTTTTTTGTACGAAGGTAAAAGCAGTAAGACTAAATGTAAAATTATTGAGCTACTAATTTGTTGTGTATCAAAAAAAAAAAAAAAAGCTTGATAAATTAATATAAAAAAAAAAAAAATAAAAAAATATTTTAGACAATTCTTTATAAATATTAGCAATAAACGGGCATATTTTCAATAATTGTATAGAATAATTGAATTTTTGCAAGTTTTGCAAATTTCATAATAATACGAGGAGATACAGTTTTTTTAAACATTTTTTTATTTAATGTTTGATAATAAATAAGTTTTTGAAGCAATTTTATTTGGTTTCTAACAACAAATAATGTTTTATATGCAGAGTGTAAAGAATGTAAAATTATTAAGTGGGTGGTAGTACAAACACAACAAACAAAATAGTTTTAATAAACATGGGTTGTCTTAGCAACGGTTTTGGAAATATAAAACATTATTTATTTTTATATATTTTTACAAAAAACAGAGAAGAGAAAATGTTTGAAGTGCCCTCCCTTCATTTCCAAACAAGCACAACATCTTTGTCTGAATGACATTCGTACTCTTTCTAAAACTTTTTAATAATTTTTAACTGAAGCTCTTCGAGACTATTTACATGAGTAGCATACACTAATGATTTCAAATATCCCTAATTAAAAAAAATAATGATTTAAATCAGGTTATCTTGCTGGCTATAAAACTGGTTTGCTTGTTCCTACCCACCTATGTAGAGTAGTTTGGTCTAAATGCAAATAAATCTAAATAAATCTGCAATCAAAAATGCTGGAACCACATTTTTTGCCCGTGGGCCAAAGGAATGTCATTTAAAAGGTCATATATTGTGTTCTGCAGAAAGTTTAGGTAAGCAGCGTCTATTCATTGGTTTAGTAAAACAACAGGACCTAAAAACCTGTTGCCTACAATACCCATCCAAATGTTTAATGAAGATGTCTACATTCAATTACAGCATAAGGATTTTTGTCGGCCTAACGATGTGCATTATAAAAATTAACAACTCTATTTTGTGTCAACTTGACTTTATTCGTAAATTTTTTTTTGGCAAAAACTGCGGGTCTTCAGCATCCTTGCGTAGAAACCAGCAACAATAAACTAAACGTGCCTGATGATCAGTTAAATTTATAGCCTGACTCGTTGTACATGGTATAGATAGATCAGCTATTTGTGGAGAGTTCTCCAAACAAGATTAGCACCAATTCCTAACTTGTCTGATATTCTCCGCATTCTTGGTCTTTTGGAAAGATAGCACTGTTTTCGAAATGAACCGGTAACTCTCAATCTCTGGTTCCAAACATACGATGTGAAGGAATCTGGCAATTTAAATAAGTTTCGACATAAAGACGTAGCGCTTTGGTGGCAATCCTATTAGCACAATCATTCATGAAATGCATGTCGGCTAGTTCTGCATTAGAGTAATCAGCCACATCAATGAAAACTTGTGCACTAACAACAACTGTCAAATACTGAATGTTTATTTCACAAAACTATAATAAGAAAATGCACGTTTTTGCAAAATAAAACATGGAAGAAAAAATAATAAAAATAAATAATGTTCTATATCTCCGAAACCGTTGCTATGACAACTCATGTTTATTAAGACTTTTGGTTTGTTGTGGTTCGTACTACTACCTCCTTAAATATTTTACATTATATTTTGAACACCCTGTATAGAATGTAAGTATAAATATGAAGTGTGTTAAACAGAGTTCGTATAAAATGCAAATTACACTGTCTTTGTCTAATCATTAATTTAACAAACATAATTTTTAACTTAACTTATTTTTTATAATAGATTAAATCACCTTTTATAAATTACAAACACATTTTAACTAATAATTATTAATTAACTAAACTATAAAAATTTTTATTTTCTAAATATCAAAAATGTATAATATTATTTTCCTTAAAGTATAAAAGCTTTTCATTTATATTTATTATTTTGTTTTCCATATTATAATATTAATAGAAAACTTAATTATAATGTTAAAGACGTACCTAAAATACACAAACAGATATAAACCACATTGCATTTGAAGGTGATTTGTAAAGGCAAGGAATTTTTAATAGCGATAAAACTTGGGTCGGCCCGCTTATCAGTTGCAGAAAAAACTCGACTATCTAGAATATTTTTAATAAAGCCACTCCAGTTGAGGTGAATTGGTGCGCTGTGTAGGATTATTTCTCTTTGTTATTAGAGTATTACTTGAATAACCTCAAGACAATTAATGTGTAATTCATAATTAATTGACAGCAAATGGGAAGGATTGTAATAAGGTAAATTTTATTAAATTTCTTACTTAAAATCATGAAAGCTAACCGTGAATTAAATAGTATGTTGTAGATTTAGTATATTATAATGTAATTCAATTATAGTAAATTTAAGTATATTTTTAAATTTTGTCTGTTCATCGATCAAATTTATACCTACTTATTAATATATATAGCATAAAAAAAATATATATAATTTGAGTTTTGCTGAAGATTATTGCATATTAAAATATTGCTATATTAAAATTATACCATAGTATGAAGTTTATTTTATATATATAATATATAATTTAGAAAAATTATATTACAGTTTTTTTAAATAATGCTTGAATTGCATTTTAATTTACTGGTAGTCAGTTTAATTTCAAAATAACATTTAATATTAGACTTATTGCTTTATACAATCTCTTGCTTTCCGCTCGCGGCATTTTCATAATATAATGCTTTACAATTTGCCCGCAATTTAATCGTTAAGTATATGAAAATAATGTTGTATTAACTTTCCTTACACTGAATAGGTTTTGGTTGTCAAAGTTGAAAGTGTTTATAATCCAAAATGGCACATGTTCTATTAATGTAACCAGTTTAAGCCATGTATACACGCGGGGATCTTGATAGTGTTGTGGTTAGATTGTCGAGGTAATCAACCATCAAACTAAATCTATCCTTTATGGATAGGAGGGATAATGGAACACATATTGTGTACAACGCATTTTTAATGAATTTGTGCTACGCTACAAAATATTAATTGCTGTAGCAATCTCTCAACATGTTGGGATTTTGAATATTTTAATTTGTATATTATGAAATCTGTTTGTACTTTGTATCTTATGCATATATTAAGAATATTGTTAGAATAATCTATGCACTATAAAGATAATATGTTAATGCACACAATTATTGACTTAACTTTAATCAAATTTAATCTTGCAAACGTGCAAAAATAATAATCTAAGTGGATTGACAATGTTTTAAAATAAATTTTACTATTCATTTATGATACTAATCCATGGCGACTATTGATGAGTCTGACAATCTCAAATTGTTTTAAGCATTTCTAATTATGTAATAAACTTAAATATACGAGTAATATATATTATTGATAATGTCGTTGTCAAATACAAATAAAGTTCTCATAGCTACATCAAAGGACTCGAATAATTTGCAAGTAATTGATATTTAACAAGTGTATACATTTTGGGGTATCTTGTCAACAGCAACTAAACTCCCGAATCGGCATAATAAATAGTTAGCCAAATAAAATACACTAAAACTGATTGATATTAATTGTATAACAATCTCTTTTAACCTTATGCACTTATTAAAATAATCTTAAACTTTTGATTGAAATTATTATGAATTACATAATAATACAAAATGGAAAAAATATTGGATGGCGATTTTTATTTAAGGGTAATTAAGACATAGAACATTTGGTAAAAAAGAGAGAGGATTAAATTATTTCAAACAAAGGAGATTTGTACAAGTTGGTTTGATCATTAAGCAAGTTAACGGACGGATTATTTTTTGATTTAGTAATGTCAAGAGTTTTTAACAAATTTTATTTTTTACCTTAAAAACAGTTGTATATAGTTTTAAGTTTATTAATGTCTGAGAATATGTGATTTTCTAAAATAATATTTGCAAAAGTACTATCTCAATGGCGTAATCTGAAAGAGAGGTAATACTTTTTAAGTTTTGTACTAAAATAGACTAGTTTAATGAACAAATTTAGGTATAACAAAATTCTTGACATACTGTATTACAATATGTTTTTTTTACGTTTTGTTAATAAAAACTAAATAGTAGATGCATCTTCTGTTAATCATGTTTTTGGTTTACATGTCTAAGCTAAATCCGTTAGTTTTTTTGTAGTACACGGTTTTGTTGGAGCTTTAAGCTTGTTTGTTGTTGCCTGTGATTTTGTTAGATGTCACTTGGCACGTTTTAAGTTTGTTCAAAATATGTTTTTAAAGTTGTTCTATTCTTGCAATGAGTTTGTGTGTGACTTCACTTTGTAGGATTAAATAATCTACTACCAAGTGCAAGCAATCTTTTGCGTGACAATATTGGTTTGTTTTGCAGTAGTTGCAAAGGCTAAACAACGGAGCTATTAGCAGTTGCTATGCGAGATTGTACTAGAAGCAAAACTTGCAAAACTTGCAAACCAGCGCATGGTTTTTTTTTATGTGGTCGGTGGACTGCAGTGCCAGAACTGATGTCACAACCGAGTATTAGTGAACGGAGGTTTTGGCCTATTGTGGTTACTCAAATGACTTGGTAGATGATTATTATTCGAAACAATTGTTTTATGTTGTTGTGTTGAAGGATGTGACTGATGAGGGTAATCTTGGTATGATCTTTTAGCATCCAAAATAAACTTGAGACGATTTTTTAATATTTGGATTACGTATTTATTTTTATTAAAGTTGATTTGATAGTTATATAAACTTAGCCAGCAAATTAACTACTCAAACACACAACTAAAAAAGTAGTTGTAAGCTACTTACTTTACAAGACCGCACTATATCAACAAGTCTACTTACAACATAATAAAAAAGATTTTTACAAACACCGATTGACCATGGAAGTGTTTTGATTTTGATTAAGCAGTCTTTAGATATTATTACATTTAATACGTTTGTGCACTTACTGGAAAGAATGACCATTATTGATATAAACATTGCCGGTTTTTTTGGCTTTTTTTTGACGTGGTGAGGTTTTGGCATGGCAATACTGATGCATTAGTTTGAGTTATTGCTTTGCGGATCTTTACGTAATATCTGCGCTACGCATATTGTCCCTGGCTCTACTTTCCATATAGCTTGCAATTTTAAAGAAAAACTAAAATTGCTCAAAGTTGGTTTAAACAACAAAAGATGTTTTTGTCAAATTTGATTAAACTCAAAAAAGATATATAGCTAAATAATCAATACAAAATGAATGTTTTAAATGAAGATTTTTTTTTATTTTTTAAATTTTTTTCTAAATGGACTTTTCTAAGGCCGATGAGCACAACACCAACTATTTTTCATGTAGAATTGTCCGCAGAATTCAAATGTTTAATAATATTTGGTCTATAATTCTTTTGAAAGCTACTAAATATGTATTTATTAAAGTTATTGTTGAAAAATAAGCATTTTTACCATATTTTTGCAGTTTTTTTAAGATTTAGATCTCTAAAACCTAAATACACAAAACAAATATATATTTTCTAACTAACTTACATTAAAATACGTCAACTTCAAAATCCAAAAATTGCTTATTTTTGCCCAGCTCAGAAGATTTATCTTAAAACTTAAAAGACAAATTTGTCTTCTTTTTCTTCTTTTTCTGTTAGGATTTATGTTTTTTCCATATTTTTGGATTTGCAATTATTCTTGCAATTTTGACGCCCAGCTCTCGTGCCATCGTTTGGGCGGCCTTCTGAGAGGTTGTTTTGTGTTTGGTCTTGATGTAGTTGCCTGTTTTGCCATTCTGTCCACTCTCATTCTTCCGACATGGTCTTTCTAGTACCTTCTTCTTTCTCTTGTCTACCTTACAATGTTCTGTACTGAACTATGTTCACAGATCCTGTCGCTGCGTACTCTGTAGCGTAGGCTCGATCCGGAGATGTATCTTAATGTTTTTATCTTTGTTGTTTTGACAGTTTGTTTGGTTTTTATGGAAATTTTCTTGTTTTTGCTGTTGTAGCCTAAGTTGGTGTTAATTCTCTCTATTATTTGGTCCATGATGATGTTAAAGAGACATGGGCTTAATCAGTCACTTTGTCTGATGCCAATTGATACCGACATTTTCTCTGTTAATCCTTCTTGTGTTTTGATTTTTTTTTTGTTTTCAGTGTTTAATTCTTTTATTACTGGATAGTTTCTTTGTCAAAGATGTTTTTGCGAAGAGTCTGTAGTACGTCTTTAAATTGTATTGTATCAAAAGCTTTGGAGAAATTTACAAAGCAGAAGTAGAGTGGTTTGTTAAACTCAATAGATTTTTCTATAAGTTGACGTAGTATAAATATTGCGTTGGGATATGATTTTGGTGATTATTTTTTGGATATTAGAGAGCAGGCAGATTCTTCTGTAGTTTTTGGGTCTTTCTTTGTTCCTTTTTTGAATATAGGTATTGTAATACTTGTTTACTATTCGCTTGGTATGTTTCTAGTTTTGAGCATTTTTCGAAAGAGGTTTAGTTAAGTCGGGGCTTCTATATTTGATTATTTTGTTGTTGATCAAGTCTGCCTCAGGTGTTTTTCTACTTTTTAGTTTTAGAATTGCTTTTTGACGTCATTCTCAATAATGTTCAATTTGGTTTTGTCATTGCTTTCTGCAACATTGTCTCCCATTTCTTGGTTGTTTTTATCCTTGTTTTTCTCATTCTTTTTTTGAGTTTGAAGATGTTTGGGTAAATTTGTTTACAGGCTTTTTTCTGCTGCGGAGCATATTCCATATTTTCTTTTGAGCCCCATATAAGTCGTGCCTCATTTCCAAATAAAAAATTTCTTAGTATTTTTTTTTAAAAGTTCTTATCTGTTGGTTTACTCTTTTTCTTATCTGTTTGTAGTTGTTGTAGACTTTGGGTGTTTTTCTACTTTTGTACTCCAGGTATGTCTTTTTCTTTTCTGCCGCCAATTTCTTTACATCTTTAGTGAACCATTACTTCTCTTACTCTTATAACTTCCTTGGCTCTATTTAATATATTTGTTTTTATCTTTTGCCATGCTTCTTTGACGTTATCTTCATTGTTTATCTTATTGTGGTCGATCTTGTTTTTTAACCTTTTCTCATATAGATGCTTAGTGCTTTTGTAGGCAAATGATTCCGTATTGAATTTTGTGATTGTGATTGTTGGTGGGTGGTGTTTTTTTAGTGTCATGGTGTGCCGGAATTTGGAGAGGATTAGACTGTGGTCTGTCCCTATGTTTGCTGATTTTAATGCTCTTCCAGAATTTGACTGAAGTTGACTGTTCTGTTCATGATTATGTTTGTTAGTATTCCCATTTGTGTGGGAAAAAGGTATTATTGATCCTAAATTCATTTTGTGCTAACATTGGTATTGATGTCTTGCTGTTTTCATATCGTTAAAGAACTGTTCTCTTTCTTCTTTGTGTTTGCACATGTCCGGTGCGTATGCGCTTATGATGTGCGTCTTGCCGTGGACAAAGTTTATTATGGTGTGCATTAATCTTTTGTTGATATACCCAGTGTTTTTAATATATTGTTGTAGCTTTTTATGTTTGAGATATTCTACGCCGGCGTGCGCCCGTTCTCTATTTTGCGTTGCCTTTTCTTTACTTCTTTGTTTCTGCTAAGGAGCATATGTCAATTCGGTGTCCGTTCATCTCCAGTATGATTTCTTGGTCTTTATGGTTCCAGCAACTCAGTCTTAGTATATTCTTTTTTCAATTTTTTTCCGTGTTCTCGTCGTGTTGTTCCGTGTTGTCCGTCCTTCCGAGGCTTGTATGCTGGTTGAGATAGTTTTGGGTTTTTTACGGCGTGTGGGCTGCTACCCCTTATCCTACACCCAGCACTTACCCCAGGCGGAGTTAAGACAAAATTGTAGATTTATTAGTCAAACAATTACTATTACTTGAACATGAAAAGCCGACATTTAGCCACTTCACCTATTGTTTAAAAAAACTATTCTTAACCTTTTAAAAGTAGATACTTTAACCGAATGTGTCCGACTGTCAACCAAAATGTTAAAGAATTATGCTCAAGATACGCTGAGACACTGAAAGACTAAAATTGCACTAATTAATATGGATTTGGGATACAGATTATGTGATTAAAGATTCAGCTCATAAAAAAACTATGAAATGTTGAGTTAACACTATTTATGATTTAAGCATTACGTTTGATTTAAGTCATGTATTTACTCTACATATCGATACTGTTGCGGCTAAAGCTTATCTGCATTTAATATTTGTCAAGCGTAATTATAAAGAGCTTTATGACCATTGTACTGTAACTATTCTTTCCAACGCTTTAGTACGCCCTCACCTCGACTATTGCTTAAATGTGTGGTCTCTATACATCTCCGTCAGTAAAGGAAAAATTGAACAAATTAAAAAAAAGTTTTTTTTTTGCGTACAAATGCAGCATTGGTGGCAGCTACTCGGAATTGCTCTCTACATTTAACACATTTCTAATTTTAACATGACATTAGTTTTTAAAGTGTTTCTAGGGATTATTGATTGCCCTGACTTGCTCAGCTGAATTGCTATTCATGTCCCAGCTTGAGTTTTATGCAATGACTATTCATTTTATATACCGTATAAACGTACAGATTATGCGCAGCACTCAGCGTCTACACGTATTTTCCGTTATGCCAATGAAGTCAAAGTGAATTTTTTTTAGGATTTTCTTTTTAATATTTTATTTTGTGTTGTACTGTTATAAGTATTATGCTTATTTTTAATATTAAATAAATAAAGTAAATTTTTTGAAAGGAGAGACCTCGGCCAAATTTGTTCAATAAAGTCAATGAAAATGTTTTCAGATTTAAGAAATTATGCAAAAGTATGACGAGAAATTAGAAGACTCAAACCATCTACGGAATATGAATTAAAAATACAACTAAGTGATCAGAGTTTTTTATGAATTTAAACCTATTGCAGAAAGAAACTATACGGACAAGAAAGATCTTAACCAAATTTGTTTAATAATGTTACCGGGAGTATCATCAGACTTTGGGAATTATCCGAAGATGAGAAGCTTAAAGACTAAAACTATTTACGCAATATGGATTTATAATACAAACCACTTAGACAATTTGCACCTATTGCAGAAAGATACTATCTAATTAAAGTTTATGTCCAATAATGTCAATGGGAATGTTTTCAGACTCAAAGATATGACAAGAAGCTAAAATATCTAAAGTATTTACTACTTAAAATTCTTACGTACTTCTGCCGGGTAAGAGCATTTTAATCAGTACTGTTAAGTGCAAGACTAAAAATGCGTTTATCCTAAAAATCAGAATTTTGATACAATGCAAAAATACATATTTTGCGTTACATGACGTACTTTTCCGTCAAGATTAAATTTCAGAAATTTAATGCACTACTACGTGGGCACACTCTACTGGCAAATATTAAGTACGTGTTGTTATCGTTTTCAACAACTTTTTTAACAACATTAAAATGAAAACAAAGTAGCTTTAATATGAGCACGCATTAGGTGGATACCATACACGTATTGGTAGAATACCTGCTGCATTAGACAATGGTCTTCAGTTTGCCAGTTAATTATTTAAAAACATTTTGGAGAAATAGAAAGTAGTCCAACATACTACCGCAACAACAGCCAGATACAAACACGGTAGAATGACATTCAGTTATTTTGTATACTTCTAGAGGGATACTCACAACAGGAATTGATATGAGTTTTTTTGCTAGAAAATAATAAAAGAGCTATAGAAATAACTTATAGCAAACTTTTTATTATTATATGGGAATGTGGCGCAAAAGTCTAGACATCCAACTGACTTACAACTGAAATGATTTCAAACGCATATACGTTCTCCTACTCTCCAATTTACCTTGTCACCGTAGGGTTTTATAACTAAAATCTGTTGCTGGTCCAGAGTACATGAATAATCTTTTTATTGGTTTGAAATTCACTTGAAACTGTAGGTCCACCCGCTATGTAAGTTATCAGCATTGCGGGTAGAGAAGAGGCTGCTTGCTTGCTGCTTATACGACTGATAAAGAAAAAAGAAAAAACTTTTTATAGGCTAAAAATTGGCTAAAAAAAACCTGGAAGTTGGATGCTTTAAACGGACAACAGGTACTACGACGGCAGATTAAATACCAAAAAACTTTTTCTAGGAGCACACAAACGTCTATGCGCGTAAGTTTGGCAACCTATTATTAACCAAATTGCTGTGCGCGGAAGAACAAAGCATTTTGCCAACAAGTGGATGAACTTAAAGTTAATTTATTATCATCGCCAGCCAATAGTGCTATTAAAAGGTCACCTGCATCGAGTTTTAGTAAAACTGCATTTGAACGATTTTTGACGGGCACTGATTGTTTGACTTTCAACAACAGGTTTTATTGTGAAAGTTAAGTAAAATTAGTAGCGCATAGGTAGTAGTAGTAGTAGTAGTAGTAGCGTTTCCCACTTGTTATCAGATTTGACTATCCAGGTTTTGCAAGGTAGAAACTCTACTAAATAAGCCACACTCAAATTATCAAGGAGTTTTATCACATTTTCAATTTTTTTTTAAAGACTTGCCAGTATCGAGTTCACTTTTATGAGCGTCTACCAACTAAACTCGTCTCTTTTGGTTTTGTAGAAGTTTGCAACTCGGGTGGCATAGACTTTTTATTTAAATGATAATAGCTTTCGTAGATGCATAGAAAATAAATAAGCTTTTTTGAAATCAGTTTTGCTTGCTTGAGCCAAGTGGAGTAGAAGCTGGTTTTTAACTGACAACGTGGTTGCGTTTCTGCACCTAATTTTCTGTTACCTGTGCATAGAATTTTTTTTTGCGTGCGTTGGAAGCGTTTTAGGGAGAATTGTGAGTGTACTTTTGAGAAGCAGGTGTCTTGGGTTGAACTTTTGAAAAATGTTGACTTGCCTTTGGCTGAATGTAAGCCGTTTATACATAAGAGGAATTGCAACTAGTTGCGGTGTTGCTAAAACGCATTGGATAATATTTTCGGATTTATGTTTGTGTTTAACGCTAACTGTGAGTTTACACAACTTGGTAAGAGACCAAATTTCTAAACATTTTTGCGTTTTGGGCAACTGAACGTAGAGCATTAGAAAGGGTTTTTCATCTCTTTCTATGCGGTTGACTGATATGGGGTATACCTTACAGCTGTTGTGTTTTTTATGACTTATTTTAGAGACAACATTTTCTGTGGATGCTGTCAAGATCTGGGGGTTTGTTGGAAGCTGGAGCTGGAAGATAAATAAAAAGTTGCATGTCCAATAGTGACCAGTCGGGTTGAGAACTTTTTGGCTTTGGTAGCGTTGAAGGCCTCACATGATGGACTGGCTGATGGAAGAACTAGCAGAATCAAACTCACATAAGTCTTTCATTTGTTTTTTTTACTTTTTCTTGTTTTCTACTAGAATAAATCGTTGTTTTAGGAGCGGTTTTGTGGTAGACGTCAATGACAGACATTGACGTCTACCACAAAACCGCTCCTATCTGGTGGACTCATATTTTTTTTTTTTAGGATGCAAGTTTGACCATATTGGCGGCAAGTCTTTTGAAGGAAGCCTGTCAGGGGTTTCTGCTGGTTTGCAGTTACTACTGATAACTTTTTTTTGGGTTGTTTTTTTTTAAATAAAAGTTGAAGTTGAAGCTTCCAGTAGAAATGAAGGATAAGTGGGAAGTTTGTCGGTGGCTTTTATGTTCTGCTTAACTGGTTGTAAGGCTGGTTTGGTCAAATTTTATTTGTTTAAACTTATTCTCGTGGATGTCAATTTGTTTGAATCTGCCTTCCACCAGAGTAACAATGAATACTTTGAGCGGGTTGATCTAGACAGCCTGCTTCTCGATTAGCTTCCTCTTCTCGAACTGCCGGTACATCAACTTAATAATGTTGTTGTTCTTCATGTTGTTTTCCATGCTGAAAGAAAAATTGAATCAATTAATTCAAAAAAAAAAAATTGTGAGTAGGCAATTAATTGAGTATATAAACTCAATTAATTATGGTGGCTATTTGTAATGATAATTGCAATTTTGCTATGTGGGTTCTCGGTGTGGACTGGTCTGGTCGGCTGCTTGCAGTCGACTTACTGTTCACACGAGTGTTTCTAACAACTAATCTTTTGATAAGAACAACTGACCCTGGAATTTAATTTGTGAATTGGCGGTTTATATTAGTGTATACCACCTCCCAAGTGTGTGTAAAATTATAATTAAATGGCAATAAAAAGAAATTTAACTAATCTTATGATAATAAACACTTAGGGGTAAACAAGACTTTACATTTAATTTATGGACTGTAATCTAATGTTACAGTTTTAAATTTAAAGTTGAAATCTATCAGAAAACTATTGATCGGTTCGTTTTAATTAACAAAACTATTTAGTAAAGTTTAAATAAATGAAATTATTGCAGTTTTATTTATTAAAAACGTTGCGATCAGTTCACTACAACAATTGCAGTTAAAAAATAATGGAAATATAGAATATCGAATAAGCAATACATTGCAATTGAGTATAACAATAAGAGGCAAGTCCTGGAGAAAATAAATAAATATGAGTATCATAAGTATTGATTAAATTCAGTTGAGATAAAATGTTATTTTTGTTAGAAATTAAGTAAATGTTAAATATTATTTGAACTAATAATATTTATTCTAAAAATGAATATAAACAGATATTGCTATATAATAGTTTAGTAAAAAAATTGTTTTGCATTTGAATAACAAACATGTTTTGCCGATAACATCATTTTTGCTTTTAAAAATGCTGCAACGATTTTCTGTTTACTGAATTTATCGGTCAAACTCAATAGTATATAAAAAGTCGGAATACGCGCCGACGTTTTTTAAAGATAGTAGTTTGGTTTCAAGAAAACAAAATAGTTTAATTAACAATTATTTAGTTCAATAAATTATAATAAAAATAGCAATATTTATTACATTTTTTTAACACTCATATATCATCAAACATTTTAAATTAAACATTGCAAATGCAACTCGTCATAATTAAAAATGAAATTGTTGAAACCTTTTAAAAACATTTTTTATCAAACGAAAATAAACATGTAACGGAAAACTAAGGGTCATTCTATATGTTGCATGATGCGTAAAATAGTATCCATATTTTTTCAGGCATAAAGAGAGCTTCAATTAAAAAATAATTGATTATATTTTGGCATTTGGGGACATAAATATTATAAAATAAATACACTGATTTGATATGGAATAATAATAATGGCAATAATTTGATATACATTATGTTTGATTAATCGACCAGGGACGCAACAAACAAGGTATGAATTTTGTATCGATGCAATTTGTTTACCGGGTAAAGTTGACTATACATATTCCTATGGCGACAATAACACTTTGTCAAACTGACTTTTTACAAATATTAGATGGAATTACACTGAACTAAACACACATTTGCTGCATTTCAACATTTCTTCAATATTTATGTTATGAATAGGAATAGTAACATATTTTATTAATATATTTCAAACCATAACATGTTTTCATTTTGTAAACGAGATCACGTATTCTTTGAACGATATTATTTCAGTACATTTAACGTTAAAATAACAACTTGACATTTTCAATCTTGGCAGTAGATAGTTCAATTTCAAGGTAGATAACGAACGGATGGGTGTTTCATATTTTTTTTAACTTGTACGAGACTCGGGGATGGTCCACTCTATTCAAGTAGTCTGCCGGGGTTTGCTGCTCGGTCCCACTCGTAGCCCTCTTCGCATTCTCCTTGTTTCCCTGTCCTTTCCTTCCTTCGCTGCAACACAATTGAAAAATATAGCAGCAGGACGAGCATGTGATATATGTCCCTTAGATGTAATCATTCTATTTTTTTTTTTTGGCTTCGTTTGAAGCAGAACAGTGTTTTATATTCATAGCTATTTAAAATAATGTTCGGTGGCTCTTTTACCTTTAGAATGAAATTGAAGAGAATTTTTTTTTATTTAGTTTGGGACTATAAAAGTCATACATATATTTACATCATGTCAATTCTTTTTGTAAATTAATTTGTTTTGCATAATTGAATTTCTGAATATATAAATGACTATGACCCAGTTTTCTCATATTAAATTAAGGCTATTATCAACCCGCAATGTTACATCAAGGGGTAATACACCCTGATTTTTGTCTTATGGGATTGCTTTAGATTAGTTAAGTTTTAAAAACTCTTATATTAATGACAAAGTAAGTTAAATTAAATTAATTAATTATTTACTTAACGTTAAATGTTAATACATGAATGTGGAGTTTAGATTGAGCTGGTCTTGAACTAGCAATCTCCTGATTAACGCTCCATCATTCCACTTCCTACCTATTAACTTAATAAAGCGTTTGATAACTAATAATTGCAAACAAAGTTTTTCTTAGTTAATTAAGTGAGCAAAAACTTAATAGTTGGATAATTAATAGATTGTTTTGATATTTTATTTAATACATTACTTGTAATATAAATGTAATATATTATTTTTGTGTGAATTACGCTATTTTTTTAATGTTACCGTGAGATATGGAGTGAGAAAATTGTGTTTTAAAGAAGCTAAACTACGGAGAGGTTACCTGCTTCTATTAGAAACACAATGACAAATATAAAAGTAATATTTGTTAAATTTTTATTTAGTTTTCAAATATTACGGAAAATCTATAGCAAATGTCAAGTTGAAAGTTAAATAAAAATAATAAACAATCACATTGATACTAGAGAATATAAATATATCTTAAAGTTGATAAAGAAAATTTAATATATCCAAATAAAATCAACCAAGAATGTCAACTATAGTAGAATTATAGTAATTATTAGCATTTGGCCACAAAAAAGTTATTGTAATATAACAACTTTGATTTGGACCATAACAACAAAGACAGATCTAATTAGAACACAAATAATCAGTCTGCTTTAAGACAAGTTTTTTCGCAGCGGATGCATCTAGACAGATACTGACATTTTTTAAACAGTTTACATAATTTTGCAGTTTTTTTTAATTGGTAGAAGATTTTAGACTTACAAGTATTGGTTGACTCTTATGAGCGCCTAACGACTAAACTCCTTTCATTTGTAATGACTAATTGATAATGGTTCTAGTGGGGAATACTAAGTGTGCCAGCCATATAGACGTTGCATTGTGAAGAACTATGTCTGGATACAGACTAACGGACAAATAATTCTTCTTAAAATCAGCTTTGTTTGCTTGAACCAATCAAAGAAAAAACTGATTTTTAAGTGAGATTGTGTTTTGTTAAGTTTTGGCTAAGAGTGGGAGTTTGCCTTAGAGGAACAGGTGCCTTGATTTGAAACTTTAAAAATGTTTAGTTTGCTTTCAGTTTGAGTTAAATTGGGCAGCTTTTATAGCTTGCAGTGTGTTTTGTCAGCTTGTATGTAGAGATGAAATGGGCTTCGATGCGTTTGACACATACATATGAAAAAATGCATATAGATGCCATGTGGCCATAACTTTGGCAATGATGGCATTAGACAATATCTCCGGATTTGCGTTTATATTTAACGCTAACTGTGAGTTTACACAGTTTGATAAGAGACATAATCTATAGGTTTTTTGCGTTTTAGAGCAATTGAAAGTAGAGCATTTGGAACGGTTTCCTATTCATTCTCATGCGCTTGACTGCTAAGGGGGCATACCTTTAAGTCTCTACTTGAGCCGCATCAGCCTCTATTTTGTTTTTTGTTTGGACTTTTACTGAAATGTGTAATGAAGGCGTAGTAAGCTAGTGGACGGATTAGAAACTGTAATGGTTGGCCTAGTTAACGGCCTGGTGGCTGATTGCCTGACGCAATGGGTCAGTTGATGGCCTATTAAAAAAGATAGCAGAAGCGGATTTTTTGTAGGTCTTTTGGGTGGCTAGAGCTGTGTAGCAGCTGCTGGGAAAGACGATGAGATTTTTGGGGTCTTTTTAGAGGTTGGGGCTGGAACTACTGATAATGTAAGTGGCTGAGTAGTCTGCTTGGCAATAATAGACATAAGAGCCGCGATGGGGGCGGTTTTGCTATTTTTTCTTGCAAGATGTCTTTTTACATTTCGAAGACAAGTTCTTTGTAGTCCAGCTTGATTTGCTTGACCTCGTTTATCTTTTTTTCTTGCTTCTTGAAAAAGTTCTTGTTTTTCAAAAGTTGGACGTACATTATTTTTACTTATTATTTTATGCGCTTCGATTCCATGCTGAAAAAATGTGAATTGATTAATTTCTAACTAGTTTACCTTGTACCATTTTGACAAATTGTAGCAAATGCGTATAACAAAATTAAGCCAGCATAAACGTTCACGGCATTCTAGCAAATTCTCACCAAAAGAACTGAGGTAAACTTAAAACTGGAAAATGAAAAAAAATGACAAAAAAACAGTTTTTAGCAAACCAACCTAATTCAAAAGTCAACATTTAGCAAATACGCCTTAAAAAGACTAAATAAAACTCCCACAAAAATTGTCAATACTAACCGAGCCGGCAAATGCTTACCTAGGCTTTTCTTATGCGTTCATTAAAAAAATCATTGACAAAATGTCTAATAGGCATTGCTACTGCTAATCCAACACATAGTCACGTGATTTAGTAGACACACCTTGCCTAAGCCTTAAACCAACAAAAATTGCTTTCCAAATGTCAATAAACACAAATTCTAACTAAAACTATTTGTTTTTATTTAACTAATGTGTAACCGAAATTTTGACATTTAAATGGCGCTAGCAGGTATAATTATAAAAAGAAAAGATGAATAGGGTTTGCATCAAGAAGATATTGTTTATTGAAAGTCGTGATTAAAGATGAAAAATTATAACCAATGTTCTAAGAAAAGAAGAAAGTTACAGTAAAAAGTTAAAAAATACGAAGAATCGAAAAAACTTGAGGAGAGTTACGTAGGACATTCAAAAATCAAATTACTAATCAATGATGAAGATGATAAGCTAAAATATTTAAATAAATCAATTTTAACTTGCTACAATTAGTTTTAGTTTTTTAACAAGAAAGACGAACAATATTTGCTTCAAACTTTCTATTTTTTTTAACTTTTAAATTTTAAACTAAGTATATAAAGCTAGAAGATTTAAATTCTCAATGACATAAACAAGCACGACTAACCTAACTTAACCTAACCTAGCAGCTGTACCGGCATGGACTACTCTCTGGCACAGTAAAAAAATAAAACTTTTGTTACTGGGCAACTGAAACTCTTTGAGAAATTTTTTACAAGCCACTATTTAGATCTAAAATGACAGTGTGGTGCTCTGTTGTATAGGCAAGTGCAACTGTAACAGTAATTTCTGCTTGGTATTGCAAGATGTAAGAAATTTTTTTACAGCCCAAAATGGAGGTTATGACGTTTACTGGTTTCATCAAGATAAAACCACGGCTCATACTGTCCGACGTTCACGTGTTCTTCTGCAGCAGTTGTTTCTCGGTCCCTTAATTTTGTTCCGAGGGGATGTTTCATGGCCCCCTAAATCTCTAGATTTGACTTTCTACGATTTTTTAAAGGTGAGTTTTACAAAGCTTGACCTTAAACCTTAAAAGTTTTAAAAGATACAATCAAGGACGCAATCGCCGTTTTACCGTTTATTCACAATTTTATCTACAAATCAAAGAGCTCATTCTGCACCACTTCTGACATTACGACTAGTTCGTCTTATGCTACAAAGAAATAATATATTTATACGCGGGAACGATAACAAACCGTAACAATAGCGCGCTAATGCAAGAAGACAAGATAGATTTGCAAAGAAAATTTGAAGCGCAGGACAAAAAAAAAGTCTGTTACTTTTGCGCAGTAAAGAGATGCTGTCGAATAACTTGACGGCAATAGCCGTTTCTTGATTAATGTTTTTATTATTATTTATTACCGTTTAAAAATATAAGTTGTGTTTAAATATTTAATTAATAAACGACGTGTACGCACGATGTGGTGGATGGGAGGTTTAGCGTGTATTGCGTTAGTTATATAAAAATTGCATAACTGGCCATAACACAAAAAACAAACACGACGTTTATAAATTATAAGGGCCAGTTTTTGATAGTTTTTTGCATTTAACTCGAAAAAATTCAAACTGATCTTGTATAAGCCATTTTAGTTCTAACACGTAAAGAACAAACTGCGTGGACAACAATTTTTAATGCTGAAAAATGCAATTGATTCGTTTAAAATCTACGTTTTGGAGTTGTCTGATTTGTTATGGAGACAGTGTTATAAAAATTGTAGCGTATACAAAAGTGTATTGATTATTTGGAGAATATTTAAAAAAACCGTAAAAAGGTTGTCAATACTAACATTGTTTGATAGACTTTTAAATACATCAGCCATCCTACTGCTTATCAACATTACATGAAAAAATAAAAACTACTACACTAAACTATTCAAATTTAATAAATTTAGTATTTTTTTGCTATTTAGGTTTACAATAAGCAAGTTTATATTTTAATGCATTTTCTAATAAGGTTGATGCAGATTAGAAGGTGTTTGACAGTCGATATTGGCTGATTATTACAAATATTTAATGTACAAACAATTTGATATAATTTTGTTTCTTAGTAAAAGGGTTTTCCAATAAGAAGTTTCATTTTGAATAGCAGGCTATTTGCGCAGCTGTCAATTTTGAAGCTATTATCTTTTGACATTTGACAAGTAAAAACTACGCCATTATTAAAAATGGAACAATACACGCTTCAACATTGCATTAAAATTATTAAAATTTACTACAAAAATGGTGAACATTTTTCAGTCACAGTTTGCAAAACTAAAGCACTTTTTGGTCGTCGTAAAGCACCTTCTCGGCCGGCAATGGTAAATCTGGTGAAAAAATTTGAGCTGTTGTGACAAGTTTGTGATGTGTTGAATTGAAACCGTGTGCATCGCTCAAGAACACATGAGAATATTGCTGATGTAGCCCGTAGTGTTAAAGAAAACTCAGGTTTGTCGATTCTTTGTCGATCTTTGGAATTAGACATTCTACAAACAATATTACACCGTAATTTGCATAAAGACTTAAGTTTTAAAGCTTTTAAAGTTCAGTTAATTCAAGAACTTAAGCTGGTCGATCACCATAGACGTCGTATCTTTGCTGATTGGGTCTTTCAAATGCATCAAAATGATCCGGACTTTCATAAAAAAATCATCTTCAGTGTTGAGGCTTATTTTTACCTAGGAGGCTACGTTAATAAGCAGAATTGTTGCATTTGGGGCTCAGAAAATCCAAGAATGATTGTTGAAAATTCTTTGCATCCTCAACGTGTCACTATTTGATGCGGTTTTTGGGCTGGCGGTGTGATTGGACTCTACTTTTTTGAAAATGAGGTTGGTGCAACTGTTACGGCCATTTGTCTGATAATTTTTTTTAAGGGGTTTATACTCTCATAAACCGATCAAAAGACTACTAATAAGTTATAGAAACTAAAAAAAGGCAAATTTCTCAATGCACCCCCCCCCCCTTGCTCTGGTCTATTTGAAATGAAATTGCCCATATTGGCATTACAAGTTTTTTATGGGTTATTATGCTAAAAATCAAAACTTTTTGCGGAACAATATAAAACTGTGTTTTTTGGATATGTAGGTTTAAGGAAAAACAATATAAAACTGTGTTTTTTGGATATGTAGGTTTAAGGAAAAAAGTAATAAGTTGCTCTAGTAATAACTCAAAATCTTTAAAAAATCTAACAAGAATACGTAGGTTTTATATAAATTATTAAACTTTCCACTACATACTCTACCGTAAATATAGGAATTTCTGCTGCCAAGAAAATGTTCTATATTTAATTATCTCAAAGTAGCTAAAGTTTTTAAGATGGTCTTGCTTCTGTATGTTGGCACTTTAAAAACATCAACAATGCATTATTAGCAAAATGTCAAAGTTTGTTATGGTAAACAATAGTCCGTTGGCTGCTAAAGTGATGTTGTATTTTTCTACGTAGAACACACATTAACTTAACGTATTTTTATACATCTTGGAAAAGATACTACTGACAAGAATTAACCAAAAGATTACTCTAACAACCATCTAACGCAAAACTAGGTACAACCTTAAGTGCCACAATGTTAGATTAGGTAAAGTAAAGGTAAAGTGGGCTAAAACAATGTTCTCATCTAAACAGTAAGTATAGACTACCAGTACTAGTATCAATACATTCAACATTGAAAGACAAATTTTATCAAACGTTTAACGCGAAAAAACAATTTTTCAGCCACAACTTTTTAACTATTAAATCTACTTTACTGGTAGATTTAATACTATGTCCTCCACTAGATTTTTACGGATACGCATAATTTTAATTATAGGACGTTAGCTAGCTTAAGAAATACAGCAAATTCTTGGAATATAAGCTAGCAATAAATCAGTCTTTTAAAAACTAACGTAACTATTAAAGTTTATATTTTTCAGCGCCTACGCAGTAATATTATTTTAAAGAATAACATAAACGACGGTCAGAATATTGTTTATAATATCTATTGAAATATATAACGAAACCAAAGCTCAAAAATCAAAACATATTAGTTCAAGTAAAGCAACGCTTCAACAATGATATTTCAACAAAAAATACAAAATTTGTTACAATCTTTTCAATTTAGTAAAAAGTTGGTGTTATGAACATAAAAATTATTACATTTGCTCTAGTAGAGTCAAAACTGCTAATGTATTTGTAAAAATAAATTTGTAAATTATTTTACTATTTTATTGGTATTATTTGTTTAAAAAAGTTTTTGTTTACGTAAAATTTATTAGAGAATAAAGGTTGAAAGCTGCTTTAGGACTACCAATTTATTTAACACTAAAATGTAATTAAGTTAACTAAGGTTTTTTATCTTATTCTTTGTCTATATTGGTAGACCAAGGTTGTAGCATTTGGATTTTTTTTAATGGAACAAAGTCTATTTTACAGTTACAGTAATATATAGTATATTAAATTGCTTATTATACTGGCCAATCTATTCTTGGCTTCCTATAGTAAAAGTAACATTTATAATTTTAATCAAATTTGCTCTGGTTTTATTAAACTATTTTATGACATTTAATTTTTTTAGAAACTTTTATAGGTTTACTAGTTTAATTTCTTAAGTATTTTTAAGGTTTTCTGATAAAAAAAAAATACATTATCTATTATTATGTATTGTATATTATGTTATTACATACAGGTAGCATATTTGTTAGGATTATTTTTACAAATAGATCAAGTGGGTCTTTGGGATGAGAAAAGATACGTTTACAACTGTCTGAGATTATTCACACATAATTCAAGGATGGCCTTGAAAGTGAGTAAAATAAAATACATTGGCATTTGTGGTCATTGAGGTATTTAGCAGTTGTAGCATGTTAGGTACGCTGCTAGAGTTTGGGTTGTACTAGGCTGTACAAGATTGTTATTCATACACTGGCATGAGACTTGTATGTTAACACCGTATTTTGCATAGAGGTTTTATACGCAATAGCCGTTGATGGCATAGCATGCCGTGCACTGGGTTTTAAGTTTTTCGGGTTGCACATTAACTGCCTAATGATTGTGAAGCTTAGACTGGTTGATTAGACTTTAAGGTTGTATGCAGGCCACATGACACGTGTAAGGAGCAGTTATAAACCAGCTAGTATTAAAGCATACTTTAGGAGTGTGTTGAGTGATCGGTACTATGGTATACTATGTAACACAGGGTAGGGCAGAATGAACTCTTAGTTTTAACCAATTACTGACGGATCTTTAGAGCAGGTAGAAGAGAGAAGGGAGTCTAGTTAAGTCGGAGCAATAACGCCATTTTTAGTAACTAATGCCGTGGTTAAGAGAGCTACGTGGTTTTGTTGGTAAAATATTTTTTTTAACGGGTTAAGTGTGGTAGAAACGCAGAGAGCTTTTCGCAGGTGGTTTGGTTTAGCTTGTCTCGACAAAGTTTCTGACCCTAAAATAATTTGAAAATGGATGTAATAAACCAGTTGGGCGACCCAAGAGTGTGAGAACACCCAAAAACATTGTTGCAGTTAAAGCGTCTATTAAACAGTCTCCAACACGTTTTCCGCGCAAATATTCCGCTATTTTTGGGGTTTTATCATAGAACAATATGGCAAATTTTAAACACAGACTTGTTGCACCTCTTTAAATTAATATTTGTCTAGGAGAACCCTTGTATGGACTATCGACAAAGCGCTTTTTTACCTCTCGGGCATAGTAAACATACAAAAATATTGTTATTGGGGAACTGAAAATCTTTGAAAAATTTACCAAAGGCCACTTCACAGACCTAAAGTGACAGTGTGGTGCGCTGTGTCTTCTATATGCATTATTGTAAATTATTTTTGAAGAGAGAAGTTTAATTGTAACAGTAAATTCTGCTTGCTATTGCAAGATGTAGGAGATGATTTTACGGTCCAAAATAGAAAATTATTATGCAGAAGCCTTTTGGTTTCAGCAACATGGAGCTACGGCCCATACTGCCCGTCGTATTTGGGTTTGACTCTCTGCAATTTTTTTCTGTGAGGATACTTCAAAAGGTTAACAAAAGCATGACATCAAACTCTGGAAACTTTGAATAATGCAGCAATTGCCGGAATTTTTTACCGTCTACTCACAATTTACTTGATAAATCAGGAAGGTCATTCTGCCCCACTTTCTATTATAATTATAGGAAATCTGGCATTATGATCAGTTTGTCTTATGCTAGAGAGAAATTATATTTTTATAGGCGGGAACGATAGCAAACCGTAACAATAGCGCACTAATGCAAGAACACGAAATTAACCGAGCCGGCACGACTACAACGCAGTGGGGCAAGAGCATTTTGAAGCTTGGGACAAAAAAATCAGTAAAAAGATGCTGTTGAATTTGACGGCAATGGTCGTTTCTTAATTGTTGATTTTATTATTATTTATTACCGTTTAAAAATAAAATTAGTGTTTAATAATTAATAAACGACGTGTACGCACGATGTGGTGGATGAGAGGTTTAGCGTGTATTTTCAAAAAATGTATTAGTAATTATTTGGGCTGGCCCTGATAGTTTTTTGCATTTTACAAAAAAAAATTAAACTGGTATATAAGCTATTCTGGTTTTGACACGTAAAGAACAAACTGCGTGGACAACAATTTTTAATGCTGAAAAATAGAGTTAATGCATTAAAAACCCATTTTTCTGTTAAGTTGAAATAGATGCTCATAAGCTTTAATTAAAGTTAACTTTTATAATTTTTTTTTTTTTTATTGTTGGACTTACGTACCACAAATGCACCTTTTTTTCTTTTTAATGTTGGACGTACGTACAACAAATGCACTGTTTAGTTGTTAGTTTTGGGAGTCTTCCAATAAGTCTTGTTATGTTTGGCTTTTTTTGGTTTACTATTATTGCTAGTCAATTATTTGTTATTTTTTTGTATGATCTATTCACTTTCTTTTTCTATATATTTGGTGTTATATTTATTTCTAATCTCTTTGCTTCTTTGTCTGTTTCTTACTGTATGTCTAAGATTTTCTTATAGCTAAGTTTTAGGTAGTTCAACAATATATTGTTTATTGTTTTGATATAACCAAAGTTTAATTTAGTTTATTGTAGTTTACAATTATTGACATATTTCTAAAAATGTTTATAATAAAACATTATTGTTGACTTGAAAAAGTATATTTTATATAGAAACTTTTGTATTGTAAATTTTGTAACAAATTTATTTTTCAAAATGCATTAAATAATAATAAACATTCTTTAATATTTCTTTTGATTCTATTAGTTTTAATTGGCATAGTAATCTAATGCATTTATAAATTTTTTGTCCTACTTCAAGCGAATTAATTCTGTACATCAGTAAAGATCAAAGAAAAAAAATATTTCTGTTGCAAAACAAAATAGTAGAAAATGAAAAACCATATTTCATTTTTTCATTCAATTACATAAATGAATGCAAATGCGGCGGCACGCGATGAAGACATTCAGTAAATAGTAAATTAAGGTTTAACCCTTTCGCAGAGTGGTGATGGTGGGGTGTAACGGGGTCGGATTTACAGTCTATTCAGGCGAGGAAGTGCGATGCCATGGCACGTATTGCAATCTATATAATTTATGTTTTATAGTTTGAAATTTCGCTGGCCACGCATTTACTTTATGACGCGATTTCGGTTATTTACAATGAAAATCAATTATGTCGCGTAATTGATAACTACCATATATTGGAATCGCATTTTGCCAACTAAGCAGGATAGCGCATTTGGACGCAATAATAAATCTAATTAATATTTTAGTGCAATTATAATATTTTATTATATTTGTTAATTTTGCTAAATATTTGATTTGACTGAGAGTTATAATGCAATAAATTTAAATTAGCAATATTATAGAATTCAATGCTTTGATTACATAAACTTTTATTCATATTTCATTAACAATATAATTCAAATTAGTTTGATAAAATGATGTAAGCATAATGATTACGATTGAACTTTATTATCAATAAAATAGTATTACGTGAGTATTTTTAGTTTACTAAAAGGAATCACTAAAAATATATATGGGAAGTAGCGTAATATAATCAGTATCGATTATTAATAAAAATTGGCATAGGTTGTGTTACGCCAGTTTATTGGCTTGACAGCCGTTGAAAATTTTATGACCCTACTACACCAACTGTTGAAACTATAAGGTTATGACTTTTAATGAGTTTAACTTTTTTAGTGAATAAATTTTGATGATAGATAATTTTATAGCAAATTGTTTAGAAAATATTTAGTTTATGCTAATTTTAAATTTAACATGAAATTTGTTGTTGTATTGTGCGTACTTGAAAGTTCTACACGTTAATATTTCTCACAATTAAACTTCTTGGTCACAAAACAGCGAGCAATTAATTAATTACGAGCTGACCATGCAGAACAATATGCATGGATGAGAAGTGTTTTGCGAAACAGAGTGCGAAATATAATTTTCGCTTTTCGTGTGATTAGTTTTAGTGAGCTTTAATGAGGGTACGCGCCACGGTTCATAGCAATTATACGTAAAATATTGCACGCTGTACACGGAAATTACTTAGCAACTTACTAATTGTTGAATATAACAGTTGTATTAATAATTTAAAAGTAATACACAAAAGGCGAAATTATAAAAAACTATACGAAATAGCTTGTTATTGGTTTAATAAATATTTACAATCTTAGACCAGAGATAGTATATGACAAGTCAAGTCTGTTATAGCAAGACACGTGAACTAGCCAGACTATAAATATAGCTAACGGTTGCGTGTTGTATTAGTGTGGTGTCACACTATGCGTTAGAAACGGTCCGGTAAAAACGCATTCGCTTGGAAAGATGCCTACCGAGCAAGGTTTTAAATGAGTGGCGTTCTTACCGCATCAACCGGACGCGCGCCGCCTAAAACTATGTTCGGTCAGCATCCTTCAAAACGGATGCGTTTTCACCGGACCGTTTCTAACGCATAGTGTAATACCACACTTATATGTTTTAGAGCATTTATAACGTTTAGAAAACATTTACTAATAGATTTACTTACATATTAGTAACCCAGAAATAGACAAAAAAAAAACTAAACATTTACAGATTCAACAAACCTTTTACTTTGTGACATCGTGATGAAACAATTGTAAACCATCTCAAAATGGTGCTTCTTACGTTTAACGTACTGCCATCTTTGTAGTTACTGATTGTTAATGGGCACTTTTACTGTGATACATTGGTGATATTTATTGATTATAAAATTATTTTGAGTAGGTATATAAAATTTTTAATAATAATTTAAATTTAATTACAAAGAATTGCAATAATATGTTGAATGGAACCGTGTCATTGGTGCAGTCTTGGTAAACGTTACATTGGCACTGCTATACATTTTTTGTGGTTCATGAGTAGAATTTTCTAAAGGCCAAGTGTCGGATTTACTCTCTGAAGGAAAGTGCTTTCATAAAACTCCCCTGGATTATACCGAAAAGTTTGATACCGCAAAGTTTATGTACCTTCTGTTTGGAGATTGTGTTTCAGGAGATGCTTGGTTAGCACGCTTTATAAACTGTAGGGTTAGCTATTTTAAGGATTAATAAAGTTAAGTGGTTTCCTGTAGGAGTATAATTTTTTGTTTGGCTCATCAAGTCTGGCCATTGTAGAGTTGAAGTGAGCCGCAAGATTTACAAACTATTTTATGGCCAAAGCTTTGATGTGTTGGCGAAACGTAAAGATGCTAAGGTTGCTACAAATTTCTTAGATTTTAACGTACTATAGGGCTCCGACAATCTAAAGCAAAATTAGAGTTTAGACATTATGACGATTGAGGTGCGTCGGTGCTACCGTTTCTCAGACTGCGGACGCGAATGTTGTTTGATTGGAACAAAATCAGAATGTACACATATCCGGAATTTTGTTCCGGAGCGACATTTTACTATTTTTCCAAAGCATTGGATCTAGCAAGTTTTTGCCATTTTGGCATTTTGTTTAATTTAGGATGGATTGAACGTGCAATTTGTACATAGATTTTTTTTTGAAAGTGGTACCTAAATACAAAATTGAACCACGAAATAAGGATGTTGTCAAATAAGACGTTTTTGTACTAAGTGGTTTGTACCGGGCGGAAGAGAACAACTTGGTTTTTTTCTGGGTTTACTTTGACTTGCCAGTCATTTAACCAGTTTTAAAGTTACTGGTAGTTTTTTGTAGCTTTATGATAACTAGTTTTGGTGACCTATCTGTAATTTGTCATGACATAGAAACTGCAGTTTAAAAATAAATCAGTTTTATAAACCGCAAAGAAAATTTCAATCTGTGTAGTTTTAAAAGTCGACTTTGCCAGATTTTGTTGAAGGGGTTTTAAAGTAAAAAAAAAAAAAATTGTAATTTTCTTTTAAATTGAAATCTTTGACAGTATGGTCATTTACGCGGTTTAGTTGGTGAACTACAAAGTATTGTTGTCGGAACCCATGTTAATGGGCGGGTAGAAAATTGTTACCTTCCAAGTGATTCTAGGTTTTTTTTTTAAGTTGCATTGAAAACTGATTGGCCTTTAGTTTTGAAAATACTTCTGGTTTTAGAATGTTTATTACGTGTAAGCTTTTTTAAGCTTTTGGGATGTGTTCTATGAAAAGAATTGCATTATCAATATGGGTGAATGCTTTTCGCAAGAATTTCAGTTTTGTTAAGATTTTTTTAGGACTTGGCGTAGATCGAGTTTTTAGTTTTAAGTTGATTTTTCTAATTTGAGAAGGTTTGTTCGTTTTCAATGTTGTGTTGTCGTCAGTGTTCTCTAAGAAGTTGTTTTAGTGGACTTTTTCTACGTGTTTTAGATCAGTGTTCTTGGTCATAGAGTCATAGAAGGAGAGCATTTGTGTTTGAGGCTGTCAGCAAATCTTTTAGCATCATTTTCAATAAAGTATTGAAGACTATTTTAGACATGGATAACGGAAATGGATGGAGATTTGTCTATTGAGTAAGGCTATGACAATTTGACTTTTGTGGTTGATTCCACAGTTTGTCAGCATTGATTTTTGGCTAACCTTATAGTTGTTTAGATTGCACTACTAAAAGCGTTTAGGATGCTTTTGTCAATGATTGTTGGCGGCTATTCTCCTGCAAATCAATGCTTTGTTTGCGCAAAATCTAAAAGGTTATCAGCACAATCTTTATGTAGATTATATTAACAGTTTGACGGTTTTTTTGATGTCCGCAACCGTTTTTACTGGGGCTAATCTGTTTTAATAATACTATATTGTGGTTGGAGATAAAGTTATCGATTGTTCTAATTCTGACTTAAAAGTTGAAGTCTTTGATTATTAATAGTAATCTACGTCAAGGACGTTCTTTTGGTAACCAACCGAGTCGTAGTGGGCTGGTTCTACTGAACCTAATACTTGGTAATTTTTTTATCAACGTAGTCCTGCAATGCTCAACTATTAACGTTGGTTAGGCACTCTTCTACTCTTTTATTATGGTGAAAAAAAGATGCAAGTTTAAATGTCAGCCCAGTCACAGTCATAAAAAAAACATTTGTTTTAAACGTGAGAGTATCGAGAGTGTTCACTTTATGACTGGAATGGTATTTGCATTTCTGAAGCAAACTCAGGTGTATTATTCATGGTTTTGTATGTTGAAGACGGCAGACATAATAGCTGGTCTGTTGAAAAGCAGAAAACTGTGTGTACATAGCGGTTATTTTGATCGTGTTTGGTGAGTGAGAACCTGAGCAAGCGGTTGTCTTCCAAGAACATGAACTTTTAGAGATAGCCTAAATGTACTCTTCTCGAGTTATAATATTTTGTCAGCTGAAAAAGTTAGAAAAACTAAAACTCTCTGCAACAAGTTGTGCTGCGTAGTTAAATTGGTTATCTGCGGTGTTTCCAAAAAAAAATGAAAATTAGCTGTAAAATTGATTTTGACTCTTAGAAAGTAAAACGTATTGATCTGTCAGGCAATTGGATCCAAAGGATTGCGTTACCAATTTTGGTAAGAGTTATTATTGCTTTATGCGAGAAAACTTTGTTAGTAATTTTATCAAGATCTAGTGGAGATTAAGTTTTTAGATGCATACTCTGATTTAAGAATGTGTGTTGTCGTCAATGTCTTTTAAGAAGTCATTGGTTTTTTGGTGGATTCTTTCAAATTTGTCAGCAAATGTTTTGGCCTTTTCCTCGATGGAGTATTAAAGATTATTTTTGCTATAGATGACTGTAATGTAGTCTATTGCGTAAGGCTTTGGTAATAAAAAAAAATGATTTTAAAGTTTTTTTGCCACCACTGATTTTTGTACAATATTATAACTTCAATATGAAGAGCGTTTATGATTTAGCAATCTTTGGGGTTGTTTTTTCCATCTATGATTGTCGGCATTGATTTTGCAAATCAATGCCAGTTTTGCCTGAAATAATCTTAGAGGGTTATTAGCACAAATTTGGTGGATTAGATTTGAAAACAGTTTGACGGTTCCTTTGATATTTTCCAGGTATTGTAAGTAAAGAATCCAATCTGTGTGAGTAACGAGTCTATTTTCCCTCTCATTTGAATCCTTTTTGAAGAATTCCAGTAATACTAGATTTTAATTGGAGCTAAAGTCATTAATTGTTTTAATTTTGTCTTGAAAGTTAACTAACAGGTCTGTAGTATGTTGATTCTATTAGAGCCAATAGTTGGTAGCATTTTTACTCAATGAAATCCTGCAGTACTCAACTTTTGACTTTGGTTTTGGCACTGTTTTAATCCGCTGTTTCAATAAGGTTTGTTGGAATTGATATTGCATTTCAAACGTGAGAGTGTCAGAAATAGTTAAATTTTTAGTAGCTCAATTATCTTATTGCAGAGATTATTAACCTACGTCTTTAGTTTGTTTTTGACGTTCCTAAGTACGTGTTTGGGTTTTTTTTGCGCATGTCTGGGTTTGTGGTTTGTTTTATATACTAGCAAATGGACGATGTTTTGTTTAAAGAAAAACTTTTTCACGTTGCTTAATCTAAAGCAAAGTTAGACTTTTAGAAAGCCACGAGACGTGCGTGTTTGCTTTAGTTTTCTAAACGTAATTTACGGTCCGATGGTTGTGGTGTAGCTACATTCGGATTTTGTTCCGTAGCGACATTTTGCTGTTCCGCCAAAACATTGGAACTAGCAGGTGTTTGCCATTTGGTAATTTATCTAAGATGGACTGTACGTGCATTTTGTACGCAATTCTTTTATTGAAGGTGATACCCAGATACTTAGAAAAATTGGAAAACAATATTAAGACGTCGTCAAGAGAGACGTTTTTGTAAGGATTGGTTTGTTGCCGTAAAAAGAGAATTTATTTAAAAAGTTTTGACGATTAATGATAGCTGTTTGTAGTATAATGGTGACCAGTTTTGGTGACTTAGAGCTGTATATTAGGACTGTATCATCAGCTTATTGAGACATTTTGATTTTGTGTTTAATGCTCAAAGACATGCCGGTAACACATAGGTTAAATAGCATTGGCAAAAGAAAAAAGCTTTAAGGAACTTTTGGCGTAAAGTAAGTAGAAACTGGGTTCAGGAGTTTAATTGACAAAATTTTGCGATATGAAGTTAGTTTTATAAAACGCAGAGAAAACTTTAATCTATGCAGTCTTAGAAGTAAGGTTCTGTGTCAGACCTTGCTGAAAGCTTTTGCAACGTCAAAAAGACCACCCACGTAGCTTTTTTCAATCTGAAACTTTTGCTGATATTCTGACAAATACATTAAATAGTCATGCCAGATGTGACATATATGCCAGATGTTAGTGTCAAAAATAAATTGAAGAATAAGAAAACTGAAGACCAAACCGAGATTGTGCTGAATTCTATTGTATTAAGAAATAGAAGTATATTAAGAAAACCTGACAGTTTTGTAGATTTAGCACAAACAGAATCAGGTATTTATGCACTAATATCAGATAACCAAAAGCCAATAAGCTATAAAGAAGCTATTAAAAAAAAAAAATCTACAAATTGTCATAAAACTATGAAAGAAAAAATTGATTCATTAAAGCAAAATAATACTTGAAGCTTAGTAGATATTCCAAAAGATGGAAAGGTTTTACCTAATGGGTCTTCAAAGTAAAGACTTATGCAAAAGGTGAAATAGTACGATATAAAGCAAGAGTAGTAATTAAGGGATATGCTTAGAAATATGGTACAGATAATCAAGAAACGTTTAGCCCAGTGCTAAAATTTGATTCAATAAGAATGATTTAATCAATTGCTGCTCAAAAGGAATTAAGTTTATTTCAATTTGATTTTAAAACAGCATTCTTGTATGAATATTTATATGAGAAGATATTTATGAAACAGCTCAAAGGATTTGAACATGACAAAACAAAACTGTGTAAACTTCAGAAAAGTTTTTATAGCTTCAAACAAGCTTTAAGGAACTGGAATATAAGATTTAAAATGTTTTTGATGAAATATAACTTTAAAGAAAGCACTTTCTGATTTACAGTAGTTGCAATTATTCTTGTGCTTTAGCATCAGCTTTTAACCATTTCGAGTTCTCAACTTCAATGACAGAACTATGCAGCTTTTCTGTGACAACCCCATATAGTTCATTGGCACGAAGATGTACCTTTATCAAAATTTCCACTATCCTTATCCAGTTGTATCATGCAATTTATCAACTTTAAGTTCATTTTTCATGGTAAATGTAAATTTATATTTGCAGATACTCTTTTTTTCTGTAATTGTTACTCTGGGCCCATAACCTGTTGTTATATATTGCAGCAGTAGGTTTATGAAGAAATAATTGCAATTGAAAAATTAAAGTTTTTGTGTACAACTTTATTTACTACGATTATTTTTTATATATATTTCCATAACAACATTACTTGATACTAACTAGATCATACAAACATTACATATTTAAACAAGATTACCTTCTTTAAAACTTTACTTAAAGTGCATACAAAATTAATTGGCTGGTAGTTTTAAAGAAACTTTTGGTCTTTTTCAAGTTTTGAGATGTTTATTACTTGCAAGTTTTTTTAATCTTTAGGAAAGTTCAAAGGATTGCATTAGCAATTTTGGTAATGATTATTATTGTTTTATGCAAGATAGGCTGTTCAACGGTGTGCTGTTGTCAGTGTTTTCCAAAAAGTTATTGATTTTTTGGTGGATTTTTGCCCAACTTTATGGTTTTGATTTTATTGCTAAAAACGTTTAGAATCTTGCAATCTTGCAATGCTTTTGTCAATGTGGTTGGTAACATCTCTTCTGCTAATCAATGCCTTGTTTGCGCGAGATAATTTTAGAGGGTTATTAGCACAATTTTGATGTGTTTTAGAAGTTTTTGTCTTGTGGATTAGATTTAAAAAAAAATTGATAACTTCTTTGATGTTGGCAACCGTTCTTACTGCTAATCTGCTTTTATCTAAGTACTGTGAGTAAAGAACCTATATGGGTAACAAATAGTAGAGTTCTATTAATACTGGATTGTAGTCAAAGCTAAGGTTAATGATTGTTTTAATTTTGACTTGAAAGTTGACGTCTTTAAATATTGCTACGTCAAGTGTGTGGGTTCTACTGGATTTAATGGTTTGTAGTTTTTTTGCTCAACAAAATTTCAAAATGCTTGATTTGACGATAGTTTTAGTACTGTTTTAAACCAGGTGCTTGGAATTGAAGTTTTCAGAAGTTATGCTGAGAAGAGGTTTTTCAGTAAACTAGAGGTTAGTTGGAATAATGTATGCAGATGCAAGTTTAAATATGTCCAATCCAGCCACGTTTACGACAATCGCATTTGAGTGTCAGTATTATTTATTTTAGAGTAGTTCAATGATATTTTTGCAAATATTAGTGTCTCACTGTTTTTGGTGTACTTCTGACGTTCCCAAGTACGTACAAATATATGGATTTGACTAACAAGGAGTTGAAGTTCTGTTTAAAGATAAGTTTTTCTATTTTTTACATTTTATTTGGAATGCTGTTTGCACTTCAGAAGCAAACCCTTAGTAATACGTCAGGTCTATTGGAACAGAATTTTTGCTGACTTAGATTTGTTACTTGTTTTTAACTAATTTTAAGGTTCTGATTTTGAAAATGATAACAGTTTTTGCCTATTACATCAAGTATTTGTTCTACAACATATCGTTGTTTTAGTCATTTTTTATTGTTTAATTTTATATACCAATGCTATAATAACTTAATTGAAAAAAAATGAGGAACAATAGGATCAATTAAAAATATTCATAAAATTGTATTGATAGTGCCATATAAAAAAAATTATTGTTGTCTGAAATAAAAAAAAACAAATAATTTTCATTTTTAAGGAATAAATTATTGTTTGTAGGATTTTCTGAAGTGCACAAATTCCAAACAATTTTTTTTAATGCTCCAACAGTAGTTAGTCATCATTTCAGTATCCTACCTTTTTGGTATTGCCTCTCTATATCTTTTAAATTTTGGTGGAAATGTTCACCCTGCTCATCACTTACATCTTCTAGATTTTCGGAAAATTTGTCAAGATGACAGTATAAAAAACGAACTGTAATGCTTATGTTGCAACCCAGACAATGAAATTTTAATATAATTGTTTTTTTTTATTTCCTAAGTTTTTGATAAGTGCCACAAAAGAATTCCATGCATTTTTTTCTACCTCATTCATGGAACTTATAAAAATTAAATTGTTGACTAATTTTCTAATTTGTGGCTCAGCTCAGTTTAGGAAATTGTATTTAAAACATTGACCATCTTATTTTAAAGCTTTAACAAGCTGCTTCATTAGATCTAGTTTTATGTGAAGAGGAGGAAATATGATCTTTGAACGCTCTACTAAAGGTTGGTGAATTACTTTTTGGTCCCTAACATTTATACAACTTTTTTCCGGCCAATCTTTTTAAATTTAATGCTTGTTTCTGGCTCTGCTGTTTGATATACACAAGAAACATGGATACTTTGTGAATTCCCTTTGTTTTAAGATCCATCCATATGATTCACTTATGATCTTCATACTTAATTAGCTTCATCATATTTTTTAATTGTATTGTAGTCGTCTCTGAGAAGTACAGACCCAATTGGAATTGAACCATATTTATTTTCATTATGGAGCAAAACGCACTTCAAGCTCCTTTTTGAACTGTCCAAAAACGATTGCAACTCACTTGGGTCATATAGTGTTGCAACTATAAAATTTAGTGAGCCTTGTACATGATTCACTTTAAAATATTGTAAAAATTTTGTTTCTCTGGTACGATTGATTATAACTTTAATACCTGGTTTGAGCAAATTTTTTTTCATTAAGCCTGGAAGCTAGCAATTTTAATGTTTTTTTTTAAATCTTTTACTAAATCATTTAATTTGGCTTGGTTAAATCTATGAGGTGTAGATTACGTAAAAAAACCGTATTCAAAATCTATATCGTTATTCTGTTTGTCAATTTTATCTGCAAAACAATAAAAGCTAGGAGAGAAGTAGGAACAAACATATTTTATAAAATCTGCAAAAGAATATGGACAACTGGATACTGCTCAGTGACTAGATCCATGTTTATAATTTTGCACAAAAATAGAACTAAATAAAACTGTAAAGAGCTTATTGCTCTAATCTCTTAAGCAAACAAAAATTTTCTCAGCATCAATAACAAGAGGCTAAAAACACATACCACCAAGCAAGCATACCAGAAGAACAGGCAGGATTTGTCATCACAAATTGACACTCATACTCAAAGCACAAGAAATCAACAAACCTGTCTTAATGTATTTTGTAGACTACTCCACAACATTGTACAGTTTGCAATGGAACAAATTATAAACAATTATAAGGAAAATGATAATACCTAGCCATTTATTGTTTTTTATCTAAAGATATCAATATCAGAAAAGAGAGATCATAAAGACATTAGTGTTCTTGGAATTCTAAATAGTAAACTATGAATGAGTTAGAAATGTGGTGCTGGAGGAAAATGTTGCGGATTTCAACTGTCGCAGATCTTTTATTCCAGCATCTTAAAATAGAGATATATTTTAAAACAAATTGATAATAACTTTGAAAAGCTTACAGTTTGTACATGGAAAAAGAGCAAAAAGCAAGTCGCCGCTACAATGGATTGACTAAATAAAGCAAGCAAGAAATTACACTACTCAGCAAGCCACACACTCCTCCAGAAATAGAGAACGATGGAGGTAAGTGAGAAGGATAAAAGAAATATAGAGTCAATCTTCAATCAATTAAATAATGTCTTAGATTTAAAGAAGAAGGAAAGTTTTCTATAAGTCACGCTTGCCTTTCTTATGGACTTGACGGGTTCAGCTGTTATATTATTAGTACCAGAAGCATTTCTGTTGTTTAGCGGTTTAATCACTTTTTTAACTTTTGGTTTTAGAATGCTTGGCTATTTTTCATAACAGTTTTGCAGCTTGATGTTTGGCAAAAATAGTCTCTATACTTTAACATTTTTTTTTTGGTCGGTCTTTTCTTAGCGACTGAACTGGAGCTGGAACTTAAAAACTAAAATTGGAATATATTAGGATTGTCAAAAGTTAGAAAAAAAAAAGAGAAAGTTTTCTACTACTAAACTTGGAAAACATTACCACGTTCAAAAGTATTTCTACAAAAGAGGCTTATAAAGGATTGGGCATTATTTGACAAATTATGTTACGATTTCAAGAACAAAAATATACCACAACATCTGAAGACAAAAGTTTTTAATTAATATGTTCTGCCAGTACTAACCTGTGATTTGCAGATTTTGACGTTAACACAGAAGAACGTAGACAAAATAGCAACGACACAAAGAAAAATGCTTACATTAGAGAAAAACCCAAAGTTACTGATGCTATCTGGGTCTTGGCAATGCTAAAGTAGAAGTTTGGTGGTCACAAAGCCAGGCAGACAGACGGAAGATGAAACTATGTTATTCTAAAATGGCGTTCACATATTGGGATGGGGCGACGACATTAAGAAGTATGTTGGATTTGGAAGGATGAGAACGGCACAGAACCGTAATTTTTGGAGAGATATGGTCTAAAGATGGACTAAAGATAGCTGAAAGTAGAAGAAAAAAATAAAGTTAGTTAAGGCGATTTTAATATTTTGACGAGAATGTGGCTACCGTAGCCAAGAATGTGCAACTCAGTCCTGGAACATCGACTCCCCATCGATCTCAACAACTCAACATTTCACGCTCCTGCCTGATGCGAATTTTGCACAAAGACCTTGCATTATTTGCTTATAAGGTCCAATTGACTCAGCAACTGTAGGCACACGACCATCCGGAATGTTATCGCTTCTCAGTTTAGACCTTAGAGCAGCTCGAAAAGAACAACGATTTTGCTCGAAAAAAAAAAATTTTTTGACAAAGCGCATTTTCATCTTGGCGGCTATGTTAATAAACAAAACTGTCGCATTTGGGGATCGGAAAACTCTCAGAGAGTGGCAGTTTGGTGCGGATTTTGGAACGGTGGCATCATTGGCTCATTATTTTTTTGAAAATGCTGCTGGAAACGCCACTTTGGTCAACGATGAACGCTACAAAGGCACGATAAACAATTTTTTTGTGGCCGGAAATTGAAGACATAGACTTGGACAATCTTTGGTTTCAGCAGGATGGCGCGCCATGCCACACAGCCCATGCCACAATCGATCTTTTGCGCGCCAGGTTTGGTAATCATCTTATCAGCCGTCTCGGCAATGTCAATTAGCCACATCGGAGCTGCGATTTGACGTCGTTAAACTATTTTTTGTGGAGTTCCGTAAAGAACCAATGTTATGCAAACAATCCACTACCTTTTGATGATCTTGTAAAGGTTGAAACTAGTTATGGTTTTAAAATTTATTGTTTTATTTAGTTTGTAATTGTTTCAATTAATTTTTCTGCATTTGATGTGCAAAAAACTGTTTACAATTGCAAACGTTGAATCAGCTAAAAAGTAGAATGTTAGTTTGTTTGGAAATTGCGCTTATAACGTTTGAGTTTAATGAACGCACTCTGATTGATTGACAAAATGTGATTATATAAAATTATTGTTTTAATATTAGTCTAAACAAATTCATAAACACTTCTTTTTGTTAACATTATTCGCAATAGCAGTGCTAATAGTGATATTCTAATTATTTAAGAAAACAATATCTAATGAATGCACAGCGTTTATTTCGCATTACCTTGTTTATTCAACATCGTTATTTATTATTGTATGTTTATGAAATATGTTTGTATAAGATATAGTAATAACTGCATAAACATGCAGGCATAATTGAGTTCTACATGATTGCACATGCACTTGCATCTTATTTACAATTCGGATTATTTATTTAGTTATTAGTTTGTAACATTCTGGTAAATATGTTTAGCATTTATGCAAACACTTGTGTATTCATATTGCCAATATATAATGCCTAGGGTACGAATTTTATGAAAACCGACAATACTAAAGTTTGCTCAATGTTATTAAGTAGAGTAATAACCCAAAACTCTGTACAACGTTCACGTATAACGGGCGGCATGTAAAATTCAAACCAAAAACAGAGCGGGAAAGGTGCCCCACAATATTCCCCTGTTAATGTTACAGGTCTAACGAGTAGCAACCGCTAATGATAATGAAGATATCCCACACATAAAGCATTCCGTAGCCAATTTGTAGAAAACGCGTTTACAATATAAACCAACACATCTCCTGATCGAATAATACTTATAATTGAATAGAACTTTTAACTTAACTTCCACGGGAACTATTGCCGCGACCTCAGAATACAAAGTGTGGACGTGTCTCCACTTTTCAATTGAATTAAGTCGAAATAATTTTAATGCACTATTTTTTTTCTCTATGCAGAATATAGTCTGCTGCAATTATATAAAGACTTCATTTTTATTTTTTGTAAAAGCACTCGGTTATTATCTCGGGGCGAACTCAACTTTTTTAATTCATTAACTTAATGACTTGTGCGAATTTTTACTCCGAAAACTTTGGAGAGGCGTTCGGGACCGGGGTATATTTCCAAGGAAATGATCACGTCTCATATTTTATTTCGCATATTTACAGAAAGAAAAATAAAATATAAGCGCTTCATTATAAAAACGCTCTTTATGCAGCATAATATTAAGTCTTTTTAATTATTCTACTGCATAATATTAATAATACATTTTATTTTGTTTCAGGTAAGACAGCAACTTTATATTATGAGTAAGTAAATAAATTTGTGTTAACTGACATGATACTAAAAATAGCTTTAATATAGAAAATGGTTGAGAAAAAATGACTTCAATATATTTTAATATAACATCCAGGGCCTATCCTAACGGCTCTATAATGGCCACTAACTCCAAACATTACCGCAGAAAGCATTCTGAAGGTGTTACGACCCAAACATTATAACAAATTGTTCTTTTTTTTGCTGGCGCAGTTTTTTCAACGCAAAACTTCACGTCGTTTTCAATGCGGACATTAGACGAAGTTCCTGATTAAAGAAATCCTATACGTGTGTAACTTCATCATCTCGGTTAGTCTTTCCTCCCTCATAGCGTCGTTGAAAGAGAGCGGTAACCGGATTCCCATAATATCTGCTAAAGCACGTACCTCCTCTAACTCTATCAAAACTAAACCGCCCCGTGCACCGCTTCCCCGTCAGTTCGGTCCACTATACGTATTTGTACTCAACTTCGCGGATAAACTAGTTGTGATCGCCCCAGATAAATCTGTTTTAGTTATTTTGTAGCCGAGAGCTTACTTTGCCTTGAATTGAACAGTAACTTAGCGTACTTTACTGTCTAATGGACTAAACTGAAAGTTTTGTTTGTCGGAAAGAATTTAAAGGTTTTCTTTTGAAATGGCGGGGGGTTTAAATTCTTTAATTTCTTTTTAACACATACGTGCGATGTGAGCACAGGCGGGATTTAACTTCTCACAATAAAGTAGCCTTGCGGTTTCTATGAAAAGTTGCAGTTTTAAAATAAAATAAAATTGTGGGTTTCTTTTCAATAGAATAGTTATACTTTTCAAATAAAATTTAGTCCGGATGTCGGATTGCCAACTCGCCGCGACTTTATATAACATAGTTTCTATCGAGGATAAATTCCAAGATTTATTTTTTGATATAAAATAAATATGTTATTCAAACAACAATTCGAAACTTACTTTATCGAAATAAATGTAATATTGTATCAAATCCAGTATCTGTCAATTACTTTAATAATTTAATATTGATTTTTAGTAAACAAACAAGATGCACGGAAATTGTATCTCTTGTTCACAATATTTTATTTTTTGTTAATTCATAATTAAATTAAATTATTTTAAATGTCAAATTGGATTGATGAAGTATGCAAATTACAAAATAATATAAATGTGTTTACACAACAGTTTTAAATAAATAAATAACTCGTATTCTAACAAACAGTGTATTTTTGCTATATTTGGTTGCAGAAATAGTAGTGATAGTATGTATGAATTCAACAATCTAAGCTGCCTTTTAAAAGTCAAGCAATTGTTTTGATTTTACAATCCTCATTAGAGTGATTTGTAATACTAATCGTACAATTGCAAAGGACAAATTTGAATAAATAATTCAGTGCTTAAACACAATTTATTCAAAATTAATTAAATTAAAATTAGTTAAATAATTTTAGTTTACACGAGTGAATACATTCTTCATTAACAGAGAAGTCTCCTTAAATCTCAGAGTAAGGATGCTTTGTTGCTATATCTTTTCGATTTTACTATACAGAATGGAAAGTTGGACACTAAATTAAGCTCACTTGAATGATAAAGGCTTTTAAGATGTGGCGTTGCAGACAAATATTGAAGGTATTCTTGGCTAATCATGTGACAAACAAATGAAGATGGAGAAGGAATGTGAAGTACTTTCTAGTATAAGACCAGGAAACTAAGATACTTTGAACATGTAGCTAGGGGACCAAAATACACAATTTTTTAGATTATTATGGAAAGGAAAATAAAAGAAAAACGAAATGTGGCTTGGAAATTTACGCGAACGGTACGGATGCAGTACAACATAACTATTTAGAACAGCAGTGAACAGATTGAAGATAACATTGATGATTTTCAATTTCCAATTGGAGTGGAACAAAAAGAAGAAGAATTGTCCAATCAGTAGAATAGTTTATACCTAAGTCGAGCGGTTACTGGCTAGTCCGTCGGATCTTTAGTTAAACAACAATATTTATGCAGCTGTAAAAAAAAGATTTCAAATGTTTAAAATATATTTTGACCCAGAATAACATTGCTTTTAAGAAGATGCTTGCCGCAAAATTTCTGGAAGCAAGCAACAAGCGCTTAATTAAGTAGATGCGTTATTGGGAAATTTAATCTGTGGCTTGACTATTCTAATCGTCGACTATTCTAATCGTTGACTTTGCGTCATCAAAGCGGGCAAAATTGCAGATGCATTGTTAATTCAGTTTGCTTTTTTCTAGTAGTTACTAAAATTAGAATGAAGAATTTCTGCTTAAAAAAAACAATTAGAAACTGCGTTAGATTTTTTTTTCAGTCTTTGTTTAACAAAATTTTTATTTTATTAAAAGAGTTGGAAACGGTTATCAACGGCATAGGGACGTTTTTTGCACCAGGACTAGACTAGACAACTTGTCTTATTAGATTATTTAAAGGCTTTTCACTAACATGATGGAGCGGTTGCTGGAAATTTACAACCTATTATAAGAAAGCGGCGTCTACCCCAAACGTTAGATAGAGGCTAATAGTTTGCCATTGTCAAAACTAGGCAAAGATTTAAACAACATTAACAACTATAGACCGATCTTGCTTAGTTGCTGTATCAGTAAAATTGTAAAGAAAAAGATCAACAACCGTCTGGTGCAGATGCTGGAAAGTAGTGGTTTTTTTGCTCTAAACAGATTTCCAAAAACAAAGTGAACAGAAAGGCTGGAAACTTTGTGCGTGCATGTTTGGGCATCAAAAGACATTACGTTTGTCTACTGAGGTTTTAGATTTACGTGCGCCAAAACAATTTGTTTTTTAAGGCGCTTAATAGGACATTTTTTTTAGGCACACATTGATAAATTTGTCACAAACTGCAAAAAAATCTTGAACGTGACCAAGTACTTAGCTAGCATCAACTGAGGCGTTTTGGACAAGTCTTTATTGTGAGTCGGTAGTACTTCCGCTAACCGCTTGTTGCAGCATTACCGCTGCTAATTCAATCAAAAAGGGTTTACAACTACTAATGTCTACTGTCAGTAGGCCGTTGTACTTTTCAGCGCATGAGCTGTAGGAGAATTTCTATGGTAACTTAACTATGCGGGGGTAAAAGCTTGCTTTAATCTGAGAAACAAGAAACTTGCCCCGACGTCTTGAATCTTGGGATTTTAAAACAAATCGGGTTTGAGAAATGCTTTTATTTTATACGGTACAGCCCATTTATGGTCTCTTCTACAAGAAGCTTCTTTATACATATATAAAGTTCTGCTAAACTGAAGACGTCATCTCACAGCTTGTTTCTCCTATGTTTTGACTTGCTGAATTTTATTCTCATAAAGTTTATGTAATTGATCAATTCCCGACTTAGTTTGTTCAAGCTTTGGTATTTTGCTTAACTGAGTTTAAACAATGAATTATCTTTGTCAGGTCAAGAAAATTTGCTCATCCGGCGGCTAACGCGAATTCTACAGACATTTCCGAAAAACTCGGTTATAACAATGGACTAGTACTACGCAAGATATCAAGCTCAATTAACTTTTCCAAAGAAAACACGTGAAGTACTTAACTTGATAAAAACTTAAAATGAAATTGAAATCAAGTGCATGCAGTTTGACAATGCTGCAAAGTGCGTTAACAAAAAGTTTTACAATTTTTTGATGGAACATAGAATTTTACCAAGCTTTAAACAACTTTAAACAAAACGGCATATTTGACAAGATCTTTTTAGACAATGCTATGTGTTTATTGATAAAATATATTCTACCTCATATATTTTGGGCAGAAGCCGTTAACATGGCAAATTAATTGCAAAATAGATGTCCTTTTAAAAGTTTTAACAAAATGAGATTTGTACAAAGATTAGACAAAAAAAAGCAAATTTAAAACGCCTTAGAATATTAGTTGTGGAGTTTTCTGTTTTGATCAAAAACCTTTATCTGAAACAAGATAAAATAAAGAAATTATTGTGAGATATTTTGAACAGACCAACGGGTACATAATTTAGTTGCTGCTATCAGAAAAAAAAGTGAATACAAATTAAGAAGTTGTAGAACTTTTTAACAAAATGAAGAAGTTAATCCGGATTTAGAAATTCTGGATAATTAAACATTAGACCAGCCACAAATTTTTTTGGGACAGTCATATGAACAAATACTACTTAATAAAGAATCCGAAAAAAAAAAAACATTTGATAAATTAGATATAAAAGAATTGATAAATAATAACATAAAAAAACCCAAAGAAAAAAGAGAATGTCAATTGATGACCAAAGAAGAAGAAGATCTGGAAGACCAACATTTCAAAAAACAAAACATCTAAAAAGGCTAACAAAAATTTATTATACAGGGTGTTTCTTATCTGGAGCATTTAAAATGCGTAAAAAAATACGCGACGAGAAGGTTGCCTTTTGTTGAGAAATCTTAATTAATACTCGCGACATGGTAATTACAGAATCTGCGTATTCTGCATTTTTATCAAAGCTTGCATCAACTTAAAGTAATGTTGTTTTGTTTGTTTTTTTTTGCTAAATAAAAGGTTTTCTCAATAATATGTATTTTTTTATTATCTTAGAAACGAAGTGAAGTAGACAAAAAGTTGTTTAGATTTTCTGTTTGAAATTAAAAAATGTACCTAAAGTTTTATTTTTTGCCTTTAGTTAAGAAACACTTTGTATATTTATGGGCATGTATAAGTCAATTTTTCAGCAAGCCATTTTTCAGTAATAAGCAATCAAAATTTGAAAAAAAAAGCGTTTTTTACATTTTTTTAATAATTGTAATTTCTTAAAGATTGCAAAAAAATTCTTGAGTTTTGAAATTTTTTTGGAACTTTAAATGACAGTTTTTCTTAAAAAAACTAGACGAGTTTTTTTTTTTAAATGGATAAGAACGTGTTTTTATATGTGTAAAAGCGAAAATGATTTAAATTTTAAGGATTGCAATATATCTCGGAGCGTAAAGCATGGCACTTCCTGAAATTTTTTTGCACATATAAAAGTACGTTTTGTCTATATTTGAGAAAAAAAGAAATATTTGTCATCTTTTTTTTAGATAATTTTCCAGAAAAATTACTTTCTTTTTTCTCAAATATGGATAAAAACGTAGTTTCATATGTGCAAAATATTTGTTACAATATTTTGATCTCAAAGATCTACGACTACACTATTTGAAAATACTGTTTACAAGATAGAAAGCTAACACCTTGAATCATTTTGAAATGACAAACTCTAAAATAATATTCACTCCCATTGCAGTCAAAGCTTTTAAAGAATAGAGAACAAAGCAGTAAACATTTATAATTGTTTGCTGTATTTAAAACTAGTTGGAGCACTTACATAATTTAGTCACTTTTAACAACTGTTTTGATATAACTTACTGAACTGCGGTCAAAAGAGTACTTTATTATCTAAATAGTAAATAAGTTATGTTATAGAATACACAAAAAGCTGAACCCTATTAAAGAGCTAAGCTGACGTTAATCGGAGTTTCAGTTATTTGAAGAAGTTTAATAATGAAAATAAAAAATAAAGTTGGCAAAAGAGCAGAACCTTGAAGAACACCAACATTTATAATTTGAGGTCAGAGTTAAAACCATCAATTCTAACTATAATTTTTTTATTGTCAAGAAAAATATTAATAAGACTTACAGATTTGTAATCAAGACCTGAATAATAGAGCTTGTTGATAAGATTAGGATATGCTTTGAAAATGTCTAGAACTACTTATTGCAAGATTTTATTTATGTTTGTCTAAATTAGAATTTTATTTGTAACTAACATAAGTCAGAAGATGCTGTCAAACGTTTTGATTAAAATTCATATTGAATACTTGAGATAATGTTATTTTGTTTTATGAACTTGACAATGTGAAAATTATTTTTTTTTGCTGTTGCTTTGCATTGTGTATTTGATTATCGTGTAATAAAATTATTTTGTTGTGCAATTTAAATATGCCAGTAATTAAGGACGGTTGTATAAATTATACAATTTCAGAGTATTGTGGGATTTATTTAAACATTTAGACAAGTTTTAGAAATAATGTTAAAAGAATAATAAAATATAGTTTAGTTTATTAGTATTTTAGTAGACTATGAATGCACATAGTATAAGAATCCTCATAAAAATACAATAATAAAAGATATATAATAAACTTTTTTATTTAAAATACAAACATATTAAAATTTAACAAATAATAGTAAAAATAAACAGGTTTACTCACATAAATATTTATTAACCATATAAAACCCTTTTCCAGTAGATATTTTTTTACGGCCAGCTTAAATTGCTTATATTTTTACATTACTTAGTAAACTATTATACAAATAAGAAACTGCACATTTAGACAATTTCTTAAACAAAGTTTTGTTATGGTTATTGATATAAATGTTTTTATTGTTTTGTGTGTTGTATTAATTATTTAGGGTAAATTATTGCTTATTTTTATAGATACAGTATGATGTTTTAAATATAAATATACAAAAAACGTTGAATTTATTATAACTTCAATGTTTCAAAATCTTGGCAATGCATATTGTATATCAAGCAAAATATCTTTTTATAATAAATATCATTGATATATCAAACGATTGACCACAGAGATTAACGTTATGAGTAATTCTTATGGAATGAAAAAAATAAGCAATGCAGTTAATGTATGTTATTAATTCATGACAAAACTGTGACTAGAATTAACATTATATTATTATCTTATGATAATGTATTATAGCGTTTGTTGCGTCGCAGCTTGCGCGCATAGATTCTTCGCTAGTCATTGGATTGGCAAATAATTATAAATTAATATAAATAAAATTACTAAAATGAGAGATTCATTATCTGAGGATATTTTTTTTTTATGCTGTGCAGATATCAAATTAATTAAACCTTAGTATTTGTGAGAATATATACCACAAAAATAGCAATGTTGATTCTAGTTAATGTTAATTTAAAGAATAAACAAACCGGAGAGTGGCTCAGTTTGGTGAAGCGCCTAACTTTAATCTCAGCGCATAATTTGTCGCAGGTTTGAGCCCCAGCTCCTGCAGAAAATTTTAATTATGGCATTTATTAATTCACGTTGTTTTCTTCGGTGTGTTTATGGTAGTTTGCGGGGAAGTACCCCATTATCTACTTATCATGCTTTGCCTTGTGGCTTAGTGGATTTTCTCAGTGTTATCCACTTCCTGTTTTATGACGTTTACAGCTTGGGCCTGATTAGGTTTACAGGTCTGTTGTAGGCGGTGTAGTTTGGATGATGGTACGTTATGGATTGAATGTCGGTGTTGTCATGAGTTTCCTCTTTGGAGTAGAATTTTTCAGCGTTCTTCATGATGAACTTATGCAAAGTGGAGATTTTTAAATTTTCTTTGAGATCTTTATTTCTAATATACCAGGGAGCTCCGGTAATTATCCTCAAGGTTTTTGATTGGCAAGCTTCTAGGGTTTTGAAGTAAGTTTTGGCAACAGTTTCCCAAACCGGTGCAGCATAGGACAGCTGGGCTCTAATGGTGGATTTATAAAGCGTTAATTTTGTTTTATTTTCTTGTGTTTTAGTAGTGGTGCCAAACTAATCATTGAAACTTTAGATTTATCTTTGATTCTAATAACATGGGATCTCCATGTTAAGGATTTATCTAGAGTTACGCCAAGATAATTAGCTTTGTTAGCCCAGGGTATAGGAATGCCATCGAGGATGATGTTTCGATAGGGAGTTATTCGTTTTTTTGTAAATAATATAGCTTGACTTTTAGAAGGATTTATTTTAATCCCCCACTCTTCGGTCTATTTGGTTATGGTGTCTGTAGCTTTTTGTAGGTGTTTGGTTATAAATTTAGGCAAGGTGGCTCTGTGAATAATTGCCGTATTGTCCGAAAACTGGACGAGAATGGTTCCGTTTGTCATTGATGGGATGACTCCGACATAAATGTTATAAAGTGCTAGAGATAGAGTCGAGCCTTGGGGAACTTCAGCTGTCATGGGTTTAACAGAAGAAAGCGTATTTGCAATTTTTACTTGGAAGCTTCTGTCATTTAAAAAGTTTTTGATAAGTCTACCCAGATGGTGGGGGAATTTAGCACGATAAAGTTTGGCTATCAGGCCATTGTGCCATACCTTATCAAATACTTTTTCTATGTCATAAAAGAAAGCTCCAGTTGACTTTCTGTTATTAAACGGATGAGTGTTGTTTTCTAAAGCCGTGCTGGTGTTTAGGAATTTTTTGATTGGTTTTACTATGGATGTTTAAGTGAATCAAAATAATTTTTTCTGCTATTTTGCTTAATGTAGGTAGTAAGCTTATCGGGCGGTAGTTCTGTGGAGACAATTTAGGCTTATTTGGCTTAGGAAAAACAACGATAATGGATTTATGGGAAAAATATCCTTGCCTTAAAATTCCATTGATGATGTTGGTGAGGCTTACAATGGCTTTCCTAGAAAGGTTTTGTAAAGCCGCATTAGATATGTTGTCGTGTCCGGGATCTTTTTTAGGGTTAGTATGTGTAATAGCTATAGCCACTTCCGTAGGATTTGTGAATGGTATTGCTCCATCTTCGGCGATATTTTTGTAGTGTTTAATCTCTTTTTCCACATCTTCCATTACGTCGACGTCTAGGATGTTATATGCCGGGCTAAATTAATCTACAAGGGACAATGCAATAACTTCAACTTTCTCTAGGGTAGTGTGTGCTAGCCCGTTTTGCCCGTGGATGGTAGGGATGGTCTCATGTTTTTTCCTTAAACATTTTGAAATGTGCCATGATTTGGGCATTTCGTCGTCTGTTTGGTGGAAAAGGTTGTCCCACTGCTGGTTTTTGAAAGCTTTTATTTCCTCTTTAACCTTGTTTTCTAGTCTGTTTTTGATAAGTTTGTCCTGAGCAGTTCTAGAGCGTTGAAATTTCTGTCGGGCGGTGTTTTTCTCCCTTATGAGTCTTTTTAGATATAGGGGGAGTCCGAGTGGGTCATTATCTTTGATGATAATGTTGCTGGAAGCTTTGTCTTAAGCAGATTGAATAGATAAAGTTAGGTGTTCAACAGCAGCGTCTAAGTTCTGTTTTTTAGTTTTATCCTGTTTTTTCTGCCGAAGTGCCATGGATGGTTAGTAGATTGGGATAATGGTCTGAGTCCATTTCGTTAAACACTTCGGAAGTGGTGGCGTTAAGTATGCCTTTTGAAACAGTCTTTATAATCTGACGTGATTTTTGCAACCCTTTGCTATGCTAATAATAACGTAATACATTCAAAATTATCTATTAGTTTGTGTGATGTTTTGAAGGGAATTGATAACCTTAAATGTAATTTAAGCGTTGAACCCGACGGCATTCCTTCTTTACTGTTAAAAAAGTGCATTTATTTTATTGCAAAGCCATTGCACTTACTTTTCAATGCTTCATTGAATAAAACTGAATTTTCTCAAATATGGAAACAAAGCTATATTATGCCTTTGTTTAAATCTGGAGCCAAAGAGGATATCACTAACTATAGAGGCATTTGCATTCAATCTGCTATACCTAAATTGTTCGATAAAATTGTAACTGGTCAGTTGCAATGGATGTGCAAAAGCATCTTAATAGAAGAGCAGCATGGATTTCGTGAAGGGCGTTCTACACTTACTAATTTACTCTGTTATAAAAATGATATTTTAAATGCATTTGAATCTAAAGTACAAGTTGACTCAATCTACACCGATTTTTCAAAGGCGTTTGATCGTGTGAGCCATAATGTTTTGTATGCTAAGCTCAGTGCTTTAGGTTATCATCATGATGTGATTTCCTGGTTATTCAGCTTTTTGAAAAACCGCACGCAATGTGTAAAGATTAATAACTTTTTTTCACAGCCCATTTTTGTTTTATCTGGTGTTCCTCAAGGATCTCATTGTAGACCAATCTTATTTTTGCTTTTCATTAATGATATCCTACAGTATATCAATTCATCGTCATTTTTTTTATTTGCGGATGATTTAAAAATGTATAGAATAATATCATCTCTCAATGACTGCCATCTTTTACAACTGGACTTAGATTCTATAAATACTTGGTGTTTTATTAATAAATTATTTTTTAATGCTGATAAATGTTTTTCAATAAGTTTTCATAGAACTTTAAGTAAAATTTTTTTTAACTATATAATTGACACTAAAAAGTTAAACAAAGCAACACAAATAAAAGATTTAGGCGTTATTTTTGATCATAAACTTACATTTGTTGAACATATTAACATCATGTACAATCGTTCCATAATGTTAGGATTTGTATATAGAATGTCAGCGGATTTATCAGCCAGTACACTAAAACTTTTATATTGTGATTTGGTGCGTTCGCATTTAGAGTATGCTCCGTCAGTTTGGAGTCCTGTTTATGAAATTCATTACCGTAGTATTGAACGAATTCAAAATTATAAATTATTTAAAAATCCGGCATATTATCTGTAAATTATGATTGCTACATTGCTTCATTGTACAACCTACCGCTATTAAAGATTTGCCGCAAAAGCTCTGATTTGTCGTTCTTGCGTAATTTAATTATGTCTGAGATTGATTGTCCGGAGCTACTTGGTACTCTTCCATTCCATGTAGCACCTAATAATAGACTTAGCAAGCATTCTTCTTTATTTTGTGACTCTACCCATTCTACTAATTATGGTTTCAACAATCCACTCGGTAGAATGTGTAGATTTGCAAATAATTTACCAACTGATATTAATGTATTCTGTGTCTCTAAATCTACGTTCAGAAGTCAGCTAAGTCATGCTGACTAATGTTTAATATGTGCGCTTTTATGTATGTTATTTTTTGTATTCTTTATTTTTGTATTGTAAAACATAATTGTTTATGTATATTTGATATAGATGTAAATGGTAAGATTATACCGTGAATAAAGTATTATTATTATTATTATTATTATTATAGAAAGCATCAATTTTTTATTTAAATTTTGTGCGTTTTATTGATTACTAAAAAAACTTTTTGGTTTATAAACTTTTGGATTGGCCAAACTTATTTTAGATTTGTTGCCCAAACTGCAATCAAAGATCAATTTTACGTAGGCAATTGCAAAAATTCAAACAAGAGTTTTCTTAATTAGTTGCATAGATTTGTTGCTAAAACTAAGACAGTTTTTAAACAAATTTGAGAAAAATATATTTAGCAAAAACACAAACAAAAACTGGTGAAATTTGATGAACTCCCAAAAAAGAGATTAAAAGGGTTATTAGTTTGTTTCAATCATTCAATTGTAATAAATTGTAATAATAAATCTTGTGCATATGCATTTGTATGGTTCTAATTTAGAGTTATAAAACGTATTGAATAAAAATACGACTTGAAAAGGATGATTTTTTTAAGAAAAAAAAATTTAAAAACTTACCTTCACAACATATTTTGAATTTTTTTAAATAAAAGCCTAAAGGAATCTCACGAGTAATAAGATTTTAACACCAACATTTGTCAATTATGTAACGATTTATAATTAAACTAATTGTATCAATTTAAATTGCAAAATAAACAGATGTTGCATGATGGAAGTATGCCATTAAATCAAAATTTCTGTAGATGGTTTCTAAGATATATAAATCGTGGCGCGTATTTAATCAGGAAATGGGTATCATAAAAGCACATAATATTTTTTATTATTGGTTGCTGACAAGAATCCTTAAAACGATCAACAACGATATCTATAAAAAACGACGGTTTGTAAACATTTGAACTAGATTATTTCCAATTAGTTTAAGCAGTTTTGTAAAATTGTCTTAATTTGATGGTAATTTTGCATTTTTAAACAATTTTACAATAATATTATTTTTTTAACATTCTATTTATCATGTTTTGTAATGTTTACTGACTAGTTTCATTGTCAATGTAAAAAGCATAGAAAATTATAAATAGTTAATAAAATTAATTATATTTTATTAAAAAATTTATACTATTTTACAACATATGTTAAGAAATATAATTTTTTTACCATTTATACTGTTAGTATTATTATTTTTATATCAATACACATCTAGATCTGATATTTTATGGCTTTTTGATAGACATCTTTAGTATACTAATAAGGTAAATTATAATTTCAGCAGGTATATTAGTTACAGATAATATCTTAATCACCATGCATGATTTAAATTGTTTTTGAAAGTTTCTGTGATAGATCTAAAGCATTTGCCATTGCTATAACATTTATGTTACATTCATGTATTGAATTATAATCTCCTTAATATGTCGGAGACATGCATATATGCTCATTTAAGTAACATACATGTCATAATCTGATTTTTATTGTAACAGATTATTTTAAAGAAATAAAAAGAAATTAATATTCCAATCACAAACATGATATTTTATTCTTGAGATATGCGTTTTATAATTCAGTACATTTTTTTAATTAAACAAAACGGTTTTATGGCAATTATAAAAAGCAGCTAAATATTAAACAAATTTTAGTCTAAATGTTAATAAAATAGTCTAGCTAATAATTGTTTCCTTCATAAAATTACTTTACATCTTAGCACAAAATTAATAAACTACCAAACTGTGTATTTATAGGTACATTATTGTGGTAGGTTATGCTGAAATGTTTATTGCCCTATCAAATTATAACTTGCTTCATTAAAAATTTCCACCATTACACAAGTTAGTCATAAAGTGTTGAGCAATAAAAACTTCTATCTCCCCATAAAACGAGTAAAAAGGTGTAATATACCACTACGAGAACTCCTATAAATACTAATTTAGTTAAAAAAATATGCAACGTACTAAAATAAAAAGAACCGTGTTGTCTGGTAATCTTAGATAATAATCACGAGAGTGGTTGGGGTTCGGATGGGAAATGTCGGCCCGGAATACCGCGGGCTCATTAGAGATGCAAGAGCTGCCTATTGATGAATCCCTGAAATAATGCAGAGACACGCGCTAATTATCAGCTACATATTCTACCGTCTTTCTCGTCATCCCCTTTTTTGCTTTTGCAGATGTACTTACATTCATGTGCACTCTTTGTATACCCTTTTAAAATTCAAGGGGGCACGCTTATTTTCACCCTTTTTTATATTATTGTGGAGCATGTAACACGCTTTGATTAAGTTTGTCTTATATTAGTTATTATTATTATTGAATCCTTTAAAACTAATGAAAAAAAAATGCAAATTGAATGATTGAAGTTGTACGAAGAGCAGGCAAATGCATGTCTTCATTTAAGTACGTGAATAATGAGTAAGAGTAGATTGAAAAATGGGAAAGGAGAATTTGATATTTTTCTGGGTAAATGGCAACTTCCTAAACGTTCTATCATATTGCAAGGTTACGTTTTTCACCATCAGAAGGGAGAGCAGGAATTTACATTTAAAAGTAGATAGATACGTGAACGGAATCAAGATGTCGGAATGGAAAAAAAACATGCCAAAGTGATGTCCGGAAATTATTCATCAACTTGATAGAATTAATATAAATAACATTTATTTATATTATAAAGAAAATTGAATATTAACAGAATACACTTTGGTTGCATAATTAAAATGGATTTTTAAATATTTTAATGAATTTTAACATTTATGTTTTAGTTATTTTTAGAAATTGAATAATATAAATTTTGTTTTTTTAATATTTGTAAGAACATTGCTAATTGTAATTAGAGTATGCTACAGCGTTTTATCGTCTGGGTTGCAACGCTGCAGGCGTTGGTTCAATAGTTTGACATTGTTTTTAGCATCAGACTGTATAGCTTTTTAAGATTTTACTTGGTGAGAGTTTTTTGAAAGTTTTGGCTTGCAAATCCAAAGTTGTCGGTAAAAGAATTCTTAACCGGCTAAATGACCTAATAAACTTATAGTTGCTTTGCTAGTAGTTACTTTAATGGCGAGAGCTTTAGTTCAGTCAGCCAGTACTAGTATTTATCACAGAATTAAGCGTGCTCATGGTTGACTAATGTGGTGTGGTTGCAGTTGTGCTTTTTGTGGGTTTTTTGCGCTTTGCAGAGAATAGCTTGAATAGTCTTGTTCTTTTTATTGTTTTCAATTTATTTTGATTTGTTGCAAAGGTAGCTCAAATAGTTTTTATTTTTGGATTTTCTTTATAAATTAGCTTCTCTTTGTAGCAATTACTTGCGCACTAACCGGTAAATATTTACTACTGATTTGCCAATTTCTGAATATTTGAAACTAATTAAAGACCGGAAATTCTTTATTAAATTGTGGCAAATTTTTCCAAAACTAATTGCAAATTTAATATTTTAATTCATTTTTTTTTTACTTAGTATGAGACTAGTGTTTTAGCCTATGCACCTTTTATCAGTGTGTTTAGCATTTCACTGATTGGAGAGACAAATTACATAAAATTACAGGTAACTATTATACATTTTATGTATAGAAATATGTGCGAGATTGTAATTTGCATAAAATACATCATTAAATTTATTAAACTTTCAATGATAAATTTGTTTTAGTCAATAACGGCTGCTTGTGTAAGATAAATCCTGTAAGAAGCATTACTAACGCATCTCACAAACTGCAAAATATTAAAATGTTGCCTAGTGGCTGTTGCTCTCGATGGTTTGTCGGGGTCACACATCTGAAGTTGGGAGAGGAATTTTAAATTATAATGTGTGTGTAGTGATTGTGCAAGCCGTAAGTTTGTGTTTAAAAAATAAAAAAAATAGCTGGTGCGTTTTTGAGCCCAAAAGACATTTGGAATTCAAACATGGTTCCAAGAATGTCTAAAACTGATTCTTGTTTATGTGACAAACATATCTTTTACATGCTAGTAGATTTACCCCATTGCTGGTGGCGAAATCTTTATGTCCGTAATAATAACTTACATTACGTGTGCCTACAGTTTTGACTAGATTTTGAACTATTGGAGAGATTAATAATCTATTCCGTAGCAAAAAAGGATGTTAGTAATAAAACTCCACGCTGACAAGGCGGGTTAGAAAATAAGAAAGCGGATAAACGTTTAAAATGGTTTTAGTTGTGGAATTCAAACTCACGATTTTAGCCCAGCTGCCGGATGCATAGGTTACTACGCTACGCCCTTCCTTGACATTGACATTGTATAAAAGGGTAAAATTGGAGTTAAGTAAAGTTTTATGCAATTTGTTACTGCGTTTATAGTAAGAGAAACTAGTCTGTTTACAAACACACTTGCACACAATTATGAAAAAAATGCCGTTTTTGTTCTGTGCGTAAGGTTATAGTAGCGACCGTTATTTTACTTCAACTTTGGATTAGTTGTGTGTGGGTTTGCTTTTCAGTGTACGGACAAAACGGGGATTCTTACTTTGACTTTTGCTCTTATCATAGCAATGCACCTTTGTTTTGACCCTGGAACACTGAAGCTTCAATTTTACTTTGGTATGCTTGCTTATTGCTACAATCTTTGTATTTATATATTTTTAGGATTGAAGCTTTAATGCTTCAAGATTAGATTGCTGAGCAATATGCAAGGGTACGATGCAATGATTGGAGCAAAAATGCCCAATGTGTCTGCAGCCTAAATTATAGTTAACCTTTGATTATTTTGAATGCTCAGATAGTTTATCGGCGCTTAAGGAGGCGGAAGATCCAACAAGTGCGATGTTCTTTCTGAAATGGAGTTTGCTTATAATTGTTCGTGTTTTTTAGTTACGGAATTCTTAGCTGATATTAGCCGTTAACTCATTTTAAATTTGGAACGTTTCAATAATTGAGGTTAAGGTATTTTAATAAAAAAATTTATACTATATTGTGCTGATTTTACTTTTTTATATATTAAGACCGGTTTCGGCGGTTAGGCCATCATCAGTTTTTTCTTTTCACAACAACATTATAATGTTGCTAAGATTTGTAAACACAACACCTGTGAAAAATTAAAAATCATAATTAAATAAAGAAAAAAAAGAAAAAATATAAATAGTAAAACTTACTTACAAAAAAAAAACAGATAGATAGATTGTACGAACAAAAATGATGATGATAGTGTACAAAAACTTAAATACATTTAATAAATAGCCATTGGCATATCCAGACAGTTGCGTCTAAAAATTAGATGGTTATTAAATATATCAAAATTGGTGTTTTTTTTTAAAGGTATTACATGTGCTCATAAAACGATCTAATGGATTGTAAAAAGCAAAGTTTGTTCTATGCCGATTGCATCTAAATAATGAAGAGTGTCGCGTATATCTTTCCATACAAAAATTAAAGTTTAGCATACTTAATAAATCAGGACAGTTGATATTGCCTATTACAAATTTATTTAAGAAATATTGGTCATTTAAAACCCGTCGTTCTTGTAATGGTCTTATATTTTGAACTAGTGGCAACTGATCCCAAAATTTATAGCTAAAGTATTTAATAAACTTATTTTGGATTGCTTCACATTGATCAATGTGTCCCAATTGATACGGTGACCATACAACCGTTGCAAATTCCATGTTGGATCGCACTAATGATCGATATAGTGTTAAATATGCAAATGCAGTTAATTCTGAGTTTGACCTATTAATAAAACCTAACATTTTTTTTAGATTTGGCACATATTTGATTGATATGAGTTAAATAAATTTAATTTGCTGTCCAAATGTACTCCTAGATCACAAATTTGTGACTTTCGTAATAGATCAGTTTTATTAATTTGATAAGTGGTACTTATAGAATTTGTACCTCTAAAAAAAGACATTACACAACATTTGGGTACGCACCAACTGTTTAAATTGTTTACATCTTCTTAGAAAAGCTTTCAATCTTTGTTTGATTGAACCTTTCTAAAAATTTTTAGATTATCAGCATAAAACAAATACTCACTATGCACAAAAACATTTGAAAGATCATTAATAAATAACAAAAATAGCACAGATCCCTGCGGTACACCAGAGGTAACATCAAAAGATTCTGACAAAACATTTTTTATTTTTACGCATTGGCTTCTTCCCACCAAAAAACTGTGCAACCAGTCCACTACATTATTGTTAAAACCTTGAGTTTTAAGTTTAGAAATTAGCACATTATGGTTTACTCTATCAAATGCTTTTGCAAAATCTGTATAGATCGCATCAACTTGATTTCCATTTGCAAAAGCTTCTAATATGTATGATTGAAATGTTAATAAATTAGTAGATGTTGAATGGCCTGACACAAACCCATGCTGAGTATTATAATAATAATAATAATATTTATTTCCCAACAGACAAAATACATATCCAATAACAGGGAAATATTTACAAAATAAAATATAATTGTCGTATATAATAAAATATACTGTAATACTAAGTTAATTAATAAAATATAATAATAATAAAATTAAAATTAAAATAAAATTTAAAAAAAAATGTATAAAAATATTAATAATGAACAAACATAAAAGACATGAAAAATAAACATATAATTAAATAGACAAGAGATAGTTTAACTTTGTAAAGCAGTTAAACAATTGGCAACTGACAATTTAAACTCTGAAAATGTTGCAAAAATATCTGTGGAGTGTTGTATGTGGTGATATGATTTAATGATTTTAATTAATGGTGAGTTATTATGATGACATGTTCTAGGAGTGGCATATGAAAATGTTAATGGGTTGCGAAGATTAGTAGAAGGTACGCGTATTGTGATATAATTTACTAGTGATGGGTTGTCAAAATGATAATGAACTATTCTATGTAATGAATGAACCATATTAATGTGATGATTAGTGACTATTGATGATACATTAAATTCATCTAATAATAATTGGTATGGATAACCCCTCTCCGGATAATGACGAGTTTTTTTATAATGAAGATGTTTTAAAAACTTACGCTGTACATTTTCTAGTTGCATTATATAGAGTTGGTTAGAGGGTATCCATACAGGTGCACAATACATAAGCCTACTCATAATAAACGAATTGTACAATAATAAAATAGATGTAGTGTTAGTAAAATCTTTTGTAGTTCTTAATATGAAACCCATTGTTTTCATACATTGTTTTACTATGTCTGTTATGTGGCAGTTAAAAGTAAGTTTATTGTCAAAAGTTACTCCAAGATCTTTAAATTCACTAACACGCTTTATATCACAGTCAAAAAGTTTATAGTTATAATTTATAGTGTTCACATTACGAGTAAATGACAGCACACAACACTTATCAACATTTAAATCAAGACCGTTTTCATTACACCAGACACACAAATTACATAAATTTTGTTGTAAAATATCACAGTCGTTTAAAGTTACAATAGGTTTGTACAGTTTTATATCATCGGCATATATAATAAAATCACAATTTAGGCTATCACAGACAAAGTTTATAAAAAGTAAGAATAAAAGAGGACCTAAGTTGGAACCTTGCGGCACACCGCGGGTGGCAATATACTCGTAAGATGCATGTCCTTCGTACTCAACGCGTTGGATTCGACCTGTCAAGTATGATTTTATGACGCTGATAATATTATCATTTATATCGTATACTTTCAGGCGTTCAATGAGTATATCATGAGGCATACGATCGAAAGCCTTTGATATGTCGGTATAAATGACATCCGTTTGAATTCTCTTGTCCATGTTAGCAGATATTTCTTGCGTAATAGTCATTAAATTTGTTAGTGTTGATCTTTTTTTAATAAACCCATGTTGTTGCGGAGAGAGCTGCGAATGTATTTTGCTATAAACTTGTTCGGAGATAAGACATTCAAATAATTTTGAAAAGTTGCATAAAAAAGAAATAGGCCTGTAGTTTTCAATGTTTGATCTATCTCCTTTTTTAAAAACCGGGGTTTTAACATATTTCCATCTGTTTGGAAAATTTCCAGTTTTTAATATTAGATTAAATAAGTATGTGAGCGGTTTAACTAGAACTACAGAAATATCTTTTACTAAAAATTCGGGTATGTTGTCAGTACCCATAGTATGCCTCGATTTCATTTTTTTTATTTGATTAAATACCGTTTCTTCAGATACATAATAGTTACCCATAACGTCTTTGATATGTTCTTGTGGAGGGATAGTTTGATTGTTGTATTGATCATTATTGAAATGTTTTGCAAAATTATTGACTATGTCTTGACCTGATTGCAAAATTGCATCTCCATATTTCATTACGCCTGGTATGCGACTGTGATTTTTTTTTTGTTTGGATAAAAGACCAAAGTTGATTTGGATCTTTAGATATATTTGATTCAGCATTTATATATATATTGTTTATTATATGTTTTGTAAATTACTTTAATTGCTCTGCCACAATAGAATCTAATATTTTTGGAATAGAAGACTGGTTACAAACAGCTCTATAGTTGCATATATTGTTTTTTTGGGCCATTTTAAAAATTGGTTTAATGTAACTTTTTTTCCAATACTCAGGAAATGTAGACTTGGTGATTGACATACTAAAAAGCATATGTATCGGTACAACAAGCGGACAAATACAACATTTTAAAAACATATTTGGTATACCATCAGGACTTTCTATCACAGAATTATCAAGACTAAAAATTTTATTAAAAATATCAATACGGGATATATTAAAATTACAGTTGTTAACAAGATGACTAGAGTTTTAACTAACAGATACATTTACATTTACATTTACATTTATACTATTGTTATTTGTGTAGACAGACGAAAAATAAGACGCAAACATATTAACGCAGTCTGTTTCATTATCACTTATGGTATCATTATATAACATGCACTTAGGAAGACCATCGGATTTTCGTTTGCGATTTATGAAATTTTAGAAAGATTTTGGATTGTTACAGATTTCTTGACTAGATTTAGTACAAAATGCGTTGTATAAAGTTTTGCCCAAGTTTTTTGAACTAGTACGTAAGTTCTTAAAAATGTTGTAATCGTCTAGGTTTGCTGTCTGTTTATATCTTCTATGTGCCATATTTTTCTTTTGGATAAGGTTGACTAATTCATTATTGAACCAGTAAAGATATGACTTACTTCTTATACATTTATAAGCAATAAAGTGTTCAGTAACATAATACAGAATGTTATAGAATTGTGCTACACTGTTGTCAATATCATTGTTTTTAATTTTAAGAACAGATTCCCATTCAACACTGTATAAATAATCATTTATAGCAATATAATTGGCATTATTAAAATCTAGTATTCATTTTTTCTTCTATGTGGCATTTTTTTATAATTATTCTAATGACTGTATGATGAATACTATTTGAAAAAAGATTATCATCGGCCTCTGAAACTTCAACAGATTTATGATTTGTAAGTACTGAATCTAAAAAGCGTCCTCCTTGATTAGGTACGTTGTTTTTCTGGAACATATTGTGAGCGTATACAAACTCCGCAACTGTTTCTTCAGCGTTTGAAGAAATGTTCTTAATTATAGCACCCATTTTGTCATTCTTCCATTGTAATGAAGTCAAATTATAATCTCCACATATTACTAGTTTTGAATTTGGAAATATTTGCGAAATGTGATTAATGTTTCGCTTGGTAAAATGTATTTATCTATTAAATTACTGGATGGAATATAGACCGCTTCAATAATATAATGTATTCCTGCTATGTAAACAGACACAAACAGTTGCTCAACTAATAGTGATAGTCCAGTACCTGAACAGCCTTAAATGACTTTTTAACTGCAATCATAACTCCACCTCCGTTTTTCTTAACACTAGAATTAATTGATCTATCACATCTAAAAAAAAAAAAATTGTTTAATTGAAACTCTTCATTTGATATATCATTATTTAACCAAGTTTCTGTAATAACAATAATATCATAATTTGACAAATTTACTTTTAAATAAAAATCAGTTAATTTTGATTTTATTCCGCTAGCATTATGATAATAAATATTTACATTTTCATATCTTATAGATAAATTTTGTTCTCCCTTTGACTTTCTATCTTCTAGTTTTTTTTGAACTAATTTATTTTCTTTCAGTTGAATTGCAGTCTTTTCGGATCTTATTATGATATCAGAGTTTATAATTTTACTGTCTACCACAATATTTCTTGCAGTTTTTGAATCATGATAAACTGCTTTTATGGGCCTAGGATGAGAACCAGTACTTTTTCCTACTCTAAACACTTTTATAGGTTCTTCAATTCGCCAAGCTTCAATACGCTGTTTCGGATCAGAGTGTTTAGATTCCAAAACATTAAAGAACATTACATTATTCCCCAGCTTTAATATCATTTAATTCTACCTCCATCTTTACATATATATTTTCCAAAACATCCAATCTGGAAACTATAGAATCTAATTTAGCCCCCAGTCCATTAATGTTTATCATGACGTCATTTTTGAATTGTTCGAAGTGTTTAACAAAAAGATCTGCCATATTCTCATGAACACTAGGTATTGATTGAGAACAAGGAATGCATTTAAAATCACTTCGTGTTTTTAACAAAGTTGTAATTTCATTTTTATCTTTTGAGACACAAACGCAATGCACCCAAAGAGAACATGATTTACATTTAAATGAAGTACCATATTGTGTGGGGTGGATAACTGCTTTACAATATGCGCAATAAATAGACATTTTGATTAAAATTTTAAAATAAATATAAAATATATAGGTATAATATAGACAGAGACACTCTTCACACCAATGGGTCTGTATTCGTGACTAAATATTAACAACACAAAAGTAGACCACGGATAAGGATTTGTTAGAGTAAGAATTAAAAATATTAATAAAAATTCAACAAAATATTATAAAATGTAAATTAAAAATAAACACACAGTGGCTGGATTTGATCCGCGGACCTTCCGTACTACAAACAACGCTCTAAGCTAGTCGTCTATGGAACGACAATTTAAATCTTATTAGTTTTTAAAATCTACAAATAATTTAAATAAAATTTGATTTTAGCAAAACAGTTTCAGGTTAACTTAATAAATATAGAATCATTTGCTAATTAATCATTCGCACGGTAAAATAACATAAGATTTCTTGCAACACAAGTCACTGCAGCAACTATTAAACCTTACAATATATTACTCACAATATAACCACGAACAATTGATTTACAATTACACTCACATTGATCACATACACATGATCAAAAAATTTGCTTGAACCTGCGACAAATTATGCGCCGAGATTTGAGTTAAGCCTTCACTCAAATGAGCCACTCTTTGACTGGCCATTTTTCTAGTCTGTCTTCATTTTTTTTAGGATGGGAACGGTCCGTGCCCGTAAAAGTAATTTATAGAAACCTAGATGCAGTTTGCTCTTTTTAGTTTTAATTTTCTTCCGGGCTTCTTTGTTTATGACTAGGACGTGTTGGGTTCTTTTGGAGTCTGGTTTTAAGATTACCACTTGCTTAGTTTCCATGCAAACCGGGTCGGATTGAATCCCGGGTTCTATATCATTATATTTTTTGAGCCTGGCAATTTTTTTAATTTTTATGGGTGCGTTTCAAATGGGTTGATGTCTCTTTTTTAAATTCTGCTAGGAATGTAGCATTTGATGGATTTTGTTTCTTTAGCATGAATGAGCAATCGGGCTATTTTTTTGGTAAATTGCTAGTGCAATTTCCGAAAAAATTTGTGGGGTAAACTGTTTTTATTTATTATTACTGACACTTGTCTTGTTAGAAGTAGTTAAGAGATTTTATGGTTTTTTAGCTCTTGTTAAATTATAGCATTGGTGGTCAAAGAGAGGTTAGCAGCTTATAATTAAAATAGGTTTTTACTTCTGCCTCTAAGTTATAGAGTCTAAGTTCATTTTGTTTACTACTAGTTGGACCACTTTGTTGTCTACTATTACTATTATCTTTGTAGCTTATGATACAAATTGCATTTCTCATATTTAGTCTTGAACGTCACGTTTACAACTAAAATTTGATTTGATTTAAGTTTTTTAGATTTCCGAGGAATTTTTTTTTAGAAAATTGCTTTTTTCAGAAGAAATTAGCATTTTAAGTTTTTTCTATTTATTTTTACACTGTTTTGGCTGCTTATCCTTTTTGCAAGTTTATTCATTTATTCAAACGGAGGTACATTGAGAAATTTGTTTTAGTATTTCTTTTTTAGTTTTTATAACTTATTAGTAGTCATATCCTTATTAACCGATCAAAAGACTACAAATAAGTAAGCAAATTTTTCTTGCTCTGGTCCGTTTGAAATGAAATTGTTCATATTATTTTCTATGGTTTTTATTATATTAGTTGAGGTGTAAGGTTAGTGTTGTAATTGCTTATACGTAACTAATAAAATAACTTAATTTTAGACATTTTAAAGTGATAATTAATGTTCATAGATATTTACAGTAAACGCAAAGGTCTTTAACATAGCAAAAAGTTAAATTATGTGATGCGTTAAAAATATGAGTTTTGAGTATAAACTGAACATTAATTTGTAACATGTTAAAGTTAATTGTTGTTTTGAGCAATATAAGTTATTCAACGCAATTCTAAACAAAGCTTTTTGAGTTTATTTTACAGATTATAAACAAATTTGTTAATAATACTTTTAGTAGCTTCATAAACTGTAATAATTGTCTTATTTGTTTTTTTTATATAAACTGTAATAAAATTCTAAAAGTTAAAAAATACTTAAATATTGTATAAATGTATATATTTTAGTATGTATAACATCTCTTTGAAATCTATTCATGTTACTAATTTCAAGCCTAACATCAAAAATTGCAAATACAAAACAAACATCAAAGCCTAAGAAGATTACGGTTGTTGTGGATCGAAGGGCATATAGAACGAAGTAATCCTGTCTTAAGCTTTTCCGTCTGAATTGTTTGTAACATTTTTTAATGTTTCCTAAAATGAACCGACAATATTTACATATTATTCTCCAAATGTTAATAAAGACTTTGTTTAGTTAAAACAATCAGTTAAAATTTAAATAAATAATGTAGTTACAATATTTAATTGGAAGAAGCAATAGTAACTATGTTAAATAAATAAGCTCCGAGTATATTTATTCTATTCGACGTTTAAGTTACTTGTAAAAGCTCTTTATTATTATTTAATCTGATCAATAGAAGCAACAACATAAAACAATATTATCTCAACTGTTTAAATACAAGGAAACTCGAAAATGTTCTCTATTGATAAAACATTTTTTTTCTCGAGAACGAAACTTTCTCGTGTTTATATTTTCAACGCTGCTTTTAAAATTTCCTGTTTTCTCATAAAACATATATCCTGTTCAATTTTCCACTCGATTAGAGGTCCCGTATTCGCTTAACTGGTCGTATTAAAAATATATATATTTTTTAGCATTGTTATTTCTTGGTATATTTTTGCTCGTATCGTCCCATTAAGTATGTCCGTGACGTCGGAAATAGTAATATTTCCCCCACATACATTCCGCCGTCCTGCAATTTCAGCAAAGTCACATTTGCAGTTGGATTAGCTTAATATAGACAATTCCAGCCGAAAATAAAATCTTCAATATAAGCCAATTTCCTGCTCGGTATATATTTTTTATTATGAGAGAGGGCAAAGTTTATGAATGTAGTTTCTGAATATAAAATGCAATATAGTCGTGGTGTTGAAAAAAAAAAATCATAATGTATTATAATATATGTTTTATTTTATTAAATATAACTTAAATAAAAAAAAATTATAAATTAGTTAATTACAAACTAATAATAATTGTATAACAAGTTAACGTATACTCAAACGTCGGATAATAAACAGATAATAGTGTAATAAATTATTAACACAATTTATGAACAATTTTAACCAAACAAATACACTGGCGAGCAAAAAATTATGAAATAGTTTTGGAATTTTTTGTTTTAATTTTATGTTAGAAATTGTAAACAATTGTACTGTATTTTGCACACTAAATTAAAAATTCAGTGTTGTGTTTCTAGGACTAATATGGAACAAAAAATATTTAAAAAAACTTACACTGATAACGAGTATTATCCCTTCTTGCATTAATGACTGCTTGAAGTTGACAAGGAACACTTTGAATTAAATTAAGGATCACATTTTGGTCAATATTATTCCATTCCTGCAATAGTAACTGTTTAAGCTCCTAAGAAGTTCTTGGAGCAGGTGTATGCTTTCGGATACGTCGTCCCAACTTATCCCAGACATGCTCTATAGGATTTGTGTTTGGGCTGAGAGCTGGCCAATCAAACCACAAAATTCCCACTTTATCCAGATAATTTCTGACAATTCTGGCTTGCCCATAGTTGTCATGAAGGGCATAACATGATTTTTGAGAACATTCATATTGTATCTGTGAGATGCTAGAGAGCCATTCTCTATAAAAACCAACTCTGTTTGTGCTTTGGTAGAAATTTCTGCCCAAACTATAACCGACTCACCGCCAAATGGAAGTCGCTTATCAATACAAATTAAAATGTCTTAATTCTTTCTCCGCGTTTTTTCTACACTTTTTGACGTTTGTCTAATCTGATGAGGCAAAATCGCGACTCATCTAAAAACAGTAACCTGCTTCAGTCCGCATTATTCTATACCTGGTGATTTTGGGCAAAAGCCAATCTTGCAACACGATGTCGGCGCTGTAAAGGTAGATTTTTCTACAAAACAATTCAGCAGTCCAAAGTTTTCTCTTAACGGTCCATTTACTAACATTTACATCTTTAACTTTATTGAGTTGATTTCGTAGATAAACTGCAAAGCTGTTCTATTCCGCAAACTTGTGGACACTAAAAAACGGTCATCTTTGTTTGTAGTGACTTTTTTTGCCCGGGTTCTGATCTTCTGGTTATCAGACCAATATCCAAGTAACGCTGATACACCTTTTGTACAGCACAAAGGCTTTTACCAACAATCGTTGAAGTTTTACGTTTTCTCACCCATCTTAAACTATTTTTAAACTATTAATCTAAAATTTGCCGGACATTATTGAGTTGAAACCAGTTTCTATTTTTAAAAGACACGTCTGCGTATGCAATAAACTATGCCTATTTTTTAGGGCAGTTGTTGCGTGTAAAGTCTTTTGACAGTTACGCAGTTCAACCGTCTCACCGAAGCAGTAACAGCAAAAATAATAGTTTATTGATCAAATAGTGTTCTAGAAAATAAATAACTTAACTGTTCAGTTTTATTTACATTATAAAGTTCTTACAAAATAATTTTAGTTTTTTGTAATTACTTTTAAAAAACTTGCAGAAAAATTATCAAAACAGTTTAGTAACTGCTTTTTTGTAAATAGTGTCAGATTTTTGATTAACTGTAGATGAGACTCTAATATCTTTTGCACATTTTAACGGAGATCTTTATGGCATACTTGAGCAGTATTCTATAGCTTTCTATCCTTATAATCTGGCAAAAACTTTAGTAACTATACAAAACTTAAAATTTCTTTCGTTGAGTATTGCAAAGGTGGTTAGGTGTTAAGTTTTTTTCCCAATTTTAATCCTAACCTGTTCAAAAACTTGTCAATTTTTTTTTTTTAATATTAGACATTAAACTTAAACCAATGCATAATTTTGGGCGGTTATTTTTATTATTAGGTCTTTGATTAAGTTTTTTTTGGCAACATTATATGCGTTTGATTTGACCGGAACAGTAGTACTGTTCAAGTTGTTATTAACGCCGCAAAATTAACAGACAAAATTACAAAGTTTTGAATGTTTAATGCTGTCTTCTCCATAAAATTGGGCGGCAACCAAGGATGAGACCGTTCCTTTTCCAAAAATTCATGAAAAACTGTAAGACATTGGCGCGGCGCAAGAGTTTATAAAGATGGATTTTGAAACGGAATATTGGCAGATGGAGGAAGCACATAAGCACAATACTACGTTTGCGGCCCTCGACGGTGGCACGTATCAGTTTTGGGTGATGCCGTTTGGGCTTAAGAGTGCTCTAGCCAACTTTCAAAAACTAATGTTGCAAGTGCTAAACGGTTTATTAAGTCGGTTTATGTTAGTATACCTTGATTACATTTTGGTGTAGTCGGACAATCACGACGACTACCTAGACCACCTATTAGAAAGACTCCAAGATCACGAGCTCAAGTGCAAACTGTCTACATGCGAGTTTGGTCGGGAATCTATCAAATTCTTTGGGCACCTGATCACGGTTAACGGAAGTATGCCACTGCAGCATTACCTGGCAATTATCAAAAACTTCTAAGTTTTCAAAACCAGGAAGCAGCTGCAATTTTTGGAGATTTCATTTGACTTTGCAAATATGTGCCAAATTTCTCGAAGGTTGCTGGATTAAAGAAAGTCTACCGCTGAACCAAAAACGATGACAAAGCGTTCTATGAAGTAAAGGAGCTACTTAGCAGGCTTAGAAAGCAACCAAAAACAAGCCAACTAGGCAGAAAGCACCAGGTCACTAAGGCTAAAATCTATGTCTTAGATGAAGAAACCCTGGCTGCTCAAATGCAGGAAATAATGCGGCAATTTTGAGCATCGTTAGAAGACCCTAAAATGAGACATGATTTACGTAGAATACAAGTTTGGCAAAGCGGAAAAACTTCTACGGACTCTAGCAGGACATAACCAGTTAGTAGTACCATCCGCAGCCCAACATGAGGTGTTGAAGAAATACTACTTAAGCAACATTGTCTCGGCATATAGACTACATACGGGTATTTTAAAGTTATCTTTTCGGACAGCGGGACTCAGTTTACTAGCAAGACGTTAAAAATGCAGTAAGAAAGTGGACGACGGCTACGTGTTACCTGAAAGCCAACCTTTTTGAACAAAAGCAGCAAAAATTAAAAAAAGAGCGTAAGAGCGTTCTTAGAGCAGAACCAACACAAACACTGGGACAAAGTTATTACTTTAGCCGTCTTTCACAACAATTGGCAAAACAACGCCGTCACTGGACAAAGATTAAGTCACATGTTGCTAGGACAGACTCTAAAACATTCAGAAGGCTGGGATGACTCCAACAACCCTGTAAAGGGCAAGACAGAGTCAAGAGACCTACTGGCAACAACACTACCCACAACGTGACGTGACAACGCTGCAAGGATTTATTAACCAGGAAGTATGTTAATGGTTAGAAGTAGAGCACAAGAATTTGCAAAAAAAGGCTAGGCGCCAAGAGGCTTATAACAGCAGCAGGCGGTCACTGTTATTAGATAGAAGATTTGCCATACCGACCACCCTCCAAACTGCACATAGACAATCTTAGGCCCGCTTTCACAACAGACGAACCACCTCTCCAAGTAACAACCCTCAAAATTATTGTCTTTGTCGATAAATTAGGGGGGAATTGTTACTTCAAGAAGAAAAACTGTGAAAGTTCAGGAGCAGAAGAAGACTGCAGAAACTTTTAAAAGGAACTTAGAGCAACAATTGAAAAACACGTGCCACTAAAAGAAAAAAAAACACAAAGATTGGATGACATCTGATATTCTTAGAATAGAGGACAAAAGAAGAAAAATGAAAGGGAAAGACCAGGGCAGGTATACTGATCTGCAAAAACAATTATGAAACAACGTACAAAAAGCTAAAGAAGAAGTGTGACAAGTTAGGCCACCCCATGTACATTTTTATTTAAAATAATACTCACATATAATAAATTTATACTTACCTATCAGGTCAGGTCAAATTCTTGTGATAAGATCATGAAGAATTTATCCTTCCTGGCTTTTTTACTGCTGATCTTCATCCAGAACACATGTGCCTGTAACAATAATTCTGCCGCTTTCTGGGCCTTTACATAAATTAACTCAATTTATGTTATTACCTGCGTAGTTTTTATATTGTATATGGACATGTGCAAGTCCCATGATGCATATTCCATTAATGATAATTAATAAAAAATTTCATTAACATGCTGTAACTTATTTCCCGGAGTTGGTAGAACCGCTGTCCAAAACCCTGAGATAATTGTTTCGCCACAGAAGGAATAAAAGCCAAATGTCTCAAAATTAAAAACTTGCAGAAAAAGTATGATCTGTTCAATATGCACCGCAAAATAAAGGAAACTGCAGGCACATATAAAAAGCAAAGCGGAAGATTGATAGACGCAACCGGAAATGAGATTACAGAGATTGAAGAAAAACTATTGACTTGAGAAGAATATATTAAAAAGTTATTTGAAGACGATTGCCCAGAACATCACGGCATGAATAACACGGATACTGGACTTCATATTTCGAAGGAAAAGGTTCAAAAAGCTATAGACACAGCAAAAACTGGAAAGGAAATAGGTCCAGATAAAATACTAGTTTTTTTTTTTCTTTACGTGCCATCTCCTACTCGGAGGTTAGCTATCATTGTGGCTATTCTGATCTTTGAAACAGCAGCTCGAAAAAAATCTTCAAAGGTGCAGCCAAACCAGTCTCTTAGATTCCGCATCTAGGATATTTTGCGTCCTTCCACACTTCTCTTGCCTGCTATTTTCCTCTGCATAATCAGCTGCAGTACATTATATTTATCCCCTCACATGGTATGTCCCATATATTTCAGCTTTCTGATCTTTATCATGTGAAGGATTTCTAGGTTTTTTCCCATTCTTGTGAGGACATTGGCATTTGGGGTTTTGTCCGTCCATGAGATCTTCAGGATTCTCCGATACGTCTACTTTTCAAAAGCTTGGAGTTTGTCGCTGAGGTGTTGGTTTAGTGTCCATGCTTCTATACCATACAGTATAATGTATACTAGCAGAGATCCTTAAATTATTTAGCGAAAAAGATATAAACACTCTTTTCTGCCTATATAATGTGGTGTATGATACGGGAGAAATACTCACATATTGGCTCTACTTTACTTTTGTCACTATTTCAAAAAAACCAACAGCAAAACAATGCATATTGGACCATAAGTATAATGAATCATACACTCAAAATATTTCTTATAATTATACATAATAGAATATACCAACAATGTGAAGCGCACATCGAAGAAACACAATTTGGGTTTTGCAATGCCTTAGGTACCAGAGAATCACGTCAGACGTCAACTGCGATGTATACCTATGTTTTATTGACTTCAGCAAAGCTTTTGACAGGGTAAACCACAAAAAACTGATCAGGATACTTAGGAAAACTGGAACTGACGACAAAAACATTTGCATTATAGCAAAACTATACTGGCACCAAACAACAAAAGTAAGAGTAGAAGACCATAAAAAAGAAAATAAAAATATGTTAAGGTGTGCGGCAGGGTTGTGTGCTCTCGCCTATGCTTTTAAATATATACTCGAAAAAAAATTATTAAAAAAGTACTGGATGGAGTGGAGGGAATCATAGTCAACGGTAAACTCTTTAATAACATCAAATATGCAGACGACTTTGTCATAATGGCCAGTAGTGCTGAAGGACTTCAACATATAATGGAAAAGATCAACTCCACTAACGAGAAACACAATCTGTTTAACTATAACAAAGATCAAATGCATGGTAGTTACCAAAAACAATCCACAACCGGTAAACCTGACCTTTGCCAACAATCAAACAGGTTGACAAATACCCTTACCTAGGCATTTGCATAAACCAACAGTGGGACTATTCTAGAGAAGTAAAATGCAGAATCGAGAGAGCAAATGAGTAAAAAATTTACCAGTTCAGATCTGACTTTGCAACTTAAAATAATACGATGCAATGTTTTCTCTACTCTGCTGTACGGCGCAGAATTTCAGACACTAACAAAGGAATCGGTAAACAGACTAGAAGCTTTTGAGTTGTGGACGTAAACTGAAGATTACATAAATAAATTGTGACAAATGAGGAGGTTCTTTGGAGAGTTGGAAAGGATTTTGAAATAATGATGACCGTGACAGCCAGAAAACTAAAATACCTTCGACATATTATGAGACACAAAGAAAAGTATAGAATACTCCAACATATTCTAGAAGAAAAGTTGCTGGGAAAAAAAGGTTCATGGAGTAGAAGAATATCTTGGCTTAAAAATTTGCGCCAGTGGTTTGGAGTGACTTTAATCCAACTGTTTAGAAAATTTGTCGACAAAGTGAAGATAGCCATAATGATCGCCAGTATTCACAGCGAATAAAGCACGGAAAGAAGATGAAGATTTAATATCTTTGCATATCTACGTTACTCTTGACTGGAATTGTAACCGTTAGTGTTACTAGAAGCATAGATATGAGTTGTCACCCTGACAAACCACTATATAACAATTCATGCCAACCTTTGCTACGGCTCTTGGACACTTTTCTGGTACCCCAACGACGACTCCCGTTATGCCTTACGGACCTTCTATAGAGACAATACTCTATAGAGACTACTCTTTTGATAAAACGTTTGCTCTCCACGGATACTGCACAATGACGACTCTCGCACCGCCTTTGGCTCATTTTAACTTGGCCACCACGTTTGCTCTGTCGACACCGGAAGTACTTAGTTTGCTTCAAAATATTTCTTTAAACTTTTAGAGTCATACTTCATTGAACATCAAGTTTAGTACTCTTTTTATTGTGCTTTAATTTTCTAAAATAAGAATTGGTGTAGTTCTGCTTGGAGTTGTAAATGTATGAAAAATTGTGAAATTTGAAATTTCCGCTTGTATTAATTTTTCAGTTTTTTTTTTATTTACGTGCCTTGTCGTCTACGAACGTTGGCGATTATCAACATTATTTGGGTCTTGTTGACAGTTCTACGAAAAAGAGTTGTAGTGCTGACCCCAAACTACTGTCGTAGGTTTTTCAACCAGGACGTCTTTCTGCAACCTGCCCTTGCCTACCAGCTATCTTTCCCTGCATTATATTTTAAAGTAATCTATACTTCGAGCCTCGCATGATATGGCGAAGATACTCAAGCTTGCGTTTTTTCAGAAGATATAGAATTTTTGTGTCCTTATTGAGGCATGCAAGAACTTGAGCATTAGATATTCTATCTGTCCACACTTTACGTAGCATCCTTCTGTATGACCACATCTCGAATGCTTCTAACTTTTTGCACATAGCATCTGTGAGCGTCCAGGTTTCTGCGCCATACATTAATATAGAGAAAACATAACAACGAAGCAACCAAACTCGCAGATTGAGATTAAGATCCCTGTGGCACATAACTTGCTTCATTTTATTGAAGGCCGTGCGAGCTTGTTCTATTCTGGATCTAATTTCTTTCGATTGGTCCCAATGCTGATTCAGGGAGCACCCTAGATATTTGAATTGGGCGACTTGTTCTATTTGCTAATTTCTTACTTTTATGTTTGTCACTACATTGCGCTCCTTACTGACTACGATGACCTTGGTTTTGGTTATGTTTAATTCTAGGCCTGCTTGTTCACCATTAGCCACGACACAATTCAGCAGTTCTTGAAGATCTTTTTCCGTATTCGCCAGCAAGATAGTATCATCTGCGTACCGCAAGTTATTCACCACCTCCCCGTTTAGTAAGATACCTTCAGATTTTCCATCCAAGGCTTCGGCAAATATTCGTTAGGAGTATATGTTGAATAAAAGTGGTGATAACACGCACCCTTGTTTAACCTCTTTTAAGATTTCTACTTCATCTGTTTTGTTGTTATCTACTCTCACGGATGCGGATTGGCGCCAGTAAAGTTTTCCAATGATACGAATGTTTCTGCCATCTAAACCTAGTTCTTGCAGGATCATTATGAGCTTGCTATGTTTTACACGGTCAAACGCTTTTTGATAGTCTATAAAACTTGCGTGCACGTCTACAGACACGTCTTGGCAACGCTGATTTAGTACCTGGATACTGAATAAAGCTTCACGTGTTCCCATCCCATTGCGAAACCCAAATTGAGTATCACTTAGAAAAGCTTCACATTTACGATATATTCTTGCTTGGATGATCTTAAAAAAAAATCTTCAAGTTGTGGCTTATAAGGCTGATGGTTCTATAGTCACCACAGTTTTTAGCAGTTGCTTTCTTTGGCAGTGTTACAAAAACGGAGGTTAACCAGTCCTTAGGAATGTTTTTGGTTGCATAAATGGTATTAAAGAAGTCCACAAGTACGTTTAAAGCTCGATCTTCTTCAATGAGTTTTAACATTTCTGGTGATATGTTATCTGGCCCTGGTGTTTTACCTTCTTTCGACATTTTTATTGCATGTTTTACTTCGGTTCTTGTTATTGCGGGTCCTTCTGTCACATCGTATTCTGCCGGATGATCCACTCTTTAATCTTGAAAAAGTTCTTGGATATAGTTTTTCCATTTTGCTAGCTTCTTTTCTAGGTCTAGAATAACTTTTCCTTGATTGTCAAGCAGCATTGCATATTTCCTGAGTTTGCTGAGGCCGGCAGCTTCTTTTACTTTCTTGTGCATGCCGAGTGTGTCGTATTTACTATACAAGCTTTCCATCTCTTTGCACTCCTTACTTAGCTATTGCACCTTTGCTTCTTTGATCTTTATACGGATATTCCGTTGAAATATTTTATAAGCTTCGCAGACAAGCTTTGTCGCTCGTCTATTATCCGTTAGTTGCAGTATTTTGAAAGTCATCCATGTTTTCTTCTTGATTTGTGGGTCTGGTTTAAGATATTTCTTGCCCGTACTCAAAATTACATCTTTAATGTTGTTTCACGCCAATTCCACTGCACCTTCTGTAATGTTGATGGTTTGAAGTCTTGTATTTAGTTTTGTTTTTGTATTTGCTTTGATGTTTATGTCTGATAATCGTGAGATATCTATTTTCTTCTGCGGACGTCGGACGTTAAATTTCTTAAGTCTAAGCGGTGCAGAAACTACTACTGGGATATGATCAGAACCTATGTCGCTTCCGGGGTTAGTTTTTGCAGATGTTATGCAGTTTCTAAACCGTTTCTTGATTAATACATAATCAATTTGATTACGTACCAATCTGTTTGAGTTATCGGCATTTGATTTTCACGTATAGAGTCTTCTTGGTGGTAATTTAAAAAACGTATTTGTCATGTCATGCTCTTTACAGAATTCAATAAATCTATTACTACGGTCGTTTCGTGTTCCTAGCCCGTAGTTACCAACAATATCTCCACAAACACTTTTACCAACCTTGGCGTTAAAGTTGTCTAGTACCATTGTTAACTCTGAGTTTTTAGTGAGTTTTAAGGCATTCGTGACTTGTACATAAAGTTCCTCAATTTCCTGATCTGTACTGGTACTTGTGGGTGCATATACTTGAATTATGTTTATATTTACTGGTTGGGCTTGTAATTGTAGTATAATTACTCGATCAGATATTGGTATTAAAGTTTTAACTGCTCTAGATACTTCCTTAGTTATTATTATAGCAACTTTATTATAATGACTTGGGTTGTTGTTGCCGGCATAGTAGACTTGATAGCCATCTATGGTACACTTTCCGGAGCCAATTCACCTCATTTCGCTTATTCCAAGCATTTCAATATTCATTCTTTTGATTTCTCTGATGGTATTTTCTATCTTTCCTGCCGCATACATACTTCTGGCGTTCCATGTTGCTATTTTCATCATGACTCTTCCGGAGATTCTTAGTACCCTCTGACCATTTAAGATCTGCCGGGTACTGAGGCCCGTTGCATTTGATTGTGTAGTTATGTTTGATAAATTTCCTGGGGAAAATAATTGAGGTGGTTTTCCGTTGCCTTTTTCAATAGCAGTATCATTACCGGTTGGACAATTATTTTGTCGGCGCTTGTGATTGTCTAGTCTTAAGCCGTACCAAGGATTTTCCTCTCCGCCTTAACCCAGTACAGATTCCTGCTGCTACCTATCGCCCGAGGATATGCTTATTTTATAGCGGCAATATTTGCCATGTCGTAGTCATGTCATAGGATTTAATGCAGTATTTAACTAGTGGCCTTTCCCAAAGGTCATCCACAACATCTTGATACGACTACCGCTAATATTATACTTTATTAATTTAGATTTAAATAAACACAGATAACTTTGAATTTTTATATATATATATATATATATATTCAGTTTGGTACTGCTAAACTAGTTACGGATAGTGTGGTTGTGTGATTATTGTTTTAGGCCTTTTTTTGATTAGTTGGTTTATAGTAAAAAGTTGATAAGACTACCATCATAAGTTTTGGGAGTATATAATTTTTTTTATATATATTTGGAATTGTAGAGACGTGGGTAGTGGTCTCACCACCATGGTTTTTAAGTAAATTTTTAACATTGACTGAGTGATTGTGATTGAGCTTATGTTAGAAGTAGCGGCATTTATAAGGTTTATTTCATGATTGGTTTTTGGTGAACTTTGCAAAACATATTTTAATCAAATAAAAGATGACGGTGAGTACAACCATGCTCTGACCAAAAAAGTGCACAAATACCAACCTCGAGGTTAACTACATATGATGTCACTAATGTATTACAACAACGTAAGTTGATAAAACGCAAGATCTCACCCGTAGAAAGCTGTGAACTGTTATTGATTGTGAGTGGTTGCATTTTATATAAAAAAAATGCATTAAAAGATAAAACATGTTGAAATTTGCGTAATGATCAGATATCTTCAGACTCAGCTATAATAATTCTTTTGTTTATTGAAGCATTAAAAAAAATTTCTTTTAATTTAAAATTATTGCGAGGTTGTATTGTGTTTTTAATTAATTGCCGATGTGCTAATGATGTATGTTTTGAATCTTAATTAAATCGAATAAACGTATTTTTAATTAAAAGCTACAAACGATGAAATAAAATAAAAACCCGTTTACAAATTAATTAACGTTTTAAATTGTCACGCGGTAATAAAACTAATTACAAAATGTTACTACAAAGTTATTTCCGTACTAATATAAAGCGCGAAATGGAATTGTGCTATTGTTTAAAGGGATACAGAGCCTCAACATAATAATTTATTCCCTGCAATCATCGGAGGGACGTGTTTGGGTTGCTCAACTCATGTGGAATATTTCATTCGTCGGAATGCGCCTAGAATCCTCTCGTAAAATAGCGGCCGTGTAATGAATCCAACTAAATATAAAACGATATAATAAAGTCAATGCAAATTTACATCACAAGGTGACAAGATTGATGGCTCAAAAGAAAGTGTCCCTTTGTATCTAAATTTTCAACTCATCGGTTCGTTATTAATTTATGTTAATATAGAAAAGACCAATTTATGGTCTTGAAGGATTCATCAAAGGCATTATTTTTGCCTTGCTGGGCTGAACTAATTGCAGATTTTTATTCAAACAAATCATAATAAAAGGAATCAATAATGAAGCATTTTCGCCTCCATTCATCCGTGATGGCATATACAAAGTGTGTTAATATACTTTTAAGAGAAACTTTTCTTTCAACTAGTGCTTGGGGAGAATATTAATATAGACCTTATTAATAACAAAACACTGTCTGTACGACCCCTTCGAGGCTATACGCTTATAATGAAAATGAAAATAGGATCTTTTATTACTCAAGCTTCATCTCATCGGTGGTAAAAACTTATGACAGCTTTATAGGATTAAATAAATTAAATCGATTTTGTACATTTATAATTGTGGTATTGCATTACAGTTTTAGTCAGTTTTGTATATGCATGTATCTTGACATCAATAATTGAGAGTAATATAGAGTCTGCTATCTTTATGACAGCACATTAACCTATATATACCCTGACTATCCATTTAACCCAACTTTAATGCAAACATGCCATTTCATAAAATTCTAGCGCTAAACTTTTTTCCAAGACATTTAACCCCCATAGATTATCGATTATGTTTTTTAGAGCAGATTTTTTATATTAACAGATTAAATTGAAATGTATCGGATTAATTAACAAAATTATTTCGTTCTCTTGCAACGCATTCTCAGATTACTTTATTATTTACATAATAGAAGATTGAAATAATCCAGTTTGCATTTATTTAAGTTTGTAAAGTTTCCTTCAGTGCAATTACAACACCGTTCTATTACTTTGCATTTAATTCAGAAATTAAATTATCAAGCATCTGAATTTAATTTCTATTTTCGGTAACTACATTTGACTTTAAGTGCGAATGAGGCCGAGAGTAGAAATTTATAGGGCCATAAGGATTAGGAATAAAGCTTCTATATCGCTGCGTTGAACTTACAAACTTTAATAAATTTCTAGAAATATATACACTAAAAATGTGCAATAAAATTTTATGATAAACGTACATTTTTGTTTTTATAGATTGAATTTTAATCAAATGCAATTCGATTTTTAAACAAATCATATGCAAATCCCAGGTAATTCAAACTGTTACGATAAAGATGCGCTTTGTGCAAGTTAAAGTAGCCCACTCAACCTTTTATATGCTATGCGTCTCGGATTCCATTTAATTTTCCATTTGCATTCCCCCTTTTATAACTTTCAATATCAAGTTTGACAGTCGAAAAGTCTGATTCGATGCGGTTCTAGCTTACCAAGCACTATTTTGCGGTTTATTGTATCGAATGGTGCTGAGGAGCCAAAACAGGCTCAATCGTTAATGTACAAATTAGATGGAAAATCGTTAGTTGTCATGTACTGCTTTTATGATTAACAATGTTAAATTAATCCTAGCACTTTGTAGATTGCAAAATTTTATAAATTAGTTGATTTGTGAAGATTTATGAAACTGAATATTGATTCATTATTAATCGCAAAATGCAAACAATGAAAGTCTGCTATGGCTTCATTTTATACGATTAAATGTCTAGACAAAACCCTGGCATCAATTCACAATGTCTAAATGTAATGATGACTGAGTGACGGTTGAAAATAATGCATGAAAGCGGACATTATGTCGATTAAGAGGGTGATTATTTGTTGGTCAAAGAAAAATGAATTCAATTGAATGCGTTATAAATATATATTCGATCCATGAATAACTTTACTCTGACATTTATTAACTGGCCTTGCATTTATGAATAGTTTTGAGAATTAATAATAATAAATGTCATTATTTTCATACAAATAGAACGTAAAAATATTAAATGGAAATTACAAAGCGCAATTTTTACAAAGCTTTTCAGTTGAATGCTAATATAACAATATATTTTTAATATATGAAGGAACCTAATTGATATTGAAATTTAAATATGTTTTCTATTATGAACAGTTACAATAGCAATTGTATTAAATGAATATTTGAAGTTTTAACTGAATCATATTAAGTATGATTATTAATATTAAAAAACAAATTGATTATAAAAATTAAAGTTTAGGGTTAATTTAAATATATTCAATGAGATTATTGAAATTTGTTGTTATCAAGACATAATTAATGTGAAAATTTTAAAGCTATCTGTCTTGCACAGAGAAAAAAACAAGTTGTGCTTGTTTAAAATATTAATATTAATATTATAGTATTAATGACTTGATTTGCCAAGCACTTACCTTTAAGTGTACAGCTAACAAACTAGATAAAGTTCAGAAGCTAGACATGCATGAGGAAAAAAACTTTATTGAGAAGGTCTGACTTTATGAATAGACTTTGCATTAAAATGACCATTATAATACCACAGCAAAACAAATGGATATACTAAAGATACCTAGACACAGTCAAAAAGAACTATTTGGTACACAGATGGGACCAAAGATTAGAAAGATACCAAAGTTGGAAATTACGAGGACAAACTTTGCTACCTCTGAGCAAACATGTCTTGGTTTTTTAAGCCAAAGTGGCTGCTATTGAGTGCGCTAGGGACATAATTGGGACAAAATTATACCCCAGCAGACTGATGACTATAATATTACTAGTTATAAAATCCAAAGTGGTTATGGCTTGTTTGAAAGCATTGGCCACACGACAAATTAGTTTGCTAAAGAGGAAAAAAATTAAACATTTAACTAGATCCAAACTTGCTTTTGGGATTTCATATGCGACCGGAAAGAAAATAATTCGCAACAAAATTGATGCAAAAAACAGCAAAAAAATTGTAAATAATTCACATTCAAGAATACTCCTAACTAGATTATCTATTATTTTGGTAACACAAATGATAAAAAACAACTACTTACGTTTTCAGAATGTGTCGGATTCACCTTTCTGCTTACTCAATTTGGGAATTGTCTAGAAGTTTGAAAGTTTTGGCTTATGTAACTTCTGTTGTTTAGGAGTAGCTTTATAGGCTAGGTTTTGGATTTTGTTTTTGATGTGGTTTTACCTACTTTATGTTAGAAGTAACTCGGTTACTATAGAGTTTACCGGTCATTTGTGGATAAACTCTTTTCGATCTGGTTTGGCAAGTCTTGCCAGATTAGGATTGGAGTGAACTGCGAGATTTTTAAAGTATTTTTTGGCCAAAGTTTCAATATATTGTCAAAGAGGATAAATTTAAAGGTCGGTCCAAATGTCCAGATTATGAACTTACTATGGAGCATTTGCAGAGTTTTGCTTTGGAAAACTTCTAACGATTAATTATAATTGTAGCAACTTGCCGTCTTTCTCCAAATTTAAAAACGAATGTAATCATCGGTCGGTTGAGGTGTAGAGCCGGGACGCAACATCGGGTAGAGTAAAGTTTTTGCCATGTTGGCTTTGTTTAACAAAGTATGTACATGAGGGATGTAATAAAGTCCCTTATCAAAGATTACCCCAAAATACTTAGCAGTGTTCGACCCTCGGTATCTTCCAGGTTGTATGTGGCTTTTTGTAAACGTAAAGTGATCATTTCAGTTGACCTTGAAGAATAAATAAGTGCTATGTTATCTGCATATTGAGCTATTTTAACTCTTTGCGTGCTCCTCGAAAGCGTGTCGACTACAAACAGGTTAAAAAAGTGCGGCGACAGAATTGAGCCTTGAGAAACTTCTGCCAAGAGGTAGAGATGTAGTTATTGAGTTTGACTGCTAGACTTCTACGTTTTAGATATGAGGCTATAATTTGCAGAGAATTTTTTTGACTGATTAGCTTTAGAAGCAGTCCTTTGTGTCAGACTTTGTCGAAGGCTTTTTCGACGTCGAAAAAGATCACTCTTGAGATAACCGGAAACTGTGATTATAACAAGCACATGCATATAATAAAAATAAAGATAAACTTTCTATGCCGGGGATAGATGAAGAAAGAAAAGAATCTGTTACAGTTGCTGAGTGAACGCGAGGCATTTTACAAAGCACAGCTTTTTTTGGCAAAGTAATCTCTTGGCAAAAAATTTATTTCAATAACAAAAAGTTATGCTTTTCATTTTTATTACATTTTTTAGTTGTACGGATGCGCACTTAATAAACAGATTACAAGAAATTTTATTTTTTTAGAATTTTACTTCATTACTAAAATCCATCGTAGCAATAAAACTTTTAACCAAAAATAGATTTTTCAATGCTTTGTTCAAGGAGCGTTCTAGGAGCTCTACAAAGCTTAAAAAATATTTAAATCTGAAACAACCATTGACCGGTAAACATAAAAACTGTACATCAGCGTTTTTCAAACTGTAGCACACATCACCGTACTTGATAGTGCGCAAAAGCTCTATTTTTTTCAAACCCAATTTGTCTACTATATTGACATTGTGTATTCATTTAAGCTTTCTTTGAGTTTAGTTTGTCTTATGTGATTAAAGTTTATATTTGGCCTTGTATGAGTCAAGTGTACGGGTAAAAAATTGTTTTTGCTCAAATTACTGAAAATGTCATTCTCTACAAGAATCCTGATAATGTGAATTGTTTCAGATTTTTTCAGTGAGCCATTTTCTAGTAATAAGCAATTAAAATTTGAAAAAATCGAGGTTTTTTTGATCGTTTGTAACTTCTCAGGGTTGCATTTTTAGGAAAAAATTATAAAAAACTTTTTTCTTTGAAATTATTCAAAAAATAAGTTTTTATTTTTTTTTTCTTAAATTTTGAAAATTTTGCTGAACTTTAAAAGACAGTTTTTCTTAAAAAAAAGATGACGTGTATTTTCTTTTTTTTTAATATGGAAAAAAACGTGCTTTTATATGTGCAAAAAACACCCTAAAATTTTTAGGAAATGCCGTTTGCTTTGTTCCGAAAAATACTCAAAAATAACGAAAAAAAGGCTTAAATTTTAAATTTTTATTTTTTGACAGCATTTTTATGAAAAAGTTATAACAAACATTTTTCTTTAAAATTGTCTAAAAAATAATTTTATACATGCAAAATTTTTCTTTCATTTTAAAAATTTTTGTAGAACTTTAAATTAGTTTTTTTTAAATGATGGGTATTTTGTTTTTCAAATACGGATAAAAACGTGTTTTTATATGTTAAGCACGTTTTTATACACGTTTAAAAAAAAAACATTAAATACATTTCATCTTTTTTTTTTAATAAAAACTGTTATCTTAAATTTTGCAAAATTTTCAAAAGAAAAAAAATTGTTTGTGAAAAGTTATTTTTTAGACAATTTTGAAGAATCAAATTTAATATAATTTTGTTATAAAAACGCAATCCTAAGAAGTTACAAACAATCAAAAAATGTAAATTTAAAACTTAAAATTTAACCTTTTTTTCTATTTTTAAATATTTCTGTGGATACATTGTAAAATATTTTAAAGCGTAGCACACGACATTATCTAAAAATATTAGGGTATCTTTTGCACATATAAAAGAACTTTTTTATCCATATTTAAAAAAAAAGAAAATTTTCATCATTTTTTTTTAAGAAAAACTGTTTTTTAAAGTTCTGCAAAATTCTCAAAATTTAAAAGAAAAAAAAATTAGCTATAAACTCATTCTTTGAATAATTTTGAAGAAAATAGTTTTTTATATTTTTTTTAAACGCAATTCTGAGAAGTTACAAACAATCAAAAAATGTAAATAACTAAAAACATTAATTTTTCAAATTTTGATTGTTTATTACCCAAAAATAACTCACTGAAAAAATCTGAAAAAATTTACATTATCAGGATTCATGTAGAGAAAGGCATTTTCAGTAGTTTGAGCAAAAACAAATGTTTATTCCGTACACTTGACTCATACATGGCCATTTATGTTTTGCCGATAACAAACAGCTCTAACAGCTCTAGAATGGCAAAAATTATATTGAAAATGCGGTTCTTATTGCATAATTGTCTGCGTGCAGACGGATGGGTTGTTTTTTAGAATTTAGGTTTTTATTTTTTAGGTTTTGGGCTAGTGTGTTATGTCATCATAGATTTTTTTTTTTTTGGAGGCTAGGCGGTAAAATTTTCTAAAGACTGGCAAAGTGTTGGATTTATTTTCTCTCAGCTTGAAATGACTACCGACTAAAAACCGCCCAATAATGAGTGCCTACAAAAGTTCGAGACTTTACGGCTCATGTACCTTTCATTTGGAGATTAGTAGTGTGGAGATGGTTAGGTTACGCCCTATAGGCTTGTGCGGTATTGGTTTAGGATTGTTAGTGGGTTAGTAAAGTTAGGGTGCGGCTACTTGGTTTACAGGTCTCTTATAGAAAAAATTCTCACTGTCTGGCTCGGGCTAGATCAGGGTTGGAATGAGATTTTCGAAGTACTTTGCGACCAAAGCTTTTATGTATTGACGTATTGGGGGTAGTCCTAGAGGACTGCCCGAATCTCTCTGTTTTGAACAAACCACGGAGCCCTGTGAAACAACCTCAGAATTTTGTTTTAAAAAATTTATTGAGATGACAGTTAGATGTTGTTGCCCATACTGGAGACGCATAAGTTAGTATGGGTCTAATGATAGACGTGTAGAGCCGGGTTTGATTCCGGGTCGACAGACCGCTATTCCGACGCATCATCGAAGTAAAAGCGTTTTTAGCCATTTGGGCTTTATCGAGAACGGACTGCACGTGGAGATTGTACGTGAGTCCCTTGTTAAGATTAACCCTCAGATACTTGTCAGAATTGGACCACGGTATAGGGACGCTGTTAAGAACGACGTTATCGTCGGGATCGATTTGCCGTTTTGTGAAGAGTACAGCTTTGCTTTTCTCTGGGTTAATAGTGACTTGCCACTTGTCCAACCATTCTTTGAGGTAGTCGGTGGCTCTTTGAAGCCTCAAAGTGACCATCTCGAGCGGAAGAATATAGAAAAGCCGTATCATTGGCGAATTGTGCCATTTTGACCCCGTGTCTACATCCCGAAGGCATGTCGGTTAAACAGCAGCGTAGAAAGAATAGAGCCTTGAGGAATTTCTGCCATTATCTCCCGAGGGGTAGATATGTGATTACCCAGTTTAACTTTCAAAGTTCTGCTGTCTAGAAATGAGGCTATCAACCTTACAAGTTGAGGAGGATAATTAGCTCTATGCAATTTAAAGATAAGTCCCTTGTGCCAGAGTCAAAAAAGACCACCTCTGTGACCTTTTTGACTCTAAAACCCTCAACTATAAGGTCCATCACGCAGTTTAGTTGATGAACTGACGAGTGCCCCCATCTGAACCCGTGCTGGTGACAGGGGAGAATGTTGATCGATTCAGTGTGATCCTGGAGTCTGTCCAAGAAAAACGTGTGTTCGACTTCATCCAAATTCTGGCAATAGCCACATATTGGGGTAGCTGTTATCTTAAATTTTTAAAGATATGCCTTAAAACATTAATTTTCGGTCAACATCAGTGACAAAAAGTAGTTTGTTACTCTTAACTTTTCCTTACCCATTCTATGATTGGAATAACTTTGTTTTTCTATTGGCATACATTTTTTGTATTTTCTTACCAATTTTGCTAGTTTTTTAAAGTATTTGCTCTTTAAGGTAAATTTTTCTGCTGAATTTTTTCCATGCTCATTCTTTTTCTCCAAAAGGTTTATGGGTAACATGTCTGCAACTACAAGGATTGAGTCAATGGGTACAGATTGGTATGCATTGCATACGCGTATAGCCATCTTTTGATGCATCTTCAGTTGCATATCCTTGTACTTCTGCTATGTCAGGTTTTTTGTCCAGATATGGGCGGCATATAGAATTATTGAATACGTTACTGTGCATAACACACTTTTTTTTTGTTGTGGGACCTGTATATTTGGCATGAGATAAACAAGCATCCTGGCAGATGTTTTTACTTTCTTCTTGGTGTTTATTATCTGCCTCTTCATTTTTGTCTAAAGTACGGTAACTTGTTTCATTTTTATAGTATTTTTTAGAAGTACTGCTTTTGTTTTCTTTGCAGCTATTTCTAGTGTGTTTCTTCATCTATTTGGTGATTTGCTGTATTGCATCGTTTGCGAAAGCTGTTAGGGTCTCTTTTGTTTTTGTAGCAACTAAAGGGATTTTGTTTATTAATCAGTTACTTATGCAAAATTACGATTAAACAGCACGTTCAAATGTTAAAACTTTATTATCAAAATGAGTGTTTGTTAGTGCAAACGTTGCGAGCATTGTGTTCATTTTACGGTAGACGTGGTGGCTCTTCACAGCCGACTCTTCAACGTTTGGTGGCCAAATTTAAGACGACGGGTTCGGTAAATAATCAGCTAACACCTGTACGTTCAAGGAACGCAATATTGGCGAAGAACATCGCCGCGGTCCATGAAAATGTACAGCAAAACCCGAAGCAGTCAATTCCTTTCCGTGCACAAGAACTCGGGTTTTCGCAGACTTCAATTTGGAAAATATTGCGTCGGGACTTAGACATACACCTGTACAAGATACAATTGACCTGGAAGCTCAAAGTTTATGACCATAGACAACGCTGTTTATTTGCTGACTGGGCTTTGAATCGTTTGGAACAGTATCTCAATTTTTGCGGAAAAATCTTCTTTAGCGACGAGGCGCATTTTTGAATAAATGGTTATGCGGCGTCATTGGTCCGTACTTTTTTTTTTAAACGACGTTAGTGAGTCGGTCATTGTCAAAGGCAAGCGCTTCAAAACAAAACAATTTTTTTATGGCCGAAATTGAACCCTATGGACCTAGACGACATGTGGTTCCAGCAGGACGCCACGTGCCACACTGGAACGCTACAATTGACATTCTGCATAAACGTTTTGAGGGTAAGGTTATCTCTCGCAGGGGTTATGTGAATTGGCCACAAAGGTCATGCGATTTGACTTTGCTTAATTTTTTCTTGTGAGGTTTCTTGAAATAGCAGGTTTATGTTTTACATAACCACAATCGGCCGATGCCTTAAAGGTGAACATAACACAAACCATTGCTCAACTTCAGCCGGATCTATGCGGAATAGTTATTGAAAATTGGACCACTTGGATTCGTGCTATCATACGAAGCCATACGAAGCCAAATTGGGCATTTGAACAATGTCATATTTTACACTTAATGACATACATGGGCTTTTCAAATAAAAAAGATTTTTGTTAATACCTCACACACAACTTGTTTTATTCTACTTCAACATCTACTTGCCCTTATTGAAAAACTCTTTACAATGGCTAGGTCCTTTGCATATTCTACGGTCGTGACGTTTGGTGGCATTTTTAGTTACAGAATTTTGTTGTATTACACGTTCTATGATAGTGATCTAAAAACTGAACTTTACGCATGTGATTATCTGCTCTCCTACTAGCAATGTTCTTTGGAAGAAGTCTTTTTCTTTGCTTTTTTGGTTTTTTCTTAGCAGAGGAGTTGTGGTCATGTTTTGCTATTGAGTAGGAGCAGTGGCTCTGCGGACTATATCACGCCAGCGGCTTCTATGTTTGGCTTTCTTGGTAACCTTATTTATTAGAGTAGAGCTTATTAGGAGAAGTAACTTTTTACAATTTGCAGCAGGTATGGTGAGTTTTTTTTCTTAGAGATCCAAAAATACCTATCCAAGCTCCAAACTGAAGGTATTTGTAACGTCTATTGTGACCAGTACACAGAGTTTTATATGTTGCCACTCTCAATTTCTTGCTTTGTCTACTTCTTCTAGCATTCTTTTGATCGCATTAAGCGTTGATTTAGCTAAACCTCCAATTTTTTTTTTGTATTTTTAATATCCTGCTTTTTAACATCTTTTTCAATAGCTTTCCCATACAGTTTAAAAAGCAAATTGGTTTGTAAGTTGGCTTATCTTGTCCTTGGTTGCTTTGTTTTTCCAGCAGTACTAGTCTGGCGGCTTTCCAGATCTGTGGAAACTCGCCGATCCGTAACAGCTTGTTCATTACGTGCAGACAGTTTCTTCTTAGTGATTTAATTACTATTTTTGCAACCTTGGAAGATAATTCATCAAGTACGGATGCTTTTTTTGGCTTAATTTTATCCGCCGCATTGGTTACCTCCGTTCTTCCGTAAAGAGAGAAATTTCCTGGATGCTACAAATCCAGTTAATTTTGCGGTCTTCCGGGAAAAGCGTTTTTGTTTCTTTAGCATCTACTTCTTTTGTCATTTACTTCTTCTATGACTTTATTCTAGGTTTTTTTGTTTTGATATGTTAATAACCTTTTTGAGCTGCGTTTTCTGTTGTCTGTGTTGTTTTATTGCAGTTTTTTGCGTTGTCTTCTAATATGCTGGATTTTTCTTTCTGCATATTATAAATTTTCTTCTGCTAAGCTTATTGCAGGTGTCACTAATAAGTTTTAAAAACGTTTGGGGTGTTTTAAGCTGTATACTGCATTTCCAAACTCTCTGCTTTAGCCTTATCTTGATATCTTCATTTTATGCTAGATAGTTTTTATTTTTTTTGCTTTTATGCTTTGTTTACTGTTGTTCCTGGACTTTGCAGCTGTTTAATCCCAATAGTTATATTTTTATGATTTAAGAAATTTTCTTCTTCCTGCACTTTTCAATTTATTATCCTGTTTGCTCTCGTGTTTGCAACAAAGGTAATATTTAGGTATGATTTACATTCTTCTCTACAAAAGGTGGGAAAGTTGCCAGAATTTGTTATAAAATCTTTATCTGGTGCCAATTCGGCTCAATATATCTCTTTTCTGATCATTTTTGGCCAAACTCGACATTGTAGATTTGGCATTAAAATTTGCACCTATAATACATTTTTGCTTTTGTAATCTAATGGCTTATAAAATCTTCAAAATACTCAATGGTTACATTTAGGGGTATATAGCAGCTTTATTGGCTTAAACGCCAAATCCGCAAGAAAATTATATTTTGTAGAATCTTATTTTTATGATTGCGCAACCGCCATTAGATACACTTGTTCTAAACTCATTTGACACAAACGCCAGTCGTCTATATAAGTCAATTTTAACTGAAATTATCTTTTTTTTTTTTAAATCATTTTATTAGGACTAATTTTGCCAAATATATCTGTTAAAAGTATTCTATAGCCTCTCCCACTCTTGTGTCTTCTCTAGTTTTGATTTTTGTCTTCAATAACGTAATTATCACGTCTTTAGTATCGTTAATTTGCTTTTACGTCTTCTATAATACCATTCCTAACTAAATTATTACACCTTTTATCCTTCCCTTTTTAATACTAATCTCTTCAGATTTTCATCATTTGTGTTAATTATTATTTAGACGACATTCTCGGCTTTGAGGTAAGATTTTAGTACAAGAAAATCAATAAATTTATTTCCAGCTTATTAGTGCTTTTGTATTATTTTAATTAGTTTCTAACTAGTGAGAATATAATCAGAATGTTATTACAACACAGTCGCTACACACCTTTTGTTTAGACGTAGCTAAATTGAATTTCAATTAGTTAAAACTTTCATTAAATGTTTTATTTTAAATACCTTATCCTCAAAAGTTACATGTGCTAATCGACCCCTTTTGTAGGTGTATCTCACCACCTCCACCATAATCAAACCGTTTTAAAACAAAATTTTCGTAATCAAGTGTGTGCTGGATGGTTTACAGGCGCAACCTTTTTCTTTTGTATGCGGCTTCATTAGTGGTATAAAGTTTCAAACTAATGAATACCCAAATTTCATCTTGAAAATACGAGCCGAGGATCTCACAGAAAACTTTCACATCTAACGTTCCCACCTACTTCATATTTCACTAATCCCGTTTAGCACCGCATCCACCTTCGCCCTAGCTTATGTACTTAGACCCGTACAGATTTATGCAAATGTTATTATTTATTCACCGCTCATAATTTTAGAATAATTGCTTTTGATTAACTCATTAAGATCATTATTTCTATTTGTTTCGAATCTGATTTATTGCGCTGACATTATTTACAGGATTACAAGATAGTTTTATTGATTGATTGAGTTAAAGCCATGACAAACAACGGCCCACATGTTAAACTACACTTTACTGTGACCGCAATTATAAAAGCAATTTTCTATTTTATTGAAACAGAATATTTGTTTGAATTGGATGGAATAGCTATAGTGCATGTCTGCTTCTATAAAAATTTGATTATTGAGCTGGGTTACACTACGTGACAAATATTAAGGAAACTTAATAATAAGAAAAGGGCTGGAAAATATATTTTGATTTAATGAATTTGTTTTTATGGAGCAAATTAATTATTAAAGTAAAAGTCACATAAAATCAAAGAAGGGTTGATTTTATTAAAGGTTTTATGATTATAAGGTCAATGAATCGATGATCATTAAAAAGTTTAGCAGGAATAAAAGAAGTTTATTGATTTTTATTTTTATTGTCACAATATAATATAATTAAGTTTTAAATTGGTTGAAAGTATACATTACAATTTTACAAATTATTATTTTAAATAGCAAGTTTTATAATAGTAGAAATGTCTTTTATTTAAAATTTTAAATTATAGTGTTTTAGGGTTATATTTGTATAAAGATTTAACTATCAATTCACATTTATTCACTTATCATTAACTTCTATCATCTTAAATAAATCCAACGCACAACTTCTTCCTGAAATAGATTGCGTACAATGCCAACTAAAAAATTGCAAAAACAGATTTTAAATGTAAAAAAATTCACCCTATTTTTATAAAATGAAAAATCATTTAGCATTTCTACCCATTTAACCCAAACAAATTTCCACTCAACAATAAATAATGCCTCAATTAGTGGCAATAACAGTGCCGCCGCAAAAATAAGAAAACTGAAAGGGGCTGTGGCCCATTAAAAATAATAACTTACTTAAGATGAGCAAATTTCTATTCCGCCAACAACCCTTTTTTTATGGATGTCGCTTCAAATATTAATGCGTGTAATACACTCTTCCCTTTGCAACTTTTAAACCGTTTCTGATAGCTTAGAAATTTATGTGTCTAATACCTTCATCTGGATCTCTTCCAATTAGATGCAAGGCCTTATCTTAATGTTTGTTAATCCATCGGGCTTTACCGAGCGGAAATTACTTTTATGTTTTAATTTATTTAAATTAAATGCATTGCAGTATTAAATTTTATTGCAAAGACAATTAAAAATTGCATAAAATGTTCTCGAGTGCATCGCGCGGGTCTTAATATTGATCCGTGGCTGGGGAGACTATGATGTAGTGTCGTTTATTTTTACTTGAAATTTATACCCCTTCAAGTTTGCTTGGCTGTTAGCATGGAGTTTCTAATGCACGCACCCTTTACAACTCGCAGCTTCAAACTCGAGAGTTTCCATGACTATTGTTTACAAGGTCACATTCCTCACATAAGGATTATATGGGGTAAGGGGGTACTCTTATAACAAAAAGGGTTTTACGCTTGATGTTGTTGGTACAGACAAGCGGGCTGTAGGAAATATTAATAACAAGGCATGGTGTTAGTTTAGTTGTTTGAGGAAATGGTGTACATTCACTTGTTAAATGAAATTTTCGGTTAGGCTTTGCTACTGTGTTTGGATTATGTATGACTTTTCCTAATGATTATATCTAGAACATCATATTATTAAACTTGATATTTAAAGTGAATTAATTAAATAATAGTAGTATAAAAATATAAAATAACACTACGTAAAGTTTATTTAAATGATCAAATAACTATGCAATGCAATGGTTGTATTCAAGTTTGACATGGTTTTATTATTTTTCTTACTGAAAAGATATAAAGAAAAAAGTATAACAGTTTATTACATTTACTGTAAACTTTTCTACGCGTAAATTGGCATGTTGAATTGAGTCAATGATAATGTTTGCAACGTTATTTTGGTATGGCCGTAGTGCAGTAGCAACGTCAGGATGTTTTTGTGTGAGCTACGGAAATGCAATAGCTGCTGCTAGTTGATTAAATATTGCTTGTTTTGTGAGCAAGAATGGTTATGCAGGTATTCTCTTGTGTGAAGGTGTTTAGGCTTGGGTATTGTTTGGTGTGGTTGACTAATCAACCGTTAAAACTATGCAAGTGTATTTTTGTTAGTGCTTGGATTTGGTTATCTTTAAGCTGGTATCAATTTCTGCCAACTCTCATTCGTGATTTTTTTTGGAACGCCACTATTTTGGTGTTTTTGAGTTTGCTATAAAATTTGCTCCTAAAATGGTTTTGCTTGGATATGCGCCACTGGCGTTGTTTGTTTGTTGTTAGTGTTGGTATAGAGTGTTTTTGCTCTACTATCTTAACACTTTTGTTTTACAGAATAAAATTTTCTGTAAAAAAAGATGATAAGTTTTGTTTTTTTTTTAATTGCTGGCTCAGTTCTAAGGAATTGTGCCGGTGGATTTAAACTGTGTTTTTGCCTATCAGCCCAAGTAAAAATTACAACTACCTGCCGTGTTTCTGCAGCTAAAAAACATAACAGAATGACTGAACAATGTTACTAAGATAGAATGGAGAGGTGGCGAATTCAATTTTTTGATTGCAAACACTTGGGTGGGCGGGAACACAGTTTAAAAACACCGGCTCAATTTTCTTAAACTGTATTTACACCTACCCGCCCAAGTGTTTATAATTAAAAAAAAAAAGATACAACCACCTGCTCTGTTTCTGTAGTTAAAAAACATGACAGAATGACAGATATCAATAAGATAAAAAACAGGTTGGTAACGTATCTAATTTCTTGATCACAATCACTTGGTTGGATGGGCGGGAACACAATTTAATAAAAATGTTTTGGTGGTTTTAAAATGTGTTCTTGTCCACGCGTGTTTATAATCATTAGAAGTTACTACCACCTGTCGTGTTTCTGCAGCTAAAAAACATAACAGAATGACTGACAGATGTCATTAAAATAGAAGATAGAGATGACGTATCTAGTTTTTTGATCACACTTAAGCGGAAACACAGTTCAAAAGAATTAAACCGGTGGTTTTAAACTGACTTCGAGCTTACCCGCCCAAATGTTTGTCATAAAGAATTTAAAAGTTACTACCACCTGCTGTGTTCCAGCAGCTAAGAAACATGACAAAATGACTGACAGATGACAATAAGTTACAAGACAAAAATTACGTAACAAATTATTTGATACAAAACGCTTGAGCGGGCGAGCCGAAACATTGTTCAAAATAATTGGACTGGTGCGGTGGTGCTTTAGTTTATTTAGTCCGTAAGGATAAATTTGGTCCCTCCTAATGAGCTTAGATGCTGTGAAAACAGAAAGCTTGTCTTTGAGTGGCATTTTTATAATGTTAGAACACATGAACCACTTTTGGATAAAGATTTGTGTAGCTTTTTTGTTGGTCTGGTTAATAGTACTTCGTCATTTAAGCATTTATGAATATTTATGAATATCTTATTGTCTTGCAATTGTAGAAAGCTTTTACTAAGTTTTAATACACAAAAAATTACTTTTTAATTGGTTATTTATGAAAAATGAAGAGTTGCGTCAATTATTCTAAATTGAGTCGGTGAGACCAATTGTTTTTTAGTTTGTTGGAGATAGTGTAATTTTTTGGTTTTTGAGATAGTGTGATTAGAAAATACTTGGATTTTTGTGCAAGTTTTTAGTTTTTCAATTTAAATCTGAAAGCAATTTGGACACATATTATTAGTTGTTAATGATATACTTTGATATTTTTTTAGAACCAACGTGTTAGGTGTAGAAGAAGATATTATTATTTACACAAATTTGTTATTTAATTGTAATCCGTCTAAAAAGCAGAATGTAATCGGATTTTTTGGATGTTTGAAACGCGTTTGAAGGGTATATTCATAAATTTGAATGTTTTATCAGAAATGAAGGGTAAAGGGTAGCGGGGGGCATTTTGTGTTATCTTAATAAAATGAAAAAGAAGTTGGAAAGTTTGTTGAAATTAAATGAAGGGGTCAAAGAACAGACCTGCTTAAGTTGCTTAACTTTAATGGTAAGCCGAATTGAAGACTATCTGAACTTAGTAGCTTATTAGCGTTAAAAGCTTTTGACTTGGGTCAAATGACGGTCTATTAGTTCTTCAACCGTGATAAATGGTTTCTTAAGGAAAAATATTTTAGATTGACCTTTGTAATTTTTGTTGTTTTTTTGTTGTTACTTATGTATTTTCCTAATCATGTTCTTAGTTTCTACTTAGGTACATAAGAAATAAAAATGGGATACCTTGCTTGAAATTTCTGATTTTGTTTTTTCAAATCGATTCTTTCAGCAAAGCAGGGAGATCAAAAAACTTCTAATTAAAGCTATGACTTCAGACGCAGGTTTACAGTTTAAATTTAGGATTGAACATTCAATTAGGAGTTGGATTATACAAGAAGAGCAGAGCTAAAACTTTGTTTTTAATACTGGTCTTTTGTGATACTCCCAAACAGAAATCACTCGACTGAAAACAAACGCTTAAGATGAATAAAACGGTATCAAAAATTGTTTTAATGGTATTGACAAAATTTTTGAACCATTTTGTTTTTACTAATTTTTTGCCATTGTTGTACAATTTTTTAAAATGCTTGTAAACAAACGATTTTATTATAAAAATATCTAAGTTTTAGTTTTTCTAAAGTGGTAATGCTTATTTGTCATGAGTTATTTTGAAATACTTAGTTTCTTGTGATGCACAAAACAACAAATCACCAAACTTACAACAAACGCTTAGAATTGACAGAACAGTACCAAAAATTGTTTTGACTATAAATTTTTTAAATAATTTTGGTTTTACTAAATTTTTGATATTTTGACAAGAGTTTGAAAAGTATTGTTGTTGATGACCTATTAGTGCAATTAGATTAAGGATTCTTACCCCGGTAAACTTTTTTTATAGTCTACTGTAAAAAAAAACTTATGATTAGGATTTCAATCAACTTTGAGGTTGATGATTTTATTGTACTTTAGTGGGCCTTTTTAAGGAGGTTTAGTCTTTTTTTTTTGTCATTTTGTTTTTTGTGGCTGAAGGAGAAATTTTTATAAAGATTTATCGGATTAATTTTTATGAAGTTTACAGACTAATTTACTCTTTCCTCAAGTAACACCTGAAAATTTGGTTTTCTGTAGAAATATCTATTCTACTCAATTAAAGTTTTGTTGCACTTAAAAATAATATTTTGATTTTGCATCTAGTGTGCATTCTATATAGGCGTTGCTTAAAGTTAATAAAGAGCTTGTGCTACGTCTATGTTTTAAATTTAGACTGTTTGGCCATTCTAACAAAAGCAACAGATTTAGCTAGAAGTTTAAATTAAGATAAATAAACTTACGTAAAATTGTTATGAGTGGCTTAAGCTATGCAATGTAATATCTAATTTTGACTAAAAGATTTGCATAGTGCACCTTACTCGTGATTTGAGTATATTTTTTTTATTGTGAGCGCTTAGAGTTATTTATGTTGGAACAAAAATCTACGTTTTAGAAATTGAACAAACTTTTTTCTAATTTTAGTTTGTTTTTAGGTTAAGATATTTTGGGCAACTTTTATATCATGTGGTATGCGATCTTTTTTTCGCGGTGCTTGTTGTTTATGTAACTTGCCTACATTTTTTGTATTGTATAGTCAAAGTTATGATAGACTCCGATGCATTTGCTACAAACGTAAAATGAATTACATTTGGATGGCCATAACGTTGTCAACGATAGAATGTAGCATTTTCAACCCTTTTTTTGCTTTTAGCGTTTTTTTGAAGTACGTTTAACTGCATAGCAATAAATTTTTTTTTTTTTTTATGCGCTTGATTAAAAGGGAATTATACCCTAAAGCAATAAACTCTGGCTGCGGGTTGGGTATGTTCCAACCATGATACTAAAACAGTAAGATATGATCAAGCGCAGGTTTTTTCCATTCTTTCAGTCACATGACGCGGCAAAAAAGAGACCTGCCGGCTGTTTATGTTTACTACAATAATTCAATTTTTTTAAGATTATTGTAAATTATTGTTCTATTTTACTTTAATAAAATAAAATATACACCATCATAATATTATAACTACATTTAACATATAAATACATGCACGTTTCTCGAGCCAGGTAAATTATATATAAGGCATATACAATTTTACAAAATCCATTTCACGACTTAAGTTTCAACGTTTTACGGTCATTATCAAGACTGATATACTTTGGCGTTTTTGCAGAGTTAACTTAGTAAGTGTAAAAGATGATAGATAAGATAAACTTTATTTGCTTAAACATAATAGTAAAATAATGTCTTACAACAACGTCAAGTACAAGTTGTGAGTTAATATTAAAAGAAAACATTTTTACATGCACACTTATGAACATTAACAAAACAATTTAAAAACTTAAATTAAAATAATCATTAATATGATATAATTCATTATTTAATAATATTTTTTTAGAGATAACTTAAATTCTTTAGCTGATAATTTTTGGATTGTATAGGGTAAAAAAATATTGTACATTTTTACTGACATATAATGAAACGAATTTAATGTTTTTGTTAGTCTGCAGTACGGCAAGCAGATGTTTTTACTTGATTTGGTACAATAATTATGCAATTTTGAAACTTCCAGCATCTATACCTTCTCTCACATGCATCAAACATGCCAATACATATAAACTTGCAACAGTCATAAAACCCAGTTTTTTAAAATGAGACCTACACGTATCTCTGAAACCAAGACCCGCAACTGCACGAACAGCTTTCTTCTGCAAAACAAAGATTCGATTAGCGTGATGAGAACTACCCCACAGCAGCACTCCATACTCAATTAAAGATTGAATAAATGCAAAATAAGCCATTTGTGTAACCGTTAAATCCGTGTTCTTAACTATTATTTTTAAATAAATATTACTGCTTAATTTTGTAGACAACGATTCCATTCAACATGCTGTTGCAAAGATAATTTATTGTCTAAGTGAATACCCAAAAATTTTATTGATTTATTAACACTTTTATTTGCATTAAGTAATGAAAAGAATGTACGTTCTGTTTTTGCTTCATATAACTTTAGATTATTTGCATGAAACTCTTGTTTTGCTTCTTCTAAAGAACTTAACCCATTCACCACAGAAGCTGTTACACTTTGAATGAATGACAGTTGTGTCATCGGCATAAAGATATGTCCTTGCTAGTGTTACATTACATTCAAGATCATTTATGTACAACAGAAACCACAGGGGATCTAAAATGGACTCCTGTTCTGTTCTCTGTCAGTTAAGTAGCATTTAACAATATTTAATGCTACACCTCTTGTGCCATAGAATTCGAGTTTGTGCAACAACTTCTCTGAATTGTCTGAGTCAAATGTCTTGTTTAGATCTAAGAAAAAAGCAGACATCACGCTCTTGCATTTAAAAGCCTGTTTGATTTAAAGAACAAGTTGTTTTACAGTTTTTATTGTAGATCTAGAAGGAATATATCCAAACTGTGCCCAACAAATAATTTTTTTATTAAGAAAACAAGCGCCTTTTTATTAACATTTCAACAATTTTTTGATTATTTTGTACACAATATTTTTTTACTTGATTGTAATTTGATTAAGAACCTGAATGTAGTTAGATTTTTTAGACTTTTACACTGCAGTTTATTGGTACGCAGATAAATTTTAACAGAAAAATGGATGGTGCATTTTGTGTAACCTTCGTAAGATGACAAAGAAGTTAAAGAGTTTGTTGTTTTTTTAAATTGATTTTTTTGTTAATCCAAAATGTTAAATTTCTCTTCAAAGGAAATTACTTTGAGTTAGGCTGTGACAATTTAGTTTAGGTGGATTTTTTTTATTTTCTCATCATTGGAGGTTGTTGATTCTAAATTGGGTGTTTAATAGGCTGTTTCTACTTTCCTCAACTTGAGATTGGCAGAGGTGGGCTAACGGGTTGAAATTTATTTGTAAATACTGTTAATGCTTTTTTGATGATTTGTGGGCAAAGCCAGTGAACATTAATGTTGATCAATCAAGAGCAATATCGCTGAGGTTTTTTGCTAAAAAACTGCAATAATTTTTTAGTTAAATTATAAGGTTAAGTGAGTGACACTGCCAAAGTTTGCGGAAAATGTAAAGCAAAACACAAATTACTTGGGTTTGCATTGTCATAATTAACAATGAATTGCCCGTTTATGTTGTTCTTTTTGATTTCAGCGATAACTTCCTGCAAACAAATTGAAGTATACCAGTCAGCAATAACTGTCCTTCGATTTTCTAATTCAACAGTTGCAACATGACCCGTTTTTCCGAAGAAACAAGCAATCATTCTTTTTAAAAAGCTTAGTGAACGCACCACTTTTGTGGGTTTAGGTTCATTTTTAAACACTTATACAGTTGGGTGCTGTTTAGTTTTAGGCTGATATAAGTATATCCAAGATTTGTCACCTGTAACGATGTTATATACCGAATTTGAACTACCTTCTTCGAATTTCTATAGCATTTTCTTGCACCACTTGACACGTGCCTGTTTTTGTTCTTTTTTCAAATTGGATCCCAATCCAACGACTGCAAAGCTTCCTGACATGCAAATGGTCGTGCAAAATCGTATGTATATGTTTTGCTGCAATGCCTAAGGATCTCACTATAGGTCACATACCGATATGATAAAATCATTTCACGCACATCATCAATATTTTTTGCGACAACAGAGGTGCATAGACGACCTTTGCAAAAATCGTCATCAAACGTTGGTCTTAGACTCTTGAATTTTGCAAACCATTTGTAAACTATAGTTTTGGATGGTGTTTTATCCCTATATAACGAACTAAGTTTTTCTACATAATGCTGTGTTAAACCGTATCGAAAATCATAAAAAATCATCACTCGGAAGTCACGATTCGAAATTTTTATTTTTAACACAATTATTACTTTCGTTAAATTTTGTTGAAACAACAGCAGTTTGAAAAACGTCAAATTTTGAGCAATACCGGCAGTACTTGATTTTGCAAACTTTAGCAGTGCCCCTCGTACAATGCTTTTCAATTTGTATGTATCAAACATACCATGCATCACGCCTGCTGTCAAAATTGCTCAGAATTCTGACAATACATTACTGTAGTACACTTTAAGACATCCGAAAGTTATTAAGCTAAAATTTCAAGAAGCTTGTGAAGCACTTGACTAAGGTACAGGAAGATAATAGTTAACCTTGAGAAAAGCAAAGTTGTATTTTTTAATGATTTATTTACGAAAACGTTTATTTCAATGGCGGTCAAAATCCATTGGTACTTCAAAACAAATTTAAGAATGCATTTTTAGATTGCACAACGGTCAGTAGGTAATACTAAAATGGCGTAAAATCTTTTAACTCTGCTGATGCGCAAGGACAGCATTATAGTAATTGAAATCAAATATTTTTCTAATACTGACATACGCATGTTCAAAAGGAAAATTTGTTATTTTTTAATTACTATTACACAAAACTATTGCTTAAAAGGCAGACGCAAGATGCACAAGTCAAATTCTTTAATTTCAATTAAAATTTGTATATTGCAACTAGACTAGTTTTGACGTTGTAAATACGTTATTATTAAGTTTTTTTATCAAGTTTTGTTGTAGTTAAAAATTTCATTTTGCATCACATCTATGATTAAAATTTAGACTAAAACTAATTACCAGAAGTTTAAATTGAGAAAAGCTAGTCTATTTCAAATTGTTAATAGTTGCTTAAGTTAAGCAGAGTAATATCTAATTTTTGACTAAAATAAAAGATTTGCATTTTGAGCTTTGCCATTAGCTTGCGTATTCAATTTTACATTGTGGGCGAGTGTTCTACGATAGAACAGAAGTAGGATGACAAAGGAGTTGAAGAGTTTGTTGAAGCTAATGGTTCAAAAAACAGATTTTGTTTTAACCTTAAAGATAGGCTAGGTTGAAAGTTTGTTTCCCTTGTTGGCTGACGGTTTTTCTAGCGTTAAAGCTTCCGTCTTAGGCTGATTCGTATTAGATCAATTAAATAAAGAATTTTCAGCCAGTTTTTTTAGCTTATTTGATTTGATTTTTTCTCAAAGAAAGGGCTTCTTTATTTTTATCTAAAGGTTGTTGTTTAATTTGGGTTTAGCGTCTTTTTAGAGAGGCCTGTGTTTCTACGTTTCTGAACGTGGGGTTCTGCATGGTTGCAATTTTTTTGCAAATACTTTTAAAGTTATTGTGATTAGTTTTTGCTAATCAAAAGCAGCGTAGTTTAGTTTTTCTACTATAAAAGAGCATCTGTTTTTTAGTTGAGCTTCTATTACCAGTTAAGTTGTGCTTACAAATATTTACAAGAAAACTTATTACTGCCAGAGTACATAGACTAATAAGAAGACTATCACCAAGTAGCAGTGACTACAAACAGACAAACACAAAACATCTCTAGTTTTAACTATCTCCAGTACTACAAAAGGAAATATACGCGGCATGCCGCACTGCACAGACAACTCCAGCAATTAAAAAAAATATATATTATATATTAATTTGTGAATTTTGTGATTCCTACCACTAGTTATTGGTGTTGACAAGTACGTCCGCACAAAGTTAAATATTTTACTATAAAAATTTTGTGCATTGGCACAATTTTAAACTAGGCTTTTATCAAATCTACGAACAGTTTCAATTTACTTTGTGCGTCATAGGTCATATCTGCTTTGCTGTTTAAAAATTCGTATATATCTTGGTTTTTGTAACCATTTTGTGCATTTTCGCAAAATCTAAATCTATTAAATCAAAATAATCAATATGCAAACCAAATTTCAAAAAAACTTGTTTGAGATAATTATTACAAATGTTACAATTCATTTGAAAAAAGATGAATGTTTTAAAATTAATAATTTGTCATTAAAATATGTGCTACCATTTAATTCAGCAACCGCAGCTTCGTTATGATTATGATTGTTTGTGGCATCATCATTTTCAGAAATGCAACTGTATAAAATCTTAGACACGTAGTATCCAGCCAACAGTATAAGAATTGAAATTGAACTACTTTACGCAGATATTTACACTCGTAGGCAATAACAACCGTAAAATTATCATTTTACCGGCCTGAAGCTTGTTGAATCAAATAAAATTTAATTGTTTTATATTTTACGTATTTTGTTATTATTTGTGTATTATAAATTTTATAATTATGCAAAATGTTCATATTTTCTGTATATAAAATTAATTCAAGTCAGGCACGGTCAAATTATTATTATAAGCGTTATTAATTAAACAACAATTGTTAGGAATAATTATATTTTAATAAATTAATAACGATCCAATCTGTGTTTCAATTTGTTATTACAATTGCATATTTATGATACTTTAAAAATATTAAAGCACATTTTTTACTTCTCACCAGTGATTTGCATGTAAATTCCGTTCACAGTCAATACATATTTCTGTTAAAAGCAGTACATTTTTTACCTGGATACATGAAAGTGGGTATTTTTAGGATCATTATGGGACTCGTCACGGTGTCATAATATCGTGCAATTGCGTGAGTTTTTCTTATCTCAATTTTCCTACTGCAAACATTATGCCTCGTAGTTGTTGATACAATTTCACACTTGGGACTTTTGATGTACTGATCACAATTTCACAGCATCAACGTACATAATTAAGTCACATATTTTCTTGGAAATGCAGTGTTTTTATGTTAGAATTGAAGCCAATTAAGGAGATTATAATAAAATCTATTAGGATTGCTTTTTGATGTATTTTGCAGGACATTAATCTTATTTACATAAATTACGTTTCGTTAGTAATGAAATGGCGTGTTTATGCTTTATTAATTCAATTGGTTAGATAAGGAGTGATACTAAACGGAATAACTAAGATTAATTTGAAAGGTCTGTTTGCAACAGTTTATATTGAGTATTTTTATCTAAAATTAAAATAAAATTATAGTCTGCATTATTTTTAATATCTTAAATTATAAATTAATATTTCCTGATTTTTTAAGATTTTTTATTTTGGCTACACTGTTGAATTTAAAAAAAAAAATAAAACATTGTAATTAGATGTTAAATCAAACAAAAAGATTTAATTATCTATTTGTTTACTTGCAAATAAAAGATTGCTTACTTAAACAATACATCAACGAGGTGATGCATAATTCAGTAATTTAGTGCTCTCTTTTTTTCTGTGAATATGTGCGTATCTCTAGAGGATTTTCGCCCTACCTTAATTCAGCTTTATATATGTACATTGTCAAACATTTATATTACAGCTATTAATTTGCTGCTTTGCCACAGACCATCATAAATCATATTTTAGGCCCACTGTAAAGTTCATATTACTCGGGACGTGAGCATATTAGGTGATGCTAATTAATATGGATTTATTAGGAGACATAAAAATATATTTGTTTGGAATATTGTTGAATTTAATTGTTTTTTGACGAATTAATTTCAGAGTGACTAATGTTTTTATTTTTTTGTAACTTAAATTGCTTTATAAAAGTTTATCAATAAATTAAATATGTATTTTTTTATATTTCAGGTGAGTTTTCCATTTTCAAACGTTTGTTTAAAAAGTAGAAATATGTAAGTATAATTGCAATATTAAATATTTTATTTTTAAATATGTATTTTTTAGTTAGATGTTATTTAACTTAATTAGTAAACTATAGTGTTGATTTTACAAACGTGTAGTATAAGGGTTACATGTTTATACTGAATCTAGTAAAACTACCAAAAAGTATTATTCTGTAGTTAATTCAATCAAGATTAGGTCGTCGTCGACGCAAAAATACTTAAATACTCAAATCATAAACGAACTTCATTTATGTTGTTGACTTATTTCGTACTTTAAGATAGAAATAGATACGGAATACGTTTATGTATTTAAGGTTATTAATGCAGCTTATTATGCTGCGACAAAATAAACCTAATCTTTGCTGTAGTTCTAGATAAATAATTCTACTCTGATGACTTAGAATATTTTTCTAAATATTCTAAATATTGTTACAAGTTCAAGAAGCGCATTGATATATACATGGATATAATTCTTACTGGCATTCCTTGCTTTGTTTATCATTTATATTTAATATTTTGTTAAGTTAATGGTAGAGTTTATGTTTAGGCATGTCATTACATGTTGAAGATTTTGTATTTTATTGCGTTTACATGCTTTTTAGCGTATCTCTGTTTTGTAAAGATTGATTAGCATTGCAAAACAACTGTCCTTATTCTATTTAGTAAGAATATTAATATATTATAAATTTTATCTTGCCACATGTTTATTTTTTTTGTAGTCTGAAGTTTACTTTTAATTGAGTGTTCTGCAATTTATTGTGTTATTGATTAATAATGTTCAAAGTTTGTTTGGTTATGCTCTCCAAGTAGTGAATGTTAGTTTATGTATAGTATATGCGATCTTGTTAACACATCCAGATGTTTTATCATGTTGTAATGTTAGTTGTTGGTTTCTCAAAAAGTTTATTATTTTTTGGGTCTTTATCTTTAGTAGATAAAATTTACATATTTGTTTGTTGCTGGGGTTAAGTTTTAAATTATTGTTTTTTGGAATAGCATTCACCAATGTTTTAATTACGTTTATCAGTAAACAATATCTTTCTAATGTTTGCCATATCTATCTTTATTTTATATAATAGTATCTATTAACGCTCATTTTTCCTCTGTATTTTTTAAAACTTCTTCATTCCAGATCTTGTCTGACCACTTAATGCTCATTAATTTCTTCCAGTGAGATTGTCTAAGTTTTACATCAGTATAGGGCCACTCTCCATACAAAACATTTTACTTGTAACCGTCGCAACCATCTTGATGATTTTACAATCTTTTTTTGCAATATTAAATTTATTTTGTTACACCAGATCTTGCTTACTCATTCTATCAATTTTTTTCTATCTATAATGTCAAACGTTGTTGTTAGTTCTATTACGGCTAACCCATTTATTTGCTTTTATTTATATTCATCTTTAATATGTTGTATCAGATTTGGAATCTTGCAATGCATAATTTGACTGGCCTAAATGGGGTTTGTTTTGGTACTTGGTGTATTGTCTGAACTGCTCAATTGAAAATATATAATTAGTTTAAACGTCTAAAAGTATTGGCATAATAGTAAGATAAACAATTTTGATTGCCACTGGTTAAGTAAGGTTGTTAAATTTTATTTTTGTAAAAGTTTTATTGTATTTTACATTGGTACAATGGTTTTTAGCATAGAATCAAAAAATTGTTAGCAAAAACCGTAGTCAGCATTTATCTTTATTTATAAAAGTTTGCTCGTAAAACCGCATTTATCTAACATGTTGTGTGTGTGTGTTTAACGTTTATCTAGCAATTTTTGTAAAGGTTTTTAGTGTTTTTTATTGATACAATTGATATAAACCAGAATATCTTTTTCTGTTTTAAAGAATACAAAAAAGCGTTCAACAAACAAAACAAAATATTGGCTCACAAGATATACAAGTGGGAGATGAAAGGAATGTAGTCAGATGGGCAGACAAGGTTTAGAAATGGGAGAGGTATTGTAGACAACGTATATATAGTAAATCATATAGTTGAAAAAGATATAACTATAAATGAAGGAAAAATATATGCGTTGTTCTTGGACTTTTGATAGTGTGGATTGAAAAAAATTGTGGTCATGTCTGACAGAAAAAGGTATTAGCGAGCATTTGGTTAAAAGAATGGAAGATGTATATGTAGAAACGGTGAGCAGAGTATGTGTAAACGGTAGATTAAAAAATATTTTAACAACGAAAGGTTTGAGACAGGGATGCCTACTCAGTCCTATTTTATTTGCTGTTTATATTGCAGACGTAGAAGAAAAGCTAAGTCTAGCACAAGCAGGTGGAACAGTAGTGGGTAGAGTGAAAGTAAGGTCGTTAGCATACGCTGATAATTGTGGCAAAAGAAGCAAAAGAAATGAAAAAATGATTAGATGTTTGGAAAAATAGTAGATAGAAAGAAAAAAATGATGATGTTTAGAAAATGGGGAGGAAATCATACGAAAGAAGTTTGGAAAAGGGAGCAACAAAATATCAAAGAAATAAAATTATTTAAAATTTTAGGGTATGTATGCGAAAATGAGATTTAAGAAAAAAAGCAAACAAGGTGTGGGGAATAGGTGAAAAAAATTTGAATGTATAAAATAAAAAGGACAATGTTTGATGGTCTAGTTAGAAGTACGATGCTTTGTAGAATTTAGGAGTAGAAAAAACGAAATATATTAGAAGCTATACACACAAAATACTGGATATGGTACTAGGACTAAATAGAAAAACTCCAGCATACTTTGTATTAGAAAAAGTAAAAATTGATAAAATTAAAGTGGAATCAGAACAAAGATATAAAGAAAGATTGAGAAAAGAAATGTACGCAAAGTTCTGCAAGAATGTTTGAAAGAAAAAATAAACAAAAGATAGAATGGAAAAGGATATGACTGTAAGGAAGTAGACAGAATGAGAAATAGTAGAAAAGTTGTATGGAAAGAAATGACGATGCGTGATAGGGATATAGAAAAAAAAAAGAGAAGAACAAAAGTGAATGAATCAAGGTACAAGAAATATGCAATTATTATGAAAAATAATATCCCAAAATACACAAAAACAGAAAAAAATATACTAGCAAAATTTAGACTTAGAAATGAAAAAAAAAGTTTCCAAATTTTGGATGAATGAGGAAAGCAAAATGTGCAAAATGTGTAACCTAACCTAACCTAACTTAATCTAACTTACTGAAACAATAAAACATATGTTAAAAGAATGTATTGAGATGAGAAAAGAACAAATGGAAAGAAAGGATGTGTTGAAAGAAGATGGAAGAGGAATAGTGTAGATGAGAAGCGTCATTAAAAGAAGAACAAAAACTGAAAGATTGTAGAGTTCAAGTTGTATTATAAAATATTATGTTGATTGCATAGTATAATTTGTAGATTGTTACAAATTATGTTAGGATAAGTATTATTAATTAGGGATTTCAATTAAGTTATGAATAAATTGTAACATGAAACTCTAAAAAACGTACAGAGAGTAATATAGAAAATTAAAGATGATATCCTACAATATGGCGCACAATAAACATGAAAAGCAATTAGAAGATAATAACAAAACACTAAATTAAAAGTTATACATTGACATTAATAGAGAGAAATTAACAGCATAAATATTATAAAACTAAAAAAATAAACTAAACACACAAAATTAAAAGCCAAATAGACATGACAAGAAATGCACTCCACAAAATGCTTGATTTTCTTTATAATATTTTGATAATTAAAGCACAGGTGGTTTTGGGTTTCAAAAATTTATTTGATAAATTGCTCTATGTTTTACTACACAGTGGCATTAGACAGATGATAAATAAAGAATATTAAGTTATAGGTTTATAGATTTATATGTTAAAAAAAAAAAAAAAAAAAATAGTAAAAAGGTAGAGATTTTTAAAACAAATTTAAAAATTATTATTATAATTAGTATAAACAATTTTAAACAAAAATTAATATACACAATAAAAACGGAAAAATAAAAATTACAAATAAAGAAAGTATAAAAAGGTTATTGGTACATTAAGTTGTACATGAAATTATTATTTTTATTAATTCTATACGATTGAGCTTAAGGTTTTTATTATATTTATGTAATAATTAATTTTAAATTGACTGTTAAAGGTATGACTGCGTTCTATTAAATGGTTAGATTGTTTGTGCTCATTTATTCTTTTGTTGAAACTTCTTCCTGTTTGTCCTACATACTTTTCAAATTAATGCAAGTAGATCATAATTGTTTTGTTTTTTAAGTTATGTCAGAACCACCCGGTATACCCATTTAATTCAATTCCTTGCTCGGACATAAAGTTATCAATGCGCGTTGCGTCTCCTGCTTTACTTACACGGATTTTTCCATTTCTTTCTTTTCTAACATTTAAAGAGTAAATAACATGGCCAATATGGTTTATGGATTACTACCAGCCAAGGTATGACATATTTATTATAAAATGGTATTAAGATTTGTTAAATAATAAAAGAATGATTGGTTTTAAATGATGTTTTAATTTGCAAAATGTTAAATAGTTTACCGACTTTAGTAGAGGCTTCACTTATGTAACTCAGTGATGTATAAAATTTTTAAGTACCTGATAGTTTTATTGTATAATGTAATTATTTTTTAATTTTGTTTTTTGTTTAATAAATTTTTAAGAAATGTCTCCGGATAGTCATTTTTTGCAATTTCAAGCCGGAAAATTAGTAAAATTACTGAAATTTCGAGAAAAATCCCTTAAAAGTAACCCATTTTTAGCAATTATGTATTATATTTCAGCGCATGCGAATCTAATTTTTTTATTTTTGCGATCAAAAGTATTATGTTTTAGGAGTATCATATTCAAATTTCAAGTCTCCAGGTGTAGCGGAATCAACGATATCAAATATTTCATAAAATAGTATTTTTCCAATTTTTCACAGAAAATTTTGGAAAACCAAGAGCGGGATCGTGTTTTACGGAAAATGTTCTATATGATACATCTTATCCAATATAAATTTTGACTATTTTTTGCTTATTTATATCGCAAAAACTGAAAAAAAAAACAAAATATTTAAAAAAAATTAAAATAGCTGCCGTTTACACTCTACTGCACCTAGAAATCTAAAATTTTAGTAATCGACATATTTTGGTACCCCAAACATGTGTACAAAATTTGAGCAAAATTGGAGATATCGATGTGGAGACGATTGTCCGAATTTCAGTGGAATTACCCTTTAGACAATACAAAATTTAAATGAAAATATGCAATTAAAAATTTAGCAAAATTAATCAGTAAAATAAAAATTATTTAAATTCCTAGAAACAGTTTTTTTAATCTTATTGGATGTCTCTAATCTATTGTAAATAGATAGCATACCGTCACAAAAATTATAATAATTATTATAAAAGATTATTAACGCCAAACTTATCTTATTGACCAAAAATACTTAAGTCACCTTCGTTTTGTAGACAATGTAGTCCTGATCAGTGTTAATAAAGATGATCTAAAAACTAAAATAAGAGCTAAAAAGCATCAAAATATGCTGGTTTTGCAATAAATTTCTTTAAAATTAAGACGATAAACTAAGACAAATCACAAATAAGTCATCTAAGAGATATAGTGCTCAGATGATCTAGAGGTACGCACCGACAAGTACAGCGGAGGACGAAGAGATGAAAATATTCTTTAAAGACATATCAAAAGCAGCAAAATTAGAGAAATGCCAATACAAAATAATCAGTAGGAACTTCAATGCTAAAATTGGTCAGAAAAGCAAAACAGACACAAAAAATATTGAAAACTTTGGCTTGGGCACCAGGAACCAACAAGAGGACATGCTAGAAAACTACTTAAGCAAAGAAAATTTGTACTGTCTTAACACATTTTTTTAGAAACCGGAGAAAAGAAGATAAACAAGTGACCACAGGTTGGTAAGAGCAACATTTACATTCAACCCGAACACCGAAAACCGAAAACAAACTAATACACAGAGACATTTTTTTACTCTTAAGGAGCTGGATCAAAATAAGGACAAATATCAAAAAAAAAACTAAAGAAAAACTGGGGTCAATTAGCACTCTAAGTAAAATAGAGGTGAATGAACTATGTCGGAAAATCAGACATTCAGACCGCTACCAGGAAGACCTGTAGCAAAATCGGGCGTAAAAAAGATTCAACCAGACACGTTAAAGCTTATCGATCAAAGAAGAAAAATGGAAAGAGGCACAACAGATTACCGAAAACTAAATAGAAAAATTAGTAAAGGAATCCGAAGGGATATTCGAACATTTAACACCGGAAAAATCAAAAACATCATAGAAGACAACTCAAACATAAAAGTCCTAAAGTCGAAACTCTCCATAAGCAGACACAAGATTACAAAAATAAAAGATTAACACAACACCGTAATCACCCACAGAGAGAACATAGCTAAGCATATTGAAAATTTTTACACCCAACTTTACTTCTCGACGATACCAGATCCGAGAACATCCGAAACGCTAATCTGAAACATAGAATCAGAAGAGATCCCAGAGATAACAAAGTAGGAAATAAGGAAAGCGCTGAAATAATTAAAAAACAACAAATACCCAGGAAAAGACAAAATCATCAGCGAGATTCTAAAAAAAAGGTGGAACCATTATAGAAAAGACACTACAGCAGCTTTTCAACAGATACTAAACACAAGGAAAAACGCAGAAATCATCTTGCTTTTCAAGAAAAGAATTATCGTCCCATTAGCCTCCTTTCACACTTATATAAACTTTTAACCAAGATCATTACTAATAGATTGGCAAACAAATTCGACTCATATCAGCCGGTAGAGCAAGCGGATTTTAGGAAAGAGGGTACGGCACCTACAGACAATTTGTACACTGATAGAAAAAACAACGAAATACAACATACTCCTTTACCTGGCTTGTCGACTTGTAGACTGGTAGACGTTTACAAAGTCTTTGACAGCTTAGAAACTTGGGCATTCCTACAAGCAATGGACTAAAAGCAATTCTCGATACTCCATCTTCCTCAAATACATATACGCAAACGCCACATTTTAGGTCAAAATCAACGAAGACCTAACAAAATAACTAACAAAATTTTAATTATAAAAGGCGTACGCCAAGGGAACACCATCTTCACAAAACTTTTCACCTTGCTCGAAAACATTTTCAAGTCACAACAGGTATCAACATCAATGGAACCTACCTAAACCGTTTACATTTTGCCGACGACATTATCATAATAAGCAGCGATATCTAAAAACTATTGGATATGTTAAAACAACTAATTACAACATCAAAAGAAATTGGCCTAAAAATGAATTTCACCAAAATTAAAATAATCAGTAACACCTAGAACATAGAACATGGCATTAAAATCGGTAAAAAAAATCAGACAACTAAGATAAGTAAAGATGGAGTAAAACTAACATGTTCAGCCTTTCAAAAATTATACTAGTGGCGACCTATGTTCATGACAAAAAAAGAGCGCAAACTATCTAAGAGTGATGCAGAGAGCGCAAGAACGAGCAATGTTTAATATTTGTTTAAGAGATAAAATTAAAAACGAAGAGATCCGACAAAGAACAAAGGTCGTCGACATAATAACACGCTTCGCAGAGCTTAAGTGGCAATGGGTGGGCCATGTAGGTAGGCAAAGCCAAGACAGGTAGACTTTGAAAATAACACACTGGCGACCAAGACAAAGAGGCCTACGTCTAGTAGTAGACAACTGACGGCTGATAAAGAAGGAGAAACAGAAATGCGTAAATACAGCTGCAGTTAAACTGTTAAAACAAAGTAAATAGTTTGGTGCACATTTTAAAAAGGAAGCATATTTAAAGAGATTACATAATCCCAGACATTTATAGAGACTCTGTAGATAATGTAGAAGAGTACATATATCTAGATCATCTTATAATAATCAGCAGAGATTTTATGGCATATCAGGCAAAGTTAGAACATGTCTTGAAAATATTCTAACTCATTCAACAAAGTATGCTTAGCATAAGAAAAATAGAAAACAAAAAAATACGCAAACAGAGTAAAGTTACCGTAATGTTATTGCTACGCCCAAGTGGAGCTGGACAAGACATGTTGCAAGATAAAAAACATTGAGGAGGGCAAATAAATTGGCCTATTAGCGCCCAAGATCTTCCAAAAGAAGCGTAGGAAGGCTTTAGAAGAGATGGTCGGATGATATCAAGATCATTGCTGGAAAAAAAGTGGCACTAAAAAGCACAAATTAGAGAAATTTGGCAACAAACAAAGAAGAAAGGAAGAAGAAAAAGAAGAAAAACTTATCTTTTTTTTATTTATTTATTTAATCTTGGTTTATTTTTTATGCAATGTTAACCACAGACGCCAGAAGTTAAGATTCTACATCTAGGAATTTTTATATTAATAAAAACATTTTTTAATTTTTTAATTTAAAAAACAAAAAACTACGTAATTTTTAACTCAAAAAGTAGGATATTTTGCACAAAATGCAATCGCTAAAACCAAACTTTATGTGATTGCTAAAAAAAATCTTGGTTTAGTGCGTTTTATATAAACACCTACTGCATATACAAGAAAAATATAGAAACATTTTTTTTAAATTATTTTTGCAGTTTTATAGCCGGAGAATAATTGTGTTTTTTTTTTAATTTTAAGTGTGATATTTAGGAATTTTTTAATATGTCACAACAACATAAAAATACCTTTGAATTTTTACAACTATTACATTACATGTTAAGGCAGTTTGTAAACATTGACCTTGAATATTTTTGGCTTAAAAGTTTTGGGAAATACTGAATTTGGAAGTTTATTCCATATGTAGAAAGTACGGTTAAAAAAACATTTTTTTAAAGTTTTGGTTTTTCATCTCTCATTCACTGACATATTTCTTACATTTTTTAGTAAGGCTTGTACTACGAGTAAATATTTGTTTAGATGGCAATATGTCTTGTATTTTGTTTGAACAATGTCTATGGAAATATTACAACTTTGGCTTCATCGCTGCTTCTACAAATAATTTGATAATCGATTTATTTTTTACTAGTACATTTAGAAAGGATTAAACTATGATGACTATTTCCTAAGTATCTAAATATACTGGTAAAAAATAAATCGATTATCCAATTATTTGTAGAAGCAGTGATGAAGGGGAAGTTGCCGTTTTTGATAAAATACTACAAATAAGGTAGCGGTCGGTATGCTTTTAAACCGGTGTTGTAAAGTATCTAAGTCATTAGCTAGAATTAGATGCCAATCACACTATATAAAATATTAAATATAACATATCTGAAATTGAAACATTTATTTTAGTTTCATTTATTTATTATTATGTTTATAAACACCTATCTCATAAAAATACCCGCAAAAAAGAAATACATAGAATAAGAAAACAGAGATAATGAAAGAAACCGATAAGAATGATATTGCTATAACAACAATAGCTTTTACATAGAAAACATAAGATATGTGAATACAAAATTGATAAAAATTTCTTTCCAAACATAAGAAAGCATTAAGAACAAAGTATACATAAATTACGATTAAATGTATTGAATATGTACAGTTTTTATTATAAAAAAATTTGTAACTAATACCATTGAGTGAAGGAATATTATAAGAAGACGCAAGAAGCGTTTGTATATGCGCCCTGCTCTTAGAAGCGCTAACTATCTGCCATCTCCAAACTTTGTAGACCATTCCCAATCGGTCTCCAAAACTCCCCACTCAACGCCTATATCTAAAATCAACCAAATTCTTGAAATATTAAATACAATATACAAATGCTCTATACTATCTGATTAATAATTGAAAACAATTATAAATTCTTCTACTTACAACAAGATAATTTACATGTTAAATCCTACAATTCACTTATCATGACATTAATCTATGAATACAATATAAATAAATGATTAATTCAACACACACGCCTAATAAAAAAGAAACAACTAAAATTTATGTTATCCGGAAATCGCTTATTCAAACATGATGGATTCCCTACTTCCTATCTAGATCATCGATATAGATAACCCATTTTTCACGTGAAAAACATATTACACCCACCTTATTATTTTTCACTCAACCTACCCCCCACGGACCCATACAGTAAATTCCAATACCCACAGCATGTAATTTATAATAAACGTAATTAATGTACAGGTATATATCAGCGGTCATGCAAAGGGAGTTGAAGTAATCTCTAGAGTATTTAAGGATTGGCCTCCGATACATTTATATACAAAAAATAGCAACGATCTCCGCACGCATCATCCCCGACGTCCTGTAAAAAAAAACGAAAGGGGAAATCCATGTGTATGTGTTTACGAAGGGCGCTTTGCTATAAAAGAGGTAATTTATTTCGTTGGCGGCGGATACCATTAATATACTTTTTATTATTATTGTTATGGTTAATGGTATCTCGTCTTGTTATTTACACTATGAAAATTATGCTCCAACGAGATACGTGTTATGTTGTGGATAACATAAGTAAGGATTAGCTTTACTTTTTTTTGTTGGGGTTAGTGGTGGCGTTTGGGGGAATGTAAATACATAGTAGGGGTAAATTGAGAAATAAAAGTTAACGGAATGTGTTATAGCATGGTTATTATTGTTGGGGTTATTTTTATTGGAAAAGTAATTATATTTGGATTTTTTAGTATAGTAGCTTAAAGTTTACAAATCTATTTCTATTTTATGTTGTAGTTCTTTGTTTTTTAATCTTTTGAAAATTTGATACTTATAGAACATTTATTTTGAGCATTTTGTTTTCCTTTTTTTATTTTTTTTTTCTAATCTTTTCACATTTTGCATCATAATAAGCTCCGTAGTTTTTTGGCCCCTCTACACAACCTGCACATGTCTTCTTATATATCCAAAATGTTGTTGATTTATTGATGCTACTAACGGTCTAATTAAAACATCATTAACATTGTTTGTTTTATAGCTTTTTTTACATTTTCACAGAAAGGTTACGACTTTTTTGAAAGGCTAAGACTTATTATGTGACATCTGAATGACCCCGATAAATCAAGAGCAAATTTTTGTTAGCTTGCTAAGTTAATGCTTTATTACTGAGCTATCTCACCGTCATCCAAATCCGGAATCTAAAATGTCTTTTTGATGTGGCAGTCTGTAGTTTATTTATATAAACAGTTTGTCTACAGTTTGTTTTTTTATTCAAGATTAGACTGTTTACAAACGTTTTTAGAGTAAACAACAGTCAAAAGTAAAACATACTGTACTCACACGTCATTGAAACTAATAATAATCTTAAGAACCAACAATATCTTAATGCATAAGCCATCAAAATTTGAGACTATTATTTAGAACAAATTTATTATTCAATTTATCAATCATCAATTTAAAACACACATATTTTCATTGCTAAACTTGCAAGATAATAAATAATTTACATATACACTTAAAATTATTTAAGATTTCCCAGTGCTGCCATAAAATTTATATTTATATTTTATAATTTGCAGTTGGTGCACTATTAATTTAATCTACATTCCGTTTTCGCATGCCTTCCGCAGGGACTCATATTTATTTCCACGTAAACAAGTTAATATAATTATTATATATAGATATGTGTTTTTATAATATTTAATGCAACGTCGAGTATGGCAAATGGAAATATGCGGGTAATTTGTTTAATGATATAATACGTATAACCTACAAGCTGTAATTATTTTTTGTTATTATATTTTGAAATTTACATTACACTGAAATTTGCGTTTGTTATATTATTATGTGTAGTATTTATCTTCTACATTTTATTATACATGTACATATTATCATTACGTTGTGGTTAAAACTATATTTATTTTATAACATTAGTCATACAAGATGTTAATGACGTATATATACACTCAGATGCAAAATAATCGAGTCATTGGTTTTTTTTATAAATCTTTTAGTATTTTACAATTAAAAAAAAATCAGGTTGTACAAAAAAAACAAGATATGGTACTTAGCAGTTTATTTAATCAACGTTAAGAAGCAAAAACAATGTACGTATACACAAAACAAAATGCATTTCTGCAAAATAAACTCAACAAAGATTAATAATGAACATTTTAGTTAAATAAGATTTCAATACTTTGTATTGCCTCCTAGAGCCTTAATTATTGCTTGCATACGGCGGCTCATACTACTATTGAGCTCATGAACATCATTTTGTGGAATATCATTTTTTCTGAAGTGGTTGGTGCAACTGCAGGTTCTCTAACACGCCAGTCCATCATGTCCCAAACATGTTCTATAGAATTTCCATCTGGGGTACATGTAGGCCAGTTCGGACTTTGCAGAATGCGGTCTTGCGTAATCTTGCATCAGAATAAGCAAATGCAAATGGGATTACGTAATTTTTCAAAACCTTCTCAATAAACCGCTGTGTAGTCAGCGATACTCCATCAATGACAATTAATTTGGTGCAGGCATCCATTGATATTTTTGCCAATACTGTCAGGGAATCTCCACCATGGCTAAGCCAAGGCTTAAAGGTGCACTCCGTAAATCGTTCTTCCGTTTGTCTTTATACTCGTTCTCTTCCATTTAGCAAAAGTAAGCAGAATCTAGACTTGTCAGTAAACAGTACAGCCCTTTATTGTGAAAATGTCCAATTCAAATGGTTATAAAAAAAATTAAGTCTGGCTACTCGGTGACGTGGGAGTAATTTTGGACCAGCTGCTGGTCTACAAGATTTTTAGCCAGTTTCTTGAAATTTTCGACGAACTGTCTACACACTGATAGCTGTACCACCACGAATCTTACGAAGTTGGTTTTATAAACTAATTTAGTGGATTAGAGTGTAGGGAACATCCAATACCGCATGAAAAATATAATATGGGCAATTCCATTTCAAACGGACCAGAGCTGGGGGGGGGGGTGCATTGAGAAACTTGCTTATGTATTTTTTTCAGTTTTTATTACTTACTTTGATTGGTATATAAGGGTATGTAACACATAAAAAAAAATTCTACGATTTTTTTTAGTTTTTTGTCATTTTTTAACTTAATCGCATTTTTTGTTTAAAAACCGCAATTTTAACTCAAAAGAAATAAATTTACTAATGAAATTAACCAGAAATTTTCCGTAGAATCTAAATCTGGCGCCATTTCAAGTCTATACCCTGTCTATAAGCCGCAAAAGCCATAAAACCATGTTTTTGTTCTCAGTGGGCTGGGCAAAAAGGAGATGGGGGGGGGGGGGCAGCTCTGGTCCGTTTGAAATGGAATTGCCCATATATGTATTTTGACACCAACGCATCAACACTCTTGCAAAACTACTTCAACTAGAAGATGACAAGATTTTAATCTATAAATACCTGCAAAAAAATAGATAAAAATTTCTAGCCCAAACCAACTTAGAAGTTACTGGATAACCTTCTAATAAATTTTAATAAAGAACAAAACCCGGAAGATAAATCTAACAATCTAGCACTAAAGTCCCATGACGATTCCGTAGAGTATTACGAACAATAAATTGGTTATTGATAGCAGTCGTGTTTTGTTTCTTGCCAGATCCCGGCTTCTGAGTATTTCTACTGGTCTCCCTAAACCTCTGAGTAGAAAAACTTACATAAAGGAATATGGACATATACCGCTGGCTTCTTTTATCTGCTACAAGAGCAACAGCTTTTGCACAATCTTCAGCACTTAGAACAATAAACTACACACTAGTCTGTTCTGAGAATAGCAGTTAATCAAAAACAAACAAGTCAACCCAGTAGCCACCTTGATCTTTTTTGCAAATTGTCGAATGAGCAATAAATAGTGAAAAATGCATAATTTTAAATTTTTTTCTCGCTTAAGTACTATATTTTGTTTTTTCTATATCCTGATAATCTCTTTGGGTTTTTTGCTAAAAATTACTTTGTTTTTTGCATCTGAGTGTATAAAGTAACAATATTAAACTACTTTTGCAATAACTTTGGTTACATCATGACTTAAAATTTGCTTTTGAATAAATCAAACAAAAAATTTACAAAAATTTTACATTATTATTGAATTGACTGTCACTCTATTTGTTTATAGTTTAAAGAAAAATATAAAAATGAAATAGATCAAGATACTTCTTTTGCATATGAGACGATTATGTTGATAAAGTTGGAATAAAAATGTGTAAAAACAGCTTTACATTTCTAGTTTTACTTCTATTGTAAAGTATTTATTAATATAGTCATTATGACTTTGTTTTTAACCAAAATATTTAAATTTTGCAAAATTATTTGCCAACAATAACTTGTGAAACTATTAAGTTATGATTGCGCCAATTTAGGATAAATTTGATAATAAAGTTTGCCAAAAATGAATTAAAGTGTTTTACCCAAAAATTGGTCAGCAAAAAGTTGGATCCACTACTTCTTCTTTTGACTTAGACATCTTTAACACTTACAAAAATGAAACACTTGAAAAAAGGGGTCTTTAAGTTTTGTTACCGCTCAAACCAGTTGTTGTCAAGCGTTGGACAAAGGAGGAGCGTGCGTTTGCCGTCGAGGCCTACTTTTCTCATGACCGTTTGGTGGTCGCCACCCTAGGTGTCTTCTGAACTCGGTTCAATATTTATCTCACGAGTCCCGTGTTAATGTGTGGTTTGCATTGTTGAGAGTTGCGATAATTGGGCTTTACTTTAGTTTGTTACAGTGAAATAATTGAGGCTTTTTTTTTTCTAAAATTTGAAGAAATGGAACTTGGGGACGTATGGTTCTAGCAAGACGGAGCTACGGCACACGCAGCAAGAATTTGAATAGAACTTTTGAGGGAACACTTCCACGAGCGCCTAATTTCCTTAAGGGGCGACGTATTGTAGCCTGCTTGCTTCTCCGATTTGGCTCCCTTTGATTTTTTTTTATAGTGATATCTCAAATTCATTGTTTACAATGACAAACCACGGACCATGCAACACCTGAAGGACAACATTCCTCAAGCCATTTTCAACATTTCCGTCGATGTGCTCAAAAAAGTTAAGCCATAATGAAAACCGCCATTTGTATAATGTCATTTTTAAAATCACTTGAAATAAAAACTTAAGATTTGTACAATACGATAAAAAAATAATTAAATCGATATGTAAAATACTTTTTCATTTATTGACTTTTCAAATCAGCAAGTTTTCCTGCCGCACCTTGAAGTTATCATAAATTGGATTGTTTAACTAAACTACCGAAGTGTTAGTCATTAAGAGGTTGGATACTACTATTGCCTAACATTATGATTTCTACAGTTGAGAGAAAATTAACTTCTAATTTGTTAATGACTAAAATTAAAGCGGTGGATAGACTGTCCAGTTTAAACTAAATCATAAACATTATGAATTAAAATGTTTTATCTACCCATCCAAGATTTAGTCATTAAAAAGTTAGATAGCACTGGTGATTATAAATTGAATTGTTTTATTCACCCACGTAAGTGTTGGTCATCAAGAGGTTAAATAATATTATTGCCTCCTCTGACATAGAGATTTATACTTTTGCAAACTTTTTCTTTTGATTTAGAAACTTTTAATGCTTGCAGAGAAGAGAAACTTTCAATCTTTTGATGATTACCACTTTGGCGGGTAAATAGGCTACTTGATGGTAATTATTAGCTAGAGTGTTTACATTTTTACTTAAGTGTTTGTTATTGCGAGATTAGATCTACTTGCCTCCTCTGATACAGTTACACTTTTAAAAAGAAAAAAACTTTTGGTATCTTGATCATTTACTCTTAAATCATTACTCTAGTTCAAACCACTTGATAGTAAACTAAATTGCTCTACTTATCCACTTTACTGATAGTAATCTTTTGATCATTGGGTAAGATACTACTACCTTTAATTTTTGACTTATAAACTTGTAATGCTTGCAGAGAGGAGAAATTTTTAATTTTTTGATAACTAACTCTTGGGAAGGTGATTGCGTACAGTTTAAACTACTCGAGGGTAATCATATATTAGAGTATTCTAGTTACCTACCTACGTGTTGGTCATTAAAAGGTTAGATACTACTATTGCCTCCTCTGACACTTGAAGAGAAAAGAAACTTCTAATTATATGATAACAAACACTTAGACGGGTAGTTGAGCACTTTAGTTTAAACTACTTAATGATAACAATAAATTTGAGTGTTTTACCTACCCATCTAAGTGTTGGTCATCAAAAAGTTGGTTACCAATTCTACTTCTTCTGATTTAAAGCTTTTTTCTGCTTGCAAAAAAAAAGACATTAGAAGTTTCTCCTTTTTGTACGTAAAGAAGTCACTATGTTAGAAAAGGGAGTACAAATTAGTTAATAGTAGTCAGAAACTAGAGTGTTCCATCTACTTATTCAAGTGTTGGTCATTAAGAAGTTTGATACCCATGATTTTTTGTTAGCGTAGATTTTTTTAAGTAGTCTTGAAGAAAAAATTTAGCGAAGTTAAATTGCACGATTTGAGGAGCCAATTTATGTTTAAATTTTTCGAAATAACGCACACAGAAAGTTTTTTGTGCAGCACTGCAATTGCTTTACGGCTTGTGTAGCTTGTAGCGCCATCCTGCTAAAAATAAAAATTGGCTATGCCCAAATTGTCCAATAGAGGCCAAATAAAGTTAGTTAATATTCTACGGTAGCCATCTGCATTAACTGTAATTGCAGCACCTTTGTTGTGCTCAAAAAAGTATGGTCCCATGACTACCGATCCAAAAACCGCACCAAACAGTAACTCGTTGGTATAAAGAGGTTGAGTTGATAAGGGTAGAAAAAACAAGTTTGACAGTCCTTCAAAATATGCTATTTTGTCAAAGAATTGTGACATGTTTACCATCTGTGCTATTTGCCACTAGTCAGTAGATACAAGAAAGTCAAGTTTGCATTTTTTTTTTGCTAATATTTACCGTTGACTTTTATAATTGTTTCTGTTTTAAATATCTTGTCTCCGATATTTTTATCAAAATATACGTCTATTTCAAGTCTTTTTGTTGTTGCTTTTAGATTGTATCTGCTATTTCCATTATTATGCATGTTTAAGAAGTTGACCTTCTTCTCCAGTTTTTCTATTTTGTATAACTGTAATTAGATATGTTGGTTTGTAAGTCATATATTTATTTTTTTAACCTTTTTGGTTTCTAGTTCTCAGATTGTTATTTTTCATTGTTCTTATTGCTTTTTTAACATTGGATTTCTATATTTTTTAGATTGATATGCCAAAAAAATTTTGTTGATTTTTTGTGTTATTTTTTTTTTTTATTGATGGAGTCAGTTTTGATTTGCTTTTTTAAGTAAGTGCTTTCTAGTTTTGTGATATTTGCTTCAGTGTATGTTTTTATGCTGATTATAGCATGTTAGAACTTTTTGTTACTCATAATGAAGTTTGTTTAGTTTTTATTTATGTATTTTTGGTTATGGTTTGAGCTGTCTAGGTATTCATAATGGCAAGCTAGTGATTTTTGCAAAATTGATTGACTAATTTATTTTTGTCATTTTGTTTGCATATTTCAAATTTTTTTTCAGTGATTTGTTTTGCATTTTTTCTATTTTTTTTTTGCTATTATCAATTTGCAATTTTGTGTTGTTCAGTGCATACTTAGCCGGAGTTTTGAATTATTGAAGAAAATCAGCCACATGGGCAAACTGACAAGATAATTTTTACTTCTATTTTTTTGGCAATTTTGACATTTTTTCTAAAATATGTGTTACAGTTATGATATGTTTTGCATGAATTGTTGGAGATACATACATAAACAAATTACCACTTTTCTTCTGCTAGAGTTTAATTTGCTATTTTCTGCTTTTGAAGCTAGCCATTAATATTTATTATCATATATCAAAAATAAAGTAATTATTTTTTGAAGTCACACACTCTCACAAAAATGGTGGTGGTTTAATTTGCCAGTTTGTGGTTTTCAATATGGCAAGTACATACGAAGCGATATTTGGATGGTTTCATCGCGTCCGGGGTTCCAACGGGGTTTGCCTTGTTCTTTTTGAATTTTAATTAAAGATTTGTTTTTGTAAAGTTTACCAAATATTTGTTTCCTTGCCGCATTTTATTAAATTGGCGTAAGATTTTTTTGGTTCACGGTCAATTCTTTTGGGGGTCGTACTTTAATGGTGAGTATTATTACTTGCACGCGTGTTAAATACTTCTGGTTCAGTATGGGGTTTGGGTAATGCCAATTGGTCCACGTCTTTGTCCGTTTTTTCGACTAGCTCGCCGTCTGGTTGTTGGAACAGGCGTTCAGAAAATAGTTGGTTTCTCCGGGGAGGTGTTCTACCTAAAAATTGAATTGAACAACAAGTTTAGCCAAATTAAAGATAAACGGATTGTCTTCCAGGTACTCTAAAAAATTTTTGCTTGTTCATTCGACTGCTTCACTCTAGTTTATTGCTGTAGTAGCTTTGTTGTTGTTTTGTGAAGGCGGCAGGTAGCGTAAGAGATTATTTTTTTATCTTTTTTGTCTTCTTGGTTGTCTATCTGCAGCACAAATTTTAAGTCTAGTCTTGGTTGGTGTAGGTTTAGTGGTCGGTCGAAGGACGCATTTACTTCTTTAAAAGCTTGGTTGTTTTATCAGAATGGCCTGTTCTTTTAGTATTTTTGCAGCCAGGTTTAGACGCCTAGAAAACTCCGTATTTGCTTTTGTGGATGGTATCAGATTAGAGGAAAGTGAGTGCTGAGGGGTTTGTTGTTCACGGCTGTGAAACGATGACGCAGCTACTCAATCTTGGGTTGTCCAAACTTGCGTTTTAAGAGTTTAAACATCATTGTGGTCTTGGAGTTTCTTCAGTACTTTTTGCAGGTGGGTTAGATGTTTTAAAAATACCGTAAAGGCCCCTTCATAAATATTTTGGATTCGAAAAAGTTTTTGCGGACAAGATGTGCCGCTGGCAAAGACACCACCACCGACAAAAATTGTACTAAAAAAAAATGAGAACGGCGAAAACCGGAATTCGGAAGCTTTTCCGGTTCTCCCGCAATGTGCAAAAACTAGTTTTTGCGTTTTTTTTTATTAACTCTGCTTCAAGAGAGCAAAATCATTTTTTTTAATTTTTTGGAACCACCGTCTTATCGAGCATAAAAAAAAGACAAAAAAGCCTTAGATTTGCCGTTTTTTACCGCACGGAGGCGGTGGACAAGTCAAAACGTTCCGATCGGCGTCAGTAAAAATTTTACGTTTAAAGTAAAAAAATTGTGTTTTTACAAAAGTGAAAAACGACAACGGTCCGTGTGCCTTCTAGCAACCGTGGGACGCAAAATTTTTGTTTATACTTTCAAAAGAGAAAGGGCCTAAAAGTGTTTTTAGTTGAAACGATTTTTGAGTTTAACCTTTGTTTGCCGTCGGTACCCCCAAATCCGAAAAAAATCGCGGCCAATCTTGTTCCCGATATCCGTCTTTGATCTTTTGATTATCCCTCCAACCGTTTTTTGATATATCTGCGCGTTAATTTGCGGTGGTGAGTCAAATTAAAAAAAGTGGGCTCGCCAAAGACTTACTCCTCCCACAGCTATTGAGATAAAATGTTTGGCTTAGTTTTATTCGAAAGAAGACAAAAAAAATTAAAGTTGCTTAACATTACATTTTTAAATTTTTGTTTTTGGGCTTTTTTACAGATTTTCAAAGTTGGCCGTTTTTTTTTGCCCCAAATCGATCCACGGTTTTTTTTGGAAACCCGAGTTTCATCGCGATCGAGCCTTTTGTTTTTCATATTTTTGCGCGAGGGTAAAACAGACGCTAAAAGTGGAAACGCGCAAAATAATAGAAATGTCCCTCGGATCGACGCAGTGAATCGGGTTATTTCTCCTACGTTGTTTTCCCATGTCTTCATAGGCCTTCCTCTTTTTTTGTTTTTATTATCCTTGAGTTCCATACTTGCTTTGTTTGTCTCTCTTCGGGCATTCTTTCTAGGTGTCCATACCATGCTAATTGTTTTTTGTCTATTGTGTTGTGTATACTTTCTATTTGAAGATTCTCTCTTATCCGTTCGTTTCTTATTTTGTCCATTCTTGTTACTCCTTCTACTCTTCTTAAGTATTTTATTTCAGTTGCCTGTATTTTACTTTTATCTCTGTTATTCAATACCCATGTTTCACTTCCGTATACTAAAGTTGGTCTGTATATTGTTTTATATAGTGTCACTTTTGTTTCTTTTGAGATTTGTTTGTTGTTTAGAATCACCTTGTTTATTGTGTGGTAGTTTCTGGTTGTTGCCTGGATTCTTTTGTTAATTTCATGTTCCATATTTCCTTTATTACTTAGCGTTACTCCTAGGTACGTAAATGATTCTACTTGCTCTATTTCTACTCCATTTAATTTTATTTTTGTTTTAATGTTTGTTTTTGATACAGTCATGATTTTTGTTTTGTCTATGTTTATTGTCATGTTATGTTTTCTTAATTCCTCGTTCCATATGTCTATGTTATGTTGCATATCATTCTCATTTTTGGTAATTATTGCTAAGTCATCCGCAAATGCACATGCTGCTATTGTTGTTATTGCTAGCTTATGATATCCAATTTCCAATTTCTTTGTTTTTCCCTTTAAGTTCTTTAGTATATCATCCAGAAAGATTATAAATAGCAGGGGGCTTAAAGCTCCTCCTTGTCTTAGACCTTGTGTAGTAATAAATTCATCCGACGTCTCTTTTCCGGTTCTGATGTAATTACTTGTGGTTATATATATAAGACAATAAATTATACGGCATAAAATAAACCAAAATATGTTTCTCTGTGAACAAAGTTTGAGTTTTATTTATTATTTAACAATTATTTACAATCTTACCTGTGAACAAAGAAACGACAATTAAAGTTTTCTATTACCGCTTCTCTATGCACTACTTAAATTAATTACAATATATCTTTTTATTATAATTACGTCGTGACTTCTGTCAATTAAAAGTCAGAAGCACGGCCAACTTAAATCAAAGAAAGTATACTTTCGTTACATCTCCCCCCCACCCCTCTCATGGTAAGATTTCTTGGACATATTTTCTCTATAAATCATCTATATCATCTTCTTCTGTTGGTATTAGTTTTGATATATGGAATAAACTTGTTTCTGACTTTTTCTTGTTAGTCTTGACTTTGTATAGAGTGTTTGATATTTTTTCTATTATTTCGAATGGTCCTATTCTAAGATGGTCTAGCTTTTTTCTATTTAGTCTGTTGCCATTTTCGATATATACCATGTCTCCTGCACTGTACTCATGATGTTTTCTATTTTTATCATAAAGTTTTTTATTGTAATTATGTGATTTTATTGATCTCTCTAACGCTAATTTTTTATCATTAGACCAATCATCTTTGTTTTTTTTCCTTTTTAATTCTTCTGGTATGACACTTGTGTCCGTGCCATTTAATAAATACTCTGGTGCAAAACCAGTGACTGAGTGTTTTATCTTATTATATCTATCTACACATTCTCTAGCAACCGTTGTCCAAGCTCTTTTGTTTTCTTTTTCATTTATTTTACATCTTATTTTATTGACTAGAGTCTGGTTTAGTCTCTCGTTTAAGCCATTTGAAAATGGTGCATTAACTGCTGTAAATGTCAGTTTAACGTTCTTTTTTTCTAGGAATTCTTTAAATTCTTTTGAGTTTATTCCCGGATATTGATCCGTTAGTATCATTCCAATTTTTTCCGTTTCTAACACGTTTTGAGCTAACTTTATAAAATCTGTGGCGTTTTGTGTCTTTGAGGTTGAAACAAATGCGTATCTCGTGTAGTGGTCGACGAGTAAGTGAAGGTATTTTTTTGTTGATCTTTGTCCTCCAAATCCTCCAATGGTATCTATAGACATTATTTCATATGGTTCAGTGGCTGGTCCTAAGTGAGACATTAATCCAAATTTGCTTTGGCCTCTTGTTTTATTTTTTATGCATATGTCACAATCTTTACATATTTTCTTAATGTTTTCTATTAAATTCTTTGATGTATAGTAGGGACATATTCTGTATATAGTTTGTCTAATGCCTGTATGGCACCATTCCCTATGTATGTCTTTTATTAATTTGATGCTAAATTCTTCTGATAAGATTATTTTCTCCTTATTTCTAACTTTCTTATAAAATATTCCGTTATTTCTTATTAGTTTTGATTTCATCTTTCGAATTATTTCGTTTTTTTCTTGATCCGTTCTTATTTCATCTGTTTGTGTCAGGTTTACTATTGTTAGAACCTCTTCAGTGTTTTCAGACGGTTCTAGTACTGGATTTCGGCTTAAGCAGTCCGCTTCAGCGTTATCTTTACCAGGTACATATTTTATTTGGAAGTTATATTGTGACAAATAATAGGTTAACTCACCTAATTCTTCGTCTGTTCTTGCTTTTATGTTCAAATTTTCAAGCGGTTTGTGATCTGAGTATACCTCAAACCATCTTCCAATCAACCAATGTTGCCAATATTTTACTGCTTCTTTGATTGCCAAGCACTCCAGATATATTGCTTTCTTTCTTTTTTGTACCTCATTCAATTTTTTTGAGAAATATGCTACAGGTTTTTCTCGTCCATCTATTTGTAATTGCTTTAGTATTGCCCCAATTCCTTCTAGCGATGCATCTGTGTACATTTTTATTGGCAAATCCTTATCAAATATTTCTAATACCGGTTGAGAACATAATAATTTCTTCATTTCTGTAAAAGCCTTCTCACATTCTTCTGACCATATAAATTTTGTTTCTTTTCTTAATAATTTATGTAATGGATCCAACGTTATTGAGCTATTTGGTATGTATTCATGGTAAAAATTAATCTTTCCTAAAAATTGTCTAATATTTTTTTGAGTTTTGGGAGTTGGAAAATTTTGAATTGAAATTAGATTGTCTTTTATTGGTCTTACTGTGTTATTTTCTATGATATGGCCCAGGTATTTTACAGAGTTTGCTGCAAATGAGCATTTTTTGAATTTTAATCTAAATCCTTCTCTTATAATTGCTGCTAATACCTGTTCTATATGTCTGATATGTTCTTCAAAAGTTTGTGAATAAATTAATATATCGTCAATATAATTTTCTGTAAATTCTCTCAATTTATTTTTTCTTAATATGCTACTCAAAATCCTTTGGAATATTGCTGGTGCCGTTTTTAGACCAAATGGTAAACACGTCCATTGATATTGTCCTTCTTGCGTTACGAAACCAGTCTTTTTTTTGTCCTCGATTCGGAGTGGAATTGACCAAAAGGCAGAGTTTATATCCAGTGTTGTAAAATATTTGCAGTTTCTAGTTTTAATTATTAGGTCATCTATAAGTGGAAATGGTTGAGCTTGTGGTACAATATTCATGTTTAGATCTCTAAAATCAATACACAGGCGATTTTTCCTTCCTTCGTCTCTTTTATACGCCAGTGTTACAGGTGCGGCAAATGGACTGTAGGATTCTTCAATCAAATTCTTTTCTAATAGCATTGCCACTTGTGTTTCTATTTCTTTTTTATCTTCTATTGTACACCTGTATGGTCTTTTACTACAATATTTGTCTACTATTAATTCGATTCTTGCCTCATAATCTTTTACCGTGCCAATATCGTATTTGTCTTTTGCAAATACACTTTTATATTTTTCAATAATTTTTTCTATTTTATTTTTTTTTGTATTATCTAGATGTTCTAGTCTTATCTGAAAGTCATCTTTCTCTATGTGTTCATTAAAATTAACTGAATATTGTTCAATTTTATTATCCAATTTTTTTTGTAATATTTGTAGATTCTCATTTTGAATTAATCTGAATTTCTTTATCATATCTAATCCTACGAGGAAATCTTCAACATCGTCTCTCTCTGTAATGAATACATCAATGTATTCCTCTATGTCAAAGATTTTTACTTTCATAGTTATTAAACCTTTTGTTTGTGTCACACCATTGACTGTTTTTAAAAATATTTTATTTACATCTTTTGCCTTCCTCTTTATTCTAACTAATTTTGGATTTATTAGGGAGACTTGGGAACCTGAATCATATGTTCCGTTTACCTCTAACTTATCTTCTAATAATATTTTTAGTTTAATCAATGGTGTGATTATTCGTTTTTTGATTCTGTATTTAGATTTACTTCTATGACTGAGTTACTCTTTATTACTCCACCTTCTTTTCTTTCTTTATTCTTGAACCAACATGACTTTTCAGGATGATATCTAACACCTTTATTTAAGTTTTCACAATTTTTACATGGCTGTTTTCCTTCAAATCTTTTCTTGTTATCATATTTATCATCTTTCTTTTTCGTAAAACTATTTTTATTTACTAAATTTTCACATTTTCTGATGTCATGCAATAATTCAGTTGACTTTTTACAATTTTCTTTATCTATCTTATTTCTAACCAACTCAGGTAATCCTGCTGCTATAAGCAACACTAGAGTCTTTGAACTAATATCATTGTCCATATCTAGTAGTAGCTTCTCTTTCCTTATAGCATATTCAATCAATGAACCTTCTTTATACCTATAATATATAGCGTACATTCCTGTACTCCATCCATTGTCTGCAAATGACTCCAGAAATCTCTCTTTCCATTCAGACCATCGAGCTTCCATTGTCAATATTGTGAGAGTTGCTGAGTGCCAATCTGAACATGACTTATCCAAGACTAGCCTTAATATCTCAATCTTTATATTATCTTCATTGATTTCAAACCTTTTACATTCTTTTTCAAATGTTTCTAGCCATTGTTTTGCATTTGAATTTTTACATGTAAATTTTTCAATCATAAACTTTTCTGTTATGTGTTTTAAATTAAGTTGACTTTCTTTCTTCTGAGTTGATTCTACTACGTCTGTTTTTATTATTTGTTCTAAATATAAGTTATTAAACATTATATTACCATCTTCATCAAAATATTTCTGTTCCATTTCCTTTGTTAGTGTGATCCACACTGTTCTGTTTTGACCTCTTTGAGTAAGACTTTTTTTAACTCTTTTATAAACGTCTGTGTTCATCAGTTCTTCATGTTCGCTTATAAATCCCATTTCCTGTGGCAACACATATTCCTTCTTTTCCTCTGTTGTAATTGAAGTTATGGCAACAATACTTGTCTTCTTGTCCCTCGGCGATACCACATATTGGAATGCAAACTGCAATTTTCTTGTCATTATAAACAAAAATTGTCGTTTTATAAGACAATAAATTATACGGCATAAAATAAACCAAAATATGTTTCTCTGTGAACAAAGTTTGAGTTTTATTTATTATTTAACAATTATTTACAATCTTACCTGTGAACAAAGAAACGACAATTAAAGTTTTCTATTACCGCTTCTCTATGCACTACTTAAATTAATTACAATATATCTTTTTATTATAATTACGTCGTGACTTCTGTCAATTAAAAGTCAGAAGCACGGCCAACTTAAATCAAAGAAAGTATACTTTCGTTACATATATACACTTATTATTGATCTAATTAGTTGTTCGTTTATTTTTCTTTTTTCCAATATGTTCCATAGTTGTTTTCGAGGCACTCTGTCAAACGCTTTTTCAAGATCCACAAATGTTATAAACAGTTTGTTGTCTTGTCTCAGTGTTTTTTCAATCAACTTTCTAATTGTATATATATGGTCCTGTGTTGAATGTCCTCTTCTGAATCCGCTTTGTTCTTTTTTCAATGTTGGTTCTATCACTGCTCTGAGTTTATTCTCTATTATTGCCTCATATACTTTCCCTGTTGTGCATATTAAGGATATTCCTCTGTAGTTGTTACAGTTCCCGCTGTTACCCTTTTAGTGAATTGGGAATATTACTGCCTTCTCCCAATCTGTTGGGATTGTTCCTAATTTCCATATTCTGTTTAGCATTTCCAAAAGTAACATTGTTCCTGCTTCCCCCATATATTTTAATTGCTTCGATTTTATCAAGTCATGTCCAGGTGCTTTTCCATTTCAAAGTTTTTTCAATACTTTTTCCAGTTCTTCCTTTGTTATTTTCTCTGTCTCTTTGATCTTGCTTTTATTCTTGGGGAATTGTTCCTCTTCGTCCTCATTTCCGTTAATAGTTTGATTTTCTTCTAATAGCTCTTTAAAATGTTCTCTCCATCTATTCATTATTTCATTGTTGTCTTTTAATACCTTTCCTTGTTTGTCTTGTAGTTGTTTCAGCCTTACTTGGTTCCCTTTCTTGCGGCTCTTCAGTGTTTTGTAGAACAGTTTCTGGTTGTCCTTAAAGTTTTTCTCTAAAGTATTCCCAAATTCTTCCCAGCTTCTATCCTTGGCTATTCTTATAACTTCTTTTACTCTTTTTCTTTGTTTTTTATAGTGTTGGTATTCCTCTTCTTTCTTGGTGTTGATGAACTTCTTCCAGTACTGTTTTTTCATCCTTACTTCTTCTTTTACTTCATCATTCCACCAGTGTGTTTGTTTGCTATTTTTTGTACTTCTGGTTATTCCACAAGTTTGTTTCGTTGCCTCCGTTATAATGTGTTTAAAATTGTTCCATATTTCTTCTATATTGTCCATATTCGGTTTTGTTGTACTGTTTATTTGTTTTCTTATAATGCTTTGGTATTTTTTTCTCGTCTGTGTGTCTTTTAATCTGTCAATTCTAAATTTCCTTACCATTGTCTCTTTATGTGTCTTTTGAGTTGTTTGTTTTATCTGCTCCATTCCTTTTATCTTTGTTATTGTCAAGAAGTGGTCACTTCCAATTTCACTACCTCTTTTCACTCTTACATCGTTTACGTTTTTAATTTGTGAGATATTGGTTACAAAATAGTCAATTATTGATTTTTCGTTTCTACTTTTAACTTCTCTTGTGTATTTATGTATCTCTCTATGTTCAAATATTGTGTTGAGTATTTTCAGTCCGTTTATCATACAGAACTCTATCAGTCTATTTCCATTGTTATTTTTAGTTGATTCACTATGTGTGCTCATTACTTCTTCAAAGCCCTTGTTTCTATTTCCCACTCTTGCATTGAAATCCCCCATTATGTATATAGGTTCTTTTAAGTTTTCGTACTGTATTTGTACTGTTTCCCAGAATTTGTCTTTTGTTGTTTTAATTTCATCTTCGCTTGGGCCATATATAATCATTAAGTTTGCTGATAGTGTATTATCTTCTAAATTGATTACCATTATCCTTTCATTCACCCATTTCCATTCTTTGATAGCCTTTTCCATATTTTTATTTATTATGCATCCTACTCCTGCTCTTGCTCTCTCACTGTTTTCTACTCCGCTATATATTAAAATATGACTATTTCTTAACTTTGTTATTCCTTGTCCCTTCATTTTTGTTTCTGTTATGGTTAAAATGTTCAATTTTGTTTTTTCAAATTCGTCTACTAGTTCTGTCTCTTTATCTCTTATACTTCTTATGTTCCATGTGCCGATTTGAATGATCCTTTTCTTATGCTTGTTTGTCCTTGTTTTGTCTGCCGTTGTAGTTTTCTTTCCTAATCGTTTTTTGTCGTCACTTGACGGTCCTTGTTTTCCCATCTTCTCAGCTTCATTCCAGACATAAATTTCTTTGTTGATTATTATTTTTTGGTATCCAATTTTAACTCTTTTTCCCTTTGTCTTCGCTTCCCTTGCAATACTTCTGATTTCCCTCTGTATTCCCCTTTCTTCCCATGTGAGGTCATTGTCTATATATATATATATATATATATATATCTGTGTTTTTTTAGTTTATTTTTGGTTATCATTATCTTTTGTTTCTGTTTCCAGTTTGGCAATTCCACTTTAATGACTTCGTTCTAGGTATCTTTCTTTAATAATATTATATTCTTTATATCTACTTTTACTTGTAGCTTTCCTTCCATGAATTGTTTAATCTCTTCTTCTGTATTCTGTGATCTTTTTAATCCCTTTATTATAATGTTATTTTTGTTTTTTATTCTTTCTTCTTTTTCTGCTTTTTTTTCGATATTTTCTATACTATTTGTTAGGCTCTTCAGTTCTCTTTTCCAAGTTTTTTCTTTTTTCTCCATTTCCACTTTTATTGTTCTTATTTCTTGTTTTATTTCCTCCATATTTTCATCCATCTTAAGCCTCATTGCTTGGATCATTTTTTTTAATTCTTCCATTTCTTTTTTTTTGAATAGTAGTCTCTTCTTCTATTTTATATACTGCTTGTTTACTCCCAAACTCTTCTACTCTCTTTTTTTGTTCTGGTGATCGTATGGTTTTTTTACTTCTGCTAGATATACTTTGGTATTCTTGTACGTCTATTTCTCTTGTTCTTTTGTTCATTTGGTTGTAATTAAATTTTTGTTTAAACTCCCGTTTTCAATTTAACTTGTTTCAAGCTCTTTATGTTGTTTTAATTTTATTTGTGTAATTTAAATAAAATAAAATAAAATAAAATGCGTACGCCTCTGGATTTCGTTGATTTGTATATCGTAGCGTGTTGTACCACTCGCATCCGTCTCTCTCTAGCCCGGTATCCTGGTGTATGTCGCACTCTGTTCTTCACTGACTGGCAAATATATTCTATTGGAATTTATATTATCTTTATCTTCCACTTTTTTTTCTCACTGTTCGACTTTATTTTCTGCTCACACTATTTTATCTTTACTGTTTTAATAATTCACTTTTGGTCTTAGCGATAAGTTCCGTTTATTGCGAAATGATTATCGACCGCAACCAAAACACGTCCTCTCTCTGTGAATTTGTAATAATAATATTGATTAAAATAAAAATTATTACTGAACTAAAAATAATTATGTTTGCATCAATTTGAGGATTATTTCAATAATAATCTTGATTAAAATGAAGATTAATTTTTTTAAAACTTTTTAATGTACTGAAATAAATTGGTTAGGTGTAGTCAAGTCAATACTAGAATAATCTTACTTAATAAGATTTCTAAAACCTTGAACATTAGTTTTTGTAACATTGCTGGGTCATTCCTTAGTCTAAATGGAATTACCCGAAATTGATATGTTGTTCCGTCAAGAGTAGCAGTTGGGGTCAATTGTTTGGACTCTTCTCCTACAAGGACCTGCCAGTATCTAAATTTTAGATACATTTTAGTGAACACGCTTCTCCGAAGTCGTGCAAGGTGTTGTGGATAAAAATTTACAAAACCTTTCTTTTTTTTTGTGGCGTCATTTGTGATCCACGCAAAACCTAGGCTTACCGTTTTTCTTTTTTACAAGCATTACCGGTGCGCAGTACTTGCTCGAGCTGGGTTTGATAATGTCGTTGCTTCTTCGTAGATAACATACTTCTTGGCAGGGGTGTACGAATACGGTCTGACTCTGATGGGGATAAAATCTTTTAGCTGGATATAGTGCAGTGCTGTTTTTTTGGTGCTTGGTAACGGTGGTTTGGCAAAAGTTGGGGCAAAAACGGTCATTAGTGGTAGATACGATATTAATAATAGAACTTCTTCTGCAGTCACTCCAGTTATGACAAAGTTGGCTTGGGCCATTGGCATCTTGTTCGGTAAGAGATTGGGCAGGTTGAAGTGGTCAGGTTTAGGATAGCTTCGCATTTGGGGTCGGGATAACTTTTGTAAATATCTCATAGACCAGGGATGTTGCGACTTTTATTGGTCTTCTGCCTTTTGGGTGTTTTCTAATTAGTTATAAGTTGTTTTGGTTTGTGTTAGTGGTCGTCGATTATTTTTTCTATTTTGTTTCACCTTCACACTATTCATTAAACCTGTAATTTGTTTTGATAATAAAAAGAATAGTTTTGTTGAATAGTATTTTCTTTTATTAAATACGGAAAGTCTTACTTGATGCGCTCCTATCTCAACAAGTGTTTTTGTATATTTAATTAATTCTGTAACAATTAATTAATGTTATGTATTAGGTTAACATTGTAATTGTAAGTTTTTTAATGATGAGAAATAAAAATTTAATGTTGTATTATAAAAAAAAGGTAATAATTGAAAATCAAATCAACCAACCTAAGATAAAACTAGAATATAAAGTTTTATCTTAGGTAATCAGTTTCCATCACGCAACATCAAACTAATATATCCTTAAACTGAAGTAAATAAGGATAAGCCATTACAAAATAATAGTAGATAAAATTGAGTTGCAATTTAAAATCGCGTGCATCTTCAATAAAATAAACCAGATTGAAAACTGGAATGTTATCTACATCAAAATAATTTAATGTTTTTATATTAAATAATCGGCAATTAAAACTGTATTAATTTTGAGTCATAATCTAAATTAAAATTAAATAAATATCAACTGATTTTTTTCATCATGCAGATTATTTAAATCTAATTTTAATTGCCCATTCATTAATACCACGTATGTCCTTACAAAATACTTTTTAAATATTTCCTCGCGTGCTTTGTATTTTTTTAATTGCACCAACACACACATACTATTCAAATTTATTACTGTGAAGAGTATTAAGGGTCGAGATTAAGCTTTATATAAATGTAATAGCGCGTGTATGTTACCCATTACCCATGAAAAATTCATACAGGATGCTTTTAACTGCAAATATTTAATTCAAAGAATTTGCAATCTCATCATATACGCAATGCTTAATTAAAAGTTAATTAGAATGCAGTTGATTTCGCATGGTATAATAAGGGTTTTAGGGTGACGCGCTTAAAATGTGCGCGGATTAAGTGATTATATCCCTAAAAGCTTTAAAAGTTTTAAGGCCCTTTTGAGGATGGAAAGTATGAAAATTACGCAAGCTTCATGTATGTACGAGGGGAGATATTTCTGTGGTTACTTTTTAATATGACGCTATGTATAAAAAAGTGATGTACGTCAGCGTTTTTTCTCGCGCGACTTACATTATTTATCGGATTTTAGGGGTATTTTTGTCGCCTTTTTTATAGGCACGGATACATGTTGAATAAGTAATAGAATTTGTATGATTTTAATGCGTATGGTAAAGGGAATGTGACATCGTTTTCATTATTAATGAAATTAAATAAGATTAGGCGTGTTGTATGTCATATCTATATTACAAATTTAATATTTAACATAATAATTAGCAAAGGTGGACAGACTTGACAATAATGATAATAATAATTTGTATAATAATGTTGTCAAATGCAAAGAGAATCCGCCGGAAGAAAATTTCTAAAAAAGATTAATTACTAAATACAAAGCGATATATAAAATAGCCTCAAACAGATAAACAACAATTAATTGGTAAATTTCACCAGAAGTAAAGAAGTCAATCAATCAATTGTCAATTACAAAGCGACATTCAAAATGCAAAATAATTACAGCTTTATAGAATACGTGAACGTTAAATGTAAATTATACAAAAATGTACTTGTTAGCGGTTCATTGCAGTAAAATTCAACTATAAAAATGCACAAATTAATGGATTTTTGGTTGTAAATTTTACATTTAAGTATAATTGTTTTCAATTTTGTTGCGCCATTTTAGTAGTGAAACTATTAATTTTTATTACTTATGACATACAAATCGTGAGTAGTTACATTATTTTTGTAATAACGCGATACTAATTACTAATTATCCAATAATTATAAATGTAACAATTTCATGTTTATACTTAATTACCAGCCAATTCCCATGCCTGTTAATATTTATTCGAAATAATTGGTTTTGTGTTTGTTTTAATTTCTCTAAAGAAATATTGTTACATTTTTGTAACTGTTTGAATTATATAGCAGGTTGTTTGTATTTATGATGATATAAATTTATGTTTTTCATCAGTGTTAGCATTTGGCCTAGTCAGTAGAGCATTGTGCTGGTAATTGAAAGGTCATGAGAGGGTAATAGCAAAAGCTTATTCACTCTGATAGATGTGCGGGCTGGGATAAAATATAGATTATATTCATTAGTCATTCATCGATGTGTATGCTTGGTTTATCTGGTTGGAAATTATGCTACAATAAAATGTCGATAAATTACTTGTCAATACCATTTATATACATTTTAACTAAAATATTTCATTTGTATTTATTCAGTGTTGTGTAATATTGAAAATAATATTGATAATTGACTAATCAATAGGAACACAACCGTAAAATGTATTGTGAAACAATCCATGAGTATGTAGAACCAGCATTGTTAGAAGCATAATTAACAAAAATATTTATAATATATAATTTTCCTATTCAGGCATACATATATTTTGTACAATACTTGTTTATGGTGTAAATATTTACTACTTTTTCTTTATTTATTCAAATGGTATTTATAGTCAATTAGCCTTATCAATCTAACGTAAAGAGTAAATGTACATTTTGTGAATGTAATAAAATTCACAAATATTTTACAGCCGGTGATTTCTTTAAATTTACTTTAATATATTTTATTATATTAATATTTAACAAAATAATTGTTGATAAACTATACGGGGTCACGCAATACTGATATATCTAAAATTCAATCCACTACACATGTTACAAATACATAATGCCCACAGACCATATTTCATGTGTTATGAATGGATTTGATCATAAATTTAAATACGACGCTATTACGCTATTAACAAATAACACAGCAACTATGATATAAACCACAGATACTATAAACAAATTGGTTTGAATATTTTTATTAGGTGACTAATCATCAATGTTGTATTTAATGAAATTTTTATTGTTAATGAAAATACTTTTTTTAATTAAAAATTTAAACATTTAAAGGTATGGTTTACGTTATAAAAATCACATCGGGTAAATGACGTCCCCGATTGTTGATTGTTGATTGTTGACACTATTTAAACTGAATTTTGATGTTTCTTATCACTTCTTGTCACTCTCTTCAACATATTAATGAGTATGTTGGCCGTTTCTGAATGTTTCTTATTAGGTCTGTGGGCGGCTGGTTAGTCACAGGATTTCAGATACTCTCACAAAAAGAAGTCACAAGGGGTGACCGTGCCGTGAAAATGCTCTTGCAACACAGACATCGATGTTTTTGAAGTATAGACCGTTGCTCCGTCCTGTTGAAACGATTTGTATTTTTATCAAGTTGTGGCAAAAAAGCTTCTCGAGAATATTCACATAATGGTCAGAATGTCTGCTCAATTTTCTCGAAAAACCATATACCAACAAAGGTTTTTAATTTATATTTTGACAATTTTATTAAAGTGTTATAAATCATGATTTTAGGTTCTATTTTCTTCAAATATCTCAAGAGTTGAAAGTTAAAACAAGAAAGTAGAAATATAAAAATGATACAGAATATATTTTTTTGGATAAAATTTAAATAATGTTCTTTAATATTTTGACAGTAAGCTATCAAAATGCAGAAAACAAGAATTTAAAGCTATTTTCTTCAAGTGTCTCAAGGAGAAAAGTAGTAAATTATCTACAAAGGTTTTTTGCATTATTTTGACATAAGACCTGTCAAGAAAACTTTGATGTGGGGCCAATTTCTTCTAATATTTTTATGTTGGAAAAATGTTATAGAGCGAAGTTACATAGGAATAAGTTTTTTTTAATTATTTTGATATTGAAACTGTAAAAATGCAGAAAACTACTTTTGGGGCAAATTTCAAAAAAAAGTTGGAAACCCGGCCTCTATTTAATAATCTTGCTTTGCTTAAAATATAAGTTGAATTTAAAAGTCTATCTCAAAAATATTTCCGGTTTTATAAAATATATCTAAAATATTAAAATATGGTCTTACAATGTCAGAACCCAGTTTAATGATGTCTGAAGTATTAAAATTGTTGTTGCTATGTAATGTTAAAATTTAGTCTATAAAGAAAAATGTGAAAATCAGGCTATGAAATTACTTCAAATAACTAAAAATCTTAACTACATATAACTATGATATATCAAAATTTAGCTTTGTTCTGTAAAAAGAACTACCAACTTGTTATTATGATTTAGAGTGGTCTACCCATACACCCAAGTGTTTGTCATCAAAGAGTTGTATGATTGTTTTCTATACGAACGTCAGAAGTCATTCTGTCACAAGAATAGATTGTAATCTAATCTCTTGACAACTAACACTTGGCTAAGTGGGTGGACTAATCTAATCTACCAATTATCATGATTTGGAATGGCCCACTCACCCACCCAAGTGTTAGTCATCAAGAAGTTGAAAGTTTGCTTTCTATGCGAGCGTCAAAAGTAATTTTATCACAAGAGTAGGTCGTAAACAAACCTCTTAATAACACTTGGGTGGGTGTTGAAACTTTCTAGATCATAATTACGGGTCAGTAGTTTAAATTAGATTGACACCTTTTCATTAAAATGTTTGTCATGCACAAATTTTTTTTTTTATTTAAATTAGTTTTTATTAATTTTTAGAACGTATAAGTTAAGATTTTATCAATTTATTAATTAGATGTAAATAATTGTAGCTATTTTGAGTTGATCAAAAAAGGCAATTTAATGCCCAAGAAAAAACTTTTGTAAGTTTTATTAAGCCTGGATTGTTTAGGTTACAAATTTACAGATTGGATATAAAAATTTGTAAAGGTGGCTATTTTGATCAAAAAGTGCAAAATATAAAATTTATTTTATCACATATTTTTAGAATAACTAGGTTATAATTTTTTTGACAAGGTTACAAAATGATTAAAGTTTACCATTTTGGACAAACCAGAAAGTGCAACTAGATGCCCAAAAAAATTATTTTAAATTATTCATTATTTTTAGATTGTTAAATTGTAGTTAAACACTATAATTCAACTAATTGGTCAATAAAATATAGGTGACATTTTTTTCAAATCCAAAACTATTTTAAAATGAATGTTTTTGGATTTTTGTGATTTTTTTATCATAAAAAAATATATTTGGTCAAAAAATCGGCATGACTAGTAATTTTACTTTCAAAATTAAAAAAAAAAAAAAAAATTCTACATATGAACCCACTTATTGGTATTATCTAAATAATTAATTTAACCTCCAAATTAAAGAAGAATAAGTAATATTCAATCTTTTAATAACTTTAAATTACTTGCTTGTAATTAAAATTAGGGTTTCCGCCCACTCGTCTGAGAGTTTGTTATCAAGAAATTGGAAGTTTTTCTTCTTTTCAAGCGCTAGAAGACACTTTGTTCAATTTTTTTATGATCAATACATGGGCGGGTTGGTGGATCATTCCAGATCATGATTACTAGCGCTTGAATGTTTGTTCTCAAAGAATTGGAAGTTGCTTCTCTCTGCAAGTATTAAAAAATTTATAGTTTAAGGAGTAGTGAGTCACTTCAAATTATGATTACCATCGAATAGTTTGAACTGAAGTGCCCAACTACACGTCCGAGTGTTTGTTATTAAAGAATTGCAAGTTTCTCGCCTTTGCCTTTCCTTAGTCAGATTAGGGAATGATAAATCCAATCTCTTAATGATCAACGCTTGGGTGGGTAGATTTATTGGTCCCTAGATCATGATTGCTATCGACTAGTTTAAACTGGTGTGCTCACTCAACCGCCCGAGAGTTTTTAATCAAGGAATTGGAAGTTTTTTAGTTAGAGTAGGGAATTACGAATCTAATTTCTTGGGTGGATGGCTCAGTTACTTCAGATTATGATTACCAATGAGTAGTTTAAGCTGGATTGCCTAAGCATCCGCCCGAGTGGTTGTTATCAAATGGTTGTAAGTTTCTCTTCTCTGCAAGTGTTATCTTTTGATGACTAACACTTGGGTGGGTGAGATCTAAATCATGTTTACCATTGAGTAGTTTAAACTGTAGTAAAAACCCACAAATCTTAAAGTTAAATTAAATAAAAAGATTTTTTTTTTGCAAGCGTTAGAAGTCTCTATGTTAGAGGCGGGGATGATGAATTCAATCTGTTGATGACCAACACTTAGGTGGATGGTTGGTTCACTTCAGATCATGATTATCATTGAGTAGTTTGAACTGGAGTTTTTTGTTATATAAGTCTCTAAAATATGTCACAAATTATGACATTTTTGACAGTTTAAAACCTTTTTCTAATATGTGTGACATATGTGAATGGCACATATCAGTCATTTTTATGACAGTTCAGAATTGTTTTTTGTAATGTCAAACATCTCAGTGATATTTGTGACAGTTTAAAAACGTTTTCTAATAAAGGGTGTCTCAATCGCCGCCATTTTATTTGTGTAAATAGTACGGTGATTATTTCTTGACAGCTGGCAAGTAACGACCACGCGAATAGTAGTTATAGAATTTTTGGGGGTTGTTGGAAGCCCCGTATTTTGCTTATTGACATATCAAGTCAAGTTAAAATGAGCTTTATCAGTAACAAATACAAGCGCGTCTTGAAGGATGTGTTTAAGAAGTGCTTTACACGCGTTTCTTTGAGCATTAATGTTGCGTTTGGTTTTTGCAATGTTAGATATTGTACTAATACAAAGGAAGTTTATTGTGCAAAATTTGCTTGACGGATCGATCCAAAATTTTAAAAATGCCTAACGCCGCAAGCATTGGAAATCTTAAGCTTTTACTGCTTTAAAGTTTTCTGTTCATTCAGGATGAGACGTGCGTTTTTAGTTCTTTTTTTTTGCACAAAATTAGTTTCCCTCATGATAACAACTAAAACACAAGATAACAAAACTTTATAATCTCCTATTTTAAACTAGACCACGCAAGTCCCAGACGAGTGCTGGGACTGCTATCAGTTTCAGAACACTTATTTTTAAATAAGGAAGATATATTGCCGCACCGTATAGAAAAGTTAGCATATACTCAATAATAGTATAATGTTTTTTTGTTGAAATAAGTTGCTTGTTGGAGAGTCAATCAACCTGCAACTTTTAATTAAATTTACTAAAAATTTCTTTTAGTTTTATCGAAATTTGTTGATACTATTACATTAAAAACTAACTTTGTGCAACTTAAATAGTTGAGGATACAATTTTTGGTAAATAAAAAATTATTTTATTTGTCGATAGTTTAGTAAATATCTCTTTTAAAGATTTTGGTTTTAAAGTTATAATTAAAAAAAAAAAGTGTTTTGGACAAGCAGCGTGCGACTATAAGGCGTGCGTGCAAAACGATAGTTGCGCGAGTCGAGTAAGAAAAATAAAAACATTTTTTAATCGGATCTGGTGTGATTTTAAAATTTTTAGTTATTTGAAAATATCTTTCTTTTTTGCTGTTTAGTTAGGTCAAAATTTCAGCTTTACGATTGCCCTACGTTTGCAAATTGAGTTTCCGCACTTTTGTCCAAAAACGCTTCGTATTCGAGATAACCAATGATCGCCGTACGGCCGTTTGCATTTTGCAATTTTTAGATTTCAATTGCAATTTACTGCGTTTGCTTTTTTATTTTTGTCTTTTTTTTTGCAAATGAATTTTAAGGTTTTCTTTTAATTCTGATGACGACGACATAAAAAAACTAGTGGTTGGTTTGGAGTCCGTAATTTTTTTGTCATAAGAGATTTTTAAAAGTTCTAGTTTTTTTTGCTGTTTGCAACGTTCACAAATTTGCATTTTTGATCGTAAAAAAGCTGCAGACTTTAATTAACAATGTTTGGTTTGGTTATGCCAACCAATTTGAAGTGCATATCAATTTGCATTTGTTTAACGCAAAAATATTGTTAGATTTTTTGAAAGAAAAAGAATCTATAAAAGTTTTCAACATCAAAGCAATTTTTGAATGTTTTATTTTTTTGTTTTTGTTGTCATAAATGTGCTTGAGGTAGAATAAGTTTTTTTATAGATTTAATAAAGTAAATTCAACAATACGTTTATTTCAGAACGAACAACGTGGTTTTTATAACGCTTTGCTTATTATTAGAGTGCGGATTAAAAAGCATTAAAAATACGAAAAAAAGTACTTAAAAAGGCTAGAAAATGTTATTAAAGAAGCATTAAAAAAGCACTAAACATGTAAAAAAGCATTAAAAAGGCATGACACAATTGAAAAAAAATAATAAAAATAAAAAAATCCAAAACTATAAAATATTTTAATAAAGGTTTTATATCATTTATAATTACAACAGTTTGAGTTATGATATTTTTTACACACATTTTAAATAATATAAAAAAAAAATAAATAACTAAAAAAAAAACTATCCACAAAAACAGTTAATAATTAAATGTTGCTCTAAGTGTTCAACTGTAAAATTCTGCCTTCAATCACTTAAAATGTTTTTGAAAGAGAAAAGACTTCTTTTGACATGCACACTTGTTATTGGTGCATGTTAAAATTTTGCTTTAAACGATGGATTCATATTGAAATCTAAAACATTCTCTTCACTCAAAATACAGTTTATTTTATTTAATGTAGATAAACTTTCATTTTTAAAAAATACATTTTCGGATTTTGATTTTATTGTTTGCCTAATACAGCATCTTTAAAATCTCTAATTATACTTAGACTTCTTTTCCTGTTTTTCTACCAATTTTATGGCATGACTCACAAAACCGAAAGCTAAATTATGTTAAAGTTTCTTATTTTTCACTGATTTACTTGCAGGATCCAAAAATTGTATAACAACGTTTTTAAAATTTTTAAAATCCAGCGAATCTCCGACTTACCGACTATTTTGGAAATTATAAAATATAGTCATTTGACTTGCTTGAAGAGGTGGCACTAAAATACGCTATGAGCTCAGTCGGGATTTACAGAATTATATTAAACTTGTCTAAATAATAGTATAAAAATATGCAAGATCTCGATACGTAAAATTTGCACACAATTCAGAAAAAGTACTAAAAAAGCAAAAAAAGCGTAAAAAACTTAGTGCCAAATGATTACATTCTTCACAATTTGTGCATATATTTAGACAGTTTTTTGATGCATTATCTATTTAGCATAAGCATAATAGCTAGGAATCCGCTCTCTAGTTATTAGTTATGGAGTTCTTGAGGGTTCTTAGAAACTTAGTAGCGCATATTTTGCTAATTGACATATCCAGTCAAGTTAAAATCAGCTTCATCACTAACAAACTCAAGCGCGTCTTGAGGGAAGTGTTTAAGAAGTGTTTTATACGTATTTCTTTGAGAATTAAAGAAGTTTATTGTGTAGAATTTGCTTTACAAAACGATCCAAAATTTTAAAAACGCCTAACGCTGCAGGGATTGCAAAACTTAAACTCTTACAGCTTTAAAGTGTTCAGGTGTTCTGATGGGACGTTTGTTTTTAGTTCGTCTTTTTTGCACAAAATAAATTTTTCTGAACGTTGGACTTACAAAAAAATTGATTTTTATTTGGTAACAACTGAAACACAAGTTTACAAAACTTTAAGATTTTCTTTCTCGAACAAGACCAACACCCGTCTGGGACTCCCATCAGCTTCAGAACGCTCATTTTAAATAAGGAAGTTATCTTGCCGCACCGTATAGAAAAATTAGCATATAGTCAATAGTATAACATTCTTTAATTCTTTATTTACGGTATAAGTAAAACCATTTACATCTACATAAAAATACAATGAATATAAACAATATAATACATATATAAAATAATCAATATAAAAAACAGAAGCAAAAGATCGACATAAAAAACATAATATAATATAAAATACATAACATTTATACAATATGACTCAATTGAATCTTAAACATAGATTTAGAACCAAAAAAATTGAAATTGTTTGCTAAACAGTTTGTAAATCTACAAATTCTACTAATGGGGTTGTGAAATCCATAATTAGTAGAATGTGTAAATTTTCTAAATAATAAAGTCTGCCTGGTACGTCGTTCACTAATAGGAATGTAGAATGGAAGAGATACAAGTAGCTCAGGACAGTCTACTTCAGACATCTTTTGCGCCAAAGTTTTAGTGACGGTAAATTGTATAGTAAAGAAATGTAATTGCAATCAAAATTAACCGACAAAATACCAGATCTATAGGACAACAGACCAAAAAATTTGTTTTGAACAAATGTTTATTTGTCAATAATTTGTTTGAAAAAATCTCTTTTAAAGGTTTTGGTTTTAAAATAATAAGTTTTAAAAAAATGTTTGCTGTCAAGCATCAACGTGCAAAACGATAGTTGCGCGAGCTGAGCTAGAAAAGAAAAAAAGATATTTTTGTTTTTTGACGTATAGTCAGGTCAAAATTTCAGTTTTGCGTTTGCCATACGTTTGCAAATTGAAATTGCGCACTTTTATCCAAAAACGCTTTGTATTTGAGATATCCAAAGACGTACGGCAGTTTGCATTTTGCAATTTATAAATTCAATTTGTTTACTGAGTTTGCTTTTTTATTCTCGTTTTTTTTTTTTTCTAAACAAATTATAAGGCATTGTTTTAATTCTGATGACAACGTCATAAAAAAAACTGTGGTTGGTTTGGAGTCCGTAATTGTTTTGCCGTAAGAGATTGGAAAAGGGCGTACAGGTTTTTAAACGTTTTGTTTTTTTTTGCTGATTGCAACTTTCACAAATGTACATTTTTGATCGTAGAAAGACTGCAGACTCACTAAACTGATGCTATTTTATCTAATTAACATTGTTTGGTTTGGTTATGCCAACCAATTTGAAGTGCAAATCAACTGACAACCGTGAGAATATTGGCATTTGTTTAACGCTTAAATATTGTTTGACTTTTTAAAAGAAAAAGTATTTATGCTTGAAGTAGAGTAAGTTCTTCTATAGATTTGATAAAGTAAATTCAACAATACGTTTACTTGTATTTAGAACGAACAACGTGGTTTTTATAACGCTTTGCTTATTATTTAATGTTTCAAAAATATTGTTAAACATTAAACAATATGTAGATTTTTGTTTATTATGGAATTGTAGATCTAGAAAACAATACAATTTAATCTTTGTAATACCGTCATAGAAAAATAACGTAAAATACCGACAGGGGTCCAGACGGACTCCATGATAATCTTTTTAATTTTGGATTTTATAGGTAAATTGTATTTTTTTGTAATTATAATAATATTTATTTTTGCAGTAATATTTTTTTATCTCATACAAATAATAGTATTTTACGTATGAAGAACAGGAATGCATTGTTTGCGCAACGCCAGTATTTAACCGCACAAACAACTATGTTTTGCTGCTCGTCATAAATAGGATGAATCAAAATATTATTGACAAAATAAATATTATTATAATTACAAAAAAGTGCAACACAAATTACTAACAAGCATAAGACACTAATTTAATTAATTAATATCAGCAATAAATCAACCAAAAATTAATGAATTTAAATTTTTTAGTTGAATATTTAAGAAATAAATAACGTTAAAAAAAACATGAAACTAAAAAAAAATTAAGAAACTATAACATATATCTAATAGTGGGGTCCGTTTGGACCCCACTCGGTATTACGAAGGTTAAATAAAAGCTATTATTATTAAACTTTGTATGTATTATTTAAAATAAAACAATACTACTCTATTAAATAAATAATAACACATTTTTTTGTTTGTTTCAGGTACGTTTTGGATGTTAAAAATATGATAAGCAAATGCGTAAGTGAATTTATTATTTTAATGAAAATTATTTGAGGTCATACTAAATATTTGACATCAAAAATCAACTTTAAAGTATTTTGTGAGTATTTTATATAAATAATCTTTCTTTGTTGCTAAAATACACTTATTAATTAGACTAACTGGATGTATACTTTGCTGTATGAGTACTCAATAAGTACTTTAATTTCAATGGCGTTAGCGTTAGTTGGTGAAAGTCATTACTGAGACACTTTGGAGAGTATGCCAATAAGTCATGCTGAGCCAGCCGTGTCTATAAAAGAGTTTTTACGTAGTTAAATTTGTTTACATAAGAGTTGTACATAGTTTTTGAATAAATTGCAAGAAAGAAATTTTTTTGTTGCGTTTAAATATTGTAGGAACAATAAATTATTATCAAAAACAACTTAGATCTACGTAGTTTAGATAAATTTTGTACACAGTTTTAAAATGCAAAAAACTGCAATTTTATTGCAAGTTTTGAATTTATCTCCAACAGATACAAAGTCAAGTACGAAAAAACTTACTTAAAATTAAAAAAAAAAATAAGAAAGTATATTAAGGCCCTACAAATGGCAACATTAGAAAATTACCAGTTTTATAAACAAAAAATTTATGACGGTTACAAATTCCTGGAATAACCAAGAAATCATGCATTTATGAAATATTTGATTATTTTTGAATTCAACTTCAACACACTTATTTCATAAAAATATTTTGAAGATTTGTTGTCAATATGTTCCAAATCAGCAGTTTTTACCTCTTTATTGTCAAGAAATTGTCTACCCCAAAGGTTTTTTTAAATTATAAAAACAAAAAGTAGTCGCTGTCAAGTCTAGACTGTAGGGGGATAATCGATTTTTTAACAAGTTAAGCAACTTAACGGTATGCACAGATGCAACAACCTGACTGACTCTTTGCAATCAATCATCAAAATGCCTTTACAATCTCAAAAGATTGTAGCTTTGATCTTTTTGGTTGACGGAAATATACTGGTTTTTCTTGGTGTTGGATCACTATAGTTTTATCAATAGATTGCAGAATTTTTTTGTGTTTTCCATCACAGAGCTTTAAAAAAGATTGAGCACAATCAACTCAATGCTGTTTTTGAACAGCAGACAAACGTTTTGGGACTCAACTTGCACTTACTTTATTTATTTATAAATAAAGATCGTTCTTTTGATTTTAAACCAATTCTTCATTAAAGACGATCGAATCTTCTGTGATCACTTAAACTGATCGAGTTCTTATCATCTTTTAAAGAATAATCTTTAACTTTTTGGTTCATTCTTTTACGGTGGAATTAAAAGATGAATTTTTACTGTATACCCAATCTTTGTTTAATTTGATGATGGGTAAGACTATTCAATGTAAAGAATTTGATGGAATTTATAGCGGTTACCTCAAATAATTCAATACAAACAACTACTTAAGTACAACACTTGACACAAAACAACTACTTAAATATATATAGTGCACAGCTATAGAAATGTATCAACAAAGTACTAAGAAACAATACACACTTTTTAAAATAAAGTACTAATGATTATAGTGGACACTATGAAACGGGAATATTTAGCTTTGATCGAACACAGAAATAAAATTAACTAACATTGTAGCAAGTTAAAACTAGTTTTAAAAATGCATAAATTAATGTATTGTTGGTTAAATAATTTGATATGCATTTCTTAATAAAAAAAATTAAGTAAAATGCAAAAAACGCCTGTTTGGTTGCAAGTTTTAAGTTTCTATTCTGTTTACAAATTTACATTTTATAGCAGCAAGTTGAAAATAGTTTCCAAAAAGCACATTTTAACGTAGATCTACGTTTTGTACACAATTTTTGAGTAAAATGCACAAAAACTGTCTAAAATACTTTAACAGAAAATTAAAACAAATGTTAAAAAAACACAAATTAAAATTGATTTACTTGTTGAGACTAATTTACATAAATTTGAAACAGAATTTTTGAGTAATTTGCATTTTTGTTACAAGTTTTAACTTTTTTGTTGCGTTAAAACTTAAATACTTTAGCAACAAATTAAATCTATAGATGGATACTCAGAATGCAAAATGTAACGTAGATCGATAATCAAAGTTTTGGAGTACAATTTGGTACTTGGCCTTTTTGTTACTTCTGCTCTTTAGTTATATTGGTCAAAAACTCAAAAATATGCTGTTTTTGAGAAGAAGATAGTTTCTAATCTTTAAAGCTTGGTAATATGGTAATTTACCACAATGAATGATATTACCAAATATGCCAAAAATTGAAAACACTGTAGTGTATGTTCTTATTTTGTTGCAATATATTTTATTTGAAACAATGTAAAAGAACAACCTTAAGGGTAATTCCACGATAGGACGGACAAACGTCTCCACATCAATGTTTTTGATTTTGCATAAATTTTGTACACATGTTTGGGGTACCAAAATATAACAATTTTTAAATTTAGATTTCTAGGAGTAATACAGTGTAAGTAGCGGCTATTTTAATTTTTTAGGAATATTTTGTCTTCTTTCAGTTTTTGTGCTGTAAACAAGCAAAAAATAGTCAAAAATCATATTTAAAATGGTCAATAGACAATTTTGTCATGGGAAAATGAACATTTTATTAAAAATTTGATATCTTTGATTCTGCTACACTTGGAGGCTTGGAATTTGAATATGATACTCTTCAAACATAGTACTTTCTTTTGTAAAATAAAAAAAAAAACTGGGTTTGCTTGCCCTAGGTTAAAATATAACACTTAATTGCTAAAAATGGGTTACTTTTATGAGATTTTATTTGAGAATTTTAAAACATAAAGATTGTTTCTTTAAGAAATTTCCTTTTGATTACACTAATTTAATTTTTTTAAAACTTTTTTTGCAATATTATGATAAAAAAATAATTATTTTTTATTTGAGCAAAATTGAAAATGTTGATGTGGGGACGTTTGTCCGAACTATCGTGAAATTACCTTTAAATGAGTTTTAAATTTTACAATGACAATAAATTGAGTTTAGATTTATTAGATAATAAAAATTAATTCTATCTGGTATTCAGTAATATGTTACAGTAATATAGTTTATTAAAGTAGTAAATCAAAAATGTGTTGCAGGAAGAATAAAATAATAAAACTTTTGGAAATTCATTTTATTAAGAAAATGGATATCAAATTTTAAATTTTTTTAATAGGGTTTGGAGAGAAAAACTTAATTTCAGATTGCAAGTAATCTGAGAGTACTAACATTCTTGGAATTTTCCAATCTCCCTTATCCGATTACAAAAGTATTCTACTAGAATTGCCAAGTAACACGAAGCGTATCATCTTAAGTAACATTGCTCAAACATTTGACTCGATAGGTTATTTCCGTCTAGTCGTAGTTATGGCAATAATGATCATGCGGGAACTTTGAAAGAATTTCTTTTAATATCACACTCAAAACAAAATTATTACAAGTGAGTTACGCTATATCTCAAACTTATTGGTACTTAGATCGTTAATTACTTATGGAAACTCTAAACTTAAACTTCACGCTTACAATACGTGCATAATTTTGCAAGAAATAACAATAGACAAACCAATAAACTGTAGTCTTTATTGCTTTAAATTGCAGATTGCGCTGCTATAAACACAATTACCCCGTTTCAAATTGAGTGCAGCCTCGTTGCTTACCGATTTAATCTGCAAAGAGTAAAATTTGCACCAATAAAAACGCTAAATATAATATAACCTATGTTAAGTACTATTTTGACTCAACGGTATTGTTATGGATACGATTTGCCCAAGCCGATGGAAATTATTTGTTACAACTTGGGTATTAAAAATTAAAACGAACTCAAACGTTGAGTCGTGGTTCCATGTAACCGGACATCAAAGTTTGGCGATGGTTGTGTCTTGCTAATTGGCTTTTGGTAGAACGGGTTCAACTTTTTACTCAATACAAAAATTATCTTAAATCTTTTAGGTTAACTCCTGAAGAGGTTGCACCAACGTTTGTATTGTCGCGCGGTGTAAACATTTTGCTGAAATTGCAATGTTTAAATTTATAAAAAGTATTTTTTGAGATAAAACTGTTATCAAATCCAAAATCATATGCAAAAGGTTTTAAGATTTTTGCGTTAATTTTTTTCTTCGACACTGATCAACTCATACGCGTATGTAGGCGCTTGCACAACGTAGAGTTAGAGTATGACTCTAAGCACCCGATTTTATTACCAAAGAGATAATTTTGTGATCTACTGATAAGACACATTTACGTTAAAAATTTGCGTAGCGGAATGCAGAGAACTTTAGCCACAACTAAATTGCGTTTCTATCATATAACAGAGTTAAACTTTGTACGCAAATTGTCCAAAATTGCACAACTTTCGTAATTTTGGGTTCAAATTTAGAACAAATTATTCCAGTTTTTTGTCAGTTAATTTTTTTTAGTAAATTTGCACAAGTTTTTGCAGCAACTTTTGTACTTTTGGTAAATGAGTATTACGTTGAGTATTAGTTGTACAATTATTACTATTTACTACTGCCAAAACTATAAACTTCATTTATAATAAAATAAATAAATTTAAAAAGTTTTAACCTTGTTTACTAAAAAATATAGTAAATGATTATAATATAAACATTTAAAATTACCTTTCTATGAGTAAGAAAAACGGCCTAACAAACTACAAAAACAGAAAACAAGGTTATAATAGCGCTAAAAAGTTGTTATTACTCTAGAAAAGCTTAGAAAATTAATTATTGACATCTGATTATTAATTCTAATAATAAAAAAATAAGGAATAAGAACAGATTTTTTTAATTTTTTTTAACATTTACGAGGGGCTCTGCTAAAGTTTGCGGAATCAAGTACTGCCTGTATTGCCAGCGTTCTGCGATTGTCATATTCGTAAAATTTTACATTTTTCATCTATAATTCAGTTGACAGTTTGATTTCAAACTGCTCGGTTTCGTTTCAACAAAATTTAACAAAAGTAATAATTGTGTGAAAAAAGGAAATTTCGAATCGTGATGATTTTTTATGATTTTCGATACGGTTTAACACCGCAGCAATGTTGAAAAAACTTAGTTTGTTATTTGGGGATAAAGCACCATCCAAAACTATGGTTTACAAATGGTTTGCAGAATTCAAGCGAGAAAGACCAACGCTTGATGACGACCTTTGCGAAGGTAGTCCATGCATCTCTGTTGCGAATAATATTGATGCTATGCGTGAAATGATCGGCATGTGACTTATAGTGAGATAGATGCATTTTTAGGCATTGCAGCAAAACAAATACATACAATTTTGAACAATCAATTGCATGTCAGGAAGCTTTGCAGTTGTTGGATTCCACACAATTTGAAAGAAGAACAAAAACATGCACGTGTGTGCAAGGAAATGCTAAAGAAATTTGAAGGAAGTTGTTCAAATTCGGTATACAACATCGTAACAGGTGACGAATCTTGTATATATTCATATGAGCCTGAAACTAAACAGCAATTGACTGTATGGGTGTTACAAAATAATCCTAAACCCACAAAAGTGGTGCGTTTTTTCTATTAATGCAGAAGTATTACTTTAATGTGTTTTTGACATAAATTCAGTAATCAACAATTTTAATATAATTAATCAAAACAATCAAAACTACATTTTATAAAGTTTAGAATTATGCTAAAAAATGCTGATTAAATAATCATATTATTTAGCAGTTTATATTACTCTTGTAATGCAACTAGATTTTACAAACTGACAAATGTATTGTATTTATACGCAAACGAGTTGGCGAACACCATCCTGCCCGGAGGTATTGCATTGCAGTAGAATATATAATTACCTGCAACAGCATTTTTGTAAATATTTATGTAGTACAAATTCAAATCAACATTATTATCTTTAGTCTAAAACTTGTTTATGAAACTAGTTGATTTCATAAGCACGACTAATACATTATTACAAATAAAAAATGATGATGTGTTAAGCTGTAAAGTATTGTATGTTGAAAGAAATATGTTGTTGTAACATAAACCACAAGATTTAACTACCGCAGTAAAGCTCAACGCCGCCGATGGCAATGTAATGTGATTCAAATCAATAGTATTACTTACAATAGGGTTCAGACCACCTTAAGTATTTGCGTGATTGATACATGACACAAGAGTAAACCAGACAAATAAGAATTGAATTGAGGAATAATATTGGATTTTATTTATGCTGTTACATAATATGCTGAAATAATAAATACTACTTATTTTAAGTTTGTAAAACTATAAACTAGATTTTATAAATAGTATTAGTGAATAATATTTGCATAGTACTGAGATATAGTCCGCAGTAGTAGTGATAAATCATAACAAATTAGGTTTTCTAATAGTATATTAATTAAACTGTCATAATTTAAATCAAATAAAGGACTGAAAAATCTTACTTATCATATTTACAGAACATCAATCAGACCGTCAAATTGGGATATCTTTTGTGACAATGGAACAAAACAACTAATCGCAAATCAGGTTTTTATGTGATAATTGCGTATTATGTTGTAATCATGATAGGTCTCCGATTACGTAGAAAACAAATTGGTCTGTTTTCAGACCCATTATGTATATTTATTGTGTATTTTTTTAGATTTAATATAATTTGTAGTATTATATGCAGTCAATATCAATTCTGTTCTAGTATAATTAAATTTACGTACATTTACGAGTTCTGTGTATTTATTCAACATCGTTTACCTGAAACAAACAAAATTATTAATATATGTAATTTCCAAATAAACTGATGCTAGAACAAAGCCAACAATAATTAGTATTTAATTATACAAGTTTTTGATTTGAATACTATAGATATCAATAAAAGTCGAAAGTAATGCTTAAATAATTAGAAACAAGTGTACCAACATACAAAATATATTAATTCAATGGGTTAAATGATGTTTGATAGCAAATTAATAAAGTTAATATATTGTTTGTTAGTTTCAACATTTAATGATGATTACTATTAACATTAGCCTATTGAATGACTTTGTCATTAGTTTTGTAATTACAAAAAAATGTAAGCGTAATATTGAATGAAACATTAATTTTTGTATTTAATATTAATTTTAATAAATAGTAATAAATTAATTTTAAATAAAAAGTTGTGATTTGTAATAATAAATATTTTTATGTTTTTGTAACACAAACTCTTTTTATTGTAATACTATCACAATTCAGTCTAATTATAATTAAATATAATTATACGCTATATTTCAAACGAATATACCTCTGAAATATGATTCCCACAGTGCACACAAATTTTGGTTGTTGTTACGTAATACAAAGTTACATGTAAGAACATATATAATTCATTGTAGAATTAATATAATATTCTAAAATTAACCAACTAACACGACACTGAAGTTTTATAAATAAACAACAAAATTTGATTACATTAGCAAAAATAAAAGAAGTTGTTCTGAATAAATGAAAAAGTCATAAACAAACTGTATACATATACAACTCGCTTCAAATTTTTAATATACTTGGTGAACATTATTAATATGAAGAATGGCTGAACTATATTTCATGCAAACTTGCAAACAGATTTTTAATTAACTGCTGTTATGTTTCGTACAAAGTTTCTCTAATGACTTTTTAATAATAACAAAATAATTGTAATGTATGCATGAAATAGTAGAGCAAATATTGAAGCATGTATAATCAAAACCAGATTTCAATTTAAAACGTTTAATTAGAATCAAATTTAATTGGGGTTTATTAAAATTCTCTTTTGTAAAGATATCGATTCACTTAATTAAATCGCTGTATAAATATTATTATGTCGAGTCTTTAACGTTGTATATAATGAAAATGGGGATGTAATATAATAGGTCCTAATTGACTAGATTTAACTATTATTAAATTTAATATATAATATTAAATTTATGTCTTAGCAACAGTTGTTCAGTAAAAGCTAGTAAGATTAAACAAAGGTTTGGATAGTATGAAGAGTTTTTGCCAAATTGATTAAAATTAAATGCTAGATTTAAATTATTTTATTTCTTTGTTTTTTGGTTTGCAATTAAGGTAAATGTAAAATTTACTATAAAATAACATAAATAAGTAAATGTTTGCATTGACGGTTTAATAACGTCTATTAATCGATTATTTGCAAAATTAAAAAAAAAAAAATGGATTAACAGTAAAAGCATCACGTTGTTTGTATTAACATAGTACAACATCACAGAATCAGTGAAAGTTTTGCTGAAAATTCAATTAATGCTTGATTTGGCATCATTTTCATATTTTTTTAATTAAATATATTCAAACAAAAATACATTAAATTTAATAATTTTAAATGATAAATATATGCACTTTTATGTGTAGAAAATTTTACTGATACATGAACTAAAACTTACAAAGCATATCATTGAGAAAAAATATTAAAAGTACATACCTTAGTGATTATCTAACATCTACAAATCTTAGGATATACAAGTACGAATTGATTTTAAGATTTGCAGTTGAGTACTATGACAATAATTTATTTTTGCGTTTTTTATGCTGTAAATAGGTTTTTTGTGGTAAACGTGATTTTAAAGCAAATCTTATGCTAAAAAAAGTCATTTATGATATTAATAAGTTTTCTGCATCGATTTAGATATATTTTAAATGGAAACGTAATTTTAAAACGATTTTTATGCTTAAAACAATTTTTTACTGTCAATTTTGATACATTTTATGTAGTAAATGTGATTTTTGAGCAAATTTTATTCCAAAATTTAGTTTTTTGTAGGTTTTTCATGCTATAAATAAGTTTTTCAAAACAAACTTTTTGATTAAAAGTGTAATTTTTGATATATTTTTTGTAGTAACATGAGTTATTATCAAATTTTATCGCGGTTTCATCTGTTTTCCGTTTTAATTTTGACCAAATTCATGTAAAACGTGGTTTTTGAGTTATTTTTATGCTATAAATACAAGTTATTTGCGTGTTTTTTATACAGCACATTGTTTTTTGCGTAATTTTTGACCAATTTTAGGTAAAATTAAAATAAAAATAAGTTTTTTGTATCGATTTTCATATATTTTATGTTGTTAACTTGATTTTGGAGCAAATTTTATACTAAAAATAATTTTTTTGTGCGTTTTTTATGCTGTAGATAGGTTTTTTCTTTTATTTAAATAAATTTTATGGGGTAATCGTAATTTTAAAACTTGAAATAAATTTTGAATGGCAATTTTGACATACTTTATGTAGTACACTTGATTTCTAGGCGAGTTTTAATCTAAACTTATTTTATGCGTTTTTCTTTGCTTTCTATATGAGTTTCTTACGTCATTTTTTTATAAATTTCATGTAGCACTTGTGTTTTGGAGCAAATTTTATATTTAAAATAAGTTTTTTGTAATAATTTTGATATATTTTATGTAATATACGTAACTTTCGAGCGAGTTTAATCCATAACTAAGTATTTTTTTTATGTTTTAAATGAGTTTTCTACATCAATTTCAATAAATGTCAAGTGGTTGACGTGATTTGGTTCTTGTATTATAAAAAATAAGTTAAAAATTAATTTTCTGCGCATTTTTCATGCTATTAGAAAGATTTTTGGGTTAATTTTGATTCATTTCATGTAGTAAACATGATTTTAGAGCAAATATCATGTTAAAAGTAAGATTTTTGTGTCAATTTTAATATATTTTTTGTTGTAAACGAAATTTCAAAAGAATTTTTTTGCTAAAAATAAGTAATTCTCAAGTTTTTTATGCTGTAATTAGGTTTTCTACTGTGGTTTTGATAAATGCCATATGGGGAACGTGATTTTAGAGCTAATTTTATGTTAAAAAATAAGTTTTCTGTGTCAGTGATATATTTTATGCATTAAACGTGATTTTCAAGCTAGTTTTTCTTTAAAAATAAGTTGTTTTGCCCACTTTTTATGATGTAAATATGTTTTTTGCGTACATTTTGGTGAATTTTAGGTGGTAAACTTGATTTTTGTTTTTTGTGTCAATTTTGATACATTTTATATGGTAAACGTGATTTACAAGCAATTTTAATTGTAAAAATATGCTTTTAGCGCGTTTTTCATTCTGTAACGAAGATTTTTGGGTAAAATTTGATACATTTTTGATAATAAACGTGGTTTTAGAGCAAATATTATGCTTAAAATAAGTTATAACTTTTGATATATTTAATGTGGTACACGTGATTTATAAGCAGTTTTTATTAAAATTAAACAACAGATCACCAACGGTTTTTGTCAAGCCCAATAAAACAGAAAGATTGGACCTTTAGTCCAAATTTACTAACATAATATAGAAGGAGTAAGTAGAAACAAATCTCTCAAAAATACTCTAAGAGCAAAAAATTGTGCCCTTCTACAAGAAACACATACAGAAAATGACAATCAACTATCAATAAACCATCGTGCTCATGGCATAGCCACATACGTCAAAAACAATTTCCAAAATATTACCGTTATAAACGCCTGTTTGGCCACTGAAACCTTTAAAACCACAATACGAATATACTAACACGTATAAGCTACCTAACACTGAATGTCCCCCCATTGTACTAAAGGAGTACCCACACCCGGCGATTTACGCGGTCGATTTTAACAGTCATTACATCACGTGGAAATATCAAACGACCGACAAAAATGGTATGGCACTGACAAACTGGCCTGACATGCATAACATGGAGCTTATATTTGACGCGAAAGACAAAGGCACCTTTCATTCTGCCGGTTGGCAAATGAACTATTCAGATTTGTGTTTTGCTACCCAAGATAACTTAGCATAAACCACTCAACACATTTCACTTCTATTTGAGATTGGAACTCAAATCTCCCTGAGAAGATCTGCACGTAAACCTAGATTGAATTTCACTGAAGCAAACTGACAAATATGAATTGTTCATTAAAGCAACATTACATTTTACGGTGGACCAAAGAAAGTTCCAGGTTGTAGGACAATTACAAAAGTACCAGGAACACACAAGTAGTGTATGATCTGCTTAAAAGCCTGGATACCGCAAGAGCAGAGAAATGGAATATATAAATAGATAATTATATATTAAATTTGTGCAATATTTATACTTTTATTTGTTTAGCAGGAGATAATAGGGTATAATGTTCAAGAGTACTAATAATTATTTGTATAACTTTCAATATTTGCTTTCATTTAATACTCATATAACATTTATGCAATATTTGTACCTTTATTTGTTTAGCAGGGGGACGATAAGGTACAATGTTTTGGGGTACCAAAAATTATTGTATAACGTACCAACTTTGCTTTTATTTAATACCTATATAACATTTGTGCAATATTTATACTTTTATTTGTTTAGCAGGAGACGATGGGGTACAATGTTCTGGGGTACCATAAAATAATTGTATAACCTACCATATTTGCTTTCATTTAATACTCGTATTGCATTTGAGCGATATTGTACGTTTGTTTGTTTAGCAGGGGGCAATTAATGTACAATCTTTTGAGGTACCATAAAACATTTGAAAAACCTACTGTATTTGCTTTCATTTGATACCCATATTACATTTGTGCAATATTTGTACCTTTATTTATTTATCAACGGGACAATAGGGTACAATGTTCTAAGGTACCATAAATAATTGTATAACCTACTATATTTGCTTTAATTTAATACCCATATTACATTTTTTCAACATTTATAGCTTTATTTGTTAAGCAGGGAGACACTTGGATACAATGTTTTGGGGTACTATATATTATTTGTTTAACCTACAATATTAGCTTTTATTTAATACCCATATTACATTTGTGCAATATTTGTACTTTTATTTGTTTAGCAAAGGGACGATAGGGTACAATGTTCTAAAGTACCATAAATAATTGTATAACCTACCATATTTGTTTTATTTGATACCCCTATTACATATGTTTAACGTTTTTAACTTTATTTGTTTAGCAGGAAGACAATAGGATACAATGTTTTGAGGTCCTATAAAATAATTGTATAACTTACAATATTAGCTTTCATTTAATACCCATATTACATATCTGCAATATTGTATTTTTATTTGTTTAGCAGGGGACAATATGGTACAATTTGCTTTTATTTGATACAGATATTACATTTGTGCAATATTTATAGATTTATTTGTTAAGCAGGGGACGATAGGGTACAATGTTCTGGGGTATCATAAAATAATTGTTTAACCTACCATATTTGCATTCATTTAATACCCATATTACATTTGTGCAATATTTGTACCTTTATTTGTTTAGCAGGAGGACGATATGGTACAATGTCCTGGGCTACAATAAAATAATTGTATAACCTACCATATTTGCTTTCATTTGATAACCATATTACATTTCTGCAATATTTATAGCATTATTTGTTTAGCAGGGGGGACAATAAGTTACAATGTTCTAGGGTACTATAAAACAATTGTATACTATAAAATAATTTTCATACACATTGTTCAAACTAAATTTATATGTTTTACATTAACGTCACAAACGCCGTCAACTTACAATTTTAATTGTTCTTATTGTAATCGGCCTAATTAAATATTCCTGTCTATCAAATTTCATTAATTTCTAATATTATATTCACTATTCATTCTACATATTTCTTCTTTAATATACCATTTATTGTATTTACTTAATAAGGAAAGTGAGACCGGAAAACTATAAAAAGATAAATGCATACAAAAAATGTGTATTTTAAGATTGAATACCTAATTGGGAGCCCCTTTTGTATGGCAAGGCCAAGCAAGCAAAATATAAATGTGATTTCAAACTTTTATAAAACAAATTCTTTGTTGCTCTTAAATATTATATAATTTATAGTTCAAACGCCTATTATATAAAATATAATTTTATATAACTGCGATTTATTTAATGATCATAATAATATAAGAAAATTAAAAAACCATTATTAATTACGAATATATTTCAAAATAAAAATCTCTGAAACGTTAATACTAAACAAAGATTATTTTGCTATTCATATAATACATCTCTTAACCTTGACCGTCATTCTTATTTTTTACCCAGCTTGCTTTTTAAGATCATTTAAAGGAGATATACTTTTTAGTAAAGCAACTACCAGTTAATCTATTAAAATTTTAACGTTGACTACAACGAAATCTCATATTAACTGAAGAATTATGTTACACACTTTACTTCACTAGTTTTACCGCTAACAGTGGCGACAAAGTTTACACAATCGTGAACTGGACTTGCAGAAAGTAAGCATGTAAATTTAGTTACATAAAATGGCGATTATCACTAGGAGGCACGCCCCAATAATCCTCGATTTATGCAAATATTTCTTCATCTGGACTGAAAATCATCTTTGTTGCAGCAATAATCTTCAATTTATGCAAATATTTCTATATTATAATCTTCAAATTAATGCAAACATAAACACACATCAACCTTGGGTACCAGAACAAACTAAAATTTTTAGCTGTATTTGTTGATTTTACCGCAGCGTATGATACTGTCTGGAGAAAAGGATTACTACTTAAACACTTAATTCATCAAAACCTCCTTGTTAATTAACAACATGTTACGGGACAAACTATTGAGGGTGTATCTAAACGGAAAAATTAGCAAAACAAGGCACCTAAACAACGTTTTACCTTCAGGATTGGAAGTGCGAGCTCTTTTTTTTAACTTATACACGATGCCTTGCCGGCATCTCTCTCCAAGAAGTTTATATACGCCGATTACATTGCACTGACAATACAACACTACGTTTTTGAACAAGCAAAAGAAACACCAGTCCAAGACCGTGCAGTTATATTTTATAAAATGAAGACTGTGCATAAACTCATCCAAAACTAAAACTACAAACTTTAATTTAAAAAATATAGAAGCCTTTACAACTTTTACAATCAACTTTAACGGAACAACACTACGACACAACCAACATCCAAAATATTTAGGCGTTACCTTTGACAGAGCCCTTACTTACAAGAATTACTTAGAAAACACTGCTGCTAAAATTTGTACAATAAACAACATTGTGCAAAAACTAGCAAAGATTACTTGGGGCTTCTAGGTTGCCACTATTAGAACTGCAGGCATAGACCTGGTCTATCGCGTAGCAGAATACAGTATTTCAATATAGATAAACAGCTCATATGTAAGCAAAGTCAATATTTAACTTAATAACACAGTGAGAACAGTAACTGAGACAGCTAATTCACACTAAGAGAATGGCCAAATTTCTTTGCCGTACTTACGACGAACTCAGGCCTTACAGAATGTAGTTAAGAAAATACAAAAAACACCTCTTTCTTGATGATATGAGAGCACCTTCTAGATCTAGGTTAAAACCAATCAATCAATCAACAATCAAATCAATGAACAACATCTTTGATATGCTACATGAAAAAAAAAAATAAAGAAATTACCTTAACCGGTCAACAAAGCCCTTTGAATTTGACTTCTTTTGCCACTTATGGACTAGGTTAAACAGGTTTAGAACGGACTATGAGATTCTAAGGCTAATCAATTTTTATTTGTGTTAGGTTTCATGAATTTTTTGTAGTGAACGCGAGTGTTGTATGCTAAAATGAGTTTTTAACTTTAATTTTGATAAATGTTATGTGGTCAACGTAGTTTTAGATCAAATTTTATTTTACAAATAATTTTTTTGCGTTTTTTTGTGCTGTAATTATGTTTTATGCGTAAAATTTGATGAAATGTAATTTTAGCTTCAATTTTATGCTTGAAATAGGTTACTTAATTGTGTCATTTTTAGTATTATCAAGTTTTCTGTGCGTATTTATGCATTTAATGGGATTATGCGTTAGGTTTGACTAATATTATGTGGTATACGTGATTTAAGAGTTAATTTATAGCTAAAAATATGATTTTATGCTGTAATTAAGTTTTTTGCGTAAAGTTTGGTAGAAATTGGGTGGTAAAAGTGAAGTTTTTGTGCGTTTTTATGTTGTAAATAGGCTTTTTACGTCAATTTTCATAAATTTTATGTAGTAAAAGCGTTCTTCTTCTTCTTTTTCTTTATTTTGCGTTTTACAGCAATTTTACATCGCCCTAGAAGTCTTACGGCTTGTATGAAGGGGGTTGATGGGACCAACGGCTTATTAAGTGACTTCCAAATCACTCCGGTAGATAAAGAGCAAAGTTATTATTTTAGTCATATTCGGGGATCAAACCCCGGACTGTTAGCGTGTTGTAAAAAGGTTTTCTGCGTCAATTTTAATCAATTTCATGTAGTAAACGTTGTTTCACAAAAAATATTTTGCGCCAATTTCATAAAGTAAATGTAATTTTTAAACAAGTTTTGTGTTAAAAATATGTTTTTGTAACAATTTTAATATACTTTAAGCAGTAATATCTATCTTTTAATAAAGTTTTTAATAAAAATAAAAATAAAAATTAGATGAATAAATTTAATTTAAATTAAAATTTATTAAAACCTATGAACAGCTTATTAAATATTTGCTTAACTATAAAGCTATGTAGAACATCATACATACATGTACACTTTTTTAAAGCTTATTAGTGGAAGAGTTTCTAGTAAACAAAAAAAATATATATCAAAATTAAATAATCTGCTTCTTTTGCCTTTAGAGAAATAACATTAGTAGTAGTTCGAGACAAAACACAATATTAAAAACACTAATAGTAAAGAGTATTACTTTTTAAATGCTAAAATTATAAAAGCATTAGTATATCTGTTTATTATTCGTTAGAAAATGTAATCTAACTTGTGTAAATATTTCCAAATGCTTTAAAGATATCAAGAGTAGTTTCTGTATTTAAAAAAGGTAAAAGGTATACTTAATAACAATAATTTGACAAATTAAAAAAAAAGTTTTGTTTTGCAACTACAAAAGTATTTAATTTAGTATATAATTAATGTAAAATCTTTGTAATTAACTAATGCTATTTATTCTTTAGATGAGGTTTTAAATATAAATTTTATATTCTAAATGTGTCTTGTTATTATAGGTATTTTATTTTATTTTTTATTTTATATTGCTATACATTATATTAATATTTTTATTGTGACTTGTGCAAATGCAGAACTTCATATTGTAATTTATAAATATTATAATTATTATATATTTATAACAATCATTGAGCATTTAATTTATTAGCGACGAGAAGTGGAAATAGAATGAATTAAATTATATTATATATTAAATTAAAACAAATTGTGTGCTAAAAATAAGTTTTTTGTGCGTTTTTATGCTTTAAATAGGTTTTTTTGCATTAATTTAGATATATTTTATGTGGTGAACGTAATTAAAAAAAAAATAACGTAAATTTTGATATATTTTATGTAATAATAACATAAATTTTCTGCGCTTTTTTCATGCTGTAAATAATTTTTTTATGAAGTTTTTTATAAATTTCATGTCGTAATCGTGTTTAAGAAAAAGTTTTATGCATAAAAATAAATTTTCTGTGCGTTTATCACGTTGTAAATAGGTTTTCTGATTAAAATTTAATAAATTTTAGGTGATAAATGTGTTTTTAAAATTAATTTTATGTTAAAATTGAGCTTTTTGCGTAAATTTTGATATTTTTTATGTATTAATCGTAAATTTTGAGCAAATTTTATAATAAAAATTAGTTTTTTGTGCGTTTTTCATGCTGTGTATAAGTTTTCTGCATCAATTTTGATAAATTTCAGTTGGATTAAGGTGATTTTAGAGCATATTTTATGTTGAAATTAAGTTGTTTGTTGTTTGTAAACATGATTTCGGAGCAAATTTTATTATATTTTAATAAATTTTAGATGGTAAACGTGATTTTAGAGCAAATTTATGCTAAAAATTAGTTTTTTGTGAGTTTTTCATGCTTTTAATATGTTTTCTGAGACAGTTTAAAAATTCTAGTTGGTAAAAATGATTTCAGAGCAAATTTATGTTGTAAACATTTTTGAGCAAGTTTTATTTTAATTTGATAAATTTTAGATGGTAAACGTGATTTTAGAGCAAAGCAAATGTATAAAATAAGTTTTTTGTGTTGTTTTTGATATATTTTATGTAGTTAACGTAAATTATGAGCTAATTTATGCTAAAAATTAGTTTTTTGCGCGTTTTTTAGGCTGTAATTAAGTTTTCAGCGTCAGCTTTTAAAAATTAAAGTTGCTAAAGATGAAAGATAAAAAATTTATGTTAAAATTAAGTTGTTATGCCGTCAATAAGTTTTCTCAGTAAATTTTGAAGAAAATAAGTTAGTAAACGTAATTTTAGAGCAAATTTTATGTTAAAAATAAGTAATTTGTGTTAATTTTGATCTTTTTTATATGGACACTATTTCAAATTTGGTTTAGTTTTTTTTTTCAGTTTTATTACTTAATTGTAGTCATTTTATCAGTTCATGAGAGCAAAAAACTAATAATAATAAGTTATAAAAACGGAAAAAAAATCATTTAAATTGATCAAAAAGAACAAAAATTTGGCAGTAAAAATTTAAAAGTTTGCACATATTCATCTACAGCATTCAACTAACTTGAACGTGGTCTACCTGCATTTACCGCAATATCCTGAAAATTACAGAGTTAATAACAAAGAGGTGTTGAGGAGAAAAAGAAAAAAAATCAACAATTGAGATTAGGAGGCTTGTTATGAAAGGTGTCTGGTACAACTTCTTCAACTCATCATCTAAAGAAGAACAGCTGACATGAGATGTGTTGGGAAGAGAAGAATATTGTAATTACACAATCTCCGAGATTAATTCAGATGCACATCAACTGAACTATTTAAGGCAGCAGTAAACAAAGTTTAAATTGTGTTGTGTTTGTCAACTTTTGTTGAAGACGGCACACTAAAAAGAAGATGAAGAAGGCTTTGAACTAGAAAACGACATGTTGCACAAATAATTAATAATGCCTTTTTCTACATGAATGCTGATTATGAAATTTTTTTTAGTTTTTTTTATTGAGCTATTTTTGATTAATAAGTAATCAAAATTTGAAATTTAAGTTTTTTTCGTTTTTTTACATTTTCAGAATTGCATTTAAAAAACAAATTATAAGATATTTTTTTCAAAATTGTCCAAAAAATAAATGTTTACAAACTAGCATTTTTTTTCCTTTAATTTTGAAAAAAAAATTAAATGGCCGGTTTTTTTTTCTCATATATACATAGATGCAAAAAATCCCTGAAAGTTTCAGGAAGTGCCGTGCGCTACGCTAACTTATTCTTTGGACAATTTTGAAGAAAGAAGTACCTTATAATTTTTTTCTAAAAATGCAATCCTGAGAAGTTTAAAACGATCAAAAAATAAAAAAGGCTTAAATTTCAAGTATTTCTGTGGATACATTCTAAGATATCTAGAAGCGTAGTGCACGGCATTTTCTGAAATTTTTTCTTTTGCACTAATAAAAGCACGTTTTAATCCATATTTAAAAAAATTATATTCATTATCTTTTTTTAAGAAAAACTGTCTTTTAAAATTCTGATAAATTTTCAAAATTTAAGAAAAAATAATTTGGATGCAAAAACTTATTTTTTTGACATTTTTAAAGAAAAATGTTTTTTTTAAGTTTTTCCTAAAAATGCAATCCTGAAAAGTTACAAACGATCAAATAAAGTAAAATAACGTAAAAAGCTTGTTTTTTTCAAATTTTGATTGCATATTACTCGGAAATGGCTTATTGAAAAAATTTGAAAAAAAATACATATTCAAGATTTGCGTAGAGAAAAGCATTTTTAGTAATTTGAGCTAAACAAAATTATTCCGTACACTTGACTCATACATGGCCATTTAAACTTAAAGGATAATAACGTATAAAATTTAATATAAAAAAATTAAAATTAAGTAATAAGTTACGGATACAGCACTTTTACCATCAGGGTCTACACGCAACACAATTCATGCAATAATTACAGAGTTTGGACTTTGCTCTCCATCTCAGTCTGCTTTAGAGTCTTTACGGTCAAGCAAATTGGAATTGTGTAGACAACAAAATCTACTAACAGCAGCTATTGACTACTTCTATTGTGTATGCAGATGAAATCTGTGCAACAACGTTCATAACATACAACACCAAATGCCACAAAGAAACAGCATACTTTGGCTTAGTAGTATTAGTTAAAATTTTTGCATCTAAGTGTACTAAAAAAACCATTAAATTTAAAACTTACCGGACACTTAAAGAAATATTAAAAGCAATCAACTGATTGATTCTGCAGCTGAGCTTGACTTTGTTTTTATACGTGTTTTTTAATTTTGTGCAATTGACACTTTATTATACTATACTATTGTAACCTAAAAAAGAAACCCTAAACTGGCAAAAATCTTTTTTACAATACTATTTAATCATAAACTTAGAGTTGTCTACGGTTGCGCAGTCTACCCCTCATTATGCAAATTTTGTATTAAAGTTTTAAATATTGTTTAATAATCCGGCACATGATAAGCTTTTTGAACAAGTTTTATTTCCTCTAAGGTCAAACGTGCTTGGCAGAGGAGGTTTTTGGTATTGTTATAGGAATGTTTTCTCATAATATTAGTTTTTATTGTCTTGACCGTTGTGGACGTTCTTGCTCACGTCTACTCGAAGGAACCAAACAATCTTTTGAGCCACCGGTTTTCATCCATGCGCATGAGGTGCTCAAACCATTTTAGGTCCTGTTTTATATTCATTGCGTTCTTTATACTATTTGTAGTCTAGACACTCTGGAACTTGAGGCACAATAAAAAGTCTATTAAATTTGCGATGCAATAAGGTATTACTTTTAAATTTTTAAACAAAAAAGTACAATTTAATTTCAATATTTTTATTTCACAAACAAAACAAAAATTGCGTTTTTAAACAGGTTTTTTGCAGTGTAGAGATGAATTAATACGTTTGGACTAATATGAATTTATATATCAACAAACATTTAAATATGTTATACATTTAATGAATGGAAATAGTTAATCAATAATTTAATTAATTTAAAAACATAATTAACAATTGAGCAAATCTATTAATGAACATGATCCTTAACCCTTAAATAGATTAATGTCGATTCATTAATATTAATTAAAATCGTTACATCGACTGGTTATTATTGAATAATTTATTATTCCTGAAAACATTATGTTGAAATGAGCTTGTAATTACGTAGGAGATTAATATGTTTTCTGTATTGTTAATATTTTTGGCAATTACTAACCAATTACAATATTTTAATATTAGATATTGTGCGGCAGTAATCGAATTGGCCTACATTTTAACATACACAAAAGACTCAAATTTATCAATCAGTCAAATAACAAAAGTATTAATTATTCAGTTATAATTGATTATAATAGGATAAATTAGTACATGTAGTGTATAGAAAAGTGGGAATTGAAATATGAGATTAGAAAAGCAAATAATGTTATAGTAAATATTGATTTCAATCAACATATTGTTAGAGTTAGACTCAGATGAAATACGGAAGAGACTTAAAAATGTTAAATGAGGCCTTAAAGTTAGTGAACAAGTAGTACTAGTCAAACGCTTGGTGTGATGGTTGAGTTGTTGCGTTATTTAGCAAAAAAAACTAATATAAACAACAAAAGGCAATAAAATATAAATTAAATTTTGATAAATTAATAAATTTATTTATAAAACTATTATAAATATAATATTTACCATAGCTGTTCCGTACTAATTAATGTAATTATATTATTACAACAAAAACATAGCAGCAGCACTTCAATAATACCGTTATTAAATTCTACAATACATTATTGAACTACATAATCCTAAACAATTCACAATACTGTTCAGTATTAAATTATACAATAGTAGGAATTTTGTTGTGGTATTAATTCAAATGTGCGTGTGTATATTTTATTACTAGTTACCTGGACAACAAAACACAATGAAATTAAATTTAATAAGATTTAATCGTATATTGGTTCTGTGAATCAGAACATAACATACTACAATTTCAGCATTTCGTGCAAATAAAAAATACCGATCGTAATCTTTTATTGGCATTACAAGCTGCCTCCTCATTCTGTTATAAAAGAAAGAGTCTATTTATTTTCATCTAGATTAGTACTAAAATGAAATGGGCATGGAAATGTTTGTTATTTTATTTTATTTTTCCCCTCCATGATTACGATTAAAATAGAATGGTATAAGATAAAAGCTTTTTTCTATGTAAATTCACAAATTGTTTTTTCATTTAATGTTATTGTTATTATTTAATTTAAATTTCTCATTTTTAATTCAGCATGATAATATAGGTAAGTTAATTAGTAAGAATTGTCAGTGTAAATGATGAAATATTTTAAGTATGCTAATTTTCACATTTATTTCTAAATTTTATGGAAATATCTCGGTTGTACAATTAAAGGGAAATGTTTCAAGTTGAACCTAATTTTCTGCGGAAACACTGATCTGATTAAATAAAATGTAAATTTCTCCCAGGATAGATTTATCTGCCTTGGCGTTTAATTTAGTTAAAATAAGTATCTTGTCCACTACACAAGTTTAAATTGTTCTAATTTAGGACTATTAAATCTGAGGTTTTTAAATTATGCAGACCATTGTAGTCGTTATTTCAACAATCAATATATTATACAATGCTGCTTTAAGATATCTGATCTACCCATTAGTGGATTCTGAGGGAAATAATTACAATCTGATTGGATGGTTTCTAATAACATGTGGTATAAATAAAGCAGTTTCAAATTAATAGAATTTGATATGATCTTGTGCGGATGAATGAACACCTCAGGCAATTTGATGTCTTTATTGAGAAACGTTGCAGCAAACATGTTTTTTATTTAATTGATAATTTAACGTATATTGTTATTTAAATCCACCAACTAATGATGCATATACTGTGGCAATCGTTTTTTTTTATGGAAGCAAAAAGTATTATTTAAGGCAACTATTAAACTATTAGCTAAATAACCTAACTTTTAATTTAATTTATTTTATTGAAACCTTGTTGCTGACTTCACAGTTGTGTAAGTCCGTTTCACAAATGTTTCAAACTGATTTATTATTAAAACATAAAAACTAAATAACAATCAATTTGATATATAAAAGATCGAGAGCATAGACTCTTTATCAATCGTGTTTATAACTACTTGTTAATACAAAATAATTAAATATATATATATATATATATGTTTTGAGAAATCCCTTCCATTTCTTAGTGGGGTGATTGGTAGATGATCCTAGGTGTCCCACAATACTTCTTAGAAATATGTTTATGATGTAATCCGGTCATTCAGGAGGATATTGGGGATATAAATAATTTATTAGTTTCAATCTGGTTGTAATATTATTCGTTGACCCAGCAGGGTACTTCCTTTAGGGATTATTCTAGACACTAATGAGCTATTTTTCAATTGCCCTTAACACCGCGAGAGAGTGGTTGTTATTGAGACATCGACATTCCGGCGGCTTTCAATAAATCTATTTTAATAAATAGGAAGTGGACATAGTTTTGTAACTGGTCTTTTATAAGACCCATCTCTAGACTGAACGGTTGCTGCTCGGATAACTTTATCTAAACCGGAGTGGATTTCAGTGATTCGCCCTCTTCTTCATTTTAGTGGTGATAGGTTAGTTTCTTTGATCATGACAGTTCACCCACTACGATGTTTGCTGGGTTGTTTCTCTATTTGCTTCTTGTTTGAATGCATTCACTCCTTGCTCCAACGGGCCCAAAAATGTTGTCTGAGTTGTTCCTTGCTTTGCCATCGAGAAAGTCTATTTAGGTTGATGTCTTGTAGATTTGGATATACTGGTGCAGTAAGGGCATCCCCAATTAGGAAATGTCCAGGAGTTAGAATTTCCTGATCATTTGGATCTTCTGACAGTGGCATCAACGGTTGAGAATTGAGTATATCTTCAATTTGTGTTAAGATAGTTGTTTGTTCTTCTAATGTGACTGACGCGATGCCTAATGTTCGTTTCAGTAGAAGTTTGGTAGATTTTACAGCCGCTTCCCACAACCCTCTAAACGTTGGTGCTCTTGGTGGGATAAAATGCCAATTTAGTCCAGCTTGTTCTAGTTTGGAATGAATGATTTTTTGTGTAGCTGTCCACTCAAATATTGCTTTAAGATTCTTTAACTCTGCGTTTGCTTCCACAAAATTCTTTGCATTATTGGAATACATGTTTAGTATGTTGCCTCGACGTGAGACTAATCGCTTCATTGCCGCTATAAAAGTTTCAGTCGACATGTCTAAAACTGGTTCTATATACTTTATACTACCTTTGTGCTCATGCACACAAAAATAGCAATGTATGCTTTCACCTTTTTCTTGCTTCTTTTAAAACCTTCCTTTATGAGAATAGGACCACACAAATCGACACCAGTTTTGAGAAATGGCCTTGCTGGTTTTGTTTTGTATTCAGGAAGATGTCCCATTTTTGGATTTAATGCTTTCGGTGCGGTTTTGTAGCATATTACACATCTTTTTATACAATTGTGTATTGTTCGTCTTCCGCCTAGAGCCCAATATGTGCATCTCATTGCAGCTTGTGTTGCTTGTACCCCGCTATGAAAGTTGATTTGGTGATTGTGTTCGATTACCAACCTCGTAAACGCATGTTTTGCAGGTAAAACTATAGAAAACTTCTGTGCATATGGTACTGAAGAGTTACGTAAACGTCCGCCTACTTGAATAATGCCGTCTTTCTCTAAGAAAGGATCTAAAGAATACAGTTTGCTGTGTTTGTTAACTGAATCAGGTAGGGTCGGTCGCGAGTTCTTCTTGAAATGCCGCCTTTTGAACCAATTTAACAAGTGAAGTTGTTGCTTTAGACAATTCCCTTGTTGTTAGAACACCACTTGTTCAATCTGCTGCTTGGCAGTTTTCTTTAAACCTGTGCAGGTATGCTACAACGTTGGTTAGTTTTCTTAATTTGGAATACTTTTCAAATAAGCTTTGATCGGTCGTAATTGTATTGTTGTTGTTTTTTCTTCTGGAAGACTGTCATATAACAATGGTGGTTGACTTGGCCAGTGTGATGAGGATTTTGATAACCATGAGGGTCCATTCCACCATAGTGTTGTCTGCATGAATTTTTTTGCATGATTTGCCTTGTGAAACAATGTCAGCTGGATTGTCTTCAGATACTACATGAAATCTTTAATTTGGCTCACTACATTCGCGTATTTCATATCTGCGATTACCAACAAATGGTTATAATTGTTTATTGGTTGCTTTAATCCAAGACAGTTCAATAGTAAAATTGCTTTAATAATATATGTGGGTTGGTTTGATATGTAACGCTGGAAGTATTGATGCTACCAGTCTTGCTAATAGTAAAGCTCCATAAAGCTCTAGTCGTGGTATTGTATACGATTTTAGAGGTGCCACTCTAGATTTTGAGCATAACAACTGTGATGAATATTGACTGCCGTTCCAAGATTGTAAATACAGACATGCGCCGTAAGCTTCTTCGCTGGCATCGCAGAAACCGTGCAATTGATAACAAAGTGCTTCCAGAACTCTTTGGAGTATTGTTAAATTCAGTAACTCTTTGAGATCTGTCAAATATTGGGTCCAGGAGGTATAAATGCTAATTGGTATAGATTCATCTCAACTAATCCCTAGTTTCCACAATGTTTGTAGATTGATTTTAGCTCGTACAACAAGGGAGCTTAAAAGACCGAGCGGATCGAAGATTTGGGCTGTATATGATAATATATTTGGTTTGGTTATAAAACTTAGTTTATCTATGGTTGGCAAAGCATATAGAAAGGTATCGTTTGTAGTATTCCATTATATTCCTAATGTTATTGTTGTTGAATTCTTGTCAAGCAGTAGATTTGTTATAGTTTCTGATGTGATGTCATCTAGTAACTCAGTGCTATTGCTTGCCCATTTGTGTAAGTCAAATCCTGCAGAAGCACATAATTTTGTTACTTCATCTCTAATGGTAATAGCTTCAGCGATAGAATCTGCCCCTGTTAATAGATCATCCACATAAAAGTCTCTGGCTGTAATGTGAGCTCCTGTAGGACATATGTTGCTTCCATCCTTAGACAGTTGTTGTAAACATTTAGTGGCTAAATATGGAGCTGATGATGTTCCATATGTCTTGTTCTGATGTTCATATGTTGTGATAAGCTCTATGATTACATTGCGCCATAATATGCGTTGATATTTGTGATGATCCTTTGATACAAGGATTTGTCGATACATTTGTTTGATATCTGCTGAAATTACTATGCGGTGTAGCCTAAATCGCACAACAATGGCCACTAAGTTGTTTTGTATTGTAGGGCCTACCATTAGACATTGATTTAGCGATGTACTTGTTGAGGTTTTTGCCGATCCATCAAATACTACTCAAAGTTTTGTAGTAATACTATCTTCCTTTAAAACAGCATGATGAGGAAAGTAGTAATTATCTATATCATCTGTTGTTGGGATTGGTTTCATATCACCCTGTTTGATGAATTCATTCATAAATTCTTTGTATTTGTCATTTAATGAAGTATCTTTATTTAGCCGTGGTTCGACTGAGCAGAGGCGTTTGGTAGCCATTGCCTTTGAATTGCCTAGAGATGCCGTAGTTTGTTGAAATGGTAGTTCTACAACATAGCGACCTTCTAATGTGCGTTGATGTGTACGTTGAAAATGTTCTTTACGCGTTTTCTCGTCAGGTGTAAAGTATGTTTTATTTGAAACGTATTCTAACTTCTAAAAATTTGCTAAAAACTCATGAAGTAATTCGTCTGTTGTTAGGTTGCACGACGTAGTTTTTAAATTTGTCTGTAGATTGTAAACGTTTCCGGATATTATCCAGCCAAAATGAGTTTTCTGCAACTGCGAATGATGGCTTGTAGGATTGATTTGACCTAGGCACATCAGTGAATAAAAGAGTGTTGCCCCGATTAATAGATCAATTGATGATGGTATGTAGAACTCTGGGTCAGCCAGATGAATGTTATATGGAATTTTGTATGCCTTCTTGTTTATTGGTTCATTTGGAAGTTTGGTTATTTGCTTCAGTATCAGACAGTTCCTATCAGTTTTATAAGCGGTGATTCTTGATTGAATGCTTACGTTTGCTTTATACAATGCCGGCGTACCTTTAGTGGTAGAATTGATTCCAATGACTTGGATACGAGTAGCTTCTTTTGGTAAGTTTAGACGAATTACAAATTCTTCACTTATGAAATTGCTTTGTAAACCAGAGTCCAGTAAAGCTCGGCATAGATGTAATCTTCCTTGTGAATCACTAATCTTCACTAAAGCTGTTGACAAAATGGTATAGCTGAGTTCTTCGCTTGATTGTGTTGAGTGATGCGACTGCGTTTGACTGGATGAAGGCACAGTATTAATGTCACTATGGTTAGGTTGTGCATAATCGATGTGTAACAACGTATGGTGACGGCTGTTGCACGTTTTGCATGTATAAGCTGATTTGCATTAACTGGCATTATGGTTTGCTCGCAAACAGTTATTGCATAATTTTAGCCTTTTTGCTTCACTATTTCTCTCGGTTGTTAATAGTTCGGTGAACTGTTTGCATCGATTGATGTAGTGATTGCACTTGCAAAAACACATGTAGTTTGTTGAGTAGATATCTGCACCTTTGTTTCTGGTCTAGGTGGTCTACTTGATGAAGATGCGTACGACGTAGCTTTTGATAAAGACATTGCTTCCAGTGTGTTGCACTTACGAGCTTCGCTAGTTTCAAAATTTAATCATTTGTTGGAATGATGGCAATGAGTTTTGCGTGTGATGTTCCTATTCCGTTTTAGTCGCAAAATCTAGTTTTGTTGTTAACAGGTAGTTAAGAAGTCGATCTCAATGGTCCGTATCTTCTCCCATTGATTTTAATGCACGTAGATGCTTTATTGTGTTGTCAATGAGTAGTCGTAACGAATGGTGCGTTTCTTTATGGAATGTCGATTGTTCAAAGATTGCTCGTATATGATTAGTAACTAACAATCTTTTATTTTCGAATCTGGAGCGCAAAAGATCCCATGCAATGGTGAAATTTGCTGCTGACGTTTCCAATGAATTCAACACGTGTATGGCATCACTCGTTAGACTAGTGCCTAGATACTGAAACCTCGGAATGTCTGACAAAAATTCATTAGTGTTGATTAGAGAATTAAACGTGTCATAAAAATGCAGCCATTCTTCATAGTTTCCAGAAAACTTTGGAATATTTATCGGAGGTAAGCGAATTTTTGCTTCTGTTGTGGATACGTTAGCAGGTGTTTTGTTGATTTGCATAGATTGTGTCTTTTTAATCATAGAGTGTGCTTTTGCTATGGTAGAGTAGTAGCATTCTTCAAAATCTTCGCTTTATTTTTCATCGATTGATTTGTTGAGAACATCTATTTGTCTTGCCTCTAGGCGCCGAGTGACGTCCACACTGTCAAAACGTTGCATGCGGTCTCCATCTTAATCGGAAGACTTTAGTCCGGCTATTTTTAGTAATAGTGCACCTGCATGAATATAAAGTGCAGCTAGCTCAAAGGACCGTACTTTTATTTAATGGGCATTGATGCAGGAAAATATTCCCCAGTTTCTTAGTAAAATCATCTTGAGCAACGAGGCCCATTTCCATTTAAGTGGCTTTGTAAATAAACAAATCTGTTGGATTTAAGGCTGCAAAAACCCTAGTTTCATTGTTAAGAAACCACTTTATCCAAAACGAGTTACAGTTTCGTGCGGTTTTTGAGACGGTGGTGTGATGGGGCCATATTTTTTCGAAATAATAAAGGAGAAACTGTTACAGTCAATTTGTTGCGTTACCGTACGATGCTTATAGACTTTTTGTGGGCAATATTGGACAAGATGGACGTAAGTGATGTCTATTTTTAGCAGGACGGAGCTACATGACACACAAGTGGAAAAACAATAGCACTATTGCGTCAGCAATTTTCCGGACGTGTTATTTCGCGAAGAGGAGACATCAACGTGTGATTTAACTCCGCTAGATTTTTTTCTATGAGGTTTTGTTAAAGACAAGGATATTATTTGAGTTTTTGCAAAATAGAGCAACTAATATGCGGCAGAGTGATGCAGCATTTCTTTAAAAGAATGGAAATTTGTAACCGCAGCTGTGGCGGCCATTTAAGTGATATTTTGTTCTACAAGTAGACGGAGAGTTTCTACTTGAAATTGAACTACAAATAAGTTACGTGTTATTATTATTATTATTATTATTATTATTTAATGGTGTGATAGCTCAATGGTAGAGCACTTGCATATCATGCGAGCAGTCCGGGGTTCGATCCCCGAAATATGACTGAAATGATAACTTGCTCTTTATCCACCAACGTGGTTCGGAAGTCACGTATTAAGCTGTTGGTCCCATCAAACCACTTTAAACAAGTCGTAGACTTACTGTGGCGATGTAAAATAGCCGTAAAAAGCATAATAATAATAATATTACTGTTATGTGTTTTTTTTTTATAAAATAAAAATTACACTTTTTAATTGAAAACCTTGTATATTTGTGCGTAGTTCACACACTTTTAGTACTTTTATGAACACGGACTACCGTAGCTAATGACCGTTCTGAATGTTACCTAAGTTTAAAATAATCAAGCTTGGTATCTGCGCCATGTGTTGTCAAAATTTTGAAAATGTTGTTTAGGTTTGTTGTTATTTTTTTAATTAAAGGTGACAAAACTGCAATAAACTGCATTGTTGTTTGTCTGTTTTATAATGACGTAATCTTGTTACTACTTTATGAAGTTTTTTTTTAATTGTTACTGGCTAGTTACAAGCTTATGCGCTGATATCTACGTAAACTTAGATTGCATTAACTGTAAACTGTAGAAATCACTGGGTTCCCAAAAGACGGTGTACTTTCATCTTTACTGTGGAGCTTAGTCAAGGATAACTTACAACAGATACTTATTCAGAGATAATCGTATTATTCTTAAAAAACGGGACATTGACTGGACTAAAATTAGCTTTTGAGGTTTTATACCACACCAACAAGATAATAATCCGCAGCGGAACACAACAACGTGTGGAAGAGCTGCAAGATTGACACATTAAAGAATAATTTTAACACGACCGTTGCATGGTATTAAAACAGATAAACACAATTAAATTGTATTAGACTGCAAAGGCTTTCAGGACTTATAACTGGATACTGTAGTATTAACAAGCACTTAGCATAGAATTGAAGTAAAAATGGATCATCTATGCCACGAGTGTATGGCAAAAAGCTCAGACTCCAATATACTTGTTGAGTGAATGCAAAGTTTATTAACATATTTGGCAAACACATTTTAAGCAAAGCTGGGTTAAATTCAACTAAGGCAAATGATACTGGACTTTATCAAAAAGACGGAGCTGCTAAAAGAGTAAAACATCGAAGAAAGAGAAAGGTGGGTATTTTAGTCAATCAAAATCTGACACTTTTAGACATTATTTTTTTACAATTTTTTTTTATCCTATTTTGGAAAAAAAAGATTTGCAAGAATAGCTCGTTGATAGTGTTAATTAGTTTATTATATGCAGTGGGATTAAGATTATTCTTTGAGGGTAACAGATTGTATCAGCAACTACTTGAATGTAGTTGTTAAAAGGTCAGTGAATTTGATAGCGTTTTGTGTTGACTAGGTTAGAATTTTCTTAATCTTCAATATTTGATCTCAACAAATGGCGCGTTTATTTGAAGACTTGTATATTACGTTGGTTGGTTATGTTAATCAAGTTGGTCAATTCTTCTTTTTTTGTGTATTTGATGGTTTTAATAAAGTATTTTTTTTTAAATCTTTATTTTTAAGCTCTAGTGTGAGATGGTTTTGTTCAATTGAAAAGTTTACGTTTTGTTCTTATATCTTGATTATTAACGGGTGAAGCAATAAAATTATAATATTTTTTTTAAGTATTGCAAGATACAGCGCTGACTTTACACACTTACTGGATAAGTGGCATATTTTTTTTAAACTTATTGACATATGGGGATGATTTAAGATGTTTTGACCGTCAACATAAAGATAGCGTAACTTGTCAAAATTATATTGTTACTTTAAAAAAATATTTGTACAAATAAAAAAATTAAATATTATGGAGTAAGTAAACACTTGCAATTGATAGGCAATACCAAATTAAATTTGAGTTACACGCCGTTTACAGGAACTCCGTAAAATGAAATTGCGTTTGAGACACCCAACAACTGTTACTTCTAGCAATAACATAAAAAATAGTTTACTTAAAGTACTGGACGTTGACTTAAGGTTTTTTTAGAACGTAAGATGCTGGTCTCAACAAATGGCCCTTGAGAATGATTAACGCATGGCAATACCTTTCGGTTTTCTTCTATGCATTGGTCCTGTTGTTAATTTGTTTTTGTTATTGTTATTAATGTGGTATTAATTTGAGATAGTTTGGTTTTGACTTTGCAAAATTTACACAGTTTGTTGCGGCAACACATGCTGTCTTTGGCCTATCTCTCCCTATAACCTCTTTTTCTGTTCTACTTTTTCATTGACATTCTTCTTATTTTTTCTTAATTTTTCGTTATGCAGCTTAGATTTTTGCTTTGTTTTTAGGTATCTTTTTAGTTTTTTTTATATCTTTATTAACTTCTTTCTCGTCGTATTATTTTTCTTTCATAAATATTTTTTGTAGTTCCATTAAATGTATCTATTTTGGTAGTCTTAAATTTGTCAGTTTTACTTCTAGTGAGATTTTAGAATCTCCGTTTAGAATTACTTCTTTGTTTTCTCTGGTTGCCAGATATACTGTAAATATTTTGAAAGTTGGAAATTGCTTACTCAATATATTTAGTTTGCTTTTCTTGAGCACTTTTTTTTTATTTGTCTCCTTATCTCTGCAATTTTGGTTGGTATTAATGTTTCAATAAATGTTCTTCTCTTGTCTATTTTTTTACCGTATATTCTTTGGTAGGCATAATTGTCTTGGCTTTTTTTTGCTTTATTTAGCTTCTTGCTTTTTTTTAATTTTTGTGGCCGCTTAACCAATGTTACACAAATAGAAAAAGCTGTAAATATATTGAACTTGTTTCTCAAATTTGAACTGAAGAATTGAGTTTAGAAAGCTGTTTGCGCTTTGGAATTTGCGCTGGTTTAGTTTGAACATAACGAAGGCCTTTTTTAAACATACTTTTTGTGGCAAATTTTTACTGTAAATAAAATTTGGATTCACAATGACTCTTTTGAAATAAAGAAAACAGTCAAAACAGTGGTCTGCAATGAGTAAACTTGCAACGACGGTTTTATTGGTTAAGAAGGTAATAACAATTTTGTTGTTGAGATAATTAAGAAATTTTGTTTTTAACATACTTACTACGCATTGTTATTGTGTCACTTATAAGCACCAATTGCTAAAAGCGATTTAACTTGAAACGGAAGAAAATCATATTTTATCAAAACAACTGGCTCACAGTTTGGCAAATACATGTAGCACGTCTATAAAATCTGGTCTCCAGCAACTATTTTGTGATTGTTAAGCTTATAGTTTGGTTTAAAGAACAGATTTTTATCAAACATTGAAGTCATTGAACCGTGAACTCCTATTTGGAAAAACAGAACCTACTATTTGAATCGGCTAAAAAGGTTGAATTGTTGAATCATAGAAAAAGTGTAATATGTTGAAATGCATATAATAATCTATGTTAAAAATTTGCATTTATATAAGTAAAGAGTTAATGAAGGACTAAATAAAAAATCTATTTTTTTTAAATAATTGCGGAGAAACGACTTATTGCATAATTTTTTAAAAAGTTTGTAAGCACAAATTGGATTTTTTGCATGTAGTTTTTATTTTGTTACCTTGCACATTTATTTTTTGCGGGATATATAGTCTAAATATACACAAAAATTATTTACTTTTACTATTTTGCGCTTTTTCGATAATGCACTTTAAGGTAGTACGCCTTTGATTCTTACTACTTATCTTTGTTGTTGCACAATTTGGTAACCTATTTTGTTTACATAGGACTATTCAACACCACCACCACCACTAAATTATTTATAATGATAAGTAACTGCATATAATAAACAGAACCCCTAGTCAATACGTAGAATTCTTCATAACGGAAGCAGAAATAACACTGATAGAGTACAGAGTCCTCCGGCAGAACGAGAGTGGCCAAAAGATGGTTGAAAGGAGCTGCCGAGCGGAAATTTAAACTCGCGGTAGACAGTAACATCGCATGGGAACGGTTGACAAATGCGTTAAGGCAAACGTTACGGAGATGGGCTCGCTGTGGAGTGAGAAGCAAGCGAGCCAAGAAGCTCACAATATTGTGCTAAAAAAGCAAGTAGAATACGAGCGCTGGTGCCTTAACGAGAATGAAACAGATATGGTGCCCCTAATTTTACACTTGGCGGAACCATACTTCAAGGAGGCCGTAAGAGTTCCACCGGCAACCATAGATAACCTAAAGGGCCTCGCCGTATTGATTGAGCGGCCCGCACAAACATCGAGAGCCACTGGTCCGCCAAAAAACAACTGGCATAAAAATAAAGATAAGCGTTTACCCGAATGCCGGTACTGCCCATGAGGCACACTCACAAAGCAGTCGGGAAACGGGGGACCGGCCGGTTGTTAGAGTTAAATAATGACAGCCGGCCAACCCCGCTGCAACGACAATGCAACGTTGTTGGACGGTTGTTGCCAATAGTATCACTAACGATCCAGGACAAGATCTATAAATGCCTGATCGACACAAACGCTGACTCAAATTTTATACACGCAAACTTGGCATTCCGCTTTTAGTCACACAAAATTACAATGCTGACTGCAGCCAAAGATGGCGAGCTGGAGGCTATTGGGAATACCACAATTTTGGCAGAAATACCTACACCAACATGTTTCTGGTATCAAAAAATTTACGGATGCAAATGATACTAAAAACACCGTTTTTAAGCACGCACGCCGGTCATTTTGATTTTGCCCGCGGCTATCTAAATTTGGGAAGACAACTCCGCGACACCGTGTTATGGGACACCACCCGAACAACAACCCGGAAGAAAGCGGAACCGGAAGAATTGGAAAGTGGATTTTCAACTAAACTCCACGTCGAATTCCGCAAACTGCATAAGAAATTTTCAGAACTATTCAAAGCAAAAGATCAGTTTGCCGACGTGCCTCACAATATCAAACACACGATCCGACTCACCTACAACAACCCGATTGCGATATGACCCTATCAGGTAAATTAGGCAAAGAAGAAGATTATAGACAAACAAGTCAGAGAACTCCTGGCCCAGGGCATCATCAAACCGTCTACAAGCTCTTACGCGTCATCGATAGTGCTGATTGGGAAAAAAACGGCATTTTGCGGTTTTGTTTGGACTACCGCAAAACTAACGAAGCGACCCCATCCAAACCAACGCCGATGCCAATTATTCAAGAAGCACTCCGCGACTTAAGAGCTGCCACTATCTTCACCACTTTGGACTTATCAGCTGGATACTGGCAGATTCTAATGGCATTGGCGCCCAAAAAATATACGACATTCAGCACCCCTGACGGAAGGCATTACCTATTCCGGGTAAAGGCCTTTAGACTCAAAAACGCTCTAACAACGTTTCAGCGACTAATGAGCCAGGAGGTGCTGACCGGATTTATGCATCAGTTTGCAATGGTCTATTTAGATGACATCATTATTTACAGTGCATCCTTTGAGGAACACCTCTACCACGCTCTAGTATTTGAACGGCTTCATGAATTTAATTTAAAGCTCGCTTGAGCAAAGTGCTCATTTGCACATACCACGTTGGAATACCTGGGGCACATGGTAGATACCGATGTAACAAAGCCCATCAATCAGATAGCGAATTACCCGCCTCCGAAGACCCGACAGCAGTTACGTCGATATATAGGAATATGTAACTGGGTGCGGCAATACATTCCACAATTTGCCACATTGGCCGCACCCTTGAACAATTTAACGGCTAACACAAAGGTTTTTAAATAGTCATTTGCCGCCACAACAGCGATGCAGCAAATACGGCACGCAGTGACTAAGCCGCTGCAACTTTATCGGCCAGTACCCAACTTACCCTACGTCGTACAGTCCGACCCGTCCCATCTAGGGATTTTGGCGATTTTATTTCAACTCACGCCGGAGAATGAGAAAAGGATCATCAGCTTCGACTCGGCCAAACTTAACGACACCGAGCCACGATATCACGTCAACGAGCACGAGTGCCTTGCCCTGGTGTGAGTTCTAGGACGCTACAGACCTCTTTTAGAAGGCCGTCACTTTACGGTCAAAACAGATTCCCAGGCGTTGACGTGATTATATAGATTCAAAGACCATCGGTTGAAACTGGTGCAGTGGGCATTGTTCTTGCAATCATTTGACTTCTCCATTGAACATTGCCCAGGAATGCAAAACAAGCTACTAGACTTACTAAGTCAAGACTCGGAGAATCAACCAAAAAATCACGTTCTTGATTTGGATTGACTCGTTCCACTACAGCTCCATGCCATGAAACTGCCCCTGATCGAGGAAATTAAGTTGGCACAAAAACAAGATAAAAACGCCATTCGAATTGGCGAAGTAATAAACAACCCCGTGACAATAGGTTAAGAAGATTTTTGGAGGTATGTGAAACAAAGTACATTGGCATTGTGGTCATTGAGGTACTTGACAGTTGTAGCATACTAGATACGCTGCCAGATTTAGGGTTGTACTTGGCTGTAAAAGATATATGTTAACACCGTATTTGGCATTGAGGTCTATACGTAACAGTCGTTGGGGGTATGCTTGTGCACTGGCAGTTGAGGCCTTGGGGTTGCACAATAACTGCAAAAGATTGTCAAGCTTACACAGGCCAGTTGGGTCATGAGGTTGTATGCAGGGCACATTACATTAGTAAAAAGCAGTTATAAACTCACTGGTATTAGAGTATATCTTGGAGATGTGTTAATTAGGTAATTGATGTAATTGCGGTATGACTACCAGTCATATGCTGCAGAGAAATTTTATGTTTGTTAAGTGCGCGGAACATATAAATAACTATGTGAAGGTTAAATTTATAGAAATGCTCGGGAACAATTGCTGGTTGTTACGCTGACGATGATATGGACAGAGCCGGCACAAAAGGAATAGAGTGGGGCATAGCAGCTTGGAGCGAGGGTCGAGCGCGAGACGTACACAGTAGTTTTAGTAACTTTTGCGCGATGCGGTCAGATGATTTGACATAATTTATTATTGAAGATATTATTGCTAAATAGTGTGAAGTTAATTAATAGACGTCGTTTAAGCACGGAATGGTGGTTGGGAGGATCAACGTGCGTTGCATCAGTTATCTAAAAAAACAAATTGTTTAACTGGGCGTAACACAATATAGAATTTTTTTGAATGCGTAGATTATTTGCAGATTTTTTTGTTAGGTTAGGTTAGGTTAGGTTAGAGTTTTTGCATTGTATGTTGTAACAGTTAATAAGCATATTATTTTTGATAAGTTGATTTTTATTTCAACGTAAAGCACGACGCTCTAGCATCTTCCAAGTATTTTTTAAACAATCTGCAATTAGGACCGTATTTATAGCAAAACGTAAATGGTTTAAGAACTTTCCTCTTGAAAAATTGATTTGAGTAAAATGGTAAATTTTAGGGAGACAATATTACTTTAGAATTATTTTTTTTGATACAAATTTTTCTTGAAGACTTATGCACCCAACAAATTTTTGTTTACGTTTTTAATTATTCTACACAATAAATCTTGTAAATTTTAGACCTACAAACTAAGCAGTTGTTTACTGGAAACAAATAACTTAACCTAATCTAATGTAACTATATCTAACTTAATCAGACCAATTTGTAGTTTATATAGTAGTTATTCTATAGTACATATTCTAAGGCAGCTTTTTTGACATTTTTACCTGGTTAAGTAAATACGTGCCAAACTTTGCAACTACTAAACAGCTTTGACAGATTTTTAAAAAATCAAGAGTCGGAGACAGAACTTATTTTTATACTTGTCAAACAGTTACTCGACAAGCCATTGATGTTAGACTGTTTGAAGTCTAGTTTTTATTTTGTTTTCTAAACTATGTTATTTTAAATCAGATTAACAATGTGTATTTTATTAGTTTTAAATTTTTTTGCTTTAAGTAAACCTAGCGATAATAACTCAACATCAAATAGGAAATCTTGGCCATAGCTTGAGTTTTGATTATCAAATTGAAGTAGTCTGCCTAGATCATTAGTCTGACCAATCTGTATCGTTAGCTGTCAAGCAGAAACCAAAACCAGAAGGTATTATATAACTTTTATAGACGAGGACCTGTCTACAACAAATAAACTGTGCCAGTTAGCCTGCGGACAAACAAGCAGTATTGTTACTTGTTTGAAAAAATGATGGCAGTAGCAGACAAATTAAAAGTGGTAATGTATTGACTTGGAAGGGATTGAAAACTGTTTTTGCACAATTGGCGGTTTGGATTTATTAGAAGTATCATGCCAATGATGACGCTGCAGGCGTCTTAGCTGTGATAAAGATTTTTTTGCCTTTAGTAATAGCAACTCTAACAGTGAAGTTACTGTCAACTTTATAGGCTATTTTTTGCAGGTTTAGTTAAATAAGGTTTTAAATTGTTAAGCTAAAATTTTATTAAAAACTATTTGTGAAAATACCATATCACACTACGGCTACTTATCATTTTTTAGGTTGGATTAGCATCGTACAAAAAAGCTCTGCTATATATAAGACTGACTATGAACCTATGTCATTATGAGACAAATAATCATTGGCCAAGTTCAAATGTTATGGGCGTGTGGGCAAAAACCCAAGTGATTGTGATTCAATTACTTGCTCACAAACACTTGGGTAAGTGAGCTGAAACTAAGTTGTACTTACTCAAGTGATTGTGAGCAAAAAATTGAATTACAAACATTTGGGCGGGTGAGCGGGAATCAAGTTTAAATATTATAAGCGTCTGGTTTGGATTTTTGTTGCCCGTCTATTTACTCAAGTGTTTGTGAAGAAAAAATTGAATTACAATAACATACGCGGGTGCGAGAGACTTTTTACTTTGCAATAAGTGTCTTGCCTGCCCACTTAACTGTTTGTGATTTAATTTCATAATCATAAACACTTCTGTCGCAGTCAATGAAGTAAGTGCTCTGCCCACCCACTCAAGTGTCCGTAAGTAAGAAACGTGATACAAGCACTTGGGTGGGTGGGCGGGAACTAAGTTTAGATGTTATGGGCGTGTGGTTTAGATTGATGTTGCCTTTCCACCTAACCAAATGTATGTGAGCAAGAAATTAGACCACAAACAATTAGGCGGGTGGGCGGGAACTAAGTTTAGATATTATGGACGTGTGGTTTGGATTTTTGTTGCCCGCCCACTTACCCAAGTGTTTGTAAGTAAGAAATTGAATCACAAATACATGCGCGGGTGAGCAGGAACTTCAGTTACATCTTTTTCTTGGCAATAATGCCCGTACTAATAGTCAGAGATATTGATCCTGGATTTATGAATCCGAGATTTATTTTGGTATTCGTTGATTGGCTTTATGCCATTTTACGGATATTGTGACGGCAACATTAGTTGCATTCGGCTAATGTATTCCTCGCTTAATTCTCGGATCGAGTTGAAAACTATGCAACTATCAATATTCAAATAATCTTGGGTGGTCCCAAAATTGTTTGAATCTAGGATTATATTGACGGTTGCATAGTTTTTAACTTGTTCTGCGCGGTCACTATATCCGTGAATTAGCTTAGAGCCAATCAACAACTATCAAAATGAATCTCTGATTTATGAACCCAGATTTTAATCTCTGACTATTAGTACGAGTATAAGTACGGGTATGAGTGTCCTGCCTGCTTACTTACTGTCTGTAATCTAATTTTATTATCGTAAGCACTTGGATGGGTGGACGGGAATTTCAGATAAAACTACTGTTCCGTAGTCAATGAACTAAGTGCTTTGCCTACCTACACAAGTGTCCGTGAGCAAGAATTGAATCACAAGCATTTGGGTGGGTGGGTGGGAACTAAGTTTAGGCATTATGGGCGTGTGGTTTAGATTGGTGTTTTCCGCCCACCCACCCATGTTTTTGTGAGCAAAAATTTAAATTACAAACATTTGGACGAGTGAGTGACTATTAGAGTTAAAATTAATGTCTGGCAATCAATGCTCTGCCTACCTACACAAATGTTTGTGATTGAATTTTTTGCTCACAAACACTTGGGTGGGTGGGTGAAAATTAGGTTTAGATGTTATGGGCGTGTGGTTTGGATTGGTGTTGCCCACCCGCCCACCTTCCTGTTTGTGAGCAAAATATTAAATTACAAACACTTGGGTGGGAACTTGGATTTTTGTTGTTTGTTTACTTGCCCATCTGCCCAAGTGTTTATGAGTTACAAATTAAATCACAAAAACATGCGCGGGTGGGCAGGAATTTTAGTTATATAGGTATCTTTTACTTGGCAATAAATGTCCTGCCCTTGAGTGGGTGGACGGCAATTTCAGATACAACTACTGTTCTCTAGTCAATGAACTAAGTGCTTTGCCCATCCACCCAAATGTCCGCGAGCAAGAAATTGGATCACAAGCATTTGGGTGGGAGGTCGGAAACTAAATATAGATGTTATGGGCGTGTGGTTTAGATTGGTGTTGCCCGCCCACCCACCCAACTGTTTGTAAGCAAGAAGATAGATCACAAACACTTGGGCTGGTGGGCGGGAACTAAATTTTAATATTATAATCGTGTGGCTTGGATTTTTGTTGCCCGCCTACCCACCCAATTGTTAGTGAGTAAGAAATTGAATCACAAAATCATGCGCGAGTGGGCAGGTATTTTAGTTACATCTTTTACTTAGCAATAACTGTTCTTCCCGCCCCACTTAACTATTTGTGATCTAATTTTATGATTATAAACACTTGGGTAAGTAGACGGAAATTTCAGATAAAACTACTCTCCCGCAGTCAATTAATTATGTGCTTTGCCCACCCATTCAATTGTTCGTGAGCAAAAAATGGATAACAAGCACTTGGGTGGGTGAGCGGGAACTAAGTTTAGATGTTATGAGCGAATGGTTTAGATTGACGTTGCCCGCACTCCCATCATCATTTTGTGAGCAAAAAACCAGATCACAATCACTTGGGTGAGTAGTCAATAAATTGTTTAAAACTATTTTCCGGCCATCAAAGCCTTGCAAGTCTGCCTACGTGCTTGTAGTCTATTTTTTTAATTTCAAAATTAGATTACAAACACTTGGGTAGGTAGGCAAAAAATTGGTAAAATTTATTCTCTGGCAATCAAAGCCCTGCCCGCCCACAGATGTGTTTATAATACAAATCACACGCTCACATATTTTTGGTTGTGCGTAAATTTTACAATTTACAAGTTGTCTAACTGCCTAAAAGTAGTCAAAAACTGCTAAATGTTAATAGACTATATTAAACTGTTTAAATGTCATACAATCTATAAACTGCTTTAAATGATCATAAACTGCTTAAAAATTATCATAAACTGTCGAACTGTCTTAAACTACTTAAAAACGGTTATCAACATCAATTGGCCTAACAGTTAAAATGTCATACCATCTATAGTCTGTAATAAACGGTTATAAACTGGCAAACTGCTTAAAACTAATCATAAGCTCACAAACTGTCAGTGATGTGGCGTAATCGATTAAAATTTTATATATATATAAATATATATTTTATAATCTACAAACTGTCAAAAATTATTGTAAATTGTCAAAATGTTGTAATGTACGAACTATCATTAACTATTAAAAGGCTTATAAAAGGTCATGAACTATCAAAATGTCAATGCTGTGTCTTAAACAGCTAAAATATTATAACATTTACAAAATATTGTCAAAATGTAATGATAAATTGTCATACTGTCAAAATGTTTATGAAGCATTATATGTAAAACTGTCTTAAACTATCTGAAAATTATCAAAATGTCAAAAATGTATAACAAACAGTTAAAAAGTCAAAATTTCTAAACACCGATGCTGTCAAACTGTCTAAAACTTGATATAAATTGTCAATTAGTCAAAAATATGTTATGAACAGTTAAAAGGTTAACATTTCTAAAATTGTCAAAATGTTTATAAGTTGTCAAGACGTTTATAAATTGTCAACTTATTTACAAATTGTCTAAACTGTTAATCTATCTAAAAACTTATTATAAATTGTAAAATAGTCAAAAATGTGTCATAAACAGTTAAAAAGTCATTCTAGGAACTCTAATAAGTTGTCAAAATGTCTTAAATTGTTTAGACGTTTATGAATTGTTAATTTATCTACAAACTATCATAAACTAATTAAAACTTGTAATAATTTGTTAAATAGTAAAAAATGAGTCGTTTATGATAAAAAGTCAACATTTTTAAAAATTTGTAATTTGTTGTCAAGACGCTTATGAATTGTCAATTAATCTATAAACTGTCAAAAGCTGTCAAACTGTCATAATCTGTCAAACTGTCATAATCTGTCTCTAAAAATGGTAATATTGTCAAAATGTCAATCATGTGTTATATCAGTATGGCATTTATTAATTCAGAACATTAGTCTAATATATGATTAGTGTCCAATTAACCATAATTACAATTAATATGAGAGTGTGGGTGGACAAAAACTAAGCCTCGTCAGTATCTACAGTGCTTTCATTTTTTTTAATTAGCGAGTTTGATAATATATTGGTGATTAATTCTACGTACATATTTAAAGGCAGCTTGTGCGTAGTAACACAAAAGTCAGCCCCAAAGTATTGGTGTTGCAACTAAAAAAAATTGAAAAAATATAGATTGAAACTGTTGATAAACTGCTTCTTTTTTATTACTTTACATTATTTGTAGTTTTGCATTCTAAGATTTATTTAATTAATTATTATTTATGCACGGCGTTTCTATTGCTAAGCAGTATTTAAGCATTTTTACTTGTTCTTGCACAAACGATCAAATGCCTCAATCAATCAATAATCATTGACACTAAGCTATGGAAGACTTGTGGTTTAGCTTAGACTTGAAATTTAAAGAAATTTTTTGTTAGTCACTTTAAACTAAAAAACTGCAACTAAGCAAATTGCCGCTTGACAGTAACCCATCTAATTATCCCAATTTTTTAGTACAATTTTGATTGTTTGAGCTCCAAATCGCATGAATGGCAACTTTGATTTTAGGTTTCAACGCATCAATCGTCTTTGGATGGTACCTTAAGAATAAGTGCCTTAAGGTCTCCTCACAAAAAATCCAACGGGGTCAAATCACAGCTCCTAGGCGGCCAATTGACATCAGCATTTTTGATAATTATTTGATTTTCAAAAACAGTGTGCAAATGATTGATGGTTACGTTGGCTGTATGACAAATGGCACCGTCCTGATTCAACCAAATGTCATCCATTTCATACTCTTTAGTTTTTGAAAACAAAAATTGATTTAGCATGGCATAGTAACGTTTGCTATTGACGATAACTGCTGCCCCTTACTCTTTTTTGAAGAAAAATTGCCCAATAATGCCGTCGGACCAAAAACCACATCAAACGGTTAGTCGTTGTGGATGCATAAGCTGTTCAATAGTGATGTGTGGATTTGCTGATCTTCAAATGCAACAATTTTGCTTATTGACATAGCCTTCCAGATGAAAATGAGTTTTATTGGAAAACACGATTTTTTTATAAAAATGCTCATTTTTGGCCAAATAATCTTTAGCGATCTGACAATGCATTGGATGTTCATAAAGCTTTATTTCTTGGACTGCTTAAACTTTATAGGCTTTCAAACCAAGATCTTTATGCAAAATTCTTCTCAGAGAAGTTCAGTTTCTGTGAAAGATGACTAGTTGATGTTGATGCATGTTCACGCACACTCTGAGCAACAGCATTTGTTTTTTTTTTTGGCTGAGCGCACTGGACGAGAACGTAAACGTGTTGTTTTATCTACTAACAATCCAGTTTTGCGAACTCGCTTTACAAATTGGTCCACAAACTGCGTTGAAGGCACTTTTTTTTATCAAATTTATTTCGTAAATTTGTTACCGTTTGAGTAGAACCTTTGCCACTTTGAAAGTAAGTTTTCATTTTTTTCCAACTTTGTTTAAGTGTAAAAATAAACGGTAGTTCAAGTTCCAAACGTTACATGGCCAATCCTTTACATATTATCTAAAATTATTGAAATCATAATTGTCATCTTAGGTCAGCTCATTATTTATTGAAGATAATACAGTTGTTACCAAATTATACAACAGTTGTATTTCTTACACTACTTGAAATAATAAACAGTCTATCTAAATTTTATTTATGTTGTTATTGATTGTATATTATACAATATGAGTTTTATTATTAGAACTTGTAATGTAATAAACTTTAAAAATAATATAAAGAATGAGTATTATGTTTTTTTAAGCTATGCATATATTTGCACAAATTTATCCATTTAAAATACAAATAGCTTTTATACTATGCTACAGGAATAAAAACTAGACCAGAAAGAAGAATAGCATACCAACATAATTTATTATTGATTAAAAAATGCAATTCACCGCTGGAAAATAATTAGAAATCCAGCGGAATTTTAATTAAACGAGCCTCTACCACCACACATATTTATTTTTTCACCCCGTCATAAATTCGTTGCATACACTTTTTAAAATGTCGGACGGCTATCATAAAAATGCACGAAACAAACATTTTTGGAGTCGAGCCATTATTATGCAGCGGAATTATACTTATAGCAGATTCATTTCATTTTATTTCGATCGATTGTCTGTCTCTCTTATCGCATTTAGAAACTTTACCATATGAAAACCAGAAATGTAGTGAAAGAGAGGACCGCGCTTATCACCCGTTCATCTTAACGGGAAATCGGAAATGAAACTCTGGTAATAGCCTAGCTCTCATACGATAACAACTATAATGTAGTCCCTAAACTTGCTTACAGATATCTGTACCTTAGATGCGGGCAAATTAAGCTTCTAAATATATATTTAGTGAATAATCATCATTGTGGATGAGATAGGAAAATTATGGGAGAGCTATTAAATTGCATGACAGGGTTATTAATGCAGGAAATGGGAATTTGGCTTTAATTAATCTTTCATATTATAATTTACATTGTTGCATTAACCAATCTAACTATTTCTATTGCAATTTATTGATTCTAAATGTCATTTATACAAACATATCAATATTAAATTTACGTCTACAATTTAGATACGGATATTACTTTTTGAGTATTGAAACTTTCAAGTCAATCTTATTTGTAGTGATACTTGTAACTGTTGCAAGTAATAAGTTTATCTGCATTTACAATGTAATAATAAATAGTATTGCAATCGATTCGTACGATAATGATTTGAAACTTTTACCATCAAATGTAAATTTATGAAATCCGTCCCGCGGTTCAACGTACCGAATAATGCAATTCTGTAAATATGGGAAACGTTTGGCGCTCGTGAAAATATGATTTGATCAATTTTAACTTCGTTAATTTGCGACAATATTTGCCTGACGGAATTTACACGAATCTTTAATTGCAACTAGAAATATATTAAATGAAATTTATCTGAAATATTACAGATGCAACTTAACTGAGAATATTTGTGTAATTATGTATCGCTATACTAAAGAATATATAAAATATTGTTATTGTGAGTTTTATGTAAATGATTTTCTAATTTTATTTGCTATAAACTATGGTTTAATTGTCATTTGCTTGGGCCAAGCAAAATAGCACCTGTTTTTTTTAAGAATCCATACCGTGGGCTTTACTGTTTTGGCTTGCTTTTAATTTTTGGTAAATTGAACAGCTTTTGTAAAAAGTATCGTGCGGCCTACCGCAAGCGGCGCATGTGGTTACATATTTGCATTTTTTGTTGGTTTTGCATTTGGAAGCTCTAGATGCAGTATAGCCGTAGCAATGGCAATGGTGGCATTGTGTTATCTTAGAAGTCTTGCGTTTGTATTTAAGAGTGACGCGGCATATCTTGTTGAGAGACATGATTTCTCTACTTTTAGTTTTTTTTGAAAGTTATACGTATAGTATTGAGAAGGTTTGTTGTCTTTTTTTTCTTCTTTTATGCGTGTTATTGAAGTTAGTTTATACTCTAGAGCAAGAATCGGCAAACTTATTTTGAAATGAGCCAGAAAAAAATTTTAGTTTTAAATAAGAAAATTTATTTTGTTGATGCAAATCAAAATAAAAAAAAAAACGTTGTAGTAACTGTAGTTCAACTTTAAAAATTTATCCACAACCGGCCGGCTAGGTCAAAAACTTTTATTTATTGGTTGTGCTGATAGCACCTAAAGTGTAGTGCTTGTTAACTATTAGAAAACATAACTAAACGTGATTTACTTAATTTCTTATTCAGTTTTTTCTTCTTATTGTTGTTTACTAGAGTACATTCTTTTATTGTGGGCATAGTTTTGTGGTGGGCAACAACGGTGTTGTTCAACTGAACTTCTATCTGCTTTTTGTCATTAGAAGTGGCGAGTTTTTGGCTGATTTCTTAAAAAAGGTTTGGACTGGGGTTTGGGTGGGCTATGGCATGGTTGCAGCTGCTGGAAAAAATATGGGATCTTTAGAACTATTTTGAAAAAGGTCAGGGCCGAAATTTCCGGTGACTTGCGTGGCTGTGTAGTATGCTTAGCTATAAATGACATCAGGGCTTCTGTGGAAGCGGCTTTACTTTCTTTGATTTGGTGCAAAATGTGCATTTACATCTCAAAGAGGAGCTTTTTACAGTCCAAACTGATTCGTTTAAGATTTTAAATTTGTTTATTTTCTACATATTATATGTATATATATACATCAGACCTATACCAAATTATGGGAAAATATTTAATTTCGAGTTTATGCTGAAAAAGTTTAACTTTCTTATTTAATTAATTGATTATTTAATTCAGTCAAATTAGTTGTGTAAATGATGTTGATTAGTAAATTACCTGTACGTTGCTAGTTTGTGCATCAAGATAGCTTTAGTCGGGTAAAGAAGATTTTTGTTTTAATTTATTTTTAAAAAAGTTATCCTAAACGAAAATTTAGTCGGTAAACGCTTTTTCTGACGCATATGGTTTACCTAAAGCAAACAATGTTAATTATTTTTTTTCTAACAAAAAAAAACTATGACATAGTCAACCAAGTTGAACTCGACAACCACAAACACGGATTGGTACCAACGCTTAATAATTGCAAATTTTACACCTCCGGTTTTGACAATTAACAGAGCTGGTATTCATCCGATTTGATTTGACTTGATTTTTAAGAGAAAGTTCACACTAATTGAACTTTCTTTTAAAAATCAACTATGCTGATGTTATTATTTTTATCAAATTAGTTTTTTTAGACAAACTCTAGAAGCAACTTTAAAATATTTCAAATTGAAACACAAATTCAAATTTTGTTTTTTTTTTAGGCGTAGGTGGGGAATCTTCTAAAGACTTCGCTTTCAGGACGTGTTGGATTCACCTTTTTAAGGGTGCCCACCGACTAAACCCTTTCGGCTCATGTACCTTCCGTTTGGAGATGTCTATGTAAGAGGTTGTTTAGGAGTTGCCTTATAGGCCAGGTTGGGGTTTTATTTTTGGATGTGGTTTTACCCACGCTATGTTAGGAGTAACTTGGCTACTATTAAATTTACCGGTCGTTTGTAGACAAAATCTTCCCGATCTGGTTTGGCAATTCTTGCAATATCGGGATTGGAATGAACCGCAAGGTTTTTAAAGTACTTTTTGGCCAAAGCTTCAAAATGTTGACGAAGTCTCTAGGTCTGTTCAAATGTCCAGATTTTGAACGTACCATGGAGCTCCTGCGAGCATCCGTAGAGTTTTGCTTTGGAAAGCTTCTAAGCGATTTAGGTGGCTACTTGCCGACTCTTGTCCAAGATAACTCTAAGATACTTGGCAGTGTCAGACCACGGTATGGGAACGTCGTTAAAGGTGACGTTCTCATGCGGTTTAAGTGACCAACGCTGAGTAAAGAGTACGGCTTTGCTTTTCTCTGGGTTTACTCCAAAGTGCCATTTATCCATCCAATCTTTCAGATCAGAGGTGGCTTTTTGAAGACGTAAGGTGATCACTTCAGTTGACCTTAAGGAGTAGATAAGTGCTGTATTGTCAGCGTATTTAGCCATTTTAACTCCGTGCATGCGCCCTGAAGGCATGTCGGCTACATACAAGTTAAAATGGTGCGGCGAGAGAATAGAGTCTTGAGAAACTTTGGCCTCTATCTGCCGAGAAGTAGAGATGTGGTTATTGAATTTGACTGCTAGACTTCTGCGTTTTAGATATGAGGCTAGCAGTATTATAATACGCAGAGAAAATTTTTGTCTGATTAGCTTTAGAAGCAGTCCTTTGTGCCATACTTTGTCGAAGGCTTTTTCGACGTCGAAAAAAACAACTTCCGTGTTTTTTTTCTGTCTGAAACCTTTGACAATGTGGTCCGCTACTCGGTTGAGTTGATATACGCTTGAGTGTCCCTATCTGAACCCATGTTGATGAGAGGGGAAAAGATTGTTCATATCCGTGTGCTCTTGAATAATATCTAAGATCACCCTCTCTATAACCTTGCTTAAAGTGCATAGTAGGCTTATAGGCCAATAATTTTGGGGAAACAACCTGTTTTTCCCAACTTTAGCAATGTTTACCACGTGCGAGCCTTTTCAGGCTGACGGGAAATGCCCAGTGCAAAGAATAGCATTTGCAATATTGGTCAGAGCCATAATTGCTTTATGAAAGAACGATTTAAAAGCTCTGTTAGATATTTTATCCGGGCCTGGAGCAGAACGGGATTTGAATCTTTTAATGATTTTTCTGATTTGAGAAGGTCTAACGCTATCAAGTGTAGTGTCATTGTCAGCGGTTCTCATAAAATCTTTGACTTCCCTGCAAACTTTTTCGATGTGCTCCAGATCCGTATAATCGGTATATAGATTGGAGCATTGGAGTTCCAGGCTGTCTGCAAATGCTTCGGCCTTTCCCTCAGTAATGTATTGCATCTCTCTCACCGTGAATGGCGGGAATGGGAACCCGTCTGTTTCTAAGGGCTTTAGAGATCCTCCACATCGGATTTTCATCCTCCGTGAAAGATTCTAGCGTATCTTTCCAGCATTGGTTTTTATGCTCCTTTATGGCCGTTCAAACTTAATTGTGAAGTCGATTCAAGATTTTTTGATCTCTGGGGTCGCAATGTCTTTGCTATTGATGTTTGGCTGCATTTCTTGTTCGGATCAACGCCTTTGTTTCTTGTGATAATGCTAGAGGATTATCGACGCAAACCTGAAAGGTTTTAGAAGCTTTTTCCGAGGCTTGTTGGACTTGAGTAGTCAAAAGTGCGACGGCTCTTTTGATATCATCAGCCGTTTGTACTAGGGTCAGGCTACCAATGCTATTTTCCAGGCATCGAGAAAAGAGAGTCCAATCCGTCTATGTGATGAATTTTCCCCCTCTCTGGACCCTCTTCCAAGTAGTTCCAGTAGTACTGGGCTGTAATCAGAGCTTATACCGCTGAGCGTAGTTACCACTGCGTGCGAGTTGACGTTCTTTAGTATTGCTACGTCAAAAACGTCCCCTCTTTGGCCTGCGGCGCTGTGAAAAATGGGTTCGTCCGGACCCAGGACCTGCAAATCTTTTTGCTCAACGTAGTCGAACAGAGTTTGCCCCTTGGCGTTAGTTAATCGACTATTCCACGACCCGTGCTTTGAATTGAAGTCTCCCGGAATTATTGTGGGATGTGGATTATCAAAAACTTTATCAAAATTTGCCGTTTCGATGAGGTTTTGTGAACGGATGTAACCGGAAGCGATACTGCCAAGCCCTGGCACGGTCACTACTATTGATTTCGATTCGAGGGAGACTAGGTCGGGGGTATCCTTTTCAGAATGGTCCAATAATCTCTTTACAAAGATCAAAGTTCCACGCTTTGTGGGTACCACCGGCGGTCCCCTATAGGTAAACGTGTTCGGAATTCTCAATGCCAGATTGGGTTTGTGGACCGACTCTGACACCAGCAAAAAGTTCTGATCAAAGAAGAACTCTTCTACTTCTCCCACTTTTTTCTGTAATGCCATTGGCATTCTAAAAGCAGACTCAAAGTAATACTACGTCTGGTGTATTGTCCATTTTAGTCGATGAGCGTAGACAAGAGGTTGGCCATGAACCTCATTTGAGATTTGCCCATCTCTTTTAAGATTTTGGTTATTTTTGCAGCAGATGGCTTTTGTTGCGTTGGAGGAGCAACAGCCGTTGCAAAAGATCTGCCGTTTTTTACAGGATTGCGAGAACCTGTAAGTTGAGACGAAGAAGAAGAGACCTGGGCCGGCGCGGATTTAGTTGTTTTTCCGTGAGCGGCCATCGCTCTCAGGTATGCTTTGCATTCCTTGTAGTTGGCCGGGTGTGGGCCTGAACATAGAGCGCATTTTGGCGCTGATTTGTTAGGGCAGGCCACCGATTGGTGGGGCCCCGAACATATTCTGCAGACCTGATCTGCGCTGCGCCTGTTGGCAGTATGTCCGTTCCTCTGGCAAAGCTGACATTTTTATGTTCTACAGCGACTTACAAACCGAGTAGATCAGTTAAGTTTAGGATCTCCGCGCTCTTACCATGGATACCATGGAGAACCTGATGAATGGGTTCCCCATTTGATGTACGTTTTTGGGTTTGAAGCCCAGTTCCTCTAACGTTTTGCCGACGTCCTCCTCGGCTGCGTTCATCGGAAGTAGCCCAAGTGTGATACTTGGCTTTCTTTGTTTTTAATAACGCGATCGCTGCCCGAGGGTCGGCGATTGTTGCTGGTTGGATGCGTATACTCTCGTAGGTATGCATGACAGACAAATAATTGATATTATTTGCCTTGAAGTTGCTGGAGATTTCCGGAAATCTTTCCTTTTGCTTTAGATTGAATGCCGGGGGACGCAATGTCGAGGAGACGACTGCCGGTGGGTTTTTGGTTTTGGAATCGTCACCGTCGGGGTTGGGGTTTGAGGCGGCAGGCCTAAACCTCACCTCGGTGGTATTTTTTTCCTTCTTGGCGAGGGTGGCGCCCTTGGTGGCAGAGGGCCTTGTTGCCTTTTGGCCTGATGGGCCGGCAGGATTAGCCGCTGATAGCTTTTTATTCGCAGCTGCTGATGACAGCTAAGGGGTGGCTGATTGCCCTTTTATTAGTTTTGCGAAAAGTCGCTGTATGGGAAGAAAGAGAATTATAATTAGAATTAGTAGTTTTCTTCTTCTTCTTTGATTTGCCTTTCTTCTTGAGGGTCTTCTTGGAGGCGGCGGGCAGATCTATGTCTTTGTTTTCTGATGGCGGCGGCGAAGAGGTTGTTGGCCTTGATGATAACGGCTTGTTCTGCGTTGATTGCTGTTAGCGACGCGATCGTGTCTTGGAAAGCTTCAAACTTCTTCTCGAAGTTCATTGCCATGGTCTTCAGTTGCTGCTGGAGCTCCGTCAGCTGTCCCTCCAGCATCTTCACTTCGGCCCTAGAGTTGAAGTCTCCCTGGAGCGGTGGGCGCTTCTAGTTCTTTTCTGCCGGTCCATCTCCAGTTGCTGGGACGCGGCGGACGTCTGGCTGTCGCCCATTGCGACGGTGGGTTCCTGTAAAAAATTATGTTCTGTTTTTCTAAGCTTTAGTTCGAAAAAACAGAAAATTTAATATTAATTTGAGTATTAATAATTATTAATACCGATCAGCATTAATAATTATTAACACGGTGTGCAATAATAATTGCAGTTAAGTAGTAGTGTAGATCGTTGTGGCTGGCTGGTAGCTGGCGTCTCGGATCTAGATGCTGCTGTGTTAGCTGCTTGCTGTCGACTGAATTTTAAATTGGTTCTACATCAGTGGAAATGACAAGGACCAACGCAAAAAAGAAAACCAAAAGGTATTGCTTGCTATGCGCTAGACATTTTCAAGGGCACTTGTTGAGGCCAACACTTTACTACGTCATAAAAAAGTATTTGTGGTTAAGAAACTGAATTATAACCACTTGGATGGGTGGGTGGGCAACACCAATTCAAACTACACGCCCACAACAATCAAACTTAGTTTTTGCTCACCCACCCAGTGATTCTGATTAAAAAATTTAATCACAACACTTTATCGACTGGGTATGGCAACAATAATCCAAACTACAAGCCTATAACATTTAAACTGTTGCCTATCAGCTCAAGTGTTTGTGATCAAAACTTTGCATTACAAATACTTGGGCGTGTGGCTGGAGAACATTTATTTAAACAAAGTAAGTTACCCTCTACTCGCTCCAGTCTTTGCAATGAAGAAAATTAATTTCCAACACATGGGCGGGATGTCGGTGGGCAACACCAATCTAAACCACACGCTCACAACATTTAAACTTAGTTTTTCCCCACTTGTCCAAGTGTTTGTAAATAAGAAATTGGATTACATACAATTTAGCGGGCGAGAGGGGAACACCAGTTTAAACCACGCATACACAGTATTCAAACTCAGTTCCCGCCTACCCATCCAAGTGTTTGGAATTAAGAAATTGGATTACAAACATTTGGTCGGGAAACATTTATATAAGCAAAGTTTAAACTTAGTTCTTGACCGCCCATCATCTAATTTAAAAAAAAGCAATAATGTATAAATAATAAATTAAACGTATTACATTTGTAGAAGGCTTTAGTAGAGCGGAAACTAGTCATGTTTTAGCAAAAATGAATTTGTAATAAAAAACATAGTAAATTGTTTAATTATTTTATATAACTGTTTCAAACTTAAATCATTAGTTTTTGCTACACAAAATAATCCATTTTTTTTACAATACAAGCATTTTATTAACACAATGTGATTCCATTAACACTATAGTTATTTAAAACAAGTTAATTAGATAAACATCTTCCAAATACGTGTATCTGGTTACTGTAATTGCATTATGAAAGTCTTTTATTTTTTTAATTTTCTTAAGAAACAACTTGTACAATATTAATTAACTTTATCTATCTAGTCAGTTTATTTTTTTGTATATATAGTAGATATCAAGATTATTATTTTAAAGCACGTTTAATAAATTATTCCAATTTTGTTTTTCAAATTTCTTATTACATTTTTTTGCAAGGTTTTCAAAGATTTTTATTTAAATTATTTCTTTCACTACCAATCATTGTTCATTATCTAGCATGTTATACAAAAAATGTCATCTATGAAGGAAATTCCGACAGGCGCACGATTTAATTACATTACTCCGGGAATAGAAAGGGTCGAGAACAGAAGCGCTAAGTATATATAGATCACAATCAAGATTAAATTGCAGTGAAGTAGGTTACGTTCGGCAGTATCAAACTGCATAAAGGAACCCCCTACTCCCAAAAAAGCGTCCTCATGCGATGCAATGCAATAAAACCATTTCGATTCCCTGATGAGACTCTCTCCAGTACGAATAATAGAATGTAAAACATTGCAATTACTTATTATTAGAGCTAATAGCAGCAAGAACAAATGACTTTGGTAATAGCCGAGAAAATGCAATACCCGACTGAGTTCTAACTCGCAAGTTAATTGTCTATTGTTATCGGGTATATATTGAGTTGTAATTTGGAACCGAATATCTATTCAAATGGATTTCGATGGGGTAATAAAATTAAAATTGCATTATAATAATGTGCCAACCGCATCTGTACAAGCTTTGAAGGTAGATTATTAAAACTTCTTTATGGGACCCCGTAGTTGCTAAATCTATGGTTGTATCCTTAAAGTTTAAGCAAGTTTACAATTTAAGTTTCAATTAACTCACGTGAAGTTCCAAAGTGATGCTCGGCTTTTATTATCTAAGTTTTGTAACAATTAGTCTTCTGCCCAGAAAATTTATAATGAGTATATTGCTGTAATATTTTATTCATAAAAAATATGTTTAAATTTTAATTTCAAAACTAAATATTCATATTTCCTCTCAATTTATCATCTCAACATTTACATTTTAATGCATACTATCTTTACAGAGTGCATTTTGTTTGAAGATTTCCTATTCAAATTTTTTATATATTTAAATGAACAATATGTATGCAGTACGTGGTAATCCAGAATAAAAATAGAACCGCGAAGATTGATCGATTCCATCTCCGGGAATTTTCAAAGTCATTACTCCTCGAAATTAAACTTTAAAAGGATGAATATGATATACATTGTGAATGGGAGAACGAACGAGCGAGCAGGTCGCTGCAATGGTTAAAACTGTGAATATGACTCTGCCTGAATTATTACAACGGGGTGAATTTTAGAAATTGTGTTCTTTCAAATTGAACACAATTTCATTGGTCATTATTACAGTGATGTATTGTTATAAAAGTAATATATGACTTATGCGAAAATTTATTTAAACTATTGCTGCCTGGCACTTTTAAAATGATTTAACATTAGACTTGATAATAGCCGATTCCGAATTACATATTTTTGTATGTATTCTTGGAGAATCAATTAATTTGACAATTATAATTTTTATATTAAGGGCTGTAATATCCAACTCCTAATAAACCACCTAATAAACTATTAGCTGAATAACCTAACTTTTAATTTTATTTATTTTATTAAAACCTATGAATAGCCAATTAAATATACGCTTAACATATATATTTATAACAAATAAAAACATTAGGCATATAATTTATTAGCCGCTCAAAGGTGTAACAAAAATAAATCAAATTAAAGTTTGAAAAAAGTTAGGTTATTCAGCTAATAGTTTATTAGGTGCTTTATTAGAAGTTGGATATTACAGGCCTAAGACTTATAGGTTGCTAATTAAATATATTTCTTAACTAGAAGTATAAGTATCTTGTACAGTTTTTGATTATATGCTTGGTTGTGAAAAATCTTTCATATAAAACCAAATTAAAAAAATACTATACAAAAAACTAAACGTTTTGACTAAGAATAAGTTTGATAACATACAAATCCAAAAATATTAAATGATAAGTTTGTTTCGGTCAGCTGATTTCAATAAACGCGCCAAATTGCCATTACCTGTTTGTCTAGGATTTAACTGCTACACAGCTTTCCTTCACACACAAACAGTTTAACGTATTTCCTAATAGGGGGCATTGCGTTAACACTTTTGACACATTAAACATAAACAGCTTTATGAATAGTTATTTGTTTAGTAAGCTACTAAAAAAGTCGTCGCATGCGCTCGATAACGTGCAGACGTGTTTTTGTGCTCCGCATTGTTTTTTTCCAAACCGACGACAAATGACTATACTAGTTCTCAAGTGCTACTCAATAAACAATAGAAGTGATTAGTGCTAAAAACAATATATCTCTCCTCCTAAAAGGGGCGGAGCTAGTTCCAAAAAACTCTGCATGACCTCGAAAGCGGTCATAGCTTCCCGTACTGCCAAATTTCTAACAAAGGAACAAAGAAAGTGAACGCTCCCAAGCGTTTACAACGTTACAAACTTTTTAAAAGTGATTAGAGATAAAAACATTGATTTTCCCGCGATGGAAGGCGACCTAGAGCAACCATTGCTCGAAAACATGGCCGACCACATCATGACTGAAGATGAACCCCAAGAAGAACAGGATGAACTCACCATCCTTAAACAGAAAATAGACACTAACACTAAAAACATTTATGCAAAAGTTCTTAAAAATTTGCGTAGTGTCGCCGTTCTGGTTTCAACTATGGAATATTTCAAATCTGAAATGGAAGCAAACCGCCAACAACAAAATCAAATAAATGCATTGCTAAACCAAATTGCAAACAAGATGAACTTAAACCAAGCAGATGACAACTTCTCTAGCCCTAACAACACAACTACCAACACACACATGACACTACTCGAAGAACCAATAGTTACAGAACAATCAACTGTAACCAAAAAGGCAGCTGCAAAAAAGGTAAAAATAGACAAACCAAAACTTCCAAAAGCTAACTGGAGAAAAATGCCTTTTCCCCCACTACCCAACAATACCATGGACAAAACCGTTACAAATGACAACGATTTCTCTACCTCAAATGACACTTCACAACAGAACACATCTTAATGGATTGACTTTTACGCCAAAAAAGCAAAGGGAAAAAACGACAACACTTATGTAGTGAACCGGAAGAAGATAGCCCTGACCTGACACTACCCCAGTTAATTCCACAAGTTAAAAATCCTCCACCTGTTTTTGTTAAGGGGTCAACTGGAGAATAATCCAGAAAGAAATCAAGGAACAAAAACTGGATGCAGAAATCAAATGCCTTTTTGTCTCCATAAAGATTAGTCCAAAATCCTCGAATGATCACTGAGCAATTAAAACTTACTTAGACAGTCACGGCTACCATTCCCACACCTATGAACTGGCTGATCAAAAAAAATTTAAAGATGTCATTCGTTATGTCCCCGAAGATGTTAACCCACAAGAAATTGTCAAAGCCCTGGAGGATATCGGGTACAAAGTCAGCTCAGTGAGTAGACTACATAATAATAAAAAATATTATCAGTTGATGTACGTCCAACTCGAACAAAATGAAAACAACAACAATATTTTTAAAATGACGCACATTCTCGGACTTAAAGTACAAGTCGAGGAAAAACTTAAATCAAACAAACCCGCTCATTGCCACAGATGCCAGGCATATGGGGCACTCACAAAAATCATGTACAAGCAAATTTGTGTGTGTCAGATGTGCGCAAAACCACCCCTCAGCACACTGCAAACTTACTTCGAACGACAGAGAACCACTTGCGCCAACTGTGGCGGAAAACATCCGGCCAGCTACAAAAGCTGCCCGGAATACCATAAACCAAAAGCTAAAACTCAAAAACCCTCGGCAAACTAGACACGCCCAGTCAGTTATAAATCACCTAGACTACGCCCACAAACGTCGTCTTACGCAAGAGCCGTTCATTCCACAATGGCAAACGAACCGGCAGAACCCAAAGAAAACTCTTTCAAAGCTGATCTATTCAAAATATTAACTACTTCCTTTAACGACAAGGACCTATTAAAACAGGTTCTAGCTATTGCGCTGCAAAAACTTGCATAATGGCATCACAACTAAATTGCCTGTCAATCAGCTTCTGGAATTGCGACGGCCTTCCAACTAAAATAGAAGAACTAACAAACTATCTTGTTGAACATCAAATTGATATAATGCTACTCTCAGAAACGGGCCTTAAACTAAAACATAAAACCAAGTTTTTAAACTACAACACATACAGAAACAATAGAAACAGTGTAAGAGGTGGAGGCACTGCCATACTGGTCAAGCGATCAATAGACCAAGCCGAAATTGACATCCTTATTATGACAAACCTGGAAGCTAATGGAGTGATTATTATCATCAAATCATTGGGTAAAATCAAAATCGTATCTGCATACCAATCTCCATCTAAGCCCTTCTTCCATGCTGACTTGAATCATGTTTTAAACGACAATATTCCCACCATCATCGGTGGAGACCTAAATTCCAAGCATACAGCTTGGAATTGCAAGAAAAATAATGTAAAAGGCAAATCGCTGTACAAATACAGCGAAGAAAACAGTATCATCATACATAGCCCGGACACGCCCACTTTTTACAGTCGTCAAGGTCATCCTCCAGACATACTGGACATAGCCATCACAAAACAATTTTACAACAGCACCACCATCTTCGTAATAGAGTCCGACTACTTTCCTGTACTGCTTCAAATCTCAAACATACCAAACCCAAACGCTAACAATTGCCGCAAGCAAACGGATTGGAAATAATACTTCAACTACATGCTCGAACATCTTGGGCCGCTACCGACTATTACATCTAATCTGGACATTGATAACGCCGTCAACATCTTAACAACGGCTATACTAACAGCTCAAGAAAAGGCTACAACAACTTTTGAATTTAGCAATAAAAACCCTTTAGGTTTACCACTTTTCCTAAAAAGTCTTATTGCTGACAAAAACAAAGCCCGACAAAAATTTAGACGTACCAAGTTAGCCCAGGATAAGAGAATAGCCAGCCAGTTACAACAACAAGTCAAAGATAACATTAAAACCTTTAAAAACAGATAGTGGGAGCATGCGTTTGAGGGAAGCTCTAAAGATATACCTAAAATCTGGGACATCTCAAAAAAACTAAGACGTAACCACGTTATTATTCCAGCCCTACATGGTCTAAATGGCACGGCTTACACAGAATCTGAGAAAGCCAAAGTCATTGCAATATCCTTAGAACAACAATGCAGCCCAGCCTTCGACATTTTGGACACTGACTTCATGGGAGAAATTGAAAGTGAACTGATGCAACATCTCCAAACTATAAATGACGTACTACCACTGCTCACCAGACCAAAGAAAGTGGCTAAAATTACCTAAAAAATCAAGGCCAGAAAAGCTCCTGGGAAGGACAATATTTCATACAGAGCCATAAAACATCTGCCCATAAAAGCTGTCGTTAGCCTAACTAACATCATAAATGCAATGCTCAAAAATGGATACTTCCCAGAGTCATGGAAACTAACCACTATTATAATTTTCCCCAAGCCTGCCAAATCTCTTAAATTCCCTGAAAACTATAGGCCCATTAGCTTACTCAGTTCGCTAAGCAAGGTCGCAGAGAGAGTAATTTTTGAAAACAACAACTTAATCCCTGAACATCAACACAAATTCCGCAAAGACCACTCGAAGTCTCACCAACTTGCTCGAGTAACAGATCACATCAGCGTTGTGTTCTGCACGAAACAATCTACAGGTGCCATATTTTTTGACATAGAGAAGGCCTTTGACAAAGTATGGCATGAAGGTCTTCTAGCTAAGATATTTAGACTGAGATTTAACAAACAACTAGAAAAGATCCTACATTCTTTTCTATCAGGAAGATGCTTTGAAGTGCGAATCGGAAAAACTCTCTCAAACTGTATCAAAATTATTACAAAAAGACGCCGAACTAATTACAGATTGGACGGAAAAATGGGGCATTAAAATTAATCCGAGAAAAAGTCAAGCCATCCTCTTCTCCAAACGGAGGAAAAAACCCCAAGAAAACATAGAAATTGAAGGAATTCTAATACCATGGACTAAACAGGTAAAATATCTAAGAGTTATCTTGGACAAATTGTTAACATGGAAACTACACACACAGAATGTCAGAAATACCAGCATTGGCATCACAATGAAACTATATCCACTTCTCAAAAACAATAAAATGACACTTAAGAACAAAATGCTATTATTTAAATCAACAATAAGACCTCAACTAATTTATGCATCAATAGTGTGGGGAACAACTGCCGCAACTCACTGGAAAACATGGTATGTGAGAAACGATAACATCAGAAAAGATTTGAATATACCAACCCTCAAAGAGTATATTATCACAACCGCTCAACGATTCTTTGCTAAAACAGAGGTACATGAAAACAACGACATTAGAAAAATAACGCAAAAACCTAACGCTTTTTCGCAAACGATATAACAGACCAATCGATCTGATATCGCAAGATATCATAAATTAAACATCTAAACAGCAGTATTAAAAATACCTGCAAGCAAAACACACATGTGGCTAGCAAATTCTTAACTGGACAGCTAGCCACACTAAATGTGATTTAAGCCCACCAAGGCACCTGCAAGCTATTGAGACAAATGGGAGAATTCCCGAGAGCTCACAAACAATTTAGAATATGTACGGAATGCTACTAAAACTTTACAAACTAGTAGCTACTTAAACGTTACTAACTTGTAGCTACTTAAACCATACTTAATGTGTCATATGCATAGTTGATTTTTAGTATAATTTAGTTAGTAGCTACTAACTATAAAATTATGCTTTAATAAAAAGGTTTTGCACAAAAATAAAAATTTAATAATGGTTGTAGAACTTGTAAGTAAAATCCTAATTAACAAAATTGATAAAATTATGCAAATGTAAAAATATGTTTTTGTTTTGTTTTAAAATGTAATTTATTGTTATCTAAAATTAAAAAGCTTGAAAAAATAAGACCACACACAATTAATAACTTTTAAGCTATAATAATTTTAAAGTATTATTAAAGTTAACAAACAACTATTATGTTTAGTCAGTCAAAAAGTACAGCATCAGATGTTTGCTGCTGCCGTATTAATGTTTATAACTTTATTTTGGATGTGCTGCCATCTTACAGAAAAACACTAAACTAATTTAATTATTAAAATAATTAACATTAATTTATTTTATTAATTATACTTGAAGCAACCACTACATTTAGTGCTAATATTTAAATATTACCATCTATTGCAATAAATAAAACAATATGTCATTAAATGATGATAAATATCTCAATATTTGCAACTGACAGTTGTAGGTTATATTTGCAATATATTTAATCACATGCAACGTTTTAGTTGACAACTAAGCTTAGTAGCGCTTTAAATATCACTATGCATACGGTCAACACACGACCATGCCACAGTGCAGATCGCTACGACAGTAATAAAATAAAAGTGAATAACAACTGAATAAGTGACTCAATAAAGACAGTGAAATGAACATATTAATAGTGATATTAAAAACAATAAGTGAAAAGTGAAGTGCAAAAAACAAAACGTGATAGTTTACTGCGGGCGGCACAAAGCACCCGCAGTAAATAACGGCTCCAACATGGGCGACAACGATGATGAAAACGAGATAGAATACCCGATTGACAACTCTCCGGAAACACAACGATACTGAAACAAAAAATTGACACAAATACACTAAATTTATATGCAAAAATCACACAATATTCTAGCATTAAAAGCTGCAAATGAATCCCTCCAAGCAGAAATAAATGCTGGATTCAATTTAAGAAACTCACAAATTAAAGTTTTGCTTGAACAAAATTGCAACCGTAATGAAAATCAGAAAGTGCACAAAGAAAATGATAAATTGCCAAACAATAACAATACAGTGACAGATATAAAAATAGCTAACAAAAAAGCTAAAAATAAAAAAAAAGACCCCCCGCCTACAGGGTGACACATAGAGGAAAAACCCTTTCCCCCCACTCACCCCAATGATTGTTGAAGAAACTGATGACAACCCCAATGAAAACTTACAAATTACACAAGAAGATGAAACAAACAATACACCCGAATGAATAGACCCCTACGATAAGAAAAAATAAAGGTAAAATACGACTACTATCAACAAGCAGCAGTGATAATGACTCAGAAAATGAAAATAGCACACAAACACAAACACAAACAACGACACCTAAACAAAAAATGCCACCCGCAATTATTGTCAAAGGAAATACCGCATGGAGAAACATACAAAAATGCTTCCAATCATCTACCAAAATAAGCCCCAAAACATCAAAAGATCATAGACAAACCAAAATCTATTTAGACCAGAAAGGACACCACTCGCACACCTTCAAATTAGCGGAAGACAAAACTTTCAAAATAATTATCTGATACTTTCCGGAAGATGTTTTAACAGAAGAAATTGCTGAAGCCATAAAAGAACTAGGATTTAAAGTAAATTTTGTCAGCAGATTACATAATAAAGAAAAATACTACTCAATAATGTACGTATAATTAGAACAAAATACAAAAAATATAGAAATCATGCAAATGACACACATATTAGGACTGAAAGTAAAAGTCAAAGAAAAACTCAAATCTGGAGATCCAGCACATTGCCATAGGTGCCAGGCGTACGGGCACTTGCAAAAATTGTGCACCAACAAATTTGTGTGCGTCAGATGTGCACAAAATCACGCATCTGCGCACTCCATACTAACGCCAGCAGACGGAGAACAAGCAGTCTGTGCTAACTGCAAAGAGAACCATCCAGTTAGCTACAAAGGATGCCCCGAATACCAGAGGCAAAAGGCCAAAATGAACAAATCAACACCAAAAACGAAACCACAAAGAACAGAACCCCCAAAGCGACGTCCACAAATGACAACATACGCAAAAGCTGTACAACCAAATAAAGATAAAGAACCAGATGCAACCGCAGACGTTCCTATAAAAGCCAAAATATTAAATGCAATCATCACTTTCAAAATCGACAAAGAGTTATTAAAACAAATACTCATGATCGCGTTGATAAACATGAGTCCATTATGGCAGCACACCAAAACATATTAAACATAAGCTTCTGGAACTGCAATGGTCTCCCAAACAAAACAAAAGAACTCAAAGACTACTTATTCAAACATCAAATAGACATAATGTTATTATCGGAAACATGCCTCAAAACCAAGAACAAAGTAAAATTACCAAATTACTATACATACAGAAATGACTGGATCAAAAAGGGGTAGACACTGCTATGCTAATTAAAAGATTGATCCAACATGCAGTATTTGACCTACCTAAAATGACAAACCTCGAAGCAACTGGGGCAATTGTCAAAGTCAAACCCATAGAAAAAATCAAAGTTATAGCAGCATATCAATCACCATCTAAGCCACTCCTACACGCAGATCTAAACTTAGCACTACAAGAAAACATCCTAACAATTCTAGCCGGCGACACAAACGCCAAACATCAGGCTTGGAACTGCAACACCAATAATGTCAGAGGAAAATCACTACTAAAATACATCGAAAGAAGGCAAATAATCGTACACAGTCCAGATGCACCAACATTCTACAGTACCCAAGGCCATACTCCAGACATCTTAGACATAGCCATAACCAAGAACATCAACAACAACATCACATTAACAGTTATCGATGAGCTAGAATTGGACCACCTATCAGTCAAACTACAACTAGCAAACGTCCATAATCCAAAAAACAACAACAACCAAAAACAAACAAATTGGAACAACTTTAACAACTACATCCAAGAAGAACTTGGCTCTCTTTTAGAACTAAGAACAAATCAAAACATTGATAATGCAGTTCAAACACTAACATCAAAAATACAATCTGCAATGCAAAAATCGATGACAATCTTCGAACTCACCAAAAAAGATCCGCTAGGTCTACCATCATACCTAAAAAATCTAATCAAAAAGAAAAACAAAGCCAAACAAAAGTTCATACAAACCAAAACCGCAGAAGACAAAATAGAAGCCAACCACCTCCAACAAAATGTTAAAGAACAATTTAAAACTGAACAATGGCATCAAATGTTTGAAGGAAGCTCCAACGACATTTCTAAAATTTGGGAAAAAGACTCGGAAGTAAACACACTTTAATTTCTGCACTTCACGGCCGCAACGGCATGGCACACACCGACATAGAAAAAGCAGAAGTCATTGCCCTAACAATGAAAGATCAATTTAGCCCAGCGTACGACATTCTCGACACAAACATAATGGAAGCAGTAGAAGATAAACTCGAACAACACCTACAATCAACCCTCGATCAACCACTACAACACAGAACGCCAAAAAAAGTGGAAAAAATAATATAACAAGCCGATGCCAAAAAAACTCCTAGACTAGACAACATATCATACAAAGCCGTAAAAAGTCTTTCCAAAAAAGCCATTGTATGTCTAACCAACATTATCAATGCTATGCTAAGAAATGGACACTTTCCGGAAGCATGGAAGACCGCAATAATAATAGTCTTCCCAAAACCAATGAAATCATCAACATTTCCGCAAAATTACAGACCAATAAGTCTGCTCAGTTCTCTCAGCACAATAACTGAATGAATTATCTTATCCATAATAAATCATCACAACAAAGAACACGACAACATAATCCCAAAACACCAGTACGGATTCTGAAAACCTAACTTAACCTAATCTAACCTAACCTAACCTAACCAACATTATCAATGCTATGCTAAGAAATAGACACTTTCCGGAAGCATGGAAGACCGCAATAATAATAGTCTTCCCAAAACCAATGAAATCTTCAACATTTCCGCAAAATTACAGACCAATAAGTCTGTTCAGTTCTTTCAGCAAAATAGCTGAAAGAATTATTTTATCTATAATAAATCATCACAACAAAGAACACGACAACATAATCCCAAAACACCAGTACGGATTCCGAAAACCAAACCTAACCTAACCTAACCTAACCTAATCTAACCTAACCTAACCTAACTTAACCTAACCTAACCTAACCAACATTATCAATGCTATGCTAAGAAATAGACACTTTCCGGAAGCATGGAAGACCGCAATAATAATAATCTTCCTAAAACCAATAAAATCTCCAACATATCCGCAAAATTACTGACCAATAAGTCTGCTCAGTTCTCTCAGCAAAATAACTGAAAGAGTTATCTTATCTATAATAAATCATCATAACGAAAAACACGACAACATAATCCCAAAACACAAGTACGGATTCCGAAAAGGCCACTCAACCACTCACCAACTGGCAAGGGTAACCGACTACATAAGCAGAGGATACTGCGTGAGGAAATCGACTGGAGGCATATTTTTTGACATTGAAAAAGCGTTTGATAAGGTATGGCACGAAGGACTAATTGTCAAACTCTACAGAATAGGCTACAACAAACATCTATGCAAACTAATAAACTCTTTCCTAAACGAAAGACACTTCCAAATACAAATAAACAAAACATTATCAAACTGAAGAGCCATAACAGCCGGTGTCCCACAAGGATCAGCCCTCTCCCTCATCCTATACAACATATACGTAGGGGATATGCCAACCGCCAACAACGGAACTCTAACTGCGCAATATGCAGATGACACAGCCATCCTACATAAATCTACTTCAAACCTAATTACAAGCAAACTACAACACACTGCAGACCTCATTGCCAAATGAACAACAAAATGAGGCATAAAAATAAACCCCAACAAAAGTCAAGCAATCCTCTTTACCAAAAGAAGAAAGATCCCATACGACAACATCAAAATTGATAATATTCTTATACCATGGACCAAAAAAGCAACATACTTTGGAATCACCATGGACAAACTACTGAGCTGGAAAGCCGATACAGAAAATATTAAAAACATAAACATTGGAACAACAATAAAACTATACCCACTGCTAACCAATAAAAGCATGGCCTTAAAAAACAAAATGCTGCTTTACAAAAGCACTATAAGACCTTAATTAACATACGCGGCATCAGTATGGGAAACAACCACAAAAAGCTACATGAAAACACTGGAATCAAGACAGTCCCGCTGCTAAAGACTCATCACAAACGCTCCATGATACATTAGAAACGTGGACCTAAGAAAAGACCTAAAGATAACAACATTGATAGATCACATCAAAACGACTTCCAAATCATTCTACGAGAAGGCAGAAACACACAGCAACGACGAAATAAGAAACAACACCGAAAAACAAATCTACATGAGGAATCACTACAAACGACCAATAAATATAACAACTACATAAAAAAAGAAAGAAAAAAAAAACAACAATGACAAACGCAGTAGAAAACTACCTGCACCAAAGTCATGCATCGTGATCAACAACCAAAGGAAAGTAGTCACGCAAAGATGCAATCAGCCCCAAGGGCAACCAAAAGCCAGCAAGGCACTATGGGAAAATCCCGCGAACTTGCGACGTCAAGAGATAGAGCAGAGTCAACAGTAATATCCAGCTAGTAGCACCTTACTAGCTACTAAATATGACTATGCATAAAGATGAAAATGTTTAATAGTTACTGTGGTTTTATGTAAATTGTCTTTTTGACCAGAGAGAACTAGGCACACTGATGATGGGTGCATACTCTGAAACACGAGTGTATGTGTCTCTTACGGGATGAAAAAGCAATTTACATAATATACATCATTTATTAATTTTAAGTAATATTTTTTGTTTACATACAGTATCAAATGCTTTCTGCATATCTATAAATACTGTAAGACATTATTTTCTAAAGGAACTGATTTTAACACAAGTGTCAGTACAATAATTTTGAGAATCTGTTTTAATTTCTTGCTTAAGCAATATATTTATTTAAAATTATAAAAGCTAAAACTCCTTTGATAAACTGTATAATGTGACTATTCGTAAAATTTAATCCTGAATTTTCTTCTTGCAAATTAAATATATTTTTACTCACTATTACCATAAATAACTATTAATATTTTTATTTGCATAGAATCATTTACATTTTTGAGCTAAAATATGCCGATTGTATTTTACACTATTTAAACATCATTTATAATTATTTTAATTTGACTAAATTTAATTTCTTTTTATAGCTTATAAACAATTTAGTTGTTCGCATGGAAACCTTTCTTCAGTGTCAAATCCAGTTAACAATTTCCAGTAAATTTGAACAACGGGAAGTAGAAATGGAATTTTCAAGGAGAAAACGCTACTTTGTCCCGAATACTTTGCTGTAATTACTCTTATTGTCGTTTTAAACATAATAAGCCATTTCTGCGGAAAGGTAATTGCTATAGCCGAAGTGAATTGTTACTTTATTTGAAATAGTTGAACGTTCGAGTATGCTAGGAATCTCCAGGGGAGCAATTTTGCTTTTAAATAAATTAAATAGAGAACGAAACAACAGAAAGACATAAACATACTTAATTTATATCATATTATACCTGCAATAAAATGTCTGTAACAAAACTATTTTTTTTAATAATTTCCCAGAATATAAATATTCGCGCAAACTGGGTCAAACGGTGAGTTTAATATTTTTAATAGTCAATCATTAAAAACCAAGCCCTAGATAGTAAAATATTCATAACCGCATAGCGGGATTATAATTTTAATCAATTTACTCGTCGGAAATTAGATTATATCGAAATGTACGGAGGACCACTTTTTAAAATTGAATTCTCGACCCATAAAAACGCTCTGATTTAATCAAATTTTCTTTATAACCGTCATTCATATCAATTATGAATCGAAACAAAAAATCAATATTGATTACTTCATATTTACATTTTAATATAATCTTATACAAAAAACTTTGTATTATTAATTTAATCACATTAGCACTCAAGTTTTATAATAAAAATTCTTTTTAAGTGGTTGCTTTTATAATACGCAACAAAATTATACATAAAAAGATCACATAATACTTATTTAATTATAAATTCTATGCGGCGTGTCGGGGGGCTGCTTGAATAAAACCGCGGAGAGTTTAAAGTCTTAAATCCGTTTATGTGGTGGGCTGGCTCAGCAGAAAAACGGGGCGCAAATGAAACCCCTGTCGTCGTGATGAGGTAGCTTTTGCCTGCTTGAAAACGAGTGTGACGGCTCTCCACAAGCGTGTGTATTGTGGGTCCGCAGATTGACTCAGCCAGTCAACCGTTGCTGATGTTGCTGAAAATTTACCGACGCCGCCACTGTCGACGCCACTCAAGTATTCATTTGTTTGCAGGAATTAAAACAGAATTTAAAATTAGATGAGCAGGGCAGTTTTTCTTGATTAGTTTTTGTTTGAATTCCAGCTCTTCTTAAAATTAAAATGAAATCTAGTAAGTGATTAAAAGATGGTTTTAAAGTTATTAGTTTTAAATTATTAAAACATAAATGGATTAAGTTTTTGTAAACTTAGCAGACTAGACTAAATGTATTTGCAAATAATATAATAAGTTAAACAAAAGTTTTATGAATTTACAATTAATAAATTCCTTATTTTATTCATTTTTTATATACTACAATAAAGCTACATTGAAAACATTAATTCTTTTTTACCTTTTTGCACGTGCAAACAACGCAATAAACATTTTAAATTAAGGTTGTTACTTAATTTTATAATTAGAGAAACTCGTTAAATTTTTATGAGATTTCTTGAACGTCAAAGGCTTCTTAATTGTTTTTAATTATTAAAACATTTCTTAAAAGAAATTTTGTGGATTCTAAAATTTAAACAAATCTTCTTAATCTTTCTTGAAATTATATGGTTTTAAATGTGAGTTACTTTTAAATGTTGTTGAAGGTTTTTAACTAAGATATAAATTACAAAGTTGTTTACTTTAATAACTTTACATTGTGTTTTTTATTGTTGCTAAACGTTAATTGTTTTGATTTTTATATTAAGTGTAAGAAAAATTTGTTTTTTGCTTAAGTAACTAGTTAATTTAAAACAATTAGTTTTTAATGAAAAGACCAATAAATAATAGAATAAGAAAGATTATTAATATTGAGTAACAACAAAATTGGTCTACAATGAGATCCCTGAGGAACACCAGATGGAGTAATAATTGGTTCTAATAAAACTGAGTATGATTTGCTAAAAAGCTCGACAACCATGCAGTAACAGAATCATGAAAACCCTAATGTAGCTTTGTTTCCAAACTTGAGGAAATTTAGCTTCACTAAAAGAACCCTCGAACAGCAAAGATGGAAGCCGTTCAGTTCAGTGCTAACGTTGCATTTAATGTTTTCAATCCCTTTAAATACATCCAACAGACTAATTGATAATGCTAAATGTAATACATTTTTTTTAACTCAAACAATGAAGTTGGATGAGTTTGTTTATTGCAAACAAAAGAAAAGAACTCAGCAAATCTTATAACATAGTCAACTTCAAGTTTGATGATTTAATACTTCGTAGATGGGAAATCATTAGTTTTTCTAGTGTCACTAAATTTCTAAAAATGTTTTGAGTTAGTTTGAATGTTTATTTCTGTTCTAGGAATATAAACATGCACTGAGATTTTCACATGAACTACAAATTGATTGAAACTCATTTTAATGGGACAAAAGTTCTGAAGATTTATAACGTTTATGAGCAGTTTCTTTGAGTTTAGTTAATAAAATCAATTCTTTATTGAACTAAACTGAAAAATTGTTTTTACGCTATAGTTGTAATAATGTACTATTAAAACAATTTGTAGTAACAATTACGATACTACTTCCGTCTAGCTTAGGACTCGCAAACGTAGAGCGATTACATCTGAATAAACTGTTATTATTTAATTATAACTTAGGATCACTAATGTCATGATTAAGCCAGGTTTTGGTCAGCACAACAATATTGTAGTTAGATACAGCTACAACTAGCATAAGTTCTTTGATCTTAGTTTTTATACCCCCGTTCTAGATCAGGTTGCTTCGATAAAATTTTCACTCTCTCGTGAAGTCCTGTATTTAGTGTTAGAAAAAAAATTGTTGAGCGTGCTCTGCGCTTTAAGGCGCTTACGGATTTTTTTGTTGGGAAAACCATTTCAAGTAATCACTGATCACCGTGCATTGACTTATCTCATTACGTGTAGACTGTGGTTTTTCAAAATGGCACTTTGGGTGCTTGCGCTGCAAGGGTACGCCTACTACTAAGTACGCCTTTAGAAAAGTTTTTTTTGTATTATGGCTTTTGCAACTTACAGACAATTGCTTACGTTAATATACCGAGTACCAACTTTGCAACGGGCGGACAAACGTTTGGCTCGTATTTGTCACGCAATAGAATTAAATCAAATTCTGATACTCGTTATGTGTTACATGAAGATTTGTTGTTTCTATAAAATGATGAAGACTCTCCGCTTATTCTCTGTATTTTCAAGTCGTTGATATCAGGCTTTGTTTAAGTGTACCACAAAAATTATGGGCACTTGGTGCGCGCTTTGTCGCAAAGTATAGGGGCCAAATATCTTTGCGAGTATTACAGTATGCCAACATTTGTGTGATTGGTTGTAGGAGTTTCCTCACATTTTGAGAGAAAGAAACTTATAGTTAGTACAAAGGACGAATAATGCGAGAAAGGGAAACAATACACTCGGAGACACAAACTGTTATGAAATATAAATATATTTATTCCCGAGTAGCGCCGCGCCGGTTTTGTACATACGAGGGCGGGTCAATAAGACCGTGACTTTTTAAATGAAACACAGGTTTTTAGATAAAAAAATATTTTGTTTTTTAACGTTTCCTTTGAGCTCTATACACTTTGTCCACGTTTCTACAATTTTTTTATCTTTTTCCAAAAATAAGATTTGTCAAAGTCATCAAAATAGGTATTTGTTTGTGAGATAATTTTATTGTTGGAGTTACATTTTTTTCTGCCAAGCCATTTCTTCAGGTTTGGAATGAAGAAATAATCACTCGGGGCTAAACCCAGAGAATAGGGCGGATGAGGGAACCATTTGTAGCTTAATTCATGGATTTTTGTCATAGAAACTGCACATGTGTGCACACTTGCCTTATCCTGGTGAAAAAGATCTTTATTCTTGACCAAATGCAATCGTTTTTTTTTATCCTTATTAAATCGACCTAATAAGTTAGCATAATATTTGCCATTGATTGTTTTATTCTTTTGAAGGTAGTCAATGTAGATTATACCGCGTGCATTCCAAAAAACTGTGGCTTTTTTTGGCGTTATTTTACTCCGAGAAATCTTCTTTTTGACTGTTGTTTGGTCTCTGGTGTGTTGTGGTGGATCCACGTTCTGTCTACGGTAACGAAACAGCGCAAAAACTTGTCCATATTGCGGTTGAACAACGCCAAACACTCCTGCAAAGATGTCACACAATTGCGCTTGTGGTCAATTGTGAGCAAACGCGGCACCCATCTTGCGGAAAGCTTTTTTATACACAAGTGATCATTTAAAATTGAAACCACTGAGCTATGTGAGATGCATATAGCTTTCACAATTTTTTGCAGTTTGATTGGCCAATATCATATCGTGAATTTTTCTAATTGTTTTGCGTATAGAGACCCTAACTGGACGTTCAGAACGTTCAGCATCTTCCGTGCTTGTACGGCCACAACAAAATTCAGTAAAGCACTTTTTAACATTGAAATTGATGGTGTAGAGTTTCCATAGTATTTATTAAGTTTAGTCTTTGTTTGAGTGATGGTGTTTTTTCGCAAAAAATAATGCCTAATGAGCACACAAAATTTTCTTTTTTTATTTTCTCCTCAAATCACGTGGTAGTCTGCTATCAATGACTGTCAAACACAAACTAAATGAGGCAACTTGTTTAAATTTTTACAAGAGTCAGCTGACAGATGCCTTATGATAGAAGCAGTATTGTCTATTCAGTTAAGAGGCAGAAAATTCAAAAAGTCACGGACAAATTGACCCGCCTTTGTAAATAGATATTATTGTGCCCGCAGTTCATGCTAGACTGACGCGTTTTAAAATTGATTTTGCATGCAAATGTACTTATGTTACTATATCCTACTTTAGTCTCAGGAGTGACTGGTTACTGTATTTTTGGTTTACTATAAATTGCAATTAAAATCATGTTAATCTTGCCCTCACGAATGCCGCAATCATCTATAAAACCAATATTACCTGACGCTTCTGGAGATTTAGTTGCAATTGACTTGTATGATTTTTTGCCACGTTTTGTAGGTGATGTGACATGTCTCCTTGTGGTTCTTGATGTGTTTAATAAACTTGTTACCTTGTATTATTTAAAACGTGCTACTACTACTGCTATAATAAACCTAATTAAAAAATGTTACTTTGTTGACGTCGGTACACCTGACCGCATTTTAAGCGACCACAGAACACAATTTACCGCCACACGTTAATCAACCTTTCTTGGTGAGTTTGGTATTTTTCCCGTCTTTGCTTTAGTACTTTATCCCCAAAGCAAGCACGTTGAACGTTTAATGCGAGAATTACTTCTCGGAAAAACACACTGGGCTTGTGAAATACCTTTGTTTTCCGTCTTCCTAAACAGCGAGGTACTCGGCTTGCACTTCAGCAAACCATCTCCGTTGCTTCTAGTCGCGGTTTTACCATCTCCCAAACCTCAAGCAGGGCTAATTCTATTTCTTTGTCGCTAGCGCAAGAAACTAAAAGATTTTTGCCTTTTAGGGCCCATTTGTTATTAAATCTATTGTTGGCAATCGTACCTATATATTAATTATACCAAAGTCCAGTCAAGAGGGAATCCTGTTTTATACATTGCATATTTAACTATTTTATTGCTCTGTCTCTAAATAGCACTTATTTCTACGAAACTTGTGAATAACTTATTTGTGGAATGAGGGCAGGTGTAACAGAGTTTGGTTTTGTACATTTGTCGGGGTTATGTTTTCAAAACAAGCAAAAAAAAAACAAAAAAAAAGTTAGCACGGCACAATATGTAATTTATTGAAGATGCCTAAACAAGAAAAAATAAGTGTACTTTTTATCATCATTTGTTAGATCGACAATGAAAGAATATTATTTATCGTTTTACGTAATCGGTAAAGAATAAAAAAGTGCAATTTTACCTGATTTCTGGTTATAGGTTTAGTAAACAGAGCATTTCAATTTTTATTTACAAGTTTTTTTACCGACTGTATGAAGAAACTCAAATTATCAGGGTCATTGAAGTCTTCTTCGGGAGTGGAAGTAATGTCATTCAAGCATTCTCTATGGCAATTGTGGCAAATGTTTGTACACATTATTTCTGCTTTTTGGCAGTTACATCTGTTTTCACATCCAGTTATACTTTTGCAAGAAATGAGGTTGAGGACTGCTTGCTGTTGCGTCTTCTGTAGTTACTGGGATCAGCCGGCCGCATTCAAACTTGCAACCCTACTGTTTCAAAAGAAGTTACACACACAAAAAGCATGCTGCATTGCTGCTCTTTCTGTGGGCGGCAGGGCAGAAAGGTTTGGTTTAGCATTTGAAACCGATTTGGTAAAAGCATTTTAACAATGCATGTTAAAGAAGGTTTGCATGTACAATGCCAGAAATATTTTGTTTTTAGTTTTAGTCACAGCTTTATGGGATGAGTTTGAGCTGTTGATTACATCAGTAATACTTTGCAGTGTGGCTTGCTTCTCGAACAAATAGAAACAGACAAGTTTTCCTTTTGATATGCTGCGAAAGTCCATCATTCCTATAGTTTTTACTTTTTTGTGGCTTGGTTTAACAAATATTATCTGTTTTTTAGATGTGGTGAAAGTCAGGAGAAAGATATTAAGATCAACATCTTTGCTAACTGTTGCTACTTTGTCACTAGTTAAGGATTTTAAGAGTTCTGTGCGGATGATCATTGTATCAGCAAATCAGTTTGGATTTATTATGTTCATTAGAAAGCAAATAATCCTGTTTGACTGTGATTTGTGTTTTGTGTTCAAAGTTTATGTCAACTGACTTCTTTAGTTTGTATCTTTGGTTTTGTTAAATTTTTTGAAGTGGATGATGCCGCTACATAACTATGAAGCACGACGTCACAGCTCTTGTCGGCACAATGCTTGAGAATAAAGGCGACAAAACATTGTCAAATTGATAAAATTTAAAAAAAAAAATTGGGCCACACCACAGTAACAGAAATCCTCTATTCAAAACACATAATCAAGAAGAATGACTTCTTCTTGTAGTAGAGGAAAGGTATTGTATAAGGCGGATTTTGTGTTTTTTTTTTCAAACAAAGATAAAGTGTAAAGAGCAAGTTTATGCTGTAAGTTTTCTTCAAATTTTTATCACACTGTTTGTTGATAATTATTTTTTAAAACATTGTTAAATGATTGATTACCACATTTTATCAATAATTTTGACTGAATTGGTTATACTTGCTAAAGAGAATACTAGCTCTTTCAGTGATTAATTTTAAGAGCGTTATAGCACGTTACCCTGCTGTCGCCCATCACACCACTACTAATTGAAATTATGTCGTACAGGATAACTTTCAAACCAATGAGAAAGTTTTGCAGAACCAGCTGAATTTTTAGCTTTACGGGACTTTCCAAAATTTTTATGATGTTTACTTGTAGAGAACAGAATTCTTGTAAATTTTTTAAGTGATGTACTAATTTCATGAGTTGCAGTCATTCCTAGTACCTATCTGGCTAAATCAGTGTCCGTAAAGCCGCGGAATCTCCAGATACTGCGAAACGTAATTGTTTAAAGGAAAGTTGGCATTTGCAACTATTTTTAATGAAGTTGTATATTTCTTCCATAGCCTCTAAAATGTAATCTGACAGAGACCGTCCACGTTTTTTGTCTTCGTCTAAAGGTAAATGAGTAAACAATTGTTAGTGGCAGTCCAGGTGTACACTTTTTTAACAGCAACAAAATCATTAACGGTAGGCAGACAAAGCTTAACTTTTTTTGCCATTTCTTCTGTTTTTTGACATTAGTAAGCATTCCTGCGGGCTTCAATAGGTTTTTTAAGTTGTTTTTTTAAATATTTATTATCAATTACATCTGCACAGAAAAAATAAATTGTTTTGAAATCAAATGTTTTTACAGACGACCTTGAGGCACTGATCTATCTTTGCATTCTGTTGATAAAAAGGCTTTAGTCTCAGATTGCTAATTCAAGAAAGCTTGTATAGACTCCTTTTTTGTATAATGTTTTTGGCACAAAGTGTATACCGTAATTGATGGATAGTTTTTACCATCTTTTTTTTGCTTGCTAGTTAACATTAATGTTTTTATTTCTTTCTTACCTTATAATTCTGTAATCGCTGGGAATACAAAAAAAAATGTATATGATTATTTTTATTGCAAATTTATTATTATACCAGCTTTTATTATGTATATAATTAACTTTTACTTCCGACCTACAGCTTTCAAAATATTAACAAAAAATCAAAAAAAGTGCTGACTAGTATATTTTCTATTATGTACTTATAAATCAGTGTAAAATATTTCAAAACTTTTTATTTTTTCTAGAGGTGAGATCAATTTTTGAGCATATTTGACTGGACTATTAATTTTTTTAAAGGTTTTGCTTTGACGTTAATAAATTTTATCATTTTTTTGTATATTTTATTAAATTTTCAAATATGTTCCTTTCATTCTTGTGATGTGTCTACTTCTAGTTTCTCAGATATAATATTTATATATGTATTGAATCTTATTAGTCTACGCGTTCCTTTAATAATTGTAAAATGCGTATATGCTTTTAAATATTGTTTATTAATTTTGTCGACAATTTTTTAAAAATCAAATTTAAAAATTGACTTCATATTGTGTACTAGCAAATTATTATTGTCATATTTTTTACATAAAATATTCAGGATGTCATATGTTGCTTTAGAAAACTCTATTTTATAACTTAAAGTATATTGCCTTGTAGTGATGCAAGCAAATAATAAATTTTTTGAATTGAATTAACAGATTCTTGGGCATTTACCTACCAAAGCACTTAAGTGAATGGGTGAGCATCTTATTTTAAACTATTTAATGAATTACTTTCTCTAAAATTTGTTGGAAAAGATCCCAACCGTCACAAATGCAAGAGTCAGTGTTTTGGTTGCTTAAAAGATACTGTGCACCAGGTATGTCAATTTTGGAAAGCACTAAAGTTATGCAAGATGACGTGGCAGTCTGGAGACTGCTGGTCCTGGTTCAGGAGCAATAAAGTGACTTCTGCCGGTAGTTTTAGGAGCGTTTGAGGTTGTGGTGCGGTGCTTTCGCATTATTAAGCAAACTAAAAGTTTTGACTAACATTCTTACAAAGAGGGTTTTAAACGTGTTCACATAAAGCGCTACTAACTTCTCTACGCACAATTCAATTTGTTATAAACTTGTATTTTGTTTTGTGGAGCAACGTGGAAGTTCTGGAGCATCTATTATTGGCCGTCCAAGCGCAAGGTGTATGAAGGTTGTAGTTTCCCGGACAATCTTAAGCAGTGTAACTGCTGTTGGTAGTTGTCGACGACACTAGGTTGTGAGCCGTTGCCTGGAAACTGCAACTATGGTGGGTAGATCGATACAGAGGGTCAAAGACGGACAATGATACAAAAAACTTTGAACAAAAGTTACAAGCACTTTATCGCTTTTGGCGCCCCTGACTGTAGTACTTACCATTTTAAGCTCTTTGGTCTAAAAAACGCACCGACAATATTACGTACCTTATATACTGGGGTATTCTATCAACTATAAAAAACGTTTAGTGCACTACCGCTTAATATTGGAAAAGCTACCAAAATACCAGCTATGCTACCACATAAAGAAGTATAACATTTAGTCGAATACTTGGAGCACTGAATCAGTGCGAAAGATAACCGTTAAGCCACCACCGCAATAGAGTTTGTGTCTGAGTTTTTTTGATACATGAGGTGTCATGATTTTAGGGTGGTTAGTGCTTTGCTCTTTCTCCTAGTTTTTCTGATTTCCAGTACATTCCACTTAATGTTCTGCAACTTGTTTTCAAGGTTTGTTAGATGTTTGTCGAGTTTTATGGTGCAGATGTTGTACGTTGCAAAGTATATCGTAGTTCTTTTGGTTTTTTTTGTATTTTTATTGATTTTTGAGCCTTTCCTAAAATCTATGAAGCAGGCTGACTAGTCATTGCAAGATTCTAAGCTTTCTGCTCTACTTAAGCTTAAAATTTCATTTATTTAGAAGGTTTTGGCTGTTAAAACGCCAGTGTTTTAAATTAAATTTTCTTAATCTTAGTTTTAACTGTTGTTAGAGCTTTTTTTGTTTTCTAGCAGGTGGCACCACGTGCAGGCGAGGTTGACATTTGAGTCGGTTTTAGTTGTTTTCACTGTCACCCCTTACTACCCTCGTCTAGTTTAGGACTCGTTAACGTAGAACGGTCACATCTGAATAAACTGTAACCATTTAATTGTAACTCAGCATGGCTAATGTCATGATTAGTCAGGTTTTGGTCAACATAATAGTATTGCAGTTAGATACAGCTCTAGCCAGCATAAGGTCTTTGAACTTAGTTTTTATATCCCAATGTTTTAGTAATAGATGGAAATTCTGTTAGTGACACTGGTGACGGGTTTAGACTGTTGGCTGAATATAAATTCCAAAAATCTACCGAACATGAAGCAGAAACGTTATGAATTTGACCATAATTAATAAATTTCTTAACAGCTATGTTTGCAGGCCAAAAATCATTACAAAGAAAGGATCGAGCGTGATTATTTGGAATAGAAACTTTAAAGCTATTGAAGCTTCCAGATTTTACAGGCAAATTAATGATGTCATCCGACATAGTGGGATAATGAGATTTAATATGATTAATTATATCAGTTTTTCGAGTTCCACGTCTAAGTTTAGAAACGCGTACGTAGAAAGTAGGCACATAAGCCTGCAGTTTGTTATTAGTTGGGCTAGAATCAAAGATAGTTTGTCTTTTTGATTAGTTTTTTGCCAAAGAAGAAAACACTACAGGCTGAATCAATTGCACCGTTTTATTAATGAACAGTGCAATAGCAGAAGCAGTTAGTTGTTCACTGCAAGCTTTGTAGTATTGACAAACATTATATATTATACACCAACTCCAAAAACGTTGTTTTATCATTTATTTGATGTATTATCCAGGATCATATAATTATAGTAACAACTTTTTAAAGTTTAAGAATACTATAGAAATGTTGTAAAAACCATACAAAAAAATTATGAGCCACTAAATTTGACTTTAAAAGATTTTGTGAGTTGGAGGAGTATGAGAAATTTTATAAGATAACACACAAGAAACATTAAAAAACTTTAAAAGAAATTTCACAGCTGTAAAGTTTTATATGATTTTATGAAGAAAAAGCTACGAGTTTCTATACAGCTAAAAAAAATGTAACAATTTTTAGACCATTTCACCAGATAATTTTTTTAGGAAATTGTAAATGTCATAGAGGATACCATAAGTACCATAAAAGTTATAACACATTCTAAGAGCAACAATATGCAACCAAAAAAGTCAAAATCTGTTGCTGCATTAAAAGTAAATGTACACGAATGTCTCTCAAGAGCAAAAAATTACTAATACACACTGCACACTAAAATTACAGAAAGTAGATTCTGATTTGCATTATTAGAGTTTTTTACAAATAGCCCTCACTTGTAGAACATTTTAAAGATTTTATAAAATCATTTTTGTTATTGTTTTGTATAATTATTTTTGCATTCATACGCAAATAGATTTGTAAATTTTAGGTACAAAAGAAAACTTAAAAATTTGTCAAATTTTTTTCTATAAAAAAGGAAATTTAGAGTCTTTTATTATTATACTTTTTTTGGAGATTTTTTTTAAAACTTGCATTGGTTGCTATAATAATATACGCTAGTAGTTTGGTCACATCTGTCACATTAAACTTTCTGTCTAATTGAAGAATTACAATAACATAGTGCACTTATAGTGCCGTTTTATAGGCATAAAGTTTTGTGGAGAACTTGTACCACGTCTATGTTAGAATTTTAGATTGTTAAGCATTTGTTTAATATATTAGCCATCTAGTTGGCTAAATATAGGATTATTTTTATAAAATTTTTGTAACTTGTTTGGGATAAACGAAGTACTATGGTCTATTCAAAACCACGCTACACTAAATGTATGTAAACAAAACCGCGTGATCATCACGTGAACATATGCAAGTCTGCATTCGATTGACTGCTCAATTCAGACCCCATTAAAGTGAGATTTTATACTTAGTGAAATATTTGCGGTTGTTATGAAAATATTTATAATTGTAGGTACTTGGACTTAGACTTGGACTTCATAAATCTTCTTTTTATTCCGTTATTCCCGGTAGTTGTGCACGTGAACAACGCCTGTATTTGTTTATTTCAAATTCAGCGTGGTTTTGCATAGACTATAGTTGATTTTTAGTTAAAAGTAGTGCGTTTTGTACCTTATCCGTTCTTGCGCATAGGCTTTGCAAGCGTTGGGAGTAGAACATAACTCTTCTGCTGAGAAGCAAGCGCTTTATTGTGAGCTTGGCTGTTGCGCCTTGCTTTCAGTTTGTGATAAACACGCACGCAGCGCTTGAAACTACATGCACGGACTTTTTTATTTAATTTGCATTTGGAGCTTGCTTATACTTTAGCAAATTTAACACATATAGAACTTTGCATCGGGATGCCGTGTGGCCGTAGCGTTGGCAACGATGACATTGTGCGATCTTTGTGGATTTATTTACGTTTGTATTCCACGTTGACGTAAAACTTGCATATCTTGGTGAGAGGCTGGATTTTTTTTGTTTTTAGCTTTTTGCAAAAGCTAAACATACAGATGTGTTGTACAGATTGGATTATACCGCAGAGCAATGAGTTCTGTTGGCACTTTAGCAGCTTTGATGCAGATTAGGTATATTCCAAATAACATATTTTAAGGTTTTTTTAGCCTCTACTTGATAAGTGTAGTGAAAAACATTGTTTATTTACAATGTGCAATTACTGCACAAATCTGCATGCAAAAGAGGGTGCATGCAGATACTATTGACCACGTTTACTGTGTTTAATGGTTACGTTTATTGACTTGAACCTAGCCGACAGCCTTTAGAAAAGGGTTTTATCTTAAATTGCAAAGGCGTCTGCACCTTCTGTGGATGCCGACGGATTTAGGAGACTTGATGGAGAGCCTAGGAAGCTAGTAGTCTGACCGCAGTTGGACCTTTTGATTTTAGTGGTTGATAGCTTTGGTGGCGCTAAAGGCATCTGACAGGATAAGCGGGTTTTTTTTTTCTTGTTTCTCGCAGCGGTGAATTTTTTTTTTTTACTTTGGAGGCGGTGTTGGAGTTGACCGGTTTTTTGCAGCAGGTCTTTTGAGAAAGTGTAGATTGCAGGTTCTGCTGGATTGCTAGTTGCGCTTGGAATTGCAGTGATTATTTGCTTTTTAGGAGCTTTTATAGTGGAGTTTCTATGTCTAGCTTTATCTTGGATAAAGCTTTTTTTTAGTCGATCTTCATTTGCTTGACTTTGGCTTTATAGACGTCAATTCTTTTGGTTTAGTTTTTTACTAGAGATAAGATGTAGGCTTTAAGGGCGTTGATTATAGTGACCTGCTTATTTATCAGTTAGTTATTTTTTTCTAGCTGTTGGTATATCAGCTGGAATATTTTGTTGTTGGTCAGGTTATTGTTGTCGTCTTTACTAGAAGATATTTTGAATGAATTAATTGTTTTATAATTATTTTGCAATCTTGTTTTTTAAATTCATCTTTTTAATTTTGTTTTTTTTTTAATTTTGGTTGGATATTTCAGTTTTTTTAATTTTTTTCATTGTTACTTTTAATCTTGTTTTTATGTCTTTATTTGTTTGTATAGTTTCTGCACTTTCACTTTCTATACGCTCTTTCACTCTTCAGCCCGCCATGCCAGCGTGGGGTTTTACGGCTAAAACATTCCTTGATGGAGTGATAAAATCTCTCTAAGTTTTATAAATGTTTTGTTTCTGAATTCAATTTTGTATTATGAAGTATTTCTACGCTTATAGTATTTTTAAAATAAATATTATTATTATATTATATAGATTCTAATATAATAATATTAACTTTTTATTATATTATTGCTTAATTAATTGTAATGTTATTATTATGTTTATAGTTACATTACAGAACGAAGCGTTATCTAACTTCTATAATCACCCTTTTATCCAGCAAGTTGCATAAGTATCTATTACAACTTTGTTATAAGTTTTTTAAATGATTTTGTCCGCCACGTTTCATATGTTATATAATAATTGTACTCGGAAAACCAAGCAATTATCTACATGTCAATGTTGCCAAATATATAATTATGGTGAATGCGCCGGGATTGTCAGTCCATATACAAATACATTAATTCTCGCCGTATATTACATTTCCAACCATCGTACATTATAATCTCCCACATTATATATAAATAAATTTATTATTTCATAATCATTTTTTACGACCGAAGTAGATTCCCGTGTTGTCAAAAACGCTCTTAACGAGCCGCAATTTATAAAACATAATTAAATCTATATAAAAAAAGTAAATGGTCTCCTTGTGTGTCTGTGTGTGTGTGTCGTTACGGACATCGTATATATCGAGAATGGAATAAAGCAATATAAAAAAATCTGAGCGACGTTGGGAAGCCATTAAAGGAAAATAATCGCCAGCTTGCTCTCTCATAAACTGCTTTGTAAAAGTCAGTTAACTCCGGCAACACTTGCCTAATTCTTTGTGTGTACTTTTTCTCAACCAGTTTCAATACAATAGAATTTCTCAGAAGGATATTAAATCTTATGTATTAGTATTAAATTTAATGTTTTAATATGATAAAGTGATGGTAATATCAACCTCATTGTTGCAATTAACTGCATTTTTTTAACCAATTATGACATTGCATTAAAAATTTTGTTCTGATGGCGAAGACATTTACTTCCCGCAGTGATCCGAAGTAGAACCGCTTGCAGCTGACAAGTGATATAAAACACTCGACTATCTCACATTTCTTCCAATCCCTTTTCAATAGATTTAACGGGGAAATAAATAATGTATTGTAGCTGTTATATACTTTTTTTATCTCATGCGGATAATATTAATAATGGCAAGTTTATCCACTAAGCACGTTTTGGATCATTTAAAGTTTCTTACGCTAAATCGTCCGGGATCTAGTTTTACGACTATTAAATTTATTCCAATTATATGAGGCAATAAACTTGTACGATAAACTTGGATGTAGTGAGAACTCTTAGTGAATTATTACAATGTATTATAATAATATTATTAAATTATAAACGTTGTATCTCATGGAACAATTATATATTTTATATTATCATTGTTATATAAATTGAATTAGTTCATGTGAAAACAGTTAGATAAGTATTATGTGGGCAATTGCGTCTGTATAAATTTCCCAATATAGTACGTTTAATAGCTTAACCCTTAACAGCAACTTGAAATGTTATTAAAAATACTTAATTTTAGAACATGACTTTATTATTGATTTAAGCATTACATGATTAAAACATTTTCTCTATAATTGAAGAAGATATTAATACATAGGAAAATAATTCACTACGTTGAAATTCCATTTCATCTATTCCTGTAATTATTTGCAAATGTAATTATGCTAAGTGTTCCCATGTACCTACAAGTTGGTAATGATACAACTCCCTATCAACTGCATATGCAAATAACGAACCCGCGAAGTAAATTTTAGACAGTACAAACGGATAGGAGGGGTGACGCTTCCAGTAAAATCTAAATATGAAGTTTCTACGAGTTTCCCAATAGTCAGGATATGCAAGACATTCCCAACGGTGCTATACATTATGTCCCTTTAAATTTTCCATTAATATGGCGACATCTATAAGGTCATTATTTATTATTTAATGTTTATATTATCATAAACAATAGAAATATTCTTACGCTTGGTGTGTATTTACGGAAATTTGAGATGGTTTGTGTTGTGGAAATAAAAGGCATCAAATATCTCACATTATCAAGACTTATACTTTGTTGTGCTGTAGACTGTAAAGGGTAACAACACAAATATTGGATTAAATGTCGTAACAAATCTTCTTATTTCGACCGAAACACGATCCAATGACTACATTCTTTTACAATGTTTATGTTTGTATTTTTATTTTGAACGTTATTCTTATTTAATGATTCGTTCAATTCCATAAAAAAACCTATAGATTGTATTTGCGAATAACAAATTCATCCAATGTTAGTAAAATGGCCAACATAAATAAAGTAAGAAAATCTTTCGACAAGTTCAGTCAGATTTAAGATAAACAAACCACAAAGAAAGTATTGGAAAAGTGCAGACTTTAAACTAAACCAGAGTTTTAAAAACAGTTTTAGATTAAAATTTAATTTGAATAAAAATGACGGTAATAGTATATGATATTAATATTTTTAATTAAGTCTCTTTAAACCAATTCCAATCTATCAGATAATTAAATTTTCGTCTAAAAATAATCACTTTTAATTAATTCCTTCACATAATGGAGTATGCGGTTTAGTCGGTGGCGAATCATCGAACGTTGCACGTTTTAATATGGCCGCAGATTTTCATAAAGAATCTACGTAATTAAAAATTTACTTTAACCCTGTTTATGGCTTGCGCTTTCCCTTCTTTCCATATAGATACTTTTTTGCTCTATTTGCACTCCGTGCACTCTCGTTAAAGTAAACAAAACCCGCTCTTTTTTAAATCTGTTTGTCTGCACGAGGATTTGTTTCTTATCCAGACGTGAGACGGAACATTGTCGGTGAATTAAGAGTAAAGCATGATTAAATATTCACTATTTATATATTACGTTGCATGGATGGAAGATTATTATTTTGTTACAATATTTACCAAAAAATGTTGGACAATAATAAAACAGATTTTTGTATTACAACTTGAAGTAAGTAAAATAATAATATTATTTGTTGTGGTTTGAAATAAAGCAATTTTAATTCATAATTAATTAGTTCTCGTTTTATTATGTACGCAGTTTATTTACATTTACTGGTTAATATTCTTTTCTAAACTACTTTTGTTTACATTTGCTCTCCACGTTTAACTGCAGGTAGAACATTTGAGATTTTAGGATTTTTTTCAATATTTATTTATGCTTCAGTTAGTATTAAACAATTTAATCGCATATCTATTACAAAACCTCTCTTTAAAAAGAACTTTTGACATGGTTGATAACATTTTTAAAATTCTAACTAGAAAAACACTTTTTAGCTTTAAACTGATCTCCAACATTAAGCAAAGTTATTAAGCATTTTGGAAATTTGTTTTTTGAGATTTTTATTTGTTTTTAAGTTGACATGTTGCATTAGGCTACTTTTAAATACAAAGATGTTTGATTCTAAGTCAAGTTTTCCTTTTTTGCCAATCTTAATGATCAAATCTTTTTATTTGTTCTTTTACAAATAATTCTAACTATTTAACTAACTTAGACTTATAGTTAGTTTTATTGAGCTCACTTTTTGCTGAAATACTATTTTTATTAATAATTTTCTAATAACAATAACAAAATAATATATTTGTAATTGTGGGAATAGTTCTATCATCTCAGTTATCAGTGTTCTTTCAGTTTTGAGTTGTGATTATTTTTCAAAGGTTGGACCTCTTATTAGACTGAGTATAACGGCCGCCAAACGGCGCCTCGTAACTAGCCTTCCATTCATATACACCCAGCACAGGATAAAAGCAATCCGAATCCGAAAAATTTATTTATTTTGATTTGAACTTAAATAATAATACAATATGGTTTCTAAACGTCTTATACTAAGGGTTTATGAACGGATTCTACTTTTTTTGTTACCCAAACCTTTATCAGACTACTGACGTTACTTCTACTACTCCTACTCCTACTACCACCTCCAGCACCGCTTTCAAATGGCGCCAGGGCCAACCAGTTTCTTATAGCCATCAAAAATAATGTATCTACAGCTACACAAATAATGTGGTTTGTATAACAGACAACTTAATATATGAAATGAATTAATAATTTATTCAAAATCAGTCAATCAAATCACAGCGGCCAAGGGTCAAGCATAGACAATTGTTTCGGTTCTACAAACCTCGTCAGTATTTATAACTTAATATACACAAAAATTATGTTGATTGTGGTTTTACTTATGGTTTTTACCGTTTTAGCATTTTTTATTTGCGCTTACATTTTACACATTCCATGGGCGACGTTGTTCTGGGATTGAAAATTTTTAAAACGAGCAAAGGCATGAGTTTAACCACACCCAACATAATGTTTGTGTATATTAAGTTGCCTACTATACAGGCCACACTATTCGTGTCTAGCTGTATACCCATAGAATTTTAAGAAAAGAAAATTATGATGCGGTAGAATGAACGGGTAGATTATACAATGGACGTTACTACAAATGCTACGCTAAGGCTAAACCTAAAACCTTTCTAAAAACACCTATTTCTACGGCCCAACCGCTACTCCAGATAGATTGCCATACAACGTACTATAAAACAACGTTACTGTCGTCTGCTTACTACTCAATAGTAGCTACAACTCTAAGGTTTGATTGAGGAGTAGTTGGAAATGCAAACTGGTTGCCTTACATATCTTTGAAAGACAAAGCTGTGATTGGCTCCAAGGCAAAACCCACGTCCAGTCGCATTAATTAAACGGATTTGAGCACAGCTCTGAACACCTTCAGCCAAGCTCAAATAAAGGTAATTATAGGAGACAACCGAAAACAGGCACTTTTATTGTTCCTGACTTATGCAAAGAATGATGCGGAAAGAAACGAGTCTACCGCATTAATGGTTGTTAAGACATCCCAAAGAAATATTATGGAAGAATTCAATGTTAATTATCAAATATACCGGAGATTAAAACTGCCCAATCGGATCTCCGGGAACAGCAACCTTGAATGAATCCAACCAAATTAACATAAAATTTTGAAACACAACCCGAATAGGAACCTGGTATGTCCGCGGACTTTTGCAGACAGGCAAGCTGAACGTTATCGAAAAAGAACCTAACATACTTATGTTGGGCATTATCGGCTTGGGTAAAACGCATTAGAAAAGAGCTAGACAATTTAACGCGAGTACTGCACATACCATATACTTCTCAGGAAACACAGAAAATAGTTGCAATGGAGTGGCTTTTCTGTTAGACAAAATTGCCAACAAAGCAGTACTAGTGTACTAAAGATTAAGTCCCAATTACATAAACCTTGTTTAAGTCTACGCACTAACATCGGAGGCATAGGATGAAATAATGGAAGCATTCTACGAACAGTTGCAAAACACTCTAAGCGACCTACTAAAGAATAAAATACTTGTTCTGCTTGGAGACATAAACGCAAAAGTGAAGCTAAACTTGAACAAAATACAACAACTCTGCGGCACAATAGTGCATTACGATTTAGACACACGAAACAAACGGGGAGTCCGTTTGATTCAGTTCTGCTAAGAACACAATTTAACCATTGCAAACACGCTATTCCAGCACCATAGCAGACGCCTATACACGTGGAAATCACCAGGAGGTAGATATAGAAACCAGATCGACTATATCATGGTTAATTTAAGATGGAGATCTTCCATCATAAACTGCAAAACGTTCTCTGGAGCAGATTGCGGATTGGACTACCAACTTCTTATAATGCAATTTATATTACGATTTAAAAAAATCTACTATAAGGAAAAAAAAACAGAATAACTGACGCTACTAGTGAGCAATTCCAACAAGAGCTGGAAGACAAACTCGTTAAAGAAAAAGAAGTAATATTAAACATTGCAGACGCGGACCTGAAATGGGAAAAACTAAAAAAAAAATAGGAGAAACTGCGAGGAAATTCAACAACAGACCAAACCAAACCAACGTTAGACACGATCGAGGAAAGAAAAACCCTAAAACAAATAGAATTAGTGACTCAGGAAAACAAAGATATATACAAAAGACTATCAAGAAAGATCCAAAGACAATGTAGATAAGATAAGAACAACCACGTCCAATAAATCTGCAGGGAAATAGAAAAAACACCAAAACAAAAACGACACCCGCAATCTATATAAAAAAGTAAGAGAACTAACAGGGAAACTCAAACCAAAAACACTTACATAAAAGATAAAAACGGAAAATTACTATGGGAAGACGATAAAATCGCAAAAAGATGGAAGCAATATTGCGAAAAACTATACGAAGACAAGCTAATGATAACAACCAAACAACCCATAAGTATGGCAACTGAGCAAGAACCTAACATACTGAGAACGGAGATAGAGGAAGCCATAAAACACTTGAAAATAAACAAATCACTTGGCTTCAACGGAATTACTGCTGAAATGTTGAAGCTATTGGGAGAAACCGACGTGGAAATAATACACATCATATGCAACAATATCTGGCAAAGTGGTCATTGGTTCAAGGATTGGCGTACATCAATAGTGGTCCCAATCCACAAAAAAGCTCTACACAAAAGTGCAAAAACTACCGCCCAATATCAGTAATATCACACGCAAGTATGATCTTACTGCAAATAATTGACCAGAGACTAAAAAGATACCAGGAATTCTAAATACTACTTAAACAGGCAAAGGGTTGAGGCACAAGGAATAAGATATTTAACACGCGGCAATTAATAGAAAAATCAAAAGAGTTCAATGCGTTTATGCTATTGTGCTATTTGGATTATAGCAAAGCATTTGACTGCGTAAGATGGAATGATTTATGAGCAGCACTGAAGGAAATGGGAGTTCCAAATCACCTTACGTCAATGGTTGCTAAGTTATACACCAACAACGAAACCATCGTAAAACTTGAACAAATAACTTTGTGTCGCTTTAGAACATAGAAAGGCGTGCGCCAGAAATGCGTCCTTTCACCTAGACTTTTCAACGTATACGGAGAACACATAATGAGACGAACACTAGAAAACTTTGAAGGAGCGGTCGTAATCAACGGTAAAAAAATAAGCAATCTAAGATATGCCAACGGCACCACCTTAATAGCCAAAAACGAAGACGAAATGATCGCTCTTTTGAAATCAGTCACACATGAGAGTCGTGAGGTGAAGCTAGAAACCAATCTAGACAAAACCAAACTCATGTTAGTGGACAGAGCCAATCCGTTACAACTCACAAATCAAATTCAAATCAAAACTGTCGAGAACTTCACATACTTAGGGTTGCTAATTACCAATCAGAGAGGATGTAAACTTGAAATTACAAGACGCATCGCAATTGCACGGGTGGCCATGACAAATTTAGCAAACATTTGGCGAGACAGACAAATCACCAACAATACCAAAATAACTTTAATCAAAACTTTAGTTTTCTCCATATTCTCATACGGCACAGAATCATGGACCATAAAAACGTCGTACATACACCGAATAGACGCCATTAAAATGAGGTGCTGGAGAACCTACACATCAATACTTAAAGAACTTGGTATTAAAGAAAGGCTATCCTCTACATGCCGTAAACGCATTTTAAAATATTTTGGCCACATCGCAAGGAGAGAATTTTAAACCTAACCTCAAAAAACTTATAGTTCATGGAGAAATTGAGAGGAAAAGAGCGAGAGGAAAATTTCCGACGCGCTGGCTGGACCAAGTTAAGAACTTTACAGGACAATCAATACACACCAGTCTCAAAGAAGCAGCAGACTGACAACAATGGAAAACCCGAGTCCATCAAACAACCTGAATATATCAGTATAGATATGTTGTTACAATCATGAAGAGATATGAGTGTAAGTTGTGTGTGTAAGCTTCATTGAATAGTTTCAAATTAAGTTGGTTGCTGCTTCTTTGCTAAAGTTTTTTTTTTTTTAACTTTAAACACCGTGATCTTGTCTGTTCTATGGGTATTTAAAAAGTTTGGTGGAAGAAGATTATTTTGCTATTTTTTTTTGTCGGTTTTGTCTATGATATGCAAGGGCGTCAAGAAAATTATAGTTTTTTTATCAAGCACATCTCAAAATCTGTAGATGTTGATTGATGTAGTGTTGTTTGGCGTTGGTGCAATTAGCTAGTAAATAGTGATAAAGACATTTTTTTTGGTCTGTTGCTTATTTGTTTTGCTGGTGCCTGGTTGGAGCAAAAATTTAGTATAAAAACATTGCGCAAATCGGTAACTATTGCAATTGCTCACTTGTTGCAATAATTTTGCACAACTTTTTTACTACAATGACTAGGAGATTACGTTTAGGTGTTGTTGACTTTTGTTACAAAATGTATCTTAGAAAAATAAAATGTTTACTCGAGTGTTTACTAAATCGTGGCGTTGCAGAGTTCTAAAAATTTTAAACAATTGCGGCACGAATTTGTTTAATTGCGTTTTATCTGAACTTAGAGTTTTAAGGACATTCTGCACTCCGGTAAAACATTAAAAAAAAAATTAATTCTGCGCAAATGTTTATAAACTTAAAAAATCAAATTTATGAAAAATTATTCTAAACTAAAAAACATCCATAGATGCGTTTCGAGGTTTACCTCTCATCAGTATGGCTTTATTGATTTAAACTTAATAATTGATTTGTAACTTACATCGTCAACATCGTTCAACACCACAATTCAAAGTGAATATTTTGAAGAGTGTATTGACTATTTATACTAACTGACTTAATGACTTTATTTAATGGCTATGGTTAATAGCATTCTGAGAATGAAAAAATAAACTAATTATTTCGGGATATTTAGCTGATGGTAATGACATGAAAAATAATTAAAAAGGAAATTTGAAAATTAAAAGTAGAATAAATTTTTTGAATAAATTATAATTACTATTATCATATGTCGTTGTAGCAATCGTATAAATTTACCTATTTAACTAGGCTTTATTCAAAATTATTGCTTTACAACTGTCTCATTAGAGGACATTGCGTCTCTTCTTTATATATTTTATATATTGTTTATAAACTTGTTACACTGCACAACGTCTACCTAGAGTTTTTGGGGGGGGTTGATTGCTTGCTACATTTTTTCAGGGCGTGTTTTTATATTGTTTTGCCAGACATTATTGCTGCCAGCAGTAGTGACAACAAAAGTGGAACCTGGCACGTTTATTGTGCTAACGGTTTGGAGCATTTGTCTATGGTGCTCTTGTCATTATCAGAGATAGTGATAATCAAAAAAGTTTGCTGCTGAGGTTGCTTATTTTGATTTAGTTTTTTTTTTTTTTTTATAAAAGTTGTAAAGCAGAAAGCAGTTTCGTAGGCTGAAGCATGCCGTTTTTGTTTTGGTTTGTAATATTTTGTTGTGATTTTTGTTGATTATTACCTGATAGGTTTTGAAATGCTTTGGTTGCAGTTCCAATACTTATTTAAGTTATAAAAAATTGTCAAAAATTGAAGTACACAAATGTATTCCCAACAAGACTATTAGACATTTCTAAACAATGGCAATGCAGATGAACAAAACACAACTGCTTACAGGATTTAATACTGAACACTGTAAGCCTGCACACACGTATAATCTAGATAATAGACTCTATGCAGCAAATTTCTGGATGACAATAAAACTTTTGTACACTTGTTGAACAAATTTGAAACTTATAATGCGCAACGTATTGCCTTTTTTGCAAGCACAAGCTGACTAAATAAGAGGTTAAGATAAACTTTTGGCAAAAAATCCTTTAAATATGATTAATGAAACCAAATACTAAAGAAATAACAACTAAAGCTGTACAATAGGACCAACATACTGTATTGAAAGAAAGGTAGACGTAACACATAAATAAGTAAACAAGCTGCCTAGTTTGCTTAGTTACTTATTCCACTTTAATATGGAGTGATTCAGAGAAACTGCTTGGTTTTGAAATAATGAGTATTTCGTTAATTTTACATGAGTTTTTTTATTAACATTAAAATCTTTGTTATAAAATGCAATTTTTTTAGTTAAATGCGAAAAATAACTTTTTTTATTGCAAATTTTAAGCTTAAATTTGTTGATCAATCTTTTGCAATTTTCGACAAATGGCATCTTTCCACTTTTTCATTGTTTGGAATTTAGTTTCATAGATATGGGATTTTAAAAAACCATACAAAAAAAATTAGATGCCGGTAGGTTAGGAGATTGAAATGGAAAAGGCACATTTCCAAAACGTTAAATAATTTGTTTCTAAAATTTTTTACTAAAAACTCTCACTGAAACGCTTGCTGTGTGGGCCGCCATGTTTCTCAAAAAGATAAGGGCTAATTACATCACATAACTTCTGGATTATACATATTGGCAGTTTGGTTTATTAAACAAATTATTTAAGTAAAACTGAGTTTTATTCATTCATTCACAAACGCTGTGTTTAAATAGACTTACCACTATTAACATAATTATTGTACATGAACACACGATGTTGCAAATTCCACTGCGCCATGACTAAAATGGTATAACCTGTGGAGTTGAATGACACTATACGGTTTCTCTAACTCTTAAACTTGCTGTGTACTACGTTGTATTATTATTTGGAGCAGATAGTAATTCTCTCCTTTAGTCACGTGTACCAGGTATTATAATTTTTGCGTCTTAATGATTTTTACAATTTTTTATTTTTTTTCTTTATCTTTCTATTACTTCTGTGTTTGTTACTCGGTCCGTCCATCGTATTCTCAATATTCTCATGTACAACCACAGTTCAAAGACCTCTAACCTTTTGATGTCTGCATTTTTAAGTGTCCATGCTTTTGCTGCATACAATAGAATTGGTTGTTATATACAACATGTAGTTAATTTTGTTTTTAATTCTAGGCTTAAATCTTTTTTACTTTTTTTCATTTATATGAAAGTTGTTTTAGCTTTTGCTATTCTAATTTTTATTTCCACTGAATTATTGTTATCTTGGTTAATGGTTGTGCCTAAATAGTTGTACTTTCTTATCCTTTTTTATGAGTTTATTGTGTACGTAGATTTTTTTGTTATTTTGTGGTGTTTTTGTCATTACCATGAATTTGGTCTTCTTTGCATTGTCATTTGTCATTTTGTTAAAAATTTCTGAAGGTTTTCTAAGTTAGTTGCAATTAGAGCTGTGTCGTCAGCATATTTTATGTTATTTATTGGTATGCCGTTCACTTTACTCTTATTGTTTTGCCATCTACTGTTTTTTTTAATGATATTTTCTGCATACATACATAAGTTGAGTAGTGTTGCTAATAGTACGCATCCCAGTCTGATACACCTCTTTATTCCAATTTTTTCCGATGTATTGCCGTCTATTTGTACTATTGATTTTTGGTTATAATACAGATGGATAAGGCGGTCGTGTCGTATTTTATCAAATGCTTTGTTGTAGTCGATGAAACATATATAGGTCTTGATTGACATCTAAGCGTTGCTGCATCAGGACGTTTAAAGCAAACAGTGCTTTTTGCGTACCGGGGCCGTTTCGGATTCCGAATTGTCTTTGCTTATTTCTTGTTCTAGTTGACAGTGTATTCTGTATTGTATTACCTTTAGGCATGTCTTTAATGTGACGTTCATAAGGCTTATGGTGAGAAGCGTTATAAAAGTTGATGTTAACCATTTGTTTGGTATTATTCCTGTGGAGTATATAGCGTTAAATAGGTTATCTATAATGTGGATGTGATCTTCCTCAATTAACTTGAGTACTTTGGCTGGTAACTTGTCAGGGCCTGATGACTTTCTGTTTTTTATATTTCTTATGGCACGCATTACTTCATCTTTGGTTATATCAGGTCCATTGTTTTCTGTTCATTGTATCTGTAATTAATTTCTCGGGATTATCCTGTGGTGATTTCCATGTATATAGTTATCTTTTTGCATCTGTTGTGCTATATTATGAGTTTTTCTGGGTTCGAACTTGTTGCGTACGTTCTATGCTCCAATTTTCATGACATTTTTCAGAGGTTATTAGCTCCGAAATGTTTTTTTTGTAAAATTGGTCATGGTGATAATTTGTACAAGGAATATCTTCTTGTTTGGACCTTTAATGCAATGGTTTTTCCTTGCTTTCTACAACTCCATGCCGTTGACTATTGGTTGGTTTGTCCGTCTTTTAGGATGATTTTCACTCTGAGGACAAAAAGGTGCCGATTTTCTTGATAGCTCGTCCACCCAAGGTTGTTAGCTGTCAAAAGGGGACTACTTATACCGGTAGTCATTTGGTTGACATTGCTTTGTTGTTTATCTCGTAGGGTGCACCGCGAGCAGGTGATGTTGTTATTTGAGTAGGCTATTGCCATCACCTCTTACACCTCCTACTACTAAGACTTAAACTGTGGAATCTAGTCGGATGCGGCTGCCGAAAGAAAGGACAATAACGGCATTTGCGGATGACGTGGCTTCGGTTGGTAGAAATATAGACAAAGAAGTATTAGAATAGGTTAAATCTAGTTTATCAGAAAACTAAAGCGGCAAAGCTATCAATAAAGAAAACAAATTGAGATACTGAAAAAATACTAGTAGGGAAACAAATAATAACAATAGGGAAAAAAATAAAATGCTTTGAAGTTACACTTAAAGCAAAAAAAAATGAATAAAACGCTTAATAGGCTTAAGCCAAAAAAAAAAGAAAAATCAAGAGAAGGAGCAAAGAAGCTAAGACCAAATAAACTTTCAAACGCTTCAGAAATGTGGGAAAACGCTTTGACAAAAAAAAACAAAAAAAAAATAGAAGAGCCACGAAAGCAAACTTGTAAATGCACTGCAGGGCTTACAGGACGGTTGTGCAGAAGGCGCTAAAAGTAATCGCAGTGACACTACTAGCATATTTGATGGTAAAAGAAAAATTAGACATAAAAAATGATAAATGAAGAAACTAGTAAATAAAAAGCATAAATACGGGCAAGACAAAATATGATGGAAAGATGGAAGAGACAAAAGAAAAAGGAAAATGTACAAAAAAAATAGAAAATAAACCGGCGGGATGGTACTATACAACACAACTACTCACCGAACGTGGAGCGTTTGGAAAGAATTCACAAAAACTAAATAAGAAAGAGAAAGAAAACAGATATATATATTTTGTCAAGATGACACACATAACAACGCAGAACACGCTTGTAATGTGCAAAGCATAAGAGGAAGATAGAAAAAAGTTAGCAAAGGTATTGGAAAACAAAATGCAGAAATCTAAAAATTCAACAGAAGCATGCTGAATATAAAGATTTGCAAAAGGTAATACGCAGCATGATAACCGGAAAACTATGGAATCATGGATGCAACAAAGTAGAATACCTACAACAATGGGCGGTTGAATAAAAAAAACTACCTGTAACAAATGACAAAGATTTGTCTGAGAAATGGCCAAAAAGACGAGATTACCAAACAGTTTATTGGAATTTGAGCTTACAGGCCAACCATACTAACCTACGCTATAAAAGTTTCAAAAAACATCAAAATACTAGTTCCGGGCAACATCTAGTGCTGGACAACATCTACATGGAATACAATAATCAAATACATTTTTTTACCGCATTTATGATTCTAGACAGTTTTCAGAGGACTGGTTAAAGTTAACATTGATAATGCTCCCTAAAAATTAAAATTTATTTAAGGACAAACACCATATGCCTATTTTGCTAGTGAGCTAAAGCTTAAAAATATTCTTGTGCATTTTAAATACCAGATTAAACACCCACTTTGAATTAAAGAGTAAAATTGGCACACGTAAAGTTAAGTGTAAACAATTTAGTAAAAAACTGTTCTGACTAGATATAAGACTTCGAAGATTTTATCTATTGATGTTGTTTATGAATAATAGTCATACAAAAGCTTCTAATATAAAAAATATTTTGTCACATAAAAAAAACCTATCTTAAGCTATAGCAAAATAGAGTCACAAATAGAAGCAAATGCTATAATACCTTTGTTTGTTTTTAGAAACAGAACAAACAACATAGTTTATTGTTTAATATTTAAAAAAAACATTGTTAAACATTTAAATAAAAGTTATTATTAAACAATATTACTCTATCAAGTATATATTAACATTTTTTTTGTTTGTTTCAGGTACGTTTTGGATATTGAAATATTGAAATTATGATAAGCAAATGCGTAAGTAAAATTAATATTTTAAATACATTTAGACAACAATATGGATTTTTTTGTTTATTATTTATTTATTTACTGGTCAACAGAAGCCATTACAAAATAAGTATATATTTATAATTTAAAAAAAACATAAATTAAACATAAAATAAATAATCTAAAAGTAAGAAAACAATTGAACTGAGTAAGTCAGGACAGTCAATAATCATAATTATTGTCACGTCAAAATTAAAACGTCTCTTTTCAAGACTGGACATGTTAAATGTAGAGAGCAGCTTTGTGTAGCTGTCTGCAATGTTGCATTTATTCGCCAAAAAAAAAACATTTTTGAGGTCATAATAAATCTTGACATCGACAATTAACTTCTAGATAAATTGATAGAAGTTTATAATCTTGTGTTGCTAATATTATAAAATATGCAACACTGTACATAAACTAATTAGTTTTTAAAGTATACTATACAAAAGAGTGATTTGATCAAAAAGAAAGTTGAAAGTTTACTTCAGACAGTTATACACTTTCTCAGAAAATTTATTTTGACAGATTTGTGGGATAATAGTTTAAACCTCTATTCTTATATTGACAGTTGATAGATTATATGCTAGATGTGTCAAAACACAGGCAGATACATTGACAGTTAATTAATGCATTAAAAATAAATTATAGCCAGACCATTGTGCAGATATTTCTAAAATATTAATATAACGTGTTTAAAACTATTATAGCTGTGTAATATTTAATAGTCAAGAAAGAGGTTTAATGTTAAAAGATTACTGTTGAGGTCTAAGTAAGAAGGAACCTTGCTTCTAATTTATCTCTAAGTGCTGTGCTTGCGTGACTTTTCAATTAGCAAAATAATTTATTCAATGTAAATTTGCTTTATGTTTTCAATTTATTGAAATTCATTAATGTACAGAAAGCGTGTTATCAAAGTAGAATTTATTGGTGAATAATTTATATAAAATATACCTGTTATTGACACGAAAATATTATTATATAGAAAATATTTCAAATAAACGTAATATTCATTCCATGCCTAAGAAGAAAATGAAGCAAGAATGGAGAATTTGAGCGGAAACGAATACAAATCGATCAGAAATTTGGCCTGGAATTTTATTTTATAGACGACAAATAAATGAAATGAAGATAAATATACTCTCCGACGAGACAAAAATAGAAATTTCCTGTTTAGAACAAAAATGTTCAATTATGTGGTGATGATGTGATGCGTAATGAAAGTATCAAATTCCCCACCACACATCGCCGAGACGCGTGTAATAAATTTTCAGAGGCCGAGTTCAGTAAACTATTTGCACCAGAATTCGCGCAATTCATTTGCATATATAATCTATCAGTTGAAATTCTCTAACAATTTATCATTCTCGCGGTTGAAAAGAGGCTGCATCTGTATTTATAATGTAACTGGTGGTGGCGGTTGCGCAGTTTACCACTATGTTGTAATTAGAGGTGCATTGCATTTTTAAAGAAATCGATGACGGTAACGAGCCATGGCGGCTCTCCGCTCTACAGGTCACGCTTTCTCCCCTTTTTTTACTCCCACTCTTACCAAACCGAAATGTCACCTTATTCCTGATCTCGTTCCATCCTTTTATTTTTCTCTTCGACTGTTTCTTGTTTTTTCCTATTTTATTTGGTCGGAAAGTTTGTTCGAAGGCTTAATTTGCCTCTTTTTTCGATTCACTTTATTGCTTCTTTAAGCCTAACGATTTGGACCAAATGTAAATATCATTAATCCTCACAGTTCTCACTGATTAGATTAAATTTGAAAGTTCCAAACGGGAAAAGAGGGTCGAATAAATGATTGCGTTATCGGCCGGCTGGGTTAAAAATGTGCTGCGACTGCCTAATTTTAATGTTTAAATTATTGGATGATTTACATAATTGCAGTTGGAAACTTTTTTAATTATTATTGAATCTATTATAGTCAAGATATAAGATATTAGTACATTAATATTTTTTTTATTATTATATACATATCAAAGTTGATCAAAATATCAAATAATTGTGAAACTAAATATATAATAAAAATCATATTACAAAAAAAATATTTTTTTTTATATGAACAATACCATATTCAATATAGTAAATACATTCATAGTCAGTTTTATTTTTTATCTACAATAATGTATTATACTCGGTTTTATATTACATAAAATAACGTGCTGGCTTAAATTAATTTTAAAAATAGTATAATTTGATTATATCAATTATGTTTTAAAAATTTAAAACATGTTGGAAAAATATTAAACTTAAATATGCTATTAAACTGGTTTTCACACTTTGTTGTTTATTGAAGAAAGAATTTAAAAACTAATGCTTTTGGTTTTCTAACTTATTGCACTATGAGTACGCCTGAAATGTTGATTACTGAAGCTAGACTAGTTTTGATGTAGTTTTAAAGAAAGAGAACAATATTTTTTCACTAATGCTGCGTTTGCTTATTTTGTTATTGTCTTTGTCAAAGATATTAAAAGAAATGGCGTTTTGATGGTTGGTAATAACAGAAGCAAAAGTTTAATAATAATATATTTAAGATCTACTGTAATAGTATACATAAGTAATAAAAAAGTATTAAAAAGAAAATATAAAAAAAGTACGGCAGCAAAAGTTTATGAGGAAAACCAGAGAACAGATATTACCATATCTGTTTACCTGATCATGTACCTTGTTGTTGTTAATATATATATTTTTTTTTATATGTACAACAATAAAAATTATTCATTATTATTACATCAGAATATAAGTTTATAAAATGTTTTGTGTGATCCGCTCTTTTATCGAAATTTTAATTTTGTTGAAAGGAGATCTTTTATCTAGCAGATTGTACAACTTTTCTGACTGATATTAGTAACAGGTTTACATGATAATAACATTTTTAAATAATTAAAATAAGTTTAGATTATAGGTTTTTTCTAAAAGAGATTAAAGGGGGACGCAAGGGAAGAAGTAGAATCCGTTTGATACGGTTTTTTTCTAAGCTGGCAATTGAATTTACTTAAATTTGGAGTGCGGTAGTGAGGGTAATGGCCTGGTAGTCAAATAGGGAACGGATAAACAATGTATGTTTGGCAACTTGAAAACAGATTTGATAAAAGTAGAGGGGAGGATAATACTCAAGTAGGTAATTTTGTTAATTTTTTTTCATGGTTTCAAATTGTAAATTAAGATGCAAATTGTAGTGGTAGAATAGGATAAGTAAAGTTTTTTTGGGATTTGCTATCAGTTTCTATTTCTGGAGTTAAAAGGTGTTCAGGAAGTAGGGACAAATTTAAATTTGACGTCATTTTGTTCTGTGCCGGTTGGCAGCCGTAAGTTTTTATGTTTGTTATCTGATAATCTTTTCATTAGTAGCCTGATTGCTTTTGTTTGGTGAGCATTGTTGTTTGATGTTTATTTTTGTCATGGAGCAGATGTCAACTGAGCATCGTATCCAAGTAATTAGAAGTTATTACAAAATAATGAAAATCCCACGGCAACCGTTTGTAAATTGCGTGTAATACTCGGACGTAACGTTGCTCCAACCGAATCCACAGTTTGTAAGTTTGAGACCACGGGTTTGGCTTTAAATGTTAAGAAAACGAAACGACCTCGTTCTGTTCGAACACATGAAATCATTGCTGTCGTGCGTGATAATGCAACCGTAAACCTAAGAAAATTGGTTTGCCAACGAGCCCAACAACTGAGTTTCTTATGACATCAATTTGCTCAGTGGGTTTTGGCTTGACAAGCGGAGAACAATAACTTTACAAAAAAAAAAAATGTCTACAGATGAGGTGCACTTCCATCTCATTAGATTTGTCAATAAGCAGAATTGCAGAATTTGGGGTACCGACAATCTCCGAGTGACTGTGGATAATGAAATGCATCCACAACGCACGACTGTGTCGTGTGGATTCTGGGCAGGAAAAAAATTATGAAAGAGTTGACGTCATTATGAACGGCGACTATTAGAAAAACATGTTTTCTGATTGGTTTTTTTCTAGTTGGGGATGAAAATGGCTACTTTTGGTTTCAACAAGATGGTGCGACATGTCACACATCCCGTGAAAGATTGCTCTGCTGAATTAAAAAGTTTCTGAAAAAATTATTTCTGCGTGGCAACCAGGAATGACTTGTCAGATCATGTGATCTTACGCCTTGTGACTTTTTTTTGTGGAGATTTGTGAAATTAAAAGTGTACGTGAACAAACCACAAACAATATACCAATTGAATCAAGAAATTTAAAGAGTTATTAGCAGCATCCCACTAGATGTTTGTAAACGCGTCATTAAAAACTTTTGAATCCCTTCAAACAAGTTGTAAGATTTCTGGGCCAAGTAAAATAGCTGTAAAGCTTACAATAAAGAAGAAAGTAGGAAATGAGATTTTTTTAGAGTTAAGCAAAGAAGTTTTGATAGAACTTTTTAGGTTGTTTTTAGAATTGAGATAAGAAAGTGCTTAAATTCTAATGTTGATGTCGTGTTGAAACACTGGACAGTTAGCGTTCAGCGTTTTGATAATCTCTTGGTTGCTAGTGACACAGTTAAGGTAGATTTTTGCCGCAGGGTAAAGTTGTGGATTAAGTCCAATAAGATGACAAAGTGGTCTGTTATGAAGTGACTATTTTGGATTGAGTATGTGGGATTAAAGCAGTTTAAACAGAATAAGATATTAGGAAGTTTGTGTCCGTATGATGCTTTTCAGGTTGGATAAATGTTTACCGAACTATACGTGTCGGGTATTTATATCCCAAAAAATAATGAATTTTTTTAGGTTGGCAAAATATTTAAAGTATTCTGATAGAAAAGGTTTGTTGGGGTGAATGTACATAGTGCGGCAAGGAAACTTGCTAATTTGAAAAGTCAATAAAAGAAAAAGTAATTTACATATTGATTTAATTCTTTTTTTATCGTATTGTACACATTTTGAATTTTTGTTTTAAGTGGTTTTAAAAATGACATTGAACAAATGGTGGTTTTTATTAACGATACATTGATCCACCCGCTTTTTAAAATTTTGCTCCATTCTTTCAAGCATTTCGATAAGAATGTTGGCAATGGCTTGGCAAATGTTGTTTTTCAGGGTCCGTGGTTCGTCATTGTAAACAATGGATTTGATATATTTCTATAAAAAAAAGTCACAGAAAGCTAAATTGAAGGAGCGCGCCGGCCACAGTATGTCACTCTTCAAGAAGATTAGGCGCTCGTGAAAGTGTTCTCTTAAACATTCTATTAAATTTCTTGTGCTGTGTGTGCCGTGGCTCTGTCTTGCTGGAACCATACGTTTTTAAACTCCATTTTTTCAAGATTAGCGAGAAAAAATGCTTCAATCATTTTTCTTTAGCAAACTGCATTCACAGTAACAGTGTGTTTTTCTTCCTCAAAAAGTAAAGCCCAAACACGTTCTCAATGAAGTGGCTTCTCATGAAGTTTACGGGGATTGGCACCACTCTAATAACGCATGTTTTGTTTGTTTACGCAGCCGAAAAGGTAGAAATAGGCATTTTCACTGAAAAACACGAGGGCGTTGTGAGACGAGTTATTGAGCGCTTCACACGCAGATTGGCAAGAAACAAAATTGTGTTCACTGAGCTCATGCACTACAGAAAGTTTATAGGGATAAAAGTTGAGTTGAGAAAAATTTGTCTTACACCGCGATCAGATATCTCCAGAGCACTTGCCTATTTGCGCGCCAAACACCGGGGAAACTGCAAAAACGACAGCTTTACCCTCTCGACTTTTTCTGGGGTTCTGGAAGTTTGTTGACTTTCATGCCTTTTTTTGCCACACAGCCACTGCTACGAAACAATCGATTGAAGGCCAGGAACGGGATCCGTAGGATAAATATTGAACCTAGTTTGAAAGACACGTTAGCTGGCGACTATCGAATGGCTATTGGAAAAGTATGCCTTGACGGCAAACGCATAACGACAATTGGCTTGAGCGGTAACAAAACTTCAAGACTTTCTTTACCCTTTTTTGACCACGTTTTGCTTATTTGCGCTCAATTCAAATCAGTAAGTTTTTTTGCCGCATCTTGTATATGAAGTAGTTGTTATCATAAAGAAAGACCACTATAAAGGGTTGTGGATTGTGATAGAAAAAATGAGAAGGAAGGGCATAATAAGTTATAGCCACGCCTCCTGGCTTACCGCATGTTTATGATAAATAATAAATTTAGGAAATGAAAAGTTTGTTTGAGGAATGACTTAGTGTTTTGTTTTGCTAGTCAAAATTGCAAATGCCGCAGACAATGGGGTTATGGCAAAGTTCTCGCAAAAGTTGGAGGAAAAAAGGGAATGAGGATTTAGCGCGGTGAAGAATTTTGAATATAATCAGGTTGGATGATATAATTTTTTATTGTGGCAAAAGAAATGATAAAGAGATGGATAAAAAATAATGAGTTAGGTTTGTTTCCGCGTTCTGCAAAGTTTTATTAAAACCAATCAACAATTTTTGTGTGTGCGTGACAAAAACACTGAAGAAATAGAAGTTTGTTGTTTCAAGATTTAGATAAACTAGAATGGAAAGAAACACACAGATTAAAAGGCGTAGAAAAAAGCAAAAAAATATAGAAAAAAGCAATAATGAGGATAGAAATAAAGAAAGCCAAGACAACTAACTATGACTACAAAGGAATAAAAGATAAAAAGATTGACAAGAGAAGAACATTTATTGAAACATTTTTACTGACCAAAACTGCAAAAATAAGGAAAAAACGAAAATAAATTGTTTAAGGAAAGCAAACTGACGGATACGACTAAGCAATTTTTGAAACGGACAAAGTATAATTGGTAACCAGATACACAAAAAACTAATCCTAAATAGAGATTCAAGAATCTTGGTAGAAGTAAAACTGGCAACCTTAGGACTATCAAAAAAATACTTTATTAGGTGTGGGCTGCAAAATATTTATGAAAGAGAGAAGATACGACGAAGAAAAAGATGAAGATATAAGAAACTAAGAAGGACAATGCAAATAACTAAGCCGAATAACACAAGAATATGGAAGAGGAGAGATGGATAGACAGCATTTGTTGTCGCAGCAGACTGAGTGAATTCCGCAAAGCCAAAACCAACCTTATTTAAACTAGTACTACGTAAGTGACAAAAACAAAGACAAATTATAAGCTAGATTAGCGCAGCAAAAAAATCCAAAAGGTATTGTCATGTGCTAGTCATTCTCAAAGGCCACTTGCAGGCCTACACCTTACTACGTTCTAAAAAAATCCGGATGCTAGTATGGTGTTGATGGTTGAAAGGGTTGGAAAAATTATATGTATTATAGGGAAGTAAAACGATCGGTGACTTGTGTCAGCTTTTTTTGTGTTTATAAATATATAGAAAAAATGTGAAATAAATCAGGACATAAGTTTTTCTATGCCATCTGAGTTGTCTGATTTGCAATGTTTTGATAGAGTCTGATTGGAGATTGTGCCGAAAGAATGTTGTATAGGGATTTGGGATCTTGGGTATTATGATGGTTGGACGGAGAACATCGACGCCGGACGCTTTGTCGTTTTTTAAACTTGGTGTCTCTGGACACCGTATATACCAGTCAGTATCTTTAAGTTTTTAAAATAGGTTTTGCAGTTTGTTATTTGGTATAAGTTAGACATTATTTTTATTGTTTTTTTTTTTGGAAAATAAATTACTTCAAATAATAGTACCGTAACTGCAAATTAATTGAATATACGCAAAGTAGCAAGTTCTTCTAATATTTATATTTGAAACTTTTCTTGTAAATTTGGGCTGTAAGCAAATACCAAGCAATTTTACATTTTTATAATTATATTCACTATTGTTTGCAAATTTTACTTGTTTTTATAATACTAGAATTTACTTATAGTTTATCTTCAATAAGTATTATCTGCATACAAAAGTATTTGCAAATTTGAAGTTTGTCAAGATTATTAATAAAATTAAGGAATAGTAGTGATTCTAAATTAGATTTTTGTAGAACCTCAAAAGTAAAAAAAAAATATATCTGTTTTGCTAGATAAGTATTGTTTGTGATAGCTTATGTTTTGTAAAAAATTGTCTAATCTTTGTGCTAAATTTTGCTTAAAATCTTTTGTAATAATTAAGCGTTTTTTTGGGAACTAACCAAAAAAAGTATGTTTTTTTTTAATTTTTTTTAGTAAATTGTTAGGAATCAGGTATTTAGCCAGTTCAAATAGGTTTTTGAAATATTTATTCTAATGCAAATGATGGTGGTCCTATACCAGGCACGGTCCGGGTTTTTTTTAAATCGTTTTGTTAAATTGTTAGGAATCATGTATTGAACAAGTTTAAATAGGTTATTGAAATGTTTATTCTAATGCAAATGATGGTGGTCTTAAACCAGGCACGGTCCGGGTTTAGGCGGAAGATTCCACACGGCACATTATCATGCGGTGGCACCCGCTTGGACGTCTTTCTGCTTTGCGCACAAATGTTCCATTGTGCGTGTTGGCGGTTGTTGGCAGATTTTTTTTTCTTCCGCGGATGTTTGCTAACCAAATGTGCAAAACGGTTTTTTGCTATTGTCGGTTTTTCGTTTTGGTTTGGTGGCATCTAGGAATAGCTTGCTGTTAAATTGTGGTCTGTTATTACTCAGGATGGTCTTCGGGTAGGCGAACTTGTGAAATAGGTGTTTCTCTAGCAGGCGTATAGTAGATTTGCTGGTAGCTGATGGCGGGTATTGCCCCTACCTAGCGGTTCCATGTGTCCATTATTGTTAAGGCTACTTTGTTACCTGCTCGGGTTATCTCAAACGATCCGATGTAGTCAATTTTCAAGGTTTTCCCGTGGGTTGAGGTTTTAACGGTGCCGGGAAAACCGGTGTTCCTCGCTTTGTCTTTGTGCAAATTATACCGTATTAATTTTTGGTTTTTTGGCCAGTGGTGTGCTTTTACAATGGCTGCAAAGGTTTCTTTCCTACCCGGAAGTCCGGCGGCTTCTGAGGAGTGGTAAGTTATTAGGACTTTCCGTTGAGCTTGTAGCGGTACCACTAACTGGTTTCAACCCGCCTTGGGACGTATTAATTTTCCCTGTTTGCCTATGGTGTGGTGTAGGTCCGGGTGAATACACTTTCTAATGTAATCTAGGCTTGCGTTTCTCAACTAACCAATCATGGCCTAAGATGACCGTTTCTGTCAGTGTAGGGGCTATCAAGAAAAGCACCTGGTTGGTGTTGTTGCCTATGGCTAATGGTGGTAAAATTTTGGCTGGCTTCTAAATTAATTAAGGCCACGTAATCACGACCTTTGATGGTTACCATCACTTGTGGTAGCTAAGTTGGTAGTTCCATGAACCCTACACTGTGTTTAGGGTTGCTTTTGCGAGAGGGGCCGGTAAAATCGTGGTGTTTAACTCTATCCGGCTTTTTTCCGAATTCTTCGAAACGTCCTGTTTGTTATTGGACCGTAGATCTCGGCAATGTCCAATGTTTTCTTTTATTTGGCAGGCATACTGGATTAATTGTTCCAAGTCGGTAAACCATAATAATTCTACGGCTTGCCGCTAAAGCTAGGTTTTTCTACAACATTTTTTGTGTTTTTCAATACCTGAGCCGTATGTGTAGCTACTTGTTGCATGGTTACTGCAAACGGCTTTATTGGTGTCTGGGACTGATATGGCTCTGCGGCCGGCACTGGACTAATGGGTGAGTCTTGTGCATGCGGATAACCCGTATGCAAGTCAACCGGTACTTGGTTGTTTGTTGTTTGGCCCTGGGTTTGGCTTTACTACTCCCATATTCGGCTCTCTTTAATTACGGTCGATTTCTGAAAGGTGACTTTCAGTCAACCCTTATTCCATGATGGAAGATTACCAGCGTGGGATGGACAAAGGAGAATGATGCCAGACACTACGGACCCCCGCAGTGTTACCCGACCCCTGGGGGAGAAAAAAATATTCGATTTAAGAAACGATGTAGAATTGGCGCTATTCAACCAATTCCAACATCCTACCTACACGGATGGCTTCCACCACGTGCCATCTGTCTTAATCGGCACTACCCGCTTCCACTACGTAGAGAAGTCCGGTGACAAATGGCGCTCAACGTGCGAGGCACAACGTATGCAGTTTGCATACAAAAAACTAATCTTCAAAGAGTATAACAAACGCCAAATTGGCAGCCACAAAATGTGACAGAGTAGGGAAACAGGTTTTATAACATAAACTGGACGAACTTAATACAACCGACAAACATAGGTCAACAAAACCAGTATAAGGCATAGCGACTCTAACTGCCAGCTTTGAGAAAGGAACAAAACATGGGCCAACAAAATCAATATATGGTGCAGCAACCCCAACTACTAGCTCTGTGGAAAAAACAAAGGAGTTGCATTGAATCTTCAGGCTAAATGCTAGCACAAGCACTTAGAGGTTTGGCAACACATAACACGCTAAATGACGACTTTCTAAAATTCGGCGCATAACTATACGAAGACCAAATAATATACTTTCAAAGGTTGGAAAAATTTATGGTGAACAACACGGCTTGGATACAAAAACTAGCAAAAGCATGGGAGTCACAGGAGGATGTAACTTACTAATAAAAATAAAAATATTTATGGAGTACCAACTAAAGGAAGCCCTGATCGACAGCAGAGCAAGTGAAAATTTTACGAGAATACCGCTACTAAGGTTTAAGGCAAACAAATCCACAGTCGGTCAAGCTGATCCGACTGCCACATTGCACACTACAGGCAACGCCAGAGCCAAGGTCAAATTAGGAGAAGCAGCACAAGAAATCGAATTTGTAGTTGTCCCCCAACTAAGTGAAGAGGTCTTACTGGGACACCCGTGGTTGTTAAAATATCGGCACTTGACAATTTGATTCTAGCATGCCCAAGCGAGTTGCTAAGTGCTTCAGAAATTTTTAAGTTTTAAGCTTTATCTGTATTTATTAAAGAAAAAAATGTAAAATAAATCAAGATTTGTTTAATTATTGCAAATTTGTAGCTTTTTTGCAACTAGTTGGTTGTGGCATAAATGTAGTAAATAAACTAAAAAAAAAAATTGCTGCTTTTTTCATGTCAAAATAGCTTTAAGTTTTTTGCCGAACATACTTTTAACGTTACTATCATACGATACATCATTCTATGATTGCACATGAGCTACGTGCGTTTTGCAAAAAACTAGTTTTTGAAAGCAATTTAGATTAAATTTTCTGTTGTTTACAAACTATGAACATCGTCTAAAAACCGCATTCTTTGACAGTTTTCTTATTTGATCGTTTGACATTTTGTTGACGCGGAGACACTTTTGGCAAATTTTGAAACGTTCACGTGACGAGCTTTATACAACTTTTGCAAGCTACTTTTTGTGATTGGATTTGCATCAAACCTCACTTAGATTTTTAGATAAATGCTGTTTGGAATTTGTTACATTACAACAGTTATTGAAACAAAAAAAATGAAACAGAATGACCGACATAAATATTAGGATAAGATCAAAAAACGGTAATAATGATTACGATATTTTGGTTGACATTCTTTTAACTTATTAGAACAAAAAATAAACAATTTTTGTAATACAGAATGGTCGTTAAACACACTATTATCTAACTATCTCCAAAAAACTCGTTATGATGATTACTACATTTTTGCTAACCAAATGTTTCTTAAGATTGATTGCAACAATAAACAAACAAACAAAAATATTGCCAGCAAATCAGTGACCATTTATTAGCACGCAAAACTTCAGTTAAGTTGTAGATCAATTTAACTAAAGAAAGAAAACGAAGTTTTATTTTAAACACAACAACTACGGTTACAGACTGTCAGACTTGTGGCAAAATTTTTAGTGACTATTTGTATCTTAAAAATTGGTTTATATTTTTGCTAATTTATTTGGACTAAATATGAATCTTTGAATTAAGCCTTATTAGATTTGAATTTTATTAAAAATTAAAAAAAAATGTGTTTTAATTATTTTGAGCAGTGTACTCTATTATATAATATGAGCTTACCGATCGTATTGCAATCGAATTAAATTGATTTTAATATGCTTTTAAATGCACGAAATAGTAACACGTCATTTTGTTTTAATTGCGATGCAGTGTGGCAGAGTATCCAGTCTTGAAAACAACATTTGATATTATACTGATTCAATCAATTTTTAATGAACAACAAAATTTCCACCATACTACAAAACAAAAAAAAAACGTAACACAATATTTCAACATCCTTCATGCTTGTCTGTTAAATATTAAAGAAATTCACATTGCACGCATAATACGATCAAATATTAATTTTAATAGAACTTCCTACTCAAAACATTTAGTTGTTCTCTCGCTTGCGGCCACGTATGCCATGAATAGGAGCCATTCGTCTCCAGCGGTAGTTCAATTACGTTCATACACGTCTACGGCTTCCTCTCATACTTCATAAGATGATATATTGGATTCTCCTATTGGCTTTGCCCGTTCTCAAACGATAAAGAAATTGATTAATACTGCGAGCTTATAGATATTTTTTCTTTGTGGGTGAGAGACTGCTGGATTATTAGGCGCACCTAATAGTTACGTGAAAATAAGAAGATAAATGCTTTGGATTAATTATTGATTTTATTGTCTTCGTGCCTCGCTTAGTAATTTATAAAAGTAAAGAAAGATTAGAAGACTTTTATGTCTTTATTTATTATACAATAATTTGTTTACAGTAAATATTGTATATCAATATATTATTGAAACTTTGTTCTCAAACTTCATAATAGATATTAGTTTCAAAACTATAATAGCTTAAACTTATTGACCGTTATATAATATTCAATACTGTAAGTGCTATACTTTGTAAAAAGTTATAAATTTTATAAATTGTTGGCTATAGGAACATCATTCTAAAGTTTGCGTAACATATATTGCTTTTCTTTTCGCTTCTTATTTTTGTCGTAGATTTAAATTTTGTCGGTTAAGCATTGATTATTCTTTCAATAAGAACATGGAAACCCTTCTCACTACAAAACAACAACATGCATGAAAGATCGATGACTTATAAATAACATCTTATTTAAAGTATAGTTAAATGTTTTATGTTGATATTGCAGAAGTTAATTATTTTATTATATTGGTTTATGCAATAGAATTTTTTACAATTTTAACAAGAAAACTTCACTTGCAGTAGTAGTTTTGAAATACTTTGGCTGTTGTCTTTTTGTAGCTTAATTAGTGTAAGTTTTAAACTAATTTCTATATTCTTCTCTAGTTTCCAGCTGTTAAATATAACTAGTTAGAATGTCAGTTTTTTATTATTTTAAATTAATCCACTAAAACAAAGAACTATTGCAGCAAAACTACTTTAATATTTTTCCCAACGCAGCACTTAAATAATAAAAAGATACATTTTTCTACTTCCAACATTATTATTCTTTCACTACAAAAACAATATTTTACAACTAGAAATATTTACCAAAAACAAAAAAATAAATAAATTACAAGGAAAAATAATTTCTGCATTACACTAAGTGGTACAATAGAGAACGTAGAAGCGAGTTTAAAACTTTTAATTAAGTAATTTGTGTGTTATTCACCTTTACCCAGCGCATTTCCTTTATTAAAGAAATCAATTTTATTAAAAACTTTTTATCGGGCAACTTTATTAATTATGTATATAATAACAAAACTTTGTATTAATGTTTTATTAATTTTATTTGTATTTATTTTATTTTGTTTTATTGAAATTAAACCATGCATAATTAATGCATTATTAAGCTTGTTTAATTATTGATAAATAAATACAAACTCAGATGTTTTGAATAAATAATAATGTTTTGATTATGTTTAATACAAATACAAAAGTAGCTTGAATAAATGATTAAAAATCTAAAAAAATATTATTGTTTTTAGAATAGAAAAATTTATAATATTTCATTTCGTTTTATATTTATAAAACAGTATTAAAATTACGCTTATAATTTTTGTTATTGATGGCTATGCAATAAATTAAAAAATGAAATAAAATCTGATTAAAAAATATCCAGTGTTGATATTACTAACTTTTTCATATAAAATCTAAATAATTGTAATGTTATCAGAGGTATTAAACTTTATGGAAAATAACATCTAGTCGTAGTAATGGTTTTAGCACAAGTGTAGTAAAGATTTTACAAGCAATCGTAAAGATTAAATAATTTAATTTATGTTAGACATAAAAGTATGATCTTAACAATAAATCTAAATGAAATAAATTAAATATAATTTTAAATTGTGTTGCGTTTGATCAGTTTTATTTTTTAATTTTATAGAAAGTTACATAAATCATCTTTTATCATCATGTTTTAATAATTATATTCTAGAAATCAACTTTAACAAAGGTTTTTATATACGCATTTCCAAATAGTTTTGAAAAGGAAAAAACCTTACTAGTCACCTTTTTTTATCAAACTCAGGTTGTTGTTTATAGACAAATCATTATTCAAAACGATCTAACGAATAAACTTAATTTTGAATTACCATCTTTTAGAATTCATTCCTGTACTTTTATTATGACCTGTTTCACACAAACAAGTACTTGAGAATGGAAGCACTAAAATCCGGTAATAAAATTGTTGAAAAATGTAATATTCTATTTTACTGGCAATAAGTTATTAAAAAATAATAATTGAATATTGTTTAGGAAGTACCAAAATCGGGTCCTAAACTATATTGAAAAGTGCAACAAATTTTATAAAAATATTATTAGAAAACATCAAAATTGGACCTAAAACAATTTTGTTTATAAAATATTAAAAATAACAAAATCTAATTATAAAGGCAACGTCATCCAAGTCTTAACATGACTTCTTAACAATGTAAGACAAGAAAGAAAAACCTATCAAGAATAAATAAAATAACATTAAAATTGCTACTGCGACTGAAGAACCACTAGCCCTGCAATCTTTGCAAAACTCAAACAATTTGTATGATGCTTTTGTTAAGAGAAAATTGATGCAAAATGTAAACAAGGTCAATAAATATCAATTTTGGTCAATTAGATAGATAGATAAATTTATTAATGCTCCATTTTAGACAAAATACTTGCACAGGTATATATAATAATTACAATACAGTTAAAATTACATTAAATAATGTGGTTTGGTGCTGTAATATAATCACATTAAAACAAAAAATGAACAATCATGATAAAACTAAACAAACACGTAAAGATTATCTAAAAAAAATTATAAAATCGTCATTTTGTAAAAACAATTCTCTATAAGAATATCTTTAATGGTAGATCTAAATTTAACTTAACTTAGATTTTTTTATATCTGAGGGCAGTTTGTTAAACAGTTTTATACCTATGTACCTGACACCATCTATATTTTTTTCAAGCGTATATACGGCAAACAGATATTACTGCCATTGCGAGTATTATAATTATTGTTTGCGTGTGTAATAAATAAACTCAAATTTTCTTTGATAATAATAATATAATAACTTGTAAAAGTTAAAATTTTCAAAGTTTTAAAACTTCTTTTACAACAATGCACAATACCTGCTAAAATTCAAATTGATCGTCTTTGCAATCCGAAAACACGATGCCGGATAACAGAATGGCCCCAGCATAATATGGCATATGACATGTGTGACTCAAAATATGAAAAATAAACTGTACGTAAACATCAGTTATCGTTCCTTTCCAGCTTCTTATTACAAAAACAGATCTTGACAACGTTTTTGACAAATCATCTTTATGTATTGTCCACTTGTGTTTAGGATTAAGACTGACACTTAAATATCTAATAGAACTTAGTTCATTATGCGTTTTCTTTACTGAAAAAACCATATTGTTGGTTTTGTCTTCATTTAGCATCAATTTATTATTGTGAAACCAGATTGAAGTTTCTTCCAATAACGCTTGGGAATGCTGATTGGCTATTTCCATCTGAGCTGACCTATAAAGAATAATAGTATCGTTAGCGTAGAGAAAAATTGGTGCTGATATATTGTTAGGTAGATCGTTAATATATAAGAGAAATAATAAAGGGCCAAAAATTAAACCCTGTGGTACCTAGTGTATAATATGCAACATTTTTGATGTTATATTATTGCAATTAACAATCTGCTTCCTATTGCTAAGGTAAAAAAGCAATAACTTGATACTATTCGTGTGAAAATTATAGAAATAAAGCTTCCGAAGCAGTATATCATATGATACACAGTCGAAAGCTTTACTCAAGTCTAGCAGACTCACTTTTGTGTATTTCTTATTTTCAAATCTTTTTATTATTTCATCCACAACTTCCGTTATTGCATGCGTGGTTGAAAGCCCTTTTCTAAAACCAAATTGACAAGACGTTAACAGGTTGGTTTGTCAAGATGCTTAGTAGTCTGATTTAATAAAATTGTTTCAAAAACTTTACTAAAAACTGGCACTATTGAAATAGGTCAATAATTTGAAGGATTTTGCTTATCATCTTTTTTAAATATAGGAACGACTTTTACAATTGTTAATGAATCTGAAAAGATGTTATTGCATATGAGTTTATTAATTAACTTTGTCAATGGTATTAAAATTAAATTATTAATTTGTTTGATACAAACCTAAAACCATAATAATCGCGACTGTTACTATTTTTTCGGTTTGTGATTATATCTCTTACATCATTGAATGAGACAGCTTCAAATGTCAGAAAACTGGTGCAGTTATACAGTTGGTTATAGTTTTCTAAGTTTGTTGTAGGATTGCGGAAGTGTTTTAATTAAGTCGTCAGTAATATTAACAAAATAGTAATTAAAATCATCTGGTGATATTGAGTCATTATTGTTCTCTATTGGCAATTTTTTCATTTTAGAATGGATAATTTTCCAAGCCGCTTATGTTTTCTTTTGAGCAATGTTAATATGGTCAGTAAACGATTTAAGTTTAGATGATTTAATTGCCATATTATAAATTTTTTTAATAATTTAAGAAGTAGTTCATTGCTATTAGATTTATTTTTGTAATAAGCTTCCTCTGTCAACTCCAGTGTTTTGCGCATGTTTGCTAACTCTAGAGTAAACCAAATAATGAGGTTTCTAAATTTATTGGAGATATTATTTGCAAGAAAACAACTCAAAAATAAATTGTTTATTATACTTATAAACAAATCAAATTTCTCACAAGAACTCATGAACGAGTCAACAAATGTAAAATCTGTTTCTGCATAGGTCTACACTTGTTTTGTGTCTGATGTTGTTTTGGTATTTTGATATCAATAGTAGTATCAATTCCGCATCCTATATAATCTGAAAAAACCACTGGCACTGGATAAGCAATATTATTACTACAGTTGGTGAAAACATTATCGATGCAGTTTTCTAGTCTGGTATTAAAATTGACTTGATGTTTAAGACCATTCTGCTAAAAAAATCAATTAGTAATTTAGATCTACCATTTTCGTTAAAATTTACATTAAAATCACCGCCGATGACGATGCGTTTATTTAAGCTGTCAATGGAATTCATGACATCAAACAGTACATTTAGAAATACATTAAAATCACCCAATGCTCTACGGTAAACACACAACAATTTAGTATTAATATCTTTAATGTATATACCAGTAACTTCACAGTCTTTTTCTATTGACAAACACGTTATATTGGTAAGTTGAGTCACCTTATAGTCGATCTTAGATAACATACAACACCTCCACATTTATAACGTATTTGTGAAAAGTGTGAGACAGTTTTATAATTATTTAATACTAATTCAATTGTTTCAGAATGTAACCAGAGTTCACTTAAATATATAAAATTAAAACTATTATCTAATTCATTCAACAGACATTCAAACTCATTTATACTTGTAGTGGTACCTTGTGTGTTTAAAAATAACACAGATAAGATGCCATTTTCATAGTTATTATTAAAAGGACAAATTTTATTTCCGAAAAAAAAATATATCTTCTAACAATTATGCCTTTTGGTCAAATAAAATCATTAAGCAGATCATCTTTTAAAGCTAAATTTGCACCAACTTTAAAAGACTTACATTAAGTTTTATCATTTATTTTGAGGGTTTGTACAATAAAATCGTCGTTTGGAAAATGACTTTTTAGATGATTCACTGAGAAATTGGCTCTACCAACATAGAACCATGCTTTGCCAGTTACAGCTTTGAGAGTACATCCTACCGGATTGGCATTACCTCTTATAGTAAGCGGACGTTCCTTGTGGTGTATTGCAGTTTTTGATGTTTCCTTATCAAAAACGAAATCGGTTTTGGTTTGAGAAGTTTTTCCATTTTCAGTCAGATTTTTTGGTTGTTGTACAATATCATTTATTAGACAATTTTCTGAATTAAGTTGTTGTGAGCTTGTTGTAGATTTGTTTTTAATAATTGGTTCTATAGAAAGTTGATTATCCAATTGGACTATTTTTTTTTTTCATTTAAATCAGAGACGTTTACTGTATTAGACTTTTCTTCCAGTTTTTTTGAGGTTTGCATAATAGAGAGAGAGAGAGAGATTTACCTTGTCGAACATGTTATTTTCAAAGGAAACTTCAGTTTTCTTCAAATTTTTTTCAAGAATTTTGTTTAACATTGTAGTGGTTCTAATTTGGTCATCATAACTTGCTTAGAGTTTTTTGGTGAACAATTGTTTGAAAATATTAAACGTCTAGTTGTCAAATAGAAATGCTGAAGCATAAGTTAACTTTGCAAAATTTTTGTTACATGCTTAGGATAAGCAAAATAACAACTAATCTTTAGCTGATAATAGAGGGCGTTAGACAACGGTTTTGTTTTTTGCGCAAAGAAGTTTTCCTTGCGGGCGTTGAAAGAGCTCTGAGGTGATGGTGCCTTACCGTGTGCCTGGCTGTTGCACGCAACATTGATGCAGTACACTGGACCTACTAAAGTTTTTCTTTTTATCCAGAAGAAAAACTGATTTTTCAGATAAATAACTCAAACCCAAGGCCCCTGTTATTAGTATAAGTTATATTGTGAAAAAAAAAAACAATAAAACGCTTTTTTGAGTAGGATAAGGAAAAATCTTCAAAAGACACTGGGCAGCTCCCACTGACTAAAAAAACACTTTTTCTTTTCTTTCTTTGGGAAGGTTTGCTTGGCGCCTCTTGAACTGCGGTCCTATTCTTCCTTTTGTACATTTCTGATGCACTACACCTTTAGCAGCTATGTCTCTTCAATAAAATTCAGTATTTTTAGCCCATGGGTCGTTTTTAACATATTCACGGTTAGGTTGTGCAATGCTGTTTGAACGTTTTGCATTCAATCAGTAAGTGAATCTTGTCTTCATCATACATCCGCAGCATAAAAGGTCCTTTTCTATTTCTTTTCTATGCAAGTGCTTGTTGAGTCCACAGTGTTCGGTTATTAGTTCTGTGAGCTTTTTCCACTGTTTTGATATTATGCGATGGTACTATTAGGAATATTCTTGAATATATGTGTCAATTTCTTACAGCTCTTCTACAAGTTGCTGTGTTCCGCCTCAAGTTTGCTGCGGATTATTTCTTTACCGGTCTTGTATGAGATCCCAAGAGCAAATGAGAATATCCTCTTTGCACCTTATTTGGCAAACTTTGCAGGTTGTGGCCACTGCTTCTAGACTGTATATCCAGGTCATAACCAGTTTGGATTTTATTACTGACCATTGCAGAGCCTACAATGCCGCTTGACTATTTGACTTGATAGTTATTAGTCTGATTGGTTTTAGTTCCTTTTTGATCATGTTTCTGGCGCACTACTCAATGGCAGCCACTTCTGTTGAAAAATTGAGTCATGTTTGCCCAGAGGTAGCAAAGTTTGTTTTTCTTGGTGTTTGTCTTTGTAGATTCCAGCTCCCGCACTCATTTGGTAATTAGACTCATTTGTGTAGTTTTTTGACTGTTCTCAGGTATCTATTCTTTATACATTTGTTTTAATGTGGTATTGTTACATTAAATTTCTTAATGATGCAGTGTCTCTTTATAAAGTTTGACCTCATAATTAGAGATATTTATGCAACACATTTGTTATGATAGGTCTGTAAGGTTTATATTGTGTTCATTAATTTACAGGCTGTATGCTGCTTGTCTAGCTTTTGCCATTACCATTAGGTAAAGTGGCGGAAACAATAGTAGTACTTTCAGCTGCAGTGGGTGTCATTCTCATATCCCCCGTCATTAGCAAACATGCTAGCCTCTGCACTTTGTCTAGTTTTTTGGCTGTACACTTGAAAGTTGTTTTTTCTTTCATGCAATTGCTCCGTATGAGATAATGGGTCTTACTACTACCATGTATATCTATCTGTTCATATTAGGTGTTAATTCCTATGTACGTCCGACCATTATTCTAGTTGCAAGAAGCACTCGAATGGCTTTTGCTGTGAAATTTGTCAGATGTGTGTTAAAGTTTAGCCTAGTGTCAAGCGTTAGTTTCTGATATTTTACCTCTTTTGACATTGGGAGCGTGACTTTATATATTTTCAGGTTATTTAGGTCTATGGTTATTTGCCGTTTTGTAAACGGTACAATCGTCGTTTTGCTTGGGCACTACTTTTTTACATTATTTAGTGCACTTTGTATCATGTTGGACACGGTTGCTCTTAACTTTCTGTATGTTAGGATAGTAAGATTCTCTACGTAACCTAAGGCAAAAATGTCCATGTCGTTATGTATCTGTAGTAAATCATCTATGACTAGGCACCACAGTAGGGATGAAAGTACGCTCCTCTGTAGGCACTTTCCGGCGACTTTGGCTCTTATAGTTTTTCTATATAGTGTAATAGTTACAGTCCGGTTTTTGAGCATAGAATTAGACGAGTGGATCTATTTCTTGTTTCTCCATTGTATTTGCTAAGGTTTTGAAGCTAGCATTGTCAAATGCTTTCTCAATATCCAGAAAAGCACCCAAAGCAATTTTTTTGCATTTGCTGACTAATTGGTGTATAGCTAGCTTGCGGGATTTAGCCGTTTAGTTGGCATACTGATGTTGATGCAGTGGTCTGGCCTTTAGTACCTCTGTTTGTATGTATTTGTTGACTATTTTTTCTGATAGTTTTTGAATAAAGGTTGTCAAACTGATTGGTCTCCCCAATTTTGGTATAAATACTACTTTTACTGCTCTTTAGCTGTTTGGTATTTGTGAAAGTGCTAAGCTCGCTTCGAGGATTTTTCATACAGGCTTTTTTAGCACTGCGTACTTTTTTTGTAAGATGATGGAATAGATTCCATCGGCTCCTGGCGACTTGAATAGTTTGAATGTGTTAATTCTTAATTTTAAGTTGTTCTGATTGATTATGGCCTTAGTTTTCTTTGTTTGGAAATTTTGTCAGCACAAAGCCCAAAAAGTGTGTCTGCAGCAACTCTTGCAAAGTGCCTTTAACCGACTTTGTGTGTTTTCCGTTTTTGGTCTGCAAAGAACCAATGTTTCCAGTTTGGTTTTGCTTAGGATTTTTTAAAGGCATGTGAGACTATTTTGAACTTTCTCACAGTATTATCTCCACGATTCTTTTTTGGTTTTCTTTATAGCATTAATATATGCCGTGAGACTGGTACTATATGCGGCCCAGTCACCGTTCTTCTTGGCTTTGTTGAACAGTATTCTAGTGGCCGTCTTTGCCCTGTCCAGCTTTTTGTTCTATTCTAGCTTCTTTCAAAGACGGTTTTGATAGAGTTGACAAATATGTTTGTCATTGTTGCCAGCTCTTGTGATGTTTTTGCTGTCTGTGGACAGACTCTGATTAAGCTAACTAGTATAGATTCTAGTTAGTTTTTCTCGAGTTTTTAAATTTGATATTGAATCGTATGTATGCATGATCAGACAATAAAGGTTTGTCCTACACGTACCACTTTTTTATCACTTCACTCACCTTTATGATTAGCTTATGTTAGGTTAATAACTTTGCTACGCGACGCATTGCAAAACGTTGGCACGTTACTTTTGTTTATGGTATTTAACTTAGATTTTACTATAAATTTTACGAATTTCTCATCTTTTATGTGTACTTGCTACATTGTGGGCGTTGGCATTGCATTTGACGATCAGCGGTGCGTTCTCCCCGCTGCTCGTCAGCTGAACTAATTATGCAGGTGCTAGAGGTTCCTGCTAATTGTAGGGAAGATATCCAGATCTAAGAATGATCTCTATCTTGGTTTCCTTTCCTACTATCACCACTTTGGCTGTCACTAGGTTTCTGAAACATCCTATAACGGCGTAAGATTAAGTACATGCTTTGCTATGGTGCATATACAAGGTTTGCATATGGGTTGTGCTGCTAGCAGCCACCTGCCCGGTATCTGTAAGGGAAAGATAAAGGGATTTATTTCTCTTTTATAGATCCAAGGTTTTTGGATTGGACAAGGGAGATGTCAATATTATGTTTTACGCACTGAGGGCTGCGGAATCTGCTTTGCAGTGATGTAGATTGATTTAGACAATGTTTAACATTGTACTTACCGTTAGTGTTCTTTGGCGATTGGCGGTGGGTTTTTATCAACGGCCTTCTTGACGGTCTCTGTTTCTTTTGGTTTGCCTCCTTCTCTTTAGAAGGGGTCAGAATCTAAAGTGAAATTTTGAAGAAACCTAGAAAGTGTTGATTCTTTTTTTGCTACCTTTTCCCACGCTCTTATTCATAAGTAGGATATGTTGGGTTTCCTTAGAATATGGATTGGAATTGACCGCTTGCCAGGTCTCGGTGTTTAAGGTATTCTTCACAGCTAACTTATTTAGAAGAGTAACTGGTTCTAATTGTGGTCCTGGTACTCATGTTAATCCATAATTTAAAGTTTTTTACACAGATGTCCTTTGCCAATGTGCTAAGGCAACAAAGAGTTCTATAACTAGAGATTCCAAGCCAGCGTTTTGCCGTACTATCTCAGTATCTCTGTTCTTGACGCACAACACTGTACGCACTTCCTCTCTTTACTAATGATCGAGCGGCTATACGTTGTATGTGATAGAGAAACGTCATGGTGCGACAAAGACGGATATACCGAGAAATGTACGCTGCTTTTATATTGTTTGAACGGCAGCTTAAAATCTCTAGTTATAGAACTCTTTTTCTAAATGTACTGGTAAAAAAATAAATGGATTATCAAATTATTTGTAGAAGCAGCGATGAAGCCAAAGTTGACGTTTTTGTTAAAATACTACAAATCAAGGTAGCGGTTGGTATGATCTTAAATACTGATATTTCCACTTATTATATTTATATAAAATACTATAAATATGGTGTATTATTTAATTCCAATCAACCTGAAAGATTCTACTGCTTTGCCAAACTGATAAAAAATTGTATTTATAGCGTCGAATCTAACGTCATTAGCTAATTATTTTAATAGTAATATCTTTAAGTTATAAACCTGAGAAAACAATACAACATTTTAAATTGATTAAATAAATAAATAATATAATTACAAGACTTATTATCACAAAAACAAAGTTGTAAATGACTTTGATGCCAGTACCTAAACATAAACCTTACATAATATCATAAATAACACAGAAGCTGTAAAATGCTTTTATGCCAGATCTTAAAAACTAATTAAACCTTAAATTTATTAGTTTCTAAAATTTTAAGAAAGTCTTTGTAGGTCATAACTAAGAACATCCCTAAGATTTTTTTTGCTAAACATATTGAATAATCTACTACAACGACGTTAAATGGACAAAAACCACATATTTCTGGTTTAAAGAATCTGTCTATAACATAATTAAGTATTGTTATTATTAACAGTATATTTATAATAGATGTGGATAGAAGATATTTGCAATATATTTTATCACCTACCTATTATCACTGCGACCTATACTACACAATAGTTTAACTGACATTGTTTTTTTAGAAATTTGTTTAAATGAAAATATCATAGGACAGTGTAATTAATGTTTGCGTCTCTACCAGTTTTGTTGCAATACTTTTGTTGCAATATCAACTGAAACAGAAGTTGAATTTCAATCATTTTAAACAAAAGAAAAACTACAATGATCAGTTTTTATTACCAAACATATTGTGTATTAACAATTTCACAAACATATTAACTATGGATAAATGTAAAATGAGTACAAATCAAAACATTTTTGCAATACTATAAATGGAAAATACTTCAACAACTGGTCAATTACTAGTATAAATTTTGCAAAGTTGTAGTTTTAGGCCAAACAACTTACATAAATTGCATTTTTATTCAACGAAAACGTATTATATGTTTGATATTTTGGCTTCGGAGACTTAAAAGTTGCAATAATTATCTTATTCTTATATTATATTTATATGAATGCTAATTAAGTAAAGAAACATTTATCAAAATTTTAGCATCTATATATAGTTTTCTTACTTGTGCAATGTAAACAATTTAAGAATAAACTACTACATAATTATTACTTTTGAAAAATTTCTATTATATGAGTATGTAAAATTGTATAATAAATTAACCAAAATTTTGAAAGACATTAACACTTTGCATAAAACTTATAAAATTGATTTTAACTTATATTTTCTAGAAAATATAAAAATTTGTAGAGTAATGGATTTTTATGATTTAGTATTATATAATAGCGTGGCGACTGAAACTAGTAAGTCGGGCGCAAAAATTCAAGTACATATTAGCAATCAAAAGAGCAAACGATGCTTCATGCAAATCTCTAAGCGGATGTCTGAAAAGAACATCATTATAGATAATTTGTATAAAATTGAAATTTAAATTCAATAAATTGTTGATGTTATAATAACTTTTATTTTTGTTTTGTAAGTTACATCAAATCTTCACAACAACTTTCATCATAATCAGCAACATTGAGATTTTTATTTTTTATGTATTTGTCTTTTCGAGTATCTGGTGCGCATAAGAAAGAGATAAAAATTGTAATAGAATCCCCCTTTTGGGAATATAAGCGGAGTAAATAAAGAATATGTGGTAAAGTGACAAATGTTGGGATGATATCGACTCGTGAGATTGACGGAAGAAAACATCCTCCCTTAAACGTCGAAAACAGTAGAAGGGAACAGTGGGATATTGGATTACACCGGGGAGACTATTCAGTGGAAAACTGAAAGAATCTCGGGACGGCCAATTGCTATTTCAGTGACAACTATCAATTGCCGAGCGAACTGACAGTTTCGCTACTTTTAAAGCCTGTTTTGCACAAAAAAGGTTTGTTTTACATGTTTATTGCTAGAAATAAATGCTATACAATTATATTCCGTTGAAATATAAAAGTTTTATATTTAGTCCACTATAGTGCAAAACAGGAAATAGTAAAAAGAACTTTGAACCGGGAGTCCTGCCAGTGGAGTTTGTTTGGATAAGTTTACATAGCCATATATTGTCAACAATCACAAGATCGCATTTTATAAGCGACGCTTTTATTAACGTCATTTTTCTCTGCAGAAATAATAAGTTTTAAAGAAATATTAAGCATTTATTTTTCCACACAGAAGCAATTTAATGAAACTTCAACTTGATGCTATTAATTAAGTTGGTTTTATATTGTGATTATATAAAGTGGCGTGTAAATAAGATTTTCAGAAAATAAGTATTGGGGTTAAAAATGAAAGTGCCACCGTCAGCTGTTGTCTTTATTGCAGTTTGCATTGTACTTATTTTGCAGCGTCTTTTCTACAAACACCAGCGGTATTTTTTAAGGTTAATTAACGGTTGGTTGAGCAAGATAAAGTTCCCCTATTTATAAACGCTATTATATAAAATAGAGGCTATCGAATGAAATACATTTCCTTCATGTCGAGAAAATGTGTTTTGAAAGTTTGGGAAAAGTTTTAGTTTGCTGTGTACTTACCCGCTGAACAACATTACATTTTATACAAGAAAATGTTACAATAAAAAATAAGTACAAGCAATTAACTCAGTAATTATCATATTTAGAACAAAAGCTATTTAACGTTTTAATAAAAGCATAATTTCTAAGCACAATGCGAACAAACATATATATTTTTTTTAATTTTTAATGACTTTATTATTACAAGAATGTAATTATTGTAAATTTAATTATTTTTTTATTTATTTATTATTTATATTTATAACTTATTTTAACCTAGAAAAGATAGGGAAGAAGCATAATCCATACACCCAATAAAATGGTTCTAATTTATTTCTAGAGAGTTTTAGAGTTTCTGGAAGTTATGTAGAACTTTTTTTTATTTCATAAATTGGTTGAATTAAAACAAAAAAAAATATAATATAATTTGATAAGATTTTTTTTTTAATTAAGTTATTAATTATTTTGTAAATATATCTTAATATTAATTAATGATTTTTTTGTAAAAAACAATTTTTATCATTTACATTTTATTTATATTTATTACAGAACCATTAAAACGCAATTTCCTCAACCTATTTATACAAAAGTCAACCAATAAGACATCTCATTATATGATCCACTTGAAAGCGACTCTTTGAGCAAAATTTAATTTCCTCTAAATGATGATTAAAATTAAATGGATGAATTAATCATACCCCGAAGACCTTTTTTTGCTTAAACTTTTCTCCGCAGTGTAATTTTAAAACAATTAAAATCAATGTAAAAAAATCTGGTATTAATGTATTTTTCTTTTTGTTCCAGGTACGTTGATGAAATTATAACGCCGAATAAATATTATAAGTATGTATTTTTTTGTCATAAATATAATCAAATAATGCACATAAAAATCTTCCAGAATCTTTTATCCTTCTATATAAATATTCCATGCAACCCTCCCTCATAATCATATTTGGTTGCAGTTCATTTCATTTTATTTTCTTCTTATTTTTTGGGTTAAATTTATTTTTGCAAATTAAACTTTTATGCGCTTGGTTGTGTAACATTCCCAATGGACAGTATACGTGGCATCTCAAATCATCTGCGCTGCCACAACAAGCATCCTTCTCTCGCTCTCCGCTTCAGGCAATAATTAAATGATATTTTGACATTTCGCAAATCGATAATTGTTTAATTAATATTTAAAATGCATATTAAGTCAAGTGCCATTGTGATTTTGCTGGGTTTGTGTGTGTATGTTATGTATACGGAGAAACGGAATGATTTATAATGGAAATTCTGGCTTATAATGGGTCTACATGGAAATAGGATCAATGTGTTCAGTGTGGAAATTTATAATCAATGATAAATTTAATTGTTGGTTAGTGGATGGAAATTATGCTTGCTTTATTAAAATATTAAGAGAAGAATTTTCAAAAATTTATGAATTGTGAATATTTGTAGACTCTTTTTGTAGAAAATACGGAAGTGTGATTTTTATACAACTATTGAATTTTGGATGATTATTGTAGTACAGAATGCTGAAAAACAGATTCATAACTTAGGGGAAAAAACATAGGTTGAGTGTCACTCACGGAAGATTAATTACTTATACTAGGTCAATTTAAAAAAATTAAGCTAAAATAAATTCTAATAATCTATTAACAATTTTTTAAATCATTTTTTTTATAAATGCTATTTTTGAAAATTAAAATATTGAAAGTATTAGTTGTATTTAGTTGTGAGAAGAAAAAGAAGTGCTATATGCACGTTTATTCCATATGGCAGTGTAGGATTGAAAAATCGTATTCAAAAAATCTTTTCCAACTAAAACCACTTGTATTTACATGAGGCATTATTTGTAGGTGTCTTTTCTTTGATGCGACCTATCTACTTCTTACCCAGACCTTTCCCATGTTTTTGTTTTAATTGTTACTTACGCTTAGGGTAGTTATCCAGTCTTCTTTCTCTGCTTGTCATTTGGTGTAGCCTAGCATTGTGTCCTTGTTTGCACACAGATTAAAACTGTACGCCAAGAAGCATCTGTGCCCGCTTAAGAATTGGGTGAGTGGTTATCTAAAGTGTTATATATAGAATAAAAAATTTAGTCTAGTTTGCCGTACGCTGTTCTCTTTTGACTTTTTCTCCCATTTTCTGATAGTCAGCTTTTGCCGTTTGTTTCTGCACGGCGTTTTGGGATTTGTAAGAGCGCTCCACAGGCAGCAGGTGCAGAATAGTTTTGGCAACTTTTCTGTGCATACGTATGAGTATCTTGTGCACTTATTTACTTCATGTTGTTAACTCTTACAGGGCTATAGAGAAGTAGAAGCTGCACATGGCTTTTCTTTTGTCTTCTTTAAATCCATTTATGTTTTGCATCAACCTAGCTAGTGACGCAACTGTTTTGTCCGCTTTCTTTTAAAGTCTTTGCAATGTTTGGGCCCATACTTATATTATGGGCAAAGATTATGCTCAGTCATTTGATACAGTTCCGATTTGCAATCTTCTTTTGTCTATTAGAATAATAGTTTTTTGTTTTTTGGGCTGCAAGTTTGACTTTTTTCTTGTCAAGCCATTTTACCAGCTTCCCAGCTGCTCAGTCAGCATCTTCTACCAGCTTTTCTGCGTAGTTTCCGGCAATAACCATCGTCTACGTAGTCTATAAACCTGACGGTGCTGTTGCCGTTGCTTAGTGTAAAGATCTGAACTCAACCTTTTGGGATCCCAACGGTTAATCTTTATTCAAAAATGTTGTCTAATAGGAAATTTGCGGTTTTATAAAAAGCAAATAATCTAAATAAATAGCTTCAGATTTTACATTTTGTAGTGTAGAGTTAAAGGCATTTTTAATGTTAAACAGCCATGATTAAAATATTTTTTTGGTTCTACACTTTTGACCAGTTTTTGCACTTTAATTGCATATGCGATGAGCCGCTTTTCTATTTGAATTTATCTAGCAGTTTTTTTGTTAAGGATCTTCTTAAAAAGCTTACTGATTGCGTTGAGGATGTTTAAGGCCTATATGATTTGCTGTCTTTTTTTTAAAGATTTTTCAATTAGGGTCAGCCTGACTTTTTTTTTACTCTGCTGGATAGATACTCTTGATAAAGAAAGTATTCAGAATGGTCTATTAGACTTTTGGGCATCTTTTGACTATCGCTTTGATTACTTTAGGTAACATACTATTTGGCTCCACCGCTTTTAACGTTTTCTATTTTTTTTCTTTGTAGTGTTGAGGGTTTTGGGCTTAGATACAATGCTTGGGAGAAATTTTTGTTGCCATTTTTACTTGTTTTTTATTTGTCAGACAAACAGGCAACTGCATACCTGATTTGTCAGTTACAATTTTGTAATTTGTGCTCCAGAAATTGTCACAGAGAATTCCTTTGCAATTTTTTTAGCTTTAGTTTTTGCGGTTTTTATTTTTCTACAGTTCTGCTTGTAGGTTTCCGCCAATGAGTCTACCCTTTCTTGCTGTAGGTTGTATTTCCTTACTTTTGCACGCATTTGACCCTCAAATTGACAATATTGCTCTTCTACCAGTATACTAATTGCTTATTCTTTCCGACAAAAACATTGTTGCAGGTTTTAACTATAGTTGCCATCAGCTTAAGGACTGCGTACGCAAAGAGCTTCTGCTTGGTTGATTTAGCAATTTTGTTAACCATCTGGTCTCCGTGTTTTTTTGTAATACAAGCCCTTCTTACTGACTATTGTGTTGTGAAAACTAAGGTTTTTTTTCTTGCCCATTTTTCATTTTTTAATATACTAAGCTTGGTTTGCTGAGCACATTCACGTCGATGTAGGACAAATTATTTGATTTTTTAAAGTAACAAACTACCTTGCTACCTTTGCGGTTTTTGGTTGAGGAGCACTAGTTGTTCAACTTTGCATTAAAGTTGTTTCAAATTAAGATTGATTTTGTGTGTTTTTTTAGGTTTCTGCCAAGAGCTAGTAGAGTGCTTCAGAAATCATCTGCTTGGGTAGTTGGTCTGAAGTAATATAAGTAGAAAACGATGTTCTTGCTCTCCGCTCATACGTATTCTCTTCTTCTGCCCGTATTGTAGATCTTGGTGTACGGTTAGATGACCGCGTCCACTTTTAGATCAGTTAACTATTGCGCGCTGGCTTTTGCAATAATTTATGTTGGCTCAGACATTATAGTAAAAACAACTTTTTCTTTGGTGCATCTGTTTATCAGGGCTACTGCCAAGGTTTACTTAAACAATTTTTGTAGACATTTTAACTGGTTGATTTTTTTTTGCACTGAAGTTTCTGTACACAGAACAACGCATTATTTTGGTTTTGTCTTATTTTTTGGTGATTTTAGCAGTCTTCTACATTATGCCTTTCTTTAAATGCGTGTTTAGCTTTGTCCCTGAATTGTTTCAACTATGTAAATGTTTTTGTATTTTGGTTGAGACTGACATTTGCTATTTCTTTCAAATTTGTGGTGAGTGCTTCTCAAAAGGCTATTTTTTAAGCTTAGTTTTACGCCATTTTTGCTTGTCTTGAATATTGTAATCCACTTTGTGTCAACGTTTAATGTATCAGTGCTATTATTATGTTTTTTTTAATCTCTTTTTTGATTTTTGAAGAGTTGTATTTTGCTTTTTCTTTGTTGTTTTCTTTATTTATGATTTGCACTTTTATGTTAGGCACGTTTTCCTTTCTTTTGGCAATAACTAATATTTTGCGCAGTATCTTGATAAATTGCTTATTTGGGCGGGTGCTGTCATTATCTGCGTCTATAGTTAAAAGCAGGGTGAGTCTTTATTGCTATTTATGTTTGGTTGTTTTCTGTAATAAGTCTATGAAAGATCAAGTTGCATATTACTTTTTCCGCTTCAATACAGTCGTCCTCTGCAGCGGCTGCTAGTTAAGGTTTGGCAACGATGTTACTGATAATTTTGTCGTTTTCTACTTGACCTTTTGAGGTGATAAAAATTAAATTTGCCGCAATTTTTTTTTGGTTAAGTGTCACATCTTGTATGTTTTTATTGGTCATTTTAATGTGACTAGTTCTTTAAGATTATTTTCTTCTAATTTGTTAATTAGTTTGCTTTCTAAACGTTATAGAAGTTGTTTTTTATCATTTCTTATTAGAACTTTGGTTGCATATTTTTGCGGTTTTTGCCTATTTACTTCTATTTTGAGAATTTCTGTTAGGTCCCTATAAACTTAAAACAATCTTTTACATTTGAAAGAGCCGGTTTTTTGTCCATTATATGGTTTTGCTTTCCACAGAATCTATAGATTAGACTGCCGGAGCAGTAAAGAATTTTTTGTTTTCAAAACTTTCTTGTTCTATATTATTTTTAAAGGTCTATTTAGAAAAGAAAAGTGTGGGAAAGAAGTTACGGCTTTTAATATTCTGTTACCTCATAGCAAAGGAGGCTAAAAATGTAGCCAAAAGTAGGCTAAATAGTTGTCCAAATGCAGAAAATAGTTCAAATTATGGAGTCCAAGAGTTTTAATTATCTAAAACTTTTAATATAGCGAATGGTTATTGGTTTGTGCGTAAAAAGTAAATCCTTTTATACTTTGCATACACAAATACTCAAAAAGGATCACATCTCAATATACCTTTGGTTATATTCTTGAGTACTATTCCAAAGTATTCACGTGTTTGTTTTGTTCTTAACAAAAAATCTAGAATTTATCCATCCATTTTGCAATTTTGTTTGTTTATTTTAAATTCTAACTGTTTCTTAGTTCTGCACTTTACAATCACTGCTGAATCATACTCACAACCGAAAACTCTTTTGCAGCTTGTGTTTACCGTTTTTAATATTTTTGTTTTCAACTTTGTATCTCAGGGGGTTCAGATGACATTTCTATATATAATTCCACTTATTGGTGTTGATCAATTTAATCTTAAATTGTCAATTTTTCAAATTTAACAAAAAATCTGATCCAATTTTCTCAACGTTTCTATAAATCAACCATTTTTTTCTTTTTATTGGTATTGTTAAAATATTTAATTTTTTACTTTAAAAGTCAAAGTAAAGAATTAGATATTTCTTACCATTGCAAATGACAGTGTGACTACTACAGAAGATAAAAAAAATATCTGATTTCTTGATATCTGACACCTAATTGGGTGGGCAGAAATTTCAGTTCAAACTATTTGTTTGTAATCTTACTCTGGAGTTTTTGCCCACTCGTTCAAATGTTTGTTTGTTGAAATTTGTTCTTTTTGCAAGCGTTAGAAGCTTTTTCGTTCAAGAAAGAAAAGGTGATATCTAATATTTTGATACTTGACACTTAATGATTACCAGAAAATATCTTAAACTGAAGTGCTTTCTTACTTGCTCAAGTGTTTTTTCATAAAAGAATTAAAAGTTTTTTTTTTGCGTTTTAGAAGTTTCTTAGTCAGAAGAGGAAGATGTGATATTAAATTTTATGATGACTCAAATTTGAGCAAGTTTAAATTAGGATGACCCCGCTTAACAGGTTATTATTAAGAAATTGAAGGTTTTTTGCAAGCATTACAAGCCTTTTTGTTCAAGAAAGTAGAAATGATAATCATTTTTTTTAAGACCAGCACTTGGACGGGTTGATTTTTAACTCCAAAATATGATAACTTTTGAATATTTTAAAGTGGTGTGCCTAAGCACTTGAATGTTTGTTATCAAAGAATTAGAAATATCTTTTTTCTGCAAGTGTTTTTTAGTCAGATAAGAAAAAAGTGGTATTTAATCTTCTGATGACTAACATTTAAGCGGGTAGTTGGGTTACTCTATATTATGATTACCATTGATAAGTTTATATTGTAGTACCTACCCGTTAACCCAAGTTTTGTTATTAAAAACTTAGAAATTTGTTTTTTTTTAAGTTGATAGTTGAAGATTAAGATTATGCTTTATAAGAATCTTTACTGTTTTTGTTTGTTCCTTCTGGTAATTATTAATCAAATTTGTGTTTTTTTACGATTGGGTCGTGGCTTAGTTATGCGATTATTGGTTTGTACATTGCAGTACTACTTTGGTTTACAGTTTAGCTCAGGTTGACAGTGTCTTCAATTTGCAGACATTAGCAATAGCGAGGGCTGATAGTAGTATTGCTATTGGGGTTGTACGATTTGTTGCTTTTATAGTTCCGCGAGTTAGTATACGTCTGAAAGTTCTGCCAAGTAGGTGTTTAGTTTTTTTTATACGTAATTCTTGACATGCATTGTGTTGATGCTGTTAGGAGCAAAAATTAAGCTTCTATGAGATTGTCTTCATTTTTGGTCAAGTCAGGTTTTGAAGTTGTCATGATGGTTGTTGTTGCTGTCTTTCCTAGGTATCCGATTTAATCAATTGGTGTAGAGATATAAGCAGTTTGTATTTCACAAAATTAAATAAAAGACTTTTTGTTTGTTTGTTTTTTTGTTTTGTTTAGATGTGTAAGGGTACTTGCTTTTGATTGCCTTTGCTTTGGCGTTATTTGTTACCAGCGTTTCTCTTCTTAGGGGGGTTGTGTTTGTGTAGGTAAAAATGTTGTAAACAAATTATTTGTTGTTTTTACATACGCTTTTACACAAAGGGCTCATACTACGTCCACATTTGCCCAGAGTATCTTTTACATACATTTTCACTCAGAGCGCCATCACCGCTCACGCAGTAACCTAGAGAGCAGTCTTCAAAAAAACCTAGTAATGTTTGTGTTGCACGACGTAATGAAGCTTAAAACTACCTACAATTGGTGAAGCAGATTGCTGAGTAGGCTTGGTTAAGGGTAACCGCAACCGTAACAGTTTTTCTTTTTTGGAGTTGGTTATGAAAGAATTGAATGTTTTTTTCTGCAATTGTTCTTAATCTAAGGAAGAGAACATATAATTTTTTAATCCTTTAATAACAAACAGATATATAGGTCATTCTATATTATAATAATCATTGAGTCGTTTGAACTGGGGTGCCCATCTACTTGCTTAAGAAATTTTTATTAAGAATTTTTTTTTGCAAGCGTCAGAGGTTTTTATGTCTAAGAGAAAAGTGGTAATAACTAATTTTTTGACTACTAATACTTTGGCGGCTGAGTGGGTCATTCCAGATCATAAGTTTTTTGAACATGATAATCATAATCCTGAAACTAATTTGAACTGAAGTACCCACCGACTCACTCAAGTGTTTATTAACAAAGAATTAAAAGTTTTTCTTCTATGCAAGTGTTAGAAATTTGTGAGAAGATAAATCTTATTTTTGATTTTTTTTTTAAACTAGTAAAGCTGAAAACTTTCTATTTCTTCAACAACAAAAGCCATTGTTGCTTTGCACACGAAATTTTTTGTCATCAAGGAAGGGGGGGGGGGAGGGGAGGCGCCCTTTTTTTAATACGTCTCTGGCTGTATTAGTTTTTTTTTTAGATTTTTTTTTTCTGTAGTTTAGTTGCAGCGGGCAGCCCAAAAACTAGTTCACATCTTGCAGTCCTTGAACGACAAATTAACTTGGGTAGAACTAACGTTATCTACTGGTCTACGTGGCTTCAGAGTTAAGCCTTGCAATTAATGTCAAAACAACTTTACAAAACAGTTTATCCGGCACTTTAGAAAGTTGCAAGTAGAAGTTAAAAAATTCAAAGTCAAGATTCTTACTAAACTTTTTGTTTAATTTATTGTTTATTTTAAGTAAAAACTTTATTGACTAAATAATGATTTAAAAAAACTGATGATCAATAATTCATTTTAAAAGAGATAATCTTTTTAATTTAAAGTATAAAACTTTAGGGTAAAACTTTTTATCATTCGTGAAACTTGGCATTCCTCGTTGTTCTCCGCTCACACAATGCAATAAATAAAATTTACACCTGCAATAAATATAAAACCTCGAAGAGTAAGTTTTATTTACTGTATATCCACCTCTGCAGTATTCAAAGGCAACAATCAAGTATACTTGCTGTAAAATTTGATTTGTTCTATTTTATATTTTACAACCAGAACTAAATAAAGTAAAATCCAGTTTAAATCTGACAATAATTACATAGAGCACTACCACATGTCAAAATATTAATTAAAATCGACGACAATGAATTGTAGAAAAAACTCTGTAATTGGAATTACTAGTGGCACATTGAACCGGCTATGTATAATTTTCCGTTCAGCAGTAAAACTGCAATTAGTGTAAAAAAAATAATTTGCTGCGCGACTCTTGAAGCGCGGTTTTGAAATGAGCTTAATTAATTAAAAGTATAAAAAAAATTGTCGACGGTTTCAATCCACTTTCGTCTGTTTGTGCACGTTATATAAGGCCACAAATTAATGTTAAAGAAAAAAATATATTTGGTGGATATATTTTTCTTTTTCTCTAAGGTGTGCTAATATTTACTTTTTATTATTTAAATATTTGATGTCTGGAGTGGATTAAATGTAATGTTCGCAGAAAGAAAATTGAAATATCTTCAAATATTGGATAGTAGAGTTTATATATTATATTAAAATTTCATTAATAAAGAATTCACAACAAGTTATACAATGTTTATTGTTTAGCAAACTTTGAACGAATGTTGTTAATGGTGATGAATAACCCCCAGCTTGGAAAAACTACTTATTGATACTTTGATCATTACCACTTCAGTGATTTGTATTTAGTAATAATCGTATGAGTTGAAATAAAATCTTTTTACTCTATTTCTCTCGGTAATAAGAAAAAAGTATGTGAGAAGTGATAACGCAATGCAGCCTATTAGAAGAATTGTTGAACTGTGTGTGTGGGTGTGTGTAAGGAGGGATGTAGCACAGTTAAATCCTTACACGGACAGGCAACGGCATTTTTATTTAATAAAACGCCCCCACAACACATACACAAATTCTCACAAAATTGAACGTTTTTCTTAATAGGAAGCACTGCGTTAACACCTCTGCATTGGTATTATCTATTAAATTTAAAAAGAAATATGTCTTTATGATATAAATCAAATTAATTATTTTCTTTAACTTTATTATTTTTATGATTATTTTGAAGAAATTCAAAAAAATTTAGATTGAAGCATAAATAACTATTTTTTTATTTATATTAATATTATTTTATAATTGACATTTTCATTTGATATTAGTTTGAAAAGTGTAAATATATACCTCATTAATATTTCTTTCTCTCGTTCTTTCTTACTCATTCTCATCCTTATCAATTATTGCGTATAATTACATTATTTGTAATCTAACATTATAGAATTACATTCTTAATGTAATAATACTGCCGTGTTTTTAGCTGAAACAAAAAATAAAATCAACATGTAATATCTTACTCATCTTAGATATATTTTTCTTTTCTGTTCACTCAATTAGTAATGTTAGGATACATAAATTTCCCTTGTCAACATATTCGAGAACCCTTGCGAGGGAGTAGATTTAATCTAAAAAGAAAAAATAATTAACCCCAAACAATCCTAAGATAACGTTTCCGTAGAATAAACAGAAGATAAAAAAGGTTTGCTTAGGGAATATTATTATGAGAAATTTTATATCATTCAAGTAAATTAACGGAGATGAATTTTTGTTGAAATTAATTAAACAGATATGCTTAAAAAAATTTGATATTTTAATCATTTATACAAAAATTAATTTTGAATTAAAAAAATATCATATTGATTTACTCTCTTCAGAAAGTATGAAATATTTGCAAACCAATAAGTTCAGACAGTTAAAAGTCAATTTATATTTGTAACCATTAGTTTCAATTCTAAGTGAAAAATTACAAAATTTAAAAAAAATTCCGATAAAATATATGATGGCTTCAAATGTTATATTATGAACTTGTTACGGTTTGAAAAATTTTGTTGTATGGTGAAGCTAGATGATTGCTTGTCATTTTGGTTTTGCTAAAAATAGCATTTACATGCATTCTAAAAATTAGGTTTTTATCTATTTTGACTCTAAACGACTTTACAAAATTTGTTTATAAAATTATTGTTGAAATAAATACTCTTGAGTTAGATTCTTAGAAAAAGCTGCTTGGAAAAGAGAACAGTTATGCTCTTTTAAGGGTTATTTTTTACTCTTCAGTCTTGTAGTAAAGTTTTAAGTGTCTCATAAGCTTTATTGTAATACCTTTTAAATAATTTAAAGTGTAGAACCGTGCCGTATAATTGGGCGCGGTGTGAGAAACAAACAAGTTAAAGAGCATAAGAAATAAAACTGAAATTTGAGATATTTCTACTGTTGATGAGCAGAAGGTAGACACGTGGTTATACAACTTCATAGTTAGTGTGCTTTTTTAAGAATATAATAAGTTATGTTAGTTTTACATCAAACTTAAAACTGTAAAGCTTTTAAACTAAGCTTTGGTCCCCACCTTATTGAATATTGTATAAAAGACCTGTTTGTACAAAAACTAGTCTTTATTTAATTATTACTTTTGGGTTGCTATATCTGAACCAAAATTGATTATTTTACAACAGATTTTTGGCCGTTTGTTATTCTGAATTTTATTTATCACTTTTTGTCTAAGGAAGAAGAAATATTAGGAAGAAAAAGATAGAAAATAACTAAAAATATACTGGCAAAGTGAATAAAATGAATTATTAAGAATTGCCAGAAAGATGAAAATAAACAGAATTTGCTTAGAAACCTTGCTACAAGAGTACTAAGAAAGAAAATTAGAGGAATTTGACAACGGAAAAATTAAGTCAAAAAAATCAAAATAGAAACGGGGAAATGGAAATAAATAAGGAAAGACAGGACAATTATGCATACAATAAAATAGATGAAAAATTAAGAACATTTACAGAGACTACAATACCAAACAAAATTGCAGAGATAAATATAAGAAGAATCAAAATGTTTAAGGAAAACAAAATAACAAAAATAATTTTGCAGACGCCATCTCGAGGTTAACAAATTACGCAACCTTTGAGATAGTCAGAATATACTTGGCAACAAGAGGATACATAGAAGTAATTCCAAATGGACATACGATCATATTACTGAAGATAAAGTTACAAATTTAGAACTCTCAAAAGGAATAAAATTAATGAAACAAACTAAATAATTAGAATAAATAACACACAGATTAGCATGCGTATGCTGCGTGAAAACTCGCTAAGCAATAACAATTTACTTTAAACACGGACAGTGTAACAACAAGGTTCACGCAAAAAAGAAAACCAGAAGATGTTGCCATTTGTAAGTCATTCTTAAAGGCAACTTACTGAGACCAACATCTCAATACGTCAGAATTTTTTTTTATCATTTTAGACATTTGCATTAAATTTTACGGCTGGCGTCTGTCTTTTTAGATAGAATGTAATAAATCATAACAGTTTAATATTGAATTTGATAGGATTTAAAAGTAGGCTTTGATGTTAGATTTTGTTGAAAATTTTGCAAACATTAAACAAGTCATTTGTTTTGTACTTAAGCCAGATTTGATTTGATGGGGTTTAGAGAGCCCATATTTGAAGCCATGTTGATGATTTGCCAACAATATATTAACCGCGCGTTGTTCCAAATTGTGTATAAAACTATAGTGTTTGCTACTTTTATAAAAATTTACTAATTGTTAATTTGACGGCAAATTTGTGGAAATTGACTAACTTTTCTAATTTTGATAATTGAAATAACATTAAATTCATTTTTTTTTTTCATATTTATATAAAAAAAACCGGAAACTTTAACGATCTTAACATTACATTTGTAAGACTTGTGAGAGACTATACAGCTTTGTAAGAAAAAGATCTTAAACTTTTGTTTACAATAGATTTGTTCCAACTGCTCAAATCAATGTGTATACAAGATTTCCAAAATAAAAACATTGTTTTATTTGGGTGCATGGATTTGCACGGTTTAAAAACCATTCTTAGCGTTAGTTAGAACACATTAAATGCAATTGGGACATAGTATAGATATGGAACAAACAGATTTGAAACGAACTACGTTTTAACAGCTCTTATTCGCGTTGTTCTTTATGCTGCTAAAAACAACCAGCTGCTAAAGCCTAATTTTTGTTTTAGTTACATCATATACTATTTTTGGATTTTATAGTATATTTAAGACATAATTTGCTATAACTAAAACAAAGCGGGTACGCATGAAGGTTGTGGATGCAAGGCATCTGGGTCCTAGTTTGCAAGAAAACATACAATATGGTCGTTATATTCTGAATTAATTGTGTAGAATATAAAATTTAAGTTTATTTTAAAGCTTGAAATAAGTACAAACTGATCAAAAGATTGGTATAGTGCCCCTTAGTTTTATTAATATAAATGTAAAACTTTCATTTTAATTGTATGTTTATTGTTTTCGTTTATTTATTGAGTAATTTTGTAATTGATCTTTTGTTTTTAAGCTTTGATTAAGATAGCAAAGCTATTGAAACGTTGTCAAATGCAATCATTTGCATGAGCTAGATTAATTATTAATTATTCTACTTTCAAAGTAATTAATCTCAAATCATAAATCTAAAGGTTTCAAATTTTTTTTTATTTGAAAATATTTAAGTTCATTAATTTTTTTTTAGTTACTAACAATAACTTGCTTAACTATAAAGTTACTGTTTATTTACATATTAACCAAAGAACTAAAAATTTTGCAAATTATACACACATACAATATTCCGATGTTTTTATGAGATACAAACGGAAACTAAGAATAAATTGGAGTTTTCAAATATATTGAAAAAATACACTTACAGTTTACATTACAATAAATTGAACTGAATAGCCAAGAAGATAAAGAAAAAATCAGCAAATTCTGCTTAGGTCACATTGTTCCATTCTTCAATCAGGGCCTATCGGAGCTCTTCACGTGTTGTTGCAGCAGATATGCGACGTCTTACAAGCCTTTTGAGCTAGTCCAAAATATGATCAACAGGATTAAAATCCGGGCTTTGAGCAGGCCAGTTTTTTTTAGAATACTCACTTCTTTAAGTTACTGTGTTACAATCCTTGTCAAGTGTGGTTTTGCATGATCAGAAAACTATTGTCAACAAATTCAGCAAATAGGCATCATATGCTCTTCAAAGATCTCTGCTATGTATCGTCGTGCAGTTAATGCGTTTCTGTCAATCGGAACTAGATCCGTGTGTGCCTCAAAAGAAATTCCTGTCTAAAACATTCCTGAGCGTTTTCTAAAAGCAACTCAAGGTGACCAAGTACAAACAGCATAACGTTTGCCAGCTTTTTTGTATTACTTTATTTTGACTATTTTTGCAATAAAGGCAAATTTTCTACTCATTTGTCAACAATAAGTGTTTCTAGTTGTCCACTGTTCAAATAATTTTAGGCAAAATTAATTCTACGTCTTATGTGAGCTGCAGTAAGCTAAAGACCTGTAGCTAGACTGCAATCTATTAAACCACTTTCTCTTAACCTTTGTCGAACAGAGGAAACGCTGACTACTGTTTCTTGAGCTTGCCAAAGGCTACGTCGGAGCATTCTAGCGGTTTGGGTTCGATCTTTTAATTCAAAAATTATGATAAAGGAATTGGCTCTGGCTGTTGTTTTTCTTTTAGCACCCGTACCGGGCCGTTGGTAATAAGAACTAGTTGTAAGAAACCTTTGGAGTGTTTTTTGCACAGTTGAACAACTTACATTTAATTGAGGTTAGGGTATCATCAGTTCTAAAATATTACATTAATTATAAATATATATGTGTTACATAGATGATTTTATCAAAACTTACTTTTCTTTTCTTTTCACAGGTGTTGTTGTGTGTTGCGGGTGGTGTGAATTTGTTGTGGTTACTGTTACATTAATTGGTTATTGTGTATTGTGGTTATTGTTGTCGAGTGATTAACTGTAGTGTGGTTATTGTTTTTTAAAAATGTATAGATATGTTGGTATGGGTTATTGATTTGTTCGTTTAGGCATCTGTAATTTTTATTGTTTTTTAATTTGTCTATTTTATTAAAATACCCTAACCTCAATTATTTTAAACTGTGCAATAATCAAAAACAAATACTATTACCTTTAATTGTCTTGCTACATCCTGTTGACTTATTCTACTTTCCAGCAATGTTACCATCTGCACAGCTCTTTGATATTGTTTATCCATTATTACAGACTACACTGTAGTCTACAAAGGACTGTGTATTACTAAGATAAGTTTAAAACTTATTATTGATCTACACACAAGCATAAAGCTTGTAAAAAAAATATAATTTATACAATTTTGAAAATATATTGAAATTTGCAAATTATTTTTTTTTTAATTTATTAGAACTAACATAGTTTCTAAATTTTAATTTTAAACTTTAAAACTAAATTATTAGTTATTTTTGTTATTTTGTGAAAACTATTTTAAAATTAAGAAATTAAATGTTTTTTTAAGATTTTTTAAATCTAGCGTAGTTGGCTTAGTTTTTAAGTTGAGTTTTTAAACTTTCTAATTAACTTAAACGTCATGTCCGCAAAAAAAATATATCTTTATATTTTTTTATATTTTGTTATACTTAAATATTTTGAAAATTGCAAATTATTATTTTTTTAACTAAAATGTTTTGTTGACAAAAAAATTATTTAATATTTTATGAAGTTTGCAAAAGAGTTTTTTTTAATTTGTTATAACTGACATAGTTAGTTTAGTTTTTTAGTTAAATTTTTTAAAATATTTTTTTATTAAAAATATTTGTTAGGCAAAAATTTTTATTATTTTTGAAAATTTTCCGAAATTTTAATTTTATTAATTTTTTCAAAACTCTCTAAAACATTTTGTGTGCAGAAAATTACGTTTTTTTGATATTTTGTGTCATTTTGAAAATATTTTGAAATATGCAAATTAACTAATTTTTTTTAAACTTACTAAAACTGACATATATGGCTTAGTTTTTAATTTCAGTTTTATTATTTTTCTATTTAACTAGAATACTTTGAAAAAATACATTTTTAAATTTTTTTGATATTTTTTGAAAATTTGAGCATAATTGTCATATTAAGTTTTTTAAACTTTCTAATTAACAAGATCATTCAAATATTTTTAATTGATTTTTTTAATTTACTGAAATTGACATTGTTGGCTTAGATTCTTATTTAAAATTTTTACTTTCTAATTAACTATAACGTTTTTTTTTATTTTTCGTCCATCACAGTCAAATTTATAACAAACACTATTTAGACTGACAAGTTTTTTTAATAAAAAGTGAAAGAATTTCAATCCCGAAAGTAAATTATACAAAGTATTTTGAAAATGTATTAACAAATCTTGTAATTGGCATATTCAAATAAATTGCATCTGTAAAAAATCTGCGCCTATGTGTTTTATAATAAAAACACTTAAATACTTTTTAGATATGCATTCACTTAAGTTGTTTTACTTTGTATATTGTGAGTCGTTAATTTTATATAGTATTATATTCTAAGTCATATAGACCATGATTTTTTTCATAAATCAACAATCTATGCAAAAAGTTTATAAGAGTTTTCCATCACTTAAAAAGACAAAATGCAATTTTGTTTGCAAAAAGTTGGTTACAATTTGTTAAGACCTGAGTAAATGCCTAAAAGGATTACAGAAATAAGAAATGATTACAAAAACACTATTAAAAATTTTAAACTAGTTATTTATACAAATAATCTACAATTATGCTTAAGAAACTTTAAACTAAAGTTATAGTCTAAAAACGCTTGTTTTGACTAAAATTAATAATATATTATTTTGGTAAAAGACTTGTTGTCACATTCTAAATAAAGTACTATAGATTCTTTTTTTTGTGATTCTTGCTATATTTTTATCTTAATAGGTTGTCTGTGCATATGGAGTGTAGTTTTTGCTTTAAATAATTTTTGCGCGGTTTTTTGATTAATTTTACGCTATAAATTGGTGTTTTATGTTGTTTTAAACAAATGCGACTTGCCTAGTAGGTTGAAATAGGTTTTTGCACAGTTTTTTTAAGTTTTGAGCTTTGCAACAATTGAATTTTTTTGCTATAAAATTAGTTTTATGCATTGTGCAATTTTAAATAAATTTTATAAGGTAGATTAGTTTTTTATTTCAATTTTGCTTATTAATTGTAGTAGTAATTAAATTTTGTTTCATTTGATTAAAATTAAGTTTGTTAAGTATTGAGTTAGAATCAATTATAAAACGTGCAAAAAAAATTAGTTTGAAAACAAGTTGATAAAATAATTAAATATAAATTAATAATTAATCACTTTATAATTAGTTAATATGAAAACTATATTACATTTACAATTCAATTATAGTTTAAAGAAAATTAGATTTAGAAACACTTATTTATACTATAATTCCTTATTTCCTGGCTTTATAAGAACGCCATAAATAGTTCCTGTAACTACCAACGGCAAATAAAAAGACTAATACCTATGCTATTACTACACAGGCACGTAATTTTCCCCTACACACCAAACCCCAAACACTAACAAATTGTCGATTTTCACAGATTTAACAGATAAATGACCAACGAATTAGCATTCACAAATCTCCTTTAACACTCGCACTATAAACATAAATAACGGGCTAACCGCAGCTCTAGCTAAACCATCGATTTTGTGCACCCAAAGAAATACGTATGTACATATATACATAGTTTGAAAAGGTGGTAAAGCGAGCTGTTAAGTTTGCAGTAATGAAACGACAATTAAATCTCGCGCTGTAGCATTAATAGCCTGTAATATCATACTAACACGACTGGAATTATTATACACACGTTATTATTTTATGGTCGAGATTATGTTGGATTTAAATGTAATAGATGCATGATAATTAGGTTTTATGGTGAAATATATGCGGGGTGTGTATGTCGGGAGTTTTATTTTATTATTAATAAAATGGGGAAGTTTAATTGCAACGAAAGAACACGAACACTGCGCAGAGCTAAATTAAAAGATATGTGCCAGAATGGATAAATTGGCGTATTTATGTTCTACCAACCTTACCTAATATGGTTCAAGCCGGAAGTTGCTTGAAATAATTTGTTGATAAGAGCGGATATGATTAGTGTATTTGTTTGGAACTTTAAAAGAAACTACACTGATTGAACAAAATTATATATAAATTTATCAACAAAATTTTTGAGATATATTTTTTTTTTTTTAATTTTAAAATGAGGTATTTTGGAATTACTTACTGTGTGAAATACCTTTGAATTTTAACGAGTGGGACCACACTCGTAGAAACTATCACATTGAAGACTAGATTTAAGAAGTCTGTGAACATTGATCTTAAACATTTGTAGCTTATAAGTCTTGGAAAATACTAAATTCAGAAGTTTATTACATGTGTCAATAGTAAGCTTAAAATAGTAATTTTTAAAAGTTTTGGTCTTACATCTCTGAACTGTCTAAATATTTGTTAGAATTTCTGGCAAATCTTGTAACTACGAGTGAATATTTGTTTAGATGGCAAAATATCTTGTAATTTGTTTGAACAATGTCTATAAAAATATCTATAGAAAATGCATAAATCTGCAACATTACGCCTGTGTTGTAAAGTATCTAAGTCGATGGTCAATTTTTGATAGGCTATGATCTAAATAGCTTGTTTTTGAATAGAGTTTAGAAGAAATAGTGTAGTTTCTAATGCTTTTCTCCATACTTGAGAACAATATTTAATACAAGGACAAATATAACTTTTATATATATGCAAAAGTTGAACAGAAGTAAAACACTTTTTACATCTATTAAGAAATCTTAGTTTTCTAGATACTTTCAAAGCTATGTCAAAAATGTAACCTTTAGAAGACAAATTAAAGAAGATTTAGATATAAATTCGTTTTTTAATATTTGGTACTGATTTGATTTTGAAACAGTTAAAAGTTGAGTTTCTATTCAGATATTGTTTATAGATGCTTCAGATTCTAATCTAGAAGACTCAAGGTTTTTTGCCATACTTGCAAAACTATGAATAGGACTTTGAGTTTAGTTAGTAAATCAAAAATAAAGTTAACAATAGAGGAACCTTGAGGAACACCAGCATTTATAATTTTGGGATCAGAATGAAAACCATCAATTCTAACAACAATTTGTTTATTGTCATGAAAAGTATTGATAAGATATACAGACTTATGATCAAAACCTATACAATGGAGCTTGTTGATAAGATTGGGATGCTATACCCTATCAAAAGCTTTGTAAATGTCTAAAGCTACTGCAAGGTTTTTTTATGTTTAACTAAATCTAGAATTACATTTGTGACTAACTAAGTTAGAAGATCTCTTGTTGAACGTTTTGATTGAAATCTATATTAAGTATCTGAGATGAAGTTATTTTGTTCTAAGAACATGGCATTGTAAAAGTTAAAATATTTTTTTAATTTTTTTTTGGCTAATTGGACAATAATGCAATTAGTTTATGATTTGAAGAATCAGACTTGTCTTTTTTTTAGGTATAGGTTAAACATTTGCAATTTTTTAACAATTTGGGAATGTTTTTTTTGTATGATAAGGCAAATATTTTAGTCAAAATGGGAACTAATTTATTTGCAAATGTTTTAAGAATATTAGGTGTAATTTTATCTATACCCGATGCCATTCTGGTTTTTAATTTAAAAAGATATCTTTTGACAACTTGTTGCTTAAAATGAATCAGACCCATTATTTTACTACTAAACGGCATTGTAGATACAACAATAGAATGATTTATAATAGTAGAGTTAGATGCAAATTGGTTTGCAAAACTATCACTTTTTTTTTATTAGTAACTAGATTGTTTTGATCATTTTGAAGAAGAGGTATTGAAGATTTTGTACAACCTAGCAATGAATTTATTGTTTCATAAAGAAATTTTTGTTAATTATAGAAAGCTGGAAAATGAGATCAGCTATGCATTAGATATTCCAGTATTTATAACTACCAGAAGAATTGGAAGAAATATTATCTAATACTGATGTAGTATGCAAAAAAATAACCTTTTTGTTTTAGAAATTATTACCGCAGCAACAATATTAAAGATTTTTTGGATTTTGGTTGAGAGTAAAAATTGAAAAAAATGTGTCTTTGAGGCTTTTGTATGCCTTAGTACTATAAGGTTTAGCAAAAATTCACTGACGGTTTTTTCTGATTTTTTCTTGTAATGGTTGTATATCGAGCGCATTTTATTTTGTGTTTAAAAGTAGTAGTAGTAGTAGTAAATCATTTTGGATTGTTGTTATTTTTTTTTGTTAATGTGAAAAATCAGTTATGGCGTATTTAGCTGTTGTCAACCGTAGCACAATGGTCTACGACTGCTAAGCAGACAACCCGGGTTTGATTTCCGGAAGCGGCAATATCTAATTTGCGAATATATTTTGACGCGGTCATTTCTATTGCAAGGCAATGGCAAACCAGCAAAGTATTTGCTTAGTAAACCACGCTAGTGGTGTGATTTGAATTCCACGTTAAACAGTAGGTCCCGCATGTTTGTGTAGAACTATTATCGCACACTACAAACCTACAAGAGGGGAGCCTACGCTTGTAGCGAGCACGGCACTATAAGAAGAAGAAGTTGTTAAATGGTATTATTATACATTTGTTCAGTTAATATTATGAACTAATAATAGTGTTCATTGATTAAGCCTTAATTCTTTTCTATTTTTTTTTTCAAGCTAAATGACTAAGTTGTCACGAAGAATTGTGATAAGATTATTTCAATTTGCAAAAAGGAATAATGATTGGCAGTTTTTTCTAACTCAAAATGACTTTTGCTTAAATTTTGACAAAAAAAAACTATTTGTTGTTTAAAAATTCTACATTTTTTTTAAATTTTTTAAATTTGTTTTTGGAAGTGGTTTTCCAAAGCAGGTAAGTTGTTTGAACCAAATATTGCTTGTTTTCTGAATGCAGTACATGTTGGATTCTAATTAGTCAAAGTTTTTGAAGTGATCGTTAATGATTTTAATCTTGTAAGTGTTAAATGACGCCAAATGAATTGCTTAAGTAGTGTGTTGCCTATAGTCCATAGAGGCTAACCCCGAAATAATTTGTTACAGGCTAAATTTTTGCATGGACCTTTATATGGTGGCTCTCAATAATATGTGAAAGTTCGCTCATCGATGTGTCTGTCGCGACCTGAGTTTTTGCGAGGTCAAAGGTCGCAAATATCTGGAGAACGATGAGATTTATCAGAAAAAATATAAAAAGCTAATGTGTAGCTGAGGCAATTACCTATAAAAAGTTATCTAAAAGTTTTTTTGTACGGGCAACTAAAGACGAGATAGAAAATTTATTGATTGAAGAAAATATGAGTATATGTACGATGATACTAAATACAGTCGCGAAAGAAATTTAGTTGAGGATAGCTGTGCTTCCAGTTCGTATAAAGACTTTGTAAAACATCTGCCGTCGACTTTTTTGTTATGTCCCCCAGTTTTACTACTTTGGCTATTGCAGGTATAAGTTAAAGCAGGGGAATGTGGGCATAGGGCCCCGATCGCTGCTAGGTAGTTAGTTCCAAGCGATGCCACGCAGTGCCACCAGGCTCGGGAAATAGGTCTACTTTCTGTGGCAAGCATGGCCAACTTGACATTCGACAATATTAAATTGAAAAGAACCAACAAAGTAGCTTCACTTTTGACAATGAACAGCTCAGTTAAAGAGCATAGGGAAAAGGTTGCCATTGATCCATTATTGCTGTTTCAGCAAATCAGTATAACAGTTTGAAGAAAATCTCCAACAATACCTCGAGTACGAGTTAGCTCCATACCCGCTAGCACGTTTCGATGAGAATGTGATGCGCAAAAATAAAAAATCTTCTTTGTATGACTTACTAAAGCTAGACGATGACATTGATTACACAAATGTGAAATATATCGTTGATGGAGGATATCTACTGCATCGTGTTTGAGGCAGCACATTCGACACTATTTTTGATAGCTACATAGCTTATATACAAAAGTATTTTGGCCATGACGTTTTAATTGTATTCGACAGTTATAATGATGATAGGAATAATATCAAATATTCAGAGCAGCGTATCGATGTGCCACAGTTTCATCATCCGCAAATATTCTCTTCGAAGCATCAATGACAGTATCAACGAGCCAACAACAATTTCTTTCCAATAAAAACTACAAAAGTCGATTCATTTCGATGTTGTCTGAAAGATTTCAAGCTGCTAACATCATTGTGAAGCAGGCAAAAAATGATGCTGATGTTCTGATCATCAAAACCGCGATAGAACAGTCGGAAAAAAATACTAGTGTAGTTGTTGGCGAGGATGTAGACTTGATGGCTATTTTGATCGCACGCGTTCCTCACGACAAAAAATTATATCTTCAGAAGCCTGGTAAAACCCCATCAAAAATCTATTCTTTGCAAAGCTTGTATCCTAAATGTCAGAGCCACATTTTATTTCTCCACGCAATTACTGGCTGTGATACGACTTCTGCTCTATTTCGCAAAGGCAAATTGAATATATTCAAACAGTTTGAAAAGAATAAAGATATGATGAGCTGTGCTGAAGCTTTTACAAGAGCTGACAATTCTCCCAATATTATTTTTGAGAATGGCCTACGTTTTATACTGCAAGTTTACAAAGCAACGAAAAAACAGAAATCCATCAATGAATTACGATATTTGAAATTCGCACAATATACGAAACTAAATGCTGCTGTGCAATTGTTGGCGCTTCCTCCAACCTCTGCTGCTGCTCAGCAGCATTTCTATCAAACATATTACCCAGTTCAGGTATGGCTCGGAAATAAAGGAATCGCTCCTGAGAACTGGGGATGGATCTTACAAAGTAATGTCTTGGAGCCAATTACAACGCTGCTTCAACCCGCTCCTAATGTTTTACTCAATGGCTGTAGTTCAACTTGTGGATGCCGAAAAGCAGGTTTGAACTATTCGGTTGCTTGCAGCCAATGTCATGGTCAAATTTGTTTGAACGCAGTACAAGTAGACATTGATAAAGAGGATATCCGTGAAGACATAGATCCATTGTCTTTCCTTATCCAAACATTAGAGACGGAGCAGTCAGAATCCGAATCCTAAGAAAATTGAAACTTGAAAAAGCCTTACTGTAAAAATATATGTTTCTGTAATAAAAAAAACTCATCAAAGTACCTATTGAATAAAAATTAATTATCCATTATTATATCCTAAGATCTGTTTATATTCGCCGGTGTAAAGTAATTATTCTACGTTCTTTGTTCTTTGAAACGCCCTATCTCGTCTTTGGTTGCCCGTACAAAAAACTTCTAGATAACTTTTTATAGGTTATTGCCTCTACAGCATTGTACATTGCTACAAATTAGCTTTTTATATTTTTTCCGATAAATCTTATCGTTCTCCAGATATTTGCAAAAAACTGTTTTTTGCGACCTTTGACCTCGCAAAAACTCAGGTCGCGGCATCCACGTCGATGGAAAACTCTCACATATTATTGAGAGCCGCAATACTAAGATACGTGCAAAAATTTAGCCTGTAACAAATTATTTCGGGGTTAATGTCTATTTTTCCTGGATTACTAAGCAAAAGCAAGGTTTTAACAATAAAAAAAATTTAAATATAGATTAAATTTGTGCTATTTTGTATTCTGAGAAACATTTATTTTTTAATTAACAAACTGAATTTCCTTTTTATTCGAAGACTTTTACCAGTTTTACCAAGTTGCTTTTTCTAAAGCTTACTATAGATTTCAGTTAAGTGTGCAATCGTAATTAACCGCTTTAAAAATCTATAGTATGTTAATGTTGAGCATTTAATTGTTCTGACTATTTACAATTTATTGAACAACATCTTTTTTCTAGTTTGCAGTAGTTTGAATTTACTGGCTACTTTGGCAATATGTTATTTTTCTTATTATTTCTTTCCATAACACTTTTTTACTTTTTCTTTTATTTGTTCTACTTGCAAATACATCCATTTTTATTGTAACTTAACCTAACCTAACCTAACCTAAAACAGGATTAATACCAACCATGCTTTTCAGCTATGGGTAGAATCAAACGTAATTGTTAACGTCTATAAAAGATAAGGCACTCAACGAGAAGAAGACAACAATATGCTTTTACTACGCTATCTTTTTTTTTTCTCCGCAAGTTTACATTAATCTCAACTAATTTTTGCGTTTGAAATGTATATCAAACTGAAACTTTTTTTATTCCTCACTATAAAATCAAAGTGCCATTAAAACCAACAGTTTTGTCATAAGCAAATGTTGCTTGGAGAAGAGAATGGTTATGCTTTTTTTAAGGTTGGTCTGTGTTTTTTAGTTTTTTGCTAAATTTAAACTGTTTGTGACTTATAGTGATGATTTCTTGGTACAAATATACTTTGTCAACGTACTGAGCAGGTTTAAGATCACCAGTAAAGTGTGCAAAAACTTGATATGAACAATAAATTTAATTAGTTGATGGTAAAGGAAAACTTATTTATAAAGTCATGTTAAAAATTTGGCAACCAATTTTTGAAGATTACTGTTCTGTCACTTTATTTAAAGTTGACTAAAAATTTTAAAAACTTTTATTTTTAGCAGCTGATTCAGAGGCAGCTTGATAGCACTAATGTTGATGTTCTTTTATTGCATTATTTATTTTACTATAGAACCAATTAAACTTGATTTGGTTGGCTAAGTTGAGAAATCTTGTTTATTTATATTTGGCTTCATTCTAAAAACAAATCTGGTTTTAAAAAAAATTAATCGATTTGAGTGTAAGTAGGTTTATTTTTATTATCTGTAACAGAAGCTTGAGCTGTAATGTGTATCTTCTTTGTTGTCCGGCTCAAAAATTGTGAGACTACATTATTAATATAAAGGTAATTGTCTACTATTTCATTAAGGTCTTCAATTACTATGAAATGATTTATTGCAATTAAATTAGCTTCTATTGCAACTGCTGGGGGTATATAGATGTCTAAATGGTTAACCAATGCTTTTATAAAAATTACAGTTCTACGTTTTTGTGCTCCTAACCTGTTTCCTAATTATGTAAAAACTCTTGCAAGCTGTACAAGTGCTAAACAAATTTGAAATAAACAGACAAATAGTGAAATAAACAGAAAAACAGTAAAATTAACTGAGAAATAGTGAAATAAAATAGTAAATTTAACAGAAACAAAGTAAAACTTTAAAAAAAAACTAAATTTGATCGTTTCAAGTTTTTTTCCACAAATATGTAAATTTGTTAGAAATAAAAATTTATAAAACATATTTTAGACAACAGCTTAATTTAAGTTTATGCCAGAAAACATTAATTTTTGCCTTATAAGGCTAGTTTCAAACCAAAAATTAAATATTTTGATGGATTTAAGGCTTTTTCTTGAAATTTGTAAAGTCCTTGCTAAATCAATTAATTAAATCTATGCAAACTATTAACGTGGTAAAAAATTTAATAAAATTCAAAAAAAATGTTTACTTTTAGTTTTAAGCCAAAATTGAAAAATTTTGATTATTTTAAGTTGTGTTCTACAAAATTCAAAAAAAAATTTATTAATAAAATAATTAAAATAAAATTTAGAAAACAATTTAGTTTGAATTTGAGCCAAAAATGATTAATTTCAGTCTTATAAGGCTAGTTTGAGATTAAAAATTGGATGTTTTGATAGATTTAGGTTTTAAATTTAATCAAATCTATACAAACTATAAATTTGGTACAAATTTTGTTCTAAAATTATAAAATTACTTATGCTTAGGTCTAATTATAATTTAAATTTAAGCCAGAAAACATGTTTGCCTCATAAGGCTAGTTTTACAACAAAAATTGTATATTTCTTTTTAAAATTTCTAAAGTCTTTGTGTAAATATGTATCTAGAATTTAGCAACGCCTATTTATCTCACCCAATTCCGAGAATTGCTACAAGTATAGTTAATTCTGCTTTAACATCTGCTATAAAACTGGGTAATTTTACTTTTTACCGGCAACAAACCTCGTTTCTCATCTGATGCACTCTACCGGAACACTACGTTATGGCCAATCAACGACAACTGCTACTCTTAATAACTATAATCATGACAACTGCGACAAACCCGACTTAATCTTCTAAAACTTAAATCAACTTGATAACACCTGATGTGCACTCAGTTCTTTTTAGTTACGACAAAAGCTCTTTTACAGACAAAGACTATATCCGCTACTACCACGTTAGAAACAAATCAACGCAAAATGAAATAAAAGGTAGGATTATACGCTAAAGGCCATAAATATCCATGAGGTAAACCCAAATTCTATGAAGACAATTATCCATAACGTATAAGAGAGATGATGAGACAGCGCTATCGGCTCATTGTCCTATGCAGAGATATGCGGACGTCCAGTGACACACTAAAAAGACTTGCATACGTCCAGATCTCTAACCGTTACTAACAATAAATACGTAAAACAACTCCTTAGTACCAAACCAAAATATTTGGCTAAAGTGAATGCTAGTTAGTAATAGTTGAGTAGATCCAGATGTAGTCCCGATTCGTACATTCTCAAGATGATATCAGCTGGCAATGCTATTAAGCTGCTGAACATTTTGGACAAAAAAAGACAAAAATTTTACAAAAGCATCATGTCTCCATGAACCACTCCCAGCAAATTCCGTAAATCAAAAACAAGTAAGATCTAAATTTCATACGCCAAAATCTCTAGCCCGCACAAACAAGCAAAAGGCAAAAAACAAAGCAAAATATTTAGCTAAAGAGAAAGCTGGTTAGTAGTAGTTGAATAGAACCAAAACGTAGTCCTGATTTGCACACATACAAGATAACATTTAAATTTTTGTTGGCATCAATTATAAAAATTGAAACTGCTGGACCCACGACAAAAAGAGACCAAAAAAAGATTGAGACAAGTTTCTGTACAATGTCTTAAGATCACCCAACAAACAGAGTAGACACAAGAAAGATATATTCTAAACTTGTTACGGTCATATATGATAAAATATGAAACAAAAAAAAAGTTTGAACAATTTAAAGACAACTTTAGTAGTTAAAAATAAAAAAAAATTAAACAAAAATTTTAAAATATTCTAAAAATATACGTCAACAGTATAACAACAGCCTTTGACATTGACAGGAGTATAGCATTAGTAAGAAAACAAACTTAGACATTTCGAAAACAAACTTTTTTCGCAGTTAGAAAACCAAATAATATTTTTGGCTGTAAAAAAATAAACTGAGGCAGTTTTAAAACAAACTTTGACATTGACAACATTTTGACAATAAAAAAATAAATTTGACAAATCAATTTAGTACTTAAGTTAGCAATTAAATTTACTAAGTTTAGATCAATTTGACAGTTAGCAAATGAGTTTGACAGTTACAAAACAAATGTTGTCAAAAAACAAAAAAAAAATTGTAAAAAATAAATCCATTTAAAAGTTAAAATATTAATAAGAAATCAAATATCAACATGAAAGTTGCAAAACATGTTTTACAAATATAAAATAAGTTTTAAAAGATAATTTTATACAAGTTCAATTTTATGATTAAAAAAATTAGATAAATTGGGATTTGAAATAGTTTGTTGTTTGTTTGTTAATTGGAAATTAAATGTAGCAGATCTGGTGTCAGTTTGACAGTTACAAGAGTATATATAATAAGCTTGATGTGTGAAGGATAAATTTAACATTCGATCAGCAATCTTATAATTTAACGATTTGACATTGACAGTTTTAAAGTTCAGTTTGTCATTTGCAACATAGATTTTACAGCTGAAAAACATAAGTTGATCTAAAATAAAGTAAAGACAAATAGACTGTTTCCTGCCCAAGCCAAAAATAGACACAAATTTTATTTAATAAATCAAAAATTAATTTAAAACTTGATAGAAACTTTCAATATTCAATCATTTTTTTTAATATCAAAAAAAATAAGTTTATATATTAAAAGTTTTTTTGAAATTTGGTAAAATTATGATAGCTTTTAAATATGTTAAAACTACAAATTTCAAAATACATCATCATCAAAATGAAAGATGTAAAAAAGTATTAAATAACATAAATTTTGATTGAATATGATATTGATATGCAGCTAAATTGAACGAGATCGATATATTACCAATGTAATTGTATTTAAATAAAAGATCACCAAACAATATAATATAATAATAGTAAATAAAAAGGTTGTTTTCATATAAAATTGCAATTTAAAATATTTTAATCAAGATCTACATTTAATAAAGTTTAATAAAATAATTAAAGCAACAATTGATCATAAATTATTACAATAAAAGGGTTTAAAACTTAATTTAATTAATTATTTTGGCAATTAGTAATTACATCATCCAATTATATCGGCTCTTAACAGAAATACTGACAAAATACTTAATACTTACTTAATACTTTATTCACGGTATATACAAAAACCATTTACATCTACATCATTATATACATAAATAACGATGAATTACAAACAATATTACAATTACACAAAAATATATAAAAGAATATTGAAAAATAAAAGCATGGAAAAAAGTATACATAAATAAAAACAAAATATAAAATTATTCATCAACACATTTTAAATGACACTTAAAACTACATTTTGAAACACAAAATAAATCAATATTATTAGAGAAACTATTAGCAATTCTACACATTCTACCAATTGGATTATTAAATCCATAATTGGTAGAATGTATAGATTCTCTAAATAATGGAGACTGTCTGGTTCGGCGATTATTGTTGGGGACTTGAAATGGAAGAGTTACAAGTAGCTCTTGGCAATCAATCTCAGACATCATTAGTCTACGTAAAAATGATAAATCGGCTCTTTTGCGCCGAATTTTCAGCGGCGGAAGATTATATTGCAATGCAATAAGGTTAAAATCGTAATTTTCGGATGAAATGCCTAATTTGTACGATAATAAAACTAAAAAAATTTGTTTTGAATACGTTCTATATTGCATATATGAACGCTGTAGTATGGACACCAAACTGACGGAGCGTACTCTAAATGAGAACTTACTAAAGCGCAATAAAGTAATTTGAGTGTGCTAGGAGATAGGTCAGTAGACATTCTGTAAACAAATCCTAACATTTTCATAGCACGGTTGCACATATAGTTTATATGCTCAACAAAAGTTAGTTTTGAATCAAAAATTACGCCCAAATCTTTTATTTGTGTAACATGCTCCAAAACATTATTATCGATAGTATAGTCAAACGATACTTTACTTAAAGTTCTGTTGAAGCTTATCGAAAAACACTTATTTGCGTTAAACAACAAGTTATTAATAAGACACCATGAATGAACAGAATCTAAATCATTTTGCAAACTAATGCAGTCCTCGATAGATGATATTCTTTTATAAATTTTAAGATCGTCAGCAAATAAAAGATAAGACGAAGAATTAATAAAATAAACAAGATCATTAATAAAGAGTAAAAACAGAATTGGTCCACAATGAGATCCTTGAGGAACCCCAGAAGGAACAACAATTGGTTGTGATAAAAAGTTATTAATTTTCACACACTGTGTACGATTTTCCAAAAAGCTCGACAACCACGCAACAACAGATTCATGAAAACCCAAAGCCCGAAGCTTAGCAATCAAAATACTATGATTAACGCGATCAAAAGCCTTAGAAAAATCTGTGTAAATAGAATCTACTTGAACTCTTGATTGAAAGGCATTCAAAAGATCATTTTCGTAACAAAGAAGATTTGTAAGAGTAGAACGACCCTCGCGAAACCCATGTTGCTGTTCCACTAAAATGCTTTTGCACATCCATTGTATTTGACCAGTTACAATTTGATCAAACAACTTAGGAATAGCAGACTGGATGCATATACCTCTATAATTAGTAATATCCTCCTTAGCTCCAGATTTATGTAAAGGCATAATGTAGCTTTGTTTCCAAACTGAAGGAAACTTGGCTTCATTAAGAGAAGCCTCAAAAAGTAAGTGCAATGGCATAGAAATTGAATAAATACATTGTTTTAACAGCATAGATGGAACACCGTCCGGTCCAGTGCTAAAGTTACATTTAAGGTTCTCAATCCCTTTAAATACATCCAACAAACTAATTGAAAATGATCGATGTAAAACGTTTTTCTTAAAGTCAAACAAAGGAGTTGGATGAGTTTGTGTATCGTAAACAGAGGAAAAGAATTCAGCAAAACTATTAACATAGTCATCTCCATTACTGCAAGTTTTTTGTTTATAATACATTGTGGCTGGAAAATCATTAGTTTTTCTAGAGTCGCTAACAAATTTCCAAAAATGTTTAGGGTTACTTTGAATGTTGTTTTCTGTTCGAGTAATATATTGCTTGTATAGACATGTACTGAGATTTTTACACGAAGTACGAATTGATTGAATCTCGTTATAATCAGACAATAGTCTTGAAGATTTATAACGTTTATGAACAGTTTTTTTGAGTCTAGTAAGTGAAATCAATTCTTTATTAAACCAAACCGGAAAATTGTTTTCTCGCCATTGTTTTTTGGGAACAAAACAGTCAATAGCAAAATGCAACACAGAGTAAAATAAATTAACGCAATTATCAACATCACAATTATAAAAAAGGGCGGACCAATCAACATTCAACAAAAAATTATTGATTGCGTTAAAGTCGGCATATTTAAAATCATTAAAAACATAATTACACATTAAAATATCACGGCTAGTATCACATTTTACATCAATCACATAAGCAATATGATGTTGGCTAAGTTTTAACAAAACATCCACAGCTTTAATCACAGAAATATCACAGATGTTAGAAAAACATAAATCTAAGAACACACCACCATCATTAGGTATAGAAATACATTGAGCGCAGTTTAGAAATCCATAACAGTTGGAAACAAAATGAGCAGAATAAGTATCATTACAAATAACACTTATGCCTAACTCATCATTAACCCATACCGCTGCGGGTAGATTATAATCGCCTAGTGAAATTAGTTTACTGTCTGGATATTTGTCAGCGATAGATTCAACGGAATAACAGTGATCTAAATATTTATCACATGCCGAGTTAGGTGGTAAGTAGACTGCACTGATAATATATGATACAAACTTAAACTTAACAATTACAAACAAATGTTCAACACTTAAAAATGTAGGTTGTAATAAAGTACAATTAAAACAAGTTTTAGTAGCAATTAAGACACCTCCTCCGTCAAGCTTAGGGCTTGTTAATGAAGAGCGATCACATCTAAACAAACTGTAACCAATTAATTGTAGCTCCGCATCGCTGATGTCCTGATTTAGCCAGGTTTCGGTCAGTACAATAATATCGTAGTTGGATACAGCTACAGCCAGCATAAGTTCTTTAAGTTTAGTTTTTATACCCCCGACATTCTGGTAATAGATGGAGATACCGCTGGTGTTTCTGGTGACGGGTTTAGATTGTTTGCTGGATCCAGATTTCGAAAATCCACCGAAGATGAAGCAGGAACATTATTAACTCGCCCATAATTTAAAAATTTCTTGACCGCTATATTTGCAGGCCAAAAATCTTTGCAGAGAATAGATCGAGCATGATTAGCTGGAACAGAAACTTTAAAGCTGCTGTAGTTTCCAGATTTTACTTTTAACTCAACAACATCAACTGATATTGTAGAAATTTTAGATTTAATATGATTTACTATATCAGTTTTATTAGTTCCACGTCTAAGTTTAGAAACATGTACGTAAGAAGTAGGCACATAAGCCTGCAGTTTGTCATTGGTTGGGCCACAACCAAAGATAGTTTGAGTTCTTGGCTGAGTTTTTTGATTAGTTTTTCCTTTAACAACAGAGCTTGCTAAAGAAGGAAAAACTGCAGGTTGAATCAATTGCACCGTATCATTAGTGAGCGGCGCAGTAGTGGGAGCAGTTAGTTGTTTACTGCGAGCTTCGTATTGAAGAATAGTTTTATCTTTTTCGGTGATCTTCTCTTCAAGATAAGTAATTTTATCTAAGAGTAATTTATTGCTCGACCTCAACTCATCACATAAAACTTGGTAAAGAGTAATATTTTCTTTATAAAGTTTAGGAAGTTCGGAATCATCCAATTCAAATAAATTACCGCAATTACATTTCTTGTAACGAATAGCGCAACTGTTATGGAAGATAACGCCACAATTGCTACAGGTTACACCTGATTGTGCAACAGTTTTGCATTTACACTGCATAATAACAGATACAGTTACAAAAACAAAAATGACTAGAGCAATAAATAAATAAAAACAGGATAAGGTTGATACAAGGACACAATTCAATAAATCAATCTAATTACCTTAATACAATATCCAGTGATGTCAGAAAATAGTAATCCAATTCTTTATTTATTATAATCCACTTAACCGTCAAAGCACAAAAACACAAAAACACGACAATTTTACTTCACCACACTTCACGTAAGACAACTTAATTGAATCTATGCAAGCTATCAATTTAGTATAAATTTTAATTTAAAGTATTTTAAAAAAATATTTACGCCTAGTTTCAATCCAAAATTGTAATATTTTGATTATTTAAAGTTGTATTCTACGAAATTCTAAGGCTAGTTTTAGACCAAAAATTAGATGTTTTAATAAATTTGAGCCTTCTTTTTGGAATTTCCTTCAGTAATAAAATTTAATAAAATTTATACAAATTATAAATTTGGTATAAATTTTAAAGTTAAGAATTTTTTTATGTTTAGGCTCAATTTTAAGCAAGAAATTGAATTTTTGACTGTTTCTTTCTTTCAAAATTGTAAATTCTTTAGTAATAAAAATTTATAAAACTTAATTTAGACAACAATATAATTTAAGTTTAAATCAGAAAATGCCAATTTTAAGGACGGTCAACATTGTTAAACCTAAAAAATAAAATGTTTTTATTTGCTGAAAGTTCAAACGCAATTTTTTCAACTCGCTGGTATGCCTTGGTTTTTGTTATTGTTGACTAAAGCAGTTTTTTAGTCTTTCTACTGAAGTAGATAATAAGTCTTTTATCATTTAGGTGTTGGTTTGCAGAATTTTTATTTAAGTTTATCTTTCTATAAGAGTTGGAGGATTCAATTACGGTGTCAGCTGAAAAATCTTTGTTTTGCGTTGTTTTGATGAAGAGTTGGCTGCTTTTATTAGTTTTAATAATATAGATTTTTTTTGGATCCTGCGTTTATTTTTAAAGCCAGCTTTGATTTTTTTTATCTCGATTTAATCTTCATTGAAGAATTGCGATAAAACTGCTTTATAAAACTTTTTCAAATGCTTGGGACGAGCAAAAAGCTTAACTTTTATTTAAACTAGCCAGTTGATTTTTTTAACAAGAAGAGTTGATAACTTATTTAAAATCATAAGCATAATTAAATAAAAGTTTGCAGTTTATTCTATTATATGAAAAAGTTTATTCAATTAAAAATATTAATGTTTTGGAAAGTAATTAATTTTAATTAGACAAAGTAATGTGTTTTTGTATAGCTTAAATAATTTATGACTTTAATTCCCAAAACACAAGAATATAACAATAAAATACAGAAAAACTCTCCATCTTACGCAGAAAAAAACGTGGTAGTTAATATACATTTTAATGTAATTAAATTAAATACGTTCATGAGGAAACAAGGAGACATAAAATGTATTTATATTTTGAAAAAAGCGAGAGCAGTGCCAAGTTTTCTGCGCTTGGTGTTGGGCACCATTATAAATGATTTACGTGGCGTGTTATGTGTGCTGAAAAATAACAAACAAGTTTGTTTCTGCTGGTGGCTTTTTTTCTCGCAACGGCGTGCACTGTATACCGCAATTTAGCATATTCTTATCTCTTATTTTGTGCAATCTCGGGACCGGAATCCGGGACTCTGACAGAAGAGGACTCGTGTTGTGTTTGCAATTCAAAGTAACCGAGCGCATCTGACTGTAACCGACGTGGTGGCAATGTACTCGCACTTTTTTAGGCTGTTCGACATTCTTAGTGTGTTGTATATAAAAAAATTCTAGCAACATAATAAATATTAGTTTCATCATATTTGTATGGGTCAGTTTCAATGTAGATTTGTTAGGATAAGCCGGTTGAATCTATACATAAGAATATTTGCTACGGGAATTGCATATGGAAGAGGATATGTACTAAAAAATACATGAAAAATTCAAATGAGAGGAAAAATGTGCAAAATGTAAACACAGTTCTCTAAGAAAACAATATTGCTTCTTTCAAAATAAAATGTAAATCATTTATTTATTTTTTAAAGAATAGAAATAATAATAATAACTATACTGAATATTTGTAATATGAGATATTAACTTCAAACATAATATTAAAATGAATACCTGTAATTATCAACATCAAATAATATTAACAAATATTTTTGTTTTATTATTAACATTCATTATATTTTATAAAATGTATTTCGTAATGGACTTTTCCGAGTTTCTATTTTTTTAATTGCGACATTAATGATACTACTAATAATTGTTAATTAACGGATATGGAACGCGACTATTTTTTAAAGCAAATTAGCGTATTAATAAATAACAATTATAACACGCTACATACATTTAGTTATTTGTGCAATTCAGTGGAGTGGGATGAATTGTTTGCAAAAATACTTTTTACAATTTTGTATTTTATAAACTGAATTCAGTAAAGTAAAATTGCAATATCAATAGTGCTTTTAGTTATTAGCAATTATTGCAGGAAAAACCGAGCTGAACCTTTTTCATTATTACTATAAATCCACATTTTGTTTTTCAAAGGATAATTAAATTCACAATATTTAATAAAAAATGTAATGCAAATTTTTGTGGTTTTATTAAATATGATAAAATCTACACTTTATCAACTCGACCTGTTTTATGGCATTGTGACCAATTAAAACTCAACTTTAACTTAGAATCAGATATTTTGATCAATCATATTTTCAATTCTTTACTTGTATTATTTACTTTAGTTGCATGCAATAAAGTTTATTAAACAATTGAAAATGTCATTGAACAAATAATTACATTTCATGCTGTTTCTACAAAAAGTGGCTTTCAAAAGTAAACTAATTAACTGTTTTATTAAATTTAATGTTACATTATATTACAACTATATTATTCAATTCAATTATTTGTAGCTCTCGGTTTAAATTAATTTTTGGGTTATTTGACTGCGTTTTTACGGCTTTGTTAGTATAACAATCCACGTTATGTAAAAAAAACTTAATCAAACGGCTTTCTTTGGAGATGCGGCTTCTGATGCCGCTTTGTGATCAGATCATTAACCAGAAAATCAAAGCACCACTAGCGCCGCTTATTACTATAAATACCAAACTTTTACATTGCCTACCTATAACTGCCGTGCGTTTTTGATTTCCAGAAAACCGCACTAGCACTTTGCTCATCTGCACCAGGTAAACAAAGGTCGTATCTCAATCTACAACAACAAAACACAAAAGTGTTTACTTTTAACGGTGCATCAAACAACACTAGGTAGTAAACTAATACATCATTGCAACCTAAGGAAGAACTTCAAAAACTTTCTCCATAACTACCGACTTCTCCACTTGTTACTGTTTGAGACAAAAACCAGTAACAAATAACATCCAACGTATGGTTCATGAAGTGCGTAGTGTTTTTACGATTTTTAACACACCTAAAGATGTCAAATACAAATAGATGCAGATTAGAAACAAAAACTAACAACCAAAGACTTTGAAGGAGAATGACTGAAAATGAACATTGAGCAACAACAATTGCACTTGCCAGTGCTTGAAACCATGATTAGACGCTGTAGCGTACAATTAGAGGAATAACAAATTAAACCAAGCCACACCACACCATTTTGGTAGTAAACAAAAACCCGCTCTTTTTCTTTAGCATACTTATACAAATATTAACCAGCTCTAAGTATTATTATTAATATTTTGCGTTTTACATCTATTTTACATTGCCACAGAAGTCTTACAATCTGTTTGAAGGGGGTTGATGGGACGAACGGCGTATTAGGTGACTTCCAAATCACCCCGGTGGATAAAGAGCAAGTTATTATTTAGTCATATTTTGGGGATCGAACGCCGGACTGTTAGCGTGCAACGCAAACGCTTTATAACTGAGCTATCACTTCGATAAGTATCTTACATTGCTCAGTACTATCTATTACTACAAAGCCTTTTAATTTAAAAAATAATAATACAAACGAAAACCAACATTCTTCTACAACCACACAAAAAGTTGGCTACTAAAACTTTCCACGGGGAGCAGGGTGCAACTCAAACCGTAAGAACCGAAAGAGTGCTTTTTGCGACGCCGTTGTACTAGCGGCTTTGCTTGCACACTCAAGACAAACTCTAGCCAATGTACTAACCAGATTAGAGGAACCAAAAATACAAAAAAAATTTGACATAATTTACTTTCAGTTGTTTGTTTGACCACCTTTTCATCACGGCTATAAAGGTTAAAACTAAAATTACCTTTTGGAAAAACGTTAAGCCTTTAGGATTTAATTGGTTATATTTTGAACCTTGTGTGATAAAGATAGTTGTGGGTATTTAATGACAATGCTTCAGAAGATTTGTTCAGATTTGTTGTTAACCTTACGTTTTTATTGAAGCGGCACTAAAGATCATTACCAAATGCTACAAAACTGCTTACGTTGCTGAAAGTTCCAGCACAGACCTTTACCAAAGAGATGCCAAAAATAACTCCGTAGTCGCAAACTTGAACTGGTCTATGCAGCTCTTTACTGCATTGCAAAATTCCGCACAAGCTGTTCTAAAAAGACGTTTTTCAAACTAGAGTCTCCATCTACACAGTTTACCCTAAAACCTTGCCCAAAAAGAAGGAATTTACTAGTGGGTTGCAAGAGAAAAAACAAAGAAAACACCAAATGAGTCATCTTCTAGTAACTGAATTTATAATAATTTATCAGCTGCCCTAAGTTAGGTACCTTTAGCACCACCAAAGCCATCGATCAGCAAAGTTGTGGTGTTTAATCTGATTTGTTAAATATCCGTCTCACTGCATTTGTTCCTTAACAACAAACTTCAGCTTTTATTCAGAGCGCACCCCTTAAGCGCAAAAAAATATATGCACTGACAACCGTTTTTTAACAAAAATTAGCTTCTGTTCCGTTTGACTCAAGCGAACAACGTTGATTTCAAGGAGATATACATGCAGTTCTAAATCAAACTTGATGGAAACTTTTGGGAAACAAAAAAAAATTGGTTTAGGAAAAAGTTGAAGATTCTACTGGCCTAAACCAAACACAAAAAATCAAAACAATGTAAAAACGCAACACTCCACTAAACTACTAGAAGCGCAATAAATACTTACCTCAAATATCTTTCGATAATCTGGCCAACGCGACTGTCTTAGTAGCCCAAGCTGACGCAGTAGTTTCTATGCAAACATTTGATGAGACTATTATTGATGTAACTAGTGGGGACCAACAAAACTTAATTTTGAAGCTGTTGCTGCTGCTAAAGATACGTTAGTTACGATACAATGCGTATACTAGAACCGTGCCTGACCCCATAATCTACATTGAACTCACCTATGCCTGCTGACAAATTTAGCATTTTATCCAACTAAGCCAAAAAATGCTCGATAACCTTAAAAATTTTGCACGCGGGCTAGCAACTAAGAAAACATGGAAAATTACTAAAATTAAACTCTAGCTACGATCAACCACTAATTGCGCAGCAAGAAAGCATAAAACAGATTTTTTCTGGGTTATCAGCTGTGCTCGTCAAGCAAGTCAAGCAATATCGGTATTTTTAGCAACTAGAAAGCTCTTTAGATAATTGCTGTTTTACTCGTAAAGATACTAAATCAAAAAATTGTTTTCAATAGGCTTAAGTTTATGAGGCAACATTTCCAGAATACCATGCAACAGTGGAAGGCCAAACACCACACTATTTCAACATGTCATTCCTAGGCCAATCTAGTAGAGCACAAACTTGCTGAGCTTAAAAAAATAATAAAAACGGTGCAAGAGGACTCCACACATTTTTACCACTTGTGGTATTTTAATAAAATTGCAGTATAAACACGGCTACTGGCCAAACTCCAAGCAAACTTTTATTAAAACACAACTTGGCCAAACCAGAAGGTTATGATGCACTATAAGAAGCGCTCAAAAGTCAAGACTTTTATTTGTAAAAACGACAGATAACGACAAGCTGACTACTGAAAACGGGCCAATTTTAGAATGAGTGATTACCGTAGCAGAAATTAACTGTTATTAGTTAAAAGTTAACCCCAACAGACCTGACAAACTTAACAATTTAGGCGCAACATCACCTGCCAAAAACACGCCAGAGAATAAAAGTGCAGTTCAGACCGTTGGGAGGAATTGATGCCGTTTTGTGAGCATAGCATTAACCAGACAATAAAGCACCACTTGCGCCGGTTATTAAACTTTCACGTTTAGTTCAGTTTAGTTAGTCCAGTGACTAATAAGCATCAAGCTTTTGCGGAACTATCGACAAGGACTAAGCAGCCTTGAAAATGAACTTGTACATTCCGCCGAAAAAAGCTTCCCAACTTCTGGGAATAATTTCTTTAAAATTTTGTTTCTTTTAATTACTTTTTTTAAATTAAACCAAATTAACAAATGCTTCAGAGGTCACTAGCTTACTTTTAGAAACCATATGGAATGACAAAAGTGCACACTTTGCCGTTGGAAATTTTTAAATTTTGGGGAACCACTAACACAACTAACAGCATCACAATGGGGCGTGCACACACTTGGCTGCGGCTACGTTTCTAACGAGGTCGCCCCTAATCACACGTGCACTTTTGACGCTCGGAAAACCGCATCATCAAAACTAGGCATCAATCATCGATAGGAAACCGAGAACTTTTACTTCAAACACATTGTTCTTCAACTTTTATCAAAATTGCTACCTTCCCACTTATCCCTAATTTGGACAAAAACACATTTTAACAAAAAGATTTGTTTTATTAACTTTCAAACTTTGGAAAAGCTACAATTTTTTTTATTTATGCAAATATTAAGCTCGGAACAAAGCTCTGCGACATAAAACATTTTAATAAAACACAAATAAAATAAAAATAGTCAACGTTTTGAGATGCATTAGCGTAAATTTAAAAAAAATTAAAGGTAATTTTTTTTAAATTTTTTTTAGTTTTTTGCATATTACTACAATTTTTTTTTAAATAAATTAAACCTTTAACATTTTTTTATAGGCGCTTTTTCTAAAAACAAGATCTTAAATATTACCAATGCTTACGCTATTCTGGAATTTTTCTTATGGAAGGTTTAGATGAAGCATATTCAATTTAATTTTTTTTTCTTGAGAAAATTGCGATTTTGGCAAAAAAAATAACAAATTTTGGATTTGAAAAAACCGAGAACAGTTGATATTGCAATCTAAACTATTGACACTCTGGAGTGGCCCACCCACCTACTCAAGTGTTAGTTATCAAAAGGTTGGATCACGACCGTCTCGTATGATTAAGTGACTTCTGACGTTCACAGAGAGGTCTAACATTAAACCTCTTGATAACGAACACTTGGGTGGGTGGATGGGTAAATTCATATTATGATAACAAGTCAGTAGTTTGTAACGGTGTAGCCTACATACCCACCCAAGTGTTAGTTACCAAGAAGTTGGATCACGATTGTCTTGTGTGATTAAGTGACTTATGACGTTCACAGAGAAGTCAAACTTTAAACTTCTTGTTAACAAACATTCTGGTGGGTAGTTGAAACATTTCATATTATGATAACGAGTCAGTAGTTTAGATTGGAATAGCATACCCACTCACCCAAGTGTTACTTACTAAGAGGTTGGAACACGACTGTCTTGTGTGCTTAAGTGACGTGAACTGACGTTTGCAGAGAAGTAAAACTTTAAACTTCTTGTTAACGAACACTTGGGTGGGTGGGTAGAACATTTCATATTATGATAACAAGTCAGTAGTTTGAATTGGAGTGCCCCACCCACCCACCCAAGTGTTACTTACTAAGAGGTTGGAACACGACTGTCTCGTGTGCATAAGTCACTTCTGACGTTTGCAGAGAAGTCAAACTTTAAACTTCTTGTTAACAAACACTTGGATGGTTAGGTAGTAGTTTAGATCGGAATGGCCTACCCACCCACCCAAGTGTTACTTACTAAGAAGTTAGATTACGTCAGTAGTTTGGATCGGAGTGGTTTACCTACTCATTCAAGTGTTAGTTATCAAGAGGTTGCATCACAACCGTCTTGTGTGATTAAGTGACTTCTGACGTTTGCAGAGAGATCAAACTTCCTTGTAAAAAAAAAATAATATATTTTATATATGTAAATATTTTCAAACAATTTAAGTTTTTTTTTCAAATATCCAACTTTCTTCAAAACTAATAAAAAATGTTTGTAGGTTTTTGCTTTGATTGAGTTGTAAATCTTTTTTTATGAATAAGTTATATAATTTTTTACATCTATAGAAGACTTTAGTAGAGCCAAAACTAGTAATGTATTTGTAAAAATAAATTTGTGATAAAAAACATAGAAAATTGTTATATTATTTTATAAACATAATTTATCACGTAGTAAAGGTCACAACCATCAATTATAATCAATTAATAAAATTTGTAACTTGTTGAAGTTAGCAATAGTACAGTAAGTTTTGGGGTTGCTAGTTTATGATCAGTTTTATCAGTTGCAAAATTGTTATCTTTGCATTTAGCTTTAGACTTTATCAGTTTTTCCGGATACTGTGTTGTTGAGTAGATGTGTTCAACTACACGGTTTTGCCTTGGTCGTTGCTGACGACGTTGTTTGAGTTGGTTTTTTTAAATTTACTATAGACGTGAGTACCTGAGCTTGAGGTAGGTGGTGCTGCCCCATGAATTTTTTTTCACATAGTTCTAAGCCCGCTTCCCTTAGCAAAAGAACTATTGGTTAAAGTTGATTAAGCACTTGCAGATCAAGTGTCAAAGTGGCGATATTGTTGATTTTGTTCAATGTAGACTTCAATTTTATATTTTTTGTTGGAGCTTTTTTGTCCAAGTTTATATCCAACCAATGTTAGTTCGGAACTTGGTGTGGGAGGTGCTTGGTGTGGTTAGTGAGTTATTCAAGGTTTTTTTGGATGTTGTTTGGGGTTTTTTGAGCTTAAGATAATTTTTTGACTAACTTTTTCTAACAAATTTTAATTAGAGTCACTTTTTACCTGATCGACAGCACAAGATATAGGTATTTAGATTTTTTGATTGAAGATGCTTGTTTCTTCTTCTTCAGGTGCCTACCGAATGTTGGCAATCAATATAGCTATTTTTACTTTATTTTCAGCAGCGCGGAAGAGTTCGGTAGTTGTACTTCCAAACCACTGTCTAAGGTTCTTGAGCCAGGATATACGCCTTCTACCAGGACTCTTTTTCCGAACACTTTTCTTTGCAGAATCAGTTGTAATAATTCATATATTTCTTCATTTCTCATAATATGTCCGAAATACTGCAACTTGCGCGTCTTAATAGTATTAACTACCTCCAGTTTACTTCCAAAACGTTCAAGGTGTCTTGCGTTGGTGATATGGTTCTTCCACAAAATTCTTAAGATTCTCCAGTTTATCCTCATTTTAAAAGCTGATAGTTTTTTGCAGGTATTTTTGGACATGGTCTATGCTTCCATTCCATATAAGAGAACCGGGTACACGTAACATCTGACAAGTCTCATTTTTGTTTTTATATTTAAGTCATGACTATGGAACATATCTTTCATCTTTATGTAAACTTCCCTGGGTTTTTTAATGTGGCATTTTATTTCTACCGAATGGTCCTACTGATCGTTAATTGTGGTACCTAGGTAAGTATACTTTGAGACCCGTTGTATTGTTTGAGCTTCTGCTTTGAGCTGGATGTTTTGAATCGGCACTTTGATGATGACAATTCATTTTTTTTGGTAATTCGTAATCTTTACTTGCGTCCACGATATTGTTCATAAGTTCTTGCAGTCCCTCTATGCTATCCGCACACATTACAGTATCATCAGCATATCTGATATTATTGATATATTTATCGTTTAACCGAATGCCAGTATTTACCTCCTTAAATATTTCCTCAGAGTATAGATTGAACAGCATTGGCAATAGTATGCACCCCTGGCGTACACCACGTTGTATGTTAATGTACTTGGTATCCTGTTCGTTGACTTTTACGGACGCTAGCTGGTTCCAGTATAGGTTACTAATCACTCCAATATCTTTCTCGTCCAGTCCTATATTTTGTAGAATTTTGATAAGTTTTGGGTGTTGAACCTTATCAAATGCGAACACATCACAGTTTACGTCTCTACATCTTTGAAATAGGACCTGGACGCTAAACAAAGCTTCTCTGGTACCAAGTGCATTTCTAAAACCAAACTGCATTGGGCTAATATAATCTTCACATTGTCTATATATTCTGTTATGGATGATCTTTAGGAATACCTTAAAATATGTCTCATTAAGCTGATCGTTCTATAATCGCTATATGCTTTTGCATTCTGTGTCTTTGGAATTGTCACAAACGTGGAGTGGAGCCAATCCTGTAGTATGGTACCACTGTCATATATGAGGTTCAGAAATGATGTTATGATGTCTATACCTTCCTTGCTTAGTACTTTTAACACCTTTGAGTAAGTATTAACTGGGCCTACTACTTTCTCGTCTTTGGTTTGCTGGATGGTTTTTCTTACCTCCTCTTTAGTGATAGTGGGACCCGATTATTTGTGTTAGATATTTTTGGTCTTTTATTGCTGAATAGTTCTGTAATGTACTCTTGCCAGGTTTTTAGTTTATCTTCTATCTCAATTATAAGCTGCCTTTTGTTGTTTATTAAGCGTCCTGTAGTTCTTCTTCTGTTGCACCCAGTTGCCTCCTTTATCTTCTTATGCATGTTGAAAGCGTCATGCTTAAGCTGTAAGGCTTCAATTTCTTCACATTGATTAGTTAAATAGATGTTTTTAGCGACTCTGACTTTGCGCCGTAACTCTGTCTGTATTTCTTTATACCTTATTTTGTTGTTCTTAAATTGCCTTCTCTGGTCCATTAACTTCAAGATCTCTTCGTTCATCCAAGGTTTTTGTCCTATTCTTGTTTCCTGTTAGCTGCTAGAGGTTATTGCTTCTTTTATTGTTTGTCATGTTATTTGAACATCAGTATTATTAATTCTTGTTATTATCTGCATTTTTTTGTTTAGACATCCTCGTACATGCTCTTTTACCGACTCGATTTTTAACTTCATCATGTCAAGCTTTTTTCTGCAGGTTGTTTTTAATTTTTTCTCATGCGAACTTTAACAGCAGCAACAACAGGATTATGATCCAAATTAATGTTTGTCCCAGGATAGGTTTTGACCATATTAAAACTGTTTCTATCTTTTGTTAACTAGGATATAATCAATTTGATTTTTTACTACCTTTTCTGTGTTGTCGGCTGGAGATTTCCAGGTATAGAATCTTTGAGCTGAAAGTTTGAAAAATGTGTTTAGTATCACAAAACCCTCATTAGTACTAAACTCGCATAATCTGTCCCCTCTGTAATTTCTTTCACCCAGTCCAAATGGTCCCACAAATTCCGCACTTCTGTTGGACACAATTTTGGCATTAAAGTTGCCTATGATTATAGTAATTTTGTTGTGGTTTTCAGTACTTTCAAGATCTTGATGTAAAAAGTCTTAATTTAGTTGTCATCTTTATCTGAAGTTGGTGCGAATACTTGTATGAGATTTATATTCACTGGAGTTGCTGTTAGTTGTACAAGCATCACTCTGTCGGATACGGATATGAAGTTGTATACACATTTTGCGATATTCTTTGTGATAATTATTCCTAGTCTATATTGATGTTGTTTGGTATCATCACCTGAGTGGAATATTGTGTGTCCTTCTATTACGCATTTACCGGCTCCCCTCCATCTCATTTTACTAATGCCCATTAAACCTATATTCATACGGTCCATTTCTTGGATTGCGTTGTTGATTTTTCCTGCTTGGAACATACTTCTTACGTTCCAAGTGCTCATCTTGATGGTTGAACCATTTGTCTTTAGCTTTCTCTGTTCCGTTGCACTATCTTTGCTTCCTTCAATATCCCCCCCGGAGATGCTTGCTAACATTTTGCAAAAACTTGTAAATTTTTTTAAACGATTATGAAAAGTTGATTTAAATTGGTGAACCAAATTTTATAAAATTAAGGTAGAACTTTTGGGGACTTTTCTTAGGTGGTAGGAAGTTGAGTTGGTGGTGTAAAACCAGATGGTCAAGTTTTTAGAATAATAAATTTTTTGATCTTTTAAAAAAGCTCTTTTAGGCAGTTTTTTGGGACGTCTTTACTTTAAGTCATTTCACGTTGGGTGCTAATTGTCACGGTTTTTGTTGGTTTTTAGTAAATTACGTTTTGGAAACGAGGAAAGGTTTTCTTCCAGGATAACACGAGGGCTTGGCTTAGGTCAACGTAGATGACTTTTTAATTAATTTTGGGGCCAAATTATATAAGGCCTATCACGGCCAATAGACGTAATTTTGGGTGTTGGTTACTGCAAGGTTTTGGCGGAGGTTGTCAATGACATTTTTTATGAAATGGGTCATTTTCGGTCAAAAGACTGTGGCTAGTAGTCACATTTTAGCAGTTTTTATTATGGGAATTGCGGCGGGCTTTTGGTAATTTTAAGACCACGTATTTTTGCAAACACGTTCTTGCAACATTCTGGTAAAGTAATTATAGTAGTCAAGTACGCAAAATTTTAGTTTAAAGCAGGAGTTATCATACCTGGCTTGTCGGATTTAATCACTAAATTTGATATGCATACGTTGGAGGTTTATTAGCACTTTCAGATGTTAATATTCTTTTGGTAACTTGTGTATGTTGCTTTTATAAATACGTCCTATTCACACATAAGTTAAAAACTATACACTATCCTCAAATTAGTAGTAGTTCTAACTTGTATGCCGTATTAAAAAAAATGGCTACAGTAACTTCTATAAGAAATGCAAGCAAGTTATTTATATATTATATTAAAAAAAAATGTTGTAAATAAACATATTATTACGTATTAATTTGTTTAGAATAACTTTTCCTCTACTTGTTTACTGTTAGCATACTGAAAACTCTCTCAAAATGGATTGAAAAGTAAGTTAATTAAAATTGAATGAAATTGGAATGACTTGCTTAATATATAATTATAATTCGACTTATTTAAAGAGGAGGATTGTTTTGTGCATATTTGAAAAGAAAATTTCCCTTCCTTGAAAACAGAGTCCTTTGATTAAAATCTTTGAGTATATAATTTTCCCTTTTTTGGTTTGCAGGAAGTTCGCAAATAATTAATAGAAGCAACAACAAAAAATAAATATTGAACTTGGAAGTTCATTTCGAGCAAGTAAAATATTTAATCAGAAGGCAATAATAATTTACATTTCTCGTGTTGGAATATCAAAGTCTTAATTTTTCATTGGCCTGTGCAAAATGTGAAATATACTTGAGGGTTATTATTTTTTTTCTGTTTTGTTTAGTATTGAGAATATTTTCCATTTTGGGAGAATATGATGGGCGATCAATAGACCCTTATTTATGTGTTTACTGCTCCATGGAGAGAAACTTGAATGAACTTCTGAAAAGGGATAAAGGAAGGTGTTTACGTTCACTATGTTTAACCGGTTTACAGAATATTTGAAGAATTTTAACACTACAAACGTGGATAGTATTATAACATTTAATGCGATTTGTTTGCGTTAATATTCTATTTACAACATATATGTTTGGCTCCGAAAAAACTGAATATATTTTAATATAATTTACTGCGTAGTAGTTAATCTGTCTTATTTTTCAACTTGGTTACAAACAAGAATTAATTATTTATATTCTTTATTATACCAATGTGCAGCATAACAAAATTTAATAATTTTAATTAAATTCATAATATTGTAGAGGACGTATTTTTTTTATTTTAAAATCAAATCTACTCCTCAGTCTTACATATGAATAAACACCAAACGTTAGAAATTTGGTAGCTACGCCTTATCTATTTTTTCTCATTTAAATTATCTAATTAAAAATAATCATGTGAAGCATAAAATTTAATTATATAATTTTATTAATTTTTTTAATAAATTTATCTAGATTAACTTTTCCCCTCACCCATGCAATTAACTTATAATTTAGTCATACGCATTTATTTTTTAAGTTTAATGGCTGGCCCCTTTATGCAGATAGCTTCATTATAAATCACTTGGCGTGTTAGAGATTAGCCAAGCTTGAATAATCTTGTTATCACCTTGTAAAGTACAAGCTTGAATGGTTTTGAATTGATAAAATTAAGGTTTTAAGTTAGACAACGCGAAATGTTCGGAAATATTTTTTTATCGATTAGGTCAAAACTTTTAGTAATAAATTATATGGTGAAAAGTTATAGCTTTAAATGGAACAGTTTAAGTTATCTGAATGATTAAAATTCAACAAAAACTATATTATAATTTATATTGGCATCCTGAAATTAATTGAATAATTTTTGTTATGAGGACAAATGCATGATATTAGTGCATGCATAAAAATCATGGATGAAAACATCACATGATATATCAGTATCATAAATATATTGTGCTCTACATGTAAATCCAAATTTGTGTTGTACATTATTTTTACGATCATATAACACAGCGTAAAATATAATAACAAACAAACAGTGTGAATTTATTATAATGATAAAATAATACACGTTTAAAAAAGTATGATTTATAAGCGTAAAGTAATGAATCAAGATTACATCGTATTAATTTGTATGTAATTAATCTAATTTCCGTTCGGAATAATCAAAATCATGTTTGTGGGTATCGCACCTGCAACTAATATCCGGCAATACAAGCGGAATCACAAAAGCACAATAATTAATTTACAGAATGCGTGCGTTTTATATATTAATTAATTGCATGTGGAACGAACGTAAATAGCACAGGACAAACGTGGTGAAGTGAATGTATGATTGAGGAGTTTTGTAGTTTAAATTGGTGCTTAGAAACCTCTAAATGTTTAATCGTTGAGTAGGTTGAATACTTAATATCTAAATATTTTAAATAATTGCAAAAAAAAATTCAACTGAAAATTGTGTTCGAACGATTTTTGTTAACGGAATTTATTTATCTTCTGCAGTACTTAATTTAGAAACAGAGTACAAATTGCAAGGGTAATTCTAACACAACATCATTAATTTTAAAATAAAGAGATTACATTTTAAATAATTAATCAAAATAATTAAACACAAAAACTTTATTTTGAAACATTTTATTAACGCTAACATAATGTTACACAGACCGCTTTGGAATTAAAATAATGAGTAATAAGTGAATATTGGTACACTAGTAATATGTTTAAATTACATCAATTTAATCAGATATAATTTTGATTTAAATAAATTAATAAAATATTTAAAATGTAGATTTTGTATTTTGATATAAAATAAACTTTTACTAATTTTTTGTTCTATTTCAGGTAACATGCATTTTGGAGAAACGGAACTATGCATTAACAACACTAAAAACTATTTAAATTGTTTGTTAAGTAAAAAATAAATGGATGTAAGGTATTCAATTAATATTTTTAAAATAGCTAGGAAAAATATACTTAATCTATTTCACTTCTTCGACTTTTAGAAAAAAAAGTTTCAACTCTAGCTTAGTTTATTAGAAAACCACAATAGAAATTTTAAGCTGTGGATTAAAAATGAGTTTAGGAGGCTTGATTTGAACAGAAAATATTTTTTAAAACATTTTGTTGCTAATAATTTATGCACAAATCGTAAAAAAATTATTAATATTATTTTGGGTTTCAACTAAATTAAATTGAGGAGTACTAATAAAAAAAAATGAGTTACGGATTAAAAATTTGAGTTTAAGAAGCTTCATTTGATTAAAAAATATTAAGCTACTAATTTTAGCTATTTTTGGTTTCAACTCAGTTAAATTGAGTTTATAGAAGAACCAATAAGAATTTTGAGTTGCGGATTAAAATTGAGATTGAGAATAATCTATTTTCTGATCATTTATTGTACTATGATTACCTTAGCTGTTACTAGGTTTTTGATATAATGATTTCATAATAGCATTACATTTAGTTAATGTTTTATTATAGTTCATTTAGAGGTAATAAAGCTATCTGCCTAAAATGTTTTCCTTTTTTATAATTCTTTTGTAAGTTTTGGTTTTCTTAGCTGATATCATGTTTAAAATTATAAACAAGGTCGCAGAAGTTGCTTTGAATTGATGCACATTAATTTGCACCCCTTTGACCATTGATTATTTTTGTTGTTGTTTAGATTTTTTTTTTGTTGCTTATTTGACGGAACAATCAGTTGTTAAAAATTCAACAGTGCTCAAAGAGTTATTCCGAAGAAACCAAAGTGCAGTTTCTATTTTTTTTTCAAGCTTCTTTGTTCATATGTTTGGAATCTGATTTTGAGTTTGCCGAGTTTTAGTGCTGAAGTTGTTTTGCACTTCCAGACTGCCTGGTTTTAGTGTGGCTCCGCTACTTATGTCAAGACTTTGTTGTGATAAAACAGTTTTGGAGTCTTGTCTTCTTTCATACATTTGCAGCATAGAAAAACTTTTTTATTTACATTTGGTGCGGATTATTTATTTTCCGGTTTTGTATTGGATCCCAAAAGCGGGCTCTGGTTTAGTACATGTTCTCTCTGCTCTTTGTTTGGCAAGCTGATTTGCCATAAGGTTTCCTTATGTTCTCTGGTTTTTTGGTATCTATACCAGACAAACTTTACTGATTGTGGCCTTTGCTTTCAGACAGTATATGCAGGTCATAACTAGTTTAGTTTTATTACTGGCGATTGCAGGGCCTACATAGCTGTTTGACTGTTTGACATAATGTTTATCAGTTTTTCCGATTTTAATCCCTTCTTGATCATGTCGCTGGCGCACCACAATGGCAACCACTTATGCTTGAAAAATTGAGGAATGTTTACTCAGTGGTAGCAAAGTTGGCTTCTCTTGTTGTTTGTGTTTGTAGTTTCTAGCTCCGGCACTCATTTGATTCTTTTATGAAGTCTGACCTTAAAGTTTTTTTTCATGCTACTCATTTGTTATGTTAGGTTTGTGGGTCCCAAGGTTCACATTGTGTTTATTTATCTGCAGCCTGTATGCTGCTTGTCTAGGTTATGCTGTTACTTTTAAGTAAAGTACAATAACAATAGTAATTTCCATAGCTGCCGTGGGCATTGTTCTCATTGCCCCCGTTATCAGCATACAGGCTAGCCTTTGAAGTTTGTCTAGTTTTTTGGCCGTACATTTGAGAGTAGTTTTTTTTCTTCATACAATTGCTTTATATGTGATAATGGGTCTTACCACGATCGTATATAACCACCTGGTCATATTAAGTTAAGTTAGGTTAGGTTAGGTTAGGTATGCAAATTTTTATACCCCACTGGCACATAAATGTCACTAAAACAGGCAGCGGCAAAGGTTTTGTTTGGCATTTACTCATGCTACCTGTCTCCCAACACAACGACCGAAAACTTCGAAGAATTTTTGCTTGACATGGGCATAGACATCAAAGCCAACGGGCCCAACATTCTTATATGTGGCTATTTTAATGCAAAATTGCCCATCTGGGGATCAACGGTTGAGGACAGAAGAAGGCAAATATTAACAGAGTGGTTAACTCAGGGAATACCCCAACGTATGAAATAAACAACAAAAGATCCTACGTTGATGTGTCTTTCTGCACCCAAAATCTTTGAAAAAAGGTACAAAAGTGGCATGTAAGTGAGACAGAAAACCTCAGTGACCATAAAAACATCTTTATGGACATAAACGATGATGATTTAAACAACCAAAAAACCAGCACTACTAAAGGTTGGCTTTTTAAAGAGGAACAAAAAACTATTCACATCGAGCAAAAAATGAGTTGTCATGGCAAACTGACTTCCGCAGCGGTGCTAATGGACGCTGTAAAAAAACGCATGCGACAAATCTTTTCGGATAAAAGACGATAAGATTGGAAAAAGACCAGTCTTTTGGTGGACAAAACAAATCGCTGCCCTACGACAAAGCTGTATCATAGCAAGACGAAGCTCAACGAGGGCAAATAAAGTAGCGCCAATTGAGCAACGTACATCCGAACAAAGTGCAACTTACAAAAAAAAGAAGCAATCAAAGTTCTCAAAAAAAATTGTTGGTTGACACTGTGCGAAGAAGTGGACCAGGACATCTGGGGTACTAGGTATAAGCTAGTTACGGGCAAACTAGGAGTACGCAGCCCAATTAAATTAAGCGACAAGGAACAACTGGACATAGCCAAAAAACTCTTTCCATGCCATAAGAAAGCCAAATGGCAGTATAGCTCTACAACAAACGAAGAGGCTTTCTATCTGCAGTGACGAGGAAGTAAGAGTTGCCGAAAAAAAATTAGACCAGGAAAACTGTTTAGGGAAAAAACTTTTTCGCCTATTTGGAAGACGGCCAAGCTGGTGTTACTTGAAAAACTCAAAAAAAAAGGAACAAGAACTTGCATACAGACCCTTCTGTCTTCTCAACACTATGGGGAAACTATTTGAGCACGTTATAAACCAAACTTCACGACGAAATTGAAGCTAAGGGCGGACTAGCCGACAACCAATACGGGTTTTGCAAACACCGCTCTACGATAGATGCTCTAAAACAAGTTAAAGAATTAGCGGAAAAATCTAGAAACCACAAAAAATACTTTGCCGCATTATTCACACTAGATGTAAAAAACGCGTTTAATTCCGTTTTGTGGGAAGGCATAATAGAAGTGCTAAAAAAAAAAAAAATTTTACCTTTCTTTAAAGACATCATCTGTTTTTATCTGGAGGATCGGATAGTAAAGGTAGAAGAAGAAATGACGTGTGGGGTTCCACAGGGCTCAATTCTTGCTGTGAACACCGAAAAACAGAGGCCGTTGTCATAGCCGGGAAAAACACGCTTAAACAGGTGATGGTAAAAGTTGGCCTGGACAAAATCCAAAGCTAAAACAGCGTTAAGTATATTGGAGTACACATCAGGAGGAACATGAACATGTGGAATCATGTCAAACAAACCTCAAAAACAGCGAATGCCTTAAGCCGTTTGATGCCAAACGTGGGAGGAGCAGGACTAAGAAAACGAAGATTGATGAGCTTGGTGGTGGAATCTATTATGCTCTACGGAGCTCAAATATGGGGAGACCAACTTGAAAAGGCCAACTACAGGCAACTACTTAAAAAAGTGCAACGGAAATCAGCATTAAGAATTGCAAATGCTTATAGGACAACGTCTACCAGAGCTATCCAGGTGGTAGCAGGGGTTATTCCAGTACACCTTTTGGCAAAAGAGCGAGATGATAAAACCAGCAAGGTGGAGCCGACAACTAATCAAGAAGGTAACACCGTGGATTACACGGAAGCACGGAGACGTAGGATATTTCCTAACCCAATTCTTAACAAGACACGGTTTTTTTTGCTTCACATCTAAAAAGGATGAAGAAGATAGAAAGCGATGCATGCGCCTATTGCATGATAGTAGACATCTCGGAACATACAATCTTTTATTGCGACAGGTGGGCAACAATCAGGGAATCCGCCAGATCAAAATTGTCAACAAATTTGAATAGCGATAATTTTATCAAAATTATGCTGGACAGCCCGGAAAACTGGCAGGTGATAGAAGCAATGGTGGTATCTATCATGAAGAAGAAAGAAGAGGAAAAAAGAACAAGCAAGCAAGCAAAGTAAACCATATATGGGTCTAAGTAGCTGAGAAGAAATTCCGAAAGGTGATACCGAAATACTTAGATAGGAGGGAAGGAAGGATTTTTTTGTCGGTAGGCGTCTGGCAGTTGCACAAGATGCAGCTTTCCAGACAAATCCGGCACAACGTCTATGAAGATTTTTTACCTCTTTTTCACAAAAAAAAGGTTGGGTATGCAAGGTTAGGTTAGGCATTTACAGTTTTTTCATATATATAGTTCTTGAACATGGAGTTGGCTCATTGTTGGACCTATTTCTTGTCTCTCCATTGCTTTTGCTGTGGACTTGAATGTAATATTGTCAAATGCCCTCTCAATGTACAGAAAAGCACCCAAAGCAATTTATTTGTATTGGATAGTGTTTATTTGCTGACTAGCTGGTGTATGGCTAGCTTCCAGGATTTACCCGTTTGATAGGCATTCTGAAGTTGATTCAGTGTTCGAGCCTTTAGCACTTCGTCCCTTATGTGCCTGTTGACTGTTTTTTCAATAGTTTTTGCATAAAAGATTTCAAGCTGATTGGTCTGTAGGACTTAGCCAGGGCATTGGATTTTCCCGGTTTTAGTATAAATACCACTTTTAACGCTCTCCAGCTGTTTGGTGTTTGTGAAAGCGCTAAACTCGCTTTGAGTATCTTGCATAGAAGCTTTTTTAGCCCTGCATACCTATTTTGTAACATAATAGGATAGATTCCATTGGCTCCTGGCAATTTGAATGGTTTGATTGTGTTGATTCTTTATTTCAGGTTACCCTGATTGATAATGGTCTTTGCTTTTTTGTCTTGAATTTTTGTTTGGCAGTTCTAGGTTATCTTGGTTTGAAAATTCCGTTAGCACAGAGCTCGGAAAGTGTGTCTGCAGCAGTTACTGCAAAGTGCTTTTGACTCTGTGTGTTTCCCGTTTTTGGTCTGCTGGAAAGTGATGTTCCCAGTTCGATTTTTAGGGCTTTTTGAAGGTGCGAGCATGTGGGACCGTTTTGAACGTCCTCACAGTATCTCCTCTACAATTTTCTTTTGGTTTTCTTTATGGTTTTAATATATGAGACTGGTTCTATATGCGGTTCAGTCACCATTCTTTTTGGCTTTGTTGAACAGTCTTCTAGTAACCGTCCTTGCTCTGTCCAGTTCTTTGTTCTACCAATTAATTTTGTTGGAGGTGTGCTTGACGGTGCTTGGGCTTTCCTTAAAGGCGGTTTTGATGGAGTTTTGTAATGTCTTTGGACAAACCCCGATTTAGCTAACTAGTATCTCGTTGTATAGGTGTATTAGTTTTTCTCGGGTTTTTGTATTTCAAAAGAAGCGTTTCTTTAGATTCAATATTAAATCGGATGTATGCATAATCAGACAATGAGGGTTTGTTCGACACGTACCACTTTTTTATTGCTTTATTTGCTTTATGATTAGCTAATGTTAGGTCAATAACTTTGCCACGCGACATATTGTAAAACGTTGGCACGTTACTTTTGTTTATGATATTGAGCTTAGTTTCTACTATAAATTCTAAAAGTTTATCTTGTATGTTTATGTTCTTGCTCTCCCAGGCTACGTGGTAGGCGTTGGCATTGCATCCAAAGATCAACGATGCGTTATCCTCTTTGCTTGTCAACTGCAGTAGCTCTGCAGGTGGTGGAGGTCTCTATTGATCGTAAGAAAAGTATCCAGATCCGAGATTTTTTTTTTGTTTCTTTCCTTACTACCACCACTTTGGCTGTCACTAGATCTCTGAAACAAAGGTCCCATAAGACTCGTTTTGCACGTATACGGTTCCGTTCGGTTTGGTTCGATTTTGGTTGCAACCGAAAACGAATGAAACTTTGTCACACATTTTCTGTTTGTATACAGGCTCAGTAGTAATTATACTGGAGAGAAGTTAAGTTGTTGCCACGTTGTTTCTCAATAGAAAAGTAAAAAACACAAAGGAGGAATTCATTGGGATCATCCTCTCATCACTTTACGAGGAAGTATTTGGTGCTATACTGTTTCTATTAGGTACCAAATAAAAACCAAAATGAACCAAAAACAAACCGAAAACAAACCAAAAATAATTCGAAAACAAAACAACCGAATGGAACCGTATACGTGTAAAACAAGCGTAATGGCAATAGATAAAATACATGCTTTGCTGAAATGCATGTTCAAGGTTTGCATATGGGCTGTGCTGCTAGCAGCCACCTGCCCGGTATGCTTAACTTTTTTATCTTTCCTTTATAGATCTAAGGTTCTTGGATAAGAACGATGTTAATATCGTGTTTTCATCCATAGCCTTCTCGACGGTCTGTGTTGTTTTGGTTTGTCTTCTTCCTTTTTAGAAGAAGCCAAAAACCTGAAACAATATTTTGGATTAACTTAGGAAGAGAGTTTGCAACCTTTTCCTAAGCTCCCTTATCCATAAGTAGGATATGTTGGGTCTCCTTAGAATTTAGTTTGAAATTGGCCACTTGCGAGGTCTTGGTGTTCAAGATATTCTAAACCGCTAACCTTTTTAGAAGAGCAGCTGGTTCCAACTGTGGTCCTGGTACTTTTATTGTATCCTCTCTCCTTCATGAAGAGTTTATGTAGTTCCATTAATTTTTTTTTTTTTTGGCAGTCCTAGATTTGTAAGTTTTACTTCCAGTGATATCTTTGTATTTCTATCTGGGATTATTTTTTTGTGTTCTATAGTTGCCAGGTTACTCTACGCATAAAGTAAAAAAAAGAAGTGAGTTTTAAAAGATTCTCTCAGTAATTTGCCAAGAAGTTAAAATGTGGTCAAGTAGTTTGACAATTAGTATTTTGCGTTTTTTGTGGTAATTTGGCGCTTAATGGATGCCCAAACTGATCCATCAGGTAAAAGTTTTGCATAATGTTACTTAACAGTTTTGTATTTTGCGCAATACCACTGTTTCGTGTTTTTGGTTTTAGGGTAATTTTAAGACCGATGTTGATACGTTTGTTGATTTTTGTGCTTTTATTTCTTTTAAGAATTTAATTTTTTGAAAAATGTTTTTGTTTATTTCTTATATAGTGGATGTTTTTGAGAAAAAAACAAACAATAAATTTGAATTTGCGGCCAAAAGATTTCTCTAAAACGTTACAAATGATTACTTTGAGGCAACGCATATTAGAAGTTTTTTAAATAAAGTAATGTTTTTTTTGGCTTTGAAAAAAGCCGTTGTTTTTGTGGGCAAAATCAGATACTTTTGTAAACAAATTTTTTGTTTTGGGGAGACATAACACCATTGCTGTGTGCAAAAAACTTGTTTCTTATTTTTTTGTTGGTTAGAGAGGAAATTTTTTAAAAGAATGGGTTCTAATAGAAGGAGTGTTTCTGTTTACCCACAAATATTTATGGGTATACTTAGAAGTTTAACCTTAATCAGATTAAAACTTTTTATTTGGAGAAGTGCTATTAAAGGACATATAACATTTAGGAGCTTTCTATAGGCTTGTGAGAGCTGTACGATTGGGAGTCAGTTATAGTCGAGCGGTTGTTTGAGCAGGTACAATAGACTTGGTAGTTGCCGGTGGAAAGTGGAAGTAATGATTTGGTACGTAATAATGTTAAAAGTATATTGTGAATGTTAATTGTTTGCGATTTCCTTTTACAAAGTTTCTTCCTAACTCTACGATCTGTTAAGTGGGTATTAAACAGAGTTTGTAAAAAGGACTCTAATTTTATTTTGCTATTTTTTGGAGTATTTTTTAGAGGCGTTGCAGTATTTCTACTAAACACTTCCTGAAATTTGTAGGTGTTGTGTGGTGTAGAATTGTTTGGAAGTTGAAGGAGTGCGTTAGCACTTAGTGTAGAGACGTTTTCCTTGGTTGGCTGCTAGCTTTTTTCTTGCTGGATCTGATTTATTATTGAGCAGAGGTAACAACTAAATTTACTTTTATTTGCAAAAGCTAAATGCTAGAAGCATTTTGATTTTTTTTTTGTTTTATAAGAAATATTATTTAATATCAAGAAAGTTGAAAGTGTTTTACTAAGTTTTTGTTGAGCTGAGTAGAGCTTACTTAAATTTTTTATTGGTTTTACCCAACTAGACTTCATTTCAAGTTGCTGCTTTAGCTGAGATATCACGAGAATAGTCAAATTATTTTTACTAATCACAATAATCTAACTAAAAGTATGATTTTTTTTTCAAAAGCTAAATCTTTATTAAAGTAATGACACTGTAATAAGCAACAAACTTCAGTTTGTTACATGTTGGTTTTTTTAGTAAAACTTTAATTTAGGACAGGGATTTATAATTAATTTAATTATATTTGTACATAAAATGTATATATCTATAGTAATTTTATGTAAATTGTTTCTTTGATTAATAACATGCTAGGTACTCTAATAAAGGGTGCATACCTTGAAACACTATTTTCTTATTATGTGTGGAGAGGCAATTTGCATAAAATACATTGTTTATTAAATTTAAATAATTAATCTAAACCTTGTTTAAAAACTATGTCCCCCACCGTTGATATTAAATCAAAACAACAAAAAATTATTATAACTAGCAACACAACATGTTAAGATATATTTTTGTATTTAGGTATTGCTCAGGAAACCAGCTTAATTAAATAATTATATGAATAAACACATAGTTTTTTTATTATTAAAAAAAAAAAAAATTTTAAATAATATTGATATAAATACAAATACTTCCGTAAATGGCGGCTTTGATTACATTTTAATATTTCTTTTTTAACTTTTTTATAATATGTTGTATGTAACAATAAAGATGTAAAAAATAAATCACATAATATATTTCACTCGTACAAAACTGGACACATCCGTGCGAGCCATTATACTGTATTGTTCCCATATCTGTTAGTAGATCTCTTGCTGGGGGATTAAACCGTTCAAATTGTAGATATGACCGAATTTACAACCGCGCCATATTTCAAGATATGAATTAAATATCCGCAGATATGACCGCCGCTACTACTAACTTCTTTAAAAGTATCACGTTCGAGGGATGAGAACAATGGGACGCGCGGTGAGGACACTAGCGAGCGTAACGTAGAGTCGAGACGACTTTAACGCGAATCTCACTCGCTATCACCGACAGAGATAAAAATTTTATTTTTTATATGGTCAATTTATAACCTTTTTGCTAGTCATAAATCTATATTTCAATCAGTTAATTGTTGAACTGCTTTTTATTCAATTCAATCATTTTATTGCATAATATTTAAATTTAAAAAATTTTGCAACATATTAGAAATTAATTTTAAGCTATATTCTAAATAGATATTGACAATTACTATTCCATTAGTTGATTTTCAAATAACATACATTTTCAAACATATATTAATAATTCCTCACTATGATATTGGAAAGATAAATTATTACCAGCATTTGAAATGTAAATAATTCCATGCATCCGCTTCATGGCAACAAACTAATTAAATAGAATGTTGTTTATGCAAACAAACAAACGGTTGAACTAATCCAACCGCAATTCAATACTATCAATTAAAAATATGATATATTTTTCTAGCTTATTGTCGCATAATCAGTATTTAACATTAGAAAGTGGAACGCGCAAGCAAGTTTTGCAAGTAGATATTAAGTTCGTAGGATGTGGGTTAATCCAGATGCAGCTTAGCGAGATGTATGAGACCTGTGCATACTTCATGTGTGGTAATTTCAGTCCCTGTTAATAGTGGCATAACCACACACTACTATTCGCCTTCTCTGTTTCACTCTGTTAGCTTAATAGACGGGAAATTTCCCTTGTAAACCTAAACGGAAACCGAGGTCAACTTCTTATTGCAGCCACGCATGATAATTGCTTAATTTACCGGTCACTGAATAACGACAACAATTTATGGTCTTTTCTCTAATTGAATTTGAACAAAACAATTTAGATTTTCTTAATAAGCATTTATAACACTTAGTTGATTTTATACAGAGATAGATGGATGTATGCATTATGATAAAAAGTTTATATTTTTTTCTTAAACAGTATTAATTCTTATATACTAAAACTGTAACAAAAAATATGTGGTTTTAAATCTGTTGTAGGTTTGTCAATTGCAAGCTAAGAAATAATAGAGGTAGAAATGCTTCTTTAATGTTAGGATTTTGTGTTGTAAAGAAGACCATGCATGGTAAATAAGTAGTTTTTATTTTAATTTTAGAATATAACACACTTTACCACAATTGCATTTGTTTCTAACGTGAACGTGTTAGTGTATTCACTTTATCTAAAGATATTTTTGCAAAAATCAGGCCCCATGACACGCTTCTGGTTTACCAGCAACTTTCGCAAGTAGGTGAATGTATTTGGGATTCGTATTGTATCGTATGGGAATTTGTATTTCAACTTTGCTTATTTATTCCGAAATGCTGTTTGCATTTTAGAAGCAGTCTTGAAGTAATACGTTGAGAGTATTATCTATTGATATAGAGAATTAGTATGGTTGACATGATTTTCTGCTAAAAACTAATAAGCTATGCAAAGAGAGCTGCTATCTTTGTATTTGCGTTTGCTGTTGTTGGAGCTGGTGAAGAAACTACGCTAGCAAACGAATTGTTTGTAAAAAAGGCAGGGTTGTAGGTTTCGCCGCAAGTCTGTAGTTTGCGTGGATTCCAACAATTTATTGAATGTTTTGCAACTCCAGAAGTTGGTTAGATGAGGGTTTGAACAAAAATATTTATTTCCTATTCTATGAATGTTGGTTGGAGCAATGATTCAAGAGCTTGTTTAAGTTCTGCTTTTGTTAGGTTAGGTTAGGTTAGGTTAGGTTAGGTTAGGTTAGGTATTCTGGGCCGTTTCGGATTACTACCGTGAAGCAACGTTTTTTTGGGATTGACCAAGTAAGGAAGTTGGCCATTTTAGATTTTAGAAAAGCATTTGCTTTTTTATTATTGTCGTTGGTGTCCGGAATTATGCAAATACCGTCGAAGGTATAATGAACGGAGAGTAGAGCAAATTTGGTGTTGCTGAAGTATCAAGCCGGGGTTAGAGTTTTGATTTGTTACTAGGTTGGGTGGGGCTGGCCTTTTATCTTATAGTTAGCCGTTTATGGCTGTCGTAAAACAGCCGCTGAAGGCAACTGCATGGGGTTGGCTGTCGGCCTGTTAATGAATAGAAAATAACAAAACTCATCCTGAGTCTTTTTACGCTTTTATTTTCTTTGGGCGGTGGTTTATCTATTAGTGTGTTCAGGATTGCCTACTGTAACGTTGACAAGAGGTGAACTTGTCTTTGTTGAAGTGGTAAGATTCAATATGTTGGCGGCGGTAGAGTCTTCTTTGGGCACTTAGAGGTAGGTGAAAATTTACTTTTGTTCTCGGAGGAGAAGCCATGGGTTGGTTGCTTTCACCTGGATGAAGCTGCGTTGGTTTTATCTTCTTTATCAAAATTAGCCAACTTTATGACTTCTTTGTCGGTAGAGGGTAATGGTGCGAGGGCGCTAAGGGTGGGTACTATTAAGGTAATGGTCTGGGTCAGACTCATAATAGTGGTTTTTCGGTCCAACAGCTTTTATTCAAAACTGGTTGCTATGGTCTCCATGTAGTTCTTCAGGTCCTAGACATATAGGGTAAAAGCGGCTACTTTGAATTAAGATCTCGGACATAACTGGGATTTGTTTTTTTGTTTTCTTTTTATGGTGAGAGCAGATGGTTTTTTTACTTATGTAAATAGTAGAAGACAGGGTGATAGGTTTGTCTTGAGATAAGCTGGGTAGCCTTTGTAGCTTGCTGTATGCGGCCTAATGCTTGGCGGTAAAATTTTCTAAAAGACTGACAAATGTTGGATTCACTTGTTCTCTGGTTGAAGTGCTTACCGACTAAAAGACCGCTCAATAATGAATGCTAACGGAAATTTGAGACCTTACGGCTCATTTACCATTCATTGAGAGATTGTGTAGTTTGTGGATGGTTTAGATTATACTGATGTGGTGTTACCCACTTTAGATTAAGGCTACTTGGTTCATTGGTCGGTTGTAGAAGAAATTTTCCGTTTCTGGTCAGGGTTACCATGGAGTTCTGTGGAACGTCTTCAGAGTGTTACTTTGAAAGACCTCTAACCTGTTAAGATGACAGTTCCTTATACTGGCAATGCGTAAGTGAGCATAGGTCTGACGATAAATGTGTAGAGCCGGATTTTGTTTTGGGTTGACAAGCCACTGTTCCAACATAACATCGGAACAAGAATTTTTTTGCTATTTTGGCTTTATTGAGAATGGACTGCACGTGGAGTTTGTACGTGAGTCTATTGTCAAAAGTAATTCCCGGGTACTTAGTAGTGTTAGACTACGGTATGGGTACGTCGTTTAAAAGGACGTTTGCATCAGGTGTTATTTATTGCCGTGTAAAGCTTTGTTTTTTTCTGGATTAATTTTGACTTGTTTAACCATTCTTGATGGTTGTCGGTGGCTTTTTTTAGCCTCAAAGTGACCAACTTAGGCAACTTTGAAGAGTATAGATGTGCTGTATTGTCAACAAATTGTGCCATTTTGACCATGTGTTTACATCCCGAAGGCATGTCGGCAACGTATAGGTTGAATAGCAGCGGAGAGAGAATGGAGCCTTGAGGAACTTCTGCGGTTATCTGCCAAAAGGTAGATAATTGTTTTTTGAGCTATACTGCCAACGTTCTGTTGTTTAGATATCTATCAGCCTCACGAGATGCAGAGTAAAGTTGGCTCTATACAATTTAAAAAAAAAAATTGTGGCAAACCTTGTCAAAAGTTTTTTTTACGTCAAAAAGACCATCCCGGTAATTTTTTTTACTCTAAAATCTTTCACTATAAGATCCGCCACGTGGTTTGGTTGATGAATTGACAAATGTCCCCATCTGAACCCATGCTGGAGTCTGTCCAAAACCATCTTCTCAATGACTTTGCTTAAGGTGCTAAGAAGACTGATAGGCCGATAGTTTTGGGAAAACTTCCGTTTTTTTTTTTAAGTTTTGGTATGTTTATTATCAGAGAGCTTTTCTAATCTGTAGGAAAATGCGTTAGCAATGTTGGTGAGCACCATTATTGCTTATATGCATAAACGCTTTGAGAGCCTTGTTAAATTTTGTTAATGTTATCAGGACCTAGAACAGTGCAAGCTTTAAATTGTTAAATAATTTTTCTGATGCAAGAAAGTCATACGCTTTCAGCGATGCGTTGTCGTGAGTAGTCTCTAAAAACTTCTCAACCACTTGTTTGACCATTTCGACGTGCTCCGTATTCCCGGTATTTGAAGAGGAGTTTTGGTGTTTTAGGATGTTGGCAAATGCTTTGGCCTTTCCTACAATAGAGTATTGCAACCCATTTTTGCCATGAATGATTGGAATGAGAGCCCGTCAATTCCGTAAGGTTTTGAAGATATTTCACATTAGATTATCATCGTCGAGATCAATTCTAAGGCCTTTCTCACGTTGCTTTGGGGCAAATTTAGAATTTTGCAATATTTGGGGTCGCGATGCTATAGACGCTTGGCGGCATTTCTTCTGCGGATCAATGCCTTTATTTTGCGTGATAGTCCGAGTGGATTGGCGCGTAAAAAATTTGACGGCTCTTTTAATGTTATCACCCGTTTGTACTGGTCTTGCAGAGATCTCGAAAAGAAATTCTAATCCGTACATGTTACAATTTTTCCTCCTTTTTCAAGTGATCCCTTTTCGTAGAGCTCTAATATTACCGGGATGTGATCTAAGCTAAGGCCATTGACAACGTTCTTTATATTGCTACATCTAGATCATCCCCTACGTGACCCGCGTTGATGTCAAAGGTGGGTTTGTTTGGGCCCAGTACTAGCAGTTGTTTTGCTCGACCTATGGCGTTTGTTCTTAAGCTATACCACGCCGGGAGCTTGGAGTTGAGTTATGATTGTTGGGTATGAATTATAGAAAATCGCATCAAAATTAGCTGTTTTGATGCTACTTGTCGGTCTGATGTGTGCCGATGCAATCTTGAATGTGCCTAACTTGGACTCATACACCACTATCGTATTTGATTCAAGACTGTATCAGGGATATCTACTTTGGAATAATCCACCAATTTGTGATGCAACTCGGACACCAGCATGATGTCGAGATCCTGTTAGATGAAGAACTCTTTTATTTCACTAAATTTTTCTGTAACGCCATTGGCAATCTAGAAGCAAATGTGGCACATTGGATGTATTATTCATTCTAATTGTTGAGTTGATTAAGAATATTTGTCATGAGCCTTATTTGAGACTTATTCATTTTCTTTAAAATGGCGGCATTTATGTCGTTAGAGACTACTTGTTGCTTTTGGGGAGCAATAACGTTAGCAAATAATGTGTTTGCTGATGATGCTGCAGGCCTGCGGGGATCTGAAGATTGAGTGGAAGCCTTAAAGGCTGTTGGAGCATGGGCCGGCGCGGGATGTGCTGTCGGTCTAAGTTTTCTGCCGTTTGAAGCCAACATGGATATAAACTTTGCATCTTCTGTCGTTTGCGGGATGAAGACTATTACATAAACCCCATTTAACTAAAGTGCTTTTGGGACAGGGCACCGACTGGTGGGTCACTGTGCTTCTTGCGCTCAACAGCAACTTTAAAGTTGTAGAGTACGTTGAGATCTATTATCTTGGCGCAGTTTGTCCTATTGGGAGCAAGACAGAAACCATATGAAATCGGATACGTCCGTCCAACTTCCTCCTTTGTGAGGAATTCCGGAACGTGCTTGATTAAAGTTTTCAAAAACTTTTTGTCGGATTTTGCCCACGTATGCAAGCTTTAAGAATGGCGGTTGCCTTACGGTGGTCGACAGCATATGTATGCTCTTCTGGGTATTACACGCTGATAGAATAAATATGTTTTTGTTTCTAAACGTTTTAGAAAGTTTAGGGTAACATTGTTTATTGCCCTGGACAATTGCCGGAAGACAAATTTTAGATAGATTGTCGGAGTCTGATTCTTTGTTCGTCTTCTGAGCACCGGCGTGGTTGTGATTTGAGGCCGCAGTCTTGAACCTCACCTTGCTGTGGCCTTTTCTGGCATTTTTCTTTTTAGCGGAGGCGCCGCTTTTGGGGGTAGAAGACCTTAGCGCTGTTTGGCCGCTGATGGTTGGTTTGGCGCAGCTGTTGATAGCAGTTGGGGGGTGGCGGATGGCCTTTATGTAGTTTTCAAGGGTGGAGACTCAACCCGAGAGTTCTTACGCTTTTTTCCTACACGTTGATACTCATTGGAGTCAATAATGGGTCTCTTGGAGTTGGAGTTGAAAGGTGCTGCTGGCGCTTGGACGGTGAGGTTTTTGCGGCTGAGAGTACGTTGTCTTCGGCGGATTTGTTGGTTGGATGACGATTTTTTTGTCGTTGTCGGCCTTTTCTATCTCTTTGACTTTGATTTTTGCTTGTGAAGCGGGGGCAGTAACTAGAGTGGAAGAAGGGGTATTAGTAGTTTTTTTCTTGCGGTGCTTCTTAAGAGCGGCAAGTAAAATGTGTAATGATACATATCATTTTATCCCGTATGACAATAGAAAGTGGGCGTTTTTAAGGTGCTGTTAAAATGTGTAGACTTGATAGAGAGCCTAAAAAGCTATTAGTTTGACCAAAGGTAGACGCCTTTAAGAGCTGGTCAACTTGAAGATCCTTAAGCCTTGTTAACTGATGGTCTTAGTGGCGCTGAAGGTGCCTGACTTGCTGGGTTAGTTGATGGCCTAGTTGAAGCAGAAACTGAAAGAGACTCTCTAGTTTCTATGATTTTTTAAAGCTGCTTACGGTAGTAAATTTTTTTTTTAGAGGACTTTTTGTGGACAGCTACATTGTTTTTCAGTAGTTGTAGAAGTTGCAAAGGTTTTTTGAATTTTTTGGGAGAGGAGATGTCTTTGCACAAATTAAAGAGAATCTCTTGGAGATTTAACCTGTTTTGTTTTATGTTGTTGTCAACGATGTCACTTCTTTTGACCTTATTGTCGATCATCCGGATAACGTGTTTTTTAATATTGTAGATTTTATTGTTTTCTTTCTTTAGGTGGGCTTTTACTTTCTAAAACTGGACTTAAAGAAAGCTCAGAATCTGGCAATCAAGTTATCTGCACTTTGTTTATGCGTACTTGCAACTAAAATTGCATTCAACCGCGCAACGGCTTGCTTCTTTTGAGTGGTGAAGTGGGTCGCTTTTGGTGTAGTTGTGTTGGCTGCTGGCAGTCGACTGCTTTTTGGTAACGGTTTGGTTGATTAACTGAACTGTTTTGTGGTGTGAGAAAGGAGAATGTTGTGATTATGCTCAAAGAGCCAATTTCTTTGAGTTTTTTTTTTCAGTTTTTTCATTTTTGCGGTCATTTTAATTGCTACTATGCATTTAATTGCCAATTTTGTTGCGCCTGGGCGTTTTATTAGCAATCTTTTTGAAGGCAAAACAACGAGATGTAGCAAACCAAGTCAAACAGAAAGCAGTAGGGCAAGTTGATCAGTGCTTGAAGATAAAGAGACAATTCATATTGCAGTGAAGTGATGCGGTTGATAGAATAGAATAGCAGCTGACAACGTTTAGAAAAAATTGTTTAAAAATAGCTGTTATGCTGTAATTTTAGTGCAATTAATTATCAACAACATAAATGCTTGGTGTGGAGGTTGGGTGGGATATAACACAATTTCAGAATAGTTTTTGCTGCAACACTTTGTCACGTTTACTTTTACTTAGATAAAATTTAAAGATAATTACTATCAACTATTAAAAAAAAACTTGCCCAAAACATAAAGAAGTGCTTGTTATGCGCTAACAATAACAAAAATCTTTTTGGTAATAATTTAATGATTATTCATAATTATTTTGATGTTATTCTTGGTTGTTGATGTGTTGTCGTTAAATTTTTTCAACGTATTCACAGTTTTTTTAGAAACTTTAAAAATTTTGTTTATTTATTTATAAAAGACATGCAAGACGCAACAATCAACATTTATAATAAGGTTGCACTTTAAATTAATAATGTATAGATCTAATCATAAGAATATAAAACTGTTTTTGTTACTTTATATTTCATTTGCTTATTATATTTTTAATCAATAATTCACTTTGTTTACGAAACAAAACGTTAATACCGTGTACTTCTCAAAAAGATGAAAATGTAAAATAAAAAAAATACATAAAACTTTTTGAAAAGTTTAATTGCCCGAAAACAACAGAACGCAATAAAATTAACTCCTCTGTGTAAGTGGAAAATTAATTTCCTTCCCGAAACGAAGGTGAAAACTAAATGCTTTCATAATTCACAAAAAGAATACATAAACGGACTACATTGCACACTGTAAATGTTTTATGCTACATAAAATAGTACGGGTCAGTTAAATTTCACAAAATAGATTTGTAAAGATTTGATCAAACATAGAACTGACATGTTTTATATAATATTCAATATGTTTCCAGTCAATATTAATTATTATTGACTAGCATTCGCATCCAATACATTCCTATCATGTTATTATTTTTATTTACGATGTCACTGCTAAAATTCGGCAGAAAGTCGATAGATATCGGCGCCAGTAGCATTACCCATGTAGACGGGGGGTCGGGTTGTCTGGACTGACGGATAGTGTCATTTCATCCGGAAATTTTAAGACAATAGTTTCCGGCCATAGCCACCGTCGAGAACTGCGTGCATTATTCAGGCGTGAATATACAAGATAATGAAAAATAATAAGAAGCGCAGCCTGCAGCTGAGACCGTCTGCTACAGTTTATTACTTCCAAGGACTAATCTAAACGAGACAGGCAAAATACGACATTGAGAATTTGTTTGTCTCAGCATACTTGCGACACATTTCCAAGAGCAAATGCAACTGCATTTTTAATCTAAAAACTTTCTCTGATGTGCTTGAATTATATTCCTATTCAAAAAGTAATTCTCAATTCTACTCAAAGCAAAATAGGCCGTGTTATTGGAAGGAAATTTAGAGAAAATCCGTTAAAGGATTGGTTGAAGTAAAAACGGAATTATTTTTATGTCAGCTCCATACACGTCCCACTTTTATTCCTCTGGATGTTTATGTGGAGCTATTCAGAGTAGGCGGACGTCTTCATTCAAATATAAAGAGTGAGTCCTGTGCCCCGATATCATCCATCCTTACGCTCTGCATGTCCTTTCGCTGCAATCCTTTCCGTTCGATTTCATCCTATATCTTTAGCAATCGCCGACAGGACTGTCTTGTCTAGTCTCTTCAGGATATTAAAAATTTATATTTACTACACTAAGAATAAGATTCATGATTACTTACGAATTATTTATGGAGCTCAAAAGTTTCTCTACAGATTTATGTTTCTGCATTGTAAGCACAGATATTTTTCCCTCCATATAAATATTTATATTCTTCGCGAGGATCAGGTTCTTTTGTATATAAAAACCCCTTTTTTTCCTTTTCTATTATAAAGCACATTTCTATTCTTTTACGTTACTGGCATAAGTTACATCAAGCTACATATTACCATTTTTCTTTTGTTCAAATCCTATTAAATGCCCTCCGTGACTGAGTATCAAAGTGCACTCTCAGACCTCCATTTATATTATAAGTGCAACTATATTTTATTTATTTATTTCTTAATACAAATACAAGTTGACCTGAATTCAATTAATTTATACGTTAGTAAATAATGAAGAATGGCATAAGTGAGCTTTAATATAAAATTTATTACTACTATAACCAGTAATAACACTAAATCATGAATGGCAAGTTATAATATCAACTTACATTATCCCAAATCAATAACCTATTAATTAGTTATTATCAAAAACCTTATTGCAAACCCGCAACGTTTATAAATTTAAATATTGTTTTCAGGGTTTTTAAAAATTTGTCAATGTCTCTAGTAGTGCAATTTAGATGTACGCTGTTTTCCCGAGATTCAGTAAGTCGTACAATAGGCGTCTATATCTTACCAAAACAAAAAGATAAGCTTTTTTCTTATTTTTTTTATGATATTTGTATTACTATGGTTAACTAAGGCCCAGTTATATTACAATCAAGTACCGTGGGGATGGCAATATTCTTGTTTTTGCAGTGTACGCTTGCAATTTATTTTGAATCTTATCAGGTAAGCTCCAAAGTAGCCAAAAGATTTCCGTCCGGCTCCGGTATCTTTTTGCTTTTGATTTTTTTAGCGCATTTGTGAATTTTAAAATTGATGCGTTGTTGACTTGTCTTGCTTCTAACCTACCTATCTTCTGAGTTGCCAAAATATCCGAACTTGTTGTTTTGTCTTGAAAAAAATGCAGACGTTTGCGTAACTTTTTTGTGGCTGTTCTGTAACCATTGTCTTCTGTTTTAGTTGTGCACCTAGTAAACGTCCTTTATTTGACTTTGTACTTTTAGCGCGCTTCTTTTTTTTGCTCATCTTATTGCTTGGCGCAGGTTAACTTTTTTTTTTGGTTGCTAGAAATTTTTTTCTCTTGTCAGGTATTTTATCGTTTTATTAATAGACCTGCTTCCTTACTCCAAGTTTTTTTTTTTTGTAAAACATTTTATTTGCGGCTTCTACGACAGTTCCTATAAAACTTTTTATTCTTTTTTTCTTAGTAATTTGTAAACGTTATTAACCAAACGTTGGCAGTTTTTAGAGCTTTTAACCTTCTAGTTTTACATTAGTCAAGCTTGCGCTATCGTATAGTTTGTTTGTTGGATGAAATTGCAAGTAATGAAAAAGGAATAGATGGATAACGTTTACTAAATTGAGGTTTGATTTGTCTGCCGATCTTGTGAGAGAAATTGCCCGGAACAAAGTATTTTGAGTTTAACCAACTCTCCAAGGGTTCTTTCAAAAAACCTCAAAGAAAAAAGTCCGAGATTGTTAGACCGGGGGACCGGGAGGCCGAGAAACTTCTCCAAAACGAGAGATTACGCTTGTTGGACACGTTCTATCGAAATTCGAGCAGTGTGTGGGCCGTAGCCACATCTTGCTGGAACAATATGTTTTGCATTGCTATGCGACACCAGCAAGGTGCAAGCAAAAAAAAAATATTTATTGTTTCTAAGTATCGATCTGCGGTAACAGTAACTGCCTGACCGTTATCGTTCCCAAAAAATTACGGCTTTATAACCCCCACTACCGCACATCACGCTTACTCGAGCACGGTGTAAAGGCTTTTCTTGCAATATTTGTGGATTTTCTGAACACACAATTATCCAAACAAAAATGAGCCTTGTCGCTTATGAAAAAACTGCATTTTTGTTTTTATCCAAGTTTGCCATCATTTTCTGACAAAATTTTAAACGGTATCTGTAATTACCAGGGTTTAGTTATTGAAATACCGCAAACTTATACGGATGGAACTTGAGATCTTGAACCAAAATGTTTCTTACCGTAGATGCAGAAATGTCGTGGTTTGAGGCTCGTTTCCTTAGCGAACGGTTGGAGTTCTCCATCGTAGCGACGCGTATACTCTCAACATTCTCTGGCGTACAAACGGTGGTTGCTGACCCTGAAAGTTTTTTTTGTCAATAATTCCGTTGTGTTCACATTATGCATCCACTTTAAATTTGTGTTACGATCCGGAATTGACCCACGCGGCAGATCATAGAAGTGCTGGCAAAAGTCTCGTTGGGTTTTGGTCACTGACTTACTGTTAGCGTAAAACTGTCTCGTAAAAAAAGCGTGGTGCTCAAGGTCCCACATCTTGAGAGTAATTAAAACTTCTAACTCCCTTCTACACAGTAGGACCTTCCCAACTGCCATCCTCATACTACTTGCTGTGTACTACCCAAAAACATACGATTCCCGGTAAACATCCCGTATTATTTGGAAAACTAAACCTTTGCTGACCATCTCTTTAAAACTACACGTCATAGATGACACAATAATCCTTTCAACTCTAAGAGAACAAGTCTTTGAAAAAGCAAGTTAAAAATATTATGATCAGAAATTTTTAAGAATTAGGTTAGCCATCAAACTTACAGACTGAAACTTTATAGACCATTCCTTGCTTGATTGCAATTCTGCAGAAAACACTTGTACCACTACCAAGCGCTTCTTCGGGTGGCGGTAAGAGGAGTCTTTCACAGCAACAAGAAGTAGTAAAGTAAAATAAAATAGCTCTTGTAAACCAATCGAAACAAACTTTTAGCCAAACCTGATTAAGGCAAAGATTTTTGTACATTATCAATTCGTTGATCTATTAGCCATGTTTAAGAATTAGGTTAGGTTAATTGCAATCATGAGGTGGACACCTGTACCACTACTAAAAGCGTCTCTAGGCGGTAAGGCAAGTTTCTCCCGGTAACGGAGGTAGTAGAGTAAAATAAAATAGCTTTCTTAAATTAAACCAGACAAACTTTTAGCCAAACCTGATAATAAAAGACTTTTGTACATTATTGATCTATCGATCTATTAGTGATTTTTAAGAATTAATTTAGCTATCAAACTTACAGATTGGATTTGTATACCGCATTTAGCTTGACTGAAATCCTGCGGTGGAAACTTGTACCACTCCCAAGCACGTTTCAAAGTGACGGTAAGGGAAATTTCTTCTAGCAATGGGAGATAGTACAGTGAAATAAAATAACTCCCGTAAACTAAACTGGATTTTACAGAAGGGAGGGGGAAGGGTAGATGTTGACAACAAAGTGGACAAACTGGCTAGTTTTAGTAAAAAAGAAAATAATTTAGAGGACAATTGAGTAAAAATAATCCCTAACAACTCAATTCTGCGAGTACGTGACAGAACCTTTTGGTTCTTAGAATAAGAAAATAGAATTCTTCCGGTTGTAGAGACCAAAAAGACAAAAGTGCAAGTAAAGAGAAAGACTGAGAGAAAAACTAAACAAGTTAATATCAGATATAAAATAAAGAGTGAGTGAAACCATGTCAGTACAAAGACTACATACGGTGTCTAGTTCTTACCATACTGAACGACTTAAAGTAGCCGCAAGAAAATTCTTTAATAGAGCAAAAAACGCCAATCAGACTTTATAAAGACGTCCAAAAAATTACAAAAAACTTATTTGTCAACGACAAAAGGAAACAAATTTTATTTTCAAAAACGTTGAAAACACCGCGACTGCCGCAAGACTAAACAAAATCAACTTAGACGGCATATACACAGCCAGCATATTGAAAGAACCCAAAATACTTTTGAAAACTAGCTTTTCAGGTTGTATTATCCCGACACAGGGGTAATCTTACGCTGCAACCTCACTCCCATTAGAAAATAATTTTGCTTTACATGACAAATATACCTTTTAACCTGGGCAGTCAGAAACTTTTCACTATACCAGGAACCAGGACTGGACAAATTTTCTGGTGAGAATCTATGGAGCATGTTTTGCTTTTTGCTACATTTTCATAACATGGAAAGAAGTAAACATTGTATTTATACCAAAACCAGGACGATATGATTACACTTTGGCAATATCCCAATAAGAGAAAACACAAAAAATAATGGCAAAATTGTAAATGGATAATTCCAAGCGTCAAAGGCCTATGACAAATAAACAGAGACTACAAAACGACTAAATAGGACTAGTACACAACGATACATAAAAGTGTAAATCAGTAGTAGTAAAGATCAGGACTTTAGAAGAAAAAATAGACTGATAACATTTAAGTTGTGCAGAAATCATGTATGTGCGTAGCTTTTCTGATGCAAGGTTTTGGTTGATTCCAATTTTGAGCAAGTGGGTGCAAGGCTTTAGTGGGTAAGAACTTCACATTCAGGTTAGTAAAGTGTTTCTAAAATTACAAAAAAAAATCTTTTTAGCAATAGTAATAATCCTTGCATCTATTTAACCATTGCTAGATGCATTAGATCTAGCGACAACATCAAAATGTTTGCATTTTGCATCCTGATGAATAAAGACAACAAAAACAACGCAAATGTGGACGTTGCTATTCTATTAAAAAATAAACGTGACACTTGTTGAAAAATAACAAGAGATGCCAAATTAACTAAAGAAAAAAAAAATTATAGTGGTGATAGCTATTATATTTTTTCAAACCTGATTAGTAATATTTACAAAAAAAAACTACGTTTCTTAAAAGTCAAGTGATTTTTTTGTGGTGATTATAAATGACAATTTTTCTATATTAATGAAAATACCAACAGCTAGTTTTGTTTAATTAGAGTTCATTTTTATCCACCCTGTAATTTATGCATATTTTTGGTGAATATTTGTTAGTTTGGTTAGCATTAAAGAAATTGGTGCAGACCAGGTTGTATTGTGTAATTAATTGTTGGTTCATTTGGTTTTTAAACTTGTTTATAAGCTACACGACTGATTGCAATGTTACTAATTTAGGCTAAAGCTGACAAAACAGACTTAATGCCTGGTTGCAATTAGAGTAGTTGCAAAAGTAGTTTAGTTTAACTTTTTTTAAAGCTTTGGACTTGAGTTGTGAACTTTTGTTTGTATTGATATACATTCTATAATTTTGTTCCTATTCGACTACGGTTACTAGGACTGGGTCCGCGCATATAGTATGTTAGCGTAGGTTATGTGCTGGCTATTTCACACTATAAATCATTCTGTCAGTAACACTCACGATGTCAAAGCAACAGGTGCACCCTAATTAAACATTTTTTTGTGAAAGACCAAAACGACGGAAATTTTAAACAGATTAACTGCACAGTTTGGGAACCAAACACTGTTAAGATCTCTTGTGTTTGTCTGGCATACGGAGTTTAAGAAGGAAGGACAAAACAAAGTAAAAAATTGGAAACACTACCGCCGTCCTTAGAGCAGCATTATGAGTGAAAGCATTCGCGAGGTTCAAGACATTGTTGAATGTGATCGACGAATGAGAGTATCTAAAATTGCAGAACAAATTTGAATAGGTTATGGAAGCAAACATTACAAATGACCTAGGTTTTTGTAAAGTGTGTGCCTTGCTTTTTAACAGAAAATGTTTGTCCATCTACTTGACCATCCTTTCTGCAGCCTAGATCTATCACCCTGCAATTTTTATTTGTTTGAGCTGCTTAGCTCTAAGAGAACAACGATTTGAAAACGACGAAGGCGTGAAGGAATTTGTGCGCATTCTACAATACTGAGATAAAAAAACCTTTTTTTTGCTGGGAAAAATGTATTTCCAAAGCAAGATATTATATTATGTTTTTTTGATTTTTCAGTAAAACAATTTTAAAATAATAACAAAACCCCGTTTGTATTTGTATTGCTATTGCATATTATATTAATATATAAAAGAAGTATGAAGTATGTATAAGTATTTGTAGTAAAATCTTAGTTATTGTTTTATTTTTATTATTATTATGGATTAGCACATAGCAAAGGTCTCAACCATTCTTTACATTTAGTATAGATATTAGACTGGTTCTTAAAATAAAATTATGCAATTTTTGTTTGTGCATTCTCAGAAAGTAATCTTTATGCAAAATAAATAAACCATGTCAAAAAAACACATGTCGCACTACCTTTGAATTTTTAAAATTAGTATATTTAATAAGTATCATAGTTTTCAGATTTGAGTCAGATGCATACACTGGGTTCTTAAGAGAGCAATTGAGTACTTGCTAATTAGATTCCACATAAAACTTTACATCAATATACTCTTTATATTTATTTTTTTTAAATTAACATATTTTTATTATATTTTAAATTTTGAACATAAAATTAGATTCTTAAACAAACATTATTAGAGTTTGAGGCTTAGGTCTATAATTTATTTTTTTTAATTTAGAAAACTTTTAAAATGACGTTTTGTACGTATTTTGTTTATTTTGTCAAATTTGTAACATTCTAATAATGTTTTTTTTAAGAAATTTAATGGGTTTATTTTTAAAACTTCAAAGGCAGTGCGACACGTGTTCTTTTGATTCTTAAGTGCTGAAATTTGACACGGGTTACTTTTTTTGCATAAAATTTAATTTTTGAGGGTAAGAAATTCAACAAAACTGAGGCTTACATAGCAACCTACATACGGTTCACATAAAAATAATAGACAATGATAAAAACGTTAACAATAAACAAAAAAAAAACAACAAATCAAAAGGTTTTAAAGTTGGAACATGGAACGGAAGAAGCCTTTTGGAACCCGGAAAACCCTAACGTAGCACATGAAATGCGTAGAATGGAAATTGACATTCTTAGAGTGAGTAAAGACCATTAATACAGGAAGATGCAATATTATACTACTCAATCAATACACAGCCACAAAACTACAATTGAGTTGGTATCTTTGTCAACAAGATCGTAGACAAATTTGTAATTAATTTTATAGCAAAATTTATCAGAAAATTTGCTAAAAACCTTGCCCAAATTTCAAAAATGTTCTATAAATGAGTAAACATGTTCCCAAAAATCAAATATGTTTGTTTTTATTAAGTAAATATGTTTCTCAAACACCAAAAACCTTCCAAAAATGCGTTATTGTGTTCCACAGTTCTCAGTAAATATTTCAAAGTTTAGAAAGTGTTTGAAAACGTCAAAAATGTTTTCTAAATGCGTAAATACGTTCCCAAAATTTTAAAATAAAATCTTAACATGTAGATATGTTTTGCAAATGTCAAAAACGTTAAAAATATGCTTGCCTAAGTTTCGAAAATGTTTTTAAAATGCCAAAAAAACATGTTTTCAAAACATTGTTTGGAAGATGTCAAAAATGTTCTTAAATGAGTAGACATCTTCCCAAAATTTGAAAAAAGTTTTCTGTATAAGGAGGTATGTTTTCCAAATGTCAAAAATTTATAAATTTGTTCTTCAGATGTCACAATTTTTGCTCAAGTTTTAAAAATGTTGCAAGGTATGATTTCCAAAATGTAAAAAGTTCAAAAAGTGCGTAAAAGTGTTTTAAAGTTTGTCAAAATTGAAAATGTTCCCAAATTGTCAACTAATGATATTGCACAATTTTGACGTAAACTTTAGAACTTTGCAAAATTCTATTGAGAAAAAGTCAAAAATAGCAAAATCCGGATATGAAATATCAAAATACTTTAAGAACGCACCAAACTTCAATTAAAACGTGTAAAATTTTATTCAAAAAATACTACTGCTACTGCAACTAAGAAAAAAACCGACCAGCATCAATATAATTTAAATCTACGCACCAACCGCTGTCAAGCTAGATGAAAAAGTAAAACATATTTACAAGAAGATCGAAAATTTACTTACTCACAAGACTCTAGGAAGTTACAACGATCATAAAAGACTTTAATTTCAAAGTTGGTAAAGTAAGAAACTACAGGTAATATTGCGGATAACATTGATTAGGATTTAAAAACCAGAGAAAATACAGATTGATTTAATTTTGACAAGAACATTAATAAATAATATCAAATACTTGGACCAATTACCACCACACTGATTATACATCTAGAAATTTCTAATGGACAACTCGACCAATGTAGTCAAGAACTACATTCTAATGCACAATACTTTAAAAACGAATTTTATTTGATGTCCAACGTGTATTTGTATACTTGTTCAATTTTGGGACTAAGAAGGCTAATGTAATTGATCTTTTGCTTTCTAGTTTATGATTTTGGTCTTTTTTAGTTTGAATTTAAGACCGACTGATAGTGATGCTCTGTTTAGTTCTTAGAGATTTGAGCTTATTAGGATAATTTTAGGTTATCAATGTAATCGCATGTGGTTTAGAGATGTTTGCTATCTATGTTTTTTTTAATTTTATTTAAAAACGTAGTGGCAATACCTTTTGGTTTTCTTCTCTGCGTAAGTCCTGCTGTTAATTTGTCCTAGTCATTGTCTTAAATGTGGTACTAGTTTAAGGTGAGCCCTATTTTTTGCCCTATTTTTTACACTGGCATCTCACTCTCCTTTCTCCCATTCTTGTGTTATTTAGCCTAGATCATTGCTTTGCTTTTAGGTAATTTTTTAGTTTTTCTATATTTTTATTAACTTTTTCCTTGTGGAATCTATCCTCTTTCTTTCATAAATATTTTGTGCAGTTCCATTAAGTGCATCTTCTTTGGTAGTTTAATATTTGTCAGTTTAACTTCTAGTGAGGTTCTTGAATCTCTATTTCAAAAATTGCATTTTCTGTCAACTTCGAGATGGCGTATCTTCCGTTTGAAAATTGATTTGTCAATTTTATAAATTTATTTTTTTTTTAGCAGTTCTTTTTTTTATTTTCCAAATTGCAAATTTTTGTTGGTACTAATGTTTCAGTATATGATCTTCTCTTGTCTCTCTGTTCACTTTCTATTCTTGGCAGGCATAGTTGTTTTGACCTTCTTTGTTTCTTTCTTTTTTATTACTTTTTTCTCGCTTCTTCTTAATTTCTCTTCTGTGGCTTTTAATTTGTGTGTTTTCGTCTATTTTGGTTTATATAAATTTTAAAGCTTCAAATTCCTTCTTTTTTTTTCAGTACTGCCGTTGCATAGTTTCTTAGTGCTTTTCATTTGTTTTTGGCACTCAGGCATATTTTAATGATTGTAGATTTGATTACATTGTTTTTCAATACAATTTCTAGCGTTTTCCTATCTTCCTAGCGTATGTTTTGCGTCGTCATGCGTGGCTTCTTAACAAAATATACATTTTTCCTCTTTCTCTATCTTATTTATTTATTGTAAGAAGGCTCTATGTCTGGTGAGTAATTGTGTTGTATAGTAACACGTCTCCGGTTTTTTCTCTACCAATTATTTTATTTCTGGTATTAGTTCCTGTCAATTTTCACTTTTCTTTTTCTTTCTACTGTCTTTGCCATCTTTTCATCATATTCTTTCTCGCTTGTCTCTTTGCTTCTTGCTTACTAGTTTTTTTATTTACCATTTTCTTTATACTTAATCTTTCTTCCACCATCAAATCTGCGGGTAGTGTCGCCGCAGTTACTTCTAGTGCTTTCTGCGACATCGTCCTGTAGGCCCTGCAGATCCTTAACTTGCTCTCATAGCTCCTCTTATTTCTTTTCTGTTATTTTTTTGTCTTCAAAGTTTTTTTCCATGTTTTTGCTGCTTAAGTAATACTGTATCTTCTTGCGTGACTATAAAAAGTTTACAAAAGCTTTCGTAAAATTAAGTGTTGATAATCTAACAGACAACAAAATGCAAAGCAAAACTAACTTAATGATAAGATAGAGATAAATTTAATGGAAGAAAGATGTAAATATAAAAAACAAGATTGCAACACAACCATTTTAATATACACAAGAAGATAAAGCAGTTTGCTGTCATACAAGCAACAGACTACACCAAAAATGATAGACAAAGAAGTATGTCAATTTATGACAATAAACAGCTGGCGTATTTTTGGAAAAATACATCAAAAATCTTTTCTTTAACAAACAAAACGGAAGAAATATTAATGAAAACTTACACGACTTAAAATCAAAGATCATAAAAGCCATTCAACGAGCTAAACCAAGAAAAGCAGTCGAACCCAACCAAATACGCTGTAAACTGATTAAACTCATGAATAAAGACAATCTTGGCGCAAATTTTCAACTATTTGTAGATAATAGGACTTATTCTAGCGCAATAATTATTGTCAACTTTCTTACTAATTATAAAAAAAAGCTTTATGAGTCATCTGCTAAAGATGTTCCTGTCAATAATATAAAATCAAATCTACAAAAAATGCAAACTGCACATGGGGCGCACACAAATTAGATCAAAAAATGGGTTTGGAACTAGAGAAGCGCTAAAGAATTTGAAGGTGTTACTACAGAAATTTAGAGATGTAAGCAAGAACATTTTCATATGTTTGTTGACTACAAAAAAGTATGCGATTCAGTCAAACACAAAAAAATATTTGACATACTAAACAACATAAACAGATGCAAACAAACTAAACATTATCAAGAACTTCTACTGGGAAAAAAGACATCAATACGACTAGGAGACGGCAAAACCAATCAGAAGTGGTGTGAGGCAAGGATGTATTCTGTTCCTTCTAGTCTTCAATATTTATTCTAAAAAGCACTAGAAATGAATTAATGGCCACTTTGTAAATAACATCTTTTACACCGACAACACAGCCGTGTTAGCAGATACCCCAAAAGAATTACAAAGACTAATCAATAAAATAGTCAAAGTTAGCAAAGCAATGGGACTCGTTTTCAATTAAAAAAAAACAAACCTTGGTATTTAGTAGAGACAAAGATAAACCAACTAATAGAAAAAAGTTAGCAGTTACAGAAGATAAAATACTTTAGAACTTGGTTAATACAAGATCTTGATAAAGACACAGAAACTAAAACCTGAATAGAGATAACTAAATCAACATTTCTGAAAATAAAAAAAATTCTCTGCTGCCGAGACATAAAAATCAAATTTTGGATGCTTAAATGTTATATATTCTCAACACTATTAAATGGCACTATAGCATGCACTTTAAAAGTAGACACAATAAATAAATTGGAAACCTTTGAAATCATTGACAGAGCACATGCTCAGATTCATAAGAACTGAAAAAAAATCTAATAATAATAATAATGACCAGGAAAACATGATACTTGGGATACCATGAGAAACAAGAAATGTGCATTAATACCTAATAATGCAGGAAAAAGAGGAGTAAAAAAAAAGACAAGAGGCAACTTTCCTGACTGCAGACCTTTATAAACTAGACGTGACTGACATTTTTTTCAATTATTTTATAGTATTCAGGACATAGATGATTTTTTTTTAATTAGAGTTAACCTTTAGTAATGGGGAGTTTACTATTATTTACAATAATAAAATACATAATATATTGTTTTTGAGCTAGCATAAACATTAATAAATGCTCCTGAGTTATCATAAGTATAAAAACATATATGCCAATCTAGTTTTTTTTTAAGATTTTCTTTATTGCAACTAGAGTGATGATGTTCTTTTGCCGTACTTTTTTTTTTTGGTTTGTCTGTTTTTAAATATTTGTCTATTTGAACTTGCATTTTTGTATATGTTCCTTATAAAAGGTCTCAGAACCCAAGTTTCAACGGAGTCAAATAACTTTTGGTAGTCCACAAAAACGATGTAAATGGGTATATTCTACTTGTTGCTTTTTTATGAGGGTTTTGAGTGTCTGTAGGTGGTCAGTGGTGCTGTATCCCTTTTAAAATCTAGCTTGTTGGACTGGTTGATGAAAATCCTAATTTTGTGTCAGTCTATTGGTGACGATTTTAATTAGGAGTTTGTACAGGTGCAAAATAAGCCAATCGGGCGTTAGTTTTCTATGTTGTTTTTGTCTTTTTTTTTTAATTTGGAATGACAGCTTTTGCGATTTGCCATCTACTTGGGATTGACTCTTATTTTGAGAATCTCAGTCATTATACGGTTTTTGCCTGGGCTTTTTTTTAATTTGTTTAGAGTTGTCTTTAGTTTTTCTCAGTCGATTTCTGGGATTTCTTCTGATTTAATATTTTGGATTTTGATTCTGTGGTATTGGGGTTTCTTAGAAGTATATCTTCTTCTTCTTGCAGTCCTTCTCCTACCGGAGGTTGGACACCATCATGACTATTCTTATCCTGTTCACCGCTGCTCTGAACAGCTCCGTACTACTACAGCTGAACCACTCACGCAGGTTCTTCAGCCAGGAGACTCTACTCTACTTAGAAGACTATATTTGGGGCTTTTTATGACATGGCCTAGATACTCCAGTTTTCTTTTCTTAATGGTCAGTACGACTACACATTTCTTTTTTACTTTTTCTAGTACCTGTTTGTTGGTTACTTTATCTTTCCAGGATATTCTAAACATTCTGCGATAACACCACATCTCGAACGCTTCCAACCGTTTTAGTTCTGGTATCTTTAGGGTCCAGGCTTCACCTCCGTATAGCAGGGTGGAGAACACATAACAACGTAGTATTCTAATTTGTAATTCTATACTAGTGTCTCTGTTACAAATAAACTTTTTCATTTTCATGAACGCTACTCTTGCTATCTCCATCCTTCTTCGTATCTCACCTGCCTGGTCGCTTGTTTTGTCTACCACGGTTCTAAGATATTTGTAGAAATCTACTCTATCAATTATGGTATTGTTGATATTTAGTTGCACTTGTTGGTTATGTGCCTTAGAAACTACCATACACTTAGTCTTTGAAAGATTCATTTGAAGTCCATATGCTTCACATTGGTGGTTTACTCTTTTGAGTATGTGTTGTAGTTCTGCTTTGCTACTTGCCAATAATACCGTGTCGTCGGCATATCTGATATTATTTATTACCTCCCCGTTTATGTTTATACCTATTGGTTCTCCTAACAAAGCTTTTTCAAATATAGCTTCACTGTTTATGTTGAATAATAGCGGGGATAGGATGCAGCCTTGTCTAACTCCGCGGCGTATTTCTATTTCATCTGTCAGCTCATTCTCGACTTTTACAGCTGCACTTTGTCCTCAATATAGGTTGGTAATTATCCTGACGTCTTTCCGATCTAAATTCTTTTTAAGTATTAGTTGTTGTAATTTGTCATGCTGAACTTTATCGAAAGCCTTTTGGAAATCGATGAAGCACACAAACAGGTCTTGATTTATGTCTAGGCATCTTTGAAAAAGAATATTTATTCCGAAGAGTACTTCTCTTGTTCAAAACCCCTCTCTAAATCCAAATCCAAAATCACTCATGTCCTCTTCTAGTTTTTGATAAATTCTTTTATGGATGATTTTTAGGAAGATTTTTAGTGCATGGCTCATAAGTGCAATAGTCCTATAATTTGTGCACTCTCTAGCATTTGCTTTTTTGGGAATCAATACAAATGTCGATAAAAGCCATTGTTGCGGTATGATGCCTGTGTCATATATTGTGTTAAACAGGTCTAGAAGACTATCCATTAGGTGTTCATCGAATAATTTTAATATCTCAGCTGGTATTTGATCCGGCCTCGTAGCCTTTCTTGGCTTCATATTGTTGAGGGCATGTTCGAGTTCATGTTTCATTATTTTAGGTTCTTCGTCTTCTACTCTTACTGGTACTTGTGTTGGTCTTTAGAAGTAGTTACTCTTAGTTATGGGTTGGGTGCATTCACTTTAATTCGTTCTTTTTCTAATATCTAAATTTAAATAGTTTAATTTTAATCTGTTGGGCATATTGTAAAAATATCAAAAACAGAAGCTACTAAATTAAAATAGTTACAAATTAAAAAAAATTAAAAAACAATTTTTTTAAATTTTATTTGATATATTAATGGTGGGTTGCTGTACAAGCTAACACGTCGTCATAAAAATTCTACAACAACGATTGCGTCTATTTATCTTACCATAAAATGCATATTTGATAGTTTTATAATAGGTCTACAAACAATATTAAACTTAAAAAATAGTTTGAAAAGCACAAACTAACAAAATCTTAAAAAGTAATTGAAATGCTTGATATGAAGTGCGATAAAACTGCACATTGTGTACGGAAAAGAATGCATGTACGTTGCGTAATTCAACATTTATAAAAACTTTTTATAACAAAATGTAATAATATCTAAAAACTAATAAAAACACAATAAGAAACAAAAGTATATATCTCTAGGTAACATTACTGCTTTCATTTATATTGTGGTCTACACATTCTATTATTTTTATTGTCAATGTTTTATTTTTCAAAAAAAATCACTTTACAGCGTACAAGCTATTCCTTCCTTATATGTTTCGTGGTAACAGTTTCATAAATGAAATATATAAAATAAAAGATTTTTGCTCCATTCACCGTTCGGCATTAATCTTAGTACGACAGGTTGTTTATATTGTCTGGACCGCACCATTTATCTTCCATAACACACTTTAACACAATTCCTAACTAGACCTCTTGAAACACAACGGATACCAAACTAAAAAAATGTTTTATTCATTCCATTCATAACTGGTTCGATTAAATACATTTTTATCCGATTATGAACCAGACAGATTAAAAATATCGAATAGATTCGAAAAACGTGATTTATGAAGTATAAAAAAGATGGCATTTTATTTTCCACAGACACACGATGGATTTTACGTTTTATGTTTCTAGTTCATTAGGAATCAATGAATGTTTACCTATAAATAAAGCTTTAAGCTCGGTTAATTTTCTGTTGGGATCTGCTTTTATATATTTTTTTTTAATTCTGTGTAAGCTGCTTCGATTTTACTGTACCCCTTTTATAGCACGTAAACACGCACATGTGAGTTATGTGTTAATTAAAGTTAAAACACCTTAATAACATATATCGTGTACTTGTTAACAGGATATTTTCATTACAATTTTATCGTGTGAAAAATAATAATTAATTGACTCTTCGTTATTAGTCAGTATGAATTTATGAGTGCTTCAACGTGAATTGAGGAATAGTAAGTTATTGGTTTATATAATATCAATTGTTTATTAGAACTATTATTTTTGGTATTCAAAATATGACAATCCTTTTTATAAAGTTTTAAATTTATTGGTATAACATTATATTTTTTCTGTTTACACATTGACTACAACTTTGGCAGGTGATGATAACGGCGGTTTGACAGAATGTATTTTAGATATATTGTAAGCCTTTTATCAGCATTCACATTTTGTTTATATTTTAGGCAAAATAAATAAAATAGTAAATCAAAATTTAAAATAATCCAAATCTAGCTAACTTTTGCTTTTATATCATTATTTTACAAAGAAACTAAAATTAATGGAATAGAAATAAAGCGAAACATAAATGTTTGAATGAATAAAGTAAATACAGACTCGTTGAGTTAAATAAACAATGTCTATCATGTAATTACGTGTAATAGAAATGTTTCAATAGATCTACAATACATTTCAGGTGATGATAAAAGGGCATAAAATAAATTATATTATTTCGTACGCTTCAGTTCATAAAAAGTTAACAATCCCTGCTTTAGATGATGAATCTGTAAAGTTATACAACTACACTCTACACTTTTGACTAGAAGTTGAACTAAATTTCGTATAAAAGAAATTTTATTATAATACATAACAAAATAAATTACAACTTTAGCAATCTTTCTTTAGTAACAACATTAAATTTAATTTAATTCACAATTATGTGATTGTCGTAAAATTGTATAAACATATTTTAAATAAAATAACTATGCAATCCATCTACAATTTAAATTAACCTCGTAAAAAAGCGTATTTCTTTACAAATGACCATAATATCTCTTTTTGTTACAGTATGGGGCGGAGGTTTGGATCTGCAAGGTCCATTATTTTTGCAAGAGCCCCAGCACCGCGTTGAATTTAGCAACAGCTCCGGGGGACGAGTTGATTGCACGGCACACGGCAGCCCAGCACCTGAAGTGGAATGGATTCAGGCTGATGGCTCGCCAGTCAGACAGGTAGATATATTTTAATATCATCATTGACCTTTTTGACTGACATTTGAATATATGATTTGGGTTGCATAACAAAAAACAAATTGTTTGGATAAAACCGCACAATTTGTACAGCGTCATTTGGTTTGGAAATTGTCATGTCGGTTAATAGCGCATGGACATTTCTGTTGCATAATCATTTTTTATATGTAGAAAATTTAAGCGTTGTCATTAGTGAGTGCCCTACATCAATTTTTCAAGTGTTGTGTTTACATTGTTATATAACAGTGTCCATCAATATCCATTAATTTGTTTCGAATTATTTATTTATTGCAAATAAAATATGCATTTTGAGTTTTTTATGTACAATGTACATACATAATATATTCTACATGGAATTTCAATTAATGATATTACTTCCGCTGATGTTTGCTGTTTTGATATATAGGTCACCCGGTAATATGAAACAATACATTTTGAAATATTTTCAAACATTACCTTTTACTCACTCTTGAAATAGCATAGGTCATAAATTTAACAGTTAGTTGATACAAAGTTTTTTTTTGTGGAATAGGAGTGATTATTTATCATAATTAATTATTTATAATATGATTTTCGTAAACACATTTATTGGAAAACTTTTAGCAGCTTTTTCAACTTTTTTTTGTGGTTGTGGCTGTGGCTATTATCATGAGATACACAACTGTTAATTATAGTAAAGTAAATAAAAAGATTTTTTTATGCTCTTGAAATTTTATTTACAATATAACATTTACCAATTTACTTTTTGTCGGTGTCTTTCTCTTTAGAGAGAATAAAAAATACACTTCATTATAAAGTGTATTAAAGTAAATTTTAACTACTGATTATACTGCGTGGGCAGGTGTTGTAATTTTCTGTGGGCAGAAAGAAAAATGATTATTAATAATTTATAATCTCCAATGCAAGTAAATTATTATTCAAAGTTGACTTTTAAAGGTCCTAACTAAGAGATTTGAATAACAAAATGACTAATAAGCTGCCTGGTTTGCTGCTTGTGTAATTTAACAGTGGTTTTTTGCGTTGCTTGAAAGTGATTTCTGAAAGTTTCTCGCTGGCAACTGATTTAGATTAGAGCAGTTGGTTCGAGTTTGTTGTTGGGACGTCTTGATTCAGAGTGATGTTAGAATAAAAAATAAAGTGTATGGACCTGCCCCTTGATGACGAACAAACTGTGCTATTGGGATGCTTACTATTTTTTCTTGGTTGCTCTTTTTGTGCCGGCAACAATTCATTCTTCTTACGCTTTGTTTTGTCGCTTAGGAAGGACATTTTCTAAAAAGTCTAAAGTGTCGGATTTACTTTTAAAAGAAAAGTGCCTACCAACTAAACCTTTCCTAGTTTTAAAGATACTTAGAAGTTTGAGACTCTAAGTCCGACTATCTTCCTTTTGGAAATGTAGTGGATGATTAAGAATACGGCTTCCTATAGACTATGGGGTAAGGTTGTGAGGTGAACCACTTTAGGGTGGTAGTTTGTTTACTTGTCTTCTATAGGAGCATTTTTTCTTGCCTGGCTTAGCAAGTCTAGCCAGATCAAAGTTGTCGCAAAATTTGCAAGATTGTTACAAATTTTTCTAAAAGGCTTTGATAATGTAACGGAAAGTTAGGTTAGGTTAGGTTAGGTTAGGTTAGTTTAGACTTTGAAAGGTTTTGAAACAGTTGAGGTAAGTGTTTGCAGCCGTTTTCCAATTTGGGGACGCAAACGTAGTTTGAAGTCTGATGATGGTAGTGTAAATCTAGATTTTGGAGAATTGGACCACAAAATAGGAATGTCCCAAGGAGGAGTACGCTTTTGCAAAGAAGTGCCTTGTAGTGAGAAGAAAACAGTTTTGCCGTTTTTTTTTGGGATACTTATACTTGTCTTGAATAGAAGTTTACCTGCCAGAATTCTGCGTTTTAGATATGAAGTTATTAATTTTATAAGACGCAGAGAAATTTGAGTCTGTGCAGTTTTAGTAGTTGACTTTTATGCAAAACTTTTTTTGCCTTTAAAAAATGCGACTTTTGTGGTTTTCTTAGTCTAAAACTTTTGACAATGTGATTTATTTTGCCGTTTAACTGATGTACAACAGAGTATTAACGTCGGAACCCACATTGATGGGTGGGTAGAAAAGAGTATATTTTTGCGTGTTTTTAGAATACATCTAGAGTTACTTTTTTGATGATTTTGCTTAATGCGACTAATTGGCTTGTAGTTTTGGGGAAACCTAAGAAATATTAAATGTATTTCTTAGGATTTAGGATGTTGATTACGTGCAAACCTTTCTAAGCTTTTGGAAAGTTAATAATTCTGTCAGGGCTTTATATGATTGATTTGATATGATTTTATTTATTCAAAAAAATCCTTTTAAAAATTGTTGACTTTTTGGTGGATTTTTAACGTGCACTAGATTGATATTTTCTGTCATTGAAGCATTAGAGTTTGAGGCTTTGGTATTTCCCTCGATGCAGAATTGAAGCCCATTTTTGCCATGAATAACTAAAATGGGGATTGTTTTATTTTAGACTTAGATTTTGAGATCTCCTTTACTAGATTTTCATCTTCTGTGGTTGATTCTAAATTTTTTTGCCAGCACTGATTTTTGTGCAATCTTAGAGTTCTGAATTCACTATGGATGTGTGATTTATGATGGCGATGCCTTTGCTATTGATGTTTGGCGGCAATTTTTTTACAAATCAAGGTTTTTTGTACGTGAGTTAATCCTAAAGGATTATCAGCGCTAAAAGTTTTAGAGACTTTTTCTGTGACTTTGTGAATCTTATAAGTAAACAGTTTGACAGCTTTTTTGATGCTTGCAACCGTTCTTACTGGGTTTAGTTTGTCTACGCTCTTATCAAAACGAATATTTCTTCTTTTTCCTTCTGTAGAATTCCAATAAGACTGGGTTGTGGTCAAAGTTTAGTTTATTAATTTTTTTTTTCTCAATTTGCGAGTTGACGTTTTTGAGTTTTATTACGTCAAGAACGTCTTTTTGGTGACTTCTTAATTCAACGTAGTCTGTGTGTTTAGAATTAAAGTCTCTAGCAATTATTGTAGAAAAAAAGATAAAGAAAACCGTTTTGATAAGATTAGGTGGGTTGATGTACCCAGATTCAAACTTGAACATTTAATTGTAGCGTAAGTACTGCGGTGTCTACTTTAGAATGGTCCAGCAATCTTCTTACAAAAATTACTGTCCCAAGTTTTTGGTTTACCTCCGATGTTTAATACTTAAATGTGTTTGAAACTTTTATTGCATAGCTAGTGTATTTGCTTTAGATAGTTAAGAGCGTTGGTATAATTTTTTTTTTTAAATTAATTAAATTTTGCAAAAAGAGCGGTTACTTGTACATTTGCATTTGCATTTGTCGTTTTTGGTGTTAGTGGAGTGTTTTTTTTTTTAGAGCTAGGCTAAAAGACTGGCAAAGTGTCGGATTTTTTTTGTCAGCTTGAAATGCCTACCGTCTAAAAACCTCCTAATAATAACTGATTACGGAAGTTCGAGACCTTACGGCTCATGTATCTTTATTTTATAGTTTAGTAGTTTGGAAATGGTTAGTGTACGCCCTATAAGCTTGTGCTAGTCGAGTGACCATGCATGCTGGCAAACGATTTGATTAAAGGTTGGGTGGGGTTGGAGGTTGAGGTTCAAAGCAGCAGCGCCTGAACCTTACTTTAGTGGAATTTTTTTTGGCGTTTTTATTTTAAGCGGGAGCGGCGCTTTTTTTTTGGAACGTATAAGAAAGGTTGACTGCTGATGGCTCTTGAGACACATGTGCTGAAAGCAACTGGGGGTTGGCTAATAGCCTGTTACATACGTTAAAAAAAACTTACCTTGTGTCTTTTAACGTATCTTCTGGACGATGGTGTATCCGACCAAACTAGTTTTCTGCAGTGATGTTGTTAATAGAGGCGACGTTCTCAAATTAAAGTCACTGGCGGTAATGACCCTTTTAGGCATTTGAAGAGGTTTTTTGGTTTGTTTTTCTTCTCCGAGGGGAAGTGTGGGGCTTTTTGTTTACTACTGGTTGAAGTTGCTTTAGTGTCCTTTTATTCGTTGAAATCGGCTATTTTTATGCTTTTTTTGGCAAAGGGTGGTGGTGCAAGAGCGTTAACGTTAAAGGTCATTAGGGCAATGGTGTCCATTAGGCTCTTGATGGTGGCATTAAGCGTTTTAGTTCCGGTCAAAACTCGACGCTATCTCGGACAAATGATCTTTTAGTTTTTAGACCTTGTTTTCTACAACGTTTACTTGGGAGTGGAACCTGTTCCTGGGTAAGTACCTGTCACGGTTCTTTTTCTTTTTTGGTGTTTTTGAGTGGTTTGTAGATTGTTGTCCACTTAGTTGTTGAGCTGCTACTGATCTGGCTGTGCCATCTGCTTTGCTGTTGGCTGGTAACTAGCTTTTATACGGCGGTAGTGTTTTGATCGGCTGTTGGTAGTTAATTGTTGCTGCTATTAATAAGCTCTGTAAGAGAATGAAACAATATATTATAGGTTAGGATGCTGTTTTGAAAAGTGGATAGTTGTCTTTTTATTGGTTTGTTTTTTGTAAAGTTATATAGTGGCAAATATAAGAACAGCTTTCAAACAAACAAAAAACAGAAAATTTATTAGAGAAAATTGCATAACAGTAGAAATGCTCAAAATATGCGGGTTAATTGTACTTCAAACAATGTTAAATAAATTTATGCAGGAACATATCTTTAAAAAAGAAGATACTACAAATATTAAAAATTACTAACCTATCAGTCTGTTATCACAAACTTAGAAGTTTTTTATGAACATACTGGATAAATACTATAGCAAGTCAAGAATAAATTGGCCGATATAATAGGCAACTTAGTATACATAAAAGTTATGTTTTTTCAGCTGCACATATGATTTTTCTCGTTTTAGAATTTTTTATTTGCGCTTACATTTTACGCATCCCATTGGCCAGGCCATTTTGAGATTAATTAGTGGAACAAGCTGGCTTCCGCAGAAGATATAGCATAACCAATTATTTACTGACTCTACAATTTATGATAGGAAAATAATGAGTGAAAGCGAAGAATACGTAATAGTAAGTGGCTAGTAGCCAGTTGGTAAAAATAACCAAACAGTGGAGTTGAGCCAAAAATAGATGGTAGAATTTAGAAATTTAAGGAAAGGAAAAGATAATATTATCCCAATATATATAATAATTTTGAAGGGAGTAGATTAGGCGCTAAATGTAAGTTTGAAAGCGGTCAGGTGGCTTTTAGTTGAGAGGGCCGGAGAATGTGTTTGCAAAAATTGCATTTTTTTTAAATAATAAATAAAAAATATCTTTGCATAAGCACTCACCCAAACTGTTATTAGTGCGTACACACCAACTCAAAGCGTTTATACTGCATGCGCACTCTCCCGCTGTTTGTTTAAAATCATAAACCAATTTTTATTTTTTTTATAGTCTGAACCACTTGGTTATTTATTTAAAAAAATTATTTGATGTTTCAATTTTCAAGAGACATTCTTGTTTAATTTAACTAGTCTAGCTTGATCAAGACTAGCGCATTATAATACTTTTTGGTCGGTGTTTTGATGTAATGCAGAAATTAGTTTATTGTTTTAAAGAATCAGATTTGTTGCAACAAGAAGCTCTGATAGGCTAGAAGAGTTCTGTTGTAAAATTCTATAGAAGGTTTACATGAAGGGTTTAAATTCACATTTCCGATATTTTGGATTTTTTGGAAATGGTTACATAAATAAAATATAAACCATTTTTAAAATACGATAAACCGTTGCAAACAATTATTTAAAAAGTGAGGGACGTCTGATACGCGCACTCAGACGGAGTGCTGGTTCTTAAGAAAACTTTGTAATATTAGTGTATTTTTTTGTTGGTTGCGGAAGAAAATCACTTTTTAAAAGTATGGAAGCACCTACCGACTAATCCTCTTCTGGTGTAATTACTTACTAGGAAGTTTCACACATTTAAGTGTATAACTTTTCTATCTAACTGTACCTAGGCGACGTTTTTGAGAGGTTATTAGAAGTGCGCATGTTGGTTGGTCGCTTGTATTTAGAAGTCTGTTTGTCTTGGCAGAGATAACTCAAGATTTGAGTGATTATATGTTTCTGTTTCATTTTTGGGATTTTTTGGGCTAAAACCGCCCGTTGAATTGATTTTGGAAGTTTGTCATTTTTGTGGCATGACCTTTCCATCTAACTGATATTTATTTTGCAGGTTTGATATTATATAATGCACATTTGTGCCGCATTACAGGTGTTGTGGTGAACATTGTACCACGGCTATGTTTAAGATTCAGACTATCGAGCTCTTGTCTGAAAAGTTTAGCCATTTAGACAAGAAGCGTTGATGAAGATGCAATCGTTTTTATTAAATCTTTGTTGTTTGTCTGGGAAAGGCAAAGCAACAGCTGATTTTTAGCTTGCACATAGGATTGCTCTTTTGCATTGGGTGTGCTTTTGAAAAGAGCACAAGTTTGCTTTTGAGAAACATGTGTTTTACTGTGGGCCTGGCTAATGCGGCTAGCTTTCAGTTTGTGATGAACTGGGCAACCTTTGTATCTAGCGGTGTGCTGCCCACTGCACGTGGCGCGTGTTGTTGCATGCACGGACTTTTCTGTAAGGTTACACAAAGTGCTTGGATGAACCTCTGCGCTTTTAACGCACGCATGTGGTGCGCTGCACCGTGATGTCGTGTGACTATATTGTTGGCAACGGTGGTATTGTGCAATAGCTGTGGTCTTTCGTTTGTACTTAACAGTAACTCGAAGCCCGCACAACTTAGTAAGAAAGAGTATCTTTTGATTTTTAGCTGACAAAGCTGCACGTATAGCATTGTGAAGGTTTTTCCGCTCTTTCCCTTGCGAGTCGTGGAGGTTGGAGTGTACCCTTGAGCTCAGCTGTTACCACATTAGACGTGATACAACCGGACACATTTTGAATGACGTATTTTAGAGTCTTTTTAGACCCTAACTGATACGTGTAGTGAAAAATTTAGTTTACTTTGTAGTGCTCTCTAACCACTCTAAAATCCGCAAACGTGAGGAAATGCATGCTGATACCGTCGTACACGTTCACTGCGCGTTTTACGATAATGCCCACAAAACTAAGATACGCCATCAGTTCTTGGTACTTTTTTTTGTCACGAATTGAAATGCATTAATAGTTTTCTTAGGCTGATATGCTATAAATCTAAAAAACGAATTGTAATAGGAGGTGAGTGGCAACTAGCTCCTTCTGGCGAGCTGGTTGCGTCAGAGTTGAGCAACGACGCCTTAGGGGCTGGCCGAGTCAAAGGTTCTTTGGTCGTGTTGGCTAAAAGCACTTTACGTGACGGGTTGGTTGATGACCTGTTTAAATTAATTGAAGAAGTCAATTATAGTAGTGGGCGGAACGTTGCTGTTCTGGTGGACTACTACTATTTTGAAGATTTTTTAAGGAAGACTTGGGGCGGGTTGGCGTTTGCTGGATCTTGGTAGCGTCGGTGGATGTTTCCATCGAGGCTTAGTAAGCAAGGCTTTTGTTAGTGAAGCGGGCATGGTGGTCGGCTTGATGGCATCTTTATATCTATCTTCATCTTTATTAGCGCATCTTTTAGATCTAGGCGAATCTGTTTAAATTTATCTTTGTGGCAATTAATCCTTTTAGATTGACCCTCAATGAAGTGGAGGACGATTGCTTAAGAGAGTTGATTTTGGCAGATTGCTGCTTAATTAACTTCTTGTTTTGAGCCAGCTGCAAGTAAATTATACGCAAGACTGCGTCGGACATCCCGCATCAATTCAGTTAAATTATATCTTAGTAGATGATTTGGATGAATTATAAATGCGTTATTGCTGCAACGGGATTGTTTTGTTTGGGTGTGGCTTTCTCAATGCGTTTCCGTTGGCTGCTGGCAGTCGACTCTTTCGTTATCTATTATATGTTTATGTAATACAACGCAAAGAAACTTAAAGCTACTCACAGTGGTCGCATTGAATGCTACTTTTGATGACAAAAGAACAAAACATGGTTCAATGCAAGCATTCAAGGATCATTATATTTTACAAGGATATTGTAAAATTACTTCTTGTTTAATTGTGCAGACACAACTAGAAGGTGGTTTGACTTTATTCAAATTGGATTATTTTGGTGAGGAAGCATATCTTACTGAATGTTCTCAACTATATTTGGAAACATGTTTGGCTTGAAGGGGTGATGTTTTTACATTGAAAGAGTTTACCAAGAAATCTATAATTTTTCGGAGTGCTTTGACAATAAAATAATCCAAATACGCCTGTTCAATTAAGCAAAAACAAACTAAAAACTGTATGCTCAACACAGTTACAAATGCTTTTTAAAAAAAGCAACAATTGCAATAACAACTGATCAATCTAGACGTAGTAAGAGAGCAGCGTTGGCGTTCTTAATAATTTGCGTCATACGCTTACAGAAAGTGCTGGTCGTTTATTAAAAAATAAATTTGTTTTGAGTTGCACCACGTGGTGCCACTTGCAACGAGCAACAGTAGCCGTGCAGAAATGTCCTGACGTGTTGAGCAAGCACATGGACTTGAGTGCTTAGTTTTTTTTGGTTTATCTATTGCTCCAAACTGGTAGTGGAATCGATGGCACTAGGATAATAGTCGTTCATTGGAAGCAGCAAAAAGGTGATTCCAAGCTATAATATACATAGTATTTTTAGGCTGCCAAAAATTTAAAATTAACAGTCTATGATGTGATGTGATGTTGTCCATGTGATGTGTGCTTTGGCACCAAGACTTTGTGATACCCTGGAGGGTAACCGCTGCTTTTATGTTTAGGACATAATTCCAACAATTGGCGCACAACAATCTCGGACTCATCACCACAAAGAATTCCCGATATCTAGAGGAACTTCTACAAATAATAAGACGGATTTTTAATTAAGAATGACCTTAGCTTACCTAAGGCTTAGATGCTTACTTAGAAAAAACTATGTTATTCAAACCATCAAACGTTGTCAGCAAAGACCGAGGTAAAACCAAACAGTTGTCAATACCGTCTCCACAATGAAGTAACACACAAACCAGGACGCAAACGTCCACAAGGCTCAAGTGCCTGTAGTGAGTCAAACCACGATTATCCAATAGTGACAATACCAAACATTACTCTTAAACATGATATTAATGTAATAAACCAAAACTGAGCTCATCACGTAATCTATTCCCAGATTGAAAGTGTTATATTTGGTGATTTGCATTGTCAGAGACGAAAGCTGTTTTACAGCTGAAATTACCCTGACAAACGTGCCAGAGACAGAAACATCAAACACCCTGACTAGACACTTACCGTTGGTAGACAAATCCCAAATAGTAAAAGTTAGTAAAATAGACATTGACAAGTATGGAAAAAGGAAGAAGAGAAACAACACAACACCTAATGCTAAACATTACATAAGTGCGCGCTATCTAATTAACCGGATTAAGTAACCGACAAACATGAAAACTGCAAAAGAAAAAAAGTTTTTTTGACATCCATAACACATGCCCACTTTGGGACGTGCACCTCCAATCACGCGCGACCAAGATGCATAAAAGAAATTTGTTCCAAAACTCTGCTGTCAGTCTTGCTGGAACAACAGACGCAGTCACATTGTTGTTAGACACTGGAAGTTTATTCTAAGCAAAGTTATATCCTTTTTATATTTTTTTACGAACGGACAGAGTTGTCACAACAAACTCCGCTACGCCGACGACATCCTTGCACTGAGAGTAACACTGGCCAAGTCATCTCACATGACACATTACACCATTGAGGTCAGCCATAACACCGACTTTTGGACTTATGACAATCGGAATCTTTCTCAACAAAACTCCAACGTGCTAGAACCAAAGCCGCTTGCTTTGAGGCCACTACATTCAACTAAGCGTTATCAGTCAAGCACTAAAAAAAATCTTTAGGCTAAGATGAGCTGAGACTACCCATTCCAAGACTTTTAATCCTGGAGGGTATCTCCGACGACCTCCGCTAAGACTTGGTAGTATCTTGAAGGTAACATCTTTGTTGAACGCGAGTACACTCTCTAAAGTTTGAAAATTTATAAAGTCTAATCTATTGCTATAATATTGGGCGTTTGTATTCCTATTTTAGTTGTAGACAATAAATATATACTTTACAAGTACAAACTTGATCTTTGTAATAAGAATAGTCTTATTAGCTTGTGATAAACAGTGTGCTTAGTCAGACTTTATTTTAAAATTTTAGTTCTTATACTAGTGTCTGTTAGTTTTATTATCTATTTATTTTAGTTTTTATTATTTTTAATTTTATAAAAGGTTTATTTACAAATTGTATTACATACAAAATAGTCATAACAATCAAACTCTTTGTCATTTAAGTTCCAGGTATTTAACCCTATAAAAGCTTTACGTAATAAGAGGTGCAATAGGGGATTGGAATTAATTACATTGAGTTTAATCGCTATACTAAATTATATTTAAGCAATATGATGTTAATTAAAATCATTGTAATCTGAAGCTTTAGTTAAACAGTTGAATACAAGCTTAGGGTTCTTAGAATTGAAGAAAATAAACGTTATCATTTTAAAGTACAAATGTATAATTATCCTTTAAACATAATATAAGTAATGATGATTATTATTAGACATCATGATAAATTACTCGTTTTTCCAAAGTGAATTGTATCTAATGACTTTTTTATTTAAATCAATAAGTTTGCTGAATCAAATGAAACCAAATTGTGGAGAAAATAGCTTCCCATCGAATAATAATATTAATCCACTGCATGTAAGTATTCCCTCACTGGCAATAAATTCAAACCGGACATCAGTGCGCCCCCCTTTTTAGAAAATCCTTTGACTTTTTCCTCTAGGGATGGTTCAAAAGGAAACTCAATAAGCCAAATGCCCGCCGTTCTTGGCAGTAAATTGTTTAACGCGGAATATTGTATCAATTCGGGGAAAATATACACGCGCACCACACGAGTTGATTACTTTAAATCAAATTCATTCCATTTAATTTAACCATTAAACAATTGAGATTACACTTTAATGTTTTAGCTAATTTATTATATTATAACATATTTAATATCATGTGAATGTTTGGCTCTTTCTTAAATTGAAGTTGTAAACTACAATAACAACTAAGTGTGCAATTTTTGGACTGCCGCCACCACAGTAATATCTGGCCATTCTCACCAAATGGCTTTTATTATAAGTATAAAGTTCTGTTTAGATTGAACATCATAAAGTCGAAATCATATTTTATAAATTCAAATTTTATAGCAGAGTATAAACGTGCATTGCATATATTTTGTGCTTCATATATAAATGATTCAATCAATAAAAAAAGTACCTTATTAAAACATAAATTGAACTGGAATTAAATTACCTTTCATCTTAAAAAAAAAAGGAAAAAGATAAGTTCCACATCGATTACACCGGATACAGCTTGAATGTAATCATTTTTCAATTTATTTCGACTCACTAGCGACAGCTAATATCATTTAAATTTGTTTCAGATACCCGATTTAAGACTGTTATTTCCCAATGGATCCTTAATTTTTCCGCCGTTCCCCAGTGAACGGTATCGGCATGACGTCCATACGGCCCTATACAGATGCAGACTTCGTAGTACCTTGGGAAGTGTACTTAGCCGTGATGTACATGTTAAGGCTGGTATGTATACAGTTCAATTACTATTTATGTTAGTGAAAATCAAACAAACTGCAAAGTTCTAGACTTGCATGTGTGAATCTACGTGTATGCTTTTCAAGTTGCTAACTATTTATTGCACTCTAGACACATGCAAATGTAAATTATATAGCGGCCTTTGACAGAATCGGATTTTAACGAGTTGCAAATAGAAATGCATTAAAATATATTTGCAGCTAGCAAACTGTGACAAATTATATAAACAATTTATTTTTACATTGCTTGAATTAATGGGGATATATTTAATCGCAATATTGAAGTTTATTTTAATTATTTTAATGGTATACACACACACAACAGATGTGCTACTACATAGTAATGAAATGTGTCAAGAAGAATAGATTATAGAAACTTATGCGTGTAATTACGTACCATTATTAACAAAATAAACATGAATAGAAGATAGTTTCATATTACCTAACATTATTTTCAAAAGGAAAATTAAAATTAAATTAAAAATAAATATTATTATTTGTTAACTTTTTATTGTTTTCACTAATATTTATCCCTTTCAAACAAGTTGTAAGATTTAGGGTGATACAATAATATAAAAAAATCATATTTTAAGTCTTTAAAATTCAACTCAGAACCTGTTAGTAATTAAAAGTTTGCTGCATCTGCAACTTTAAATAACTTATCTTCTACACACACATTGTTTATTTTTGTAATATAAAAACTCATTATCCTGACCGATTTTAATTTTAATTTCGCTCCATTATCTCTCGTTATGAGTTAATTAATTAAGTTATTCCATTATTAAAAGTTGACTATATGAAAATAGGAAAACTTATGAAGTATTCATAAATCAAAAGCGGCTCTGGAAAATCTGTTACTCCAATCTACTCTGTTTGCAGTGGACGTACGACGGGTATAAGAGGCGCTATTGATTCACAGCCTTACTCTCTCTCTACCGACACTGAATTTTTGCGTATTTCTGAGGGAATCTCTTCTGGCGATTTATCGCATAGCCTCTTGATGCTTGATTTGCCGTTTAAGTGAATTAGGGTCAGGTCGCCAAAGATTCTTAATCTTATCGACCGGATGGATTCCTCGATTTTCTACTTGGTTAAATGAAAATTAGCAGGATACATAAAATAGATGGCAAGACAAAGTAATGGGATTCTTGTTAGCAATAAGTACAATAAATTTATATTATTAAATTTTAGAACTAATTGAGTCAATGCAAATGTACTTATTTGATTCAATGATGGATGACAATTTTATTATTATATTCTACTCAATTAAAAGATAAAGCGCCGGAAGAAAAATACACGCAATAACTATAAATAGCTGTATACACTTTGTTGTTGCGTTAGAGGCAAGTTTTGGCAAATTTCAATTTTGTGGTTGTAGTCAGGCTAATACTTTTGCGTAGGTTAGGGAGGAGAATTTTAAAATTGAGGTTATTGTTGATAAAATGTTGGATGTTTGGTCAAATGACTGTGTTAGAAGCTCCTACCGACTAAACTCTTTCTACTTGGTACCAAACTTTTTTCAAGAGTAAATGACAATACGGTTAGGAATTGCTCCATAGACTGTAAGATGATTGGAGTGGCTAGGAGTCCTAGGTGGATCCGGAGTAATGGTGGCGACCGTTGTGATAGTATAGTGTGTGATTATGGAAGTGTTGGTTGTTTGAGTGTAGGTGTAATGAGTAGAATTAAGCCAAATTTGTTGCTGTTACTACATGCAGGGTCCTTTCTGAACTCTTTCTTCACCCGTGTTTATGTGCGGTTTATTCCGTGGGCGTTTCAAGAAAAAATTTACGTTGACAATTTGATTTTATAAATACAAACATGTACAGTTTGAAAATATTTGAAAAATTAGCAATTAATCAAGATTTAGAAACTGTACTGTACATTTATTAGTTATTTAAAAAAAAAATAATAAACTTAAAGTCGAAGAAGCATTGAGTAAACCAATATTGGTAAAAGCGCAAGGCGTTTATGCCGTTTTATAGTTTTATTGTATCTATCCTGCTCACATACAATCTAGCAAGCAATTTTTTGCAGGCTCCTACACAAACGCAATTTTAAATTGTTTCTAAGATTTAAAACAGCTAGTTTGTGTGTGGACAGGAAAAATATATTTATATTTTGCGTACGACAAAAATGCGATGTTTACTAATATTTTTTTTACTTAGATGCTTGCCTCTTATGCTGGGGGTCCTGAGTTCAAATCCTACTGTGCCGTATATTATTTGTGAATTTGATCAACGCTTTAACCGCTTCGTCATTCATGATTTCAGCAACAATCAAATTTACAAACAACATTCATATTGTCTCATTTTATCACTCATACTGGGTAAGACCTTCGGCCTGTTAAAACTAGGTTGAAGGTCGATAGAGTATAAAAACGCCAATTTAATTATTTTTTTTCTTATTTAACACTAAAAATAAGCGAGGAAAGATAAACAACTGCTTCCCAAGATTAAAAAATAACTAATGGTGTTTCATTAGTTGTTTTTTTAGCTTAAAAACATTATAGGATTATTAAAGACTAATTACGTCTCACAGTTTTGAAAACTTTGAAAGACATTGAAAATTCTTTTAGGTTCATAAAAAATAATAACATTTTTAGATTATTTAAAATTAATAAATGATGTATTTTGTGTAAATTGCCTTTTCACCTAGTAAGAGACACATACACTCGTGTTTTAGGGTATGCACCCATCATCAGTGTGCCTAGCAACTTATTGGTGAAAGAAGCAATTTTTATAAAATTAGAGTAACTATTAAACAGTTTATGTTTAGTAATGTGTCGAAGGTGGTAACGCAATTGTCCTCTATTAGGAGAAACGTTGAACTGTTTGTGTGCGAAGGAGAGCTGTAGTACAGTTAAATCCTGAAATAAAATGAAACGGCATTTTTGCGCGTTTTATTTAAATCAGAAAACCGAAACAAATTTATCATTTAAAATTAATAAAAGATTTATTTTGCTGTTGCCTGTTCGTGTAGTGATAAAGTTTCTTGATTTTTTAAATATTTTTTTTAGATACATTGGAGGGGGAGGCTAATTTCTATGCACATTACTAAAAAATAAGCAAAATATATATTGTTGATTAACATTATGAACTGTCATAGTAACAAATTTTGTTTGCTAACAATATGAACTATCATTTAATTGAGTTTAGTGTGCAAGTTAGCCTTGGAACAATATAATTATAAATGTCACTCAGTAAGTCAAACTATGCACATGCAATATTAAAAATTGTGAGCAAGAAAGAACGAGTGAATAACAACATTGAATGTAATTTTTTTATTAATTACAGAAACAATTCATGTGTTATCCTGACTCAACTTATAAAACAACATTCTCGTTGAAAATTCATGATGAATAAGCTGCAATTTACATTCAAGATGCTATCAACTCAGAGCGATTCAAAAACAACTGTGATGTATTTAACGTCCATTGGCACACCAGACGGCCGAACTTATTCAGTCCCGCCCGAATATATGAGTACACAAAATCATACAATACTTATAGAAACAACAGCATATGCAAAGGTAAAGAAATCATTAACTAAAAGAGGCCAAACAAGAATTTGGATTAATCTAACTGAAGATTTAAGAGCAATTTATTTAGATGACGAAGAAAATTTACAATTTAATGACATATATTTAGAAGAAGAAATTAATATTCAAGAAAATAAAAACTTTAACACTTCAGATCAATCATTAATACAATTACTAGAAAAATGACTTGAAAAAAGCCAGGAAAATACTGAAGAAAAAATTATTGGTAAAATAGCTAAAGAATTTACAATTGAAAAATTTAATGGGAAAAATTCAAATGTAAATCAATGGATAACTAGTTTCGAAAACGAATGTGAACGATTTAATATAACTACAAATGAGAAAAAAATTGGAATTGTAAAATAATTATTGGAAAAAAGGGCTTCAGATTGGTATAGCTGCACACTTTTAAAATTAACAGTTCAAGGAACATGGGAAGATTGGAAGAAAAATTTTGTTGATACATTTGCAAATAATAGTTGGTTGCCAATAAGATATGCACTGCAATTTAGATATCAGACAGGTTCTATATTAGAATAAGCAATAAAAAAAAAACTTTTACCAGAAGTGAGAAAATCTATTGATGAGGGTACATTAATAGATTTAATTGCAATTGGCTTACCAAATTTTGTAGCTGATTGATTTGATGATGAAAAATTTGGAAAAACTGAAGACTTACACAACGAAATAAGTAAATTAGAACATCTAATGCACAAGAAAAATTTTGAAACAAAAAAATATAATAAAAACAGCAAAGAATAAACAGAGAAAACACCATGCGAAATTTGTAAACAAAAAGGTAAAGGTTCACGCTTCCATCCCGCAACTGAATGCTGGTTTAAAGATAAAGACAATAAGTTAAGTTGTGTCAATAACTCAGCATTGAGAGTAGACCTAAATGACGAGGATCCAAAAACTAATTACTCCACCATTGATTAAACTTAGGATAACATTAAAGGACACTTTAGACGTTACAGCTATTTATGATTCAGGCTCAAATGTTTCACTTATCAATTCAAAACTAATACACATAAATAAAAAAAATTAATAAACATCAAAAAGTTAACCTAAGAACAATTAATGGTGTAAATAAAACAGAAGGATGGATAAAAATAAAGCAAAAATATTGAATATAGAAGAATACATAAATGCATTTATTATTGATGATATAAATTTTGAATATGATTTTCTAATAGGATTAGATTGTATAAAAAGATTCAAGTTAATTCAAAATGAAAATAAAGAAGATTTAGGGGTAGTAAAAGATTACGAAGCCAGAATAGATCTCATTGTGGATAAATACAGTAGCAAAAGACCTTATCGATGCACGATCGAAGATAAAAAAGAAATAGAAAAACAAATTTCAGAGTTACTCAAAAAAAATATAATAAAAGAATCATACAGTTCTTTTGCTGCTCCAGTTACATTAGCATATAAAAGAAAAGAAAACAAAAGATCAAGATTATGCATAGATTTTAGGGACTTAAATAAAATAATAGTGCCTCAATCACAACCATTCTCACTAATTGAAGATTTAGTAATAAAAACAAGAAATTGCAAATATTTTTCAAAACTAGATATAAACTCAGCATTTTGGTCTATCCCATTAAGAATCGAAGACAAAACAAAAACGGGATTTGTAACCTAAGAAGGGCATTTTCAATGAACCTGTTTACCATTTGGATTAATGACGGCACCTGCTATCTTCCAAAGAATATTAAGTAATATAATTAAAAACATAAATTATCAGAATTCACAGTAAACTACATTGACAACATATTAATTTTTTTGAAATCTTTTGTTGAACATATAAATCACCTATCACAACTACTAGAAACAATAATGAAAGAAGGATTCAGATTAAAACTTGCTAAATGTACATTCGCATTAGATTCTGTACAATATTGGGGCCATATTATAAAACACAAAGTAAAAGATAATTTAGTTTTAATAAAAAACTTCCTAGTATCAAAGAATCAGATAAATATTAGACAATTTTTAGGAAAAAATAATTTTTATAATGAATATGTACCAAAAATTTCACTTATATTAGAACCTATACTCAATTTACTAAGAAAAGGGCAAATATTCATTTGGTCTGAAGATTGTCAGAAAGCTTTTGAATATATGAAAAATTTCCTTTGCGGTCAACCAATATTAGCTATCTTTGACCCAGACCTACCAATACATATATATACAGATGCAAGTTTACAAAGTGTAGGAGCTGTGTTAAAACAACCACAACTAAAAGAAAGCATCGAAAAACTAGTAGCGTATTTCTCAAGAAAACTAAATGAATCACAAAAAAAAAGATATCTATTTAAAATGTTTAACAATTAAAGAATCCGTAAAATACTGGCAACACTGGCTTATAGGCAGATCATTTAAAATATTTTCAGATCACAAGCTACTAGAGAAAATGAATGTTAAAGCAAGAACAGACGAGGAATTAGGTGATCTCACCTGTTATTTGTCACAATATGATTTCGAAGTAATATACCTTCGAGGTAAAGATAACCTAGAAGCGGACTCTTTAAGCAGAAACCCAGTATTAGAGTCTCATGAAGATATAAAAGATGAATTAAAAATCGTGAACTTAATTAAGATAGAAGATATAATAAAAGATCAAAAAGAAAACAAAAATTAAAAAAAATATATATAAAGAAGAGACGCAATGTCCTCAAATGAGACAGTTGTAAAAGCAATAATTTCGAATAAAGCCTAGTTAAATAGGTAAATTTATACGAATGCCACAACGACATATGTAGCGCTCGTTACTATTTGTTCAATCGGACAACCCAATAATAACATTAAAAAATTAAATTTATGAAAAAATATTTTAAACTAAAATCATCCATAGACGCGTTTCGAGGTTTACCTCTCATCAGTATGGCTTTATTTATTTAAACTTAATAATTGATTTTTAACTTACTTCGTCAACATTGTTCACCACCACAATTCAAAAAGAATATTTTAAAGGGTGTATTGACTATTTATACTAACTGACTTAATGACTTTATTTAATGGCTATGGTTAATAGCATTCTGAGAATGAACAAATAGTAACGAGCGCTACATATGTCGTTGTGGCATTCGTATAAATTTACCTATTTAACTAGGCTTTATTCGAAATTATTGCTTTTACAACTGTCTCATTTGAGGACATAGCGTCTCTTCTTTATATATTTTATATATGTTCTGATATACACGAAATTGTATAATAGTAATTATAATTTATGCACAAAATTTATTCTATTTTTAATTTTCAAATTTCCTTTTTAATTCTTTCATGTCATTACCATCACCTAAATATCCCGAAATAATTAGTTTATTTGTTCATTCTCAGAATGCTATTAACCATAGCCATTAAATAAAGTCATTAAGTCAGTTAGTATAAATAGTCAATACACCCTTTAAAATATTCTTTTTGAATTGTGGTGGTGAACAATGTTGACGAAGTAAGTTAAAAATCAATTATTAAGTTTAAATAAATAAAGCCATACTGATGAGAGGTAAACCTCGAAACGCGTCTATGGATGATTTTAGTTTAGAATATTTTTTCATAAATTTAATTTTTTAATGTTAAAAATTTTAAAGACAGAAAAGATTATTTAAAAATTATAAAGATAGATAAGAAGAAGTCTGTAAAAAACTAAATAATGTACACAAACTTTTTTGCCACATCGGCATAAAACAAATGCAAAGCAAAATATCACTATATTATACGGCAAACAATATTTCTAATTATATAAGAGAAACATGGAAAAATTGCGAAATATGTATAAAAAGTAAGTCAAGAGGACAAAACAAAATTGGTCTAAGGTCACATCTTGGTCCAGCAAGAAAACCGTTTGAAATAACTTCGATAGACAGGATAGGTGTATTTGGTGGTTCACGATCCACAAAGAAATATTTACATCTCCTAGTAGACCACTTTACAAGATTTGCCTACATATTAACAGCAAAAACGCAAAATACAAATGATTTCATTAAACTAACAGAAAACGTGCTCAAAGAACGTAATATAAAAATAATTCAAACAAATCAATATCCAGGCATAAATTTCAAAGAATTCAAAAATTACGTAGAAAAAAATAAAATCACAATGATTTTCACAGCAGTTAATGCACCATTCTCTAATGGGTTAAACGAAAGGCTCAACCAAACATTAGTTAATAAAATCAGATGTGCAATAAATGAAGAAAATAAAAAATGTGCGTGGACAACCGTAGCGCGCAAATGTGTAGATAAATTTAATGAAACTGAACACACAATCACTAAGTTCAGTTCAAAATATCTATTACATGGTGAAGACACCTCAGTATTACCAAATGAATTAAGGAGAAAAAGATAGTAATGTTCTAGAAAATGATAAGATAACTGCCTTCAAAACAATATTAAGTATCATAATTATAATAAGAAATTATATGATAAAAACAGAATAGATTATGACTTCAATGTTGGAGACTTAGTATATGTTGAGAACGGTAATCGATTAAACCGAAAAATTTGATGAATTAAGAATTGGTCCTTATAATATCTTAAAAAAATATCAAACTCTATGTATGAAATTGACACAGGACATAAAAAATCAGAATCTAACCTGTTTCACATTTCTAAGCTGCAAATATAGCTTTCTTGTTCTTGATACTTAATGTCTATGAAAAGTCATTATTACAACTTGAAAAACCTTAAAATTAAAATAACTTTTGTTTTGAATTCATAAGCTTAACAATGCTTTACAAATTATCGATTAAACTTTTAACACTTTTTAATTATTGTGTTAAAACTTTTTAAATTTAAATTGTATATTCTAAATCACAAAAAATAGTAAAAAAATACAGATTGAGTAAAAAAAACAAAAAGTCTATCGTTTAAAGTTTAATTAAAAAGTGTGCAAACAAATTATTTAATTTAGAAACCTTTTGATTTGATAACAAGTTTCTTTCAATAGATTATAACAAAAAGTGTGCAAAACCTTTAAGAATATTGATATAACTTTAAAAAGAAATAAGGGCAACTAAGAACGTTTTAGTAAACTAAATTTTAACTGAGAAATCTTGAACAATTTTGCAAGCATTACAAAAACATTAAGTTATATTTAAGACTTAAGAAAATTGCTTTAAAAAGTTAAAGAAATACTATAAAAAAATTTGTAGGATATTATTAGAATCATAGAAAATTTAAAAGCAACAATATGCGAGTAGAATCGTTATAGAAAAAAATAAAGTTTTGAAATAATTTTTGTTCTTCTTCATTAGCCTGATTTTGTCTACTCCTGAACATAGGTTTCTTCCATACGCTTCCATGTCGATCTTTGTTGGGCAGTCTGTATCCAGCTCCTGCCTGCGTGTCCCTGTATATTAACCTTTCATCTCATTTGCGGCCAACGCTTCTCCTAGATACTCGAGGTCTCTAATGTGATATAGTCTTTATTTGCTACGTGTGTTGCTCATTGCTATTTAAGATGTGCCATTTATTTTATGACATCTGCAATTCTAGTTTTTTGCCTTATTTCCTCGTTCGGGATTTTATCTCGTAAGCTTAATTCTAACATCAAGCGCTCCATTGCTTGTTAGCAGACTAAAAATTTATTTGCGCTGTTTCATCTGATAGCTATAGTTTCTAGCCCGTATGTAGTGACAGATAAGATACAAGTAATATAAACTTTCCTTTTCAGGTTTATTGGAGTATTAGGTTCTTGTGTGTATCTTAATTTGCCAAAAGCTGTTTATGTCAATCCGATGCGCCTAGTAATCTCTGTTGTTTGGTTGGCCTTTAATAATTTGATGCTATGCCACAAGTATACATACTCCTCGACTTTTTCCAGAGTTTGATTCTTGATGGTAACCATTTTGTTACTAGGATTTATGAGTTTTGTGCATGTTCATTTGCAGGCACACAGTTTGTGAGGCTTTGTCGAGTAGCTTTCTTCTAGTTTTTTTGGGTCATTGCTAATGAGGACGATATCAACGGCAAAACAAAGGTGATTTAGGCTTCAATGTTTACTCCCTTTCTCTCCCACAATAGTTTTTTGAATGGGTATTTTTCTTGTTGTCTATTTTTTTCCCATTTTGACGTGTTTGTAGATGTATTTAAGCAATTTTTGTACCTGAAGTCAATTCAAGCATTGTCCATTGACTAGAGAATTGCCCATGTTTCGATGGAGTGAAAGGCTTTCTGATAGTCCACAAATACCATGTGGAGGTGGATATTGTACTCTGTAAATTTTTTAATTAGTACTGTAGCATTGCCTGAAACCTGCTTGTTCAGCCGTTTGATAAAAGAAAAATGATCGAATTTTTGAGTTAGTCAATTTGTTATTATTTTGTTTAGTAACTTATAAAAGGTGATTATATTAATATTATCTTCTTTCTTAAAAAGGAGAATTACCTCTGCGTTTTGCCATGAGTCAGAAATTTTGCCCTTTTCAAGGCATTTGTTTAATGGTATCAGGTTTTGTACAGGACTTTTTTTTTAGTTTGCAGCATTTTGCTAGTTGTTTGATCTTTGCCTGGTATTTTGTTCTTTTTTAGATGGTGTAATGCTACTCTTAGTTCTGCTTTATCAATCTCTTGAAGTTCTTTGGATTTTACATTTAGGACTGTTTGTTTCAACCCTGTTTGCTGATTTTTAAATTGAACTACTTGGCCATATTTGAAATAATAAACTAGACAAAACCTTTGAAAATTAGCAAGTTTTTAGCACATTTTAACTAATCTGTAAAAACTTAAAGTTTTAATTTTATTTTGTGAATTATAAAAATCTATAAAGTAGTCAATATGTCACAAGAAGAAGAAGTAATGTTCAATGTTTTGATGACCAAGATTTGCTTTTTATTATGCTCTAGGGTTGGGAGCTCCGATCGAGTGTTTATTAGTGAGAAATTGAAAGTTTCTTTTCTTTGGAAGAATAAAAAGTCTTTTTGTCTAAGAAAAAAGAAGTGATGTATAATTATTTGGTGACTAACGCTTGGGTTAGTTGGTGGGTGTTAGAGTTTGTTATCAAGACATTATTTTTTTTTTTTGCAAGCTTTAGAAGTTTCTTTGTCTCACTTCAGATTATGATTACCAGCAAGTGGTTTAAACTAGAAAGCCTACCTGCAAGGTTAAGAGTTTTTTTGCAAGCGTTAAAAGTCTTTTTGTTTAAGAAGAAGGAAGTGATATCTAATTTTTTGATAATTAACACTTATGTGGGTAGTTGGGTTATTTTAAATCATAATTTTCAGAAAGTAATTTGAACTTGAATGCGTACCCACCCACCCAAGTATTTGTTATCAAAAGATTGGAAGTTTTTTCTGCTTTTCGTTTTAGCAAGCGCTAGAATTTTTTATGTCTAAGATATCTAAGTCCACTTACTAACCCAAGTGTTTGTTAGCAAGAGATTGAAAGTTTTTGTTATTTTTGCGAGCGTCATAAGTCTATGTATGATCAATCTATCTCGTGATAACTAGCACTTAGACGGATATTAGAGTCACTCCAAATTATTATGAGCAGCGAATAGTTTGAACTGGAAACTTTATTTTTTAAAGTTCAAAAAAGTTTAAAAAAAAAAACATTATAAACTTATATTATTTTAAAGATACATTATATTATTATTATTTATTCTAAGAACTCTAAAGTTTTCTGAGGTCTTTCAAACTTTTCTAATTTATCTAAGTTCTTACATTTTTTTTATGATTTACAAAATAAAACTCATAACACAAAAAAAATGCAAAACCAAAAAGAATTTAAGAGCCATTTAATTGAAAAAAAAATTTTAATGATTTATAAATTTATAATATGCTCTTAGTCGTGTTGAAATACTCTTTATTTCAAAACGACTAAGAACGTTTAAGAAAACAATTTTTAAACTACTTTTTTTAAAAAGTCTTAAACAATATTGCAAGAATTATAAAATTATTAAGTATTACTTAAAGCAATTAACAGAGTAATTAGAGTACACTTTTGAACGAGATCTAAGAAGTATAGATGACTAAGAGAGTTTTATAGGATATTCAATGCTAATTGTGCATTTTAGAAAACTTTAAAGAATTTAACAAGACAATAGAAAATTTTTGGAAATCTTAAAAAGTCTAAAGAATTCTTTTTAATTTAATAAAAAACAAAGGTTTAAAATCAGTTACCTAAACCCAATCTAACTCCAAAGCGGCCAACCAAATACACACAATTGTTTTGGTTTTTACAAATTCTCATCAGTGCATCTTGGTGGTACGGCATCGCTTGATAGTGAAGGATGAATTTGAATAATTGATTTATGTGCTATTAAACACAAGTTAGATAATAATTGGTGGTTCAAAGTAGTTGTAGTTCCATCATGTTGCTTCAATCAAAGAACCGAATATCATCAATAAAACTATTCGGTTTGGGTAATTGATTTTAAACTTTTGTTTTTTTTATTAAACTATATTTGATTGTCTACCTTTTTAGACATTGCAGTTTAGTTGCCAGATGTAATATTACAGTTGAATTAAACTTGTGTGTTCTAAAAAACAATTTTTTTTAAAGCGTGGTTTGTTATTGTTTCACATTAAGCTCTTTAATTTAACCTCCAAACTAAAACCTAGATAATTCTTACGTTTACAAACGTTAGTAGTTAATATGTCAGAAGAAGAAGAAGTAATGTTCAATGTTTTGTTTGTTGGTGAGAAATTTAAAGTTTCTTTTGTTTGGAAGCGTTAGAAGTTTTTTTGTCTAAGAAGAAAGAGATTATGTACAATCTTTTGATAACCAACACTTGAGCGGGTTGGTGGGTATAAAAGTTTGTTATCAAAACATTGAATTTTTTTTCTTTTTGCAAACCCACAAAACTTGTAGGTCAAAAAAAGAGGAGTTGATATCTATTTTTTTGATGACCAACATTTGGGCGGGTAGCAAGTGGTTATCAATAAAATTGAGAAAAAATCTTTTTTGCAAACGTTAGAAATCTTTTTGATTATGAAGAAGAAAGTGATTTGATGATGATCAACAATTGAGTGGGTAGTTGGGTTTTATTTTCCAGAGCTATTTGCATTATTGTCTCAAAATATAAGTTCAAGAAAGTTAAAGATAAGACAGTTTCTTGGCGCACACTTTGTTTAATTGGAATCTTTTTTTGTTTTCCTTTCAATGCTTATAGTGGCATTTTGGTTGTAGTAAAGAGACTCGTAAATTTCATTTTATTTTTTTGTAACAGTTGGATCAGTTTTTTGTGTCGTACTTTGTGAATCGCTTTTTTGTAGTCAATATAATAAAACATGTATATACTTTTTAACATCATTCAACGCAGTACAGGCACAAAACTAAACAGTGCTTCACGTGTCTTTGTACCATTTCTGAAGCCAAACTGGGTATGACTTATTGTTGTGTCCAGTTTGTTGTACATTCTCTTGTGTATTACTTTTAGAACAATTTTTAGTATATGGCACATTGCGGGATGGTCTTTACATTTTTTTGCATTTGGTTTTTTGAAGATTGTTACAAAAGTTGATATGAGTCATTTTGATGTATGATACCGCTGTTATCTATTTGTCAATTATTATCATCGTGTTACAGATTTTTATGAATCAGCATCCATTTTGCTCTAATTGCCGTTTATCTACGAAATCAACTCCATGAAGTTAGAAATGTAAATATTAGTGAATGGATTGTTAGGAGATAGCTTTGGGCCTCTGGATTATTTTGTAGAAAGATGGCTATAAGTCCATCTTTACAACGCCGACATTGTGTTGCAAGATTGGCTTTTGCACAAAAACACCGGGCATAGAATTATGAGAACTGGAACAGAGTACTGTTTTCAGATGAGTACTGCTTTTGCCTCAATGGATCAGACGGACGTCGAAAAGTGTGGAGAAGACGCAAAAAAGATACGCTTCAGTTTGTATTGACGAGCGACTAAGCACGCACAGAGTTGGTTTTTATAGAGAATAGCTCCCTGACAGCTCACAGATTATAAAGGTTCTCAAAGATCATGTTATGCCCTTTATGACAACTATGGGCAAGCACGGCAAATTCATGCAAGATAATGCTAGACCTTACGTAGAGTTGTTAAAGATTATCGGGATGAAGTTAGAATTTTGCGATTAGATTGAAACGATGTAACCGAAAGCATACACCTGAAACTTGATTGCTTTATGGTTACGAGCAATAGCAATTAAGCTAATGAATGATATAATTTTTCTTATTTTATTGGACCTATAAATGCTTATATTATATAATGTTTAACGTTTATTTTTATAACCTTTTGCATTTTTTTTTATTAAACAGTTAAATTAATAAATTAAAGCAAGTTTTAAGTGTACATAAAAAATCGCTTTAGATTTATAACAAACAAGTTTGCCCCAAATTCGCACCAAGGCATCTGTTGAAGTAAAAGTTATAGGCGTAAATAATAAGCTGTTTTGATCAAATAACAAATGGAAAATGCATGTTTGTGAGATAGATTGTGATGATATTTTCCTCCAGTCCAAGATATATTTTTTTTATTTGGTAGGGAGAAAAGTAATTCATTGTTCTTTTTTCTACAGTCTATCACCATTGCCGCCATTGCAACGATTTTATTTGTCTTGCATAAATCTCAAGACGCGAACATTCCGCAGAAATCGATAAACAGATACAACACATGCATAATTTATTGGACATTGTTAAAAAGGATAAAGAATTTAATAATGATTTATTGTGGTGCATTTTTGATACTTTTATTTTGCATGAAAACATGTTAAAAATCTCAATTTCAAAATTACACTGGCATTTTATCAAATATTTGAATCAAAACGTTAAAAAATTATAAATAAATATTTACTCAAAAAAAAAAAAATTATTAATTGTTTTGATTACTTTATTGTAAACGTTTGATGAAGATAACAAATAATTAGGACTAATTTTATTTGTAGAATTCTATTTCTAAATTAATTTATTAAAAAAACTAATTACATTTGGTAAATATGCCATCACAAAATTGTTAAGAAAGCAATTCAATTGAGGTTGAGATAAATTCGTGTTTTTTTTATTTATGCATATCTTTATATCTTTCATTCAATGCATATATTATTAGCTCTTTTCATCCCACTCGCTATCTACAATTCAAATATTCCACTTTTGTATCAATCCACTTTCATAAACTTTATTTTGTTCGCTACACGTACATGAACAGGATTCAAGTTTTGAATTTAGGTGATAAGTTTTGCTATTGGATTTATTCAATTCAAAGGAAGATTTTCGCGCTGGTTGCGGTAAAACGGGAAGGTTTGATTAAAATTGATGAAATCCGTCTTTTTCTATATTATTTAACCGTATTGACGGGAGATTAGGTGGGACGGTCTCAGACGGATTTATAGATTTTTTTTGTTGTTGTATTTTTCTTATTGCTTTATGCTTAATCGCAATTCCGAAATAGCGGGGTTGTAATTTCCTGTGACTTCCATTTGTTGAGAATGGCTGATTCTGAGAGGGAATGTTCACGTCGAAGTCACTTCTGTTCCGTTCCTTTTCACGCCAAATTAACCACTGTACCCCGAGCACAGTTTCCTTTTGTGGTCTACACTTAACTAGGGGTAACTTCATTGTACTTTTGGCCTGATCCCATCAATTGTTTCTCTCTGTGTGTGTATGTGTGTCTGATTCATTCCTATTTATTTTCCTCTTTTTTATGTCGACTTTAATTAATCCTGTTAAACGATTATATAATTAGAATTAATTAAATTTGTATCACAGCACCAGTGACCCAAATAACAAAAAAGAATTTATCTTACAAATTGTACACAATCAATGCAAAATTCAAAGACAAATTTTATTATTATTTTAAAAATTATAATTTAGTCGAGTGCACAATTTGAGACAATCAATACTTCATTAAAAATTCAGGAAGTTACAATAATGTATGCAATTTAGAATCCTGAATGTAAAACGGAATGTGTTTAATATCAGCTTCATAAAATATTTTAAAGTTCTTCCGTGCAAATTTAAATAAAAGTATATTTATATTTTTATGCACGAGTTGAGTATACTCCTGAAGAGAGCAAAAAAAATTACGGCTCTCGTAATGACGTATAAAAACTCACAAATGAAAAAAGTTTCTTTTAAATACTCCGACTCGAATCTAATATCACTGAATAATGACGGCAATAAAAAACGCTGACGGGGGTATACTACAGTCTAGCGCGTAATATCCGCGATCCCTCATAAAAGAATGAATAATCTCTCCAATTTTCACCCCGCTGTAGAAAATTCAAAATATAAGTACACATACAAATCACCAAGACTATAATTTCCAATATTTCTATCGATAACGCATAAATCGGGTTTCGACGCGCATTAGATTGAGATTTAAATTGAAAAATTCGACGGGCGTACAAGATGTTGCCTTTTATGTTTACCATATGTTGCGTACAGGTTTATTCATATTGGAACACATTCGGTGCATTTATAATATCAGAAGGGGATGAGGTTTCAAGTAAGTTGAATATGCTGCCCGAATAACCCATATACCTTAAAGGTTATGATGAAGTGTCGCTCAAAAGGAAACTCATTATAACGAATGCTACGTAGAATTATTATTAGAGAAACATTTCTAAAGGAAACGCTTTGTGGCGACCTTTAGCCGGCGCTAATATCATTAAAATATAAATATCAAACTGATTGTATAAATGCGCGTATAGCAAAAGCTACGTTTTAAAATTGTTAAGAAATGTTTGACTTGGAATGTTGCCTCAAAATATATTGTTACGCAAACATATAAATTTAATTAAATCTAGAAACTGGCAATACATACATATAGCGTGTAGCAAAAGGTTAATAAGTGTAAAATAAATACTGTATTGCAACTGACGAATACTGGTTATCGCAATTTGTTGAATTACTGCAAGAAGGGTAACCTGCGGCTATGAAGCCGAATGCGGTTTTCTGAATTTTGGCTCATTTTGAAGAAGTAATATTCATTCATAAAGGTTTTTGATTCCCAAAATTTTATAATTAAAAGTTATCAATTATGTAATGTAGAAAAGAAAAATTTCTTTATTTTTTCTAGCCGTATACAGAAAATTAATCTATATCAAGAAATTTGTTCAACTACATAAAATTTCTTGCTTTAAAAAATGTACAAAATATTTATTTATTATATAAATTAGTTACAAAGTTTATTCAACAATAGATATTCTTCAAATATTACGCAGAAAATCTTTGTAGTTTAAAAGTTTATCAAAAATTGCTCAAACAACAAATTTTGACGTCATACTAGACAAGTTTCAACGTTTCACACAATGGGAAACCTTATAACTTGGACTAGAAGTACTTGTTCTATGTCCTGATTTTTTGACTTAGAGTTGGCATTAATTTTTTGGAGTGGCTGTAGTAACACTAAAAATAAATCAAAAGTCTTTATGATTAGTGTCATCAATTAACAGTGGTTTCAATAATTTGGAGTTGCAATCTCTTGGGTAGTACAGTAAAAATGGTGTTTGCAACAGTTTCCACTAGGGTAATTTTTCTGGAAATCTAGAAACTGTGGTTTGTATTTATTAGGTGCCAAAGAGGTAGGTCTAGAAATTAATCATTAGAGATAGGGTAGTTTAGAATTCTCACTTAATTCCTAGTGAAATAAAGAAGCTCAAAATCACATTAAAGATATTATTAAATGCTCTCATATTTGCAGTTTGTATAAATAGCATCAAACTGTGCTGGATGAAAAGAGATTCTAACAAAGTAGGCACAATTTAGGCTGATAGACTACCGCGCAAAAGTTTAACTTTTAAGATGTGTTGGCCTGAACCTTGAACCGTATCAGCACTAAAAAGCCTCAACACTTTACAAATAGTAAACTCACAAAGTGCTCTTAAAATACGGTGATACAATATCCTAGGGTGTAAAAAAGCAAAGGAAACAATAATTGCCCTAAATCTCAAAACGGTTGACTACTACTTTGAACTGCCCAGAAAAACCTTCAAGCTATTGCAGAGATTTTGAAAGGACACTCTCAACTTAAAAACACATGCATATTATGATATCTGCTCAGTATGTAAAGGATATGAAATAAATGACAAGACAATTGAGCATGTACTATGTACTTGCTCGGCACTCTCTTCCGCAAGAGAGTTCATGTTAGGAAATTTCTGGCTTGACATGGTCAGCATATTGTAAATTTTTCCAAACGACGTTTTAGCATACATCAACCACATAGGCTGTGAGCTGCTGGGGTAGAAATGTTCTATTTTCCGGCTTAATCCAGAAAGTTGATTATTATAATATTTATATGGAATAGTTTGTGTTTGCTGGTTAATTGCAATTTTCAACATTTAATCAAACTCATCTCAATTAAACAGTGTTCGTAAACATTTTAGAAATATGTTTTTGGTCAAATATCTACAACACAATAAAACTACCTTGTATTTTATTGTTACACTTGCTAGAAATTTACAAAGTTTTTTTGAGATCGGATATCATCCCGTCCATGATTCTGATGAAAAAAATGACCGTAACTTGGCCATTTTTGTTCATCATAACCATAACTTGGTCATTTTTCATTTTTGTTCATCAGAATCATCGACGGGATGCTATCTTATCTCAAAAAAACTTTATGAACTACTAGCAGTTGTAACAATAAAATACAAGGTAGTTTTTTTGTGTAGATACTTACCAAATTTGTCTGTGTTTTTATGATTTTAAAATGTTTAGTAGTTTGATTCAATAGCGGGACTTTTTAGGAAAATATATTGAACACTAAAGTATGCGCTGAGGTAGATTTTAGTTAATTCTAAAAATTGTTTTAGTGATTTTGTTTAGTAAACAGTTTGTTTCTAAAAGCAATAGGATAACGTCAACTTTGGTTTTTTGTTTGTGGTTGGTTAGTTTAAATTCCGACTAAAATTTTTTCTTGTTTTTCAAAACTGATCATGAAGTTTTTTTGGTTTTTTCTATGGGTTTAGCAGTTGGATCTTATGGCAACTTCTACAGGGAGTTTATAAATGAATGGGATTATGTAATCACTTTAAATATGCCGCTTTTTTTATAATTGTTCACTATACTACATATGTTTTCATATGTTTGCTGTCAAAGTTGATCTGTCAAAACAAATAGTATAGTGGACAATTTAAAAATAGCGGCACTTTTAAAGTGATTACATAATCCCATTCATTTATAAACTCCTTGTAGATCTACTATAACATGTAGTTGATTAAGGTTGCCTAGCATTAAGGTGGTTGTTATTGCTAAAAAATTGCGTATTAGTTTTATTTGTCTGTGGTTGTCTATTTAAGTTTAGACTATTAATTTCCTTAATCAAAACTGATTATTTTTGATCTATTGTGTTGTTTATTTTGTGTCTTTAGAGCTAGTTTTCTCATTGATGAGGTCAAATTTGGTTTTCACGTAATTTTATCTGATACTTCTAAGGGTTCCAGAGTCTTGGTTTTTAAGAAAATCTAATTCTGTTTTGGTAGTAGTATGTAAAAAAATGTAAAGCTACCCACGCAATAACAAAGAGTATAAAAACAAGCATCTGTGCATGTAGTAAGAGCAAAACTGGATTTGGCATAGTGGGATTGCAAAAAAGAGTCTTGTCTGTGGAAGAAAGGTCAAAGCCAATATTTCAGCCGCAGATTTCTATTCTGTAGTTGCCGTTTTTAGGATTTTTCGGTTAAAATAGAAAATTATTAAACGAAGTTTTACTTGTGGGTAACTGTAACACAAGCTTTTCTAACCTAACCTAACAAACTAGTTAGTTTTTAAATTTTTATAAGCAATCTAATTGTGCCAAGAAAGAGATTTTGCAATATATTTTGTAGTTGTTTGTTAGTATTTGCTAGCATATTCAAAGACAACCATGTTAGTTATGGATTATGTATGTTGCTTCTCGGCAAGCAAGTGCTCACGTTTAAAGCGCTGCCTACAGAGGAGACTAATTAGTTGATATTTTTATGGTCAGTAACATAGCCTTTTTTAAATTTATAAGAATGATGAGCATAGTATTTTTTTTAAATACTCTTTGGTTCCTGACTATCTAGTTGTAAAGTCAATGCTGCAAAATTTTAAGTTAAAAATTGTATTAAAAAAATGGACTAAGTCAAAGATATCTAACCAGTAAGCCCACAGATAGAAAAATATTAGAGCTGAGGCAAGATTATTTATTCTTAAACGAAACACCAGTACCCTTCTCCAGTACCATGGAGATTACCAACTCCAGTTTTGTTAAAATGGTTTTTGTATGTAAGTTAATGGCTACTTAACATAAATATTTGTAAATGTATTTTTATAGAAAGTAGAGTATCTTTATTGGCTTGCAGTAAATCTAAAGTTTTTGCAATTGACTTGTTTAGGTTCTGTTTTGATTTAATGTTTGTCAACACTTTATGATTATTGCGTCTTTTGCGTAATTTACCATTAGTCTATGACGTCTGCTTATTTTAAGACTAAATAATTTATTCTCGCGCTTGAGTTAGCCCGTTTTAATAGTTATTTTTTACAGGTTGAAGTTTAAATTGTCTAACTATTGCGTTTAAATTGCCAAATTAAAACAAAATTTGTACTATTCAAACGTTGTCTATTTGAATTACACTGAGTTTAAAAAAATTAACCGCTTTAAAAGGAGTAACCGTACAACTCTGAAATTTATTTTGAAATAGTCTGTTGTATGTTGATATACAGAGTATTAATTATGTGTTGTTTTGTTCTAAAAAATCTGGAGTTTTGATGACAGTAAGAGGTTGCGCATTAGCTTACTAACAAATTGCCTTTAGATAGTCATGGATAAATGCAAGTTAAAAAGTTTTAGTTCTAAATCTCTGAATTGTCAGTGAATATTTGTTAGAACTTTTAGCAAACCTTGTACTGCAAGTAAATACTTGTTTAGAATGCAAAGATCTGAAATATTTCGTCGGTGTTGTAAGTATCTAAAACATTGGATCGGCAATGATTTGAATAGCTCGTTTTTAAATAAAATTTAGAAGAAATAATGTAGTTCTAAATGCTTCTCCTTATACTTGAGAACAGTATTTAAACAAGAACAAATATAAGTTTTATATATATAGAAATGCAAAATCAAAACTGTACTGTAGTAAACATAGGCAAGGAAAAATCGCAAAACTTTAGCATATTTTAAAATATGAAGATTGTGCATAGAAGATCCGAGCTGCGGCGACTGCGGCTTAGAGAATCAAGACATGCAACATATAATTTTTAACTGCCATCTTTATTGGTACAATGAAAATTTGGAAAACTAATCAACCTAAAAGTAGATTTATAATCCAAAGTGTATTTACTTATTTTCACTGATTTTGATAAAAGTCACTTTTTTTGACTAAATTCTATACCAGGAACACAAATCTGGCATTTAAAAATCTATATCAAAAATTTATTATAGTGCGTTACGCATTAATTCTTTTTCAAACCGAACCGTGGTGCATTTGTACTAATATTTAAATATTTAAAATTAATTTGCGGGCAAAGATTTTTTTTTTAAATAGCACCTTTAGTTTTGAAACAAAAATCCGTGTGTTCTGTTCATGAACAATTTTGTCATTTTAGGAGTAGATATTAATTTTTTTGATTAAATTAAAATTGTCAAATTGGTTTTTTTTAAAAAACACAATTTTTGATTTTAAAAGTTACTTATTATAGACGCCACTGGAATATTTTAATACAATTGAGAAAAAAAATTATTTCCATTGTAAACAATTTGATTTATTGAGCAACTTCTTTTATGAAAATTACCAAAGTTGTCATAAAAATCTTTAAAAAAATAACTTTAGCTTTGGTAAGAGTACAAGGTCGGTTATTATGTCAAAAAAAGTATGTTTTTTTTATTGAATTGAAAATATTTGGTTTTGCCCTTTTAGTAAGTTGTACAAAACAATTCGCCAACTAGGGCGCAAGAAATGAATATCAAAACATGCTGCGATTCTTGTGTAATTTTGTCAATAATGATGAATTAATTATAAATAGTCTAAAAACAATTTTTAAATTTACAGCAACTTTATTTACCGACCGATCCGCACCGGGCGGTACATATATTGGGGTGCTATTTTTTATATTTAGTAGTTCTACGAATTATGAATTACTATATGATTTCGAAATTTTTTTTATCGTCAAGTCAAAATCGAAAATATTTTCTCTAAAAATTCTGCTCGGATACAGACATCAATTTATAAAAACCACCATTTGATTGACTTTAAAAGAGCGGCAAATTGGAGACCGTTTTTTGCGGAAAAAGTCCTAGGTACGCCACTGGTGATATGACAATAGTTTTGAAAATATGTAGTTTTAAGGTTGCAACATTTTGTCAACCACAAACCAATTGTTTATTTTTTTTGGTAATAAATTAATTGATAACTTTCATTAGTATTATAGAGATTACTATTGTCTATTGTTTTGTTAAAGTAGTGCTTGTTTGTAAAATTAGTAGCCATTTTGCAAAAGTTATTGTAAATGTATTTCTTTAAAAAGCAGAAGCATTTACTTGCTTTCAGTTTTAGGTTTAATGAACAATAACTTTGATTTGTAATTTTTTATTATGCATCTGTTTGATACTTACTGTTTTCTTAGCCAGTTTTGCTATGTGTGACGGCGCATTATCATGAAGCAAAATCACATTGTGTTGACTTTTTTATATTCTAGTAATTTTTCACTTAAAACTTGATTTAAATTGATCATTTGTTGTCGGTAGCGTTCAGTATTTACGGTTTCGCTAGGTTTTAGCATCTCATAATAACTTTTTTTCGTTTTAAACTTTTTTGGTGGTCTTCTACGTTCTTTGTTTTTCACGTCAAAATTGCCAAGTTTTTTAAACTACTCATTGCATTGTGATTTACCAAGAGCATGCGTAAGCTACGACAAGCATTTGATGTGATTCTGCAACAGTTTTCTTAAAGTTGTAAAAAGAAATCAATGTTATCTGCAAATCGTAGTTTCCAAGCACAAAGTTTGATATGTACAACGCTATAGAAACTATGCAGTTGTATGAAACTTGTATTATTGTGATTTAAAAAAAATTGTCAGAGACGGTCAACAAGGAAATGGGGCCAATAATGCAGTTTGACGGTAACTACATTGACAACCAGCGCCATCTATGTGCAAATTCCGGTTTCATATTTACAGATTATAAACGTTAGCGGGTCGTAGCAATGACAATAAGCCTTGGTAACTTATTTTCAGTAAAGTGATGAATTGACATCAAATGACAGCTTGACTACAAACCAATTTAAAGTAAAATTAATGTTTAGTTAATTAATAAAAAACATAAACACACGGTGTGGTGGATGAGAGGTTTAGCGTTTGTTGCGTTAATCAATAAAATTTTAATAACTGAGCGTAGTAAGATAACATATTAATAAAGAGCTAAATGAAGTTTAAATACACTTGACTATTATGAAATCAAATTTGTTCAGCGCATATGAACAATGAAAAACAATATGTTATAATTAAACTAATTAAAAAATATAAAGATAATGTTTAAGAAGATAAAAACTTCGTGTCGTTCACAAACAAAATTAAACACAATTTTAAAACTTTAGATGAAGTACGAGTATACATTAAGTCTTACCGCTACCTAATACTATTAAAAAAAAAGATTGAAAAAATTTTCACCAAATTAAAACAGAAAAATCAATGCTAAACAGTATTATTACAAAAAAAAGTTATTTTAATTTTTTTTAAGTCTAGTTTATCTAAATTAACAATATAATCATATTTGCCACAATTTGCAAAAGCACGTTGAAAGGCTGAGAGAAGTATTAAAACAATTGAGAGATTCTAATCTACAACAAGTAGCGTATTTGGACCATATTGTAATTTTTAAAGAAGTAAAGCCAAACTTTGATAAAATCAAGAAAATTATATTTAAAACTACCCAATTCTAAAAATTACAAAACAACTTAAAGGTAGGCCTTCTGGAGTATTACCAAATTTTTTTTAAACATTTTGCAAGACTAAAAAATCTCTTACTCAATGTCTTAATTAAATTCTAATATTGAGATTTATAATTTAGACTAACCTGCTTTAATTTATATAAATAACTGTTGATAAATAAACTGCTAGTTTAGTATCCTGATTTTACTGATTTGAATTGTTATATAGATATATATAATTATCTAAAATAAATTTATAATTAATTTCTAATCAGATTTGAAGAAAGAGAAATAAAATTAAAAAAATTAAGCACAGTAAGTGAAAATAAGTAATCAAATATGGTTTGCATGTAAAGTTTACACAAAAATATTATTTATTTTTTGAAACCTAACAAAAATTGCTTCAAAAATTAATTTACATACAAAATTAGATTAAAAAAATCATTTAAACACCTATTTTTACTTAATATATTAAAATAAAATTTGCAATTAAAAACATTTTTTGCCTAAAAGTTTTTTTTTATTGTTTAGTTAATATATTTGACAAAATAACATTTATTCTATAAAATTATTAGAATTTATTAGAACTTATTTATTGCAATTATTATATTGTCTATCAGCATTAGTAACTATCAAAATAATATATGTAGACGAATAGTAAAACATTAAATACTATTCCATACTTTAATGGCTTTAAGGTATCATAATTTTAAACAAAATTAATTTGATCTAATAAATAAACATGACATCAAGACGAAACATGAACATATCATTAAGTAGATAATGTATCGCTTCTTTACACAGCAGTTTCTTAGGGGGTTCTTGTCTTGTCAAAAGAATGAAATAAATTAAAGATACGTAATGCAATTAAGGAGTAAAGTGGAATTAAGTTAGCGAAAATTTGATTTGAAAGGCACGGCGCGGCGCGGCCAGGCCATGTCAGGGGGTTAAGCAAAAAAAAAGTAGGTGCAACGCTTTGAGGAAAAGTGCCCCGGATCTCAAGTTAAATTTAGAAACGTTCAGGCTTGTTTTTATTATCGACTCGTGAATACACAAGAGCACTTTTATAAAAATCACGATCTCTCAGCAGCGCATATACTGCTGCATTTTATGGATCCGCCGAACACGTCCCATTAAAAATACACACGCCCTGTAAATGATTCCTCCCTAAAGTTTTGCCGACATTAAACTTTCCCAAAGCACACACACACACATACATATACATTGTTGCAAATTAGTTTATTGAATAAAGTCAAACGGGTCGGAATCAATATAAAGTTTACACATTAAACTAATAATGGGAAAGAGTTGGAATGCAACAGATGCTCCAAATATATGTTGTTTCATCTGCAACTATCTCTCTTCACAGATTGATGTTGTGTGGTGAATTTTTGAAATTTCCAACACGTATATGACGGATATTTTCAATTATCCAAAAATGTTGGCTGCCGAGCGGTCCTGTATATTTTATAGTTGAGTGATATGCAGAGCCGCACCTTGAATAATTGATATCATTTAAAAGCCCCCAGGTAAGCAGATGCGCCCTTTAATAACACATCCGCACACACTACGCGGAAAAAAATGACATATCATATTACCCCGTTTAATAATGCATGCTTGTGTGAATTTATAATTGGATTCAGAGTATTCGTGTTACAGTGCTAATTAATACGTAATTAGCTTCCACTGTTGCAATTTGTTTTTGTTACAATTTACCTTTATATTTTGTTTGTATCTGCACAGATTGCATTCTATATGAATTTTTAAATTAATTAAAAATATGTGTATGTACAATTGTGCAATCTTTAAAAAAATTGCAAGTATGCAAAAATTTTGTAACAAAAGTTATAATGTAAGTAATGTTTCAAACTTGATGATTAAAGATCTAATTGCAGCAGCTGTTCTAGTGTTTTGAGCCCATTATTGCTTTTTTTTAACCTTGTGTATGTGTAGTATTAGATAATTATTGTCAATGTGCAAAGATGTTGGCAGCTACTTTGTGATAATATTTGTTGGTTGGGGTTACCAAAATGTTATTTTCCGGCCAGGAACGGAACCGTGGAATGAATATTAAACCAAATTTGAAAATTGGGTGGCGACTACCAAAAGACCATTGAAAATGTAGACCTTGACGGCAAACTCACATTTTTTCTTTGTCTAACGCATGACGACAACTGGCTTGAGCGGTAACAAAATTTTAAGACCTTCTCTTTTGAATGAGAGCTTCCCTGCTTCTTTCTGACCACGTCTTGCTTATTGGCGCCCAATTCAAAGCAGCAAGTTTTTCTGCCGCACCTTGTAGTTCTATTAAATAATTAATAAAAATAACTGCCTCATTATGATCTATCTACTTTCATTGCGGCAGTAAAAGGCTGAATGTGCTCTTGGTGTTGTTGAAATAAGTTTTGTTGTAACAGTAAGGTTCTATTGTTGTGTTAGCGAAAGTTGGTATCATTCTAAAAAAATTAATTTATAGCAGAGTTTAGTTTTTTGAGATAAACTGATTTTAAAATGTTGCATGTTTACTTTTTTTGTTCAAACAAAGTGATTTGGATTGGATTTTTTACAAGAAATTTAAACAGGTTTTAACAGCTTGTAGTGGTTTTTGCCGTGGTGCGGCCCGTCTTAAAACTTTTTTCTTATGACAAGATAGTAAAAATTGTTAGTGTAAGGAAAAGCGTGCAAATCGCTTACATGGCGCTGGTTGAAAAGAATTAGCGTTTGAAAGTTGGTTGGTTTTTTCTTTTGAGGTGGCCATGATAATCTGATTTTTGAGCTCTTGTGACAAAGGATTTCTGATTACATTGGTCTTGAGATGTGGTGATTTTGGGATGGATTTTTATATCTGTAGTAATAGTCGGGGAAGCCAATCCTGCTCAAAAAATTTTTATTTGGCAGGTGACCACCCAGATGGACTTATCTGGGTGGTTTCTTTGAAACGTTTTTTTTTTGTTGTTGCTTGTGCTGCTCTCAACTTTTCTCAGATGACCGTGTTTTCCAAGAACGGTTTTTAGTTTTTTTCTAACCTACGGCTTTTGCAAAACATTTATTTTGCCAAATTTTTTTGTTAGTTGGCTTGAATCTATTTTTGTTAGCCAGTGGTTAAATACCAGGGTAGAAGTGGCAATGCTGTAGTTATTTATTTTTTTTTTGCTCTGTCTATCCACAACTGCTCTTCGGACGTATTTTGTCAAGAGAAATTAGGGTATTTATAGTGTCAATCAAGCAATTTAAATAAAAATAAATTTATTTTCTTTGTCACAATTGCTTTAATTCTTTTTTGGTGGCATTTGGTTACGTACCATTGTATGAATTGCATTGTTCTTTAGGGTTTTTTTTTGTTGTATTGGTTTTTAATTGCTTTGATGGTTGATTTTGCTTGCGTTTCGGTTTTAATGCGGGATATTTAGTGATTTTGTCTAATAAATGTTGAGTGTTAGCTTGGTACAGTTGACAAACCTTAGCGTGATATTCTTTGTTGTTAAAGTTTTTTTTTTGTCCAAACTTTTATTCCAAGTTGCTGTTTAAGTTTTGTTGAAAGCGGTTAATGACGGCGTTTTTTGACTGGTGTTATGCTTGAATTAGCAGTTAAAGTATGTTTAGAGCCGTTTGGGCTTTGTTTTCCCTGAAAAATGCTTGGAGGTTGTCAGAATTACTATCCATGGGTCATTCTGTTTCAGATGGCCTATTGCGGCTAGTAGATACATTTCAGCAGTTTTTGTTCTTAAATGACGTTTAGTTGGTGAGAGCAGAGTTAATGTTGAGGTTTTGACAATAATTTCTTCACACATGTCATATTGATTAGTTTGAGTTTATGCCAAATTCAGTGTATAGATTTTTGTACATATTTTACAGTTGGCACTAGTAGTATTTAGGTATGCTGGAACTAAATTACACATAAATCTAATGTACCAATTTTGAGTTATGGAATTTTGAGTTTCCTATCAAGATTCTTGATTTAAGATGTCATGTTTATTAATTTAAGGTTATGTCTAATTCAACGTATGGATTTTTGTACATATTTTATAATTGGTACTAATGGTACTTGTGAAAACTGTTACTAATTTACACAAAAATCTAATGAAGCAGTTTTGAGTTATGGAATTCTAAGTTACTTGATTTAAGATATCATGTCGATTAATTTAAGGTTATGTCAAATTCAGCTTATGGATTATTGTGAATATCTTACAGTTGGTACTAGTATTACTTAGGTATGCTGGTACTAAATTGCAAAAAAATCCAATGTATTTGTTTAGAGTTATGTAATTTTGAATTTTGTATTAAGATTCTTGATTTGAGATGTCATGTTTATTAATTTCAGGTTATATCAAATTCAGCGTATGGATTTATTTACATATTGTACAGTAGGTAGCAGTAGTTCTTAGGTATGCTAGAAATAAATTACCCAAAAATTTCATGTACCAGTTTTGAGTTATGGAATTTTTAATTTCTTATTAAGATTCTTGATTTCTGTTTAAACTAGTGTTTTCCGTCTACCCACATGAGTGTTTTGTTTACAAAACACCTGGCGGGTGGGTTGTAACTAAGTTCAAGTTTTCTAGTCGAGTGATTTCTATTGGTGTGCCCCACCTACCCGCCCAAGAGATTGTTATCCAAATGCTTGATCTCAAACACTTGAATGGGTGCGCGGGAACTAAGTTTAAGTTTTATAGTCGTGTGATTTCTATTGGTGTGCCCTGCTTACCCGCCTATGTGTTTGTGATCTAACTGCTTGATCACAAACACTTGGGTGGGTGGTCGAGAACTAAGTTCAAATTTTGTGGTTGTGGAATTTTTATTGGTGCTCTCCGCCTATCCGCCCAAGTGTTTGTGATCCAACTGCTTGATCTCAAACACTTGGGCGGGTGTTCGGGAACTTAGTTCAAGTTTTATGGTTGTGCAATTTTTATTGGTGTGTTCTTTGAGGTAGGCATTATAGCCTTTGCATTGCGGTTATTTATTTATTGGCGTTAGAGACTTGCGAGCGTCTGGCTTGAGATTAGGTTTTGGCTGCTGCGTTGTTCAGTTGGTGTGTTTGACTACGATGTTTTGCAATGGTTGTTGCTGACGACGTTTTACCGTTAGGTTTCCTTGTTTCACTTCTAGTATAAATATCTGAGTCTGGGGTAGGTTGAGGTTATTTTTGTGCTGCCTTAGAGTGTTATATGGTCCCAGGTCCACGAAAAAAAACCATGTTAGTCACTGTTGATGGTTGACCTTGATTATTATGATATTAGTAATTTGTCTTATGAACTCTGTTGAGTGTTAGCTTGATACAGCTGATAGCTCTTGGCGTGATATTTTTTGTTAGGGTCCTTTTTGTTTGAGTGATTACTTAAAGTCGCCTCATGTTTGGCGCCAATTGTTAGTGTCATGATTTAGTCGGAGGCGGTTGATGACAGTGGTTTTTTGACTGGTGTTATGCCCGAAACAGTTGTTAATAATTAAAGTGAGATTAATGCCGTTTGAGCTTTGTATTTCTTAAAAAATGCTTCTTAAAGATAGAAACGGTTACTGCGGTCATTAACTCAATGGCGTAGTATACTGCTGGGTTTTGTTTGAAAGTTGTCAGAGTTACTCTGCAGGATATGGATTATCCTGGTTTAGATGATTTGGCCAATTGCATTTCCAGTAGATGCATCTTAGCAGTTCTTGATGTGTTAAGTTAGTTTTATTAGCATCGATGTCAAGATCATAAAACTTGCTGGCAAATTCTGGCGAGGCGAGATTTTTATCATTTTTTAGGTCACGCTTTTTGTAAGTATCCACCATAATTGGAGCTAATGTTTACAACCGATATATTACTAGAACTGGACTTTGTTTAAGCAAGTTTGAGGTTTGGACCAATTGCTAATAGCTTTGTTTACCAGATTTTTTATCAGTGTTTTTGACAAGACTTCTAATGCGTTTAATAAGTTTTTTTGTCTAATTTGAAAAACCGTTTTTTTGCTTACATTTATCCATCAAAAAGCGATTTATTGCAGCTCAATAGCGGAAAAATTATTTGCAGCAAATTTATTATAGTAGTAATATCTTGAAAAAAGTAAAAAAGAGATAAAAAAAGAAGTTCTTATGAGTAGAAAACATTTCTCTATGAAAAGCTTGATAACAGACGTGTATTGCTAGCTTGCTAGCTAAAGAACTAATTATAGATACTAAAAAGCTACATGACGTACCGTTGGCTAGAATCTAAAAGCGCAGCTAATGAATCTAGAAAGGTAACAATTGTTTTATTGGAATCAGTCATGAGCTTACTTCTTTATAATTTGATACCTAACAACTTATCAAATCAACATTTTTTTTAAATTTATAATCCTTTAGTTAGAGTGAATACTGCCAGAGTAGTGTCAAAAATACATTTATTTTGTTTACTATATAATGCATAACTATATTTTCCTTTTTTGTTTAATTATGAAACTCTAATTTTCAACATAATTAATAAACTATATATCAACAGCCTATTAAAATGAGATGAAGATAGTGTAGATTCACATCTATAGATATAATTGGTATGTTCTCTATTCAAACATTGTTCTAGATAATTCTGCTTAATGCAAAACTAGATATTACTTTATTATATATCATATCTGCTGTACTATACACATGATGCATATATGGATTATTCCAAGCATACAAAATGCATATTATGTATGCCATCTCCACACATTAAAATCAATACTATGTTATCCTGAATATTATATATTATATTAATCAAATTATAAATCTCCCTGCATGTGCTATTAAAATAATTCACATTAACAAACATTTCAAAAAAACCTTAAAGTTTGCTTCTAATATAAAATATGTGTAGAATGCAAACATATTTGTGTAAAATATGAAATCATACATTACCACTTTTTAAATCTTTGTTACACGCAACCGACACTAAATAAAAATACACAAACCGCCCACACAATCAATAATGCAAATTGCTTTAATCTTCTCTGAAGGTATTATTTACATGAAATGTCATTGGAAGGGAATCATTTAATTTTAACTACTACAGCTGCCAGCGACTTTAAGTAATTTATACATAATCGATATGTTTATATTTAGAATGAATAAAATAATTTCTGTTTTCGACACTATTTCACAATCTGTATAAATATGCCTACTAAAATATTAATGATTTAAAAACAAGTTACGAGTAAACACGGCAGTAAAGTTTGAAATATTTGAAGAGCCTTATTTAATATTTGATATTTACATGTAGCTGGAGTGATTGATGGATGCATTAGATACACCCAATATATTCTCAAATTAAATTGAAATATGTAAGCGTATTCCGTAAATTGCTGCGAGACGGAATAATAAAAGTAACTGGAAAACTTAGTAATTTATTCATGCAAAACCGTTTTGGACAACTTTATCTTTAAATTCTTCATTCGAAAGTAATTTAACTTAAAATTAGGAACATTAAAGCGGACTTTAATGAAATATTAAATGTTTTTATTTTTACATAAATCTGTCAAACATTGTTTTAAGTGATGCGTGTAGCATTAATCGTTGTCACCTAAATGCGATTACAAAAATTTAATATATTAAAAATGGAATTAAATTAAAGTTTGAAAAGATTAAAAGTTTAAACTACTTATTGTAGTTAAAAAAATATCAGATAGGTATTGAAATCGACGAAGGGAACTTTAGAAACTTGCAGTATAATACCACAAATCCTATAGGCTTTAAATAAAACCTCTGCTTTAGATCATACTAATCTTAAATCTTGGCATTAAGCTCTGTATACTGTTTGAAAGCTGACTTACGAATTGTTTTTAAATCTCCAGTCGATGCATACAGAAAGATAAAATCAAATTATTTATTAGTTAGTTTTGATCGAGTATTATATAATTGTCATTTACAAAATATTACTGTAAAACTATTAAAAAAATATGATTTGAGTTTAATATATAATTATAAATTGAGGACGCCTCGATCATCAATCAATCAAGACTAAACTGAATATTGAGTAATGTTTATTATTTTGTTAAATAAAACTAAACTAAAACGACAGCAAGTAAATGCTAATTTAAAATTCTAATTAGATGTTGTTGCTATTAATATCATAATAGCTACGCTGCGACAGAGCGGGTTATTTGCTTTGATGCTTGGTTTTCAAGTTGGGGGTACTGAGTTTGAATTCTAATCTGCTGTAAATTATTTGTAAATACCTAACCAGTAGGGTTGATTTTACATGGCATTGTTAAAAACTAACTTGAAAAGTTTCTCAACTCATTTTAATGAGCTTTCTTGTAGTTACTAGCCGTTGCAGTAAAGTTATTAACCAAATTACTTGCCTTTGTCTTACAAGTAACAGCTGATAGAAAATACTGGAACTTATCTTTTGATGTGAGGTCGGTAGCTTTGTGTATCTTTTTGAACGAGTTCTAAAACAATAACTACTGAGTTTGACTTGACAAGTTAAATTTCTGAAAATCTTCTTTGATTTACCTTTGAATGTATACTTTGTCAAACCCAGTCCTGTGGTGCATGACAGTTTATTAAATTAGCGCCTAAGATGGTTGTTTAAGACTGTTTTTTAAGAGTGTGTTTGGAGATTTATTATTGTACATTTTTTTGGTAGAGTTGACTTGTCCATACTTAAATACTATAGTTAGTTCAGCAATATTAAACCGTGGTACGCAATATTGTACTAACTATTATTTTTTTTATAAATTAATTTCTAAAGTTTACCGTTCATTTAGTTTCTACGGTAAGTTTGAATAGATTTTTTTATCTATGTAGATAGAACCCAAAGAATTATAATGTATAGTTAGAATTGATGACATTTTAATCATAGGTGTGCCTAGGATTATAATTTACTTTTATGGTTTATTAGTTTTTTTTAAGATTTTTTGGTTGTTTGTCACAAAATTTTATTGAGTTAGGCCTGTAAGACTCCGCCGCTTGTTTAAAAGAACTGTACCCATTAAAACTTTTTTTTGCGAGAGATTTTCTTTTGGTACTGCTTTTTGCGGTTTCTGTCTTTTGTTACGTACCTTCATTTTTTTTGGTCTTTTTCTTGTTTATTGCTCTACATGGTTGTCCCTATCAGGTCCCAGTTTTTTTGTGTTAAGCTGCCACCAAGAACCTGTTTTAACTTTTTTTCTTATAGTCCCAGTGCGGCAGACTAGTATTATGAGTCGTCTGCATTGTAGTATTTGCACTTTTTGTTCTTCAAGATTTTAAATCTGTGGAGATAGTCTTCAAAGCACTCTTTCCCCGTGAAGAACTAGTTGATGTAGTAGCCTATCTTGTCGTACATCCTATCTATATATTATGCCACATTTGGTATTAATCTTCTTTGTCTACTGGAAGGCCTAAGTTTTGTTTTTCTATTTCTTTCCAACAATTTTATGGTTTCTAGCCTTATTTCTTTTTTGTCTACGGTAGGTCTCTACGTACGTTTTCTTTTCTGAGCTAACAGGTGGGTGCGGTCTACTGAGCTTACTTGCAGTAGCACTTTCCATTGCACTTTGCTGAATGGTCTTTATTTTTGCGGGTGTTTTGCTACGTATAATATTGTCAAATTGACAGTGTTGCCAATGATTTGCATTTTGATGTCATTCCTACCTAGATGAAGTTTTAGGTATTTTACAGTTTGGCTGGTGAATTTTTTTTACTTCTTTTAGCATTGTTTAATTTTTTAAAATGTTTATCTTGCTTTTTTGGAGAACAATTTTTCATATATTTTTCAATGCGGTTTTAAGGTTTTTTTAACTTCTGAGATAAAGTTCTCTTCATTATTTTCTTGAACCACCAAGGCTAGGTCATTTGCCTAGCCAATTAGATTAACATTCAATATGAGCACACTATCATAGAATATGTTAAACAGGCCTGAACCAGCAACTGGGCCTTGTAGTACACAGTAAATCATTTTAAACATACTCTTTTTATTGATGTTAGTTTTCTTTTTGCCGAAATAGCTTTGTATTGTGTTTACTAGGTAAATTGATATTTTGCGTCTGTCTAGTTCTTTTACTATGCCTAACCATGAGGCCGTGTTAAAGGCGTTTTACTCGTCAAAGATTACTAGGGTTGCATACTTTTTGTTTTTCCTTTCTACATATGCTTTTAAAACGTGGACTCTATGGTTGATCTGTTTTTTTGAATTTACACTGTTGCTTTATACTGTCTCTAATTCTGCAAATGACAATCTGCTGGCAGAGTTTAGACATAGAAGTTAGAAGGCAGTTTGGTCTATAAGTTGCTATTTTCTTTCCTTGATTTTTATACTAGAACATGTTCACCGCTCACCGAAGCACATCTGGACAATTTTTGCAACAAATTTGATTACTATGTCATCTGAACTAGATGTCTTCTTAGTCTTGCGTTTTGCCAAGCAACGTTGTGTTTTTTTCAGACTTTGTTTTGTTTTGTTGTTTTTGCTTGGTCAGCTTAGTTGGCGGCTTTGCACCTATTTTTTTGGTGACTTTTGTTAGCCATACTTCAGATGTTATCATTGAGCTTGTTACATAGGTGCTCTAATGCACAATTGAGATTTTGTACCACTGCCCCCAGTGTGACGTTAATATACAAGGATCCACCATATTTTTGGAATTATTGTTTTGTTTAACATAAGTAGATTCTAGCTCACTGCTTATTATACGAGTATAGTTGTTTTAGCAACCTTGGTCGTTGAACTCTAACTTTAAGACTTTAGGTTTCTTTCCACAATCAGTTTTATAGTGTGGTTTTGCTTGTTTGGCTCAGTTTGTCGAAGAGTTATTGCAGTTTTTAGCTGCCACTTTTGGGTGAAATGTAGCAGAAGTTAACTTGGATTCTATTTCTTTCTATCTATATATAATTTTTGTCTGCACCATATGCTTTAACTGTTTTGTCTTGTGGGAGAAATATAGCTTTTTTGATTCATAATTTGCTTAGAATTGTTCTTTACAATAAAATTATCTTTAAATCATTACCAACTTGTACTGGAACCAGACCGCGCCCTTAAAAATTAATGTTAAACAAGTAGAAGACCTTGAAATAGCGAGAGGGGTAAGACAAAAGTGCATACATTTGCCGATTCTGTTCAATGTATACTCTGAACAAATCTTTAACGAAGCTCTAGAAGACACAGAAGAAGGCATCTTACTGAACCAAGCTAGGCTGAACAACATCATATTTGCTAACTCTCTTGAAGGACTTCTGACTTTATTAAACAATATTGTAGCGGCTAGTGAAAAATTTGGATTTAATATCATTTGCAACACAACAAAGTTTATGGTCATAAGCAAAAAAAAATACCCAATGTAAATATATACGTTCACAACCAACAAATAGAGAGAGTGAGGCTGACAACATACTTAGTCACAATTGTGAACAAAAACTGGACAATAGTCAAGAAATAAAAAATATACAATAAATAACCTCTTCAAAAACCACGAACTTCATTTTGATACTAAAATACGCATGTTGAGGTGCTACATATTCTCAATACTACTTACGGGGTCTAGTCCTGGACACTCAATGAAGCAACGACAAAAAAGCTGGAAGTCTTTGAAATGTGGTTATATCGACGCATCTTGCAAATCTATTGGAAGAACAGAGTAACAAACATAGAAGTCCTCCGCAGGATGAAGAAAGAGATGGAGACCATCAAAACCCGCAAACTTTTATATCTAGGCCACATTATAAGGAACGAATGGTTGCAGAATCTTAGGGCGTGGTACGTGAAGACGTCGAAAAAGCTCTTTAGAATAGCAACCAATAAAGTGAAGTAGTCATGCTTATTGTAAACATCTGAAATCGGATATGAAGAAGAAGAAAATAAACGCATTTTGCACAATTATAGCCGATATCTATATCCTTTTTGGTGCAGTGTTTTCAAAAAGTCAATTGCTCTTTTGCACTTGTCTAGATTTACTTAGAGGAATTTTAGGTTTATATTGTCTTTTCTATTCATTTTCTTTTTTTTTACTAATTTTTTAAAACTTGGAACAATTTTTGAACGCACACATAGCATTTTTTTTGTTGTTGCATTCTCTTATTGTATGTGGCAAGCGTTTTCATTGGCTTTACTTTAACAGTCTCTTTTTAAATGTTTCACCTTTAAACACTTTTGTCAGGTTGATTTACATTTTGTTGATGTTTAGGGTTGCGTTCAAGGTCTTTTCTATAGTATGTTTACTATTTTATAGCTTAAGAATCTCTTTAATATTCTAAAGCATTACAGTTTCCTACCTGTCATTGGCATTTTATTTATTCATTTCAAATGACTTTTGCAATTAATAATTAATTACGTAATAGTAAATGAAGAAACGTGACAAAAGAAAGACAAATTTATGGTTGGAGAAAGAGTAGAGTCGGACCATCAGCCACTAGAAGTGTATATAAACGGAAGCATAAAAAAAGAACAAAAAAAACAAAGAGTAATAGTAACAAAAATAGTATGGACACAAAAGAGCGTAAAAATTTACAGTCAAAATTTATATAAAAAACATTTTGAAAACAAAAAACAAAAAATGACAGAACTAGAGAACATAATTGCAGACGCAACAATAAAGAAAACGTTTTTACGAACAGAAGAATTATTTGCAAAAAGCATTTGGTGGAGCAGAGAATGAACGCAGAAAAAAAGAGAAGCTAGAAAAGTACTCGGAAATTGGTAAAATGACAAGGCAACTAAACAAGATCATCAGAGTGCTCAAAAGACATACAAGATTAAATGCAAAGAAGTTAAGGCAATATATATATATATATATATATAAAGAAGAAATGGAGATAAAAGAAATACGTTTGGAAGAAGAAGCATGGAAATACAGAGAAAAATCAGAAGACAAAATAACAAACAAATTTTGATTGAAGACTGGAGGATACACTTTTTAAAACTTTATAAAGGCTCGCACAAAAAAACCAATAGACAGCCAATGACAATGTGGATGGAATACAAAATGAAATCGATATATGGTATAAAAGAGACTGAGTGAGATAATAAATAAAATATGGAAAAAAAAGGGTTTCTTAGTCTGTGGAGAGTAGGTCTTGTATGTCCGATACACAGAAAAGAAAATAAAGTGCTTGCAGAACGTATAACGGTACTAAGTACAGCATACAAGATCTACGCCATGATACTAGAAGAAAAACTGAATGGAGAACTAGAGATGAATGGGATACTGAAAGATGGGCAGGCCGAGTTTAGAAAAGGAAAAGGGACTATGGATAATGTATACATACTACATCATATAGTAGAATAAGAAATAGCAGAAAAAGAAAGAAAATTGTATACGTTATTCTTGAACCTAAAAGCAGCATTTGACAGTGTGAGTATAGAGAAATTGCGGATATATTTGAGAAAAAGAGGAATAAATGAGCACCTAGTAAAAAGAATGAAAGAAATACGTGGAAACAGTTAGCATAAAAAACATGACAAGAAAGGCAAATAAAACGGTTGGACAAGTATGGTAACAAAAAAGTGATAAAGAGTGGGCTAAAGAGTTTGACCAAAAAAGATCGACAGTTTATAGCGGAGAGAAAGGAAGAAAACGTCTAGTGTGACAAACGCGTATTTGTAGCTTGCACTGTTTCCTTCCTTTGGCAGGTTGATTTGCATTTTGTCAATGTTTAGGGACTTCTTGTTTAACATTTTCTATCTTTGGGGTCTTCTTAATTAAGATCTTCTAGTTTTGGGGTCTCCTTGATATTCAAAAACATTTTGTTTTTTTTCCTGTCACTGACATTTATTATTGCCGTTTATTGTATACCAGCTTCTAGGGATCCTTTAAATGCCGCCTTTCTTTACACTTTAGTATCACATTTTTTGGGCCGTTTTTAGTCAATCTCTAAATTGTGAGTCTTTCAGTGTTTTTTATTACTTTACTGTCATTTTGTTTTTGGTAACCTTTGTCTATGTACCGTTTTCATTTAGTAGTCCTGAGCTTTTATCCGGGCCTTCCTCACGTTGTCTATTGGTTGTTTTGCGACTATACGCTTTAGTCGGTACAATATTTTAGAGTTTAAACTACCTCGTTTGTAACTTTTGTCGCAAACTCAGTAATTCCAACTTAAATTGTTGTGTTTTTAAACGTACACGTAACATTGAGGTAGTTCACGGGAACAACTAAAGTTTTTTTTCTTATGAAAAAGAAGGCGTACTCATCACAACATTTTTTATTATAAAAAAAAACTGGCTTTCGAAATAAAGGATTCAAACCTGAGACTTAACCTAACCTAACTTAACCTAACCTAACCTAATTTTTTATATGCGGTTGGAGGAAAGCTAAGCTAGTCTTGTGTATGGAGTTCTTATCCACTAAAGCCCTAATCCACTTGACGATATATGTTCTACCCCGGCATCATTACTATCATCAATGTAGATTGTCCTGATGAATTTGTTTTACCTTAGTTGTTTATTGAGCTTGTATTGTCTTTTTTTGTTTTCTCCTTTGTTAGCTTCTTTTGTTTTCAAAATCTCTTGAATATAATTTTGTAGGCTGTGCCATTTTGTTTTGTTATTCAGCATTGTCTCAATGATGTTATCCGTTGAAAATTCTTCTATCTCTAACTCATTGTACAACTGTACTCTTTTCACTTGCCATCTATAGCAGATGAAAACTACTGTATCATTTATTTTGCAGTAGGTGCAGAAATCTTTATTTATTAGTTTGAACCGTTTTAGGTACTTTTTAAAACAACTATAGCTACTTAAAACTGTGTTAAATGGTAGTCTATGTTTCCATGTTTTTGGTTTGTTCATTCTTTTAGATCTTTTTTGAGTTTTTTGGTCCACCTAGCTTTACCGGTGTTCTATTTTCACGTTTCTTCCCATTTATTTATAATTTTTTTCTGTATTTTTTCCTTTTTTTGTCTCTGTTTTTTTAAGCTTCTTCTCCTCTGTTTTGCCATAAGTTCTATCGAAGTGATAGCTGTTAGTGCCAGAATAGCTTTTGTTGATATGGTACGGTATTTACTTGTAATTCTTTGTTGCGCTACGAGCATATTTTTGTACTTATCAAATCTTTGAGCTATTTCCCAAATTTGGGCTCCATACAGCATGATAGAGTAGGCTACCGTAGTTAGGATTTTTCTTGGCCAATGAAGGCCTTTGTGTTCTTGTAATGATTTTCACCAGTGCCAGTACTGTTTTTGTTTGTTTTTGCAGTTATCTGTTTGACATGCTCCTTCATATTTATGTTATGATCAAACCACACACCAAAGTACTTAAAGGCCGTTTTTGTTTTAACAGTACATTTTCTTTTTGTTTTTTCCTCCATATAACACTATTGGTCTTACTTTCTTCAATTGCCAGTTTTAGTTTGGTTATTTTATTTGCTATTTTCTTAATTGTGCTATTTGCTAGATTCGTTCCTTTTATGTTTGGCTCATCCAACAATCGCCGTGTCATCGGCAAAGCATAGCCCCTGAACTCTCAGTGGCATTTTCATTTTTAAGTCTCTATTATAATAAATATGCCACAGCAGTGGGCCCAGGATTGATCCTTAGGGAACTGCGCAACTAAATATTACCTCTTTTCCTTTGTCTACCAATATTTTTCTGTTTTGGGGATACTTGGTTCTAATCTTTTTGAGCCATTTGCTGATTTTCTTTTTTTTAGTGCCTCTATAAGTTTGGCCTACTTGACCAAATTGAACACATTTTTTAAATCCAAAGTTATCAGTATTCAATATCTTTTATGTTGATATGCATATTTTTTTTGCAGACAGATAGCGTTTATCTTTACTTCCTCTATCGCATCTATTGTAGATTTTTCGTTCTTAAAACCGTATTGCTTTGGGTCCAGTTTTTCTTCCATCTCTGTTCTCAGCCTTCTTGCTAGAATTTTTTTGTACACTTTTCCAATTGCGTTGAGTAGACAGATCTATATTTTGATTTCTCTCCTACGTTTTTTGAAATTTTTATAAGCACCAATCTTGTCTTCTTCCATTCGTCTGAGAAGTTACCAGCCACAAACTTGTTATTGATTGTTGTAATAACTTTTTCGGGAACCTAATCTAACGTAAGCCAACCACTATAACCTATGGATGGTACAATAATCTGTATTAAATTCTAGCAGGTCATTTTTGAAATCTTTGCAATTGTAGATTTATTTTGTGCTTTGCCGTGAAAGCATTTGCCTAACTTTGGTATACCTGTGCAGTTTGCGTTTTTTTGTTGTTTGTTTTCTTGTTCACTGTTAGATAAATTTGATATATCTTAACTTTCCCGGTTGTAGGTTCTAACCCTTGACTTCCTCTAATGATTTAATATATATAATAATGATTTCTTGTCAATTTGCCTAAAATTACTGCTGTCTGCACGTCTTCCATTACAATTTTTACTACCGTCTTTGACTGGAAGTTTTTATTTTTATAGTTGCTCACTTTTTTAAGAAAGTTACTTATAAACTTTGACTATATTTTTTAATTTTATCCCAATTGGTTATTAGGCCGTTCAGTTTACACATTTCAGTTTATATTTGCTTTTTTCTCTTACTATTCTTTATTGGCCCGAGATTCATGTGCTTAGTTTTGTGTTAAGTTTTGGGACTGTTTTTTAATGCCTACATGGACAGTCCAAGGTCGACAACGTTCTTGGCCGCGTTGGTGACTTTAGTAAGCCACGTTTGCTAAATGCTTTTTGCATATCTATCTCCATTATTAAAACAGTCATCAGAAATTTTAGTGATTGTAGTTTTAGAGCTATTGGTCTTGCGGTTGCTGGCTAACGGTCGAGGTGTGTCTGCTTGGAAACACATTTTCTCGATTGGTACTAGGGTATTGCTTCCCTGCAGTAAACTTTTTTTTTTGTTTTGTAGTGCTTATCATGTCTAATTACTAATGTTTTGTGTATTTTATATTTCTTGTCAGGTTTATGTTTGATGTTGTGTTTCTAATTTGGGGGTGAAAAATGGGTATGAGAATAAATGAAAATAAAATGGAAAGATGTTTTGGTCTCTTAAAACCTAATAACTTTGTGAACCAAAAAGTGGTCAAGAGTTGAACAAAAAGTTTGACTAAAGAAGATTGACATTTCTTAGCGGATAGAATAGAAAAATTGTGTTTGTAGTTTTAGTGCCGTAGCATGGCCAGCGCATAATAACCAAACTTTATGATATAATAAAAGTTTTTTTAAGATGAGAACCTTTAGGTTGAAAATATAAGATTGCTAATGTTTTTATTGAACAAATCTAACTTTTAATTAGAATTTTGATTTTTAGTTTAGTTGTTGATGGACATTGTATCTGCTACAGTTAGGTTAGTTAAAAACAATATTGGGCAAAGATGGTTTTATGTTTAGTTTGTCATTTAAAGGAAATTATATAAAAGACGCAGTTAATAGGTAGAAACTTAACTCAATTATAAACATTATTGGTCAGAAATATATATTTTGCTTTAAGTCAGTGTTACATTCCAGTACGTTTAAGCTGACATTTGATGTTTTGTTTGTAGAAAAAAATTGTTATTGATTGTTGCTTATGACACTTTGCAACAATCCGTGGTAGAGTATTCACTCTTCTTCTTGGCATCTTAGTTCATTACTGATTTTTTGTTTTATGTTTTTTTCTTTGTTTGTCTTGCCTGTACTATGATTTGGCTTTTATAGAGTTTTTTGTAAAAATCAGCCGCTATAGTCTTTTTTTGTTTGTCGTTTTCACTCGAGTTTTGTCTTTGAGTTTTAAATATTTTAACTGAAGTTTCAGTAATTCTGGGGTTAAAGTTTTTGTGGACTGAACATTTATTTCATCCAAAAACAGTTTTATTAGCTAGAATAGTGATTATGAATACTGAGAAATAATATTCTGGTTGATAGAAAGTTTAGCTTAAATATTTTAATCTGATAAATAAACCTTTGATGAATATTGTACAGAACAATTTACTTAGCATATAATTCTCTTTAACATTAATCATAGATAAAATCTACACACATAACAAACTTATTATTATTTGCAATTAAAGTTGTTATATATTTAAAAAAATATATTACCCTTAAAGAAAACTTTTAAATAACACCTGCATAAAGTAAATGTGAGTTCATATACATAAATTTAAATAACTTAAGATTTCCTGGACATGTATATAGTTAAATATAACATTTATTTCGTTGCAAGAAATAACAAGCTCCATTTCTATTGTATGCTAAGTGAGCGAGTTTGTAAGAAAATGCATTGAAGTTTCTTTTAAAATTCAATAATACCATTTTATATTTATTGAATAAAAGTATACGTATACGTGTAAAGTGAAGTCAAGTGTTGAAATTTTAATGAACAATATATAAGTTGTTATTTTTACGATTTGAATATGTAGCAATAAATATATTGGAACCTTTTTATGTGCTAATACATATTTCAACAATTCAGTTTGAAATGTGAGCGGAGACCTAAATTTCATATTTATCCTTAGGGATGTGTCGTTTTCCCATAAAATCTACAAGCACGTTTTATCTATTGTCCAATTGTGAAACTGCCTCTTCTTGGATTATACTTGAATAGAATTTATGAGACCTTAACATTTGTAGTTATGTTTTTTATTTAATTTTATTTAGGGTTGAAATAGATCAACAGTGACAACAGTTTTATTATTATTAATTTAAAATTTGACATGTTTGTGATTGATTGGTGATTGATATATTGACATTTTAGTAGGATCAAAGTTGTGTTAAATATAATTCTAAAAAAGTTTTATTAAACTCACATCAATTTTTAATAAACATTGTTGGAATTGTATTTAAAAAAAATGTTTACTTCTACTTTTGCTTCCTATTTCTGTGTTTTGTTTGCGTTGCTATACTGTTTAGATTGTTTTGCATAATACTAGAATACTAATTAATGTTAGTGTATATTAGTCAGTTAAAATAGAACATTCAAATATGTATTTGTTGTTTACATCATAAAGGGTGGGCCATCTAACTTTTGCAATTTGAATCGGATATAAATAAAAATTTATGAATATTTTTTTCAAAATTATGAGATTATTAGAAAGGTTAAACATTTTCATTTAAGAATGAAAAACAACTTTATTTAAATGACTGCCACGGCTTGATAGTAACCCATCCGTTTAACCCAACTTTTTAGTACATTTTTGATCATATGAATGGCAACTTTGTTTTTGTGTTTCAAGGCATCAATCTTTGGATGGTTAGCTCTACTTATCCTTAAGGTCAAAAAAACTCAACGGGTCAAAACACAGCTCTTAGGTGGCCAATTGACATCAGCATTTTGACTGATTATTTGACTTCAAAAAACAGTGCGCAAAAGATCGATGGTTACGTTGGCTGTATGGCAAGTGGCCTTGTCCTGTAGAAACCAAATGTCATCCATTTCATATTCAGTTTTTGAAAACAATTTTTTTTTAGCATTTTACAGTAAAGTTTGCTATTGACGGTAACGGCGGCTCCTTGCTCATTTTCGAAGAAAAATGGCTCAATAATGCCGCCAGACCTAAAACCACACCAAACAGTTACTCGTTGTGGATGCATAAACTGCTCAATAGTCATTTGGATTTTTTGGAAACTGAAATCGCATCAGATGCTCATGAGGCTTCATTTTTTGGACTAATTAAACTTTGTAGGCCTTTAAACCGAAATCTTTATGCAAAATTCTCCTCAGAGAAGTGCCAGAAATGTTTGGTTACTGGGAACATTGCAAAGTTGATGTTGATGCATGTTCACGCACACAGCATTATTTTTTTTGGATGAGCGCACTGATCGAGAACGTGAATGAGTTGTTTTATTCACTAACGATCCAGTTTTGCAAATTTGCTGCACAAATTAGTCTACAAACTGCGTCGAATGCATTTCTTTTTTATCAAATTTGTTTCGTTTGAGTAGAAGACTCATCATTTTAGAAATAAGTTTTCATTATTTCCCAACTTTGTTCAAGTGTAAAGCGTCCTATTTGGTAAATGTCAAACATAAAACTAAATTTCTGTCAACTGTCATGTTATTATACTTTTGAAAAACAAAAGGTCTGTTCCAACATACAATTTGGACAGTTTGCAAACCGTTCAAACCATGCACACAAACAAATTACTGTGTATAAAAGGTTGCGTAAGCATGACAAATATTTGTTTGTGTGCACAGTTTGGACGGTTTGCAAACTGTTCAAATCGTATGTTGGAACAGACCTAAAATAAAAAGTAGTTCAAATTCCAAAAGTTTTATAGCCTACCTTTTATTTGATTTGTGAGCGTACAAATGGTCGTCAATGCAACAAATACAATTTTACATATAATGTATGCAACCGCCTAAGCACTAAATCCCTTTTGTATTTCTTTCCTTCATCTATTTTTTTTTTATAAAATTTGATGTAACAGAGTATAAGAGTCACTAAGAAATGTTCTTGTCTACAACCTCCAGCCGTCAATTATTTTATACAAATTTGGCGCCTAAGCAAGGACCTTAAAAAGTACAATCCAGAACTCAGAGTTGTTGATATGTTTCAACTTTGCAGAAAGGACTGCTAAAGTACATAAAATATACCACCACCTATCTCGAACGATTGACTTATCCGTTTGTACAACATCCTAGAAGACGACCTGATCATGGCCTTAACGGAGCTATTAAAAGAGGAAGCACTGGCTTGGTAGCAAAATAACCGTTATGACTGGAACTTCTTAGATAGGTTTTATTTATTTTTCATGCTAGCCCGACGACGCCAAATCCAAAGCTTTAAACAGAAGCAGGTTAAAGACGTCAAAACATTGCCTACAAGATTTCTTTGATATTCCTGAATTATTAGAGATAGTACAGGTCTTTAAAGATCTACAACAGGAACCTCTCAGAAGTACAAAAGCAAGTCTGTATGTTGCTCTTGCTAGTTAACTTAGTCTACCAGAAATACAGGAGTTAAATATACGATCCCAAAACTTTGTCACATTACACTCACTTTTAACCTACACTTCTGTTGCTAGACGTTTTATACCAAATCAATTTGAAATTTAATCAAAGAAGTTCAATGCAAAACAAAACAAGCATCTAGATCTAGACAAATCATTACTGTCAACAACGCTGACAACGACGATGTACAGCAAAAAACACTGAACAAAAAATCTTATACAATGTGCAATAAATTGTTGGTTAGGATTAAATAAAACTGTATTTGTAGTATTTTATATAATCAAGTGAAAATATATATCAGTAAATTAAGTAGACACACTTTTTTGCTAGAATATGTCACGACGTGTTAAAGTAACTACATTTGTTTACATTATTCAACACTCCCTCTTAATGTAAACTTCTCTTTACAAAAAATAATTTTTTACAAACATTCTTAAAGTTAAACATTTTAAAACTAAACATTTTTCAACTACATATATTGCATCTTTAAACAGCTCAAATTTTAGACGTCTTAAAGGTTTAGTAAACACATCTGCAACTCGTCTGTCTTTGGGAGAGTATTCGATATTTACTATTCCTTCGGACACTTTTTCACAAATAAACTTATAGCGCACATCTATGTTTTTGCTGCGTTTGATCATAATTCTATTTTTAATTAGAGACATTGCACTCTGGTTGTCAATTCGTAGATTCAGTTTTATTTGTACAATTGTTAATTTGGTCACTAATTCTTTTAAGTATAGCAGTTCTTTTGAATTCATTTGCTGCTGCGATGAATTCTGATTCTATGCTTGATTTTGCCACAATAGGTTGCAATCTTGAACACCAGCTGATCGGAGCATTTCCCAGAAATATTACGTAGCCTGTTGTGCTTCCTCTTGTACTTATATCACCTGCATAGTCCGAGTCACAGTATGCATTTAGGATATTTATGTCATTTTCTATCTCGTACTCAATGCCACTGTTTATTGTTTTTTTTTAATATTTTAGGCATCTTTTTAGGTCAGTTACGTTCGATAAAGATGGGTTTTCTACAAAACAACTGCAAGAATTTTCAGCGAATTCAAATCTGGTCTGGTTTTAGTAGAGAGATATAGGAAGCTTCCTATTGCTTCTCTATAAGGAAATGCACATTTTTGTATTTCCATCTCTTGTTTGGGACGTTTTGCTTCTATGTTGTTACTCTTTTGGCTTTGGTCATTTGAAACTTTTCTAGCACTCTTTTGCAAATTCAGCTTGTTTTAGCTTAAAAACTTTAAATTCTTGTGTCAGATTTATTAGTAGTTTATCGATTTTGTTTTGATCACTTCCAATTATGATTCCATCATCCACATATATAGCCAATATTATTTGATCGTTTTTGTTTTTATAGACACACTGTTCGCATGAGATCTGTTGTAGTCCGTTGCGTTTCAGAAAATTGTTGAAGGTGTTATTCCATAGCATTGGAGCTTCTTTAAGTCCATGTAGTGATTTTTGAAACTTACATAACATGTTTTGATTATCAAATCCTTTTGGCATTTGCATGTAGGTTACGTCATGTAGGTCTCCGTAAAGGAATGCTGTCTTTATATTAAATTCTAAGATTTTATAATTTTTAGCTGCAGCTAGAGCAAATAGTAATCTCAGTAAAATACTATTTACCACGGGACTGAATATCTCGTTGTAGTCAATTCCATGTTCCTGTTTGCATTCTCTAACCACCAGTTTTGCTTTGTATCTTTCATCATTTTTTTGCCTTTTGCTTTATTTTTGTCAAATTTTATCCAAACTTTGTTTTCTTAAAGTAATTTTTTTTTTTTTTTTATAGCTTTAATCCATTCATTCTTTTTGGAACCTTTGATTGCCTCTTCAAAAGTTAAAAGAGAGAAGTTGTCATATTTTTTTGGTATTTTACCTCTCGTTGCCTTTTGTTGTTTGTTATTGTTTTTTTTTATTTTGTCTTTCTTCTTGGTTCATTTTTTTTGTTTCTTTTTTTTCTTTTGTTTTTTTCTGTCGGAATTTTTTCTTTGGTTTTTATTTTGTTTTTGGACTCTTCTAACCCTTCTAATTCTTCTATTACAGTTGTTCATTTTTCTCGAATGTTTTCATTAAATATTACATTTTTATGGGTTGTTATTTTTTTTTGTCCATATTCCACAGGCAATATCCATTTAAACTATATCCATTCATTAGTAATTTCTTACTTTGATTATCCAGTTTTTTTTAATGTACCTAGCACTTTGGCAAAGGCGTCACTTTCAAATACTCTTACTCTGGAAAATCAGGTTTCTTCTTTGTCCATTTTTCATGTGGAATTGTATCAACAGTTGATGAAAAATTTCTATTTGTTAGATAAGCTGCTGTTCTTACAGCTTCTCTCCACATTTCTTTGTGTTGGTTTCCATCCAAAATTAATGTGTTAGCTTTTTCTAACAAGGTTTTGTTCAATCGCTCTGCTTTACCATTGAGTTGAGAGGTATGTGGAACTGTGTAGTCCAAAATCATTCCTCTTTGTTTGGACCATGCCTTGGTTTTTTTGGAGATGTATTCGCCACCATTGTCACATCTGAATTTGCGCACTTTCAGATTTCTATCCTACGTTATACGATTTATTGGGCCACACACGTCTGAGTGTATTATTTCTAATGGTCGAGTTGCTCTTGTTTGCTCTGTTTTAAACGGAAGTCGTGTCTGTTTTGCTCGTACACAACATTCGCATATCTTATCCAAAAAATCGGTTTGTCTTTTGTCTAAAGTTAAACCAGTGGATAAAGTTTCTTAATTTTAATAGGTTTTCTTTGCTTAAAGGACCCATCCTTCGATGCCACAGTATTTTTGATTTTTCTGATTTTGTTAAAGCTGTTTCTTATTTTTCACTGTTGAGATTTATACTGTAAAGACCATTTTCTTTTTTTTCTTTTAACACCTTTATGTTATTTTGTATATCTCAACCTTTTCTTTAGTGAATTTAATTTCACCTCCATTTTTGGTTATTGCACTTACTTAATTCTAGATCATACATCACATTTTTTAGGTTACATTGTTTTGTCACCACTTTTTCTATTGCTTCTGTGCACATTGTGTTTTTCTTTTTTGCAAATTTTATTGTAGAACTGTAGCTTTGTGTTTCACACAGAAGTTTTAAATCATTGGTGAAGTGTGACGTAGATCCGGAGTCCACTATCCAAACATTTTTATATGTTTTGACCAAAAACGATACCTCACTTTTATTTGCTAATTTGTTTTCATTTTTCTTACGATAGTAACAATCTTTTTTTGAGTGGTTGTTCTTCTTACAGATGTTGCATCTCGATGGAAGATTTTTAGTTCTGAATTTTGCTGCCAGATGTCTTTTTTTTTGTTACATTTAAAACGCTGTTTTGTAGCATTGAGTGCCACTGTTTCATCGCTTTTTTCTTTATCTTTTGTTTTGAATTTTTTGCTGAACAGTCTGGTCATTAAATGTATTATTATCTTGAGGTGTTAATTCTCATGCACTTACAAAATGTTTAAATTGATAGGGCAAGCTTGACAGAATTTTTGACATAAGCATTTCAAAACTTATTGCTGCGTTTAATCCTTGACGTTTGAACGCCATATTATTTATTTCGCTTAGGAATTTTGCCATACCAGCTTCTTCCTTATATTTATGATTAAAGAACTCTTGCATCAAAATACATTTACGTTGTTCTTCTTGTCATAAATGTTTTTAACTTTCTTATACATGTCATTGCTTGTTGCAGAATTTAATATATGTGTCAGACATATTTTTGAGATCGTCGATACTATAATGTATTGAGCCTTTGCGTCTTTTTTATTCCATTCTTCACGTGCATTTGTTGCAGTGTCAGGTGTAATTTTAGACTCACCGTTTGCTACTTGGAGTAAACCATGAGCTCTCAGAATAATATCTATCTAGAATTTCTATAATTTGTAGCTGTCACGATCGTTTAATTTTGCAATTCGATTTAATTCATTACTGATTACTGACATTTTGTCCAGATTTATGTAATGTCAGACTTTTTTATTGTAACTCACGTACTTTATTTATTTTATTCAGTTTTTACTTCGCGGCACACGCGGTCGGCTTTATATAATATTACTCTTAAGTTAGCTTAATTTATTACGCATCTACTAATTTAACTGATTCCACTGGGCCCATAACCTTTTGATTGGGATTAATTAAAACACTGTATTTGTAGTATTTTATATAATCAATTGGAAATACACCAACTTGTAGAAGAGCTGTATTGGCATACTTAAGAATATTCTTAACAACATCATTGCATATTACCAAAATCTTGGTAACACAAAAAAGTCAAATCAAATTGGAAAGGCTTGAAAGACTGATCCGGAATGTAAATAAGAATAAATTCTCTATGCCGCTGATGTATGGAAGGAGATGAAATTCCAATACACCAAAACAGAGCTAAAAGTAATTCCTTGTCAAAAGATTCTGTACTTTATATATGAGATAAGACTGCTAACAGAGTAAAAAACTTGACTTATCTTTTAAAAGTTTTTAAACTAGTCAGAATACTTCACAACGCTATATTCTAAGATATTTTATATTTCCTTTTTTAAACTTTTAAAGAGACATACATTTTACAAATGTTAAAGGATTCTACTTAAAATGTAAATTTTATCAATAAACACCTGATCATGTTCAGTGTAGTTTTGTTCACGGTTGCACAGGAATTTTACGTTCTATCAAAAAGTTGTAAAACTTTTTGTTAACAAACTCTGTATCATTGTTGGATTGTATATACATGACTTTCATCCCATTATAATTTTTTATTAAGTTAAATACTTTGCGTGTTTTTTTAATATTTTTGCTTCTGGATCTGATAAATTGTACTTCACAGTAGCAAAAAAATATTTTTCCTTTTTTTGGCACAATCCGTATTGGTCCATAAACGTTTCTGTGAATCAACTACTTTAAGAAAACGAGTACGTGTTATTTTTGCGTGACACGTTTGGCATGCGGATTGCTTGTAGTCGGTCAGAAGATACAAAAAAATAAAGTTGCCATTACGGACTTAATGTCCTTTAATTTACTCTCAAAGACGTTCTATACTGGTTGCTACAAAGTCTAAGTATTTAGCAACAATTTAAAAATACATGCTTGACATGACGTACGAGAAGATTCTAGTTTGCTATTAGCGGTCAGATTAAGACAAGCTTTTGTCCCCGGCATCAGTCAGGCTCTTCAAATACTATCAGAAAATTAACATTGAGACTCTCTTTGCTCATGCGCTCAGAAAAACACCGATCTATTGACGGTAAGCATGAGTCTGTATTTGCGTTGCGTTTTGTTGGGCGGTAAATATGAGTTAGTGGTTGTAAGTTTTTTTAATTGCATCGTCTAAGTTGTTGACTGCGTCTCAGGCTTTTAACCAAAATTTTTTGAAGGATGATTATACCGCGCAGCCATAGTTAATCTTAGACAAAACTTTGGACCACCGTAACAGTACCTCTCTCCGCGCACCTCAGTTAATGTTAGCCAAGCACTTAATCACATTTAAAGCTTTATGGCATTTTGTGACCAATTTATCAATATGTGCCAGACTGTTTTAGCGCACTTAATTCTTAAACTCCGCAAAACAAGCAAAAGGTTGCACCATAAATGCACGCACAAGATTTTCTGCATCATTGTTTGTCTATGGTGATTTGAAGTAAACGTGTTATAGCATATATTAAATCTTTTGATTTTTTTCTCTAATTTTAAGATTGGTCTGTAGCATCAACATGTTGTTTGAATTTTTGCTTAGCTTAGCAACAGCAAAATATTGGCCTCTCTTGTAAACTTTTAGCAAAGCACGTCTGGTTCCAGTGTGGAAAAAATCCTCATGCCATTAATAATCGATTCCAACTTTAATAAAAATTTGAAAAGAATTGTTGAGCAAAGATTTTGAGAAAGAAAAACCTAACGCAGTACCTAATTCTTTTTTTTTACGCAGGAATTCTTTATTCTAACTTTAAGAGCAGACTCAGTTTTGATTGCTTTGGTGATTTTGCAACCGTCGACAATTTGAATAGTCAAGCAACAGATTGAGTTTTTTCGATACCGCTTCTACTTTTTCCACACTTTACCGTGTAGTGGTTCTTAAATGATGGTTACTGAATTTCAAGAATTTTGCGGCTTGCATCTTTTCGAAAGCAATCATGTTTTTTTTCTGTGTCAGGGTTCTTTTGAAACAAGTAAAAGTTTTCTTTTTCTCATCCACAGCTACACAAATATTGTTGTTCTACCAGACAACCGACGAACTGGTCAGCTGACCTTTGGTACACTTCTCACACACGGTTTTAAACAACAATTACTAAATTAGTTATAATTTAATTGAGTTTAAATAAATTGATTAGTTTTATAGCACTGAATTATTTATTCAAATTTAAAGTTTTTTTTTTCTTAGTGAATTGTTAAAGTCTATATTTTAAGTCAACTTTTTGCTTGCGCTGAACAATAGTTTAATATTGATTTAAACTAAGTGTAGGTCACACAAAACACAAGAGCTTGCAATTTAATTTGATAGAAAAAGTGGGCAAATGCGTAAACTTGTTTGCCACATTACTAAAGTTATATAACTTATTTTATCTGTAGAAAGTTCTAGTAGAGCCAAAACTAGTAATGTATTTGTAAGAATAAATTTGCGATAAAAAACATAGTAAATTGTTTTATTATTTTATTTGTTTTTTTCTATTCCAACGTTCACGTTTTGGAAATACTCAATAGCCAATTTTAATGTTTTTTTTTTTAAATCATTTTTGTAAATCGATATAACAGATTTAATTATTAGAGTTTAGTTCTTTCACACAACGCGAGTTTACAATCAAAAATTTGTATCTTTTATAAAATTTGATGTATCCATTGCCAGTGGAGCTCGCATTTTTTGAAACTGGTTTGGATGCAAATGCTTTTCAGTTACTTTAAGCATTTCTCTAGTAGTTTTTTTTTTTTTTTTTTTTTTAATTTGTGATTTAGAAAACTTTTTTTAATACCTGCTTAAGGTAATGTGAACGTCATTATTGCTAATATAACTTAAGTTGCCACTTTTTGGGTCATTTTTTAAATATTAAAATTCTTGATTTTAAACCAAAAAATATGGAAAAAAGTAATAAAGAGGAAAGAAACAAAAAAGTCAAAACAACTATGCCTGCCAAGGTATGGAAGGTGAACAGAGAGACAAGAGAAGAACATATACTGAAACATTAGTACTAAAGAAATTGCAGAAATAAGGAGGAAAAGAAGAAAATTGTTTAAGGAAAATAAGTTGACAAAATTGACTAAGCAGTTTCTAAAGATTCGCCATCTCGAAGTTGACAAAAAATGCAATTGCAAATGCAAATGCAAATGCAACAAGAAAGAGGATACGACGAGGAATACGTTAATAAAGATATAGAAAAACTAAGAAAAAATCTAAGAAAAATGCAAATATCTGGGCTGGATAACACAAGAATAGGAGAAAGGAGAGTGAGATGCCAGTGTAGGAAATAAGGCAGAAAATAGAGTATAAGCTATTGTTGAAGCCAACACCTCACTACATCTAAGTCAATCCCGGACAAAACTTAAGTTGGCGGATACTTTATTAACACTATAACAGCAAAAACCAAAAGCACAAACAAAATTGTAAACACATCAACCGCCAAAGTTCCACACTAACAATCTTGAAAAATAAACAGACAACGTAAAACGTAAAACACCGACGCTAAACAAAACGACATCTAAAGATTTTACAAAAGGTAGTTATTTAAAGATTTTACAAAAAATGGTTAATAACTAAGGACTTAATAGATACAAACACAGCAGGAATATGGAATGTAATACCGCTGATTGACATGTTAAATTAAGAAAGTATTTAACCTTATAAGAATAAACGACCAATGTAATAAACCTATTGCTAGGAGGCGCTGCTTGCATTATGCAAAACTTTGATAATCTACCACTTTGTGTGAAGTTGAACAAATTATATACTTAATATTTTCTTCTTTTATTTTGTAGAAATTTTTTATATTTAACATTTTTTATTCAGAAATAATAAAATATTCTACTATATAATTATTTTTTAATGGCAAACATGTTTCGCAAAATGATTTGCATTTTCAATGCCATATTTATGATTAATAAATTATTTAAAAATTTGTTTTTCCCGCTACCCAGATTTCCTGTTTTAAATTTAAATTTGTTTTTTCCCGCTAACCAAGATTTCCGTTTTTTTGTTGACATTTTTAATTTAATTTTTAATTTTAAGGTTAGGTTAGGTTAGGTTAGGTTAGGTTAGTAAATGGATATATTTTATTAATACAAATTTTGAATTGCTTTTTTAAACAAATAAATAAGAAATATTGTTCATTAACTTATTTTGGTAACATATCTGAAAAATTATCTCGTTACTTAAATAAAAATTTCAAAATTACAGTAGCATTTAAAACATTTTATAATTTAAAATCAATATTATTAAATGCAAAAGAGAAAACAAATATTTGGGATAAAAGTGGCATTTATAAACTAAATTGTAGTGATTGCAATTCTATATATATTGGACAAACCATTCGAAATTTCAATATTAGATATAAAGACCATATTAGAGCATTTAGAAATAAAGATATAGAAAAATCTAATTTTGCAAAACATTTAATTTAAACAACCACAAAATTTCAACACAAGTTTTTACTTTAAAAATATTACATATTTCGGATAAAAATTTAATATTTATGAAAGACTTAGAAATTAAAAAACATTTAAAAAATCCAAATTATAAAGTAATTAACGAACAATTAGACTTATACAACTCACCAATATTAGACATGTTATTAAAATAAATTTATTATATCAACACTAACTTCAAGTGTAAATATTTAATATTCAAGATATGACATATTTCTAACCTTAAAATTAAAAATTAAATTAAAAATGTCAACAAAAAAACGGAAATCTTGGTTAGCGGGAAAAAACAAATTTAAATTTAAAACAGGAAATCTGGGTAGCGGGAAAAACAAATTTTTAAATAATTTATTAATCATAAATATGGCATTGAAAATGCAAATCATTTTGCGAAACATGTTTGCCATTAAAAAATAATTATATAGTAGAATATTTTATTATTTCTGAATAAAAAATGTTAAATTATATACTGTTACTGGTTTAATTCCGTGCTACATTAAGTGTAGAGCACACGAAACAGGAAGCAGGTTATACTAGAGTTATATAACTTATTTCACTTGTAGAAGGCTCTAGTAGAGCTGAAAGTAGTAAGTTTTTTTTTTCTGAATCAGTTTTGTAAATAGACATAACAGATTTGTAAGAATTTCGTTCTTTCACACAACGCGAGTTTATACAATAAAAAAATCTTTTTTTATAAAATTTGAAACTGGTTTGGATGCAAATAATTTCAGTTACCTTAAGCATTGCTCTAGTCGATACAAATTTTTTTTTAAATTTTTGATTTATAAAACTATTTTTTTTTAACACTTAAGACGGTAATGTGAATGTCATTATTGCTAATATAACTTAGGTTGTCACTTTTTGGATCATATTTTATTAATATTAAAATTCTTGATTTTAAACTAATCTCAATCAAGTTATTTACAACAACAGTTATGAAATCAGCAAGAGTAGCAATATTAAACGTTTTTCTAAAATATATATAATTAAGATCTTAAAATACCCTTTTAACAAATTTTAAAAAACATTGTAAGAAGAAGAAACATTAAGCACACTTTATTTTTCTTAAGTTCTCTTTGTTTTAATTTTTATTAGGAAAGTAAAACACACGCAACCATAACAAAATTGTAGATACTCATAAATTTGTATGCATTTTGGAGCAGTGGCGTAATTAGAAATTTTGAACCTCACCGCAAAATATTTAAGGGTTTTTTCAAACAGTGTTAAAAAAATCGTAAGTTTTTTGCAAATTCTTTTTGCAAAATGTCAACATTAACAAAATTAAGTCACATAATATTTAAAAAAAAAAATCAGAAAAAACTAAAATGCGGCCAAAAACGGTTTAAAAATGTTAAAATTCTATTCATAAATTGTTAAAAATGGTATTAAAACATTAAAATATTGTTAAAAAGCATCAAAATCCGTCCGCAAACTGTTAAAAATCCAAAATTTGAATTTATAGAAAGTCAAAAATTGCAAAAAAAACTTTAATACATCAAAACATTATTAAAAAATAACAAAGTTTGGCATAAACTATTAAAGAGTGAATTTTTTTTAACAAAAATTGAAAATTATCAAATTCCGGCTGTGTATTATTAAAATATTTTTACAATAAGCTAAAAATAAAAAATTTCAAAAATGGATAAATGCGGTCTTAAAACTAAAAAAAAAATATGAAATATCAAAATATTGTCAAAAATATACAAAATCCTGTCATAAATTGGCAAAAAGTGCAAAACTCAATTAATAAAAAATAATAATATAAAATAATAAAATAGCAAACGCCAGCCATAAAGTGTAAAAATATTGTCAGAAACTACTAAAATTTAGAATAAACTGACAGAAACTGCAACATTATATTTTTAAAAAGTCAGAAATGGCAAAAGTTAGTTATTAAAATATTAAATTTTTGTCAAAAAGAACCAAAATCTAGCCAAAAAGTCCAATATGTTGTTTGTAAAATGTTAGAAATAGCAAAATCCGGCCTTGAAATTTCAAACATTTGCACAAAAATTGACAAAAAACTGTTGGAAAAAACAAAAATCCTGATTAAACTGTTAAAAAATGCAACATTTTTTCAAAGAAATATTAAAAATAACAGAATCTAGTCATGAAATGTCAACAAATTATTTAAAAAAAATTAATATCCACTTTTGAAACATCAAAATTCAGTCAGATCATGTCAAAAATAGCAACATTTTTAGCCAAAAAGTATAAAAATGTTTAATTTTTTTTTAATAAAATGTTATAAATAGCTAATGCCGGCTGTGAAACATAAAAATATTGTTTAAATGCTCTAAAATGTAGTCATAATTTTATTAGAATCTACAACATTGAAAAAAAAATAAATTCCGGTTATGATATTAATAATAATAATTCTTTATTTACGGTAAAAGTTAAACCATTTACATCTACAATATAATATATAAATAAACATATTACATCAACTAAAATAATATACATAAAATACAAAAAATACATAAAAACAAGTTTAATCTAAGATACAATTTAGGTACACAATTCAATCAATACGCTTTAATTGCGACCTAAACTGCGATTTGGTACAAAACCATTTAAAATTATTTGGCAAACAATTTGCCAGTTTACACATCCTAGCAAGTGGATTGGTGCACCCGTAATTTGTAGAATGTGTAAATTCTCTAAACAATAGCATCTGCCTGGTACGTCGATCGCTAATAGGAATACTGAATGGTAGAGATGCAAGAAGGCAAGGACAATCTACTTTAGACATTACTAGTCCACGCAAAAACAAAAGATCAGCCCTTTTGCGACGAAGTTTTAGTGGTGGCAAATTGTACAATGATGTAATGTAATTGCGATCAAAATCAACCGCTAAAATCCCCGATTTATAAGATAATAATCTAGCAAACTTATTTAAAATATTCACTTTGAATTGTGGTGGTGAACAATGTTGACGAAGTAAGTTAAAAATCAATTAGTTTAAATAAATAAAGCCATACTGATGAGAGGTAAACCTCGAAACGCGTCTATGGATGTTTTTTAGTTTAGAATATTTTTTCATAAATTTAATTTTTTAAGGTTATTTTGAATTCGTTCAATACTTTGAATATGAATTTCGTAAGACGGGCACCAGACTTACGGAGTATATTCTAAATGAGAGCGCACCAAAGAACAATAAAGTAATTTGAGCGTATTTGAGAATAAATCTGCTGACATTCGGTAAACAAAACCCAGCATTTTCATAGCCCGATTACACATATAGTTAATATGCTCAACAAATGTGAGTTTATTATCAAAGATTACGCCCAAGTCTTTTATTTGAGAAACTTGTTTCAACGGTTTATGATTAATATCATAACGGTAATGTATTTTCTTCAGTGTTCTATTAAAACTAATTGAAAAACATTTGTTAACGTTAAGAAAAAGATAATTATTATGACACCAAGCGTTTACGGAATCTAAATCTCGTTGTAACAGATGACAATCATTAACATATGATATTTTACTGTAAAGCTTTAGATCATCAGCAAATAAAAAAAAGACGATAAATGAATACACTGAGAAATATCATTGATAAAAATAAGGAACAAAATTGGACCGCAGTGTGATCCCTGGGGAACAACTGAAGAAACAAGAATTGGCTGTGAAAGAAAATTATTAATTTTTACAGATTGAGTACGATTTTCCAAAAAACTAGATATCCATGAAACCACAGCATGATGAAAACCTAAAGCATGAAGCATAGCTAACAAAACAGTGTGGCTCACACGATCAAAAGCCTTTGAAAAATCGGTGTAAATAGAATCAATTTGTACTTTTGATCAAATAATTTAGGAATGGCAGATTGAATGCATATACCTCTATAGTTAATTATGTCTTTCTTAGCCCCAGATTTAAATAAAGGCATAATGTAGCTTTGTTTCCACATATCAGGAAATTTAGATTTGCTTAAGGAAGCATTAAAAAGTAGATGTAACGGCGCAGAAATGGAATAAATGCATTCTTTCAACATCATAGAAGGGATGCCGTCTGGGCCAGTGCTAAGATTACTTTGAAGGTATTAAATACCTTTAAAAACATCAAACAAACTAATTGAAAAATTTGAATGTATTACGTTGTTTTGAAACTCAAACGTTGGAGTTGTATGAACTTCAAAATCGTAAACAGATGAAAAAGATTCTGCAAATTTGTTGACATAATCATTCTCATTAGTGCAGATTAGGTCTCTATAGTACATTGTAGACGGAAAGCCATTAGATTTTCTGGTTTATTGACAAATTTCCAGAAATGCTTTGCATTTGTTTGAATATTATTCTCGGTACGTGCAATATACTGTTGTAAAGGCAAGCGCTAAGATTGTTACATGAAGTGCGAATAGATTCAAACTCATTATAATCAGATAGAAGTTCTGAAGATTTAAAACGTTTATGAACAACTTTTTTCAATTTAGTAAGTGACATCAGTTCTTTGCTAAACCAAATTGGAAAGTTGTTTTCACGCCACATTTTTTTAGGTACGTAAGAATCAATTGCATAATACAAAACAGAATAATATAAATCAACACATACATTAATATCACAGTTATAAAAAAGTAAAGACCAATCAACAGTCAATAAAAAACCATTGATAGCGCTAAAGTTTGCAAATTTAAAATTATTAAAAACATAGTTACACTTTAAAATATCACATAAGCATAGTGGTGTTAGCTTGTGTTTAACAGAACATCAACAGCCATTGCCATTTTTACATCACGATCATTTGTAAAACACAAGTCTAAAAACACACCCCTACTATTTTGTATTGTTATGCATTCAATGCAGTTTAAAAATCCAAAAGAATTGGCTACTAAATATGCAGGGTAAGTTTCATTGCAAACTACTCCAATTCCTAACTCATCATTTATCCACAACACTGCAGGCAAATTATAATCACCTAGTAGAATAAGTTTACTTCTGGGATATATATCAGCTAATGATTCAACAGAGTAGCAATGATTGATGTGTTTTTCAATAGCCGAATTTGGTGGTAAATATACTGCACTAATTAAATATGACACAGACTTAAAGTTAACAAAAACAAACACATGTTCCACGGTTGAATACGTGGGGTGCAGTAATATACCTTTTAGATGAGATCTAATTGCAATTAATACACCCCCACCATCCAGTTTAGCACTAGTTAATGCGAAACAATCGCACCTAAATAAATCGTAACCACGTAGTTTAAGCTCAGAATCGTCAATATCCTGGGTGAGCCAAGTTTTAGATAGATTTTGAGGCCGTTGGTAATTCTACAATAGGGTCTAGGTTGTTGGCTGGATCCAAGTTCTAAAAATCCTCAACAACATCAACCAATATTGCCTCTTTTATGTGATTATCTATATCACATTTTTTTGTCCCACGTTTTAATTACATATGCCTGCAGCTTGTCATTATTAGGGCCACTGCTAAAAATAACTTTTGTTTTTGGTTGAACTTACTGGTTGGGTTTAGTTTTAGTTTTAACAACTGAACTTGCTAAAGCTGGAAAAGCAGTTGGTTCAAGCAACTGAGTCGTTACATTAGTGAACAACGCAATATTTGGAGCGGTTTGTTGCCCATCACGAGTTGCATATTCTAAAATTACCTCTTTTAGATAGATAATTTTTTCAATTAATAATTTATTGTTAGATCGCACTTCCTCTAACATACACTTCACACCGGTGCGGTCGATCACCTATTGACTTACTCAAAACAAACCTAGGTAGATTACGGTAAGGTAACAAAAGAAACAATAGGATATGAAATATGAAGTTAAAATAATTAAAATCACAAGTAAAAATTAAAGTTATTAAATTAAAAAACGTAGGTTACGCCACTGGTGAAAATAGTTAAAAATTAAGCAACGGACGGCGCGGAAGTACTAGTGCGTGGATGTCTATAATTTAAGGTTAATATTTATAAATAAACATTAACAAAAATTGTACTAATACATGTACAAAACATATTAAGTAATTAATTGCTTATATAATTACCAACAGAGTAAACAAGAACTTTAAAATTATAGACACTTATTACACACAAAACAGCACTAGTGATAAAATAAAACAACAACACAGTGGCGTAGTTTGCCTATTATTAAAATATTGTCAGAAAAATTCAAAATTCGGTAATAAAGTATAAAAGTATTGTCAGAAAGTACCAAAATTTATCATAAACTGTTAAAACTGCAACATTCTATTTATGTAAAATCAAAAATTTGTCATTTGATGTTATCAAATATTTAAAAAAATTCAAAATGACTAAAGTTTGATCAAACATAGTTCAAATTTGCAAATATCATTTTGTAAAATGTCAAAATTATTAAAATTCAGTTCAAAACTGTTAAAAAATGTACATTTTTTTATGAAAAATACCAAAATATTAGAAAATATTGTTAGAGTGGACCAAAATCTGGCCCAATTTGTTAAAAATGCAAAATTTTATTTATAAAATGTTATAAATAGCAAAATCTGGCCGAAGCTTTGAAATAAACGTTAGGAGGCCAGCTTGTGGGCTTTTCCGCGTTGCAGAACCTTGCTTACAACTAATTACGCTAAAAAATAACGAATTATTTATCATTGTTTGTCCAATTAGTTTTTGAAACTTGAAAACAATTACTAAATTACTATTACATCGTGCAAACAATATACATTTTGTGTGTTGTGCATTATACGCACTTTCTGTGTTTGCTCATTTCCTGACAACCTGGAGGTTCTTCTTAAAAAAACCGATTTGAAATAAACTAAAAACTAAATAATGGTTATTTGCCGAGTCTAAACTTTTAACCAAATTACTAAAAATAACTTAAAAGCAACTTCTTGCAAAAGCGTACGTTGACGATTGCTATTTGGCAGCCCAATGATCAAAGTTATCAACAATTGCCATTGACATAATTAGATTGCATTAAGAAATAGTGCTTTTGACTGTTAAAACATCCATTAATAATTTTGAAACCAACAAAAAACATTCAAAACACCTGGCATAAAACGCAACGTGGACTAGGAGTATCAAATCACATTGCAGCCAAAACAACACTTTATTTTTTATAAATTATGCAACGAAATGCTTTGCTTATCAACAACCCACCGTGCATCTACATCATATATTAATTAATTAATTAAATTATTGCAAAATTATATAACAAACATTAACGTTACGTCTTTCTAAACAATATTACTAATCGATAAACTGTTTTAATGTGTATGTACTATGCATGTTATTATTTATCTCCCTGATACAAGTTTAATAAAAATTGCTTTATCATTGAGATTTTTAAACTTGAAAAGTTGTGTTTGTTGTTCAACTATACAATAGAATTTCAACGCGCACTAGCCTCATCAATCCAATAACATTTACATGACTTGAATATACGAAATTGTTGAGAAGCTGCATAAATGGAGATGTTGACATATAGATGGTGTCATATAAAATTTAAATGAAACTGAACACACATATTCGCCAAAATTTATTACAACGTTTAAACATCATTCATTCTATAATATTTTACAATCAATTAAATTAGATTAAAAACATTTTAATATTTTTTCTGCTTTTTCGATTTATTAAATTTGTGTCGGATGACTTGCGGTACAAATGCGACAGTATAGATCCATCATTTAATTTTCCTGCGCTTCGTGGATTTCACACGTATTTATTATTTATACCTACATTTGTCATCATATTTTTTGTCAACATAATGTACCGTGTTTCACGCAGATTATCACATGCTTTGTTACATTTCAAATTACTACACCACCAACAAATTGCAAAAAATGTTATGAGGAATAATAATAAATAGTGCATAGTAGAACACACATGCTTTAAGTATTATTTTCAATTTGAAAATGTAATATTTAGGACATTATTGCATACTACTATAATTAAGCTCCTATCTGTTTGCAAAAATATTATACAATATGGCTAGCGGCTTTGATAACATACCCAAACAAAGCAGATATTATGAATAAATAGTTCATCTATTGAACTGAATACAAAAATGTTGAAAATACAATTTTTATCAAGCTACAAAGTTTGATTAATGTAAATAAAATCTAATTACATTATTATAAATATCTCTATTATATAGTTATATTCAATCTTTATCAATCCAAAGTACATATATTTTTTACCGATTCCAAAAAAATATTGAAAGCAAAATTGCCAAGAAGAGAGGCTAGATTACGTTTTCGCTCGGCCGGGTGTAGCGAGCAAAGCATGAGTTTTGAATACTTCATATAGCTGAAGTGGCATCCAGGGACGAGCGGATCCGCTCCTTTTCGACCCATAATCATGATCGCCTTTATTGCAACATCATGATGTAACGAGCACAACGTAAGGATACATATAGACACTGTTCGCTTAATATATTCACATTCAAATTGCTTTTTTTTTATTGTCATCACTTTGTTATTATTGCACAATTTTCAATGTATTCAAATTATTTGATTTTTCATATGAATGCGCTTTCCGTTATTTGTTGTCAAATGAAACTGCATGAATATATGATGTTAAGAGTGTGATATTGCATTCGTATAAAACTAATCAAATTATTATTTGAAATGAAAAATTATTTCATCAAAACTTGTTTTGATATTGGGATACAAATATAATTTCAAATCGATAATCACCGGTCAATATTGACGTATTATTTTATATTTGTATGTATAATTTATCATATAATACTTTTTTAGTGAGAACCTAAAGAAATTTAAAACTAAACAATAGGGTAGGCGCTATAACTATCTTGTAACTAACTTAACCTAACCTAACTTAACTTAACCTAACCAAACCTAATCTAACCTTTTTTTTTGAGAGTTGGAAAATGCTCTATCTACATTATTTGGTTATGGTTGTCTGGGAATCCTTCTTTTTTTCAAAAAAGCTCAAATCCACTAAAAACCCCTTTCATTTCAATACATGGAATCAGCCCGTAGGCTTTTTTCATGTTCTTTTCTTATGCGTTTTTTTTACGGTTCAATCTCTCTCTTCTTTTTTTCTCTCTCTTTGATGCAATCTCTTATCCATTGATGTATTACTCTCCATTTCTTGCGGGACGTTGCATGACATCTGAACCTTTTTATTTCTTATTGTGCAGTACCTTTCTTCTAGATAACTAGCAATCATATTGACAAGATATTCGTTGATTCCTTTTCCTTCCAGAACTTTGAGGATCTCTTCCCTCTTGCAGTATTATACGCATTTTTGATTTCCAAGGTTATTAGGAGAATGAATGATCGGTTCTTGATGACATCTTTTAGGAACTTAATCTAACCTAACTTACCCTAATTCAACCTAACCTTTTTTATTGTGGTTCGGGGGAATTTCTCCCAGCCTCAGTTCTTTTTTATCCTTGGAATTGCTAAATATACCTTTAAGAATACAAGCCTGGACGTTAGCAGCACTAACTCCCTAGATTGTTTCTGCACTTTTTCTTTCTTCATCTTGCTCTTCTTTTTTTGTAGAGGTTAACTTTTTTATCTGATATTTTTCAGTTTGTTTTGTTCTGCATACCATCTATGGCAACTATAGAATGTGTGCTTTGGGCTAACTTTTACCTGGCACCTGTTGCATATGTCACCGTTGATTAAGTAAAATTTCTTTAAATATATTTTGATATCACCTTGTCCGCTCAGAAGTTGAATTGAGTAATTGTCAACTTTACCAAACTTTTTTTTTGGCCATGTTGGAAAATCTTTAATGAAGCTTTTTGTCTACTCCGGTGTTTTTATCACATGCCCCTTTTCATTTCAAGATTTTTTCTTTCTTTAGTTACTTTTGGTGAGGTAATTTGCCTTGCGTTTTTTTGTTCTTAATTTTACTTGCAAATGGATTGGCATGATCGAGGCAATTACGAGGGTGACCTCTGTAGAGATTGTTTGGTAGCTACTGACTATTTTCAACGCCAATCTTCTATCGTGTTTTATCAACATGTTTTGTAGTATTTGTATGACATACTCCTCTCATACCTGAACACGATACAACGTTATCGAATGCGCCACGTTTGCTAGCATTCTTTTTTTCCTTTACGTCTTTATGTGGTCAAAAATTTGTCGGGGGCGAACGAAAAGTCGGATTGACAAGTGGTTCTTGGCATCAAATTTCTCGCGGCCGTCCCCTTCCGAATTAAAAATGTTTAACTTCCGATTCCGAGAGAGCGCTGTCATCAAGAAAAAGAGGTCCTACGTTCGGAGAGCCGTAACATTTTTGTCGTCGGAGATGGAAAACGGGCGTATTGATTTTTGGAACCGCCGTTTCCTTGTGCTTCTTTTAATGCTCCGCCAGACTTTATGACAACCCAGAAAAATATACAAAAAAAAGGCCGCCAAAACTTTTTTCTTTAAGAGTCTCGTCAGCCATTTTTTACCGCGTCCCGATCGGCGGGCGGCAACACCAAAAAATGTTTGTCCAAAGTCAAAAATTTTGTTTTTGCCGAGATGAAAATTGGCATACCACCAAGCAACCCCTAACGACGGTCTCACACAAAAATACTTATTTAGATTTTAAAAGGGGAAGAACTTAAAAATGCAGAGGGTTGAAGCAGTTTTTGAGTTCAACTCTTGTTTTTTACTCACCGCCACTCAAAGCCTTTAAAAGCCTACTTTGAGAGCCGCCCGCCAATCTCCTCGGGACCGCACAAAATTGCGACTTATCTCATTTGCGAGATTCTTCTTTAATTTTTTGATTACTCCTTTTAACGTTTTTTTATATCTCCACGCGTTTGCCCGCGGTGGTGCGTTGAACGTCAATTTTTTTCTAGGAAGTGGGGTCGCGCAATAGGTTACTCCTCCCACAGTTCTTATGATAAAATTTTCTGCATAGTTTTATTCAAGACGGTTAAGTTTTTTCTATTTTTTCTTAAGTGTTTGCACATCCGCCTTCATACAGAATGATGACTTCGGTTTCTCCGGGACAATCTGTAATCCTAGCTCTTTGGTTACTCCTAACCTAACCTAACCTTGTTGACCGCAACCTAACCTAACCTAATCTAATCTAACCTCACCTAACCTTGTTGACCGCAATGTTTATTAATTCTTTCTACTTAAACTATATGAATTTTGGTGGTTAACATGCAAAGTTCTCCGTTCATAGAGGCATTTTTCTGAGTTTACCTACAAAGTCGTAAACTTTTCTTTCCGGGACCCTAACTGGTTTTCAGATAGCTGATATTCCACTTCCTTTTTCAGTCTATTTGCAAATTTTTGTTTGTATATTTTTCTCAAGGTATTTATAAAGCAAACTAGCCTGTACCTTCTGTTTTTGTTGTTAGCTATTAGCACAAGTTTTGACAGTTTTCATACTTTGGAAAACTTAACTTTTTGGAACTTTTGGTTTATTACGTTTAAGATAGATTCAAGAGCTGACTTCACTATACCTTTTACAATTTTAGAAGGTGCCCAATTTGGGCCCGGAGCTGTTTTAATTTTTAGCTTTGCGGACGCGACTTTAAGGTTTTGCAACAATTTTAAATCTCAGTCTTCACACATCATTTTCCACTTTGTCTAGTAGTATTTTCCTTTTTGGCCGTCATAATTGTTTTTTTAAATTGCATGGTCAATCTTATTTTTATTAGTTTTTGTTTTGTCTCTTTTTCCTCTGGTGCACTAAGCTTTGAGTTTGGTTAAGTGATCCGACCACCAGTAAACAGCTTTGTTTGGGTTTACATTTGTTTTCTTCTTAAAGAATAAATCCATGGCATTTTTTCCCCTTTTATCAGATTGTTTGCTTTTTGGTTTACATACTTGGCCAACTCTATGCTCATCTTGTCGCAAAGTTTTGAGATTTGTAAGTCATATCTATTATGTGTTTACAAATGCCTTGAAATAAATATTCTTATGTAAAAGATTCACTTTGTCGTTTACTTTTCAACTGAAGATGTTGTTGCGCATTTGCTATCCAATACAAAATCTTTTCTCCTTTGGTGTCGTTGCGGCTAGCCCCTCATAAGGTAGCTTTGGAGTTTAAATCCCCGGTTATAAATACATTTTTTTGTCCTCTGACGCTGTTATCTAGTTTCTACAGAATGTTGTAAAATTCTTCTAACAAACCGTTGGGTGAGAAATAGCAGCCGTAGATGACATAGCCACTTATCACTACCTAGACAAAACCTCTTTCTTTTTGGTAGTCTTCCAATATTTTTAGATAATTATTGACTACAATAGCAACTTCATACTCCACATTGGTAATAAACTTGCTGTTTTGGACTATAATTTTGTTTGATTCTGCAATTATAGCCAAGTCAATCTTCTCCTCCGTCATGGTTTTGGACAGAAGATTTATTGCCGCTTTTTCTCTTCCAAGATTACTTTGTATCACTTTTATTTTCATTTGTCGTCACACTTTTTGTCTTCAACCTAGCACCGAAGTCCCTATTTTTTGGGCATTTTGTAGCTTCTGTTTTATAGTCTTTTGGATTGCTTATTTGTTTTTACAGTCTCTTTGATATGCTCTGCAGTTGTGGCAAACTTCGTTGCCCTCTTTTTCTTTACATTTGGTTATTTTTTATCCAATTTGCTCCTCCATCGCATGTTTTATTCTTTTTTGGTTAATTCTACTTGATAGTTATTTTTTCCAAGCTTTTCTCTCCCTCAGCCAATTCTTCTACTACTACTTTTTACTTCTTCCTCGGAGAGGCATTTATCAATCTCCATCAACATGATATTTGACATCTTTGTTTTTATTTTTATATTTGCAATGTTACCCAGTATCTGCTCTAGCAATTCTTTAAAGATGTTTGTAGATTCCTTGTTTTTTTCCTTTATTTTAAGCCAAACACTACAGTTTTTTGTTTAGTAAAGTTGTTTACCAAAACTTTTTTTGTTGTTACTTAGTTTTTCATGTCCCTAATCACCGCGGCGTACGTTACGTCTTCTTTGAGTTTAAGAATAATGGTTTTTACTTTTCTACTTCTTCCTCTGCAAAACTTGTTGCTACCTGAGCGGCTGGCTTGTTTTTTTTTTTATCGTTTTTGTGGGTGTGTCCGGTTTTCTGTTTGGCATGTTCAAATTAACTTTCAAATTTACCTTCTTACAAACGTCTTCGAGGACGGAAGTTTCTATGTCCCGACGTATAAGCGTTTTTGGTGATTGCGTCTGTTAGTTTGCTTCTACCGTTCTTTTCAGCAATTTTCTTGACCCTCGTTAATGATGTGCGCAGATTGTCTAATTAGTTGATCCTGTTGTCTTTTCTTTTCTGTTGTTATTGTGAAGACAAATTTATTTTTATTTTTGTTGATCTTACTCTTTTTGGATATACGACCGCTTTTTCTGACGCTGCATACAGTGTTGCTGGGTTCAAGTTTACAATTTTTAACGTTTCTAGCTGCGGGTACTGGCTTAGCAGCTTTTAATTGATGTATTCCCAAGATGTCTTTTTTTATCCATTATTACAAATAGATTGTTTACCTTATTTTCTAGAATGTCTTCTTGCGTCAATTCACATTTTTTATAAGTTTTCTCAGGCCATTTGCTGCTGTATTTGGCAAGTTTTTGGTTTTCACATAACTTGCCCTCCATTGCCTATTCTAATTCTCCATTTGTTGCTTAGTCTTTCTGCCATTTTTTTAATTTTGCTGTTGACGTTTCTATTGGCTTTTGTAAAAAACAGAAGCTCTTCTACCCAGCTTTCTACTTTGTTCTTTTGTAGTGCTAATTTTACAGGTTAGCTTATATCCGGAGAATTTGGTGATCTTCTTCTTATGACGGTTTTGCCCTCCGTTTTCTTGTTTGTTGTTGCCACTACTGTCTTCATCTTCCTTGCCTTTTCGAGGAGTCTTTTTATTGCCATCTTTGTTGAAGTTCTCTAAAGTACTACAGCCGGTGTCCTTCTTTGATCCCTTCCTATTTACAGGAAATCTTAGAGTCTTCTCGTTACTCTCGCTCTGTTGTTTTCCTTCTTTTTTAGTACTAACTGGCAGGTTTAAAATGTTGGGTTCCACTTGAAAAGAAAAAGATTTTAAAGCTGTTTTGGATACCAAGCCCTCGATAAAGGGTGGGAGACCGAAGAGTTGTCCAAGAGCGAACAACAGTTTAAAGAAAAATAAAAGAAGAAAGTGATAATCTCAATACCGTGGTAATGTATACCGTGCAATAGTGTTGGTCAACGTGTGCACTTATCTATCCGCTACCTGCGATGCGCCTGGTAGGGGTTTCACCTTTTCCCGCAGGAACCTAACCTTTTTTTTTTTTATTGTGGTATGGGGAAGCTCTACCAGCCTGTGTGTGGAACTCTCATCCACTAAACCTCCTATCCACTTAGCGTGGTCTTTCTACTCTTGGAATTGCAAAGCACACCTTCAAGAATACACGCCCGGGCGTTATCTCTATCGCCTTAGTTTGTCATTTCAACTTTGCTATCTCTCTCCTCCTTCTCCTTTGCGGATACCACTTTTTTTAACATATTCTTTCAGCCAGAGCCACATCGCTTCACTAGGCATCATGTACTCAACGGTGTTGTCCGGAGTCAACTCCGCACCTGTCTCATTTTTTATCTTCTCCCTGGCCGCGACCCATCTGCGGCAAGCGTAAAAAGTGTGATGTGGGCTATCTTCCATTTGGCACGTTACACATTCGTCGCTGTCTGTACGGTGAAATCTTTTTAAATACGCTTTGAAGCATCCGTGTTCGCTCAGAAGTTGACACAAGTAATAGTCGACAGATCCAAGTTTCCTCGTTGTCCACGCATGTAAATTTTTAACCATTCTCTTTGTCCACGCCGCTTTTCCGGTATTCTGGTCCCATTCTTTTTCCCATTTCATAATTGCCTTTTTTTTAAGCCCCTTCTTGGTATGTTGATTTGTTTTATAACCTTCCTCTCTCAGCTCGGCTTGTAGATGGATCGGCATGACCGAGGCAATTACGAGAATGGCTTTCGTGGATATGGTTCTGTATCCGCCAACTATTCTCAGCGCCAGTCTTCTTTTCTGATTTAGCATTGTGTCCTTGTATTTGGCGTATCTTAAGGTATTCCTCCACACCTCGGCACCGTACAGCATTATCGAATGCGCCACACTTGCCAGTATCCTCCTCTTCCCTTCTAAAAGTTTTCTGATGTTGGGCATCAGTATACTTAGTGTCTTGACCGTTTTTTCCACCTTTTCTACCGTTTTGTTAACATATGGTCTACAGTAGAGGACCCAGGATCAAGCCTTGTGGTACGACGCACGTGATCAACATCTTTTTGGAGGTAGCTTTGAGTTACTTTAATAAGCTTCTTGCTCACTCCCATTTTGATCAGTGCTCGTACCACCCCTTCCCACGGAACAGTACCAAAGGCGTTTTTGATGTCCACCGTGGTAAACATACACATTTTCCGGTTTTTGTAAGCTTTTTTTTTAATGTCCTTTACCGTATCCATCAGCTTTCTCATAGCATCGATGGTAGACCTTCTTTTCCGGAACCCAAATCTACTTGCAATTAGCTGTTGGTATACTTTTCCTAAGATACTTATCGGCCTATACTTTGGGCTTCGTTTGTCTCTTTCTGTTGTTTTTGAAGAAGAACCAGTTTTGACTGCTTCCATACCTTGGAAAATCTGGCATTCTGATATTCCTGATTTATCACCTTTAGGATGATATCAGGTACGGCCTTTACTACTTCTTTAGCAATCTTGGGAGGTATCCGGTCTGGTCCCGGCGCTTTCTTGTTTTTTAGCTTTGTTGACGCTTCCTGTACTTCCTTCAGAGTAAAGGGTACAGTCACCTCCTCTTCCACAACTGTTAGCCATCTCACTAGTAAGTGTTTTGGAAACAGCTGTTTGGCCACTTCCATCTGCCTCTCATCTCCGAGCTAGACACTAACTTCCCGGCTGAACTTGTCTGTGACGATTTTATACCGCAGACCCCACACGTCGTTCTCCACCTCATCTAGCAGCTTCTTCCAATCCTTCTTTTTTGTCGACATTATAGCCTTTTTGTACTCCGTTGTCTTATCTTCCAGGATTTTGCACAGTTGATCTTTTTGCTGCTGGTCGATCTTCTTCCTGTTAGCCCGAGTCTTATTCCTGTCTGCAATATTACACTCTTTTTTAAGCGTGGTTAGGTGCTCAGACTACCAGTAAGCAGCCCTGTTTAGATTAACCGTTGCTGTCCTCCTGAAGGATAAGTCCATCGCTCTTTTGATGGTTTTCATCAGGCCGTTGACGTTTGGGTTTTGCAATTATTCCAGTTCCGTCTATACTGTTGTTGTTGTTACACGCTTGCCACTGGCTTTGCTTTTTTGTTACTAGATTTGAGTGTGAAGTGGATGTTATTGTGTAGGCTGAGGTTCACTTCGTCATTTACCCTCTATTTGGAGATGCTTTCTGCGGTATCCTCACTACAGAGAGTCACGTCTATATGCGATCGGGACTCCTTTCTTACAAAGGTCGGCTCGTTTTTAATGTTTGCCGCTATAAACTGAGATCCAGCCATCCAATCCAGAACTTTTTTGTCTCTGCTGTCATTAATGTTGGCACCCCATAGCATGGCTTTGGCGTTTAGATCTTTGGCTACAATTACGTGTTTGCGTCCATGATTGTTGCTTAGTCTGTGCAGGAAATTTTCAAAATCTTCCGGTGGCTTGTTGGGTGAGAAGTAGCATCCTTAGATGACGTAGCCTCCTACCTCTATCTATACAAAACCCTTCTCGGTTCGGTTATAGTCCTTTATCTCCAGACCTTTCTTGACTAACATGGCAACATCAGATTCCACGTTGGTTATCCACTTTGGGTTTTGGACCGCAGCTTTGTTTGGCTCCGCAACTATAGTCAGGTCAATGTTCTCCTCCACCAGGGTTCTGGACAAAAGGTCTTGCCCCTTCCCAGATTACTCTGAAGCACCTTCACTATTTATTTATCTGCACGCCCTTTGTTTTTAGCTTAACGCAGATATCTTTGTACCTTGGACATTTCATGCTTTTAGCCTTGTGTCCTTTTTTTTGCAGAGGTAGCACTCTTCATTTAAGCACTGTCTCCGGAGGTGTCCTGTCCCTCCACAGTTGTGACAGACTTTGTTGCCTTCTTTTTCCTTACACTCGACCGCTCTGTGTTCAATCCGCCTGCACTTGTAACACCGCGGAGGATCTACTATCTCCCTTTTTCTCCACCTGTTCTACTCTTTGTCGACTCTTTTTAAGTTGACCAAGATTTCGGGCACATTCTGAATCCGCCGTAACGTACGCATGCCTCATCCCCACTTTATTTGTTTTGTCCGCCAGTGTTATTTTGCTGGGGCTCTTGGCCCTCTCTCCTAGTTTTTCTATTAGGACGTTCTTTACTTCCTCTTCCGTGGTGTATTCATCAATGTCCATCAACATAACGGACAATTATTTTCGTCTAACCTCCACGCTCGCAATACTGCCCAGCTTCAGGTCCAGCGATTTTTTAAAGGTCTCTGTAGATTTGCCTCTCTTGTCCTTAATCTTTAACTGTACGCTGCCATCTTCTGTCCTAGTGACACTGTCTACCAAAACTTCTTCTGCGGCTACTTGGCTCTTCATGTCCTTTATGACCTTGGCGTATGTCACTCCGTTCTTAGGCTTAAGAATAATAGTTTCCACATTTCTCCTTAATTAGCTTCCCCTCTATCGTCTGCTCAATTCTCAGTTTTGTCTTGAGACACAATCTTGGTTGTCTGCGTCTCCTTTTCGGTTGTGCCTTTTTGTTTCAACAGCTCCTTTGTTGATTTGTATTTGTTTGTAATGTTGTCCGTTTGTTGTTTTGCTTTAAGTAGTTCTTGTTTTAGTACAATAACTTCTTTTTTTTAATTGTTGTATCTTGTTGTCCTTTTGTTCTAATTTGCGTTTCTGACTCGAAATTGTCAGTAATTTGTTTGCTATTTTGTTTTCTAGTTTCACTTTCTCAAGCTGCCTTGCTGTTTCTAGCTTTTTTGTTTCTTCTTTTAGTTTTTCTACCTCTTTTTTAATAGTGGATATTAAAAAAGAGGCAGAAAACTAAAAGAAGAAACTTGTGTTCTGTTCCACCTCCTTTGCAATATTTGCCGTGCACTTTAAAACTACCTGAATTTGTTTGTCAGTGTTGTTTTGTTTGCTTGTCAACTCTTGGGCATTTTTCTTTTTGTGTTCGGTTTTGTCAGGTGTATTGCCTTCCTCCCTAGGTCTTTTCTTTTGTTCAACGCTTGTATTTTCTGTGGCACTAACGTTTATGCCAAGAACCTCTTTGTCAATTCCTAGTTTGATTGCTACTTTTGTAGCTTTTACAATGCTGTGTGCTACTCCCTTATATTTTGTAAAATTAGAGATTGAATGTTTTCTTTCGGGCGATCTGACTACTTTACTCTTTTGGCCAAAAGCTTTCTTCAGTTCAAGGTCCTTCAAAATCTCAGTATTAGTTCCGTTATCATTGCTATGGTCGTCGTCATTGTTTGTTGCCAGTATCTTTAGAGAGTCCCTTGGTTGCGCTGTTTTTGTCGTAATTCTTGCGGTCGCTGGATATCGATCGAGGTGTGCCCGCTTGATCACACTTGTCCTCGACCGTGGCTGAGATATCCCTCCTTAAATGAAAATGAAATGAAAAGTGTTTTGGTCTCTTAGCCCTCGAAACCTAGGGTCGGTTCTCAGAAAATAATCCGATAGTTCAAAGAATTAAAGAAGGGTGGAAAGTGGTAGTCTCATTGCCGTAGCAAGGCCACCGTGCAATGGAACCTAACCTAACATAACCTAAAAATGCTTACATAATAATATTTTTCTAATAGTATATTAATTAGAGCTAAAGTACGCTGATAAATAAAATATGTTGTACACAAATAATAAAAAACTATTTGAATATTCTAATTTAACTGACCGTTTGTCGAGGTGAGCATCTACATTCAACCCACAAGTTCTTATAAAACTTAACATTCCCTATTGCAAAATTTGAGAAATCTTTAAGGCTGGTCTAAACTTTTTAAAACATACCAGAATACGAGGTAACTATTGACGGGTCGGCAACAATCAAAACTAATATTATGATATCGTCTAGGTACGCAAAAGCTTGAGGCTCCATCTCCGGGTATCCAAGAAGCGTTAGAAGGTAGCGGGGCAGAATGTAGTACAAACGGTATTCTTGGCTAAAAACCGTAAAATCGGTAAAAGCCTTGCTACTTCCCAGTACTTACTCCCGTAAGTGAGATCTGCTAATAGCCAATCTTAAAGTCCAATGTCAAAAAAAATTAGAAATCTTTTACCTTATCTAACATTCTGTTGACTCAAAAATTTATGCAAAATTGTGACTTTCCCTTTTTTTTTCTTACAACTATCACCCAAGAATTTGGTTTTATTACACCATCTTCCAACATCAACTTTCGCGGTTACAATAAAATGTTTTGTAGACGGATCTGATGAGAGACCAAAGAAGTGATCATTGTAGTCAATGCAGCCAGACTTTTTTTGTTTGTAGACAATAAATGTTGCTGTTGGTAAGGAGTTCGACTTGATTTGCAAAAAGAATGAGACTGTTTTGTAATGGATATCCACCATTGCGCTCAGCATACAAAACTGTCACACCCAAAGAGTATTGAGGGCCACATTCCAATTTGTTTGGCTATGTTAGTTGGTATTGCTACTGGAAGGTCGTAGGCCTTGGTAATGCTGGTAGTGGCTCCACTGGTTAGAAGGATTATTTTATTAATAAAGCAAAAGGTTTTCTTTCGACTTAATCCATTGTCCAAACTTCGGGTTAATGTATGATTTTTGTGATCTTGTTTCTAACATGGCAGCACAGAAAGCTCCCTGAATCATAAATTAGAGCAAAATTCTTCAGTCCGGGTTAAATTGAATAGTGATATTAGTTGTTGACCGAAGTGCCTCTTTGTCCTAGTCAGGTTCTTGTTTCCCGAGATACATTTATATTTTTGCGACCAAGTATCTTGTTCAAATCTCAAACAGAATTTTGTTGGTGCATTCTGGCATGCCAAACGGTGTTTTGTTTTGTTGAAAGTGGATTTAATGTGACAAATTATTTGTTTGTTTCCTACTCTAATAATCATAATTTCTGGACAAATGACAAAATTATTATAACATTACAACTATTGCCTAGCATAGTCTCGCACAATTAATCTATTTATTCAGATATAATTTGATCATCTTTTTTTACTTTACTTTATTGTTTATAATAACTTGTACTTCTTTTATAACATTTAAATTAAATTGGTTGACAGAATAATCCAAGAATGAAAATAACATTGAAACGTTTTAACAAAAAATACTTTAGAATTAAAATTAATTGTCAGGTAAAACGAATTTTTTAAATACCAAATAATCCTGTTCTTTACATAACACAAAGCTTATATTTCATTATAAAAAACAATATATTTAATCCATCGAGATTTGAAATGAATATTAACAAAAATTATCTCAAAGATTTGCATTCATAATGACTAACATTGTGTTACTAAATGAAAGCATAATTAAATTTTAAGAGAAGCATTAGCAACATTAATATTTATTCCACTTCTTAATGCAGGAATATGCATTTACATTACACGTTTAATAATTTCATTCGTCGATAAAGCGAAGCGTAGAAGGTACCCATTTCTCCCTCCGAACAATCCACTCTTTAATAGCTTTTATTACTTCCCCATACACGTTCGCACCTGATCCATATTGTTTTTATCGTTAGCTTTAATGGGATGATAATTTGATATCTGCAAATATTTACTGCTTACAATTACCATACTTCACTTGCTTATATTAAAATATTTAGTAAGGATCAGATTAATATTATTAATGGATATTAAGATATGCTTTTGCTAGGATTACAGGAAATTAAAGTGTTAATTTATTTAATATTTTTATTACAGTCGTAAAGCAGAAGTACGACATCCAAGTGCACGACGAGTATGTGATAGCTGGGAATACTGCAGTGCTGAAATGTAAAATACCAAGTTATATGGCGGATTACGTTATGGTCACTTCCTGGGTACAAGACGCCGCTATCAACATCTATCCTAATACTGACATTGGTGGAAAATACGTGGTGCTTGCAAATGGGGATTTGTATATCAGCAATGCTGGTCCGGCTGATGGTTATAAGAACTATGCCTGCAGGACTGTTCATAGGCTTACAGGTAAATAGTATAATTGCACAAGTTTTAAGTAGTTTTGTTGGTTTAATTTACCCTGGCGTGTTGTTAATGTAAAAGCCCTACATTCAATAAGATAATTAAAGTAAATTCATATGAAGTATATTAAATTAATAAAATTTCTACATACAACGGATGTGTTTTACAAGCTTACATTATTAAATTATATGTAAAACAGTTGCAAATACTACTAATTATACACGTTTTCGTTGTAAGCAAAATTGAAATATTGCGAAAAATTGCATAAGAATATTTTATTTAAATATGAATTGATAAAGAATAAGTAAAAAATTGTCATTTTATTTTTCATTCAAAACTACAAACATTGTGTGTGTTGAAATAAATTGTTTTCTCCAACATACAATTTTTATTTCTGAGAGCTATTATAAAGTTACCATTTTTCCTCGCAATGAAGTTTCCTGAAGCAAACAACAAATTTGAAATGTAAAATGATACGTTAACATAACAGGGTGAAGCCTATAAATTGAATTGAGTTAGTTTGGTACAGATTTTTCCATAATAAAAGATTCCCATGGAGGGAATGAAATGCTGTTAAAAAAAGAGGCCGCGTCGCTTTTCCGCACGGAACTTTTACAACTATAAAACGCTTCCGTTGGCACATTTCTGTTTGTTAGTTTATCACATTATCCCAGCGTACATTTCCTGTCTGTGACTGAAACTAAAAGCGGTAATAAATAAAAGTATAGGGATGATAGTACCCAAACAACCATCCGTCTAATCCAATCTTATTTTGTTTTCTTAAATATCCGTCTCAATTGGGCTCGAAAAAAAAGCGGTTTTGTAATAAATTTCAGCAAGCTTTTCCTCACGTGCATTGTGTAGTTTTATCTCTTTAAATGGGCGCAATAAAAGGGAACATTTTTATACAATTTATAATCTTTATGGGCATGCAATTTATTATAAGGTATTTTATATTACTAATTTCTTCTGCATTTCAATAACCTCGATTTGCTATTATTTTGTTCAGCTGTATAACATAAAAATATTTATCAATAGGTTTTAAATGCAACAAATTTTGTGTCAAGATTCTATATATAAACTTTATTATTATAGCAGCGTTGTGTTTGCTGTACAATTATTTTTTTCTATTTGTTAAACTGAAAATATTTGGTAAAAGTTTTAATGCAAATTTACATTAATAAAATATTTTAATTGCATTAAAAATGTTCTCTGTAAAATGTCATACAAGCAAAAGCGTAAAGTATATTTTTAAACTTAATTAAATATTTTTAGCATATTATATTATATTAAAAAAGTCTAAAAAGGATCAGCGAGAATTTATGCCAACAGTGCCCGTGTATTTTCTAATTCTCTGCTAAAAGCCAATACGTGCTGCTCTCGGGAAAAAGTTTTGTATATATTAAAAATATGTCAGCAATTTTTCATGCACGTGCTTTAATAGTAATATAAAATATGCATATGGAAAATACAATTTAATAAAACTATTAGTTTCCATCGGCTTGATTGATATTATTTATTTATATAAACAGTACAAAAAAGCAATGAAAATTTACTTTAAAAATTGTAAAATATAAACAATTTTTTTAGTAAAGAAGATAAATTTTTTATTAATTGTTTTAATTTTATTTTAAAAGCAAAATAGAAAAAAATCATACTTTTACAAAATTAAGTATGGAATGTTGACTTTTTGTTAGACACGTCTGCAGACAACATGTGGAATAAAATAAAGAAAAAAAAGACGTAGATAGATTAAGGAATGGTTAAAAAAAAATACTTTTAGGTTAGATTGTACGATAAAAATCAAACTGTTTCTGATTGGCTCAATATATTGTGCAATCTTTTAATATGATCTACAGACTGTCAATAACAGAGTATGAAGTAGAACAAATTATCTGTGGAATGCCAAATAGAAATAGCACCCTATAATCTTGTTAAAGTATGTAAAATTAGACATTTCAGCGATCTTAGCTAATATCATTAACAAATCATTTCAATCGGGACATTTTCCGACAATTTTAAAATGTGGTTCTGTAATACCAAAACATAGACAATTATAGACCAATAAAATTGCTTAGCTATTTTTTAAAAGTCTTTGAAAAAATTTTCTGTGAGAGAACATTAAACTTTTTAAATAGCAAAAACATTTTGCACAACTCTCAACATGGTTTCCGTTCTAATATATCAACTGAATTACAAACTTACTCAGACAATCTATAGTAAGTTAGAAAATAAAAAATGTGTTCTTTTATTAATATTTGATCTGACATCAGCGTTTGACGTAATTAACCATAATTTTTACTAGACAAATTATATAGCATGGGTATAAGAGGTCCAATAAATCATTGGATCAGTTCTTATTTAAAAGATAGATCAATACTTGTCAACATTAACGGAATTAAATCCAAAAAAGCAGATGTGCAGGTTGTCGTAGCACAAGGATCGATTGTTGGACCATTGCTTTTTATCTTATTTACTAACGATCTTCCAAATTATATTGATAATGCAGTCATTGTAATGTATGCGGATGATACATCGGTAATTGTAGAAGCTGATAGTCCAGCAGAATTACAATTAAAATCAATTAATGTTATCGAGAAATTTAAAACATGATGTGCATCAAACAACTTAATTGTAAATCTTGATAGATAAATAGATAGATTTATTAAAACATTTGAAAAAATTTACAAAGATAAATTTACACAAACATTCATGTCAAATATGAATACAATAATATATAAACTTAAAAATAAAACAAACATAATGACACAAAACTGTATACATTATTAATATATAGATACTTTAAAATGACAGAGTACACAGTTAAAAATTAAAATTTAGATTAAACAGTATCTCTCCTGCAGAAAGTATAGTACTCTTCAATTGAATAACATACAACAGCATTCTATAAGAATTTTTTTAACAACTTTTTTGAATTACTTTTGATTATTTATCTGTTTCACTTAATTTGGTAGAGGTTTGTATAATTTACATCCGGTATAGTAATAGCCTTTTTCATAAAGAGTTAGATTATGTTTTGGTAATAAAATATCATTTTTAGTACGTGTTTGATAATCATGATCGACATTATGCATCATAAACGTGGACATATTATTAAACAAATAACATAATGTTGTAAAAATATAAACACCACAAAACGTTAAAATATTTTGTGTCTTAAAGACATCTCTGCAAAACACCTTCCACTTTAAACCATATATAATTCTAATAGCTTTTTTTTGAATAATAAAGATTTTATCTGCACTACTTGCTCTTCCTTAAAACATTATTCCATATTGCATAACTGAATAAAAGTTACCATAGTACATTGTTTTTAATATATCTTTGCTACAGTGTTTAGATAAAATTCGAAGACCATAGCAAATACTAGAAAGTTTGGAAGAGAGAGTGCTAAGATGTGATTGCCATTTAAGATTATGATCTACTTCTATTCCTAAAACTTTTGTAAAATCAACAACATTCAGTAAGTCATTATTTATTGCAACTAAGTCACCAATTTGACCATTTGACTGAGCAGTTCCAAACAGTACGTTAGCAGTTTTGTTTTTATTGATTGCTAAACAGTTTCTATCAATTCATTGTAATATGTTTTCATACACCACACTTACGTTTACAAGTATAGTATTTAAATCACCCTTCAGTAATATGTTAGAATTATCAGCATATGACACCAACATAAACTGAGTGATAATACTGGTAACACATTTATTAAAATCATTTGCAAATATTAAAAAACAAGGTCGGTCCCAGTACAGACCCTTGTGGTACACCACAAGTAAGCATTTGCGTTTCTGAACAAATTTCCTCTGCATTCACTCGAGTTACTACTGCTTGGTAACGGTTTTTTAAGTACGTATTAAACCAGTTGCTTGCTTTACCTCTAATTCCATATCGTTCTAACTTTGCTATCAGTAAATTAAAATTGACACAGTCAAAAGCTTTGGACAAGTCAATAAAAACACCAAGTGCAAATAATTTCTTATCCAAAGCTCCTAAAACATTTTCAGTGAACGTTGCCAAAGCAGTTTCTATTGACTTTCCTTGTGTGAATTCGTGTTGACTGGATGCAAATAATCTTTTAGAGTTGAAAAAATGTACAATTTTATTGTTCATTAGATGTTCTAATATCTTAGATAAGCTAGATAATATACTTATAGGACGATAATTAGCAAGTGTATTTGTATCGCCTTTTTTATGAAGAGGTATAACAGTAGCTAATTTAAACCTGTCAGGAAATATACCTGTATTAAAAGATACATTGCAAATATGTTTTATTGAAACAACTATAAAATTAATAATCTTCTTCAGTAAAAAATTTGAATTATTGTCAGAATTACTAGAGTTATCATTTTTTAATTTTTTAACTATTTGAATTATGTCGTACTCATCAATATCTCCTAAAAATATTGTAGAACTACACATATCAATATCTTCATTTACAAAGTTCAGGTTACCGTTAGTGTGGTTTGTAAGATTGAAAGTAATTGTTGAAACAAAATCATTGACAGACATGTTTTGCATCATTTACGGTATTTTTAGACAATTCAGGAAATGCTCTAGTACAATCAGACTTTCCTTGAAATTTGTTTAAAATTTGCCATATAGATTTATTTTTATTTGCAGCATTAAAAACAATATTATCATGGTATTTCTTTTTTGCATCAGATATTGTTTGTTGGTATAAATTATTTGCAACAATATAATCACCTTTCAAGACTGAATTTGTTTGTGATAGATCATACAAAAAAGATACAGTTCTATTATATCTGCAGTTATCCATTTATAATCTTTACTAGCAGGGTTAGTTCGAAATTCTTTAAGTGGAAACTTTTGTTCATATAAAATATTAAATATATTATAAAAAGAATCTAAAGCTTGATTAGGACTTGATCCCAGCAAGTGTTCTCTAAGCTGATACAAAAAGAAGCAATACAATCTTCAATAATAGTACGTTTTTTAAAAGTGGATTTTTTTGGAACATTACATTCTAATAACAAATTAAATTCTAAAAACTAACCATAGTGATCAGATAGATTACATTTGATTATATTTGTTTTTATTTGATTGACATCACTATTTAAAAATATATTGTCTATACATCTGCTTGAGTTTGTTACTCTAGTTGGTTCTTCGATGGTAAAATGAAAATTATAGCTTAACAATAAATTTAAAAAATCAATTGTGAGTTTATTGTTTGTTTTAAATATGTCAATATTAAAATCACTAGTTAAAAAATAGCTATATCTTTAGTGTGTACTTTATCTAATAACTTATGCAATTTTTCAATAAAAATAGTTGTATCGCCTTCAGGAATTCTATATACACCAATTATTAAATATTTATTTTCAATCCAGAACACCTCAGCTGCACAGCACTCAAAATGATTCTGAACCGAAAAAACATTTATATCATAACGCATTTTAACACCTCCTTTAAAATCTACTGAAGAAAATAATGTAACACCTCCACGTTGATTGGGAGGACGACAGTAGCTGCTACGCAGAATATATCATTCCAAATAAAAAAATTTCAAATAATCTTCAGATAGCCAATGTTCACTTAATATTACAAACGATGGGATTGATTCTTTTGTTAAAATTTAATATTTTATTTGTAACACTTTAAATATTTAGATGAAAAATAGATAATGTTTCAAAAAATTTTAATTTCCTTTTTTTGCTGGTCTCCTTGGGGTTAGAAAAACCTATTTACTTTTACACCTACAGGCCATATCTCTGGATTTTTCAAAAACTCTAACTTAGAAATAGGAAAACTGCTTAGACTGTAATTTTTTGCATTTGGCATATTTAATTTCTTTAGTTTCTAGATATTCTACATAATCATTTTCTTCTAAGTTAGGAGTTAATCCACATATATGAAGATAGCCTTGTCATTCAATACCTTTTATTTTTATAAAACCGGTGGCAGATCCAAATACTGTTGGGTTTTCTTTAATATTGTTGAAAGTTTTTTAGGTATTATAAATTTTTTTTCAATTTCAATGGTGCAATTTTTTTCTTTGTTTTCTTTGGTAATTTCAGAAAATGTTTTCTTTTTTATTTTATCTTCATGTTTTTCTTTGGTGCTATTTTTTCTCTCTCTTAGTTTACATTGGCAATTATTTCTGGAGTATTTTCTTTAGGTTTATTAATATTGCTATCAATAGTATTTATGGCAATATCAGATGCCACGATGCCATGTGGTTGTTTCTTTAAATTAACGTTAACTGGAATAGTATTTCTGTTGGCTTCTAAGTAATTGATTTTGTCATACAACAAAACAACTTTTTCTCTTAGCTCACTAATGATGGAATTTTTATCTTTTATTATTAATTTGAGAAGCTCAGTTGTATAATTATTTTCTTCTCCATCGCAACAGATAACACGGGACTCATCAATACTTTTTTGGTTTTGTTTTATATTTATTTTGTATGCAACTTTTGTGGTATACATTTCCACATTTAATACATACTAATGTTTTACTGACTTTATCTTTGCAGCATTTAAAAAAATTATCCTCAAATAATGGATTGCCCATTTTAGTAATTATATTTATAATTTATAATTATTTGCCAATTCAATGTTACGCCACTGGTTGGCTCAGTAACTATGCGCGCAAGCTGCGACGCAACAAAACGTTAGCTTCAATACAACTAACCTCAATCATTAACCATAAAAAATAATGTTAATTCTACTCACAGTCTCATCATGAATTAATAACATACATAAACTGCATTGCTTATTCACTTCATTCTATAAGAGTTATTCCATAAATAATATATTGGTATATTAATATTGATGGTGTTTACACTGACACTTTACTAACAAACACATAAACAGCGTGTATGTTTTTTGGACAAAAAAGTCAACCTTCAACAACAATTAATAACATAAAGTCTTGCAATAAAATAAAAGTATTAGGTGTGTCAATAGACTCAGAATTAAATTGGTCTAGCCATATAGATTTAGTATGTGGTAAGCTAGCTAAAGCAACTTTTGCTGTTTTAAATTTAAGGACTAGCATATTCACACATTTGCTACAACAATATTCTATGAGGACAGTCAAAGGACATTCAACGTGTTTTTGTACTACAAAAACGAATACTGCGTATAATTTTTAGTTTAAAACCAAAAGAGACCTGCCGAGATATTTTTATAAAATTTAATGTTATGACTGTGCATAATGTCTATATTTATAAACAGTGTATTTTTGTGTATAGAAACATTCATTTATTTGGTACGTGTAGAGGTAGAGCGCAACACTAATACCCTATCCGGTCTGCTAATAATATTTTTATTAACCATTTTAAAAGCACCCGTTACACTAACTAAGCCATCAAAATGTGCGGCAAGTTATGTTTATAACCATTTGCCAAAAGAATTAAAATCAATAAAGTCATATACATTATTTAAAAAGCGATTAAAACAATACTTGGTAAATGGTTGTTTTTATACATTGAATGATTATTTTAATAGTACTTTGTAAATCTGTGTTAATTTTGTTAATCTTTGTCGATTTTTGTATATGAAATGTTAAATGTATTATGTGCTTGACGTTGTTTGCTTTTTTAGCGCCTATGACAATAAAGATATTATTATTATTATTATTATTATTATTATTATTATTATTATTATTATTATTATTATTATTATTATTATTATTATTAATATTATTGTATAGTATTAATTATTGTGCAATATATTGACTATAATATTTAAACTTAAAGACAAGTTCATATACGGCTGCTGCAGCGCTGCGGTCTGCATTCCGCGCATGCGTGCTGTTTACCCACAACTGTTGACAAGCCACATACGCCATTTGACCATGTTTACATTTTTTTGTGAGTATTGACAACGTCTTTTTCAATTCAAAATGCTGCCAACTGTAAAATCTGCGCTCTGATTTGTTTTCTTAGTGCTAAAGGCGTGAAAGCAATTTTGGCAGAAAGAACTGTGTGACCAGATTTTTACAAGTAAAAAAAAGTATAAGATCTTATTCTTAAATCCTTAACTCTTCTATTCTAAATTAGAAAAACTATATTTGCATGTACGGTTCAAAAAATTGTATTTTTGGTTCCAAACTTGCATCTTTAATGTCATTATTTAAAATATTATTAAAATCCAATGTTTAAACTAAAAAATAGTCAGATCTTGAAGCTGGATTTTTGCGATTTTTTTAACAAACGATAGAGAATTTAATTTGAAAATTTATATCATTTGAAAATTTCAGGTCGTCAATTTTGATTTTGCAAGACAACATTTTTAAAATTGTTTGTATTTTACCAGTTTTAATCTGGTTACTATTGTTTTGGTCAAAGTTAATTACTTTATAAACGGATTTTAATTCTCTTGCACCAAATATTGTATTTTATGACTAGATTTTTAAGAGTATGATCAAATTTTGTCAATTTAGGCTTTTTTCTTATAAAATTTTTACAGTTTTTGCTGGATTTTAATACATTATGACTGGATTTTATATTTTTAAGCGAAAATTTAAATTTAATGGCATAATAAAGCAGATTATTATAGTTGTTAGCCGGATTCAATTATTTAATGTCTAAAATTTATCTTTAATGGACTGGATTTTGTTTTTAACGGCCGGATTTTTATTAAAAAAATAATGTAATTTTTGTCCGGATTTTAATATTTACGTTAGGTTTTAATTTTCTTAAACCGGATTTTATCTTTAATGATTAGATTTTAATTTTTATAGGCTGGATTTTAAATTTTAATTTGATAATATATACAAATTTATCCAATTTTATCAAAATTTTTGGCCAAATAACTTTGTAGCCGGATTTTAATTCTTTTTGGCCGCATTTTGTATTTAATTTAAAAACTTACAATCTGCCACCTTTAAATTTATCTCTATTACCAAAAAATATGTTTTCTGCGTTGAAATTAATGTTTGGATTTGAACCCAGAAAAATTTTTGGCTGTCCGCAATTGCAAAATCGACAAAGCTTCATTTTACTCTGAGTTTCTATTGAATCACTTACCCAACAACGACTATTTATGTGCATTTCTTGTGCCAGGATAACATGAATGCCCCAATTCTACACCGTGTTATGTTTAAACTTTATGAATAAAATTTTGCTTTTTTCAACAACTTTTGGCCGTCTTTTGGAGAATATTTTGATACCTTATAATTGGATTATCTTATTTTTGACATTTCTTAAAAAAAAATTGCATTTTTTTAAGTTTTTGACAATATTTTTATATTTTTTATGCAAATTGTTCTAATTTTGTTTTTTTAATGAATAGTATTTTGTATTTTTCAACGGTCAATAGCCTGTTATTTTTTATTTTTGACACTTTATAAGTAGAATTTTGCACTTTTCAAACTTTTATGGCCGGATTTTTGTTTTTTTTTTGGACAACATTTTTATATTTTATAACCGGATCAACTTTATGAATATAATCTTGCACCTTTTGACAGTTTAAGACCGGATTTTACTTATTTTGACATTTTCTAAACAGAATTTTGCACCTTTTGACAGTTTATGGCCAAATTTTGGTTTTTTTTTTGGCAATTGTTTGATACTTTTTCTGTTTTTATCATCTTGTGAATAAAATCTTATACTTTTCAACAGTTTATAGTAGTCGGATATTGCTATTTTTTACATTTTATAAATAAAAATTTACACTTTTGATGCTTTCTGATCATATTTTGATATTTTATTGCCAAATTTTGACATTCTATAAATAGATTTTTGTATATTTCAACAGATTATGACCAAATGTTGTGAGTTTTGATATTTCATGAATAGAAATTTGCACTTCTTAACAGATTAAAGTTCTTTTTTGGAATATTTTGATATTTTATGGTCAAGTTTTGTGAATAGAATTTAGCACTTGTTGACAATTTATAACCAAATTTAGCCATTACTGACATTTAATGAATAAAGTTTTACATTTTTTAACATTTTTTATTTTTTAGAAATAGATAGCACATAGATCAAGTGGGTCTTTGAGGTGTGAAAAAGTACATTGACATTCATGAATAGAATCATTGAGGTACTTCACAACTCTGAGGTTATTCACACATAAGCTGAGAAGAATCTTGAAGGTGTGTAAAACAAGGTACATTGGTACAGGTCATTGAGGTATTTGACAGTAGCATATTAGGTACGCTGCTAGATTTGGGGTTGTACTAGGCTATAAAAGATGGTTATTTATACACTGACACGAGGCTTTGAGGTTGTATGTTAACACCGTATGTGACATTGAGGTCTTATACGTAACAGCCATTAGGGGTATGCTTGTGCACTAGCAGTTTAAAGCTTTGGGGTTGCACAATAACTGCAAAAGATTGTAAAGCTTATACAGGCCAGTTGGGTTATGAGGTTGTATGCAGGGCACATTACATTAGTAAGGAGCAGTTATAAACACACTGGTATTAGAGTATACCTTGGGGATGTGTTAATTAGGTGATTGATGTAATTGTAGAGATTGCGGTATGACTACTAGTTCTATGCTACAGAGAAATTATATGTGCGCGGAACATAATTATGTGCAGGTTTAATTTATAGTAACATTTGCGCAGTGAAGCGATGCGATCAGATGATTTGACAACAATTCATTATTAAAGATATTCTTGCTAAATAGTGTTAAGTTAATTAATATACTTTGTTTAAACACGGAGTGGTGGTTGGGAGGATTAGCGTGCGTCGCGTTAGTTATATAAAAAAATATTTTATATAACTATGTTCTACACTTGTAACTAAAAAAAATAAAAATAGCTCTGTTGGGCCGGACGGTGGATGATTTGATAAATTTACTTGCCACACTGCGACAGTATTTATTTATTTTTTAAATTTTTGTTGCCGACATTTCTAACAAACTTACAATGAGCTCAGTCAGATGTTATCATTGTAATATTATTGTTTACTGGACCAGTAAACTCACAAAAATCTTTAGGTATAAAAACTATAAACTCCTATATATGCTTTACTTCACTAGTTTTACCGTTAACAGTGGCGACAAAGTTTACACAATCGTGAACAGGAAAGTAAGCATGTAAATTTAGTTGCATAAAATGGCGATTATCACTAGGAGGCACGCCCCAATGATCCTCGATTTATGCAAATCTTTCTTCATCTGGACTGAAGATCATCTTTGTTGCAGCAATAATCTTCAATTTATGCAAATATTTCTATATTATAATCTTCAAATTGATGCAAACATAAACACTTAACGTAAGCATAAAGTTTCTGGACTTTATTGAAGAAACACAATTACTAGAGGACTAACCAGAGGTACTCAGTAAAATCTCGATAAGCAAACAACCTTATTACAAGGTTATTTTTGTTTAACGGCATGACACGGAACTTTTATGTTTTACCATCCGGTGCTGCGAAGGCGGTATAATGGCAATGGTGCTTTTCTAAGGGAATTTGCCAAAAACCCGTTTTTCGGTTTATTTTGGTGAATACCTTAGCCCCACTAAAATCTTTGAGCGTTTCTTGTATATTGGGTAAAGGTGTGCGGTTTTATCTTTGGTGGCAGCATTCAATTTTTGAAAAGAGAAAAATACGCTAATAAAAAAGTTGTTATTTTTTGTTGTATTTACATTTAATTATTATTTAAAAAAAAAAAAAAACATTTTTATTTTGACAAGACACCAGTTTTCAAAGTGCTGAAATGAGATTATTGATTGTTCTGACTTGTTTACTTTATGCTTGAGTTTTAACAATGATGATTTATTTTATATACCATAGAAACGTACAGAGTATGCGCAACATTTTGCTTTTACACGTATTTTACTATATTTTTAGTAGGTAATTAGTATTATTTTAGTTTTATTCTCATTTTTATTCTTATTTGTTTTATGTTGTTAACATTTTTTTTTGTAACATAAAATAAATAAATAAATAAAATTGTAATACAACATTATTTATAGTGGTAACCGATTATTAATGAGTTATGATGTAATCACCTTGCATTATTCATTCACTTTGATTTATTAAAACTTTACAATAACAAAATAATAATTTATACTCTACCAACTTTACCCATCTCATTTTACTGGGTGTAGAAATTAAACAAGGAAATTTATTTAAAATATACGAATTTATTCAGAGTTGATGAATTTGAAACGTCCGTGATATTGTACAGCTAGTAATCAAACGCTAGAATAAAAATTGAGCACCTACCAATTGAGCTAAAACGGCCGCAGACTTTTTATAATTATAACTTACTTGTATATGTTTTTGTAAAGTTGCAGCAATTTTCTCTACGCAATTCTTTTCGTACAGTTTTATCTTTTAACTTTCGAGATATATATCACATTGCCTTTTTTATTTAACTAAAAAATAGCATTTAATAAAACAATATTTTGCAAAACTAACTATAAATCAATAAGAAAACTTAATTATTTGAAGCACATTGCACCTATATTAAACTTTTTTCTATTCTATAAAAGAAAAAAAAAATGACACGATGTAATTTGAATTTTTAAGTGAGTTCCTTGTCTCCGAGAGCGTTGACTTTTATTAGCATAATTCATATATTTCAGCTGTAACTTAATGAAAAGTTTGGCGCAACTTTGGCAGCGTGTGTAACTTTTTTTGTGTGAAAACAAACCACTTTGAACTCGTTGAACAACATCATTTTCTGAACCGATGCGAAAATTAAATGGTAGTTGTGAATTTATTTTAAAAAAGTATAACGAGGTTAAAACTGGTACAACGAAATTTGATCGTAAAAGGAATGTCACGTTTGAAAATTGTAGTAGAGTTGTCAATTAGTCGAACATCATAAAAAAAAATAATGAAGGGAGTATATGTTTGAAATAAAATACGAAAAGTTACAAGCGATATTTTATTATTAAAATATTTTAATACAATATTGTAAAGTTATAATATATATAATTAGATATATTTTCCGATCTTGCAAACTAACATCCAATTGGAACTTTAGCAATCTATCTCAAGCATCTTAGAACTCTGTCTCAGTTGCATTTGATGGGATTAATCAAGTCTTCAGAAAATCTCCTTTGATATTGCTGATAAGTTTCATTCAATGCAAATTATTTAGTTTTAAATTATTTTTTTCACACAATATTATTTGATGTATGAACACAAATGAAATGTAAAAATATGATAAAAGGGAGGATGTTAAAGATCAAAGAGTGAAGAGCAGCGTAACACAAAGCATAGAAAATTGTTACCAAATGTAATTTTACATTTATTTGTTCGACGTTTGTATTTTTTTTATTATAAGTATATAATGAAATGGATCTAAAGTTATAATAAAATTATATTTGTTATTCAACATTTTCACTTTTATTTGTGATGCTACTATAGCTTTAATATTTTCTTTGTTTATGTTACAAAATCTATTAATTGCAAATAAATGATTTTATTTTTAATATTTATTATGTTTGGTATTTTAATACAAACTAGTTTTGATGAATAATTATTATTATCAAAGATTCGATTAGAATCTACACGGATGTCTCAAAAACTAATAAAGGTTCTGGAGCGGGAATCTTCTTGCAAAACCTGGACCTTTAAGCTATCGTACTTCTGATTTTGCATGACATGTCCCAAATATGTAGTCTTCCTTTTTTTTATCGTAGTTAATAGCTAACGATTTCTGTTTGCCCATCGCAGAATTTTTTTGTTGGTTATTTGCGCAGCCTATAGGATTTTGAACATTCTGCGATAGAGCCACATTTCAAAAGCTTCTATTCTGTTCATTGATGTTACTTTCATTGTCCACCCTTCAGTACCTTAGAGGAGCAAATACTATATGTAGCATCTGACAAATCTTATTTGGAGGTTTATGTTAGTTAGTTAGTTAGGACTTCTCTGAATTTTTTAAATCCATTTATGTTTATGTTTAGTCCAATGAGTTGGCTCTGTTTCCCTACTTTGTTGATCAGTTTTTGAAGGTCTTTTAAGTTATCAGCGATTAGTATTGTGTCGTCTGCATAACTTTTATTGTTTAGCTATATACCGTTAACCTTTATGCCTTTCTCTAGGTCTGTGAGTGCTTTCAGAAATATGTTTTCAGAATAGATGTTGAACAATAGAGGTGACATAACACAACCTTGTCTCATTCTTCTGCAGATCTTGATTTCACTGTTTTTTTTTGTCTTCTATTTTTACATTGGCTACCTGGTTCCAGTATAGGCTCTTTATACATCTAATTTTTATTTTATTGATGTCTAATTTTTCAGGATATCAATAAGTTGTGGTGTTGCACTTTGTCAAAAGCCTTTTTGTAATCTATAAAAAAAAGATTTGCGGGTTTTCTTTGGTCGTAACAATTTTGTATTAGTACTTGATTTGCAACAATTGCCTCTCTTGTTTTTAGTCTTTTTGTCAATCTAAACTGCGTATCGCCAATTGTTTCTTCACATTTTTGGGATATCATCTGGTGAATTATTCTGAGGAACAACTTAAAGATGTGATTCATAAGTACAATAACAGAAGAAGCAAAAAAGCTTTTTCTGTTATTGTACCGAGGTAGTAATATGTTACTTGTTTTATTATTTTTTCTTCTAATTCTATCTTGTATTTTTTTAGGTTTTTGTTGCTATAACCATAGTTTTTTGTTTTGTTTGTGTTTATTTTTATCTTCTTTAATTTTTTTTTTGAATATTTTGATGTTTCCTTGTAGTTTTTTTTTTGTCAGCTATTAATGTTATGAAAGTCTGCAAATATCTTTGAGTCTTTGGATTTTTTTTACTTTTTTTTATAGCCTTGTCGGGGGTGCCTTTAACCCTTACAGGACGCGTCCCCAGGTGGCGGATAAGGATATGAATGGTAGGAGTGAAATCAAATAACTTCCGCGGACCAACAAGTTTCAGAATGGGCGGCTGCAAACAGCGTATGATCTTCATTAGGCTGCTGACTTACACCTAGAAACAGGATTTGTTAAGACGTGAGGCAAACATAATGTTTCAATATGCCAAATACTTTCCAAATATAAAAGTATTGATTTCTAAACACAAAATACCCCAAGTGGTTAGAAGAAAAATCCAAAATCCCACTCTGACAACAAACAGCCCACACAACAACGACGTAAAACAAAGACAAAAGCAAAGCTTTGTATGGCGACATACAATGCTCAAACACTAAGAGAAGACGACAAAATAGTGGAACTAGAAGAAGAACTGTCCAAAATAAAATGGCACATTGTGAGCTTGGCCAAAATCAGAAGGGCAGGAGAAAATTAGATCAAGCTTAAATCAGGAAACGTACTAGTCCAAAAAGGAAGAAAGGACGGCAGAGTAGGAGGGGTAGAATTCATTGTCAATAAGAAAATAACATCAAATGCTTCAAAGCCATATCAAAAAGAGTTAAAATATCAACATTAATCAAACTGAAAATCATGAACAGAACAAAAATGAACATGGTTATCTCCAGACGGAAATACAATATATCCTCACAAACAGAAAAGATATAATTCAGGACGTCATCATATTAAATAAGTTTAACACGAGAAGTGACCACAGGCTTGTGAGAGCGATGGTTATTATTGATAAGAAAAGCGAATGTAGAAACAGCACAAAAACAAAGACACCAACAAAAATAAAGGCAGAGGAACTCAAACAACATTATAGCTTGTATAAAGAAATAATAGACAAAGCACTAGCAAACGATGACCTGAGCAGCAAATCAATGGATGAAATAAACTAGAGATAATACAAGAATCAGTGAAACAGCTAAACACCATAATACCACAAAAAACAAATAAATAATAATTCATTGATGAACAAATAAGAAACCTAATGAAAAAGAGAAAAAGTTTAGCGACAAGAAACAAAAGTGCAACTCCAGAATACACAAAAACCAATAGAAGTATCAGATGGAATATAAGAAATCAATGAATAAAAGCCCAAGTGAACAAAGTAATACAAAACAACAAATGTATCAAAAGCCTTCAACAAAACACCGGAAAAAAGGAAATCCACTTGCTACGCAACAAAGAAGGAAACATAGTTCACGATCGAGATAAAATCCTACACATAGTAGAGGATTTCTATTCTACACAAATTTATATAAATCTAAAACTTCGCCAAATAGAGAAGATGCTGACACACTGAAGAAAAAAATACAAAATATTAGATCAGAAGATAGATACCAAAGAATGAAAGCAACTCTGGAAGGCAACAAAACAACAGGAGATAACAACTTTTTCTTCAGCCCTTAAACGTCCACTGCTGAACATAGGCCTCCTCCATTCTCTTCCATGTCGTTCTATTCTGTGGTGGATGCATCCAGTTTTTCCCTGTCAGTAGCTGCAGATCGTCACGCCATCTCGCCTGAGGTCTGCCAACACTTCTTTTTGTTCTTCTGGGTCGCCACTACATTATAGCTTTCGTCCACTTGACGTAGTCTCGTGCTACGTGACCCGCCCATCGCCACTTCGATGTCGCTATTCGTTCTATGACATCAGTCACTTTGGTGCGCTTGCGGATATCGGTATTGCGGCATTTGTGTCTGAGGCTGATACCCAGCATTTCTCGCTCCATTAATCTTTGACAAACTCTCAAGCGTGCTGTGCTTTTCGCTGTAAGAGTTGCCGTTTGCATACCATAAGTTGCAACGGGCAGGATGCACGTGTCATAGACTTTCCTCTTGAGACAGATAGGAACTTTAGGGTCTTTTAAGATGTGTTTCATCTTGCCGAACGCTGCCTAAGTCAAGTCGATTCGTCTGGTAACTTTTGTTGTTTGGTTTTCCCGACCAAGCTTAATGTTGTGTCCAAGGTAGACATATTGCTCAACGATCTCTAATACTTGGTTATCTAGTGTAACTTGTACGTTTTCAGGGGACATTATCTTGGTTTTTTAAGATCCATCTTTAGGCCCACATCTTGGGAGACTTTCTTGAGCTCGTTTAGCATGCCTGCAAGTTCATTGGCATCTTCGCTGATGATTACAATGTCATCTGCAAATCGGAGGTGACTTAGATACTTGCCGTCTATGCAAACACCTTTTTGTTCCCACTTCATGTTCTTAAATACATCCTCCAACGCCAAAGTAAAAAGTTTTGAGGAAATAGTGTCGCCTTGACGTACACCTCGTTGAATATGTATCTATTCGGTTTGCATATCTTCTGCAATTTTCACCGTAAGCGATGCGTTCTCGTAGATGTGCCTGATTAAATCGATGTACCTTGAGTCGATTCTAGCATTGTGCATGGCTTGCAGCACGGCCCACATCTCAATGGAGTCGAATGCCTTTTGGTAATCTATGAATGCCAAGTGCAGGGGTACATTATATGCCGTACATTTTTCTATGAGCGTGCGGACTGCCTGGATATGGTCAACCGTGCTGTAACCTTTCCTAAAGCCGGCTTGTTCGATTGGCTGGTAAAAGTCGAATTTCCTACTTAGGCGGTTCGTTATTATTTTCGTCAGTAGCTTGTAGAATATAGAGAGCAAACTAATTGGTCGATAGTTTTCGATGTTTGTGCAGTCGCCTTTCTTAAATAGAAGGATTACCTCGGCGTTTTGCCAGGTTTCGGGAATGTTTCCCTCAGCTAAGCACTTGTTCAGTAAGGTAAGCAATGCTCTCTCTAATGATTCTACACCGGCCTTCAGCATTTCAATTGTTACTTGATCTTCTCCAGGCAATTTTCGATTTTTTATTGCTTTCAACGCTGCCCTGAGCTCCGGTCAACAACATATCAGCTAAAATGATTTGAGAAGAAAGAGATGAATAACTAAGAAAGACTGCAAAGCTACTAGACCACTGTTTAAAGACAGGTAAAATACCAAAACAATAAAAAAACGCAAATGTTGTGCTTGTTTGATGTCACACATATTAGAAAGAAAACTGAATGAATAAGAACCATGCAAGCAAGCTGAATTTAGGAAAAACTAAGACACTAACAATTACCTGCTAACAATGAAAATTGTTGTACATGGGGTTTGTAGACTACGAAAAAGCCTTTGATAGCATAGAAATATGGATGGTATATAAAGCAATGACTAATGGTAGAATAGACTACAGGTATAACAATTTAATAAGAGAATACAATAAAGAGGCAACAGCAAAAGGGTACGACAAATCAACTCTTTATTACCAAAACTTTTTACTTTAGCGATGGAAGAGATATTCAATAAAATTGATTGGAAGGACAAAAGAGTTAACATCAACGGTACCCGACTAACTAGCCTAAGATACGCTGACAATATTGTTATCCTTGCACATAGTAGAAAAGCGCTCATAGTGATGCTTGATGACCTACAAAGAGAATTACTGAGAGCAGGGCTGAAAATCAACTTATCATAAACACAAATTATGTACTCCGGGATAGAAGAAGCAGTAATGATGGGAGAAAAGAAAATCCATTTGATTTCTATTTGCACTAAATAATGGTCACTTCCTACTTTTCTTGTCTTAATACTTTTTTTTGTGCTTTTTTGATCTGGATTTACTAGTGTATTTGTGTATTTCTTATTACCAGGTCATTTGCAATGCAAAGTTCTATTATTTGTTTTTTTTTTTTATTCTATTCTCTCTGCTTCTTTGTCCTGTTTTTTTACTCTTGCTCAGTATAATCTGAATTTGTTTGTTGTTTCTTTTGTTGAATTTGCTTTTCTTTCTGTTTTGGTTAGCCTTAGATAGTCTACTATTCGTAATTTAATTTCTTTTATCTTTTTTAAGTTTTTTTATTTTCTTGTTTGATTTGTTATTGTTCCTGCTTTTCTTTAATTAGTTTTTTGTTTTGATACTTTGCTCTTTGTGGTTGTTTTTTTGTTTGTTTGTTAGTTTATCGTGTATGTATAGTTTTGTTCAGTTGGCTTTTCATCTCTATTATTTTCATTTTGGATTTCTAGTTTTCAGTTCTATTTTAATTATGTTTTTTTTTCTGTGCATTTCTTTTTGCTTCTACCTCTAAATCCAGTTTTTTGCATCTTTTGTTGCTATATCTTTTTCTAAGTTTGCTTCTATTATTATTATGTTATTTTTCTTCTTTTTTTTTGTCTCTCAATTTTTTTATACTTCTTCTTCTAGACACTTTTTTCTTTCTTTTATTTGTTGACTTGTTTTTTCCACTTTTTTTGTTTTTTTTTTCTCTTATTTTGTATTTTTTCTCCTACTTTTTGAAATCTTTTGGTTTTTTCTTAATTTTTTTTTTCTTTTATTGTAGTCTTTTACGCTTTTTACGTTATTTGTTTTTTGTTTTTTTTTTTCTTTTTTCCTTCATTTATGAGTTATTATTTTTTTCCTGTAGTTTTGTCCGGGCTTGATTTGAATTACTCTTTTTTCACGCCTCTTTGTTGTTCTAATAGCGGCTATCAGCTATTGGTTTGCTGTATTTTTTTTTTTCTTTGCTTGCATGGTTTGTTTGGATACCATTTTCTGCTCCGTCTGTTTTTCTTCAGTTTATTTTGATTTTTACGCTTTTTAGTCACTTTTTTTAACACTTTTACTGCATTTAAAATTATTAAAAATATTATGTAAATTGCTTCTAAGAGACACATATAATCGTGTTTCAGGGTATGCACACATCATCAATGTGCCTAGCATCTCACATCAAACTCTTAAAAAACCAAAATTTAAAAAATTATTAGAAATGTTAATTTAAGAAACACCTTTTATAAAAGTTGATTGCTAGTACGTTTAGATTTGATTATTAAATTAAAAATGTTGTCTGTTGAGTGACATTTTTTCATATTTGGATTTGCATTTGTAATTGGTAGTCTGGGGGAAGCTTTTATCTAGATTTAGTTTTTAGCTATTGTTCCTGACGCTCAACTAACAAAAGCTAGTTTATATTTGATTATCTTACGTATACAAGGCAATTAAAATAATGATTAAAAACTACAAATTGTAATTTTAGTATAGATTATTTAAAATTAATTCAAAACTGGTGTTAAAAAATAAAATATTATTAACTTTTCTATAAACACGTTTGTACGCTGGTAGACGTAAAATGAGCAATTGAATCATTTATAATCTATTAATCATTACAACACGGCGTGTTGTGATGAAATATCATTACAAAGTTTTAAGTTGGTGATTAAAATGTGTACGCACAACAAACTTATGTAAAATTAAGATAGTGTAGAGTTTCCTCAGTCTGTGGTACATATTGAGTTTATAATATAGTTTGTGGCTTCTTGAAATATTAAATTTCACATCAGAAGCGGGTAGAACACAAAGCCCTAGAGAAAGAAAGAAAAAAAAAGGGCAACCAACGGAAATTTAACTTAACGTGCATAAAAAGGTAGTAAACTTTTATTAACTGAAACTTTAAAACTTATCTTATTAGAAGTAAATTTTCATGGGTTAGTTTATGAACTGTGCACAGGGTGGATATAATTAATAATAAAATATGTAAATTTACCCTTAATATTAACTAGATGGAAACTTATTAAATAAGTTGTTCTTTTTAAGGTGAAGTCCAGATAAGCACTTATCCCGGAAGGGTGATTGTTACCGAGCCTAAGGATACGGTCCAACCCAGGATTACTGTAGAAAAATATAATGCCAGAAGGGTCGGTCTTGGTGAAGATGTTACTTTGCCTTGCGTTGCCCAAGGATATCCAATACCTAGCTACTATTGGAAACGGGAGCTGCAAGGACAAAGTGTACCTGTTGCTCTAGGCGAGAGACTCACCATGCTTACAGCTGGTTTATTAAAGATCTCTAAGGTAAGAATTACATTTCTATTGATCCCGTGCGGGCTTTATTTTTTATTGTTTTCTCGTGTATTGGATTAAGTATTTACTTTATTTAAACTGTAAACATTATTTTTAATTGTGACTAATAAATAAATAAATATTTAAAGAAGAACCATTTATCACCTAAGTCAATTTATAATTAAATTGGATTGAGTAACTTCCGTAAAATTTATAACCGTATATATACAACCCCAGGTGTTTCATAATACAGCAAAGTATAAATAATTTTGCAGGTGCGGTTAGAGGATCGTGGAGTGTACATATGCTTTGCAAATAACTCAGCCGGTGAGGAAAGTGTTCGTGTGACGTTGGAAATAACGGCTCCCTTATCGGCCCACGTGCAGCCCCAAGTGCAGGTGGTCGACGTCGGCAAAGAAGCCAGCTTTCAGTGCATTGTCGGCGGATATCCAATATCTCAAATCAGCTGGCTACATAATGGAAAACCGATTGCTCCCGATAACAGAGTTGAGGTGATGGTCGAACCGCCACGACTAACAATACGCCAGTTATCAAAAGATGATAGGGGCATGTACCAATGTATCGTAAGCAATAACTGGGATCAAGCGCAAGCAACAGCTGAACTTGATATGGGGGATGCTGGACCAGAATTGGTTTATTGGTTTTCCGAGCAAACTTTGCAACCAGGTCAGTGAATATGTAAGGAAATTAGAAGTTGTATGGTAAACGTGATGCTCTATATTGAGTTTCGTATTGTCTTTACTGGATATTGTTGCAACCACACCGACACCGACACCATCCTAAGATGCATTTTAATTAAATCTGTTTGTGATGTCGCAGATGCAAATACTAATTACAAAGCAGATGAGATAATAGTCTCAAAGTTCAATATTTATGTTTAAAAAGACAATTACATTTAGTATATATGGTGGATGCGCCGGGCTTGTTAATAGTAATACTTGTTTTCAATTTATCTTTCAACCAATTTACATAGGGAAATAATTATAAGTTGTTATGCGAATGCGTTTAGTAAAAAAAATAATTATTTTACAGTTTAAATCTATAATATGATTTAATTTTATTCTTTATAAACAGCAAAAAATATTTTTTGAATATTTGCGGTCCCACTAAACTGACATTTTTAATCGACTTTACTGTTTTTAAACAGATTAACAGTCAGTTACAGTTTGTATAAAGTTTTGTTTTGTTGAGACCTTACATCTGGTAAACAATTTACAAATAAATTGTAGTATATAATCAATATGAAAAACCGGAAATAAGTGTCAAACCGTTGGAAATCATATTTTATGTTGGCATTAAACCATAAGTTCACTTTCAGTTTACACATTTTTTGAATAACTTTTCTCTTTTATTTAATATATCTATTACATAACAAAACATGAATATTTATCAACTGTTTTAAAATTAATTATTTATAATTTAATGTTTATAATATACATACTATCATAAAAAATACAAAGTTTAAAAATATATAATCTCAGAGCCACTTTTTTCAATTTAGTTTCCGATTTACTTCTCTAAAAACTATAGAATGACATTTTTTAGTTTTTTTTTAAGTTATGAAATGAATTAATAATTTATTCAAAATCAGTCAATCGAATCACAGCGGCCAAGGGTCAAGCATAGACAATTGTTTCGGTTCTACAAACCTCGTCAGTATGCCTTGTACGACCACGGCATCGCATGATAGCAAAGACAATTTTGAATAATAAATATTTCTGTTCTTATGAACACAATTGATATTATAAATAATCAAACGAAAGACTGGTTTGCCATCTAGTTGCAATTTTTAATACTAAAATGTCCGCATTAATCGGTTGACTGATTTTGAATAAATTATTAATTCATTTCATAATTTATTGGCGATTCAAAATCGTTATAGCCGCGAAATGACTGCCAATTGCATAAATGCTAAAATGATACCAATTAATGCGGACATTTTAGTATTAAAAATTGCAACTAGATGGCAAACCAGTCTTTCGTTTGATTTTTTTAAGTTATCAAATTTAAGTTCATAAATAGTTTTTGAAACTAAAAATTCATTATATTTATATCACAAAACCAAATTTTATTACTTAGGCGCTTTCAGCTCTGACTACATTATTTGTTATAATTAGATTGATTGTCATTTTAGTGAATTAGTTTAGTTTTACATATCAAAGTAAGATAGTTTTAAGCATTAAAAACGCTTTTACAGTTTAAATCGCAACTAATAATTTAAAAAAAAATCTTTTAATAAAATTTATATTTTATGCTTGAAATTTAACAAAAATGAATGCAATTTCTACACAAAACAAGCAAAATTTTAATCTTAGAAATAAAATATTTATGAGCAAAAACAATTTTTTTTTTGATTTTTTGTTTTTTGTTAGGGAATCTTCTAAAAACTTTGTTCTCAGGACGTGTCGGACTTACCTTTTTAAGGGTGCCTACCGACTAAACACCACGCAATCTGGGTTGGTATTTTGTTTTTGGATGTGGTTTTACCCACGTTACGTAAGAAGTAACTCGGCTACTATTGTATTCACCGGTCGTTTGTATAAAAATTATTCCCAATCAGATTCAGTGAGTTTTGCCAGATTGGGATTGGAGTGAACCGCGAGGTTTTTGAAATATTTTTTGGCCAAAGCTTCAATATGTTGACGAAGTGGAGGAATTTCAAGGTCTGTTTAAACGTTCCATGGAGCTCCTATGAGCATCTGGAGAGTTTTGCTTTGAAAAGCTTCTAAACAATTTAGGTGGCTACTTGCCGCCGTTCCCCAAACTGAGGAAGCGTATGTGATCATCGGTCTGATGGATTTTATTCCGGAGCGACATACCGCTGTTCCGACGCAACATCGGGTAGAGAAGAGCTTTGGCCATTTTTGTTTTGTTTAGTATAGATCGAACCTGAGACTTGTAGTAAAGTTTCTTGTCCAAGATTACCCTAAGATACTTGGCAGTGTCGGACTTCGGTATGGGAACGTCATTAAAGGTAACGTTCTCTGGGTTAACTCCAAAGTTCCATTTATCCATCTAATTTTTGAAGACATAAAGTGATCATTTCAGTCGACCTTGAGGAATAGATAAGTGTTGCATTGTCAGCGTATTGAGCCATTTTAACTCCGTGCATGCTCCCTGAAAGCATGTCGGCTACGTACAAGTTAAAAAGGTGCAACGAGAGAATAGAGCTTTGAGGATCTCCAGCATCTATTTGCCGAGAAGTAAAGATGTGGTTATTGAGTTTGACTGCCAGACTTCTGCGTTTTAGATATGAAGCTAGCAGCCTTATAAGATGCAGAGGAAATTGTTGTCTGATTAGTTTTAGAAGCAGTCCCTTGTGTCAGACTTTGTCGAAGGCTTATTTCTGTCTAAAATCTTAGACAATGTGGTCCGCCACTCGATTGTGTTGGTGTACGTTCCAGTGTCCCCATCTGAATCGATGTTGGTGGGAGGGGAAAGAATGTTTATAACCGTGTGTTCTTGAATGATATTTAAGATCACCCTCTTTATAACCTTGCTCAAGGTGCATAGTAGGCTTCTAGGCCAATAATTTTGAGGAAGCAACCTGTTTTTCCAAATTTTAGCGATGTTTACAACGTGCGAGCTTTTCCAGGCTGACGGAAAATGCCTAGTACAAATGGCATTTGCAATATTGGTTAGAGCCATTATTGCTTTATGGGAGAACGCTTTAAAAGCTTTGTAAAATATTTTGCCCGGGCCAGGAGCAGAACGGGATTTGAATCTTTTAATGATTTTTTTTAATTTGAGAAGGTCTAACGCTGTCTAGTGTAGTGTCATCGTCAGCGGTTCTCAGAAAAACTTCCCTACGAACTCTTTTGATGTACTCCAGATTTGTATAAACGGTATACAGATCGGCGCATTAGGGTTCCAAGCTGTTTGCGAATGCTTTGGTCTTTCCTTCAGTAGTGTATTTTATCCCTTTCTCACCATGAATAGCGGGAATGGGAACCCGTCTGTTCTTAAAGGCTTTAGAGATCCTCTACATCGGATGTTCATCCTCCGTAATAGATTCTAGCGTATTTTTCCAGCATTGAATTTTATGCTCCCTTATGGTCGTTCAAACTCTATTGTGGAGTCAATTTAAAACCTCTCCATCTTTTAGGCTTGCAAAGTTTTTGCCATTGATGTTTGACGGCATTTCTTGTTTGCCTGTTTCTTGCAATAATCGTGCGAGTTGACGTTCTTTAGTATTGCTACGTCAAGAACGTCCCTTCTGTGGCCGAGGCGTTGTGAACAGTGGGTTGTCCAGACCCAAAACTTGCAAATCTTTTTGCTCGACGTAATCAAACAGAGCATGATTCAATGTAAACTAGATCGGGAGTATTCACTTTAGAGTAATCTTTACAAAGATCAAAGTTCCACGTTTTGTGGGTACCGACGGCCCCCGATACGTAAACGTATTTGGAATTTTCAATGCCTGATTAGGTTTGTGGACCGACTCTGACACTAACAAAATGTCTAAGTTCTGATCAAAAAAGAACACTTTCACTTCTCCAATTTTTTTTGTAATGCTATTGGCATTCCAGAAGCAGACTCGGAGTAATACTACTTCTGGTGTATTATCCATTTTAGTCGATGAGCGTAGACAAAAGGTTGGCCATAAATTTCATTTGAGATTCGCCCATCTCTTTCAAGATTTTGGCTATTTTTGCAGCTATTAGCTTTTGTTGCGTTGGAAGAGCAACAGCCGTTGCAAAAGATCTGCTGTTTTCTACAGGGTTGCGGGGACCAGTAGGCTGCATCTGTTCTGTCATATGTTCTGAAAGCTAACATTGTGGAATGCCGTTAGATATATTTTTGTGCTCTATTGCGACTTTCAAGCCAAGTAGATCAGTTAGGTTTAGGATTTCCGCTCTCTTTGCTCCCTTTAGGAGTTGCACGGATACCATGAAGAACCTCATAAATGGGTTCTCCATTTGATGCACGTTTGTGGGTTTTATGCCCAGTTTCTTTAACGCTTTGCCGACGTCTTTCTTGGTGAGGTAGGTTGTCAACTTGAGGGTCACCAGCTCCATGTTGCGTTTTTTGAAAGTTGCCTAAGTGTGATGCATCACCGCGATCGCTGCCCGATGGTCGGCGGTTGTCCCGGCAATTTGAAAACTGTAACTGCTTAAATAGTAATAGTAAACGTTAAAACGGCTATTAATGCCTCAAATTCAGCAGAATGTACTAAAACTGTTTAGAAAAATTTCGTTCAAAAAAAGTTTACTGTACAAAAATGATTTGGAAATGCATTTACAGCTCAAATATTGCACATTTAATGCTTGAAATTTAACAAAAGTTAATGAATATCTAAAAAACGCTTATTTATTGCTTAAAATTTCAAAAAAAAAATTATAAAAACTTTAAAAAAATATGAAAAAATTTAATTTTTCTGCACAAAAATAGTTTGAAAATGCATTAAATAATGCAGACCTAGATAGTTGCTTTGTTAAATTATCAGTTGCTAAGTAAATGACAAATTTGCCAAAAATAGAGTTGACAGATTATCTGATAAATCTGTGAGACAATCAACAGTTTTTTTATTAAATTAACAGTTATCATGTATATGACTAATTTGTATTAAACTGGCTGTTGGTACAGGTACAAGTTTGACAGATTTATAAAACAATTGACTATTGCTTTGTCGAACTGAAATTTGACAGTTTATCTGACAAATATGTGAGACAGTTGACGTTTGATGAATTTGCAGTTTGTATGATTATATCTATCATAGTTGAAATTTACGGATATAATCAAATAAAAATAATGCTAAAAGTCACTACACTTTTTCAAACTTTCAGTATTACCAGAGTTACAGGAATGAAGTTATTTTTGTATTTTTAAAGAAAAGAAAATTGTATTTTATAAAATAACTAAAACTTGCTTGTAAATTAAAGTAGAACAAAGTAAACTTAACAAAAAAAACTATAGGAGTTTCTAGAAATTGCAGTAAGTATGCTTTTATTTCAGATATATACTGTAAGTCTACAGTGGAATTGTAGTCCCAAAAAGATGCTAATAAATAAAACATGATTTACGTAATAAATAAACAAAATTATTAAATTTTAAATAAACTAAAGGAAAGCTCAAATTAGAAGACCTAAACAAAGAAGAGACTATAAAATAAAGTTCAAATTACAAATGTAAATTTTTTTTGTGGGTCTCAAAAATATTTACAAAAACATTTTTTTATTAATTGTAAAGTATACACTTTGGTCTTTTTAGAAAGTTTTTAGTCAGGTATGCTTTTAATAACGGAGTTATTTCTATTTATTTTTTTAACTGAGAATAGAAGTTATTAACTTTCTTGTTTAATCCTTTTATTAGATTGCATTTTATATAAAATTGACTACGGACTTTATACATACATTGACTTAAAACAACTAACCTGTGCCATCAATGTCAAATTAAAAAAAAATAACCTTTTTTAAACGTTCCACTAAAATCCGATCTGAAAAAAAAATCTAATTTGATGAAGTTGGGTCATAATTTCAATTTATATAATGTCCGCTCCTACCTGTGCTTTTTACATTATAAATGCTCAACTTACAATTTTAACATTTAGAAAGATACAGTCAAGTGGAAATTGCATTAATGAATCAAAAGTAACTTACGCTACGTTCGCACAAAATTTTCTTAAATTCTTTTTAAATTATAGGAATTATAATGCAACACACAACACGTTTTAATGGTTCTACATTCAATAAAAAAACTGATGCGTATATTAACTAAAATGCAGCATTGTTATTGTATAAATCAATAATTTAATGATAATAATTAATTAAATAAAACATATTAATCGCAAACAACCTTTTGTAATGTTATTAAATTTTAAATTAATCTAGTTATTATTTACTAAATTATATAAATAAATAATACTACAAACCCATACTATACTACAATATACACATAACAACAATATTATACGTGTGAGTAGTTCACACTAGTGATGACATTTGACTTTAATCACCCTTAAGCGACATAAATATATAATTTAAAATAAAATTCAAATAATATTAAATTGATCAACAAAAATTTTAAATAATTAGAATAAAAACTACTTCACATATTTGTATTAATTTTATTAGCAAAGCACAAGCATCAATTCGCACCGAATGGATACTTCGAAATGAATGATCGTCACTCGCTGCTTTCTTCGTAGTCTTTGCGCAATAGCATCTAAGCTAAAAACACTCTTCCCATTACATATATTATATCGGTCAGAACGATGTGAATACATTTGTTCAATCAGGTTGTTCTTATATTGATTAACCAATTTGTTTGCATATGGCCATATATGAGTTAAGTGTACGGAATGAAAATTTGTTTTTTTCAAATCACTGAAAATGCTTTCCTCTACATGAATTCTAATTATGTTAATTTTTTCAGATTTTTTCAGTGAACCATTTTCTAGTAATAAGCAATCAAAATTTGAAAAAATCGAGGTTTTTGAGTTTTTTTGATCGATTGTAACTTCTCAGGATTGCATTTTTAAGAAAAAACTTTTTTATTCAAAATTATTTAAAGAATAAGTTTTTTCTTTAAATTTCGAAAATTTTGCTGTTCTTTAAAAGACAGTTTTTCTTAAAAAAAATTGACGGGTATTTTCTTTTTTTTTAAATATGGATAAAAACGTGCTTTTATATGTGCAAATGATACTTTTACTGAACATTTTAGGAAGTGACGTGTGCCAGGTTCCGAGATATCTTACAATATATCTACAGAAATACTTAAAAATAGTGAAAAAGGCTTTTTTGATCGTTTGTAACTTCTCAGGATTGCATTTTTTGAAATAATTATAATAAACTTCTTTCTTCAAATTTGTCTAAAGAATAAGTTTTCACAGACAAATTTTTTTCTTTAAATTTTTAAAATTTTGGAAAACTATAGGTTACAGTTTTTCTTAAAATAGATGATAGGTATGCATGCATTTTTTGGCTATGAAAACTTATTCTTTGGATAATTTTTAATAAAAAAGTTTCTTATAATTTTTTTTTCTAAAAATGCAATCCTGAAAAGTTACAAACGATCAAAAAATGTAAAAAAAATCAAAAATTTTGATCACATAATCAAGATTCATGTAGAGGTTGGCATTTTCAGTGGTTTGAGCAAAAAAAAATTTTTGTTGTTTGTATAAATAGACAATATTTTATTATTTTTACGCTCTAAATTGATATTATTTGATATTTCTGTCGAGTTTTATAATTCACATGTGATTTGTAGCTATTTTATGTTTATGTTTATTTGCTTTAGTGAGGTTTTATGAACAATTTTTAACAAATGTACACAACAAATTAGTGTTTTAATCTATTTTTTATAAGGTAAATGAGTTTTTTGTGCAATTTTTGTCTTAATAAAAATTTTGTGCAAATGTTGATCAACTTTCTACAAGTTTATACAACAAATGGTATTTTTGCATTGCCAATGTTATTTTTATTTATTTAATTTTGTGTAAATTATCAACTGACTTATCTCCAAGCATACTAAACAACCATGTTGTGCCATGGTAAGTTCTCATTCATTACAACATTTATATACACAATATTTAACAAATTAAATTTTTTGTTTGTTTATTGTTGTGCAGTCAGGCTAAAAATAACAATTTTAATTACGTACCATTGCAACATAAATTTGTGCATCATTTATCCAAAACTATACTGAATATCAGTTTGAATTGTGTCAAGAAATGCATAGAATTTTATAATATAATGAAAAAAGCTCAAAATACCAATTTATTGCGTAAAATCACAATTACTAAAAAACTTATAATTTTTAATTTAAAAACATTTCACCATTGTTATTTTTAGTCAAAGCAAGATTGGACAAAATACATTTGTTTGCTTCCATTTGACAGATACGGTTTTATTGAAACAACCTTTTATTAACATATACAGGCTTCAACACTTACAAAATTTGTTTTCTATTACTCAGTCGCTTTGCGATTAAACAAAAAACTACTTTTTGTGTTACGTTGACATTTAGTTGCTTTGCATTTGACACTAAGTCTAACAAATGCATCTTTCATATCATTAAGTCGCTTTGCGATTGATAATTTGACAAAAAGTTTGCTTGTTATAGTTTTTTATTACTCTGTCGCTTTGCGATTAAACAAAAGACTATTTCTTGTGTTACGTTGACATTTAGCTGCTTCCCAATTAACACTTAGTCCAATATTTGCATTTTATATATCACTAAGTTGCTTTGAGGTTGAAAAATTGACAAAAAGTTTGCTTGTTATAGTTTTCTATTACTCCGTCGCTTTGCATTTAAACAAAAAACTACTTTTTGTGTTACGTTGACATT